>OX438668.1:18383706-20832456 GCA_949316385.1 Globia sparganii | reverse complement strand
GTACCCGAGCGCGCTGCCGAAGAAGATGTTTTTCATAATGATATGGGAGTGCATAAAGACCTGTTTGAGACTATAAGCGAAGCGCACTACCTGCCCGAGCTCGGTGGGCCTCACGACGAAGCGCTGCTCGAGTCGCTCGTAGAGAAGGGCTGTGAAGATAATCAAATTCTCGGGCAGGCACTCGACAAGCTGGCGCACCTTGTGCACGGCACCGACTACGTGGAAGAGGAGGACGACATGTTGCTCGGTGGCGCGCCCGTTGCCGACATCATCGACCGGCTCGAGCAGTCGCTAGAGTCACCCAGTCGGAGCAGCATGACGGCGGCGCAGGGGCTCCTTCATCTACACCACATAGGGGACCACCTGCCGTTGCCAGACCAACAACAGTCTATCGAGCAGTCCTACATGACGGACGAAGTGTTTGCGCCTGCCGACCCTCCGACTGATTGTGTGCTTGAAACTCTATCTACGCCGTCACAAATGCAAAACGCTAACGAAGTTAACCATTTAGAATATGATGAGAATGCCGAGAAGAGGCTACAGAATGATGTTGATAATGCGGAAGTGATGTATACTGAACATGAACAAGTACCTGAAATCCCTGAACCCTCAGAGGAGCAAAAATATCAACCATTGCCTGATCAGAGCGAACCTACTTTACCGAGTGAACTACCAGCTCAGGCTAATGACGACTCCACTGCAAATGGCACCAATAACGTTACACCCAAACTGGAAACTGACGACAACGCATGTGATGACGAAGGTAATTTTTCCAATGCTATAAAAGTGGAAGCTCCGTGCATAGAGTTTACAAAAGACTTAGAAGATACGACAGCCGTGGAATTGGTGGCTACGGATTTAAGCGTCAAAAATCTGAAATCCAAAAAATCTGCCCGAGTAGTGGCTAGCGATGCTGAAACTACAAATAACATAGAAGATAATTTATCAGAAAAGAGCGACGACCTACCTAGAGATCTAAGCGTGCAACGAAGGTTACCCACCCCGCATGCGTCGCCGAGAAGGATAGACATACCGCGAGCACCGTCGAGAGAATCGGATGCCATGCAGTCGCCTCAGCCGAGCGGCATCCCCGCCGTGCCGTCCTCACCTGAAATATTTACCATACCTCAATCGAAGAGCAAACAATCATTGTTTTTAGAAACATTATTGTCATCGCCCTCACCTAAGATGTACACGTCCGAAGTGACTATTACAAAACAGCAATGTGAACCGTTAAACTTAGGTAAACATCGAAAATCAGCCAGTCCAACAGTAACGAGCTGTTCAGACGAGATAAGAAAGTTAAATAAAGAATTTGGTGAACCACAAGAGAAAAAAGGAAGACGGGAGTCTACCGATGATTCAGTTAAAATAAATAAAGTATTCAATAATAAGTGTGATCGGGATGAGCACCATACCGAGGCTCAAACTAAGTCGAAGAAAAGTGAGGCAGAAGAAAAGCTCCCAATGAAATATATCGAGAAAATGAATAAAATGAGTCCACTCGAACAAATACAAAGTCTGAGATCGGGTGCTAGTTTCAACATTCCCGATCCTATTCTAATTCCGAAAAACAAGCTGAATCAAATTCTCATAGCTCCTGGTATTGAAATTCCCTTGATGCTAATGGCTAATCCCGAGTTCAGATTACCAGAGGCGTTCCATTACCCCATGGTTCTGCGAGATCCGGATATACTGGTGATATCATTTTCGCAATTAGAAAGTATAATATTGAACGAACCTAAACGGCCTGCGTCGCCGAAAAAGGAGCCAAAGCCACCTACGCCAAAAAGTACAATAAGTACAACAAGTACATCAAGTAGTGAACATACCACGGCTATAAGTCATCTTGACCATATCAACTCTAGTACTCAACCGAAGCCGATACCATCGATGGACGCGTTAGCTGGCGACATCGACGCGGCCACTTCCGCGGCGCTCAACCAAATGCTCTGGCTACCCTATATCAGCCAACTTGAGGCTATGGCCGCGTGCTCGCAAAATATGGATTTCCTAAAAGCACTAAATTCGTCTGGTTACTCTGCCGGGCAGGGTTACCCGGAGTTATCACAAGTGTTTAACCCAAATTCCCGTTTCGGTGGACAAGCAGGTTTCCCGGTGATGCCACAGATGGACTACGAGAATCGGATGCAGTACGCTATGTGGCAAGAAGCGATGAACCATTCGAATCAACAACAAGTTCAGAGGCAAAGTCAAGCCAAAGCTCGAGCCGAAGAGTCTCAGGCGAAAGAAATGGCATCAAAATCATTAGACGTGCAGAATCCTTTCGTTCACTCGACTAAGAGCCATCATCATCAAAATAAATCACACAGCAGTATGTCGTCTCGATCTAGTCCCATGGCCAACTACACGGCCAGCCAGCGAGCCGCCATGCAACACAACTCATTCCTGCAGAATATATACCCCGGGATGAACCCTAACATAAGGCCGAACATGCCTCTGCCGGGCCTTCAGATACCATACTTTAATCCCAATATGATGGGTAGTCAGCGGTCACCGAGGGGGCAGAAGAGCCCGACCTCGCCGTACTATCCAAACAACAACTATCTGCAGTCTATGCAGCATTCCGAAGCGCAGGCCCATCAGAGGAGTAGTTCGACTGGATCGCAGGATTCGCCGCGGCCTCGGATCAGTGTTAAATCTTTGCAAAACTTGTTGGCGCCGCCGCTGCGTGACGGTGGGATGCCGATGCCGTCGTCGTCGTCGCGGCGGGGCCTGGGCCCGCCGGCGGCGCTGCCCCGGCGGCGCGAGGAGCCCGAAGTGGGCAGCACGACGCCGCTGGGCGAGCCTCACCTGCCGCCGCACCCGCACGACCCGGCCTCCTTCCACTTGTGGCATCCGCTGTTCGGCAAGTGAGTCACTTTCATTCATGTTTACCGCTTTTACAAATATTTGTTGCATGTTTTTAAGATATCGCCGTATTTACTTTTCTTATTGGAGTTTCTTTGATTTCGTAATTACCATGTGCTTGTGCTGCGCTGGCGGTCCTTCGAGACGTTGTGAATTCTAAGAAAATAATTATAAATGTTAGGTTTAAGTATACACGGTTTTATTCACAGGTATTTTGGTAATACTGTTTCCATGTTACCTATAGGTACTACCTTTACTTTCAATACAAAAAATTCATCGTTGTTGTATTGTGTCATGTAAATACATTTTTCCCTATCTTTCTTTAAAAAAAGCTACACGACAGTTACATCAAAGTGCGCCGATACATATGTAAATTCCTCGCATAAACACAACTGGTTCAGTACGTTAATAAACTGTAGGAGACGTCGCAAGTTAATATAGCACAAAGGACAATATACTTGGGCAATATTGTAGGCATTGTTTATTTATACTGAACGTTTATTGGGTCAGGCCGGCGGGCAAAGCTAATTTTGCCCAGAATCGATCGGCTTCCGAAATAGAGGCGAAGTTGAAGGGTTAATAAGTTAATATGTTGAGGCTGTGGGTCAGTAATTCGTTGTCTTGTCAACGTTTAATTAGAACGGAGACAGAGGCAAACGGGAGCTTCGTAATTGCCATGAGACTTGGGGAATGCAGGGTCCTTTAGAATCGGTAAAGTTAACCCACACGAATACTATTGCGTTTTGCGGCTAATCTACCGAACCGATTTTAATGACATTCAGCTGAGAGGTAAATTGATAATTGGAGAAAGATATAAACCATCTTAAATCTTAATACAAAACAAAATCTAACTTTTAATACAACTTTTTTTAAAGCCTAAAACTTTTGGCCATTATTTTGTAAATTACGAACTTTATTTCGAATTATGCAAAGTTAATACTTACTAAAACGATTTTTATTTTATTTTATAATACTAAAATGATAACTTAGCATCGAACTAAGCTGTCATTTTTGTATAAGAACTGCATTTCTATAACAGTTAGGTTTTTAATTCAATAACTGACTCTGGTGGTTCAAACCTGAGGGGCATTTCTCGAAATTTTAAGAATGTTCATAGTCTGATCTCGGTCTCAATCTGTCAAAAATACCTCTAGTTTCCCTACATATTTGAAAAGTTTTTGACATTGATTGCAGCTGAGATGAGATTAAACGTTTTTAATTACGGGAATTGGAATTTGAATCTAAAGAAAAACCTTGTTTTCTAATAAGGGGGTTATACTTTTGTGGAGACTAATAAGCCATTCACAAATGAAAACACTGCTGATTCCCCATTTGCATTTTGCAAACAAAATCATGTTTCCCCTCCTAAATAAATAACCAACAAATAACAACCATACAAAATCGTAAACAACAGTAGAACTAAATAAATGACTGCCCGTCTATCACTTCACGGTTATAAACCAGTTGCTTTCATGCATAAATTTTAATTAAAGAGAATGCTCGATGCGTCTGCTTGTCCGCCAATAAAACAATTACAGCTTTGTTGATATAATTAATTAACGGAGAGGCACAAATTAGTGATAATATGTAGCCAGAGACAAATGACTGTGGGGGTATCTAAGAAGTTCTTGAGTATGTGTATGTTTTCATGAGTGTATCTATAAAACTGCTAGAATGAATTAGTTGAAATGAAATAATGGCAAACTCAGAATTCGTCATTAAATATATTTTTTCTCTAAAATAGCTAAGTAATTAAGTCTTCATTGTTATCTACTTGATAGCTGATACTTTAACAACCCTTTCGACGTTGCAAAATGTTTTAAAACATCAAACAGTTAATAGAAAATATTTATGAGATTTCAAACTTTTTTTTGCTCTTCTAAAACAGGGAATCCTATTCAACAAGATGAGAAATGCTTATGTATTTTTTTTCCGTATGCAATTTTCATGCTCAAACCCAAATTGAAGAAATGTTTTAAAGAAAAATACCTAGCCTTATTTTATATCAATGTTACTAACACTAGAATATAAGCTGTGTTTAATACTAACAAAATATGGATCACTGTTGTCTGAAATAAATGGATTTTATTTATTTATTATTAAGCATATCTGAAATTACTTTGTATAATAATAATGTTGTTTACATTTTCCGTAGGTGTTCCAGCATGACTCATAATTTTTATGACTTCTTTAGGAGCAAGCTCGTAATGTTTTTACCATCGCTGTTTTATTATTTCAGTCAGTAGGTAGGTACAGCTCTTATCTTGAAAGTAGGTAAAGTTGGTTTATAGTTATATAGATTCTACTAACAATAGAATTCAGATTCAATATCAAGATAACTCAAACATGTATTGGCCACGAAATCTTAAGATATTTTATCTTTTTTAGGAACTTTGATACATTTGGGAATATTAACTATACGGAAGGAAGATCTGCTAATCCTAAGTAATTCTATTATAACATTGTAAAAGCTAATTATTTTTAAATGAGTAACCGTGGAGTTTCTTGCTGGCTCTTTTCCATATGAAACGACTATAGGAACCACGAAGGTAGCTTCTGACGTCTCATAATTGTGCCCCTTTAGGTTTATGTGAAATAAAATATTTTAAATTTGAATTTTTGGTATTGATTTTACTAAAAAGATCTTATTTTTCGAAAAATCTTTCGGAGTTCAATCTAGTAGACTCAATTTCATAAATAATATCTTCTTTTTCTTCTCTTTTTTGTCCACTTTCATATCGCAGGTATGCTGGAAGAGATTTCTTTAGAAATAAGCATCACATTTGTATATATTTTTCTGTTCCTTTCTGCTTGTCTGTTTATATATGTGTTTATAAACGGTTAAATAAAAATTAAATAAATAATCTAAAGACCAATCTGCCGTTAAAAATATAATAGGATACCATTTCTTTTTCCTTCGATATTGGCAATATCCTCAATGCAAGGAGATTTTCTAACGAAGAATTATTTCTGGACTTAGATTATTATTTATGTATTTCCCCATAGAACAGCAGTTTCCCTGTGTAGGAAATGACTCTGTAAACTGGAAACCTGATTGGTTCAGTGCGTGTCGTGTTGTCGCCATTTAACTACTGCTCATCCAGTAAATGGAACTACTATGAAGATCCTATCTGCTTAAAGCTAATCACACAGACGCTGAGGTTACTGACACGCATCATTCTATACATATATTGGGTACCTCTAGTTAGTACGCTGTACTGGGTAATAAGTACTTTGCTGATGATATTTTCTCAGTACCTAACTCAACTTTAACTATATCAAATATATTTTTTTTACAAGCAATCATACATGGCATAACAAAAAATTGAAACACGCTTGTTTTTTCCTATGTACCTAATAGTACTGCCACGTTTCGCCAGATATGCTTATATCCCATGTAATAATTACCTAAGACATTCGGGGTGTTTTATTAGCAGTTGCGTAGGTAATTGTCGGTTGTTGATTGGGAAAATTTAAAAAATACAAGGCAAGCTTTGAAAAGTTGAAAGTGTGCTCTTTGTGTTCCTTCAAGCATTAACAAACCTCCCTAGTGATGAAGCTGTGCTAGTAAATTTAATGAATTATGCTTATGGCTGAGATACAAAACCTTGCTTCTTGTGATGCAACTATAGAATTTAACCCAAATAAAGATCATATTGAAGTTTTAAGAGAACAAATAGATAGATGTAAACAAGCAGAAAGAAAGAACAGAATCGATACAGCTCCAAAATTTAAACCAACAATTTCTCGGCATCAATCGATAACTCATTCGATTGATTCACTACACAACAGTTAAACTGAAACACTCACCCGCTCTCATAATTAAATATTAACATCGCACCTCCTTTTCCAAGTCTTGCAGTAATTACACCAATCTAGACTTGAAAGCAGACTAATCGATCGTTAAAACATTCACGAAGGGAATACACGAGTTGCACACAAAAAATACAACAGATTTTAAGAATCGAGAAAGGTCGATAAATAAAGTACTGTCGACGAAATAATCCTATCAGAACCAACGTACTCAGAATTCTCTTAGAACATTAATATTAAATTTTATGGTTCATTTATATAACAAAGGAATTATCTATATAAGAGAATATAAAGGCTGTGGGATTTATATTGGTGTCTATAAATTATGTACATAATAGATGTTTGACGTGGGCTTCGTCGAATGTTTGGATTTTGAGAGGTGTCAATATAGACATGTTTCTGTGTACGTCTATCATCGTTGTTGGTTTGATAATATTTGAATGATGTTCTAAGAATAGGTGTCTGCTGTCTGCCTCTATTAGAACCGACTTTTGGCAGAGCTCGATTTAGAAAAGTTGTGTCTGTGTAGCAGGAACTCGAGCAAAGTTTTGGATATCAAAGTGACTGTCTGAAAGATAGGAAAGTTGAATGTTTTGAGTTGGTCCTTAAGATCTTGCCTGTTTCAGGAGCTTTCTTAATTAGTTCCATTAAAACTTCACGATTCTAGGCCGCGAGATTATCATAAACTTTCAAAGTAATTTCAGGTATTCCGAGGATATAAACCCTTACAAAAGAACAGCACATTTAATGTCATTTCCGTATATTAAGACAGAGTGGAGAGCTCTGTGACACTTGGAATATTATCTAGCATTCTAGCCCGAACAATTATATGATTACGTCCCAGATATTCAGGTGTTTCAGCCATTTCTGTCGCCACCTTTAAACTTTAAATAGAAGCAACCTACTTTCGGCTTTTACAACCTGTTTCTCTATACTTGAGTATACTCCGAATAGCCATATTAGCTTCGTGTCTTTTGATATATAAAACTTAATGATGCATTAAAGGTGCTATCTCTTCTACAGCCAGCATAGTGTATGCCACAGCATATACAAAATTTTGAGCTGAATTGGGAGCCCGAAAGTGTGATCACCAGTCTTAGGGGGTCCAAAGAGTATAGTGTTACCTTGTAGAACCAAGGTTATGGCACATGGGACCTCCATTGGAGGTCAGATTGGCAGTCGCTCCATGTAAAATTCTGGTAGTCAGCAGGATCTGGTTAGACTGGAAGCCGGAACTTAGTTTAGACATAATATGATGAGATGATGATTCGGCAAGAAATGAGACATAACCTGGCACTGTCATATAGGAAGACGATACTCATATACATAGAACCTTTTTTAATCGCCATAGCTAAAAGATAATGACAAAAACATTACAAGAAAAAAAAAGAACAATGATAAAAAAAACTAAATCGTCGTAATTTTTCGCTGCGACGATTTAGTACCGTAAACGGTATACGTGGCCCACAAGTCGAATTAAGTAATTTACGTAATAACATTTCACATGTCAGGTCTAGCTGTCCGTCCATTTGCCATCAATAATAAACGTAGTAATAGCTGGCTTTAACTGTAATAGGGAATATTAAAAGCAAGAAACTAGGTCACCTTTGTTCTAGAAAAAGCTTCTTTGAATAGAAAATTATTATGTCCGTTTTCACTAACACTAGGCGACACATAAGTGCGCTTCTGGATTTTCAACTATCGACGCTGAGCTGAGCGCTGAAAATGCAACAGCGCACTTTTACTTAAGCATTCATAGTGGCTAAGTCTTAGTGAATATGGGCATTACTGCCTACATTGTGTTGCATTTTGTATGAAAAGTATCGACTATAGATCGATGCTAAAGTTTCTTGCAGCTGTCAAATTTTACAGTAGTATTGCTGAAATAGTTATTCGATTTCAGAAAAGAATTGTAGAGAAAAGTTTCGTTAGAAAACTGAAATTGTATTTTAAACGGACTTACAAAATGGTATTTTGGGAGATGATGTTAGAATTGTGAGATGAGTATCAATCCTAGATGATCAGATGTTTAAATGATCTAAGATCAAAATTAGACAAAATATGATTGCCTTGAGAGATACCAAGAAGCAGGCACTAATGAGGCTGTCTTCTGAGAAGGATCATATTAAACAGCAAGATTCTTAATCCTCCTTTTATGGAACATTTCCCTCACCTACTTTATTCGTAGCCAAAGCGTGATTTCGGCTTTATCTCTCGCAGCCTCGTACCTAAATAAATTAAATTCCAGGCTTTTCAGTCCCATTAAGTTTTAGCAGTACTTTCTGACGTCTTCCGAGACGTTGGTGATTGGCTAATGTCGTCCTAACTCAGTCGTGATTGGCCGATAAAAGTTTAATCTCGCTCCAGATTGGCTGGTGTTTGTTATGTGCTTTAGTTTACGTGATACAAACATTGATTCTTTATTAGGTCGTGAAGACTCAGTTCCTTATTGGAAAAGTTTATTTGAATTCAAGTATTTTCGTATCGATCGTCCTTCCTTATTTTCCTGATTCTTATCTGAATCATTTAGAATTCTTTCGTTTGAGTGTTTTTCAGTCCAGTTAGTTTCTGTTAGGGGTTGAAATTAATACCTGCACCTTAATTGCGTAACACAATATCAATCTGAGTCATCATATTGCTAATCCATTGCTTCATTTGTTCAAAAAATTTGTCTGCCCAACAACGTAAATAACGCAATGAATATTGTGGTACAGTCATAATAAAAACCATTGCTACTGATAGTATGCTACGCAATCAATAGTAAATTAAGAACAGTAATAGATACGAATCAATATTTCATCGACAGTAGCTCGAACTAAACACACTGGAACTAGTGGTACCAACCTCAACATAGCTGGGTAAAGTTTAATCTGATGATGAACTCCCTCAAAAATTTCAACGATAAAGTGAATTCTAAGCGGCGTGTATGAATGTGTCCGAGGTTTTGCGAGCGGTCACAATCCTCGTGGAACCGCGACTTGTTGCTCCTCATTATTTATGTAACACTAAAGCCTCTGCCATCCTACTCCTACTAATATTATAAATGCGAAAGTTTGTGAGGTTGGATGGATGTCTGTTACTCTTTCACGCAAAAACTACTGAACGGATTTGGATGAAGTTTGGCACACATATAGTTTATAACCAGGATTAACACATAGGATACTTTTTATCCCGATTTTCCCACGGGATCGAAACTTACGAGGGTGAAACCGCGGGCGCAGCTAGTCTCAAATACAGCTATTCAAATCTCAAAAATTATAACCTGTTTGAAGTTCAGGGCTCATTTTTCCTGCGCTGGATAAGTTTACGAGGAATAATTTTGAATTTTAGACAGTTCTTCTGTACAAAATCTGTTAGACGTCAATTTTATTCCACGAATAAAAAGTATCTGTCTGTAAAGTTCTAGTATGGAAAAACGGTAAAAAATGTGTTCTTAGTATAAGAATTATTCTGGGTATAAAAGTTTGCTGAAATTCGCCCTTAGTAGGAAAAGGAAGTTAATATAGATGCTCGTCAAATAAAGAGTATGTGACAATCAAAAGTAGCAAATGGCTGGCGCTAAACTAGGTAGGTATATATACTTGAGAAAAATGGCTTATTACTTTTTCAATTCCATCCTACCCATTTATATTAGCATTCAGTTCATCCATGGACATAATTCAACAAAGCCAGAGAAAACTGGAAGAAATACTTTGATAACTCAATTTAAATTATAACGAACATTATTGCAGAGTGCAGTAAAATGTCTCTGTAAAATCAGGTGGTGTGTCTTCTGTCTTTGTCTTGCTTGTAGGTGGTGGATGTTGGTGTCTCGCTCGCACGTACGTCACTAGACCTGGACAGGCTTCGGCAAGGGGCAAGCTACATTGATTTTATTGTGATTCGGGTATGTTCGATACTGCGATGTTTGGTTATTGGACATAGCGGCTTCGGTGCGGCCGCTGCTTTCAGTTTCGGCTTTCAGAAACTGGGAGTAAAATGCTCGGCTTTTGTATGTCATCTTCGCTTTTGTTATTTCAGTGTCTGTGTTTCGCTAGCTTCGTATAATAAAGGGTGAAGAGATCTATATTTTTATACAGCCTTTTGTTGCCGTCTGGGTCCATAATAGAACGAATTTATTACAAGCCTTCCTAAATTGGGTAGTTCCAATTTAAGAGTCTTGCTCCAAACGACTTTCAATTTATCAAGTTTCGCAACAAATTCATCTTCTGTAGAACTCGATAAGAAGTTATTTCCTTTTTACGACGTCTTCTAAGATCTAGGTCCTGACCTACCTGACCGATCTTGTTATCGACTTTTCATTTTCAATGATTGAATGGAGAAGTTTTCAAATCAAATCAAAGGTACAACGTTGCAATAAAACTTTTTACCTTGCCAAATTGTTCAAGAAATATATATTAAATGTTATACAGAGTGTCCCTGGAAGTAAGAATCAAATCGAATAGGGGTGTGGGCAAGGTCATTTCCAAACTTTTTGATCCTGAGAATGATTGATGATTGAGAATTATTTTACGGTTCAAAAGTTGTGACCAGTTTTCTTCAATCGTTTCGCATAGTGCTCAAAGAAAAAAAAATCGACGGGTTGCACTCCGGGAGTGCCGGCAGAAGTGAAAACTTAAATATTAATGTTCTGCATTTTTGATATTTTGGAATGGTTAGAGAATAATTTTGTACGAATTGCTTTCGTTATCAGTATAAAAGTATTATTATTTATGTGGTAGGATACAATATTTATTCATTGCGCTATCGTACACAAACATGACAATTATCGAACATTCGCGCAAGCGCCTTGCGCCGCCTGCCCTCTCTCCATCCGTCTTACGAATTCTCGATCAGGTCACGTGTCCTGACGCGAGTTTAGAGATTTTTACCCATTCCAAAAAAAATACGCAGCGCCGCTAAAGAAGTTTTTACTTCAACATTCGCGCAAGCGCCTTGCGCCGCCTGCCCTCTCTCCATCCGTCTTACGAATTCTCGATCAGGTCACGTGTCCTGACGCGAGTTTAGAGATTTTTACCCATTCCAAAAAAAATACGCAGCGCCGCTAAAGAAGTTTTCACTTCAAAAATCATTAAATAAAACTATCAGGGCTGTCTAAAAAACTTAAATTGACAGTTCCTGGTAGTTTTTTAAAATGATTTTGTTCTTTGAGCACTATGCAAAGTGATTGAAAATAACAAAAGTTGGTCATTACTTTTGAACCGTAAAAAAATTCACCAACATTCTCAGGATCGAAAAGTTTGGAAATGACTTTGCCCACGTCCCCATTTGATTTGATCCATACTTCCAGGGACACCTGTATATTCATGACCACTTGGCACTAGAAATTAGAGATGCATTTGATTGCTAATCAACTACTCGTACTGTGTGATGTGATTTTTGTATTAAACCTTGTCTGAACATCTTCATCCAAATCTCTCGTTTCATCACCCCAATGGCCAAGTTCTTCAGAATCACACTTAGTTCTTAATTCCCCATACCTGATATTCCTCATCCTGTAATATTCAGAGCATTATTCGTTACATGTTGCATCTCAAATCTTATACATAAACATAATTATTACTTTGTTTATTTTGCTCGCTCTATGCAGTTCTGTTGATTTTGCATTTGCACTGTCTAAACATTGACTTGTTTTAAAGATTTATTGTAATCCATGATCTGATGCATAAACAGGGCTTACATCTACAATATTATGTTACTAGATTTTGCCTACGGTTACTCACTACCTAGCGGAACTATACTTCATGCAACAGGATTTGAAGTTTCATATCTATATGTTAATTCAGGAGATGGTTTATCTGCATATCTAACCTAATAGTAAGTGATAATGTGGTCGACGATAGAGCAAGCTTGTCTAGAAGTATAATAGACTCTAGACTTAAACCCCAGGTTATAGTTTGGATTTCATTCCTTCTCCTCACATATATCTCTGTCTGCCTGAATATAGTTCTCACTGTTCTCAATTCCCACACAAATCAAATCTAATTTACAATCAGTGCTTTCCACTACATTGTCGCATCCTTACAGTGCATCCATTGGCAAATTGTTTTCACAGAACACAACGAACTCCACGTGACAATCAACACACTTGTCACGCTGCATCCTGACCTAGTAGGTTGGCCTATTATCCTATCACGGCGACACCCTTACTCGGTGCATCCTGTGCAAGTCGTTACGTTTGTATTTGTGCTACATGCACATCAGGTTGAATATTATTGGTGACGTAACGGGTGCAACATATCGTACGGTACAGATTTGTAAAGTCTCAGTTCCTTCTTCTTGCGTACTTTGATATTCAGCAAAAGGAATATAGTCTTGTGAAAAGATAACACGTAGATGAAGAATGGTTTCAGTATCATGCTAAAATTATTTTAACATCTATGAAACATAAACTAAAAAGCATCAACATTAAATAGCACCTACTGAATTATTATTATCAAAATTGACATTTTCATTGACTTGATCTCAATTCAAATAACTTTTTAATTTTTTTTTTACGTCCTCAAAACCAATCACATATATATATAGCACCAAATTCTCTTTGTATTCCAATTTTTGCATTTACAAGCATTCCCTAACATAATTTATATTGTATGCTTACATACTTGCCCCATACACAGCGTAATTATCTTAGCATCCCAGTTTTTCGTATTCCCATTTCCCCGGATTCAGCTGTAGCAACCTTGAGTTCAGCTGGGCGTCCCTCACCCGATGCATCCTCAGTTTCGGCTGTTCCCGGCGACCTTGCGTTCCCGGGCGAGCTCAGTCTCGAAGCAGGTCAAGGCTAGGCTGCAGCCTCAATAGGCTGCTTCCTGCGGGGAGTGCGTTTCTATTGACGTATGTTGCTGCAATAGTTCTCTCGTTAGTTGTATGATTGATGTGATTGGCTCGTCGAAAATTGGCGGAATTGGCACATGATGGATGAGGTCGGTTGTGGCAGGGAAGATTTACTTTTTATTCGTAGGATCTTTGCTGATTTTATACCAGAGCTCGTTTCAGTTGAGGAGAGGTGCTCATAAGGGGTATAATTATATCTTTTATAACGGCTTTTTGCAGTTTTCTGGTGTATACAGGAAAACAAAATCATAGCGCAAATAGCTACTGTTGTAAAACAAATATTAGTTGTTAGAATTTTTTTTCGCCGGAGATCGGGGCTCGTGGCTAAATAATAACAGCCGCACAGGTCGATCGATCAGGTTAAGCTACGCTTGCCGCTGTTGGTCTGTGGATGGGTGACCTTTACATACCGAGACCCCCGTGCCTCGGAAATCGCTTTAAGCCGTTGGTCCTGGCTGTGAGGCTGTCATTCGTGGATCTTTGACATTCGTTACGGGTAGTCAGAAGCCCGAAAGTCTGACAAACAGTCTTACCAAGGGGTATCGTATTACCCAGTAACTGGGTTGTGGAGATGAGATAGGCAGTCGCTCCATGTAAAATACTGGTATTCAGCTGCATTCGGTTAGACTGGAAGCCGACTCCAACATAGTTGGGAAAATGATAATTTTTTTCGCATTGGTTTAAATTTTATCCTGTATGTGTCTATGGTGGATAGAAGACACAAAAAGCTCTACTTATCAGTTTTTTTTTGTAAATGCTTTTTTTAATACAGTTTAAGGCCGGTTATGCTTTATGATATCAATGCTGCCATTCTCTTAATACCTATTACTACTATATTTCTCAATCATATCTTACGATTACAGAACAAACAGTTCTTTCCAAAGAGACCGCACAACTAAGCGATTAAAACCATAACACGTTAGTTTTTCAGCAGAATGCTGTAAATATCGGCGACCTTATTGAAATAATCGTTCATAACCGCAGTTTACCGTTCCGGTCTTATTTCGCAAATACCGAAGCAATCTGCGGTGCGGTAATTATGTGAAATGACGATGTTGGTGGTTTACATTTTATTATGTAAAAAAGTTAAAAAAATGTTAGATCTTCAGTTGTTGGTAAAGACTTAAGAAGAAATTCCTAAAGAGCAGATTCCAACCCAAAGTATTCATTTCAATTTACAGGCACTTTTAAATTTCAAAGAGTCGTTCAGTTAGTCAGAAAGTTGAAGCTATTTGCCCATATAAAAACTTTGATCTCTATGGAGACGAACGGGTAAGAAAATGACACTCTTTTAAATCAAAATATATATCACAAAATCTTGGATAAATTATCTTTGTTGCTTCTATATGTGATAACAATGTTAGAAAAGAAAACAATTTAAAATGTAAAATAATAGTTAAGAGCCTATACTACCTCAGCTAAAATTCACTCTTTATCTCGCTCGAACGATACTGCTCGCGGACTGAGTGAGAGCGAGACAGAGTGCGGTGCTAGGTGGCAGGCAGCGCCAATAGTTTAGGTATTTGCTTTTTACGGTGAAAATAATGGTAAATTAAAAAAAATAAATAACATAAGACCTGCTTTATAGTTAGTTCGGTTAGTATACAAAGTTTCATAATCTAATTTGAAATATGTTTTGAACACCAGCGGTTTATTGTTCGGTTTGGAGGTAACTTTGGATTTTTTTTCTATCTAGAAAATTTTATGAAATCGTGTTTTCGTCTAACATAAGACCTAAAATTAATCATCAACTTTACCATATGTTTATTTCAAAATTAATGCTGCAGTATTTTCGACATAACGGAGGATCATGCTAACCCATTTGAGGTAGTATAGGCCCTTAAGAGGACGGCTCCCTTTCACGCTGTGACGCGTTTCAGCACTGCAGTTCAACCATTTTGAAGGGAACCGAAAATTCTGTTAAACCACCAGAGAAATAAGATAACTTAAAGTGTGAAACTTTACTTACATCCTATATCTTAGGCCACAGTCTGAATTAAGACTAATCCATAAACTTAAGGTGGATGCTTCAGTTAGCCCGCGAAATTCGAATTTTCTTACGTTTTTTGCAATTGTGTATTCGGTTGAATGTTGATTATTTGATTCGCGGCCGTAACAAGTAGGTATGTGTTTACATAATTATAATTATTAAAGTCATCAATACGACTCTATAAGACCATGTAATCCTAACTACGACAATTCAATGATGTTAGGATTACCTGGTCTTAAAGAGTTGTATTGATGACTTTAATGATTATAATTCTGTAAATACATCCTTGTTACAGCCGCAAATAAAATTTGGATCACCATATAACCTAATACTGACTTGCAAATTGCAAAAACGTAAGAAAATTTGGATTTCGCGGGCTAACTTGAGCATCTTTAATAGAAATTCTTGGAATCGTTTCCAAAAAAAGATGTAAGAACTAAATCAGCGGGGTAATTACGTAACACACTATCAGTAGCAATGGTTTTCATTTTGACAATTCAACAACATTCATTGCGCTATTTACGTTGTTGAGCGAATATTTTTTTCGAACATATGAAGTAATGGATTAGCAATATCTTTCAAAATCATTCAGATTGTGATTGTTCGTATGCGCAATTAAGGTGCAGTACCTACTACACACAGTCGGTACAGTCGGTATCTCGAAAAGTTTGATGAAAAATACACAAACAGAAACTCACGCCATTTTGGTGAAAAATGTGTTCCAAATAATTATTGACGTGGATCGCAGGCACCAAAACTTTGCTCGAACAACACGTAAATTGTTCAAACCGCTTTTGACAGGACAGTTGGTCAGATTAGAACATTGGTTTGTTTGGAGAGTTATTCTGACATTGCAATCCTGTAACAAGTTACGAGTACACTGATTCAATTTCAGTTTAGTTTCACAACTAAAATACAGCGTGACAGGGACATCCACGCGCAAACTGTTACAATGAATTTAGCACATGATTAGAACACCCTAGCGTAGAAATAAATCGTCGGTTATCAGAAAAAAAAAATCCACTGTTTTAGAAAAATACAATAACCACGGTCAAAATACAGGTTGTCCCTGGAAGTATGGGTCAAATCAAATAAGGGCTTGGGCAAAGTAATTTCCAAACTTTTTGATCCTGAGAATGTTGGTGAATTTTTTACGGCTTAAAGTCATGACCAACTTTTGTTATTTTCAATCACTTTGCATAGTGCTCAAAGAACAAAATCATTTTTAAAAAAATTACCAGGAACTGTCAATTCAAGTTTTTTAGACAGCCCGGATAGTTTTTTTTAATGATTTTTTTTCTTTGAACACTATGCGAAACGATTGAAAAAATTGGTCACAACTTTTGAACCGTAAAATAATTCTCAATCATCAATCATTCTCAGGACCACAAAGTTTGGAAATGACCTTGCCCACGCCTCTATTCGATTTGATCCATACTTCCAGGGACACCAGGGGGGGGGTGTATATGGAAAAGGAAAAGCTATTTTTTTTAAATAACCGACGAGAAATTTCAACGCAAGGGGTTCAGAATCATGTATTGAATCCATGGTGTCACGTTGCGCGTCGATATCAATACTCAATATCTTTATTGCTTTACCATAATGTGTACTTAGGTAGTAGCTATATAATTTAGATAATTTTGGACCCCGTAGGGCACAGCAACAGCGTAGGAGTTTTAGGAGAAAATTAAGATGTTTTTGTGGGAACAAGTTTTAACTTAATATAATCAAAGTCAGGAGATCGCGACTAAGATAATGTATTATTTTATGATCTGCAGAATGTACTTAAATATTTATATACCTGCACCTGTGTAGGTACTATAATGTTTATTAATTTGTATAAATTGTTTTTCTTTGAATAATTATTATTGCTATATTATTTAATTTATTATTATTGCTATTTTATTTAATTATTATTTTTGTTATATCGTATTATTTATTAATCTATATATATAATAAGAGAAACTGACTGACTGGCATATCAACGCACAGCCGAAACTGCAAGTACTAGGAACGTGAAATTTGGCATACTGCTGCCTTTTATTATGTAGGGGAGCACTAAGAAGGGGTTTTTGGAAATTCGAAGGGATTTTGTTTGTATGAAAAATTTTATTGCTTGAGTTAATTTTGTAAAAAAATTGTGTAACTTGAAATTTGGCACGAATACACGCAGACGAAGTCGCGGGCGAAGTGCTAGTTTTTATATTATTTCCCTGTTACCCTGTATAATTGAAGGTCCAGTCTTGACAAGGCGTGTTATCCAGTAACTGGGTTGTGCAGGTCACATAGGCAGTCGCTCCAGGTAAAATACTGGTGTTCAGCTGCAGACTGAAAACAGACCCAAAAGCAAGTAGATGGCACCCAAGTGTCTAAGGTCCTAAACATCAAAGGTCCTAATAGAGCCAAAAACAAATGAACGAGCTAAGTTTCAAGTAAGAATTCAAATATAGTACAGTTTTTTCTTGACTGTATATAGCACTTACATAATGGTGTATATTTTGTTCCCTAGAGTGATTTTCCCTCTCCGTACTTTTCGATTCACTTAGCCCTCCCGATCCTAATTTGCCGGAAATTCATGAAGGAACACCCCAAAGGGATGCTTACCCTCCGTTAAATGGTTTTTTTTTGTAATGATGTCGTCTTGAGGATTCATTTATGCCGTGGGCTCTCGAGTAAGAAAAATGAGGACTTTTTTGCTTTATTATAATCATAGCCTTGAAGATTGTGCAACATTAGGAATGTTAGTTATGATAGACCCAAGTTAAGTAAGTAAGTAATCGGTGTTCAAAAATGGTACCATAGTACAGCGAGGTATACATATACCGAAATAGTTGCTAAAAGTTATACTGAAGCTCAAAAATCCATTGTGAAAATCAGAACGTGACAGGAATTTGGAAGCTAACCCAATGCAATTATTTTGCTAAATAAAACATGATTTCACCAAACCACGATTTCACGTCTGTATCAGATCTATCCCAAATTGTGATTCAAAACTCTTAAAGACTATATTATGCAGTTAACCCATTAAAGATCAATTTAATTTAAAGGTACCCTCTAAGAAAACCTGTGGTAATCGTATACAGTGCTGAAAAAACCAATAACACGTATAGGTCATGTCCACCACAACGTACTCCAGCGCATCTCGTTAGCCGGCTCCCCTTTTGCCGCAAATTGCTGCAATCACAACACTCCACACGTTACTAACCTGCTGTGACGTTGGTAGATTTATCAGATACTTCTCCGTTATTATTGTACTAGGTACTGTAAGTACTATATGTGTTATATGTTCTTATACAACGTGTAACGTTAAATTCGCAAAACCTCATACACCCCATATAGAGAATGTTCTAATTGGTATGTATGAGCTTTAAAAAAATAGTTTTGGTCATTGTATTATGCTTTTAACTCCATTGAGTCAACGTTCGTTGAGTTAAGCTAACTATTTTTATTAAGAAAATCGTGTTGATCCTAGCATTAGTTTATGCATTCAAAATTGAGTCTTAATACCTTAAAATAAGACTTAATTTTCTTTGGCTCAATCGGCGGATAGTATAGCAAAATACATAAAAAAAACCTATATTAAAAATTACTGAAATCGATTCAGTAGTCAATTATGAACAATCTATTTTCAGGTTTTACGCATTTAACGTTACACGTTGTATATGAAGGTGGGTGTTGTTTACTGTGTGGACTTTGAACGTTCGTTATTAGTTCGTAGTTGTTAATTAATGGACAAAAGTCTACCAACTGCACACAGTCGTGCATATGTGTTTATAGGAAATATTCTAAGGATGGTAAAGTAGGGACAAATGATCGATGAGATGACATGAAATATAGAGGTAGATATGACAGAATGATATGATTGAAAATTATGTGTCTAATTGTCCTAAGAAGCGCGTATAGTTTCTAAAGAAGCAAGACTCAGGAGCATTAAGCGTAATTCAAGATATCAGCAAGATGGACGACCTAAATTTGATTAGTTACTGAGATTTATATGAATCAGAAGGAAAAGAAACTGAGAATTGCATGCCAATTTAGCAGAATTTTAGGAAAACTTACAGCTAGTATATTTAAGTCTGCAGTAACAGTACGTAGAAGATGGCCAATTACAATTTTCCATTTATATGAACATATAAATAAACATTTGAAAAATCAACGTAAACAGCGTGAAAACAACACTCGAACTTAAAAAAAATACAAAATATTTTACGAGCATGAACTAAAAAAAGTGCTTACAGCTCTAAGAAACGGTCAGTGACCTTATCTTTTATTTTGAGTATACGTACACAGGTGTAAAAAATAATAAATGAAAAAAACAAAAATCCCTACAAAAACTAAACTTCCAGTACAATGGCCAGTACAAACTTTCTGACGAAGAAACTGTACACAATGCCGCAAGCAAAAACAATCTAAAGGAGCAAACTTATACAAGCAGTATTTATTTTGTTTTTTTTTTAATAAAAATATATACAAACAACATGGTTTTCTTATAAAAGTTAAAAGAAACAATTTGTGAGCATACACGTGCTGCTGATATAAACCGCGCCAGATTTAATTGGCATAATCAAAATAGAAGTGGAAAACGTGACTATGTTATATGTAGTGAGATATGTAATAATGTATAAGTAGAAGTTCTGTAAAATCTTAAAGACTGATGTTGATTGATATATTGGATAGGTGTGTATCTAAACAATACATCAGTCTTTCAAGACAAGCTTTTCAACGTCAATGAAAGACAATAAATAATTCTTTATTATGAATCGGGGCAATAGAGCGAGGCAAAAATATTTATTCCTAGTAAAATTAAGGAAAACTCCAAACAACTGTATGCGGTGGCGTTCGTAGTCAATCAACTCAGCCTGTCGCAGTCCACGGCTGGACATAGTTTCTCCCAGGATGCGCTACATCACCCTATCCTCTGCCTTACGCATCCAGTCTGTCCCAGCCACTTACAGGGGATTACAGGACCTAAACGCAAGTTTTAGAAGCAATAATTATTTATTTATTAAGTAATCACAATTTATACAAGAATAGAATAGACGGTGGCCCCCAAACTAGGCATATGCCTGTATCTTGAGAGTCAGAGTTGCGACATTTTCAAAGTGCTACATAGTGCATAGTGATTATTGCAAGACAGGAAAACAAAAACTAGAATTTAATTAAACTGTATAAACTATACATTGCCATCAGCGTGAGATCAAAGTATATGATAATAAAAGTATATGATCGACTACAGTAAACAAAATCAGAAAAATATATGATATTCTTCAGGATATACGCTAGGTGGATAGTGTGTTGAAAACTTAATACAACTGCACCCTAATTGCGAAACACACTATCGATCTCAATTTGAATCATTTTAAAGCATATTGCTAATCCATTGCTTCATATGTTCGAAAAATGTGTCTGCTCAACAATGTAAAACACGCAATGAACGTTGTTGATCTGTCAAAATGAAACCCATTGCTACTAATAGTGTGTTACGCAATTACCCCGCTGATTTAATACGATAGAAAAAAATCATGAATATACCTCTAAAGACATTCTTTTTACAATAAAAACCATAATAATATACATACAATAATTCTTATTTTTTTGTCTGATTATTCTACAAGCAACATACTAAAGCACTAGTGTTTTAATGTTTTAATCCAAACAATAGATTTTTTGTAAATATACAGGGTTACTTGAAAAACACCAGCAACCTCCTATGAGGTCATTGTACTCATCATTATGAACAACTTTTACTATGGGACCAAATCTGAAATCGCAAAAAAAATCAGCTGTTCCCTACATTTTGACGAGATAGACGAAGATAAATGTAGGAAACAGCTGATTTTTATTTTGCGATTTCAGGTTTGGTCCCATAGTAAAAGTTGTTCATAATGATGAGTACAATGACCTCTTAAGAGGATGCTGGTGTTTTACAAATAACCCTGTATAATTGCTTCATATTTTGCAATAAATTACCAGCGTTGTGTCATCGCGCTTCTCTTTCTTTTCTATGCAGACCGACAGTGACCGCGCTTTAGGTCATGTAGTAAGGTCGTCGGTCCATCTAGCTGGGGGGCGTCACACACTACCCTTGCCCATACGCGGTCTCCAGGACTTGTCGTTCGTAGTAGTGGAGGTAAATTAAGGCTGAGGACAAACGGGCGTAATTTTTTCAACTGTGAGTCGCGTAAAATGAGTCGCGGAATTTACGCTGCAATCGGTTTCATAGTAAAGTCCTGTTTGTACCATACGGCGACGCAAAATGAGTTGTCTGCTGACTCACGCGCGTTATTTCAACCGAATTGCGCTAGTGGTGAGGGAGGGGAGCGAGGCAAGCATCAGTTAAGTTACAGAATGCGACTGAAATTACGTCCGTCCGTTTGGCAGCCTAACCGAATTTCAGTTGAACGTAGATTATGATACTCAAAATACGCGACACACAACTCAAAAAAATACGCTCGTTTGGCCTCAGCCTAAGGTTTAATGTCAAAAGTATGAACTAGTGTTTAATAAAATCATAATATAAATCCGTTGGCAGGAAATGAGGTTTCTGGCAATGTCTCACGAACAACAAACATTAACAATCGTTTCCTGGAAGCTTTTTCACTTGATCAGATATACTGATGAAGGTCTTTATTGATCAGTAAATCTGCCTCCGAATCTCATGTAGGCTGTCGTGATTTGTTGGCGGAAATAACAACAGCCAATCGAATGACGACTTGATAACAATGTGCCAACGTTGTGTCAACATGATAAATTGAATAGGATTTCAGAAGCGAGGGAAATGGAAATAATCAGGCTGATAAGATTTTATCATTCGAGAAATCTATACTTATAATAAATCTGTAGAGAGGTCAATTCTGTACATGAAATATATTTCCAAAATAACTATCAGCGGGTGATTAGTGATCGATACTGACGCCAAAAATGCAATCAGTAAAATTTTTGTCTGTCTGTCTGTCTGTCTGTCTGTCTGTATGTTCGTTATAGAAACAAAAACCACTCGACGGATTTCAACGAAACTTGGTACAATTGTTCTTCATACTCCTGGGCAGGTTATAGTATACTTTTCATCACGCTACGATCAATAGGAGCAGAGCAGTGAAGGGAAATGTTGGGAAAACAGGATTTCTTTTTAGGTGAAGTAGTAATAGGTTAGTATTAGGTGAAGTAGTAATAGGTTAGTAGTAGTTAGTTAGTAGTAGGTAAGTTTCGGTTAATTTATGTTCAGTTTTTTTTTAATATTAAGTAGGTAAAAGCGTAGGTACTTTTATTAATTATAGGTATAGGTATTATTAATTATAGTAGTTATAGGTATTTAGTTTTAAGTGAAGTAGGTTTTATTATATATTATTTTATATATTAGACGTAGTTATATATTTTTAGTTATTCAAGACCCAAGCGGACGCCGGCGTCCGCCCGCTATTGTCTTGAAAAACGCGTTGAATGAGAAATACGCGTTCTCAATAATCGGCAGAGGAAAGAGCACATCGGTTAAACTCTATGAGAGTTAGTGCCTCAATTTCCGGAAGTCATTATTCCACGCGGACGAAGTCGCTGGCAAAAGCTAGTAGAGGAATAAAGTTAATCTACAGACATTTTTAGACCCACTTGCACCACAAATCACTAAATTCATTTATAGTATCTTTATCTCACGAAGCGACTCGCGCTTTACTTGTGGTTACCAAGTGTTCAAACACGCTGTGAATGTGTGTGTAATGCAGGAACTCTTGGTACCGTCAGACAATGGTGAAGTCGAAAGTGTATGTGTGTTAAGCGCTGACGTTACTCGTCTTCACGTACACATTCACAGCCTGTTTGTACACTTGGTTATCACAAGTAAAGCGCGCGTCGCTTCGTGAGATAAAAATAATGTAATATTAAACATCTTTGTGCCTCTGTCATCTTCTAAAGATTAACAGATAGACAGTTACATTACATTTACTGATTGGTGGTGCAAGCACCTTAAAGAAATAACACTTACTTGAGAACTATGGTGACTATTAGGTACGTCATTTTGCCCTCCGAAGTCTCTGGCGAGACTATAATAATAAGTACTCCTTTTTCAAGATCAGAATCTCAAAGCGAGATTGATGAGAAAGATGGAAATCTATTCAAAGTCAGAACAGGATGTCCGAGTTAGTGTCATGCTCTGGTCATTAAAAATGTCTATCTTTAGTTCAAAGACTTCCTTAGGCTGGCTTAATGTCGAGATTTGTTTGTTTATACAAATCTTGAAGAGGATCAGTATTTCTATGTTCTATCTTGTGTATATTTATTTAGGTTTTATTTATTTGCAAGGTCTGGGTCGGTATTTGTCTTGATACATGAAAAGTTGGGTCGAAATCATAATGTGCTGGTACACACAGCAATATTTTCGTAGAAATCAGTACTTAGATCTTTAAAATTGAAATACGCTCAATACTGTCGAAGGTCAATGTTACAGTTACACCATTTGCAAAACCGTAACTGAAACAAATCGTTTGGCTGGTTTTTCTCTATGTTTTTGCTATTCAGCTTTTGACAAGCGACCTGTTCAAAACAGTCCTATTTTTTTCTACAACCAATTTGTAGAAATCTGGCGCAATTTCCCATTCCATCTACGGCTTCTTGCTACTAGTGTCTTTGTCCTTTTTTGCAGTCAAAACTTAGCCTCAACAATGCACCAATCAATTGGGTATGTAAAGTTTTTTTCAGGTATTTTTTTTATATTTTTAATTTATAGCTTTAGTTATTTTATGCAACTAATTTCAAAATTTTGGTTTTCTAAGCAGCCATTAATTTTAAATAAATTTTCTAAATTCTGCTTCAAAAGTAGGCTGAAGAGTTCAATATCTATGCCACGTATAACACAATAATAAAAATCCTAAATTTGACGTTTTTTGCTTGACATCAGAAACTTCAAGCATGACACTAGACAGTTTTAGAGATGGGAATGATCGACATAATCGATTGAACCTTTACAGTTATTAATTTTGTATAGGGATAAGTGGAAGGAGGGAAGGGAGGCCTTTGCCCTGCAGTGGGACAGAAATGACTAATAATTAATAATTAAATAAAATAATAGGTATTATTAATATGTCATTATCAAAATCAAACCAATAACAAGTAGCTACAGTACCTAGTTATATTTGCAAGTTTCCAACACCATTTGTGGTTACAAAATAGTTCGAATGATTTTATACTTAAAATTATTATTTAAAGGGAATGCATTTTATTTAAGCTATCATTATAATGATTGATTAACGATAATTCAGAATTCCGGATTTAGATTTTTTGTGTGAATAGATTTTCAATGTTTGATTTGAATCGATTCAAAGGCCGATATTTTCGCACGACTGCATTACTTACATATATTATTATGGTCATCCCTATAGTTGACATTATATGACTAACTTTTTATCATATGATGAGAGGAGGCACCGAAAGTATTCTCAATCTGCTTACTTGTGACGTCATTTGGAGGTCAAATGAAAGTCAAGTGGTATTAAGTGTTTATGTTAAAATAAACTCCATCTTATAATTTTAAGCGCTAAAAATAGAAAAATTAAGTTAAGAAACCTTAAATCTCGAAATGGTTTGGGAATCAGCGTAGGATTTTTTTTCTTTACATACCGAATTGTAATCCGTCTCAACGCCGTCACACAATACATCAAAACATAAGCTCAAAAGATTACAGTCTCAAACTTCGTGATTACTGAGCTGTGACTTCGAGGTCACGGGTTCAAGTCCCGACAATGGACGGTTCGTTCACCTCTTATTACATCTTTATTTGGGTTACGCACCAAAACTATGAGTATGACTGGTTGCTATAACTGATCATTGAACCTACGCTGTGAGAAACTTCTGCAGTATTCAGACCTTGGTGGTTCATTTTGCATTGTTTTGTTAGAAACACATTTTGATCGTTTTCGTGGCAACTTCGTAAAATCGTAACGTTTACGAAATGTTTGCGTAGCATCTTCATACCGTCGTCGACGTAGCGGTTGTGTAGCCGTTTCGTAGCGTCTCCGAAGCGTTGACGTACCGTTGTGCGTTTCGTAGTAACGAACTTTGGCTAGAAAACCTTGGATTGTGGTTTTCACAAATAAGTCAATTACCTACTGATAAATGACTGAGAACGGAAGGCATATCGTTAGTTACCTAAGTAGTAGGTAGACTATTATCGAAACAATATCCATGTTAGAAAATTCATCTTCCGCCTTTAAATATTAGCCTTACTTGGAACAAGGGGCCCGTGGCTAAATAATAGCAATCGCACAGGCGATCAGTTTAAGCTACGCTTGCCGTGGTTGGTCTGTGGATGGGTGACCATATTTACATACCGAGACCCCTCCGTACCTCGGAAAGCACGGTAAGCCGTTGGTCACAGCTGTTATTCGTAGATCTTTGACAGTAGTTACGGGTCGTCAGAAGCCCGAAAGTCTGACAACCAGTCTTAACAAGGGGTATCGTATTACCCAGTCTGGGTTGTGGAGGTCAGATAGGCAGTCGCTCCATGTAAAATACTGGTATTCAGCTGCATTCGGTTAGCTGGAAGCCGACAAAAGCTAGGCGGATGATGACTTGGAACAAGTATCCATATAAACATGTTTCATTCCCAATTCAGGAATACCATGCCACAAACAGCACACGATCGAATTATATATTTATACCGACAAATGTCAGTTATACTGAAAGCCTGAAATTACTGTCCATCGTCTATAGCCGTGCAGTGGGTAAACTCTTCAAAAGGTCATGCCATACATTTTGTATCGTGCCTTTTACGGCAACATGCAACATAAATTATTTCAGATAGATAGTTTATAAGCATTAGACAAAGCTATTTCCTTCATTTAGTGATAAGCTAGATCGTTTTGTTGCGTCATTCTATAAGTATGATGGATTGGTAATTGAGCCTATTTGGGTATACGTTTTCAAGAAATTTATATTCTTTGAATACTAAATGATTCTGGAATTTAATGAAGAAATTAGTCGGTGTAGAATATATTAAAGTATGATCGAATATCCTTTTGTATCTTATTTATATAGTTAGTTAGTATTTTAATTTAGTACCTAATGTAAATAATTAAAACGAAATAAATATTTACACCGCAAAGAAAGAAAGAAAATACATTAATTAAGCACAGAATAAAAGGCACACAATACAGGGTTACTTTTCAATGACCAGCCAAATTTAAGGATGTGGTGCAGACCATCAAACTAAACAACTTTCTCCATGGAACCAACATCGCAATCGCGAATAAAATTCAGCCGTCCCATACGTTTAGGTCGAGTAGGTATTGAAGTTTTCTATGGGACAGTTGATAAATTTTTCGCGATTACGATATTGGTCCCATAGAGAGAGTTGTTTAGTTTGATTGTCTGTACCAAAATTGAAAAGTAACCCTGTATTAGCATAAACAAATAGCGGTATGTTTTAAAGACATCAATGATAGCTAATGGTAATTGCGCGTATATTCAAGTAGCTGTTAGGTTCTTCCGATTACCGGTAAAGATTTTCATAGGCCATCGTATGGCCAAGGATCGACGGCGAAGCATGTTTTCCGAGGCGATGTGTAAAAAACACTTGCAAAAAGAATATTGATCATCGTGTCTTGAGCGTTATACCTAAAGTCCATTCAAACTTATGTTTCAAATTAATATTATTTCAAGTTAAACAAATATCAACTTTAGTTTAATGGTTATTTAGTTGATTTCAGAGTGACTAGCACTATTGAAACAGTTATAAAAATGAAGTTGTAGCGTAAACTGAACTTTTTTGGTTAGAAATTAAAGTTATTTTTCCATAAACTCATATCTGTTTACATTTTTGGCAAATAAATCGCGAATGCAGTATAGTTAGCTATCACAGGATTCTTCTTCTTCCATGTCTCTTGTCATCCTACTATCCTATCCTACTTCCTACTATCCTACTTCCTATCCTATTAATATTATAAATGTGAAAGTTTGTGAGGATGGATGGATGTTTGTTACTCTTTCACGCAAAAACTACTAAACGGATTTTAATTAAATTTGGCACACAGATACTTTATAACCAGGATTAACACATAGGATGCTTTTCACACCGATATTCCCACGGGATCGAAAATTACGCGGGTGAAAACGCGGGGCGCAGCTAGTGATTAATAAAATTGTGATTAACAATAAGTAGTATCCCCTGATGCCTGATGCCTGCGTAAATCTGTACTTAGTCTGTACTTGTGTGTGTCTGTATTCTGTCTAACGTACAGACGCCAGGACATCAAGCTACTACAATCTGTCAAATTTCTTTAATAGATTTTCAACTTTATCGCTGAAGCATAAGGTTCAAAGTTGATTGGGACAATTTAACAGCTTCGGGTAGCTTGATGTGCTGGCGTCTGTACATTGCATTGAAGTAGTCCCGTCCCTAGTGGAAGCTAGTGTCATTCCCTCCAAATGTTTTTTAGTAATTTTATTTATTAGGGACAACAAACAGCAGTATATAATAATGTAATGGTCTATAAAATATAATTCTCCATGAAAACAAAAATATTCTTCAACAGGTACGCGGAACCAAATCGATTCATTTTCCAACGCAGCTCGCAGTGCCGTTTTTAGCAGCCTCTCAAAATACGCCGGTACAATACCATCATCTATACATACATCTAGTGATGTGCCGTTCCCGGGAATTTTGGAAACTTTGGGAATATTCCCGTAAACGTGCCCGGCAATATTCCCAAAACTGGAAATTTAGGGGAATATTGATGATAATGTACTTTAGTGTTTTTTTATTATATGCTAGCCAATTAATTAGGTAAATTTGCGTACTATCGTGGTTACGTCGATAGTTGATTATACATATAAGTTGAAAATTTCCAAAGTTTCCAATATTTACGGGAATATTCCCTGTAAATTTACAATTTTCCCGTAAATATTCCCGTAGTAAAAAAATCACAAAGCATCAGAAATTTTAATCACATTGGTTTACACAATTTTACAATCAGATTCTGAGAGTTGTAAACTTTTTAACAAAGTTAACAATTTTAATAAACCACGGAATCAACACACTTTTATATTTGTTTAAAATTAACAAGTATATAGGTACTCGTACTAGCTTTTGCCCGCGACTTTGTCCGCGTGGGTTTCGTACTTTCCTCAAATAAATTTAACACCCTCTCCACCTTCCCTATTACTAAAATTATTGCTTACGATCTTTATACTACTTATATTTAGAGAAATAAGTATTCGGACCATTTTTTTAGTTAAACTACTGATGTTTCAAATAAACTGTCCTCCCTTTTCATCACGACAGGGCTTGTTTCTAATAAAAAAGCGTTTGCTACGTTTCCATTTTTATGACTTAAGAGTAAACTAGTCGCGAGCTCGAACTCGCTGGTGGTCATGGTCAAAAAGCACGCTGTCTCGCCTGGCTTCGTGTCCGACAGCGCTAATATCAGTGATGAGCAGTTAGACGCTAGTCTACACGAACAACGTCTAGTTTTCACGCACAGAAACACCGTGCCGAACTGATAGACGCGTAAAAAGATTTGAAAAGTGCTTCGGAAAATCGAGTTTTATGAAAAAACCACTGCATAAATAATAATAATATTCCACAACTATCACACAACGCCATCTAGTCCCAAGCTAAGCAGAACTTGTGTTATGGGTACTAGACAACTGATAAACATACTTAAATATTTCTAAATATATAAATATTATAGATAAATTACAAATAAAGTTTATTGATCTCTTCGATAACTGAGCTTTGTCGGTACGGACTTGGTTTTGAAGATTTTACACTGTTCTTTTATTACGTATTGACACCCAAAGTTACGTTAAAAATAGCAAGAAAAACGAATCTTTGTTGGCTCATAACTTTTTAATGGCTTTTTATTTTACTATTCTGTTTCCTTACAGACACAATTATTAATAAGTCAAAACGATATCATGTGTAACTTTGGATGCACAATTTCAAACAGTGGAGTAATATTCTCCCGAAATTCGTATAGAAAAAATATCGAAAAGTGGCACCTTAAGGGCCAATACTACCTCAAATGGCTTAGCATGATTCTCCGTTCTGTCGAAAATACTGTAGCATTAATTTTGAAATAAATATATGGTAAAGTTGAGGATTAATAAGGTCTTATGTTTGACGAAAACGCGATTCCATAAAATTTTCTCGATAGAAAAAAAATCCAAAGTTACCTCCAAACTGAACAATAAACCGCTGGTATTCAAAAAATACTTTAAATTAGATCATGAAACTTTGTATACTAACTGAAGCTTGTTTTACAAGGGGTGGGGGCGATCGCTATGCCGTGGCGCAAGCTAGTGCAGGTACAAACATGTAACGACATGTTTAGCTGTGGTAATAGGAGTATAAATATCGCGTAATGTTAGTTGCACATGTGTAATTATACAGTATATACGAAAAATGTATTAAATACCTATTTGGAAACTTTGGGAATACTTACGGGAATATTGGGAATATTGTGTAAATTTACAACGGGAAAGTTCCCGTAAATTTTCAATATTTCCAGCGGCACATCACTACATACATCTATAGGTATATCTTTGTATACGTACCTACTCGTGTGCTAGGCTAACCCAAAAAGCCTTTTATCTAATTTAGGTCACGCTTTCACGTGGGGTCACTATAGATTTATAGTAGGTTGGTAGAATTAGTTGGCAACACCGACGAGAATTATCTATGGTAGTATAGTGAAAAGGTTATGGTTAAGGTCGATAGTTCTGAATACATTGCTCTATTATATATGAGTATTTTCAGTTTTGGTTTCGCAACTTAAGAAGAAAAGAATCGTGGCGAGATCCTTACAATAATTTCTACGAAAAAGAGTTCATTTAGAGGGTTAAAAATATTTTCCAATGTTGAGAATACATTATCAAGAGTAGATTGAGGTACTTATCATATTTTTAAAACCCCACATAATTAAAATGTTTCGAAATGAATATATTAGTTTTTCGTTTCATATCGTTGCCCAATTTGTATTTATTAAAAAAAATTAAAGTATTTGACATTAAGTCAAACCGCGCCTAAAGATTTAAATAGCTAGATTTGCCCTCACCGTACTTAGTCACAAGAAAACGTGACCATACTAAGAAGAGTACACACACTATTAGATAGCGTTTCTATGACAATCAAGTATAGTCACTGCGTCATTGTGTATCAGAGGTGTTAAAACGAATCAGAAATGCGACTAAGTTTTGACGTGGTAGGGCGAATCTAAAGATTTAAATCTTTGCCACTGCTGTTTGCACTGACAGCCGCCGTTTCGTTCTGAAATAATGAGCTCCTCGTTAAACCATCTAAGTAGGTACTTTGAAAATTATATTATTATTGCGGGGTTTTAAAAATGTTGTAAATGCCTGAAGATATTCTTTTAGGAACACAAGAGTATAAGAATTAGAATTCCAACTTCTATAAACATCTTTATTTTTTTGTAAAAATCCTGCCATTATTCTTCCAAGACCTATTTTACAGGACCTATCTACATTGGCACTCTACATAACACGTAATCACGCTTGTAATTCCTGATGGGCTAGGCAAAAGTGTACCCTATTACACCCAATTTTTGCCAATTGTGTCAAAGTTCTATGTAATTGGGGGCAAGGCTATTATCATCAATCGGTCACAAATCCAAACTCCACGCTATTACTGACAAATTGGCATCATTTTCAGAATAATAATTGTAACTGGAAGAGTAAAGAAATGAAATTAACTTCCAAATAAACTTTTTTGGACGAGCAGTGCTGGCCCAGTGGTAATAATAGCCGCGACTTACGAGTTGTAAAACAAAATTCAAACCCAAACAGACACTTTAATTTGTGTACATTATTTCATCACCACCGCTCTCAAAACGGTGAAGGAAAACATCGTGAGGAAACCGGCATGTCCTAGAACCAAAAATTCGAAGACTTGTGACCTCCACCAACCTGCAATGGTCCCGCGTGGTAGATTATGGCCCACTCCCTCTAACAGAAAGAAACATTATACCCTGACTCCATAAACTTTTTTAGCGCATCTTCTTGGAGCACATCATAGCGCATTTTCTAAAACAGAAGTGACTCTGTCCATTACTTCATTTAAACGAAATCATCACTTAAGTGATTTCCAGATTTTATCCTAAAAAAAGTTAGTTAGGATTTATTTTAAGACAATGGTAAAATAAAAACCTACACGACGTGTGTTATGAAAGCCTTCGAAGTTAATAATAAGGCTTCTCATATATATTCTATTGAAGAGGCAGTATCCACGTGTATATATATTATTGCCGAAGATACTTTCCGAAGTGTAAAAACACGTCAGTAATCGCTTGCTCCGGTAATTTCCCAGGTTCGACAGAAATCGCTCTGATAAGTTATACACGTGTTCAAGCTTATCAATCAAAAAACATTCTTATAATAGAAACTCCAATTTATAAGAATCAGTTTCAATCAGTTTAGTTTAATTGCAAACATTTTAAGGGCTTTGATCTTGCTTTGCGTATTATGTAAATAATATAAACATTATCTCATATGATTTTTTTCATTAACTATATGTGGAGGTTTGTTATTAGCTATTTTTTAATATTACATGCTTTATGTCATTGTTCTATTAGTCTGTAAGCCTCCTGTAAAATAAAATAAATAAATTATATTTTTATTACCTGGTATTTATCTGCATCTGGTTAGACTGGAAGCCGACCCCAAAATTGTCTGGAAAAGGCTACGCAGATTGATTGATCATAATAAAGTAGGTAATATAACTTACCTGTACTAACTTTATACTGCGCTAAACTTAACAAAATCATAAATGCGTATAATAAAATTATGAGGCTGTATATCAAACCAAAGCCACAGACTCAAGAGAAGGGTACAACAAGGTTTTAATCCAAAATCACATAATCAATCTGCAACTAGGTAAGTGTTGCCATACTAAACTAAAACGGTGCAACGCCCTTCAATAATAGCATGGCCGACCTTTAGCACTGCAATGAATATTGATGAAATTCACAAAAGGGCACATTAGGGCCCCTACATCTAGCTTATTTTACTTACAAAGTGCACCTAACTACCAACACTGAAAGACTTTAATTGTTTTAAGTAGTATGGTAATATATGAGGGACGCTTTTTTCATTCTGATTTCAAAAATGGTAGGAATTTATTAACGGCCTGTATTTTACCTGTACCCAATGATATTATAAAGGAAAGATATGCTACGTTCATACTGAGCGACGTTTTGTGTTGTTGGGACAGTGGTTTTCAACCACGACTGCGACAGATAATACGGAACGTATGACATAGAAAGAGATAGCTATCTGTAGTGTGTTGCGCTTGAAGTATGTCGACTAAACGAAATTACAACAATTGTCTGAATTTGACCGCAACAATTTGCGCGCGCTAGTGCCATATCTACCTCTTTATTGTAAATATCATTGCCTGTACCTGTTTACATTTAGTATCTTTTAAAAGTGATTTAGCATAATCTAAGGCACAGGCCTCCTCTTTGTGAGAGAGAGAGTGGGCCGTAATCCACGACGCGGGCAGTGCGGGTTGGTAGATGTCACAAGTCTTTGATTTTTGTTCTACGCCATGCCGGTTTCCTCACGATGTTTTCCTTCACCGTTTTGAGAACAGTGGTGATGGAGTAATTTACACAAATTGAAATGCCTGGTTCCACACGTAAGTCGCGACCGTAATCACTGCTCTTAAAAATTGATTTGAATTTTGCTATGTGTTAAATAATAATACTCGTATAGTGCTCGTGACTGGCTATAACTAGTTATGAAGTTTTAAAGATTCTTTTGTCCATTAGCAGCCCGTTCGTTGCCTTCTACTAAGTGCTAAGTTTTATTGGGTTCTCCATTAGAAATCTCTCAGTAGCATAGCAGCCCAGGGTCTTCTCTGTCTCCGTCCGATCAGGACCAGGCCCCAGGCCCGTGCTGGACGGCGCGTACGTATTCCACGCGCGCCTCAAAGAGATGTCAGCATTAAGGAAGGGGCCCGTAAGGGCCGAAGCTTGCCGGGGCAGCGGGATTGTCCGAAAGGGTTACCGCTACCCCGGAACATAAAGAGCTAAGGAAGGAACACGGGTGGGTTTTAGTCAGTAAGAGTCTGACACTCCCTTCTGCTCCACCCATTTCCCATCCATAAAAAAGGGTCTTCTCTATGGTGAGCTAGTGGCTAATAACAATAGCGTCGCCCCTTATGTGGGTATACTTCTGCTTTTCCCTTCGAGGAATACAGGCGTTATTGCTTTTTTAGTAATCGTTGTATTATATTCAGGCAGTGTCCTTGTTGGTGTGTAAGTAACTAATGTCCAACAGTGAAAATATTAAATTAAAATCAAAATATTTTATTTCACATAAACCTAAATGGGCATTTATGAAACGTCAGGAGCTAAGTGCACGGTTCTAATTGGTCGTTTCTTATGGAGAAGAGGCAGAAACTTCACGGTTACTCTTTTAAAAATAATTGGCTTGTACAATGTTTTAAATTTAAAAATTATGTATTTTTTATGTAAACTTGTTAGGTATATTATGTTATGCTATGTAAATGAATAGACGAACGATACCCTTGATGGATTTTTTTGCTACTGAATATAATAGCACAAGTTTTACACTTAAATGTTAAGTTAGAGAAATGCACAGCTAAACTATGTATATGGATGTGCAAAAATGAGTGTGACTTACAAGAGCTATCACACAGGTCAATGTAAAGAGTAACTCGTACAGTCCTGAAATTCTCGATAACCTTATAGTATTTTTCAAAGGTTACAGAGATCAGACCGTACAAATGCCTACTAGAATTCACCCGTATTTTACTAAAAGCCAACACTAATTGGGAAAAGCCGAGGGCCGATGAGTGATTCGGGGAATATAGAATTGCGAACAGACAGATTTACTCTGGCCATTCGTACGTGTCTGTTTAAAAACATTAATTCCAGGAAATATTTAAAGAGCAGGTGAAAATCGCGCTGAACTCCTTGCAGTAGTTCCTGAAACTGGATATTTGTTCACTGAATTGTAGGTACACAGGGATGTAGCCTACAACTCTGAAACTTTGTTGTTTAAAATTTAGATATTTTTTCATTATTACTTTATTTCATGTGAACAATTTGGATAAATGTTGGTTTATTTGTTACTGTTAAAAAAGGATATGTATTTTTAAGATTGTTGCCCTTTTTATCCCATTTCAAAGAGAGGAATCTGTTTTTCACGCGAATCGATATATTATCGCTATGTACTCGTAGGTATAGGGCAGACGACATCGCGGCCCGCTACGGCTTTAATAAAGATTGATCCTAGACATCTCTGGACAGACAGAGGTGGAAAGAGAGTAGGGAGGCCCGTTGCCCAACAGTGGGGGAGTTTATTTTTTTTATTAATGGCTAATAAAAAAACTAAAAAAACTATGTATATTTGTATGTGGGATTCTGTTTACCCCCGAAGCATATGAATTGTCCATCGACTCTTCTTGGTCATGAGATGGTTAAGCTAAACAAGAAATCATAAAGGTTTACTTTAGCTGAAGTGATTATAATAATATAATCTAATTTTTCATGGCTTTGGTCTTTGTTGGCGAGTTGACAGTTTTCTTTTGTGAAGTGAAACCTAAAATCGCTCGGTTGGAGTAGTTATTTATCAACACACAATCTACTCACTAAAAATAAGTATACAAGAAAGACGTGTAGGTAAATAATGTAAATAATCCTCAAGAAGAGTTTCCTAAAATGTAGCAAATTCTGAAACATCCATAGTTATTCCTTTAACGGTTCAGTCTCATACATTGAAAAACGTACCTACACCAAATATTACACGTAACAATATAATAAGAACGTTCTAGAAACATGAAAACGGCGCCGACCTCCATCATAAAATTATAATTTTCCGGCAGCTATTCGCGGTTTTACAAATTTGCATAGTAAGTAATTGTTCCACTAACTATACAGTATTCATAAACTAGCGGTGTAGTTTGTCCTCTAGCTTGCAAAATTCGGTAAGGACGCAAATCATAATACCTAGTGATTTTATTATACTTGAGGCCGCCATTCTATTTTCAGTGGTCTACTCAATGTTTTATTGACTAGATAACGTCTTTTATATCGATGAACACCGGCTGCACGCACGAAAAAGTGTCACGTTCCGCCTGAGCCTGAGCGTGCAAGCGAGAGCGCGGAACAAGCGATAGATAGGCATGATCGGCCCAAGCGTTGGCTTGTGACACATTTATTCATCAATGTTAAATCCGTTCCATACAAAATGTATGAGAGAATGAATTATCTTAATTTTTTTTTTGTAATAGTTAGGTATTCTGCTATTCGGGACGGAGACAAATTCAACAAATCAAAGAACGTAAAAATCGGTCCAGCCGTTCTTGAATTATAAATGGTGTAATTATGTGACTTTGTTTTATTTAGATAGATTAAAATGTTTTATTAAAATCTAAGCTAAGCTAACATAGTAACAATTTTTAATATGTTAGCACCGCATGCCCCATAAACGTTATAATTGTGCCATGAGCACCATACTATAAAATAAATAAGTAAGTAGAAAATAATAATTTTAAATTTACATGAGATATTGATATTTTAAAAATAATCATCTAAAGCAATCTATTGCTGAGTAGATGCCCCCTCTAAATACCACAAGATTAGATTCTTAATCTCCAGCTTACTCTTTGCACTAGCAATCATCATCATCAGCATCAAAGTTTGTAACTCTCCCACTGCTAGGTAAATACTTCTCTCATACAGACGAATAAACTAGCATTGATTACCCCTCTATTTCAAAGGATATTTACGATTTCAGAGCACAATATCCAGGATCTGTAGGATATATTTCATCACCTGACGTCACAGTGGCTTTGATTGCCAAGACGAGTGTCATAGTCAAAATTTCATCACAATTCTGTAACTTAAACTTGGTCCTTAATAACTCCTCATTATAGACCAATTTCCATGTTTAAAAACGCTTAAAATGTAGTTGCAATCTGTAATCAATCTATTTAAATCAATACTCAATCTCAGCAGCAATCAATGTCAAAAACTATTCAAAAATTTTGGTATATTAGAGGTTTTTTCGACAGCTGGAGACTGAGATTAGAATGCGAACATTCCTTGAAAATACGGGAATTGCCCCTCAGGTACTTCTAGCATAATTTCAGTAGCAACACTATCGACATATATTCGTAATTCCACATCAATTTCTGCCGCCACACATGCGGTACCAGACCATGAATCAGCCACAACAGCTACCCGTATTGTTTCGGGCTTTGTGTTCGTTTGTCTATCCTCCATTGTTACAATGGAAAGTTACGAGAACAACCCGATATGTATCTTTTGTTACGTTTTTAATACTATAAACCGCTTATGGACCAACTGTACTATATCTGTGTTGTTCGGTATTATATGGAAAGTTGTATTTATCATCTTTTGTGATGATAGGATCGCATTTATTTTTGTAACGGGATTGGAAATTGTGTTTTCTATTGTTGTTTGTGTCTAGTGTTTGGTTAGGATTGATATTGGAAAGATGTGTGGTCGCAAAAGGTTCTGTTTTGATAAGGCTGGCTGTTTCATAATCTTCAGCGCTTATGACATCAAACCTTCAATGATAATCAGACTTTCTTGAAACATCAATACTTATTGCGAATATCTCTATTTCAGTTGATGCCACATACGTCTCGACAATAGAATGTTTATATTACTGCACTCCACTCCCTCTTTTCAATTGATTTTAGGAGAGCATCCCTGTCGCATTACTGTTCAAACATAGACATTCCTGCTTATTACAAGTGTCCCAGCTGCCTGTTGTTTTTGCAATTTTAACTTGCTTTACTCAATCCATTATATCCATACCCATATAAAACTTTATTTATTACTTTGAAATATTAAGACATTGAAGCAAACATGAATTTCTCAACTTTCACATATAAAAATACACTTGATGCCAAGTTTCTTTAGTCGCAATCTTTATTAGACAGTAAGTATATATGGTTTCCATCAATGTCGTTTGGCGACAAACGTCTGCTTTACGTTTGATATACTGTGGAGTACAGTTCAAAGGGAAAAAAGAAAACTTTATCGTTAAAAGAGTCTTTGATTAAAACTTTTAACAGAAAGCATACGATGTTTAATATTTGAAGTGAATAACAAAGCTATTCGATATTTGTATAATGCTGTTAGTTATTTACCCTCTAGGAGACATTGATGAATAATAAAGTTGAAATAATAACATACCTGCACTACATACTTATTAACAACTATGTATTAACATAGCTGCGCCATGCAAATGTTGGCAAAAATAATAGAGTATTTTTCTTCAAACTTCTTTAGTTAATTTTTTTGTTTGTTTTCAAAAGTTTTGTTCCACGTATCAACCAGTTGTGAAATATATTGGCCCCGATTATGTTGTTCACTAAATTAAATTAAATTTAAAGTTCAGTGCATTTTTTTCTTTCTATTTCATTATGAAAAGTACAGAAGATAATTATCCGTTTAGTCCTGTCAAATTAGATAATCCATAGACAATTTAATCACGTCTTAAACAGAAGTGATTAAAAAATTGGCTACTAAAAATACGTCAATGACAGGACTAAACTAATATTTATCTTCTGTCCTTTTCTTAATGAAATAGAAAGAACAAGACGCACTGAACTTAAATTTAGTTTAGTTTGTGAACAACAGAATCGGGGACATTATCACATTTAGTGTTCAACAATATACTAGTGGCCCATATGTAGGTACCTATTCCCTTAATTACCAGTAGTACCTACTGATTGTATATAGTACTGACTTTAACTCACAAAAAATCACCTATCTTCAAACATCGGTAAAACAGCAATTCGCCAAAAACAAAATGCTGAAATGCTCCGAAACAATTCAAGTGAAACTACATCGTTAAACAAGATCGTAACTTCAAAACCTTTTATATCAGACTCATCGCATAAAAAAAAACAATTGAAGCTCGAAACGGAGTAAAAAAACAATTAAATTAAATTATATACTAGTACTTTGTAATTATTGTAAAGAAAGTACGGTATTTACGTCTTTTTTCATTCAGTTTCTCGCTCCCAGTCGACAATTCAAGGGGTCTTACAAACGATTTCAGCTATTAACCAATTTAATACAATTGCCTCAATGTTACACTTTTAATTGTTAAATGAAGTTCTTTTTGTAACTGTTTGCTGGGGCTAATAGCATAGGGAAACGAGTCGATAATGAATACAGTATAGAGGTGTGAGTTTTAAGAATCGATTTATAGTTCATTTACCTGTTGACAAACAGTATGCGTGGAGACTCAGTCATTCCGTTGTTTTAATAATATGGGTACTACTACAGATGCAAAACAGATTTTAAACGTTTCAAAGCATTTGGTTTTAAACCGTCTCATTTATCAAATTTATTTTTATTTGAAAAATGAACTGTTTGTTTTCTATTAATTAAATTAAATTTTATTCAAAAATATCAATCGGTTTCTTACTAAACTTCAACTATACTCGACGACCCTGCATACTTACCTCCTTTGCTGACTGTACCTAGTATGGTCGAATTCACTTCCGTTGGTAATTCGGTAGGTAGGTACACACGGCTACACATCAAGCTATACATTTCCAGTTTTAGCTGACCTCGCACTGTATAGGTTTTTCGTAAAATCAGAAGTCTGCTCATACTGGTAATGTATAGCTTGGTGTGTAGCCGTGCGTACTGAAAGTGGTGAAATATTTGGCAACGTAGCATGGGGGTGTAAAAATGGGTATTCTGGCATTCACCCTGTCTGACCCTTATTGCCTGGTATTCGTTTTTATCCTAATTAGATATCGATACCCATAACTGCTGTAAACTTACGCTTGCTAATTTAATATATTAGCTACAATACCTCGTAAATACAAGTACCGCCTAAAATTGTAGCATTTTTGGCAAATGCATGACAGAACGCAAATATTCCTAGCTTATTTACTGTCGCTAGTAAATAGTTTTAAAGTTTTATTTTGTTTTAAATTCCAGGTCTGCATGAATGTACAGAATATTGATATGTGAGTTCTTTATACTTATATTCACGCTTTACCCTATTTGGGGTGAGCAGACCACTCACTTTAATGAGTTCCGTCACAGTTTAAGTTTATGAGACACTAAAACACTTACCTGATTAAAATAAGGATTTGCACCGTAATTGAATAACATTAGATGCAACCACCTCAGTTCACATGTAATGCAAAAAGATACAATCTTGAAGCAAGGCGTGATATCTAGATAAAATAAAGCACTAAATAAGCGAATGGGCACTTAATTACACACACGTACTTTATAGAACTCTAGAGCAATTGCTGAACTCAGGTCATGTAAATACCTACTACGCAATCGTCAATGAACCTTTCTTTTTCTGCTTTATCTATAAGAAAACTAGCTGACCCCGCAAACGTTGTTTTACAAAAAAAAAATTAAAAACAAAACACAACCTATTTCTCAGACCTACCAAATATACACAAAAAAATTCATAAAAATCGTTCAAGCTGTGTCGGAGGAGTTCGATAGCAAACACTGTGACACGAGATTTTAATATATTCGATTTTTAGAAAAAGAGGCTTTATTTGGACCAGAATCTCACCTGATGCGAGGGTAAGCGATGATGCGGTCTATGATGTGCACGCTTGCCTAGACGTAACCACTTCTCTCCCGACTTGAAGACTCCCAGCCGATCGATTCTGTAAAAATCTCACCGTGGAAACTTAGGTGAAGTGAGCTTAGAGTGAGCTTTCAAGAGTATCAATCCCTTGCATCAGGATGACACTGAAAGCTCACTCCACGCTCACTTCACCTAAGTTTTCACGGTGAGATGGTTACAGAACCGCACTGCAGGTTATAACTATCGGGAAACACAGACCCCCAAAAGTTAGAACATGTTAATCTGACTTTCTATCTGTCTGTATTTTCACGGCTGAGCGGATTTCGATTAAATTTGGCACACAGGCAGACCATGACCTGGGTTAGAACATAGGATTATTTTTTATCACAGTAGTACATTCCTGTAGGGTAATTTTTAACATCTACGCGAGCGAAGCCCTGGGCAAAAGCTAGTTCACAATAAACATAGGAAGTCTTTATATTATCTAAGTCGAGATAAGCTGATAGCCTATTACGCGCTTTATTCCGTCGCCGGCTAGATTTCTGACGTCACATTTGCGTCACGCGTTTGGTGACGTCATTGTTATGACCAGCGATGGTTTAATCTTGATGGGATTGATAGTGGAATTGATTGATTACATCAGAGTGAGTGTAAATAAGCGACACTTACGCACTTGGTTTTAATTATTAAAAAAAATATTGTTTCATACAAAACTGCAAATGTCAAAAATGTATGGATTCATAATATAGGATGTTTGGAAGCTGGATGCAAAGCCTTAAGATGGTGATAATTGACACCATTTAGAGCATTTTGAGTCATACATGTCTCAGACGAAGTATGTTTTTTTTATTTTTTTCCCAGTTAAAGTTGGTATGCTATTTTTTACTAACAGTTTATAGTTAAAAACATAATTCGTCTATAGTAGCCGGCATGAGTCGTGAGCACAAACTGACACCTGCGCAGTAGTTAATTTTTCGGTCTCTGTAGTATTTTAATTATAGTTATCAACAATTTGAGCAAAAGCGGTACTAAATAAATTTGGCCGAAAGTGTACATGCGCGAGCTTGCCGGACTGCTGCCGGTCATTATAAGACATTTATGGCTCAAAATGATGTAAATGATGTCAACTATCACTCCCTTAAAGCTTTGCACTCAGTTTCCAAACACCCTGTATAATAGTAACAGTTTGTGCCTCGGTGTCCTTCACATCCTGTATATATTATACTTAGATTTTAAAAATATTATTAAATATTATAATATCAAAAAACGTAAGAAAATTTGAATTTCGCGGTCGACCACTTCGCTTTCACCTTAATCATTTTTATCACTGTATAATTTCTGATATACCTATAGTGGTGGAAGAAAAATATCCTCAATTTTAGATTCCGTGGTAAAAGGTAATTTAACACCACACTCTGTAGTACCAAGGTTTTACCCAGCACTTACTACTACACGATTTGGAACGATGCCAACACTTTGTGAATATATCGGTTACATACACTGCCCTAAAAAGAAAACAAATATTGAAGGCTAAGTATTCCATTTAAGGGGCCGTCTCCACGAGCGAGAGAATCACGGCGATAATCATGCGGTGCCATCAAGTTATCGTCGCGATGATATCGCCGTGTGGAAATTGATTCATAGAGTTTCTATTGACTTTGATGGCACGACGATAATATCGCCGCGCTTCTGTCGCTCGTGGAGACGGCCCCAAAGTGTCATTTGCCATCTTCTTCTGCCTCGTTGGTTGCAAGCGCTATTGTTGAGCATGGGTTCCTGGGTCCAATTCCCGGGTCGAGCAAAGTGTTATTGGGTTTTTAGATCGTAGTAGCGCGGAGTCTGGATTTATGCAATGTGGGTTTACTATAGGTACTCCTCTGATTAGCTTTTCGGGGAATACATGCATGATGGTATGTATTCCATTTAAGTTTTATTCACCATCTTCTATCTACGTATTTGAGAAAGCAAGATTGCTGGAATCGAGGCTTTATTCCTTCAGAGGAACCCGTCCTTTTGAAGAGCTTAGTAGGCAAGTGGGTGCAATACGCAGAACTTGGAAACAATAGGATAAAGTAATAACCAAGGCTTCTCAATGGTATAGATCGTTGCTTTGTTTATACAGGGTTATTTTAAAAACACCAGCAACCTCTTAAGAGGTCATTGTACTCATCATTATGAACAACTTTTACAATGGGACCAAACCTGAAATCGCGAAATAAAAATCAGCTGTTCCCTACATTTATCTTCGTCTATCTCGTCAAAATGTAGGGAACAGCTGATTTTTTTTTCGCGATTTCAGGTTTGTTTCCATAGTAAAAGTTGTTCATAATGATGAGTACAATGACCTCTTAAGAGGTTGCTGGTGTTTTTCAAATAACCCTGTATAGCTGTATATAACGACACTGACTCACCTGAGATTGCCTTCAAGCTATACCTAATAGCTTACAGAGCACTGCTAGAAGCATTGTCAACTCTTTACATACAAACCAAACGTGTCACCGTGTCATCGTTTACTTGCACTACCTCACAAAATGACGTACAGAAACTAACGGCTCTGTGGTGTCTATGCGCCTGATCTCTCTGCGGTCATGTCGGATTGCCGTCCCATCGCACTATGAGAATGAGGCAAGAGAAAGAGAGTGCAGCTGTGTCTACGTACACACTTGCACACTATAATATGTATCGAGATAGGTCGCCATGGCCGAAATACGGTCTGGAAGACTATTATTATTTCTCTATGAAAACAATTATGGCGCACACACCCACTAGAAAAGCGCTTTGTTTTAGTAGACAGAACTGTTCTGTCTACAACAGACAAAGTGTTTTGATACTGGTCTGCACAGCCTCTAAGACAAATAGTCACAATAGCCTTTATTTTGCGCAGTTGAGTACGGAAAAGGTCAGGAAATAGATAATACGTGTTGGTGCATGTTCGCAATTCCACGTCAGAGCGCGTATTTTGGAAAAATCGGTTATCCGATGCACCCCAGCACATCAAGGAAGGCCAGCAATGCCTGGGTGCTACTGACAATCTTACGTAGGGTACCTGGGTTAAAAGGCTACTAGCCATATTGAAAACCAAAGCCCGTGATCCACGAAGCTACTCAAAGGTGACCAATTTAAAACTCATATAACTAATGAGTAGCCAGAATGTCACAGCACTAGTATTTCAATGGCGGTCCGTATACGACGCCATCAATCACAAACTAGTTAATAACGCGTAATAAGTTGCGTCGTGTACTGAATTTTCCAGGTCGGCGAAACATGTGTGGCGCCTAAGGACTTCCCAAGGAAACCGTCGATAAAAACGTTAATGAATGCGACATTCCTGCTGTACTTAACCGCGATAAAGTAAACGTGAAATACATTGGTATCAGGTTAGCGCCGCCTGTTACATTACGCATGGAGTAACGGCATACCGTGAGTAAACTAGATACACTAAATATACTGGTAAATGCAGAATGTCTTCTAGGTACCTCACTAATCAGAGATTCTCAAGTTAATGAGCCCATTGAGGTACGAGATGTGGGGACACGAACTTTAACAGCCGAATACTATACACATATATTTCTTTGATATTTCAAGATTCTCAGCCATTAGAGTACTAAGGTTGAGTTTTTCGCAGCGCCGGAGAGATCCTCAATTCATAGGAGATCCCGCAGGCTGATTGACAAACAAGAAGAAACTTTAATTTGTACTTAAGCAAAAGCATTCGGGTTCACCAAGTGAACTCTTTTCAGTAATAATGCTGTTGCTTATTTTAAATAACCATATATCTAATATATTAAGTCTTATCTCTTTAATGTGTCCTTTGCTAAATCATGTGATGATGTAATACCTATGCGAAAATTGGCTATCACCAATAGATATGCAAACTGCCTACTCTATTACCGAAAAATGCCCGTTAATGTATTTTATTTTAATGATGTAATGAATTTTATATATTTGTGATTTGTATATTGGGACTACCTAAATTAATAAATTACCATAATCTAATTCAACAATGCCCGTCACTAAAATTATTCTTGTTCCCTTAAAATAGAATTGTAATCAGATGGATTTCCATCTCCCAAATGGATTCTAGCTCGACAACCATTTTTTCCCCAAACTTTGTTATGCGCACTTCGAAAGTTTCTGAATATTTTTTTTTCTATTCACAATGCCTCGAATTTACTTTGAAATTTCTTTTTATGTTAAAGTTTTGCAAACATTTTGGTTCTCAGCTTTCGTAAGGTATTAAAAGACGTGTTTTTGTTTGAAAATTGATCGTTCTTACTTGGGTTTTTAAAAATGTTTGTGTATTTGTGATGCTTCTCCTTTGTGCCCCATGTTTTCGTAGAAACAATTTTTCTTATAATATTTTCTTATTGTTCGAAGGTAAACTCCAAGGTAAACCCCGCAAAGACCAGCAACTAAAAGTAAATGTAGTTTATTTTATTTTAGTAGTTAGATCGGAAGGCGAGGCGAATGGGAAGCTACCGATACTTGCAATAATTATTTTGAGTTCGTCACTATCGCTGACAAACCAACGGACGGACGCTTCGGTTATTCCCTTTCATACCTTTAGTAGTGCATGATAAGGTTTTTTTAAATGAAAGAATGCTAGAAAACGCGATGGTAAAAGTCAACAATTGTAATTAATATCTGACTCATCAGATACGAACCGACTTTATTACATCCTACTATCCTACTTCCTATCCTAATATTATAAACGTGAAAGTTTGTGAGGATGGATGGATGTTTGTTACTCTTTCACGCAAAAACTACTGAACGGATTTTAATGAAACTTTACAGCAATAAAGCTTATACACCAGAATAACACATAGGATACTTTTTATCCCGATATTCTCGCGGATCGAAACATATGCGGAAACCGCGGGGCGCAGCTAGTAATATATATACCTAGATATATTCCAACATTCATGAAGGTTTAACTGTGCTACAAACAAACAAATTGGATTTAACAAATGCTATTCCAAAACCAGACTAAACTTTTAGATACAATATCACAGAACAGTAGCAATTCCAATAAGACTACTATAAAATGTACATTTTAACTGCGCCCATTAAAGTCCGTACATACAGTATACTTATATGGCCGGTATCTAATAAATTATGATTAGTGATAAATGCTGCAGCCTTACCCTACTTCGTATTCAGTTCAACGTGGGTAAGTCCTCCAGTGATTGACGATGTAGTGTGGCTAACAAGAGCTACGCAAGACGATATAGTTGAATCAGCTTTTGTATCATGTCTTACCGAATTTGATTGGTCCCCGAGGAGAGTCCCGATCTCCTCTACTTAACTTATTTGATTTGCACCCCAAAAGATAATAATTTGCTTTCATCATGTTTTTCAAACATCTAATAAGAAACTTCTATAAGTATAGTTTTAATACGATGTTCAAGGCAATTTCTCTAAAACCATTCTCAAGCTAAATCCTTATAGCCTTATCTCAAGCGACATAATATATATTTAAAAACGCCCCATCAACTTAATCTTTCACATCGCTAGCATCTATCAGCCACAGCACCTCAACCACACGTCTCACAATTGATCGATAGGTTCCATTATTCCATAGGTCTCCGTACTTCGGTGACCTATTGCTGTCCTACTTACGACGTCTCGTAATGAATTTTTCATCGCTACCGTATCAACTTTATCGATCAGTTCTATTCATATGCTACCTACGTTCCAGTTGAGGCAGGTCATAGGACATTTTAATTTTTAATCAACCGCACCGTCATTCTTCGTCGAACTAATAATTGTACGTTGATTGACGCCTGTGAACTATTGCACCTGGTATTGAAGCAGTTGTTTCAACAATAACATGTTTTTTTTTACATGTCCTAGAACCAAAAATTCGAAGACATGTGACATCTACCAGCCCGCAATAGGCCCGCATTTTGAATTAGGCCTGTGTCCCAGCAGCAACATTATAGAATGAGTAGGCTGGGTATGTATTTATTTTATTGTAGGTACTCATTTGTTCATTGCGTTTCAATGGCGGTTCCCATTATTATTGATCAAACTATTTTCTTTGATGTGTCAGGTCATGCTTTGTCTTTAATCATTTCTGTGCCTCCTGTGATAAGTGATACAAGTCAAAAAACGTCATTTTACAGGACAGCAAAAACAAGATTTAAAAAAATCTAGTTCGTTAATTAAGTGGGCTAGGTAAAATATCAGTGCACTCTTTTGTAGAACAAAACATTTTCTTTCTCTATATAATTTAGATTTTTTGATAGATATTTAATTTTGGAAGTAATAATTACTTAATAATTAATTACTTAAGTAATACTTACTTCCAAAATTACTTAATAATTAATTACTTAAGTAATACTTACTTCCAAAATTAAATATCTATCAAAAAATCTAAATTATATAGAGAAAGAAAATGTTTTGTTCTACAAAAGAGTGCACTGATATTTTACCTAGCCCACATAATTATTGAACTAGATTTTTTAAAATCTTGTTTTTGCTGTCCTGTAAAATGACGTTTTTTGACTTGTATCACTTATCACAGGAGGCACAGATTTAAATCACGAAGCACGAAAAATTGTGTGTTAAGTGACCGGTTTTGGGGTTACATCTTGACAAATATCGATTGTAACGAATTTTTTGCCAAAGTCCCTATAGTTGTATCACTTTGCACTAAATTATCTCCGAAACTATAGCAGATAGAAGAACGTGAGTTAGACCAAAAAAGACGTATTTTTTTTTTGATAATGCTCATGTGGAAATCACAAAAAGGGTACAACTCGAGTTATATCACTTATCACAGGAGGCACAGATTTATGCCAGAAGGCCTGGTTCGCAACAAAACCAGCGTTATATACCTCAACATTGATGTGTTCGTCCGTCCCTTCTTTATTCTAGTCCCTCTAGAGTCCAGTTTTTGAACTCAGATCAGAATCATAGACCAATCTACATTCTATGTATTCAATTTGCCAATTAGCAATAGTGTCGTGTCCGCCAATCAGCGCACGGTTAACCCCTTTGACCAAAACTGACGTTGCCTACAAATTACTGTTGCTTTGATTGACAGAAAAAATCTGTTTAGGATTGGAATGCAGTTAGTAGCTTTTTTAATCAAATTAGCACATCAGCTAAGCTAGTCTGTAGTAGGTAAGTCTGCAATAATACCCCGAAGGACCAGTAAGAATATGAATTTTAAAAATTTAGTAAATGTGTCTAAATATTATATTTTGTTTGGAAATTCGAGTATAGCCACATAACTTGAACACAATTACATATTACTAAATGACCCGGTAAACCTCCTAACACTTTAGACAAAATTTCTACTGGCTGTTACTTTGGGACAAGCGAGACAAAAAATATAGATAATAATATATTGAAATCGGTCGAGCCATTTTCGAGTATTTGCGAGACTGACGCACGGCAGTTGATTTTTATGTGTTTATAGATAGAACATGCTAGGTGTAGGACAGAGAAGGCTTGGTAAAAAAAAACATGCAGCTTTGCCATCAGACCTTCGTCATCCAGTAATTAAGAATATCTTCCTTTCCTAAGTAACTTCACGGCTTTTCAGGGCTTTTGAATTTTCTATTAATCATAAACTGACTTCTAGAGTATAACGTAACAATGACAATGGCATCTAAAATACTAGAAATAGTTCAGATAACGAAGTAAACTCAGCTATTCTGTCCACTTGTTAGAAACGTCTCATGAAGGCAAACGGGTTATTTCAGTCATTTTAGTACTCGTTCACGATTGACCGTAAAATATAACAATACTTAGTTAAATGCACTATACAGTCTATTTATTATGTTTTAACCTAACCACACTATTACTAAATGCCCATGTGGTTTAAGAACTGGGATTGACCCATAGTTATAGTTGCCATTGCTAAAACTTGACGACATTATTATCTGCTTCACAAAGAGTACTTTATATGTTCCATGTAATTGGTTTGGTTTCCGCACTTAGTCCTTTTAGTGGACCATTGTGCGTGCAACAAGGGCCTCAAGTCTGCTATTACAGTAGTGTCAGAATGGTCTATCATTGATTTCATAATTGTTGATTTTGACAAGTTTGGTAATCTACTAATATAATGGCGTCATTATGACTTTCCAATGGTCAACCACTGACACTCCATTGAAATAAATGGCATAAAATGGTAATCTCGTACATAATGATGACAAATGAATAAATGTAATGTTTATTGCTATTTACGAACTTCTTACTACTTCAGATTGCAAACACTAATATGTAATATTTAAAAAATATATACTAAATGAAATCTAGCATGAAAAGTAGTAGTTTTTCTCAGACCATTGACCGACCAATGATCGACCATTATGAATTTAACAGATTACGAACTTTTAGCAAAATAACAAGGGGATCGTGTTGGAATGACGACTTGGGCCCAAGTACTTTTGTAACTTACTGGGGCTGTCTCAATAAAATTCATGTAAGTATGACACAATGTTTAAGTTTAAGTAAATATTTTTGAATTTTCAGAGTCAAAGTCAGAGTCAAAACTTTATTTGCTATGAATGTAGGTACAGGTATAAAATGTTGTATATAAATTAAAGAGATCGGCTACAGTCTACCTTTTTTTTTTGTGGATGGGAAATCATCAAATGACCCCTCCCGCTCAGGGTGGAGCAGAAAGGAGTGTCAGACTCTTACTGACTAAAACCCACCCGTGTTCCTTCCTTAGCTCTTTATGTTCGAAATTTTGTATTTGTATTTAATGTTGAGGACACTTGAGGTCGCCTTTCCTTCTAAAGTGTTATTCTCCAAAAATCACTTTTGCATTCGAAGGGTGTGACTATCGAAATGACGACTAATATATGGTATGGAAAAAAAATATGTGTTGCGCCGATCATGAATAAGTTGGGATAACGTCAAGAGACTGATTATGATGACGTACGGTGTCGAGTAGTGTATTCGTTGATTGGTTTGTGTATCGCGTGGTTTGCGGTCTGTAGATTGAGGTTCGAAATAAGCTTTACGGATTGGTACTACCCTCGTTTCAAAAATATACAAGGTATCCTGGAAGTATGGATCAAATCGAATAGGGGCGTGGGCAAAGTCATTTCTAAAGAAAAAAATAATTTAAAAAAACTATCCAGACTTCCTAAAAAAAATAGCCCTGATAGTTTTTATTTCAATTATTTGTTTTCTTTGAACGCTATGCGACGTGATTGTTATAACAAAAATTGGTCAAAAATTTTTAACCGTAAAAATATTCACCGACATTCTCAGGGTTAAAAAGTTTGGAAATGACCTTGCCCACGCCCCTATTCGATTTAATCCATACTTCCAGGGGCATCCTGTATATACAAGGTGTAACATAATTAACGCAAGACCTCATACACCCGAATTAGAGTATTGAGTTAAAAGCATAATACAATGACCAAAACTTATTTTTTTAAAGCTTGCTATTTTTATTAAGAAAATCGTGTTGACACTAGCATTGCTTTATGCATTTAAAATTAAGTCTTATTGCCCTAGATAAAGTTAAATTTTATTTGGCTTAATCAGCGGTTAGTATGATAAAATACATTTTTTTTTTATATCTGTATTAAAAGTTACTGAAATCGATTCAGTAGTCAATTATAAACTAATTACTTTCAGAACTTGCGTTCATTCTGTTACACCTTGTATAATGATACTACTAGGATTTCTAATTACTCAATGAACAGCTAAATTTACTGACTGCTCCCTTCAACTGTCAAGAAATCTCCTAGACATTGTTAACAATAAAAAAGTAAATAATTGTGTCTCATTAGTAACAGTTGAGCTAATATGTTCGCAATCAATTATTCTACCTCAATGAAGATTGTTTTCAGTCAGAAAGTAATCTAAGCTCATCCCATCTATATCTTGTCACTCTAGTAACACAAATTTCCATTCAGTCTATGAAACGAAATATAAAAAAACTTCATTGTTATAACTTTAGCTACGAGCCCCGTCTATACAACGTGTAACGTTAAATATGCAAAACCTCATACACCCCAATTAGAGCATTGAGTTAAAAACATAATACAATCACCAAAACTATTTTTTTAATGCAGAAAATAGTGTTGATCCTAGCATTACTTTATGCATTCAAAATTGAGTCTTATTGCCTTAAAATAAGACTTAATTTTGTTTGGCTCAATCTGCGGATAATATGGCAAAATACATAATTTTTGAAAAAAAACCTATAAGTACTAAAAATTATTGAAATCGATTCAGTAGTCAATTATGAACAAACTATTTTCAGTTTTTGCGCATTTTTAACGTTACACGTTGTATAAGGCGTTAAGAAATTATCCCTACAAACTTTAAAAGGTGCTTTAGACCATCGAACTGAACAACTTTCACCATGGGACCAACTCGGAAATCACGAAAAAAAAATCAGCTGTTCAATACATACTTGACCAAAATTTAACAGCTGTTTTTTTTTTCGTGTTTTGAGAGTTGGTCCCATAGTGAAAGTTGTTCAGTTCGATGGTGTAAAGCACCTCTTAAAGTTTGTCGGGTTAATTTTTTAACACTTTGTATTGTTAGTTGGTATCGCAACATAGCAACATATGACATTCCAACAATGTTACAGAACACGTTACGTGTAGCGAAACAATGCAGCGTTGATGTTCTGTTTCAGAATGTTGTTATACAATGCTCCAGATCGTTTATGTTAAGTACTTGTAACATGTTACGAGTATAATATATTAAAACGTATGTAGTGAGAATGGCTTCTCATTTGACATTCGGTTACCTAATTGTATCGCAATGCTTTGGTTTATACCTATAAAAAAAACTGTGTAGTATAAATGGAAGGTAAAATGTAGAAACGGTTCGTACTTCTATAATTCTCATAAGACAGTCCAAATATTATTTATCCCTGCTTTTAAATTCAAGGAAAGAAATCTACCGGGATGAAGATTAATAGAAAAAGTATATAAGAAAAAGACACGTTACGCCGAACCCAAATAAATTGGGATAATTGCAGGAAAACGATGATGATGAAGATGATGATTTCAAACCTCTGCTCGAGAGGATGCTGCAAGTATCTAGATTGCACTACGAATTTAATTAATTAAGGAAAAGCAATACAAACAAAAGAACAACGATGGTAATACAAAATATACAACACAGTCAAACATCAATAGGGACAAAGCCTAAGGACACACAACTAATCAAACAACACAAAACAACAACGGAGGGATATAATCCTTATGTATTGCATGCACGGGAAAGCTTCCGATACGAATGTATACTTACATAAATACACTCGTACAGTCGAACAAGCTATTTGGTTTAAGGTTTACTGGGGCAATTACGATAGTGAGTATATTCCGTTGAATGATAATTTCTACCAAACGCAGCGGCATTTTATTTATGACAACATATTGATTAGACGCCATTTTATTTCCAACCGTCCCTTTCGCTTTTCCTGTATAAAAATACACTGCCTTTACGCCCACTTATACCCACTATCGTAATTACCTCAGTAAATCCGATGGGGTAAATGTTTAGTCCACTGCTTCTTTCCACTACACTGCCAATATTCGTTTTTCTGGGATCTTAAAACATATAGAGCAGTAATGCTAAAGATTTCATAATACGACACTTCTGTCGCAGGTCTGCTGGAAGAAACTAATAATGAAATAAGCAGTTCCTTGGCGGCTCTTCTATCTTTATATGTTTTTCTTTAATAAGTGTTAACTTGATTAAATCAATAACAACGACATTGTTCAAATGTCGTCAACGAATGCACTCGGAGAGATGGGCAAGTCACTCACTGGACGCCTGAAGGAGGATAGCGCCGTTTAGGTAGACCACAGCGAAGGTGGTGTGACGATCTGATAACGTTTGTAGGGTCAACATGACCAGAGAGCCCCCGAGACATAAGCTTGGAAGGAAAAATGGGGGCTTTACCCAGCAGTGGAACACAATATAGGCTAACAAAAATATATATATTGTTAAAATATAGTTCAACATTAGCTGCCTGTATACAACTATCTCGTTTGACTGTACCTACATCGATGCCTGTGCTATACCAGTATATCTGTAGTACCTACGCCGATGCCCGTAGGCAGTGCATTCGCAGTCTGTCACTTATTGCAGCTCTCTTTTCACTCAGCGTGTTATTGCTCGGCTGATCTTAAGTGTTTCTAACGGCCTCTGTATAACCAGTGTTTTAAACTGAGATTTTCTTGATAATGTCTTACTGAAAGTTAAAGCTAACCGTGTGTTTCTTGAAAGAAGGGTTTATTTAACTTTTAGTTTTAAAGTAAATATGTCTCTTGAAAGAAGGGTTTATTTAACTTTTAGTTTTAAAGTAAATATGTCTTTAAACAAAGTACCAAAAAGCAATCAACGATTGATTGCTGTTCGTTTGATCCAAAACTCCTTTTCATGTGGACAACGATCACTTACACCATAGGAACAAGTCGTAATAGGATAAATAAAGAAATACATTGGTAGAGAAACAAGGCTTAAAAGGGTCTAGTACGAATCATAATTCTCTTATATCTTCGGTGTGGAAAAAGTCGCAAAAACTGAAAATAATGAAGCTGGAAAATAAAACTAAAGATCTTATTGCGAAAACAAGTAAAAATATGAAACCCAATTAGGACTTAGCTCCCGCCGCGCTAATGAGAAAAATCTATTTGGATGATCTGTACGAGTTCTCAGTAAAACTATTTTAGGTGAAGATAATAGAAAAAATAAAACAAGTCTATTCTTACAGGTGTATGTCTTACTTGAGGACATTCGACAAAGGTCAAACATCTTTAGAAAAGTATGGAAAGTAGTCTCAACTGAGAAATATTATACGTTCGTTGAATATTCATGTCTGTAAAAATACTTGACAATAGTTCTAAGTGCAAGTCATGCGGTAGTTACTGTTGTATAAGAATATACCATGTTTGACAAGAATTTGAACTTTGGATGCAGACACTTAATACTCAATACTCAATACTTAATTCTTTATTGCATTCCACAATGTAGGCTTAGGTGGTAAACATTTATTTGGTAGGTAACAATCGTGGACCCTGTCGGGCACAGCAAAAGATATAATTAATAAAATTTGGCTTAGATCCATAGATAGATTTAACTAGGTGTGTATAATGTTTTACAACAATTCGAATGTTTTAGAGATTATTAAGACTATATCTTGCAATTTTATATGTCTTAGACTTAGTTTTTTACGTAATATCAGCCATGTTAAACGCCCACATATTTTCAAGCTCTGTACATTCCTAGAAAAATAACATGATACTTTCTTCTATTGTCCATTCCTCAACATATTCGTTGAGACGTTGAAATAGCGCGACGCGGAAGAGGCGTGTACCTCCTACGTGAACACGTGTTCGATCCTTCTGATGTATTGTACTGACTGAAGCACGGGCGTGTCGGTGTAAGGCACAGTGTTGCTGTGTGTTCCTCTTGGGAGAAGGCAAAGTATTGATTGATCTGTGTGAAAGGCTTTGGACTCGCTTCGTTCCTTTGAGTTGCTCGGAGCAGTACATTCTTATCTTTGTAAAATGTTGCAGTTACGTAGGTACATAGGAACCTATCTGAGTTTCCTTGCAGCGTGTTTGCAATGTTTGAAAGGTTTCAATCGAAAGCATGACTCGGCTCTTATAAATGTTCGAAATGAAAAATATTTTATTACCTATCGCATTATTTTTTTATAATAAAGGTAGTTTTGTATTATCGTCGACAAACAACACATTAAGAGAAACATTCTCATAATGCACGAAAGACGCAAACGCCTTAGACGATTCGATCGTTACGGAGAACGTGAAAGGAATTCTCGAAACCGCCCCTTTTAAGATTTCAAGTAGTCTAATAGCTACTATTAGTGCTCTTAACCCCGAATTTCTTCCTTTCAAGCCAATGCCAGGCCGTACAATTCACTCCAATTGCTTGAATCCCGTGATATCACGCTCCACAGCCTTTGCAATATCACAAGAAAGGACTTTTGCCACATAAAGTCAACCGCACATCAGCGTGGTATTTATTTGACATTGACAGCACCTTACTGTTATAGCAGTAAGGTTGATTTTCATAGTGCAAATAATACCACTGTTGAATGTACCTAGTATACTTGTATTATTCTTCAACCTGGATTAATATCGTTATGCTATCAGTATATCTTCGCTCCCAGGCTATACAATAGTAATCCTGGAGCCGATCTCTAAACGTGTGAAACCTTCCGTCATGTCGGTCATCGCACCCTGGTGTAGATTCTTATCTATCTAGTGCTTTTATTACCATCGCCATTACTTCAGCTTGAGTGCTAGTGGGACTAGTGTTTATGTTGTATATGACATTTGAGTTTATTTGGTTTATTACGAGTATACTCTTAGTTTTATTGTGAGGTAAACCAACGAGGTCGAGGTGGGAAGTCGAAATCGTTAAGTTCCAAAAGGGCGCGACTACTTAGGTAAAATGTATGAGATAACAGATATACATGGTGTTATGGACATAGACCAGCCTGTTACCATGGATTCAGTATACGATTCTGAACCCCATGCGTTGAAAATTTTTCATCAGTTATTAAAAACAAAATTAGCTGTTCCATACATTTTTTACAACGTAGGTATTGCACTTTTCTATGAAACTGCTGCCTTTTTTTGTGATAACCGACGGAAAACTACTCTAAGTTGGGTTTTGAGAACAAATGAAAGACACAGTTACAATTTCCACTGATTTATTTGGCAGGAGAGGTGTGTGTGCACTCTCGCTTGGTCCAGATGGAACACTAGCGTATAAACTATATTAAAGTTATGCACAATGTAAATATGTACGAAAGAGTAAGACTCTCAGACTACTCAAGTGGGACGAATATATTTTATTGTTCATAGTTACAGTTTGCGCGTCGATGTCCACGATATACATATAAATCGCGAGATAGTGAAAAAGTAAAATACAAGAAAGAAGCAATTTATTTCCAAAGCTGTAACTGCCGTAGGGTACCTAACTATTTCTGCTATTGCGTCCGCTAACAAGGCTAGAGGTACCAGGAAAATTAAAGGCACAGATTTAGTTCACGGTGGCCAATTTCAACGGAGATTAGCCAGGTACGCAGGAGATATTATAGTGACACAGGTGCACTCCCTCTTCCCTTACTCTCATAGTCCGATAGGAGAGGATCAGGCGCAGGACCAACGGCTTAACGTGTTTTCCGAGGCACGGGGGGGTATCACACCGCCAACTTCCAAACTCCGGGCTGTTACTACGAAATTCCTAATGGAAAAACTCAATAACCCTTTGCCCGACCCGGGAATCGAACCCAGGACCCCACGCTCAGAAGTCGCGCTTGCGACCACGAGACCAACGGGACAGTTAAAGGCACATAATAGGTACTTTAAAGAAACTGCGCTCACTAAGTTTGGCGATCATAATACACACATCAAAAGTGTCTAGGGATCAACATATATTTTTGCAATAACTTTTCTCCTGATTGATATTAATTAAAATTTTCTTTAAGGATTCATCAAATAAAGTGTTTTCGTTTGTCACAGTAACGATAAACCAAGTCACCTTTGCATTAATAAAGAAATTTGCCATTTTCCTAATAAAGGGATTTTTGACATTTGAACCACTAACACAAAAGTTCGAAAAAAAGACTGAAATAACAGTTTTCTCTAAAATTTTATTAGGTAACTTAAACAATTAATAATCCGTGTTTCTACCGCGAACACTAACAACACAAGAACATCGGTTTGGCATACTCAAAATGAGTTCATCCAAATCACGCTGTGGAATGGCCGCCCATGTTCGTTGCAACAACAAAAAAAGGTCTTCTTGCGACTGGATACCCTCCATATTCGGCAGAGCTCTTCTCTGTAGCATATCCCATGCATGCTCAATCGGGTTCAAGTCTGGCGACTGAGCAGGCCAGGGCAGGACATTGATGTTAGCTGCGGCGAGAGTCTGTCTTACAACTCTTGCGGTGTGCGGTCGTGCATTATCATGCATTAACTGAAATAAGGGACCGATTTGCACTTGTAGAGGAACGATGACGTCTGATACAATCGTCTCAGCATAAATTTGAGCGTTGAGGTTGCCTCTGATCCAAATCAACTCAGTTCTTCCGCCGATCCAAATACCCGCCCATACCATGATGGTTCCACCACTATAAGGATGGACTTCCTGGCAGGATTTTAATCGCTGTTGGCGTCCAGGGGTTCTCCAGTGTCGTATACGTCTTGTATCCGGTCTCATACCAAAACGAGACTCATCAGAAAAGCACACGAAACGCCATTGTTCTTTTGCCCAATTTCTGTGTTCAAGAGCCCATTGATATCGAATCCTACGATTGTGCATTGCTATAGGTGGTACCCGTAGCGGTCTTCGGGAATGAAGGTTCACTTCATGCAAGCGGTTTCTGACTGTTTGGTCGCTAATTAAGTTCCCTGAAGAGTGATGAAGCCTCACGGCTAACATCATGGCGGTTATTGTTGGAGCTCTTCGAGTTAAGATTTGAATGTATCGGTCTTGTCTCCGTGTGGTGCAGCGATACCGTCCTCCATGGCGCTCAGCCACGGTACCAGTGCTTCGGTAACGTGTCCAAAGTCGACTGATAACACTCTGACTTGTATTCAGAGCTAAAACCACAGTACGTTGCCGGGAACCAGCTTCTATCATTCCCACGGCTCTGAGCATTTCTTCCCTGCTTAAATGACGTCGCCGCTCCATAATAACGTTGGTTTTAATCAGTAGTAGGGAAACAGTAGCACTAATAATGTCTTTAATGCGTTGTATGTTTTTATAGGGAAAATATTGACAGCTGATTTTCATCTTTTACTCGAATTTGATTCACAGTTCCTGATTCAAATTATGAAATGCACCAAAAAGGATCCATATAAATTTATAAAATCATAAATTTATTACAAAGCCACATCTCAATCTCAAGAAATCCGCATAAAAATGCTTGATCCCTAGACACTTTTGATGTGTGTATTTAGCCTTAGGCCCTTCATTGTAGCAAGTAATAAATAATGTACAAAAGCTTAATATTTTAGCTGGAACACAAATCCTACCCTTAGGTACAATAAATAATTTACCTGTGACCCTAACAAGTAATTAACCTAATATATATAGGTTTATTCTTCCATTCTGCCTACAGGAGAAAAATAAAAGGCAAATGGGAACAATATTTCTCCTTCACATCTCAGGGGGACAGGGGTATTTATTTCTAACATGACAAGGACAAAAAGTATATATCGTCGACCGTAGGTTCAATTGAGGTAAGGGACAAGATACCCAATGTCCCTTACCTCAATCGAACCTACGGTCGACGATATAATAATTTGTCTTTTTTAAGTCACCTTCTTTATACTGCTCATCTTAGTCGAAATAAAATATTTGTTGCTCTTTTAAAGCTTGAACAGTAATGTCGTCTGATCGTACTAATTAATTCCAGTCAGGTGACAAATAAGTTGAATAATGTATGGTGTTAGGTGGATGTCGCAGCCAACCATTTAGTTAACCGCCTGGCCTTTGGAAGTAGTGCTCGCCTCGCTTCGCTCTCTCGGCTCGCACGCAGTTGATCACAGTTCTAACCTAACCTAAACCTTTTGGTCGGGGTGCCCTTTTTTTTGTTTCCAGGGTGGATAGTCCTCATGGATGTCCGTCGCCTTGGGGCGGGGTCTGTCAGACTCTTACTAACTAAAAACCATCCTGGTGTTCCATCTCACACCTACGCCGAGGGTCACGGGAACGTACGATCCTTCCGCAACACCCGAGGTCGGCGTATGCGACCATATTCAACTCGCGCGTGGTTGCTTACAGTTCCAACCTAAGCTATAATTGAATATCATTCAGGCCGTTAGTTTAACGGCCGCCGTTTAGTGAAAAGGCTAGGCGGTTAACTAAACGGCTAATTAAACCAGTTGGCTGCGACATGGATATAGACGAGATATGTTGCTTCATAGTCTGATAAAGTAGAGAATGTTTGTATAATCTCTAGCTTAATAAGACTGATCCAAAGATAGTATCATTAATCATTACTATAGTCCTGTCCGAATCCTAATTTATTTGAAGTCGGAGCGTAGCACTTCTTTTATTTTTTCGTTCATAAATCTCTATCAGCCATTATTTTAAAACCTCATTACTAGCCATATTATAGTAGATATGTACCTACTTGATTTAGTGGTATTACTGCCATTCTTCGTTCTTTATCACTATATGGATTTATCATGCTCATATAGATCAAATATTCGTTTTTTGATCTACTGAATCTACGAATCTATCAAGCAAGAAAGCAAATCCAGGTTGCTTTCCATACGTTTCGTTCATTATTATAAACGAAACGAATGCACCTTTGCACATATCCAATTTGTTCGTCAGATCCGAACGATAAACTTACTCGTTTAAAAAACACATCTTAATTATTATGAATTTCATGTACGTATACGTAGGTAGGGTATATAAAAACCCGCTAGTTAAGACCACCTGTGGTCTGAATAACTACTAACTAAATACTTGTAATACCTTTAGAAGCGCGATACTTTACGCCACCTGTGGTGTTTTACATTAATTACGAACGCACGCATAATGTTACGAATAGTTACGACGTCGCCGGATATTTGCGACGAATATCCGTCACAAACTTATGAAAATTTTAATACTGGCTATAAAAAGCTATCCTCTACGTTTATTTCTGGTGTCGTTAAAAATTTTGGGTTCATTATAATCCCTAATTGGTTGTCTTTTAATTTTTTTCTTTGCATCCTTGATATACGTAGTTCAAGCTTCACGTTCGATTTCGTACTTTAGGAGTACAGTCGAGTTCTTTAATATCTGAGCATATTAATGAATCAAAAATATATAGGCAATGGTGAGTTTCTTAAAACTCTTAACGGATTTGTCTTACTAAATTGTAAACAATCTGTGACATCATAAATATGTGACTACATGATATAAACAACTAGCGACCCGCACCGGCTTCGCACGGGTGCAATGCAATTTAATAAATTTAATTAAATAATTAATAATTTTAATTTAATGTTTTTTTTTTAACTTGCCGCCAGCCCCTGCCGCCGATACCGCAGCAACCGCTATGTCCCTGCATTTAAAATCTGTAATATCTTCGAAAATAACATGCTATAAAGGGCCATATTGATCTATATTAAATGCACAATGTATTTAAGGTACTTAATTGGATAAGGATTAATGCTGTACTGCTTAAAATCGCTTCGTAAATAAGCCATCATTTCTCGTAAAAAGTAAAGGAAAAAAAAATGGTTATTGTGGGTTATCCCTAAGAGATAGACATATACCATCGCGGACTTTACTGTAGGCCTTTTTAAGGTGTACAATACTGTAGTACATTATTTTGATGTATCTCATAGGGTTCAGCCAGCGTTTGCAATGTAAGCGCAAAAAAAAAGGGTTTATTTACGACATCACATTAGAAACCTCTAAAATACATACATGTATTATACATATAAACCTTCCTCTTGAATCACTTTATCTATCAAAAAAACCGCATCAAAATCTGTTGCATAGTTTTAAAGATTTAAGCATACATAGGGACAGAGAAAGCGACTTTGTTTTATACTATGTAGTGATATTGCTACAGATAAAGATTCTAAAAATTTTACGCAATCCCTTGTTCATATTAGCGCAAAATTAGATTCACAAATATCTACGCAATTTTTCTATGTAAAATATCTTGCCAATTTGACTTGTCTCGAATTGTTGTCTTAAATTCTTTGAACAATCTCTTTACAGAAGTATATTCTATTGTAATCTTTTTCTTTGAAACAAATTCAATTTGAGGTTGTCAGTTATGACATCCTTGACGATAACATTGCATTATTACTCGTACTTCTGCTCCGGCAAGCAAAAATAAATTTAATGGTAAAGGCCATTTAGTTGAATATTCAAAGCTGTATGATATTTACGAATCCTAGGTAGCACCAGATATATTGATATCTAAACTATTTAGATATTTATGTTCCGAAGAAAATCATATATTTTTAACTGCACTACCGAAACATTCTTATGATCAGTTTATATTAACATTAATAAACATTTTATTGATGTCTAAGTTTGTATAGAACTATATGACAATTTTAACTCTCACAATATTTCGAAACATTGTCACTGCAAATATATTAGTGACCTCAACTGTACATACAGGGGCTGATAAGAAATCCAACATAACATACGCAAATAACTTATGATACGATTTCCAACATTAGTTTGAATATTCGGCAAACCGCTATTTGATCAGATATCACACCCCTACCAAGAAACAGCGTGATAGCTGGCTACAATCATACATAAAATCACACTTATGATGCCTAATGGCTCGTGGCAAGAACTATTTGATACTGCGATAGATATGTTCATGGGAACGTAGATCGAGCACCGAATATTCACTACAGTGGCATTCGATCAGATAGTGCACCCCTGTAGGGAAATGGAGCGATAAGTAACATGTAGATTACTTCAAATGGCATTATTTTTTCAAGTAGATACTTTAGTAGCTGTTCAACTCCAAACTACCACTATTACTCCCAAGTTATGCCACCAGAATTTAATACGAATTACGTACCTTCCTATAATCGATTTGAATCAGAGTCGAGTAGAATGGTTGGCATACATTAATAATATAAAATGAAATGTAAAATTATATGTAATCCTCCTCTCCCTTGGGCTACCCGCAGTCAATTTTATAATTGGTATGTGCCTTAGGGAAGTTTATCGGTTATCGGTAATAAGGATGCAGAGACTAAAGGTTTTGATTAAGCATCTAATTTTCAAACACGAATTGATCACTTTACTTATGTATCTTGAAAGACAGAGACGGATTTGATCCTATAAAAAGCTGAATGGGCGTAAACAAAGTGAACTAATAATACTATACCTAATACTGAAAATAAGTCACTCCCGGTAATCTATTTCCCATCATAATAGCGATTCCATCATAATATTAACCCTGCAACGCCCACTGCTAAACGAACGACCTTAAAAAGATACTGCCCTAATAATATCTCGGGTTGGTGACCGTTGAATAATTCGTTACATCATACAGAAATAAAGCCATTTCAGATACTGGAAGCCTCGAACGAAGGTTACAGTAAATCCACCCCTTCACAGAATTCTGTGACGTAAGCATTCCGAGGACTTTGACCTCTCAGAGTGCGCTATTTCGTTCAAGTAAACCGCTTCTATTCTTTATCTTTTTATGGATGAAAATGTGATGAAATGAGCACTAAGACGTGAAAATACTAAAGTTGTTGATTTGCAAGAGAAGTTATAGAATTTTAAGTCAACTTAAAGGCAAGCATCTACCATCTTCATCCGCTTATAGAATCTCATCACTCACCATCAGATGAGTTACTGGTCAAACGCGAGCCAATCACAACTAAAAGACTTTTATAGGGTAACATGGAACTTCTCTCGTCTGAGCTTTAAGCCTTCTAAATCAATTTAGGATATTAAAGGTACCCAATCTTGTTCCACTCGCAACTCAAACTAAAGTGGTGCTCCGCCACTAATTGTATTTCTGTTAACCTTTATGATTGAATTGAGGTCTAACCAATTAGATTCAATATGAACCCAATTGCTTTGGAACTTGACCTGAATTTATATTCAGGTCAGGCAGAGAGCGTATTAGAAAGAAATATCAATATTGTATAGGGTAGGCCTGAAATTCGAATGCTTTTCCAATGTTTGAAACATAATACCTTCATCAACTTTGGACGAAGTTAAGTGTACCTCAGGACCTAATCCTGTCCCTTCGGCTATTAAAGTACGTGACAATAATGCTATACTATTAAACCCTTAATGCTACGTGACCCCAAGCGAGGTCGATGTAACTTTATTACGTCGGGTCTCCAGGAAAAAGAGTGAAAAAGGTAGCTAAATTGACGTGTGTATTTATAGCAATATCAACGCGAAATGAAACCACATAAGTAGCAATAAGGCATTGTGTGAAGATCGTAATAATGCATAACTGGTCGTAGACTCTGTGCCATGGAGCCAGCCAGGAACCTGTTTCGTTTAGTTGACTGGTTCGCGGCATCATAACCTCCATCGATTGAGCGGTGTCGTCCTTCAATCAACTTGAGAATGTAGGACAATTTTGCTCTGAAACTTATGAATATTGTAAATACAAAGATTTATATCGGTAACATTTCAGACAATGCTATTATAGTTACATCAACCCTTGAAAACTTCCCAAAATACTCCCTAAATCAAGGCTGTCACAATCCTTTTAGCGAATTGTTCCTGACGCTGACGTAGCGAACACTGACAGACTCTGATCTCGCCAGACTAGAAAGCTTACCTAACACATCAGTATTACTCGTACAGCAATCGACCGGCTAACCCCGATGCGAGCCCAACCCTAAGCAACTTACGGAAAATTTCACCACCAAAAAAGGTATAGTCTAAAAAGGTAACTATTTCAGAAGGCACAGTGTTGGGGAAATTGTGCTTTATGTGTGGGGAGGGGAGGGGGCGGTGGTCGGTCGATCGCCTCAGAGACTTGGCTCACCGGGCGAGCGCACGGAGTGGCAACACCGCGCCTTTGAGAGCGGGGGCGGCGTGGCGCGCTGGCAACACCGTTCGATCAGCTGTTGGTCGGACCACTTTATAAATTCAAAACAGGCGGCAAAAACGTGACGGTGTTTCGCGCGGCCCCGATGTGGGACAGATCAAAACATTGGAGGGTTACCGAGATACCGACCATCTTATTATTTTATGTTCTCAACAGGTTGCTAGGCGGTCGCCGAGATTTTCTGATACGAAGTTTTACTATAAGAAAACCTTTGCTTTCTTATACAACTGTAGGCGACCGGATTCTATCTGTAGAAAAATGATAAGGAAATGTACTTCCACCATATATATAAGGAAATTCTCTTCTCATTTTATAAAAACTCTCTGCAACTAGAGTCAACAAACTTCACGTCCACGTAATTTAAATCATTATTTAATTGGAAACAGCGAGTGTTTAGCATTGCCTGCATAACATTGCATTACTTATATAAAACGTAATGGATAAACATGTAGATTTATGCATTTATTCATCACATTTTAGCTCAGAAGGATCGCTCGGGGCGAACCGTTGATAACATTGAAGTGGGTAACTTTTGCTGGTACATACCTATATAAATAATTCCTATTAGAAAAGTAAATTACATTTAGAATTAAAATACCTTATTCATTAGGGTATTCAATTGATAATTCACTTCATTGGAAACTAAAGCAAAAACGTACTCGTTCTGAAAAGACCCTTGAGTTTACATAGAATACAAAATCTATCGAAAATAATTGCACAGAAGCTTTCAAAAAGCTTTCTTGAACTCATCAAAAAACCTGCTTTTTTCTCAAAGCTCTCTGGACTTACATAGAAAAACTACCCATTTTAATAAAAAGCTAACTTAATCTCTGCACTAAAACAAATCATTAAAAACCCCCCTTTCAAAATAGAACAGCGAACGCCATGATTCAATAAATAAACAACGAAAATCATAACCTAACGCAATCCGAGGCATCCCAGTGAAACTAAAATCCCGGGCGGGGCACGCGGAAGGAAATGCAGGCGGGGGAGGGCAAAGCGAGGTGGCTCAATAATTTGCGTGCGGGGCAGAGCGGGGGGCGGGCGGGGTGTGAGGGGCGGGGGACCGCGTGCAGTGCAATAGCCTGCCCGGGCAGCCGACTAGTCCACAAGGTCACTGCCGATGTTCACGCGACTCCATTCATGATCCACAATTAGGTACCATTTTTGATTTTCCATACGTGTTGAGTTTGTACTCATGGGTTATGAAATGTTTGTTATGGCGTTTGAGATGATGTTTCTGAATTTAGAATAATATTGGGTTTCCCATTTAGCAGGCAAAACATGGTATGGGTAGTTTGGAAGTGTCAAATCATTTCACAAGCATTCATGCAGATACCCACTTCCATTTGTTTTTATTTTAAGGTAATTTACTCAACCTAATTTGACTGCACTGTTCTTCATCTACAAATAAAGGATACTTTACGAAGTCTTGAAGGTTGAACATTAGCGAAGTGTAGCTAAAGCTCAAACAAAAAAAAAATTACAACTTGGAGCTGATTTTTTATCGACAGATAATCCCTATTCGTAGAATAAAATTGACGTCTGACAAATTATGTATGGAAGAACTGTCAAAAATTCAAAATTATTCCTCGGATAAAATTATCTGGCGTTGGAAAAATCAGCCATTGGACTTATAAAATGAACCTCATATTACTTTTTAATTAAAAGCGCCAGTAATATGATAACTATAAAATAACATTTCCCAGACCCTCAATAAAACTATACGATAAAAAAGAAACCTTTGATATCATACATATTATTGTTTTCTTTAATAACAATAATTTATGCCTCGTCCGCAGCGTATGGGTTAATTAAAAGGATGCCTGGAACATAGCGAAGTCACGGCGGTAATGTTTTCAAAGGCAAAGTCAACATTATATCTGACTATGAACTTCAGTTGATTTTAAATTAAGATATTTTCTCAGATCATTATTTACACCCCTACATAAAGGGTAGTATTGAAAAATAAAAAAGTATGAATGTCTTCCAATATTCGTATTGAAAATTACTTCAAAAGAAAACAGAAACTCATAAGAAATATGATTTTCCTAACAAAGGTTTACACCCCATTTCACTCCCTTCTTGAAATAATTCCCTCCAGTTTATGGCTTCATGTTCGTATCTTTAGTGGCTTAGATTGTGCGATGTTTATCGGTTAGTCTTTCATCGAAGTGTTTTTTTACAGAAGAAAATAGTAGTACATTAATAACTGAACTCATTAATTTACAGTCCATTTACATAAATCGTTCCACCCGATAGATCTAAGGGGCCCGTGGCTTCCACACAACACAAAAAGATGGCGAGAATTTAATTACATATATTTTACAGTGATTATAATTACATTGATCATTTTTTTTAACGATGTTAATTCGTTTGACATGAGAAACTGTTGCTCAAGCCTCTATTGTAGGAAATGATTAATTAATTCTTACAATGCAAAAAAAAATACATAGAAATTAATTAAGTATTTATGATTTTTAATTTTGAAATTAAAAAATTTACAGTAGGCAATTAACTATTTAATCACACTCTGAGATAATAATTAGAGATGAATGGATGTCCCGTGACTATCCGACACCCAGCCTATTCGGCCTTGTTTTAGTATCCAGTCGGATACCGGATTTTCAATAATTTGCATTTTAGAAAATCGACATAATATTTTGAAACAAGAGAGTCGTTTGTACCTCAGCTCTGTGGGCTCGCACTGGCAATCATCGGCCAGACATCTGACGATTTATTCTTCGTTCGTCCCGAAGTTTTGTCCCACATTCCAAAAAATTCTTAGTTTGTCCCATATCACAACTAAGGTTGTGTTTCGTCCCAAATGACAAGTACTTTATAGGTACAGTCAACAAAAAAAAGAACTTATTTGTGAAACAATATCTGTCTATATCTAAACAGGTTTAATTTTCAATGACCAGCCTAATTTAAGGATGCGGTACAGTCAATCAAACTAAACAACTTTCTCCATGGGACCAACATCGTAATCGCGAATAAAAATTCAGCCGTCTCTTACGTTTAGGTCGAGTAGGTATTGAAGTTTTCTATGGGATAGTTGATAAATTTTTCGCGATTATGATGTTGGTTTCATGGAGAAATATGTTTAGTTTGTTGGTCTGTACCATAACCTTAAATTTGGCTGGTGATTGAAAAGTAACCCTGTATATAAATATAAAAGATAGAACTGACTGACTGACATATCAACGCACAGCCGAAACTACTGGGACTAGGAATGTGAAATTTTGCACACTGCTTCCTTTTATAATGTAGGGGAGCATTAAGAAGGGATTTTTGGAAATTCAACCTTTAATGAGGTGAAAACCGGGATTTTGTGTGTATGAAAAATCTTATTCCTTGAGTTAATAAAATAGGCACGAATCTAAGTAAATTATTAATTTTCGTATTTTTTGTTTTTCTAAACTAGGGTAGTTGGGGTGTGCCACAGGCAAGCGCGGTTAAGCAGACGATGACAACCTCATAGGTTGAACTGCGAGATACCAAATATAAAAAAAAATGCTTGCTCAGTACCGAAATGTAAGAGGGCTCTTAATAATACGTAACCCTTTTGTTGCCGATTGTACAAAAAAGTAAGTTTAACATATACAAAAAAAAATATGGGCCGTAGAAGGAATATAAAATAGGACGAAGCAAGAATAAAATATTTAAAATTATATTTTGGGACGAAGGAAGCATATTGTTTGGGACGAACCAGGAATTTTTTATGTAGGACAAAACTCAGTGGGCCGAACGAAGCATAAATCCATCTGACTACTCGGCTTAAAGGATGGCCGGATATTCAGAATCCTTCCAAACACTATCCGTTTCAACACTAATACTACGCCACATACACACGCATATGTTAAAAAAAAAAGGAATTAGTAAACAAATACAGTTAATTAATTATTAAAGTGTCATCTTACCAATTAAAATGGTGGTTAAATTCTCGGAACAACATCGCATTGCTATTGCTAATTACAAGCAATCTCATCAAATTACCTTTCAACAGACTAATGAACGATTAAGCTAATTAATTACTGGTACAATACAGCTGTATTATGATGGTGCAGAAAATATGTAAAGGTGTGTTCTTATTATAATTAACATTTGCATGCAACATGCCGTGATTCAAATTACGGGTTGACCAGTTTATATCGAAACTTCTAGAGGGCGCTAGTTGCAAAGGAAAATGTCGATATTGGGACAATTTCAGTAGATTTTTACTTCCTCCCTTGATAAAGTAGGGTTAGATGTTATATTTTGATTAATTTGTTTTTCATTTGTTAACGTTAACGTGAATTAGCCGCAATTCGAAAATCATAATAATTTTAAAATAAATATTTTATTTTTACAAATAATTTTAAATTTCTAAAAGAATAATTTTTACTCTACCATAAACTCAAGGAGAGTTTATGGTTGAGTAAAATATTATTATTTAATTATAATAATATGTAACACAATATAATTATTTTCAATTAGTAAAAAATAAATTTTGCTTTCAAAGTACAGACGCCAGCACATCAAGCTACCCGAAACTGTAAAATTAACCCAATCAACTTTGAACCTTATACTATAGCGTTAAAGTTGAAAGTCTATTAAAGAAATTTGACAGATAGTAGTAGCTTGATGTGCTAGCGTCTGTGCAAAACTGATGTAAGTAATTAATAAGAAAGAGAAGAGAAGAAGAGAGAGAGAGAAAGAGTAAGAAGAGAGAGAGAGAGAGAGAGTTAAGAGTATTCTATTCTATTCTATTTTCTATTCTAATAATTAAGATTGTACCTTGTAAAAGGTTTGTAAGGGTTTGTAAAGATATCTACATCATATATACCGTTACCTTTAGCGAAGTAAATATGTAAGACATTGGCCCCGATTATGTTGTTCACCCAAACTAAACTAAATTTAAGTCCAGTGCATCTTTTTCTTTCTATTTCATTACGAAAAGGACAGAAGTTAAAATATTAGTTTAGTCCTGTCAAATTACATAATCCATAGACAAGTTAGACGAGATTAAAAAATTCAGAAGATAAAATATTAGTTTAGTCCTGTCAAATTAGATAATCCATAGACAAGTTTAGACGTGATTAAAAAATTGGCAACTAAAAATACGTCAGTTTACGTCAGGCGCTGACTAATTTGACAGGACTAAACTAATATTAATCTTCTGTCCTTTTTATATTGAAATAGAAAGAAAAAGATGCACTGAACTTAAATTTAGTTTAGTTTGTGAACAACAGAATCGGCGCCAATGTCACTTTCCACCTCGCTTCGAGATGGAAAAGCGTTGTCGGACTTTCTATTGAGTATCCGTCTTGCTAACTTTCTTGTGTTTCATTTTCTGACTTATCTACACTGGGAAAATAATCACCATGCTTCACTAAAAGTACATTCAGCGTTACGGAGCGGGAAAACGGTTTTTTTCTTATTCTTCTTCTTCGCTTTTTGTACAAAACGTGAGGATTAGCAATCTCTTTTTAAATTGTTTTGAGAAAAATCTTTTATAAAGTACATCGTGAAATTGCTTGGATGGAAGCTGAAAATATTTTGCGTTCTGAAATGCGAGAATTTTGTAAACTGAAAATAAACGATTACTTATCTGGGTACAACCATATTATATTTGTATATGTAGCTGCATTCTTTTTTAAATTGATATTTAAAGAATATTCTAAGTGATGTATCTTAATATATGAAATTCTCGTGTCACAGTGTTAGTTACCTCCTCCGAAACGGCTGGACCGATTTGTATGAAATTTTGTGTGCATATCGGGTAGGTCTGAGAATCGGCTACTATCTATTTTTTTTTTTTTGCAAAACGAAGTTGCGGGGTCAGCTAGTATTATATATGATTCAACCGCATTTGAAACTAGTTAGTCATGCTGCAGGCTATCAGTCAATTGAATTGTTTAATAAACTACCTTTAGAATTAAAGTCCATTTATAATTAAGTCAGTCAGCTTAATAACTAGCTAAAGTCCTTCCTGATAGAAAAATGTTATTATACACTTTAAGAATTTCTCAGTGATGTGTATAACTTGACTGTTTTAACCTTTTTAATTTTATTGACATAATATATTTTTTAATTTCTTTCTTGACATAGCCGATAAATTTAATTGAATTTTATTTTTATATAACTATCTACATAATCAGTGGCTTTTGCATTTTTTTTGTGTTTTGAATCTTTTACTATGAACCTAGATTGTTTTATAACTTGTCACTCATAGGTAGGATGTAAGTATTCATATTTTTTTTTTTATAGTATTTCATGTAATATATTTAGACACAGTGTAAAAATTGTTAATGAAATAAATAAATACCTATTGCAGTAGGCTCATCCCTCTATTACATGATACTTAAATATTCAAGTAATTAATCAAGTAATTTAGAGAAAAAATGTAAACAAATATGTGTTTATGGAAAAATAACTTTAAATTCTACACAATAAAGTTCATTCTACGCTACAACTTCAAACGTTATTATAACTTTTTCAATAGTGCTAGTCACTCTGAAATCAACTTAATAACCATTAAAATAAAGTTAATATTTGTTGAACTTGAATTAATATTAATTTGAAACATAAGTTTGATTAGACTTAAGCAAAATGTGGGTATACTATAGGTAGGCACTAGGTAGGTACACCTCTACCTAACCATTCGGGGAGGATAGGGGTGATGTCTTCTATATGTATAGGACACACATTTCTTTGTATCACACTAAACAATAATCTTTTACAACACAAAATTGTTGCAATAACAAAAAAGCTTAATTGGCTGTATGAAAATTGTCCAACATTCCTTACTTATAAAGTATTTTGCGAAATATTTCGCTCGCAATTTAAAACGTAAAAAGCTGCCACGTAGAATATGTGAGGAAGTCAACGGTAAGGCTTTTTTTATGAATATGTTATTTCACAAGTTATTTCAACATCGTTAATTACGCGAAAACGATAAAAAGTTTAAATATGGCGACGGTTTTGTCAAAATTATGTGTTGACATCCATTCGCGAAATAATTGTGCAGAATAATGACTTGAGGGCAAGAACATTTTGCTGAGTACATGTCTAGTTTACCATAAAGAATATATTACATGTGCTCCTCCTGTATTTGTGCCTTCTACGTATTATAATAGATGTTGTACATCAAGATAATTGAGCGTAATTCAAAAATGCCGTAAATGGCGGAATATGGCTGTAAAGGGAGCAACTTGGCTGTATGAGCAGTTACTGTCAATGCCTTTGAAAAAAAAAAAAACAAAATGCGCGCCAATTAGATGCCATTTTTGACAACACTGCTCGGCTTTTAATGGTTCCTCTAACCAGTAACTCATGTTGGATGGACACACTTCAGCGTTCCTTGATGGATTAGTGGCTACTTAAACGGACCTTTTGAAGTCTAATAAAGCGATTGAAGTTAAAATATTCTATCCAGAGAACGTGCTATAAGGCCATACATTTATCAGAGTGATGTTTTTTATACTTAAATACTCAGTCTGTTTGTAACGTTTTCTTAGATATTTACCAATACGATATTGATGAATTTTGTCATAACTTAGTCCTGAAAAAATACTCGATCATTAAGTACTTAGGTACTTAAAGCTAGTTTCAACCAATCAAGATGATTTTGGCTTAGCTTATTCTCGAAAAAAGTTGTAGGATACTTTTGTTTCAGAGGAGTGACCTGTATAGGCTGCTGGTTTTAACCGACTGTTTTAGTATTTATTTTGGAGATTCCAGACCTACATGGGCACATATGAAACGTAAGAAGCTAGGTGCACATTTCTTTATTTTTTCATTCCACTTCTATTAAAGTCGCTTTTCGTGTTTCCCTGTGTTAGTCCTTGTTAGGGTTCCTGTGTTAGGAAGTGTCGAATGCATCTAGCTTATTTTATAACATGACATCGACGGTGGAAAGGAAAAACACTTGAAGCGACACTGGTCGAAAATGAGTTATAAACATCATATGTTACAACTCATTTCACTGATTTCAAATATGTTTATAACTCATTTTCGACCAAAGTGTCGCTTCAAGTGTTTTTCCTTTCCATCGTCGATATGTAAAAGTGATTCCGATATCCTATTTACAGAAAAAACAATTTTTATTTCGTTTCGTTGTATTGACCACGTTCTTCTTCTAAACAACGTAACGAATTTTAATGTAGTTTTCACCATAATTTAGAGTCGGAGACTTATTGAAGGGGACATATTAATATTAGACTTACGTAAATTAAAGAAATATCAATGTTCTGTCAAGTTGTAAAAACTCTGCGAAGCAGGGATGTGTCATATACATATAAGTCTATAAAATATGGGAATGATAAATGACTATAGCTTGCGTAAGTACTTCCTTTTCCCTGTTTGGTTAACGACCCCTGTATTGAACGACCCACTTTGGCCTCTCCATTGCTCTTTTCGTACTCGAGATCCATCAAAGCAAACCCAACGATTTGTTGATCTAGTGTCGCGGACTGGCCCAATATTGATCATTATGTGCAAGGGTGGTATTAGATCCACACCATCTATCAACCTATCGCATTTCGCCGGACATGAGTGCCTCAGTCAGTCTGAGAATTATTTCTTGAAGAACTATATTGCGAAGAGCTCTATGGCTCCTCGTACGCGGAATACTTGTGACAGCCTTAAGTGGCCAGTGACAATTAGCCAGCATCCCAAGCAATTTGCCTTTTGCAACTTTGCTGGGGTCGGTTTCCAGTCTAACCGGATGCAGCTGAATACCAGTGTTATATCCTATCTGACCTCCACAACCCAGTTACTGGGTAACACGATACCCCTTGGCAAGACTGGTGGTCAGACTTTCGGCCTTCTGATTACCCATATCGACTGTCAAAGATCTACGAATGAGAGCCGGGGCCAACACGGCCAGCATCCCAATTGCATAATCACAATCCGAAGGATCTTGAAGAAAATTCATAATCTAATGCTCCATGTTTAAAAAACGTAAATAATATAATCTGCTCAATAACGTAAATATCGCAATGAATGTTGCTGAACTGTCAAAATTAATGGCCATTGTGTGTTACGCAATTACCTCGCAGGTCGCGATTGTTTCGTATGTGTATAAAAAAAATTAAATGTCTGCTTTTATCCTGACCCAATTAATTAAAAATAATAAATTTCCAATATCCGAACAAATTGGACACTTCACGGTATCGACAGCTCGCGGTAATTCGTTGCTATACGGATTGCTTGACAGAAGTGATCCATTTGCCAAATGGGTTTCAGACTGTCCAGTGACGTAATTAAAAACATATTGTTATGGCACAACCATGCTGTTTCAGGTTCAGGTGTAAACATAGGCCTTTTACTACTACTTATCAGTGCCTAAAAACAAAAAAAAAAGGAGAGTGTTTCCATCTCTATGGTACATTTTATTCAAGAGTTATCACTACACTTTTTTAATACCACACATTGTTGCCACCCGTAATAATAATATTGTTTATGAATAATAAAACAATGGAAAATATTTTTTTACGCCAATTAATGCATAACTTCATTAATTTAAATTGAACATTAACTTTATAATTGTGCAGTAAAAAATTGATGTATTGATCCAATTATAACGTCAAGATTATTTATTCAGAATACCTTTATTGATATGATTATTCGATAAAGTGTATTATGAATAAATATTAGGTATAGAGCATAAAAACTTTCTATTTTGATTAAAATTGTCAAAGAAAATAATTGATATTAAAATGTTAGTAATTAATTAAGGGCAAGAAATAAATACTTACCTAACCTATTTACCTATGTTAATTAGGTGCCTGTTTTTTGCTTAAAACTAAGATCTTGGAACAAATTTCATTTTTTTTTAAACTTTAACTAATTAGCTGTAATTTATTATTATGACGAGGTACTTAACTATCGTTTATAAGGTTCGAGAGACAATAAAGGATGAAATACATTATTTACATTATCATGATAAAGAGTGTTAATTTTAACATCATACAAACATGAAGTATTAAAACAATACTACAGGGTGTTTTTAATCACTGTTATCCTGTTAAGGGGTCATTGTACTCATTATGAACAACTTTTACTATCGGACCAAACCTGAAATCGCGAAAAAAAAATCAGCTGTTCCCTACATTCTGACGAGTTATGCGAACATAAATGTCGGGAACAGCTGATTTTTAGGAAATATTTATAGCCAGACCAAGCTACGAGAACATACTTGGTAAACCATATTAGATGATAAATTCTTGATAAAAATGATGAAAAATTCCCATCACATACAAATCATACATTACCCATCCTTGTGCCACAACCATAACTCATCTATCTCTTTCACAGTCGGCTAAAAGCCCGCTATGTAACACGATACTCATTAAATAATTAATTACAAGGAAAGTGCACTATCGAAGCACTGTTTATGTACTCGCAGTTAATTGATTTCATTAGTGGATACCGTTCAGATCTTATTTGTTGACCTCTTTTGATTCAATGGAATGGAGGAATGTGAAGTTGAGATACTGAGATGGTTTTATAGTTAACTAGCGACCCGCCCCGGCTTCGCACGGGTGCAATGCTGATAGGTACTAAATACACTACATTATACATATAAACCTTCCTCTTCAATCACTCTATCTATTAATAAAAAAACCGCATCAAAATCCGTTGCGTAGTTTTAAAGATTTAAGCATACATAGGGACAGAGAAAGCGACTTTGTTTTATACTATGTAGTGACTAGCTTCTAGCGCAACTTCGTCTGCATAAAATTTGTTGTCTCCCCCACCGCGACCCATCCCGTCGCATCGCATCGCCTGCTCACGCTAGTACTTCGTTTTCACTTAGCGTTCTTTCTGATTTTTTTTTTTTATTTGTCGTGATTTCATTGATTTAATTTTTTTTAAACATGCATTATGTTAAATACCGCATTATAATATCCACTGTGGCAACACTGTCAAAGTACAAATTAATAATATTGTAACAAACTTTTAAAATGTATTTCCACTATGGCAACTAAATGTATTATTCTACTTTGGCAACACTTGGAAATAACTGAGATGTTAACATTATTTCTGGGTGGGGCAAAAATGTCGTTTTAAAATGGTAAACTGTGTAGTGCAAGGCGGTCGTTGATAGATTGTGAAAGAGTACAGTTGTGCGATTAAAAAGTATTAGCAAGAAAACAGTGTTTTTCTTAAAATATTGATTGGTTCCTAAGGGACCTAGTGAGTTGTTGCCTATAGATTTCCTCAAGAATTGGGCTATTAAATGCAAAAATATTTTTTCAAATTCGACTAATAGTTCCGGAGATTACCTTACATACAAATTTTATCTCTTTATAATACTCATATTAAGTTTATACAATGTGTAACATAATTAACGCAAGACCTCATACACCTCAATTAGAGTATGTATTGAGTTATAAGTATAAAATTTTTTTTTACATGTTGACACTAGCTTTACTATATGCATTTAAAATTGAGTCTCTTATTGCCTTGAAATAGGATTTAATTTTATTTGGCTCAATCGGCGGTTAGTATAAAAAAATACATAATTTTTGAAAAAAATACCTATATTAAAAGTTACTGAAATCGATTCAGTAGTCAATTATGAACAAACTAATTTCAGGGCTTGCGTTTATTCTGTTACAGTTACACCTTGTATAGAAAATTATTTTCTTGTATGATTCTTTGAGCTGATAGAATATTGAAGATTTTTCCTACATCTACCTGACCTCCTACTTTGCTTTGCCCGACAGGATCCTCAATCATCTTGACTGTGAAAAACCTACCACCTAAGTTCACATTGTGGAATGCAATAAATATAATTTATGTTTTCATACGATTTTTTCAGTTGAGGTTCCAAATTCTTCAGTACAATATTAATTCCCGGCTAGAACCTAAGGCTGAAATGACTTGGTTAGGTTTGCATGCCATATAATTTTACGTTAGCGAGCGTGGAGTGAAAATATAATAATTATACATGGTGTTTAAGCTGAGTGCAAAACTTTAAGGGAGTGATAGTTGACACTATTTATACCATTTTGAGCCATATATGTTTTAGACGAAGTCTGTTTCTTTTATTTTTTTTCCCAGTTAATGTTAGTATGTCATTTTAACTGACAAAAAAAACAAAGGAGGTTCTCAATTCGACGTGTAAATGTATTGACTAAAAGTTGGCAGTAAAAAATAAAAAAACATACTTCGTCTCAGACATGTATGGCTCAAAATGCTCTAAATGGTGTCAACTATCACCCCCTTAATGTTCTGTATCCAGCTTTCACACCCTATATATTAAAATATATTTATTGCATTCCACAAAATATTCATTGCATTCCTCAATATTATTGAGTATTGAATTTGATTACCCAAGTTATTTGATCTTTATGAAGTAGTTTTGAGTAGGTACTGCTAGATACATCTCGTGAAATTAGCTAGCTATTTGCTCACACTTAATTCACAGTTTGAATTCCATCTAAGTTTTTAACTCATCGGTTTTAAAAACTGCTCAGCTAACGAAGCCTATGTATAAGAACTAAGTATTTTACATGAAAAAACGTTTATTAACCAGTTATACATCCAACTTAAAATAAATAAAAAAGGTATACTAACACAACACAAGATAACTTAATAAACACAAACAGTACAACATTATACATTTACCTACACATCTACCTAGATTCCATACTTTGGGCACGGTATAATTATTTGGGGCAGCGAATTACACCTTCGAGGGCACCGTTGATGTACAGACGCCAGCACCAAGCAAGCTACCCGAAACTGTCAAATTTTCCCAATCAACTTTGAACATAAAGTTCAAAGTTGATTGGGAAAATTTGACAGCTTTAGTGATAAAGTTGAAAATCTATTAAAGAAATTTGACAGATTTTAGTAGCTTGATGTGCTGGCGTCTGAACATAATTATTATCAACGTAGGTAACCTAAAGGTTTGCGTTTTATAATGAAACCTTTAACAAACGGAGTGTTTTTTTCAAAATTATACTGGTACGCACTAAGACATTAAGCTATACATTTCCAGTTTTAAAAATTCACTTCTCATTGTACGAAAAGCATAATATACAGGGTTATTGGAAAAACACCAGCAACATCTTAAGAAGTCATAGCACTTATCATTATGAACAACTTTTACTATGGGACCAAACCTGAAATCGCGAAAAAAAATCAGCTGTTCCCTACATTTATTTTCGTCTATCCCGTCAAAATGTAGGGAACAACTGATTTCAAGTTTGGTCCCATAGTAAAAGTTGTTCATAACGATGAGTACAATGACCTCTGGTGTTTTTTCAATAACCCTGTATACAATCCGAGGTCAGCTTAAACTGAAAATTTATAGCTTCATATGTCATGTGTACCAACTTTGAAAGACATAAATTCATTGAATGCGAAAATTGTGTTAATTTTAACTTTAAAAAGATACCAATACACACCCCTAGTATACATGTATACAGGGTGTAATTTAAACGCTGTAGTGATCCTGAAGGAGTAAATATAACAGCTGGTATAGAGTCACTATACATAGTTTCAACTCAAAATAAAATACTCTAAGAATTGATACCAAATTTTCGGTTTCATTGGTTTCTTAAATTCAAATCATAACAAACGTGTCACCGCACTACGTAGGTCAATAACTTTTTAAGTTACTTGCTAATATCACGATAAATCTCTTCCGTAACTCTGCGCGCCTAGTACCGTCGTAGCCTACTGCGCAGGCGCGAGGCGGTGTTCTTTGTCGGCGCCAACTGACGGAATATTCCGCCGCCGCCGCGCGCGCGCGCAATAAGCCATACCTACTTTACCGTGATGTAAAAATTAATGTGTAATTCTAATTATTGATTTACAGTTTACTCGTTATTAAGCTAGAAATTGCACGTAAAAACTGGAATAACAAAACTTACGTAAACAATCGAAACAAAGTTTAGGTAGGTACCTAGGTTAACTAGTTTCATCCCTTATTATTACTTTATACCGAGTAAACAGTAAAATCTTAAAGCTTTGCTTAATTTAGTAAATTGACTTACATTTTTAAAGATGGGGTTCGATGTGGTGACCTTGGTATTGTATGCACAAGGCCGCTCACTTGTTCATGGACACACATTACGTAGCATGTCTGGTGTTATTGTCCTGAAAGCGGCCTCAATCCGCACTTTAATTTGTATCACACTGCACTGCGTACACTACACACGCACATAGGTGCTGACCGTCGTTGCGCAGCGCTCGCCGTAGGTACCTGATTACCTATGGTTAGAGGCACCAAGCCGATGTACCATCCGAGATCAAACTAAAACATGCTGACGAAGGCATCTATCGACGCTCAGCATCTGGTCTACCCTCAATAAAACGGTGACGGTACAGTTCTCGGGCAGCTCGCAAATTGCTGATGCGCATAATTATCATAGGGATAAAAACGAATGTACTAGACGCAGGACAGACGTCGACTGACGGCGACGAGCAAAGCAATAACAATAATGCCCAAAATGAAACTCCTATTCCCTGCTATCCTGGTACCTAAATATTATTTCGTTAAATTTGATACCTATAGGGTAGCTGTCCCTATTAGTGTCCACTACTGTTAAAAATATTATTCAAGATTTCAAGATTATTTTACATACTAATAATAATTTCAACTAAACTCCGTTAAACTTTTAAGTAAATCTAACACAACCGAGCAAACTAATTACGAATTCAAAATTGAAAAATCATTCATTTTTTTTGGGTGGGAAAATCATCAATGACTCAGCTGCCGCCCTGGGTGGGGCGGAAAGCTGAAGGAAGTGTTAGACTCTTACTGACTAAATACCACCCTGTTCCTTCAGTTGCCCTTGCATTCCGGGTTATCTCGTTAGAATATTCCCACAATCCCGGAAATTCCCAAAACTCAGGAAAATCATTCATTTCAATCCATTAAAGATCATAATATGGGTTCGCGTTATCTCGTTATAAGTCTGAAATAAAAATTGTATTTACCAGGAATAATTGAAACTACACGGACTGCAATTGGTTCACGTACCTTAAAACCCTAAGTCATTAGGTTTACACACACATCGATGTTACATTGTGTGTGTAGCGACGTAATCAGGGTTCTGTGAGCAAACGATATTCAATTCGGAAATAACAATTCCTGTTACTCATGCGCTTCTAGTACTTTTATTAATTTCTTTCGACAGTTACATGCAATTTTGCGACATTTTTTTATTTGAATTATAATAACAAAGACTAAACGTGCTCAAACTAATAAAACCTATGTACCACTCAAACAGCACCGACAGACCGTGAACTCCGATAATTCTTTCGGTTAGTCCTACACACAAAAATTATGCGTGCGTGGTATTATTTTGTAATAAAAAAAAAACGATTAACTTGTTGCTAATAGTTTACGTCTTATTTAGTAAAAAAATAACCTTATTTTAAAAATTATGAACGGAACCCACTGTGATTTTATTTGTACTAGGAGAAGAATAAGTTGCGAAGAGGTGAATTGAAATGATGTTTTGGGTTCAGTTGGACAAAAAAATGGTTTCTAAATCCTTTTTCTATTCTAAGTACTAATGGCAAATAATAATGTTTATTTAAGCAATTAATTCCCGGTAGGATGCACGTAAGGATTCGATTTTTATGATCAATTCAATGGTTGTACAAGCTGTCGATTTTTCGAAATCGTTTTAATGCGATCTTCAAGCAAATCGATTCAATAGTAACGTGAATCGAATCTCTTGGATCGTATGTGTAAATAAAGGCTCTTAATAGTTCAAGTTCATATTTGCCCAAAGCATTGTGCTGACAATCATAAACAGCGAATAGGTAGGTTTATCTATTTCAAACAAGATCAATTACATAAGTATGCCGACACTTTTTAACTTGTCCGAAGATTGAAACATATTAATCATCCATTTGAATTACGCCGGAAAGGTTATCAAATATTATTGACGTACCTACCTGACTGGCAACTGTAAATATGTCACAAAATAGAGGTGTGTTAAATGTTGTTTAAAATTTTTTAATTACGATTTTTGAATGAATTTTTAGAAGATCGATGTAAGAAGAGCACGAGATTCGATCTGTGAATCGAATGAAAAATCGATTTAAAGCAAAAAATCGTTCATCTTTATGGCCACCAAAATAAAAGATTAGAAATAATGTTAGGAAATTTACAGGAATATTGTTTTTGAATTAGGTATTTACTGTGTTGTAGGTATGATGGAAAGGTGGGTGGCGGGTGGAAGATTACTACGAGGTGGATAATAATTATCTACAAAGTAATCTTCTACAAAAGGACAACTACGTAAAAAACCAACAAGTGTGTAAATGATACGTGACAATTCAAGCAGGTATCTAAATATTTCGTTAACTTTTGATACCTAGACCAATTAATTGTATTGTAGGTAGCTAGTTCACAAACATAATCAAAGTTTAGGAAAAGTCAGTACTTAATAATATTTTGTGAATAAAAAATAAACATGCGGAACCGTTTATTCAGAAATACCAGGAGTAGGAGGTTTATCTTTACTTACAAATAGGTCGGTGACACCGATCAGCTGTTTTAGTGCTAGTGATGTGTTTATTTCAATTTGAAAAGTTCGGTTTCTGGTATCAATGTATTAAAAAATCTCATAACTTCCGAACATGTAGCGATAGGATTAAAAAACCCTTCCTATATCGTTTGATATCATCCAAAGAAGCCGGGCCTTCTCTATATATATACCCATTTCGTTACACGTTGTATATTCACAACTGAGCTCCAATGGCCTAGAAAAGTGCTGGTTCCTTCATATTGTTCATTTTTATGAATAGAGGTGGCTTGAAGTCGACTACAAAAGATAAAAAGATATATTCTCTTCATTTCCGTTTCACCCAGCGTTCTTATTTCTTATTAAAGTTTTCTTGCTCCATAAGAAAAGGGATGGGAGGTACTGTTGCGATAAGGTATTCATTGTATAAATAGAGAAGGGTTTTTTTTTTATTATTCTTATTCCTACAGACGTACAATTGTGCAGGGTTGATGGGTTTCAGGAGTGGTAGGTAAACACTTTCATGGTGTAGTTGTATTGTATTTTTCTAAGAAAAGTTTTTTTTCTTCTTTAAAACATATATACCTACATCGAAAAAACTGATTTTAGGAAGCGTGTTTTTACATATAAAATCGATGTTTCCATGATTATTTAATTAAGTACATAGAGTGTTTAAATAACTGTAGGAAACATATGCAATTTTAATTCGTATCCTCCTCTTTCTTTTTATTGTTCTTTCTTTCTTATTTTTATTCTTATGGTCGCCTAATTACTGGTAGGTCACAATTCATAAACCTTCTATTATAGTATTTTTATCTCAAGAAGTGACGCGCGCTTTACTTGTGGTGAACAAGTGTACAAACACGCTGTGAGTGTGTGTGTTTCAGCGCAGAAGGTCTTGGTGCCATCCGAAACAATGATGAAGTCGGAAATGTGTGTGTATAAGCAGTGTGTGTCCGTGTTATGTGCCGACGCTTCCAGAATTCACGCATGCATCCACAGCGCGTTTGTACAATTGGTTACCACATATACAGCGCACGTCGCTTCGTGGAAAAAACACAAACAAGCCCAATCTTATCCCAGAAAACAATCCACTCTTATCAGATAACATACATACACTTCAACTTACACTCTCGTAACTCCACAACCAGCTGAATTCCAACAAGCACAACACATATATCATGCCGCCTCCCACGGGTCCTGCAGTCCTGCCCATCCGGTGCGGCGTAAAAAGCGCAATACAAGCTGTGACGTAACATCCTCCTCGCTATCCTTTGAAGATGGTACACAAACATGCGAAGGAAATTATTCGTGCAATTATTGTGATTTGTGTTTTTGTGATGTTCCTTACGTAAATGTGTTTATAACGAGATATATGAATGACTAGCTGCGCCCCGCGGTTTCACCCGCGTAAGTTTCGATCCTGTGGGAATATCGGGATAAAAAGTATCCTATGTGTTATTCTGCTGTATAAGCTATATTACTGTAAAGTTTCATCAAAATCCGTTCAGTAGTTTTTGCGTGAAAGAGTAACAAACATCCATCCTCACAAACTTTCGCATTTATAATATTAGTAGGATAGTAGGATTAGTAGGATAGGATAGGAAGTAGGATTGTAGGTACTTAGGTACTTAAAGGGCTATCAAATGCAAAAATCATTTGTCGAATCCAACCGGCAGTTCCCGAGTTTAGCCCGTTCAAACATAAAAACAAAGAAACTCTTCTGAAGCTTCAGCGCCTACATCGTCTGCTTAAATCACCAGCTTAAAGCGCTTCATCTCCAAGTGTCTCACTAGATCCCGCCATTAAATCTCCGGCTTCGTTGCTAGAAAAAGCTTAATTTTATAAAGAAAACACTGACGTAATTTTGTAACAACGAACTGCATTATCCAGCCAACGTAGACGTAGCGTCAGATAAAAAACGCATTACATTTTCTTATGCAATTTCTTGCAAAAAAAACCTCCATCCCTCGAGATTGCCCTTAGACGATCATTACAGCATAATACTGTTATGTACAGACAGCAAAAACAGCGGACGTTGGGTACTTATTGTTGTTGCCAACTGTACCGGCAAAAAGTTTTAACGAGCCAATCTGTTTGTTTCAATACGAATATGAAACTCTGAACATTTGTAAACTTTCACGTTATTTTTTTGGCATGAAATAACAAGCCGGGGGCCCTGTGTGATTTTATTCAATGCTAGACTTATTATTTGTTAGTTTTCTAAGGGTTGATTTTTCAATCGACAGATAATTTTTATTTGTGGAATTAAATTGACGTTTGACAGTTTTTTTTTATGGAAAAACGGTCAAAAATTCAAAATTATTCCTCCGATAAAATTATCTGGCTTTGGAAATATCAGCCATATAAGTAGGATTGTTTACTTAAATTATCTTTTCATACATTTGTACTTACTATTCAATGTATGCACTACACTAAATATCACCGGAAAAACAAACTGAAAAACTTTTATCCGGAAAATATTTCTCCAGGACAAGTAAAAGGTTTATGAATAACCATGTCGTCGAAGTGGGCCCAGGGGGACAGAGGGTGAGCCCACGGCCATTTATGGGGCAGCGCAAATCGAATCTCCCGCTATCACTGAGATTTTTTGATACTCTAATCCAATTACATGCCGCCAGCCCTTTTGCCAGCCTTGTGAGTTCAAAGCCAGGAAATACTACGTAAAGCTAAAACTAATCAACATGTATCGAAAATTGAAACCGTGAAAAAAAATCAGCTGTTCCCTACATGTTCGCATAACTCGTCAAAATGCAGGGAACAGCTGATTTTTTTTTCGCGATTGCATGTTTGGTCCTATAGTAAAAGTTGTTGATAATGATAAGTACAATGACCCCTTAAGAGGAAACGGTGATTAAAATTTCAACCCGTATAAATTACCCAGAATAGTTAGAATCCAACAACAAAGGGGACATGTATTTACAGTTACACGGAATAAATTACCCTTTGTGTACAGGGTAAGTCTGAAGTTCTGAACCTACCAAAATAGGGACAAGATAATAACTGTTATGCATGAACAGTTTACTTCCTCTAGCGCCTTTAAAGTTTTATTTATTTATAGTTTTATTAATAGTAATCTGTGAACAGCGCGGTGATAATGTGCCCCACAGCGCAAATAAGTTTGCTTATTTATGTTTTTTCTGTTGGTAATACTGCTCTGTAGGTAGCTGATTATTAATAAAAATTAAAATAACATACTTTATTCCGGAATAAATCACCTGCATAGTCAAAATCTACCAACGCTAGGAGAAAATGATTAACACCATATAAATCTAGATTTTCTCCAAATTTAACCCATATAAAAGCTAAAATGGAACCATTAAACTCCTAGCAGAGTAAACCATTTATTTTCGTTATCCTATAAAAAGTAGGACCACAAATCAAGCTAATATTTTACGATGTTAACCGCACTGAAACGTCCCAAAATGGTGGGTTTTCATACACATATTAGAGTATAAAATGCTGGGTTGTGGAGGTCAGATAACTGCCTATCTGACCTCCACACGCTCCATGTAAAATACTGGTATTCAGCTGCATCCGGTTAGATTGGAAGCCGACCCCAACATAGTTGGGAAAAGGCTAGGCAGATGATGATGATTACAGTATAAAATTTTATAACACACCAGTCGTATATCAAAATTGCATGGCACTGAAAACGAGCATTCACTATGCGATTAATCGCAGACGGCAAACGTTGAGTCGCAAGTCACTTACAGAAAAGACGTGATGTCATCAACAAACGCTGTAAATAAAACAATACGTTAAAAAAAAACTCTCTACACTTATATTAAATAAAATCTAGCAAGAAAGACAGCAGATATATTGATGTGGGACGCTTTTATGCTTTTGGACACTGAGGCCAAGGGAGAGACATTCTCGAGGGATTTATCCATATCTAAAACACTAAAAATAAATGTTGAAAGCTAGACAAATAACTTGAATCTATGTTCATAATAAAAAACTTAAATTTACTGACAGACAACGATGAGCCTAAACCGCTGTAGCTACCTACCTAGGAGCATGAAATTTTGCACAAGATGTTCTTTTATAACGAAAGTGATCACTAAGAAAGGATTTTTGAAAAGTCATCTCCTTATGGGGTAAATAGGGTATGAAAGTTTATATAGAACGTCTTTATTTTTGCCGATGGAATATGAAATCGGACGTACGTTATGGCTTGTCTTATCTCATCATCATCTGCCTAGCCTTTTCCCAACTATGTTGAGGTCGGCTTCCAGTCTAACCGGATGCAGCTGAATACCAGTATTTTACATGGAGCGACTGCCTATCTGACCTCCACAACCCAGTTACTGGGTAATACGATACCCCTTGGTAAGACTGGTTGTCAGACTATCGGGCTTGTGACTACCTGTAACGACTGTGAAAGATCTACGAAGGACAGCCGGGACCAACGGCTTAACGTGCTTTCCGAGGCACGGAGGGGTCTCGGTATGTAAAGATGATCACCCATCCACAGACCAACCGCGGCAAGCGTAGCTTAACCTGATAGCTTGACCCTCTCACGGCTTGTCTTATCTATCTATATTAATAATGAAATATCGTTGTTAAGGCATCACTTGAGAACGATAGGACCGATCTGTTTTTTTTTTTTTGTGTTATATTTTTCTTCATAGTTAGCATTAGGATTATTATCGACGGTTGAAAGGCTAATTGATCTAAGCGACATTTTGTAAAACTTGCAGTAGGACAGATTAAAGTTTTTTTTTTTATTATTAAAATATTTTTTATTAAAAAGAACTATTGCATAGACTTTTATAAAATAAATAAAAGTCTATGCAATAGTTCTTTTTTATGAATATTTTAATTAAAAAAAAAACTTTAATCTGTCCTACTGCAAGTTTTACAAAATGTCGCTTAGATCAATTAGCCTTTCAACCATCGTTATGATAGAAAAATTGGAAAAGTTTCCTGGAAAATTAGCAAATTCGGGAAAAACTGAACGTCCTTATTTCCATAGGATTTAAGTATGAACTCAAGATCAGCGAGGTTAATTGCGTAACACACTAATAGCAATGGCTTTTATTTTGACAGTTCAGCAGCATACATTGCGTTATTACGTTGTTGAGCAGACAATTTAGAAAATATGGATCAATGGATTAACAAATACCCTTCAAAATTATTCAGACTGTGATTGAAAGTGTGTTTCACAATTATAGTGCTTAACTCACGTTTTTGGACAGAACAACGTCTCTCGGGTCAGCTAGTTTTCCAATAATAATAATCGAGTTAGATTTAGATTTATTTACTAGTAGTGATATGGAAGTAAAGCAACGTTTGAACAATTGTTTTTCCGATGTATAACCATTTATTTTTATTTATTTTTTCTCTTCTGTTTATTATTGTATTTTTTGAGCGTGAGATATTGCGTATCTCTTACGTCGCTGTCTTCGCGTATTTGTTTATGTTACCCCCACTAATCGTTAATGGAAGCTTGTAAATTGGCCATCGCTTACGCATTGTACTAGATATTAAAATATATTAGCTGTAAGTTTTCTTAAAACTAATAAAATAAAATAAATCTTACCTTTTTTTATCAAGTTAAGGTAACATTACTCAAAATTTGCCTCCACATGAATAGCCAACCTTATAAACATTAAAACCATGACGTGAAAGTTCAAATGTTACCCTTTACAATCGCAAATACCACCATTATGTAATTTTGTTAGTAGTTCAAAGTACGCCAAGGCCTTTCTTATCATTGCGTATATTACCTGTGTTATCGCGTTATTTTGTGTTGTAACAATACTATTTAATGGGGTAAAGTTATAAGGGCTGTATGTGTATTAAGTTTATTTATAACCTTTAGGCGTGTTTGGCGGTAAGTATGCCCCGGGGCAGAACTAATACCGTATCGCGCAAAGCAATTGGAATGCTTTTGCTGTATTCCAATTTGAAGGGTTTTGGTAACATTTCAGGCACATAAAACATTGGCATTGTTTATGCGTTCCATTTATAATGTCTGAAATACAGATATCTAGTCCAGACACGGATGTTCAAAATATATCTATAAAATAAAGTGTAGGTATCACCATATTATTATTTGAAATCTCCTTATGTTTATTTTTGAACAAATAAATTGTTAATTATTAGTTAACCTTTCCACTAAGTGGAAAGGTTTAGTTATTTTACTTTATTAATTTTAGAAAAACTTACAGCTGATACATTTTTGAATGTGTAAGCGACGGCCAATTACAAGCTTCCACTAACGATTAATGTGAGGAATTTAGTTTTATACGTTTAGCGTTGTTTTCATATTTTCCCAGTTCCTACCTAGATCTGCCTGTTTATCTGTGGCAGCGTAGCTCGCAAACTAATTCCAATACGGTTTTTTTTTTTTCTATTACGTACGCCAGGCTATATTTTCAGTAAACCTGCTTATAATAAATAACAATCTTGTTGACCTTTAGACGGAAGGTTTTACAGTTGTTATCATTTATTATCTTATCAGTGTGTAGGCAGAGGCTACTGGCCATCCATTTGATATAATTCCAATATCTGATAATATAATATAGTGCGCGGTCCCCACCATACTTGATGGGGTTACTGCAACACAAGAGCATAAGGTTCCGGAACTGGCTTGTTGCATTTTGAACCTTAACATGTATGTTTTAGGGTTCAACGTTTGTCAATGAGAATTTCAGTTACTACATTTTGGATTGGACAGCAAAATCGGTTTTCTCCCGTAGGTGTAGTAACAGAGGTGTGAAATCTAATAAAATGTAGCGTTTATTGATCGAGATATAAGATAGGATTACGATCAACATCTTTATTGCTGCCACGGAACCCATGGGGATTCTTCCCCCTGGTTGTTATGATTTTATTATACCCTGTGACAAGCTGGCCAATCTATGCGAGTCCCAGATTTCATATCTCCTAAACATTTTCAGTGTCTATTTTCGTTCTAAATATTCTCACGTTTTTATCCTTTGCAAACGCACTTTGCTTTAAAATTCTCGTCCGAATTCTCAGTACTAATATTTTTTATATATAAGATATATAGGTTTTTTCTTTTCTTTTCCCATTTTACCGGGAAATTTTTAGACAAATCCCTTGTCGCTGTGCTCGCCAAAAAAATGTTTAAGTAGAACATAAGCCTACTTAAGTTCACTTCAGCACTTTGCTGAGTACTTACTCGTTTGTCTAAGCATTTTAGATGGAAACATGAAGAGAGAAAAGAAATAAAAAAAGTTTTTCTTCCTTGTCATATTTAGAGGACAAAGACTGGGTTCCCGGAAAACTGAGCCTAGCTGTGTCAGATAATTAATCTCTTTATAACAAAGTACGTTGTAAGAGATTGTCATGCTGTCATTCTATTTTGTGTGTAAATTCATCACTACTGCTCTAAAAACGGTGACGTAGTGAGCACATCCTAGAACCAAACATTCGAAGACATGTGACATCTACCAACCCGCACTGGGCCCGCGTGGTGGATTACGGCCCACTCCATTTCAATGACGGGGAAAATTAGAAGTATTTTTTGACAGATTGAGACTGAGATCAGACTGTGAAAGTTCTTAAAGTTACGAGAATTGCCTCTCTGATCTCAGTCTCAGTCTGTCAAAAATACCTCTAATCCCTACATTTTGACAAGTTTTAGGCATTTGTTTGTCGCCGAGATGAGACTGCGACTAGATTTTGAACGTTTTAAATTATGAGAATTGGTTTTCAGTTAATGACGCCTAGTAACTCTGCCCTCATAACAGCAAATGCAGTACTTGCAAAATGGCGGTTTCGAGAAAAACGCGTTTAAGTGTTTTTTTTAATCTCTACTTTAACTGATATAAGACTCGTATATTTTTTTTAGGAAAAAGGTACATAAAAATACAAAGTCTCCCCATGCTTGAAGTCTTCCCATGTCATTTTTGACAAAAACGGAAAATCGTAAAAATGTCGATTACTGCATTTGCTGTTACGAGGGCAGAACTGCTACTTTATCTACTGCCGCTAACTATGTAGTTACTGAGAGATACATAAGTTTATTGTAGTTATCGCTAGTATTGGTAACATTCCCATCTCAAAAGAGAGGAGGCCTGTATCCCAGCAGTGGGAAAATTATAGGCTGATTAGACATTCAGTTTTTAAACCACCTGAACAGTAAATAAAACAAATTAATACAAAGTGTTTTGTAAAACGATTTCAATACTTACAGAGAAGATGTAGATTACCAAGACAAATAATTTTACCAAACATTCTCCTATAGCAAGTCATCCTATTTTCAAGATAATCACGAAAAACATTCCATAAAACGATTATTATCAAAAAACCCTGTATGTCCATAATGACACTCGAGTTTGTCAGGCGTCACCAACCTAAATGTTGTCTTTGGCCCTGTCACTTACCCGCTGTTATTTCTAGAAGTAGGGCGAACAAATAATTTATTATTAATCGCATTAATGGTGTCAATCTTATGTCGCTGGTTGACCCACTTCTTCGCTTTGTTGGTTAGTGAAAATTGAGGTTTTAAAAACATTGTGTTAATATTTTATGCGTTTCTGGAGTCTTTCTTGCATCCGGTCTAAGTTAGATAATTTCGGATTTTCATGAGATTTTCTGATAAAAACTTAGTCATCTAATATTTTGTTAGACTTTTTACAAATAAATCCAAAGGCTGATTTAAGTTATCTTGCATTTAAGTTTCAGTCATTATACCTTTGATCTATCTTCTTAGGTACCATTTCTCCATAGTCAGAAGGCAACAAAAAAACATTAAAATCCTACCAAATAAAGCTATATTATATTATGTAAGTTTATTTAATAAAAACTCACACAAAAGGCCAGCAATCCGGGTTTCACTTCAATTGTTTGTCCCTACTAACAAAGAGAGGATTCCGTATATAACATATCTACATATATACAAATAAATGTTGTATGTAGAGATTTTTATATGAAATTCGTAGGGTAGCGCGTATGGCAAGCACGCAGGATTTAAAATTTCAAAACTTTATGAAGAGAAAAATGTTTTGTTAATTTTTTATTGGACTGAAAAATGTCTGCCTGTGATGGATTGGGATGTCCATGTTATGTAGGTAGCATTAAGGAATTCATTGATTTAATGAAAACAGAGAACTGTGTTACTTATAGAATCGGCGCGGGGTAATGCGTAATGGCTATATGCTATGTATCATTTCAAACGTCACGATATTATCGTGGACGTCCTCGTTCACGTCACGGCATCATAATAAACACAGGGAAGTAAAATGTAATGAAATATATGAAGACGCTTTTTTCCTCAAAATTCTTCGGATTGTGATTGTAATTGTATTACGCAATTGGGGTGATGAATGTTAAATGAAGTCAAAAGCGTGAGGTAATGCTGTTTTTACTTAAGTAATGAATAGATCTCCTTTTTCTAGTAATTTCAGCAAGAAAAACATCGATTTCACTAAAATACACAGACTTGTAACTCAAGAATTCTAACATCTAGCTAAGTACCTTTGTCCATGTCAGTTTTTCTCAGAGTACCCAAGATCCGGTCATAACTTTACCTCCCTCGGAGTTTCACACCAAGATAATTCCTTAAGCAGACCAATACTTTAACGTTTAATGTATTGTCCCGTTTTTACCTTCTCTGGACTTCTGGACTTGTAAAACAACAATCACCATCAGCCCTTATAAGTCACGCGTATGGAGCGAGCAATGGGGGGTTAATACTATTAACACTGAACTGGTCTTGGGTGGGGGGGGGGGGGTATGCGTTGTTTTATTATTTTACTTGATGCACATGTTATTTTAATCATTTTAAAAGCATCTATTCCCACGCGATGGTTGACTTTAGTTAGATTTCTGCACAAGAAGAAGAATTATAATCTGTGCCAATTAATGCTGATTATTTTTCCCTGTGAAAAACTGAAGGCAAGGCAATTATAGTATTTAAAAACTTTCAAAATTTAGTCGTAATCCCATCTCAGCGACAATCATTGTCAATTAGGGAATCACTAATCACAGGGAATGTACTATCATTGTAATTCTATTCCCTTTTGTTTCTATTTTATGTAACTTAACACCTTGGAGTTACAATTATCTGACCACAAAAATAAATTAAACTACAAAAAAACTAAATTGTAACTCAGACATACAATGTTTGTCCTCGTAACTTATATGTCATTTCACTGTTTTGTTTTTCACGTAAAACCCATAAAATCAATTTTTCTTTTACAATTTAACCATACCTACCTATTTATAGTCCGGCTAAACTACATTAAATAGAGCCAGCTTTAAAAATTGTACGGGGTGTTTTGAGTTTTCTATAATTTTTCAAACTTTAAAATCGCTCTCCTGTAAAATCACAAAAAGTGAGTTACGATGTTATTGCATGGAGGTGTCGATTTATTCGAATTAGGTTGAGAATCAGCACTTTTCGAACGACAAAATTACATGAGACAGTCCCCCGAAACGCTCGCCTTTTACCACGTCCTTAGTGCTTTAGCTGGGAAGAAGAAGTGGGGCAAAAACTCCCCATCATGCAGCAGCACAATAAATGACTAACTGAGTAAGTACACACGGCTACGCATCAAGCTATACATTTCCAGTTTTATCTGACCTCGCATTGTATAGGTTTTTCGTACAGTCAGAAGGCAGCATATACTGGTTATGTATAGCTTGATGTGTAGCCGTGCGTACCAACTTATTCTTCTTCTCGCCAAAAACAATTAGTCACTTACTTCTTATTGACGTTCGCTAACAAGCGAACAATTGACTGTTTCCAAGAACTCCTATATAATTCCAAGCTGAATTAATAAATAAGAACAGCTGTCTCTACGTGCAACATTTTATCACCAGCATTATTTATAAATTCCGACCTTGAAAGCCGATATCAGGTGAACACTCCCTACGCACTAAGGAACAACACGACAAGTGTCCCGCACTACTGGAGCACTCACCCTATGTGTTTATCAATTAAACCGAGACTCCCCCTTTTAAGCTCTATAGGAATGCAACGACTTTACAATAACAAAAACACAGTCAATTTTCTACCTTAAAATCAAGGTATAAGGACTATGTGAACTGCATGCAAAGTTTAGAAACAAAACAAAATTCAATTTATCTTCGCGTCATAGAAATTTAAACGTTACGTCAAGGTGTTAAAGTTTAAATGAGCAGCAATTAATGATTCATTTGTAGTTTTTTTGTAGTAAGGGGGTGCGCGTGTCCATTGTACGGGGCGACAGGAGTCAAATAGCACTTTCTCGTGACTAGAATGAGCGTGTTTGTCGCGCTTAGACAATGGATAAGATTTTGAATTTCAAATTTTGCTAACCACAAGTTTAATTATAGGCTTCAAACTTAGAATACAAACTGTAATTTGGACTGAATCTCAATTTCATACTGAAGAAACTACACTGTTATTTTAAGCAAATAACTAAGTACTGTACTTATTTGCATTTTGAATTGTCTTATTTAACGGAACAATTAACTGTTCTAATTCACGCTCTTTACAGTAATCCACGATGTTAGGCAAAAAAAATAAAAATAAAAACAAGAAGGTTATTGAACTTCACAGTAATTTTAACTTTGAAAACTTAAACGCTTTGTTTGAGTACAAAAAAGCCAGCGTAAGTAAAGAAAAAAGCAACATAATCGAAAATCGCTGGTTCCGGATAATAATCTTGCGCAAGAACCTGTGGCCACAGCAGAGCTAACGAAGCCCAGAGGATTAACACCACAGCACATTTTTTCCAACAATCATTTCATGACGCCGCACATTTTTTGTTCTGTAATCTCTTTGATGGCGGCTTCACTAAAAAAAGTTCATGCTCGGTTTGTTGGTTTTAGGTGGCTCTCTGTGTCTTTGATATTTGTTTCTTTCTTTTTGTTATTGATGAATAAATAATGCTTGCTAGCTGTTTAGGTACTAAGTACATATTCTACTTTAGGAATTGGTTATGAATTTATAATAACAACAGCTAGTAACTCGCGACAGGCTGTTTGGCATCTATCCTTCTTTTATCTTAGACTTAAATATCGTCTATAATGTAAAGATTATACAGTATATATTATTCAGTATATGGTAGTTACGCTCGCTGTGCTCTCAGGGCTTCTGCACATAATGGCTCGTTTGTTGGACACGTTTCAACATCCATTACCGGACGACTAACTACTTTAATGGCTCTTTTGTTAACAAATGGAGTGATGGACGCTGAAGTGTGTCCAACGTGGCCCATTGTGTGAAGGAACTTTACGGAACAAGCAGGTCCAACACGTCGGATTTAATAATACTGCACACGTAGAAAATTACTAGCTCTTTTGCTATGAGCACCGTAGTGAATAGTTCACTTTTATCTCGCAACAACCGGAAACACAGTCTTTCATTCATACCAAGATCACCTTAGAAATGTATTGCCGGTCTGTGGCCAATCGTTCTAAAACAGCAAAAGTGTAAAATACGTGGGCCAGCATTTAAATCGAAAATTACGACCGTAGGACCTTCCCCATTCATATTAATAAAATTTATTTTTTCTTGGCGAGAGCGAGGGAATTAATAAAAACTGTACCTCCGCAGGTGGCAACACTTCTTTATTAAAAGCATAATGATATATATCGGAGTTAAATTATTTATGAGGGCAATATTTATTTTACAAATTAGGCTTGAAAATGCGAACTTGTAAAGGCATTGTGGCAAACAGGCTGGATAGAGCAAACCCTGTTCTGTTGATATAAAAAATGTAACAAGGGAATTATCAATTTTATTGCGCGTTTTTATTAACATAAATTCAATGTAACATTTTGTAAAAACGATCCATCAAGTAGAACCCTTTTTGATGAAAAAGTAATTAAAAACGGAACAACTGATCTATAAAAAATGGAGCGTGGAAAAAAATGTGTTTGCAGAACAAAGTGTTTTGTCAATATTTTGAACGTTTTCAGCCATATTTTTACTTTGCATATCAATTAAGAATTTTGCTGCGGACATTTTAAATATTAACATTTTATTGAATATAATTTAATTATTATGTTAGCATCTTGAATTAAATACATAACAGAATAACGGTATAAGGTACCTATTGCTTTTTGTATGGTATGTAAATGAAGTTGAAATACTAACTACATATAGTAGCTACTGTTTTATTATCTTATCTAGCACTCAACCTACTTTTTATTCGCTATGTATTTTATGATCCAGTGCACAATTAGCACATTTACATTTTCGCATAATTTCCAAGACACGACGCAGTCTTGGTTTTAAGAAAACAATTTTAACAAGGTGAAAATACCCTGGAATGTAAATAAGTATACCTATTTTCCTCAAACTTCTCTGTTTAAAAGTGACTTTATCCAAAAGCACTTATAAGAGCTTTATTCCAGTCATTACTCGTAAAACCATACTTAACACATTAAAACAATAGGTCCGCCATTTTTTATTCCAACTGACATTAAAAGCTCGCTTTAAACACATCCTTCTTCGCACGATCTTAGTCAAGTAGTCCGAATTCATACATATTTATGTGGTTGTGCATTAAGTTCAACGCAACGCTCCAAGGTTGTTGTTAGCTGTTGCTGACTGCGAAGGCATTAGCACACGTGGACAGAAGCAGCATATGACAAAAAGTGACATGTGCAGCAATTTAAAACAGATTTGGTTTGTTCGCGCTTCGTCACTGACAGTTTTTTTTTACTTTAAAATCTTTGTGTTAAGGTGAATACTTCATGTAGCTCGCGAAATTCGAATTTTCTTACGTTTTTTTAAGTATTAGGTTGAATATTGATCAAAATTTGATTTGCGGCCGTAACAAGTATGTGTTTACATAATTATAATCATTAAAGTCATCAAATACGACTCTATAAGACCATGTAATCCTAACTACGATAATTCCATGATGTTAGGACTTTAATGATTATAATTCTGTAAATACATCCTTGTTACAGCCGCGAATCAAATTTGGATCACCATGTAACCTAATACTGACTTGCAAATTGCAAAAAACGTAAGAAAATTTGGATTTTGCGGGCCACCTGGAGCTTCCGCCTTAAAATCATAAAATGTATTTATTATTGTTATCAAAGATATGAATTTTGTGAACTGCTCTGGGAAATACAGTGTCTGTTTAATATCCCGTTTAATTGATGGTTGCTGGGCAAGACGACCCTCTTTAACATCGTCCATTACTCGATGCGCGTCCGACAACCCTGACTGTCCGTATTTAGTAGCTAACAGACGTTGAAGTGTAGCTCAAATTGACTGTTATGTACAGGGGACATGTGAACCGACCCAGGGGAGATATTTTGGCTAACAACCCGTCATTACCCCGTCATGCTGTCAAATTAAACAGTCCTAATTGCCATTTTATTCAGCTCATAAATACATTGAATCTATAAATATGTATTTAAATTTCTGCTCACAGGGTTCGAAAATATAGCCAGAATATAAGCATAAAATATGTCCAAGAGTAATGAGCTCGTTAACGGATATGTCGAAGTGCGTCTTTCCGCCTCGCGGGATTTCCTCAGGCAAATGTATCTTCATTAAACTCGGGAAACATGCTTCAAAGCGACAGACATATAGAACAATATTCAAATTATAAACATAAATCTATATTATAATACGACCGAGACTGATTGATACATCAAGCGTCTAAAACTCCACACTTATCTCAATGACCAGCATAGCCTTTCTTTCTCTGCAATAAACTATAAACTTAATGATAGTGCAGAACCATTTTCTTAAGACAAAACACAATTTCTAGTTTCTCGTTTGTCTTCCCTGTCATTTTCTTTTACAGCAAATTCGAAGTGGAAACTTTCATTCATTTATCACTGTTATTTTTGCAGCACGAGGTCCGAATAAGTGAGTCATCAAAAATATATGTTTCATATAAATATTTTATGGCGGTGCTAGAGTATTCTGAATATTTTATTATATATGGCGAGTAACCCAGATAGTGGGCGAGTGGTGTTATTAGCCGCGCTATGGGGTGGTTGAGTAGCTGCCGACATAATATTCGTTGCTTGCATAACGTAAAAGGTCTTTGCTTGATCGTAAAGTTTTTTCGTATGGTTTCCATTTGTTCGCACGGCACGTTTTATAAGTTAAGTTCTGTTTGCTTTATTTGGAAGTTCTACAAAACTTGATTGTTGTGTTTCATTTGACGTTCAAGTTATTTTCAGTTCTTTTGTAGAGAAAATAGGTTAATAAAATAATGATTTTCAAGTCACCTTTTCGATAATATAGTTCAATTAATAATACTAGCTTATTACAAGTGTCACATGTGCTAGAAACCGGGTATCGGGGAAAGGGAATCATAAATTTATATTACCGAAAGGAAATGAGACCAATAAACTGAATTAATGTCCTAACTATAAGTAGTTATCAGCGAAGTTTTATGTCTTCTCTGGGGTATAAAATATTTATATACAACAAGCCAAAGCTGGCGGGATACTTACAAGTAATGGTCTAAATAATTTCAACGACTATTTAGTTTAACTATAACAGCATCTAAATCATTATCATATCCATGTACAAGTACAGAACAAGATTGTAATATAAAATGATGACAATTTTCAATTGTATTTATTTAAATTGAATGTCGGCTGTGGTGATAAAATGGCCATAAAACCAATTTATGTTAATAGTTTTGAATGTATCACACGTTTGGATCTTCATATTGAATAGTAATGCTCACATGTGCACTGTTATGGGTAACATCGTGTTTATTTGGTAACAGCTTAATCTTATTTGACTGGCCAGATATTGTGTTTATTGATTGCCCATTGAATTTTTTTATGATTTAAGATGAATTGTTATGCCTTTTATAACTTTTAATCTTTCTACGCATTTTACAATGCCAATTATAGATTCTGGCTTTATGTTACGATGATTATGTCTTTATTTAATAAATATAACCTAAAATACATACTAGACGTTGTAAACTAACCATTTAAAAACACTATCCATAAAACACTCCTTACATTAAACCCCATCATATTCACATCCCATAACAGCATATGAAGACATGCAACAAAATAATAAAACACGCGTCGGTTTGTCCATAAAACCGACACATCCATTGCGCCTCCCGACCGTGACCGCAGAGGGCCGGGCAGTGCTGACCGCGCGATGGGCACCGAACACCCGTTGCGGTTACAGACAGAAATGTTCCACTAAATAATACACTAGTGCGGTGGTGAACACTGTACTTTATGGACCATAATCACTACAAAGTTGTAAAAGGAAGTGAGGCTTCCACAGTAATGATTTCGAAACTATTTTCTGCTACTTTTTAACGTTAAACAGCAAATAATGAGGCCTCTGGTGCCACTGGTACAAGTTAATACTTTATATCTTATTTGCGAAATGTGTTTCTCCATTCCATTTAATTTTTTTGTTCACTCTTGTATATTTCTGACAAAAAAATCTATGAAACTCTATTATACGTACATATGCACAATAAATTCAGCTTCCGTTTTCCTTATGTATTTCCCTAGGTACATTCATGTAAGTACCCATACAATAAAATTCATGAACACAATAAGAACGTTCCCTTTCAGAGGAAAACGTTGAAAGCCTGCTAGGAATTAATTACCGTAACCTATTTATTTTATTACCACATACATAAGAGATTCTCACTTAATTAGAAAGCCGTAATTATAGTCTACTATAAGGTATATAAATAAATATTGACTGGCTTTTCATGCCTACTTTATGATAAAGTGAATACCTACATAGGTTTAGCAAAAATGTTAGTTGCAATGGTTGTTAATTTGATGTTTTTGTTTAAAGTATTAAAATAGTTTGTCCGTAGTATTCCTAAATACGGTTATCTAAAGTATAGAGTTTAAAAAAATATGGACAATAGGGAAAACTAACATTTCCATTCCATGATAATTTAATAAAACAGCAATCATTTCAACTTGCCACATTTCACACCAAACATTTTCAATAAAAAAACATTTTCATTTTCCTCACAAACAATATCTAGTGTACGCCGAACCCGATGTTGCGTCACACCCCAATACCGCGAACACGAAACTAGACCTAATTTACTCGACAAAAAAAGCAAAAAAAAAAAACAAAACACGACACGTCATCTCGTACCCCGTCAGTGGAGACACGCCGTCTCCGAGCGCGGTCACTGACCTCCCGCGCGCGGCCGCAGAGCCGATTCATCGTACTTAGGAATTCTACATAAGTAATAAACTTTTCGTATTATTATTGTGCGAAACTTTCAAAGACTTTGAAAGCCTCTTATGTATAGTTTTAAGGGGTTTCTTTGCTTCCGTATTTTCGTATCTTGCGAGAACGAGGGCTCGGTCGTCTTCCAGTCGAGTATTGATTTCCTTCGCGCTGCCGGAGGTGTCGGCGAATTCGTTGTGTTACGTTAAATATATTGTTTTAGAACGTTGCTCCTATTCTATTCCGTTGTTTCCACGGAGATTTTCGTGGAAATTTATTTTTGGTCATTTTTATTTCTGTTCCTACCGTGTTTTCCGTAGAAATAAAATACATTTTGGAGACTCAGAGTATGTTGAGCTCGTTGATATTTTCAGTAAAAGCAGGTAGCAATACTCTATACAGGGTTATTGGAAAAACATTAACAACCTCTTAAGAGGTCATTGTACTCATCATTATGAACAACTTTTACTATGGGACCAAACCTGAAATCGCAAAAAAAAATCAGCTGTTCCCTACATTTATGTTCGTATAACTCGTCAAAATGTAGGGAACAGCTGATTTTTTTTCGCGATTACAGGTTTGGTCCCATAGTAAAAGTTGTTCAAAATTGGATATTTGGATATTTTTTTTTGGATATTTTTATTGGAAAAATCTTAAGAAGGACTCGTCGATGACGCTAAGTACATTTTATGAGAATTCAAGATGGCATTTCTTATAAAACTCGGATTAAAAATATAATATTTTAAAATTTTCTGATTTAACAAATATTTTCATTCATAAGAGTGAATCTTTGTTAATTTACATAACATAACATCGCGACTGTGTGCCCAAAAGGGTTAGGTCGGTACCTATCGGTACACCCACATTTCGACAGTTATATAGTTACCACATATAAACCTGTAAGGATTAAAAGTGAACAGAAATTATGCGTACAATAACCTCTTAAGAGGTTGTTAATGTTTTTCCAATAATCCTGTATAGATATTTTACTACCACTTTCTTGAATATGTAATTCTAATAAGCCAACGTCTATACATGCCTAATCTAATTGGAAATGGCATAACTTCCACGCTTTGAACCCGCGACCCCGAGCTAGCGAGCGACATGTGAACCACAAAGCCAGTAGGTCAAGGGGACTGCATGCACGACTGACTTCGTTATTAACTTACATTTACTTAGAATATCATCGAACTTCGGTATGCTGTTTGTGGAATTTTAAGGGTGAGGTAGTAGCATGTGAATGATTAATCTGCATTCGCGATTTATTTGCCAAAAATGTAAACAAATATGAGTTTATGGAAAAATAACTTTAATTCCTACAGAATAAAGTTCAGTTTACGCTACAACTTCAAACATTTTTATAACTTTTTCAATATTGCTAGTCACTTTGAAATCAACTTAATAACATTAAAATAAGGTTGATATTTGTTTAACTTGAAATAACATCAATTTGAAACATACATTTGAATAGACTTTTGACAATTCTCGTAACTTAAAACGTTCAAAATCTAGTCGCAGTCTCATCTCAGCGACAAACAAATATCAAAAACTTGTCAAAAATGTACATATGGAAATTAAAGGTATTTTTGACAGATTGAGACTGAGATCAGACTGTGAACGTTCTTAAAATTACGAGAATTGCCCCTCAGACCTGCGGCGTCTATTTCGTAAAAATCTCAACGAAACCTTAGGTGAAGTGACCTTGAAATCAGCTGTCAATAGTGTCAATCCTTGGCATAAGGTGGGATGACAACTCGCTTCACCTAAGTTATCACTATCAGATTTTTGAAGAATAGACCGGCTGTTTCCTATCGTTACACTCGTTCACATACACGCCAAGTCCTGTGAACAACGTGTAAAGACATTCAACTGTGTAATAGCAACATTATGGTATCGCTAACCACGTTGCCATTTTGGACTTTAGTCTATGACACCGACAGTACGAATCTAATGACATCTCATTTGCCTAATCCAGTTGAAGCTCCTGCTTGATAACCCTACGTTATCAAGCAAGAGAAATTCTTGGCAAGCATTTCAGAAATTGCCTTTTGAGTTGTATTTTCAAATAAACTTGTACAAACAACGACACATCAAGCTATACATTTCCAATTTTAGCTGACCTCGCATTGTATAGACTTTTCGTAGAATGAGAAGTCAACTTATACTGAAAATGTGGCTCGATTTGTCGTCTTGCGTACTAGAATATTTGTAGAATACGAGGTTTTCAGATAAAATCATGTAATTTATTTACATACTAGCTTTTGCCCGCGGGGATGTCGGAAAATATCCCTCGGGGGCAGACCACCGGGATTAAAAGTGCCCTATGTGTCAATCCAGGTTATCAGGTTGTTCTGTGTCCCAAATTTCATCCGTTTTTGCGCCAATCCGGAATATACAGCCAGACAAACGGATAAAAAATCTTCGTTACTATTTTTCTATATGATTATTTTATATTTAGTACAGTAAATTAGCCATTAATACTAAATTAAGTTAATCCTACTCTGTCTATCTATACCTATACTACTCAGTCTTCTCACAGAACCGCAAACATTCTAACATTTAAATGTAATAAAAATGTCGTTATTTGGTCAAAGGCGTGACTTTCTAAGCATTGGATTGCAGTGATTAAAAAAGTACTAGTCACCAACGAGATAAACGTAGTTTCTTTTGAAAACAACAAAAAAAAGTTCGTAGCACTGTTTAGTGCGCAGCCAATAAAATATTTCGTAGCACTGCGTAGAGCGTAGCCAGTAAAATAGGTCGTAGAACTGCGTAGTGCGTAGCCAAAAAAAAGGTTCGTAGCACTGCGTAGTGCGTAGCCAATAAAATAGTTCGTAGCACTGCATAGTGCGTACATGATAAAATAGTTCGTAGCACTGCGTAGCCACAAAAAATCTACGGAACTTGCGGCATCTGAGCAGTTTGACCTTCACCTTTTCATTTATCTTTCGCGAACCCTACGTAGGTACCTAACTAAATACTCATTCATACACGTGGAAAACATTACCTCCCACTCTCATCGCTGTAATCTGGTATTAAGGATCATAATGGCTTTTATAATATTCTGAACTTATATTCGTATTTCGCAATTAATATTAATGGTGCCAAAGTTACTTATCATGCCGGAAGGGACCGTGCATAATGTTACAAAGGGGATGACGTCACAAAAAAGTGAAAAAGGCGGTAGATACATTTACATATTTGCACGTAATTACATGTATGATCCCGTATAAAAACGGAATTACAATAATGTGAACAGCAGTACTTTTTAGTGTCTTTATCATGTTAATATCAGACGGGTTACTAGTTAATAAAATTCTACATTTTATTGAAAAGGTACACATAGACAGCATTTAACTTTTATGCAATCTGTGCGTTTAAATCTTTGGAGGTTATGGAAGCGACTTCAATTGTTTTTTTTTTCAGGCATCACTCAGTCAGCCATCATTTTGAAAGGATATCGTGATGAATCCCGGAAGCTTCGACTTTGTGGTCTGAACCCGCTTTCATTCGTCCCTACTCTATATGAGAACAGGCTTTTGGCCAGCAGTAGCTGACATTGCAAATACACAAGTATACAGTCAGTGTCTCTCCCACATATCAAAGATGGTAACTCCGCGTTTATCTCACAGTAACTGTATAACAGCCGTCGGTTATTATAACTGTAATCATCTGAGCACTTACGTACCGGCGAGCATTAGCGATCGGGGCTAAGAGATACTAAACTAGCATTGGATCGTCTCTGGTTTGTTTGGAACGATTGCAGAGTCCAAAGACAAACATTGTGACCAATGTTTAGTCATTGGTAAAGAATGTACGATCAATAATACGTCAATAGTAACATTTCATATATTTCCTGTCCTTATCCCAATTTATTTATTTATGTAATTATTATGCAATTTATTTATGTGTTTAGTCATCTCAGTTGTCAACCCCTTACTAACAGTAACACTTGAACTTCGATAACCGCCTGCTACGAAATAAAGGCATGGTCAAAGTGAACCGGTAACCAGAGAGGAGAGTTGACTATACCAGAGGGGCAATTCTCGTAATTTTTAAGAACGTTCACAGTCTGATCTCAGTCTCAATCTGTCAAAAATACTTTAAATTTCCCTACATTTTGACAAGTTTTTGACATTTGTTTGTCGCCGAGATGAGACTGCGACTAGATTTTGAACGTTTTAAATTAAGAGAATTGGCCTACAGGTGTTCTCCTATGTTGTTCCAATAAAAACGTACAACGATCCCCTTGCCTAGTTTTAGGATTATGCCAATAGTCTCATTCTCTATAGCTGTAGCCTAGGAATCAGGTGAAACTTTTACTTCTAAGCATAAAATCTTGGCCAAATCTAAGGCCATTTTCAGGCGTGAGGAGCTCGCCCAATTATATAGGAATTAATCTGTCTGCGGTACACACGGCTACACATCGAGCTATACATTTCCAGTTTTAGCTGACTCCCATTGTATAGGTTTTTCGTACAATCAGAAGTCAGCTTATACTGGTTATGTATAGCTTGATGTGTAGCCGTGCGTACATCTGAAAGTGAGAATTTTATACGATCGTTCCAATTTGATTTCATCTGCCATTTCTTTCCGAAATAATTTTATTACAACAACAGCAGACTTTCAATTCTGTCAATCCCAAAATAAATGAAAGTGCTGAACTTAATCAAGCCCTTACAATATACGTCGTGCAACCACGGGATATTGAGATCCCGTGCCCCGGGCTCAGCGGTCCCGGGGGATCGATCGTCCCGGGATAAGAAGGGATAGTTTTCAATTGGCTGGGATCAACCACAAACTGTTGTGTTGTCGTAGTTCTATAAGAATTGGATTGGAATAACTACATTCTTTGCAAGGGAGGGCACGGAGAGCTATGCAATTTTCTTTTTAACAATGCGGCTGAAAAGAGATACTTGTTAGTAGGTGGTTCTTACAACCGATTACCAACCGTTAGTAGGGAATATTCAAAAAAAAAATATTTCACATTTGCAGGGTCTTTAATAAGCTAGCGAAACTCTGCAGACGTGTTGGGGATCGATACCTAAACATGATAATACAAAAATATATATAATGTTTTTCTGATATTCTTTTTGGGGTATACGACCTTAAGTAGTGTAGTCAATTGAATAAATATCGGCTAAATAAATCACCCTCTGATTTATGTTCGTGACAATTGAGAGGCAATTTTCGTAATTTTAAGAACGTTCACAGTCTGATCTCAGTCTCAATCTGTCAAAAATACCTCTATCTTCCCCGCATTTTGACAAGCTTTTGACATTTGTTAGTCGCTGAGTCTGCGACTAGATTTTGAACGTTTTAAATTACTCGAATTGGCCTTCTGGTTTTTTTTTTGTATTTAATTTGATCTGCCCATACACTTCTTTTACCTACTTACATAAGTAACTACACCATAATTTTCCTTATCAAAATGACTACTAGCACAGTATTATCTTTTGGAATCATGAACGTGCGCAATGGCACATGCAATCACAGACTATCGTCATAAACAGAGAGAAACATTACTGCTGGCCATGCTCTTGTCGTGATCTCCCATTCTTCTATTCCAAATTTCACAAGTAGGGGTAGACTTTAATTGCGTAAAATCTGAATCATTTTGAAAGAATTTTTATTGCTAGTCCATCGCTTCATATGTTCGAAAAATGTGTTTGCTGAACAACGTTAATAACGAAATGAATGTTGTTGAACTATCAAAATTAAACCCATTACTACTAATAGTGTGTTACGCAATTAGGTACCTAATTTTGCAAATCTAATTTGAATAGTTGACAATACATCTTTGTTGGAGATCCTAAAACTATACAAATTCGTATCCCTGTGTGATCGCGTTGTTCTTATACACTACGCAACGGATTTGGATGCAGTTATACCATCATTTGGAGAATTTATTCCGAAAGGTTTATGTATAAAATACTAGCTGCGTCCCGCGGTTTCACCAGCATAAGTCTCGATCCCGTGGAAATATCGGGATACAAAGTATCCTATTTAATAATCCAGGTCATGATCTACTCATGTGTCAAATTTCATCTAAAGCCGTCCAACCGTTTTAGCGTGACAGCGTAACAAACGAACATATAAAAAAATATTTTTTCTAATATTAGTATAGATTAATATTAAAGTAACAAATAATAAAGAAAACTCGATATTTTGTCAAGCCATACAAACCGTACGAAGCAGGGGTGAGTCGCTAGTAAATAAGACTGCGCCGACCGCACAGTGGCGCCCTCATCGTTTGTTTGGTAATATCATCCAATTTACAATGAAAATGCAAAAAATAAGCACGTTAAGTTGTGCTTCACATGATTACACGTTAATATTATTAGAAGCCGTAGTTTTATATTGTTTAGTTTTATCATAATCCTTAAAACGGAATATAGTGGCCACTGTTATCCGTTTTAAGGATTATAATAAAACTAAACAATATAAAACTACCGTTTCCAAAGGTTTTCCAAGAAAATAATAATTAAGTATCTACAAATAAAGTTAACTTCATAATCACATAATACGTGTTTCCCTTCACTTACAAGCAAGCAACTCCAAGTACAAAACAAGATTAACATTTGAACGTAAAATCACGTTTTGCTACAGACAAGTTATTTAAAACTACAATTAGTGAGGACCGATCCCCCGTAGAGATAAGCCTACCCCTTCTCCCGAGGGTGTCGTGAAGGGCGATCAAAAGATTATGCTGTTTGATTGACTGTAATATCCTTTATCGTGATAACGTTTGAGTTTAGAAACTGGGTCTCTTAGGGTTATCATAGCATCGTATTTTTTTGTGCTATCAACTATGTCAAGAGAAATACATAAGTGTTTAAGGTGACCGAGACATCAATGCGCAAACTGTCAATGAATTATTCAGCACGTGATTCTTAACGTTAAAAAAGATTTTTTACAAAAAAAAAAAACAAGTAATTTTTCACTATGTAGTGTTTTTATTGAAGTCGGTTGTTTTTTTTTGTAAAAATGTTTCATATTTTTCACTTTTTAATTGTATCCACCCCACACAAATTCAAATACTTGCTATGTAGATATCAGTTAAAACATCATCAATATAAACTAAGTGGGTTCATTAGTTTTTGAGAAAATCGCGAACATACATACATACGGGTCGAATACAGAATCTCCTTTTTTGAAGTCGGTTAAAAAAGTCTAGCGTAGAAATTTTTCGTTGGTTAGTTAAACAAAGGCACAGCCAGGCAGAAGTGGGAGTGGGTTGGATTCGTCTCACGAATGCATCCGGAGAGATGGGCAAAGACGGTCACTCAAACGACGCCTGAGGTAGGACATCGCCGTGGAGATAGACCAACATGGCATGGCCAGAGATCGCACAAGACACCCCGGTTTGGAAAAAAAAAAGGGAAGGGCTTTGCCCAGCCGTGGGACACAAAATAAGCTAAGAAAAAAAAAAAAAACTGCTGTCTTATTGAAAATTACCGACGCCAGCACACCAAACTACTATAATCTGTCAAATTTATTTAATAGATTTTCAACTTTATCGCCAAAGTATAAGGTTCAAAGTTGATCGGGAAAATTTGACAGTTTTGGGTAACTTGGTATGCTGGCGTCTGTACAATATCCGCACGGTCAAATGTATGGCACAGCATTTTTTTTTAATAATCGACGAAAAATTTCAATGCTTTCGTTCAGAATCATTTAAACTGAATCCATGATAACAGAGGGGCAATTCTCGTAATTTTTAGAACGTTCACAGTCTGATCTCAGTTTCAATCTGTCAGAAATACCTCCACCTTGTAAAATACTAGTACTTATTCAGCTGCATCCGGTTAGACTGGAAGCCGACCCCAACGTAGTTGAGAAAAGGCTATATACAACGTGTACCTAACGTTAAATGCGCAAAACCTCATCCACCCCAATCTATAGATCACTGAGTTATAAGCATAATACAATGAACAAAACTATTTTTTTAAAGCTAACTATTTTTATTAAGAAAATCGTGTTGATCCTAGCATTGCTTTATGCATTCAAAATTGAGTCTTATTGCCTTAGAATAAGACTTTGTTTTCTTTGGCTTAATCGGCGGATAGTATGGCAAAATACATAATTTTTGAAAAAAAAATTGATTGATAGTTTGCAAAACGGATTGGCGATATCAAATAATATATGGTCATATTCATTATCCTGCTAGAAAACACAATATCCTGAGATAAATGAAGTATAAAAGAAAATCATTTCCTATTAGATCAAATGAGAAAATATATTTTCGCTCATTTCTTGTTTCCGTTCGACATAGAGAGTAATTAGCTTGATTACCGGGACTAATGCAAAAACATACTAATTAATATAAATAAAATAAAGGAAGCTTCATGTAATACGCTTTTCATTATTTACGGGATTAATAGAACTAATGGGTACCTATTGTATGGTCCATCGCGGACACTGGCGGTGAACCACTTTTCAACCTTATTACTAAAGGCATAAGGCTGAAAAGTGGTCGACTGTCAGTGTCCACGATGCGCGATGGGTCATCATTGTTTGTTATCGAAGAAAAGGCAGATTTAATGAACACCGTTTTTATTTAAGACTGTGCCGACCGTACAGTGGCGCCCTCATCGTTTGTTTGGTAATATCATCCAATTTACAATGAAAATGCAAAAAATAAGCACGTTAAGTTGTGCTTCACATGATTACACGTTAATATTATTAGAAGCCGTAGTTTTATATTGTTTAGTTTTATCATAATCCTTAAAACGGAATATAGTGGCCACTGTTATCCGTTTTAAGGATTATAATAAAACTAAACAATATAAAACTACCGTTTCTAATAATATTAACGTATAATCTTGTGAAGCACAACTTAACGTGCTTATTTTATGCATTTTCATTCTAAATTGTATGAAATAACCAAACAAACGATGAGGGCGCCACTGTACGGTCGGCACAGTCTTAAATAAAAACGGTGTTCATTAAATCTGCCTTTTCTTCGATAACAAACAATGATGACCCATCGCGCATCGTGGACACTGACAGTCGACCACTTTTCAGCCTTATGCCTTTAGTAATAAGGTTGAAAAGTGGTTCACCGCCAGTGTCCGCGATGGACCATACAATAGGTACCCATTAGTTCTATTAATCCCGTAAATAATGAAAAGCGTATTACATGAAGCTTCCTTTATTTTATTTATATTAATTAGTATGTTTTTGCATTAGTCCCGGTAATCAAGCTAATTACTCTCTATGTCGAACGGAAACAAGAAATGAGCGAAAATATATTTTCTCATTTGATCTAATAGGAAATGATTTTCTTTTATACTTCATTTATCTCAGGATATTGTGTTTTCTAGCAGGATAATGAATATGACCATATATTATTTGATATCGCCAATCCGTTTTGCAAACTATCAATCAATTTTTTTTTCAAAAATTATGTATTTTGCCATACTATCCGCCGATTAAGCCAAAGAAAACAAAGTCTTATTCTAAGGCAATAAGACTCAATTTTGAATGCATAAAGCAATGCTAGGATCAACACGATTTTCTTAATAAAAATAGTTAGCTTTAAAAAAATAGTTTTGTTCATTGTATTATGCTTATAACTCAGTGATCTATAGATTGGGGTGGATGAGGTTTTGCGCATTTAACGTTAGGTACACGTTGTATATAGCCTTTTCTCAACTACGTTGGGGTCGGCTTCCAGTCTAACCGGATGCAGCTGAATAAGTACTAGTATTTTACAAGGTGGAGGTATTTCTGACAGATTGAAACTGAGATCAGACTGTGAACGTTCTAAAAATTACGAGAATTGCCCCTCTGTTATCATGGATTCAGTTTAAATGATTCTGAACGAAAGCATTGAAATTTTTCGTCGATTATTAAAAAAAAATGCTGTGCCATACATTTGACCGTGCGGATATTGTACAGACGCCAGCATACCAAGTTACCCAAAACTGTCAAATTTTCCCGATCAACTTTGAACCTTATACTTTGGCGATAAAGTTGAAAATCTATTAAATAAATTTGACAGATTATAGTAGTTTGGTGTGCTGGCGTCGGTAATTTTCAATAAGACAGCAGTTTTTTTTTTTTTCTTAGCTTATTTTGTGTCCCACGGCTGGGCAAAGCCCTTCCCTTTTTTTTTTCCAAACCGGGGTGTCTTGTGCGATCTCTGGCCATGCCATGTTGGTCTATCTCCACGGCGATGTCCTACCTCAGGCGTCGTTTGAGTGACCGTCTTTGCCCATCTCTCCGGATGCATTCGTGAGACGAATCCAACCCACTCCCACTTCTGCCTGGCTGTGCCTTTGTTTAACTAACCAACGAAAAATTTCTACGCTAGACTTTTTTAACCGACTTCAAAAAAGGAGATTCTGTATTCGACCCGTATGTATGTATGTTCGCGATTTTCTCAAAAACTAATGAACCCACTTAGTTTATATTGATGATGTTTTAACTGATATCTACATAGCAAGTATTTGAATTTGTGTGGGGTGGATACAATTAAAAAGTGAAAAATATGAAACATTTTTACAAAAAAAAACAACCGACTTCAATAAAAACACTACATAGTGAAAAATTACTTGTTTTTTTTTTTTGTAAAAAATCTTTTTTAACGTTAAGAATCACGTGCTGAATAATTCATTGACAGTTTGCGCATTGATGTCTCGGTCACCTTAAACACTTATGTATTTCTCTTGACATAGTTGATAGCACAAAAAAATACGATGCTATGATAACCCTAAGAGACCCAGTTTCTAAACTCAAACGTTATCACGATAAAGGATATTACAGTCAATCAAACAGCATAATCTTTTGATCGCCCTTCACGACACCCTCGGGAGAAGGGGTAGGCTTATCTCTACGGGGGATCGGTCCTCACTAATTGTAGTTTTAAATAACTTGTCTGTAGCAAAACGTGATTTTACGTTCAAATGTTAATCTTGTTTTGTACTTGGAGTTGCTTGCTTGTAAGTGAAGGGAAACACGTATTATGTGATTATGAAGTTAACTTTATTTGTAGATACTTAATTATTATTTTCTTGGAAAACCTTTGTCCGGTCTACGATTTAAATGCTTTGATTGTAAACTATACAGTAGCCTTTGAGACCAATAATTATGTTAGTTTTGCTCTGAGAATCACCCACTACCAAAACCAGGATTGCCACCTTTAGGGGAAAAAAAATCGGGACGATCGGGCATCCATCAGAGACGTGCGGAGTTTGGTCCAATCAAAATATGACCCATGAGACAGTCTAAGGCCTGAGTTCACCAACATTCAAACCATCGGTTAGGTATATAAACAGTTGGTTTATGTCAAATTTCCTAAAGACATTTTAACTATAGAACTGATTAAATCTTTAATTAGTTGATTTAAATGTTGGTGAAAACAAGGTTATGGAAAATAAAACTTTATTTTTTTATTTTAATTGTATTTATTTTATATCATTATTTTTTCCATACATATTTCTTGTTGTCACAAGCCGCTTTTAATAATTCTACATCATTTTTGTATTTATTTATGAAGTCTGAACAAGACATGTGTATTATATGTTCAAAGAAATTAGCAATTCTGCTTTTATCAAATCTACCGAGCAACGATTTCTGACATTAGACCATTTCATAGTCATTAGTGAAAATACGCGCTCAACATACGCATTTGAAGGAGGTATGCTGAAAGCACGAGATACAACAACGAAGAAAGAAACTCGCCGCAAAGCAAAACTTCTAAGTATGTGTGTGTGTGTGTGTGTGTGTGGTAATGAATTGATTGAGCCTATCGCATATTGTCAAAAATCGGGACAAAATCGATAGGCTGTCGGGACGCGGGACAAAAAAACTACATAACATCTCCAGGAATAATAATAAGCCTGTTAGAAAGTGTTCAATAAATCAAACTAAGTGCGCGATTTAAACAGATTTCTTTACTAATACAAAAACAAATGGGCATTACACGTCGTCATGAAAAGCAAAGAGAACGGGGCAATTAAACTTTTTCTTATATTAGGTTATGACACTGACAGTTGACACATGTCAACGCTGTCACTAATTAATTACGTTTACAAAGACAGATACCAAATAGAACAATACTATTGTATTACTTATAACAACTTTTACGTTTACAAGGAATGTTATACATAATTCCAACAAAGCCTAATTGTAGAACTTACATTTAGAACAACAATAAATAGTCTGTAAATACAGTCTGTCCAAAAGTTTTAGTAGGCACTAGGACGAAATAGTTAGGAAAGGCTAACTAAAACTTTTGGACAGACTGTATTTTACCAAATAAAGCTACCTAAAAAGACAAGGGTGCTCAATGCTAACCTATAAAACGTTATTTAGATATTGAAAAAACTTTCAACAAACTACCTTCTGTCCGCGGCTTTGTCCACGTGGAAATCAACTATACCCACCCTCAAACATATCCTATGGCAATCGGTAATAGAGTACTCTTCTATCAGTAAAATAATTTTTGTAATCGGTTCAGCACTTCCTGATATTATCTACCTCTTACAAACAAACAATTTTAAACCCTTAGAATGTTAAATGATAAATTAAAAAATTAAATGAATCTGTAAGTAGCTTTGTACAAACACTTTTACACTTCAATTATATTTTTTAAACTACATAGATGAGGTCGGCGTTTCCTATCTGACTACTCTGAGAAGAAAGGCCGAAACAAAATCAGAGGTCACAGTCTCTTTTAAAGGCTAGACATAATCTTGGTCAGATCATGTGAAGTGCCTACAGATTGGTAGATATTAGTTCGGAAATTCAGATCTAATAAGGCAAGAGCTGGCAAGAGCTGATAAGGACACCATACAAACAAAGATTCTAGTATGACACATTCATTACACATTCAACATTGAAGTCACCCACACACAAAGCCATGATGATCTTATTGATCTAACAGACCGCACCGACCACACTATGTCCTTAATTAGTTTAGCCAAGCTTTGATAAAGTGATTAACAAATGCACAAGTATACGGATAGTATGACCAGAAAGATACATGAATGAAACGAGGACAATGCAAAGGAGTATGTTATTTATTTATTTGGGACAAAAAACAGTTACATGCTACAACATACAGGGAAATACTTAAAATAAGATTTAACAAACATGTAACCCACACCATTGTCCACGTTTTAACTAAAGGTTAAAAGATGTGCTAAGTACATAAAAAAAAAATAAAACAATAATCGCTGCCACAATAATATTGCTGTGTTACTTAGCTTATCTTAATTTAACTTTACTTATAATTCTCGCTAAACAAAATATCCAGTGCCTTTTTTAGATAAACAAAATATATCTAGTTCTATAAAATGCGTGTTGTAAGAATCAACAAGACGACGAAGAGGTGCACTTTCCCCAGCATTAGTCAAAGTTATGTCAGCGTTAATTTTTATGCATATACAGGGTTATTGGAAAAACATTAACAACCTCTTAAGAAGTCATTGTACTCATCATTATGAACAACTTTTACTATGGGACCAGACCTGAAATCGCGAAAAAAAAATCAGCTGTTCCCTACATTTTGACGAGAGAGACCAAGATAAATGTAAGGAACAGCTGATTTTTATTTCGCGATTCCGGAGCCGAGCAAAAACAAAAAAAAAAAAAACAGAAAGAACGCTAATTGAAAGCGAACTAATAGCACGATGCGATGCGATGGGGTGGGCCGGGAGAACAAAAAAATTTCACACGGACGAAGTCGCGGGCAGAAGCTAGTGAGTAGATATAAACCACCAAGATGAAACAAAAGAACATATAACTCGTGCCAAAACCGACCTACATAATCGTTCAATTAATCATCCAAACCATCTTACTTTAACATATAGCTCTAACGACATCCGCTTCCAGTATATATATTTAGCTACAATACGTATAAACTCTCGTATACTAGTATATAGACAGATATACGTAGCGTGCCTATAACTAGTGATGTGGCAAAACGAATTGCGAATTTACGAATCTTTTCGATTTTCGCATTCGAGTTAGATTTTGATTTCATTCCATTTGAAATTTAATTTATTTAAAGATACAAATTCAATAGTCAACCCAACAACTGAGGAATACTGAGTTGATACGATAAGCTTTGCGAGAACAGAAGTCAAGCTTAAGGCAAAGACGTCGAAGAAGTTGAAGTTTAAGTTTAAGGCCTTAAAGAGATGTCAGCATCACAAGGAAGGGGCCCGCCAAGGCCGTAGCCTACCGGGGCAGAGGGATTGACCGAAAGGGTTACCGCTGCCCCGGAACATAAAGGGCTAAGGAAGGAACACGGGTGGGCTTTAGTCAGTAAGAGTCTGACACTCCCTTCTGCTCCACCCAGAACGGGAGGGGTCATTTGACGATTTCCCATCCAAAGAAAAAAAGGCACCTGTATCACCGCCGGCGATTAACGAGAAGCAAATAGAGCTAGCAACTACAAGCGAGTTGGCCAGCAACGAGCAGTGAGAGCACGATGGCGACAAGCGATTACTCGCTGGTATGCGCATATACACACGGCTACACATCAAGCTATACATTTCCAGTTTTAGCTGACCTCGCACTGTTTAGGTTTTTCGTACAATCAGAAGTCAGCTTATACTGGTTATGTATAGCTTGATGTGTAGCCGTGCGTACCAGGCGTGCGTCTCTCAGCAAGTGTTCTACCTGCTGTGAACATCGCTGAGAGAGTACTCTCTTTGATACAAGAACGAGAACTCGCCGGCGCGCGGCGGCGGTGTGAACAGCTAGTGATCCACTATTAGTATTTATGTATTACACAGCTCATAATGCGAAGCAGTGCTTTACGATCGACATTTTTTTTTGCCTCATTTCTGCCGCTGTTTCTATTGTCATACCCCTGCTAAGTAGATTAATTATGTACTTTTCAAAAATTGATATAATGCAGCAGAAACGAAAAAAGCATCAAAATATTTCTATAACATTTTTTTCGTGTGTGAATCCTGAATACATTTTAGCTTGCGAAAAATCTATTAATTCAGTCAATTTTTTTTAATACATTCCTTTCACCCATGAGGAACCCTATTGAAAATGGCTCTTTTGTTCAAAGGTAGTTTAAATATAATTAATAAAAACTAACTAATCTAATTTCTATATCTATGGTTTTTCGTACGATCAAATAAGCATTATGAGTCGTGAACTTTTGGATTTTCCAAATTTCTTTTTTCTGACACGGGGCCCACAAACTTTTCTACATTTACTGAGCGAGTATAAATCGTAGATCGTTGGCGGTGTGACAGGTGCCGAAAAGATTAATCAGTGAGTAAATTTTGTGTCATAGACTGACTGGTCAGGTGCCCGATTCGAATTCTTCAGTTCTAAGCAGGAATGGCCACACGTGGTCGTTCTAATCCATTAGCCGATCTATTTTGTAAAAAACTCACAGTGAAAAGGCGACGTGGGTTATCAACAGTGTCAATCCCTTGCATCAGGTGGAGTGACAGCTCACTTCACCTAAGTTATGACAGTAAGATTTGTCTAGAATAGACCGGCTGAAACACAGTGTAAAATTGGACATTATACAGCAATACGGTGTGTCCAGTTTTAAGTCCTAACTGTACATATTCCGCTACGAATCGCAGAAACTTTAACGTGTGATATTTTAATCATGAGTCAGCGAAAATAACGACCAGTGAAGCATTTATTAGAGAAAACGATGAGCTAATGGAAAATGTAATTAACGCGATGCTCTAACAGATAACAGTATTACTCACTTAGAATGAAAGAAAAACTGTATAGTGATTCATCTTGTTATCTTTTTGTGGTAATCGGAAGATACAAGTAAAGTTAATATGGTGTTGTGATATTTTTAGATAAGTAGACACCTTTGTTTGGGCTTGGTATTTAGTTTGATTCATCATAGTAGTTCTGACATCTTCATCGTCGTCATTTCAGCCCTGAATCACCGAATGCTGGGTATAAGCCTCCCCTTTTTTTTCTAAACTTCCCGGTTCCGTGCGTCCCTCATCCAGGGGATTCCCGCGACTTTGACGAAATCACCATCATCTTTGGGGCGCTTTCACTTTAAAATGGTCCTACTATTGTAAGAAAAACCTAGGGAAACCCTAATTAATATACTTAACAGCAACGAGCCTCTGAAAAGCAAAATCATCAAAGCAAATCTTTTCAAACTACATCAAAGAACTATTTTGCATTCCGCTAGCTTCAGTCAAAGGAAACTATTGAATCTAGAGGCTAGATTCAAATTCATTCATCAAAGACTAGCCTGGTTACCACGCTTATCCAGCAAGTAAACAGAACCGAACCGCTCCATGCCTCATGTATGTATTCTACTTAAAATTCGCACTCGCTCCGCAAACATAGTCACATCCCTACGAACGGTCTTATCGATCCCGACAAGATATAATATAAAATATATATACCACATACATCACTGTAACACCCGACACATTGGAAAACAATTCTTATGACGTGTGACGTATGACCGCTTTTCGCGTAACAAGCTATGACCTACAAAACATGTCGGATTAATTCGCCACAGGGCCGCACTCGGGCGAAACGTTTTTCGGATGACGTGTCGTGACGTCATTAATTTAATAAGTTTTGCGCCGAACTTGGAATTGCGTTTGACATGTTTGGTAGAATTTCGCAATACATTTTCTACAAATTTATATGTGTGTAGCTGTAGACGTTTCCTCTCTCTCCCAGATGTGTACTTTATTGAATGGAACCTTTTTCCTTATTTAAAGTAAATATTTTCAGATGGCCATTCAATATGTACTTTTGTTGAAGGATAGGAAAGGAAAATAGGAAAATTAACAGGATCAACACAATAAAATATGAACTTAAATTTTTGTGCAATGTGCAGAAAAATATGAACTTAAATTTTTTTCTCTGCTTATGTTTTTGTTTTTATGGCTATAGCGACATCATGATTCTGTATATTATAAGTCTTGCAATTTAAGCTCGATTCTCATAATTTATAATCATTTTAACACTTTTATCATAGCAAATTAGTGTCTCACGCTGACTGAATTTTCCGCGCCTTGCTGCAATTTTTATTAATTATCGCAAATAATCATAATTCCCGCTGCGTGCTACGCAGCAAAATTAATTACAATATAAAGCTAGGTGCACACTATCCGTTGCGCGTCACTCACGTAATCCTGTTAGTGCGGACGTGACGTGGCCGAACAAAGGCGTCATTTAGATAGGCCGCCGGACTGTGAAGTCCTAATACCGTGCGGTTACACGTCCCTTTGGTACTGTAGAACTATAGTATCATTTGCGTGTCGAACGTGTGTTGTTTTGGTCGGTATTGGTATGTGTAGTGCGGCGCTGTTTTAATCAGGAGCATTTGCCGTCTGAAATGGTAAATTCGGAATGTTTGTATCCGAATTGCACTCCCTCTGGGTTTCCCTTTGCATGTCGATGGCAATCTAAATTGTATCAGCCCAGAAACTTACTAAGAGTTTTGCAGTATCATTTGCATCCTAAAATTTCTTTACATGTTTGGTATCAGACCAGCAACATAATTGCACCAACACTATCAATTAAAATCTGAATCATTTTGAAGGATCCATTTCTTCATAATTATGTTCGAAAAATTTGTCTGCTCAAAAACCTAAATAACACAATGAATGTTGTTGAACTGTCAAAATGAAAACAATTCCTACTGTTAGTGCATCGTCTTCACATATAATTATATAATGAATGTATACAGAAACTTGTAAAACATTTTTAAAAGAGTAACGGTGGAGTTTCTTGCCCATCCTTCTCCACACGAAAACTACCTTTTGGAAGGGGCGACTAGAATCAATTCTATTTTTTTATTTTAATTTTTGACGTTCGTATTTTCAGTTTGATTTTATGTAGTTTTCAATTCAGCCAAAATAATATTGTGACATGTATTTTATTCTTTGGTTACTAACATAATTTTTAAGTATACCTACTAACATAAATATGGATCACTGTGTCTGGCGTAAATAAATAATAATAATAATAAAAGTGCCTTTTGAGTGCCTATTTGAAAATAAATTATTTGACTTTGACTTTGACTTTAGTGTGTTACGCAACCACTCCGCTGTTCTTTCGAAAATACTGTTTCATTCCGCTGTTGAGCAAAGGTATTTCCTTTTTTTTTTCCAAACAACCCTTTTATGTGCTATTCCTATAAAACTCCTCAGCATCAAGTATATCCAAGCCTCGGAAAGTATCGTAATGACGATATTTTAAATATTTCTTGCCTCTAACCGGCTTTCCTAAAAATGTCTTGTTTGCGCACGTCATCTGGCGTTTGATAGCTTAAAAGGCTTGTAGCAAAGCTGGTATCAGTGATATTGGAACATTTTCAGCTACTTATACTTTTCGGATATGTTTTGAAAGTCTATGTTGGGTACTTACATTATATTTGGATAATAAGAGGCATTCCTATTTTATTTACCTAAGCGCTTGTTTTCGTCCCGAATTCCTTCAGTGAGGCCATGGCCTTAGCTCTATATTATGTGTTAACACTGAAATATAAGTAGCTGCAGATACATAATGGGCGACGTAACAATGGAGACACTTCCAGTCCATAACCGTCACGCCTTTGAGTTGCAAGGGGAAGGGCAGAGACGCGTCTAGCTACTACGAACTAAACTGCACTTACAGACTACAGTTCATTGATTTAACGTTCATTGAAGCATTAATAATTACTTTATTGAAGCTCTTGCCTTTTGACGACTGCTGTCAATCTTCAATATCCATAGGACGAATAAATGAAACGATATAACGTTGTAACGACGTGTTTTTCGCCAGCCAGAATTAGTAAAACTCGTGGTAAAACTCGATAGTGTGTCAATAAAAAGTTCAGCTCAATTCATTTGACCAAAACCTAACTCGTTTAGTTCCAAATATGCTCACGTGGCGCTGTTACCATTTCTATTCTATTCTAGTCGATGAAAAAGTTTATGGTATTGCCTGCTTGCTTTCTTGTATGATATTTCTCAATATCGCTGCTCTCAAAACGGTGAAGGAAAACATAGTAAAGAAACCGGCACCTCAAAAATTCGAAGACATATGACGTCCACCAACCCTCAGTGGGCCCGCGTGGTGGATTACGGCCCACTCCCTCTCACAGAGAGGAGTTCTGCGTCTCAGCAGCGGGAACATTATAGGCTGATTATGTTGTATGTGTTGTATTTCTCAAAAACTCAGTAGTAGTCCCTCGTTTATATTATTGTGGCCCTTAGATACCTTTCCATTTTCCTGCTGACCTCATTACTCTCCCTTTGCCGTAATTATAATTAGTGAGGCATTTACAATTACGTATGAGGGGAGCTAAAACACGCGATGGACTCTTGCCAGTAAAACGAAGATCTGGCGAGTGATAAAAAGAGTCTTGCCAGGGTCTTGTTTTATGGTATAATAGAAATCTTTTTGTGGATTTTGGAGCCGATTCTGTTGTTCACAAACTAAACTAAATTTAAGTTCAATGCATCTTTTTCTTTCTATTTCATTAAGAAAAGGACAGAAAATAAATATTAGTTTAGGTCCTGTCAAATAAAGATATCCATAGACAAATTTAGACGTGTTTAAAAAATTGGCTACTAAAAATACGTCAATTTACGTCAGGCGCTAATTAATTTGACAGGACTAAACTAATATTTATCTTCTGTCCTTTTCCTAATGAAACAGAAAGAAAAAGATGCACTGAACTTAAATTTAGTTTAGTTTGTGAACAAGAGAATCGGCGCCATTGTGAAATCTGAAGGTGGCATAATGTCAAGTGGAGCAGTATCTCAGCTTTGAGCCACTAAATCTTACTAGAGGTTGTTCATATTGAGCAGAAGAGTTCTTCACTTCTCATTAATGAAGATTCGTCATCGAATACCATTTATAGGACTTTGGTTTGGTTAGTTACTGACACTTGATGATCCAAACCATCAATGAGTACTTATGAAGAAGTCTGAAAGTGGCACCGGTAACAGAAAAGTTGTGTGGAAATCGGTTGTCATAGTATGGGCATGTGCTACGGAGAAATGAGGAAAATGTCGTGAGGAGAGTTTTGACTATGGATGTCGAAGGCTACAAGAGTAAGGGAAGACCAAAGAAACGATGGATGGACTGTGTGAATGATGATATGTTTAGAAAAGGGGGTGACTACCGAGATGACGAATGATAGAGAAATATAGAATAAAAAGACATGTGGTGTCGACCACAAATAAATTAGGACAAGGGCAGGAGAATGATTATGATGATCCATTCAGCATTCATAGAAGTTTGATATAAGTAACACCCCCAAGACAAGCATAAAAACATAGAGGTGCAAACAGCCGATCGATTCTGTAAAAATCTCACCGTGAAAAGTTAGGTGAAGTGAGCTGTCAAGAGTATCAATCCCTAGCATCAGGATGACACTGACAGCTCACTCCACTCTCACTTCACCTAAGTTTTCACGGTGAGATGGTTACAGAATCGCACTGCAGATTCGAGATCCGAATCGATATTGATTTCCTTGAAATGCAATCAACAATTAAATCTTAGCGATCAAATAGTCGATCACTCAGTCATATGATATTGATACTATATGTAGGTACTTTCTTATGTTTTCCTTTAACTTGAAATAAAAGTAAGCAAATAATATAAATACCTAATTAATTACAAACTAAAATATAGCGTCGAAAAATTCATCCGCATCGCCGCTGTCGACTGTAAATGTAAGTACAGACGCCAGCACATCAAGCTTCTACAATTTGTCAAATTTCTTTAACAGATTTTCAATTTTATCGCTAAAGCCTAAGGTTCAAAGTTGAATGGGAAAATTTTATAGTTTCGGGTAGCTTGATGTGCTGGCGTCAGACCATTATGATAGTATTCTTGTTCTTCAAAAGCCCCAAGTTTCCAGAATAACTGGCATCAGCACCATAAACATGTATGATGATTCACAAATCTGAGATTCGTATATAAATAACGGTACTAAAATAAATAGGGCGCAGTACATAATTAATTAAACCACAGCTGTGCGGGTTTACAAGTAATCCTGTTAGGAACGCGACATTGACGGCTCTGGGGTATTATGGCATTATGTAAGATTTTGTACAAGTACGAATATATTTGAATTTGTCTCATTTATTTTTCTCGCGTGTTTTTAATTTTAGAAATGATTTATTTTGATCATACTGTGTATTTTTTTCCATGCCTCGGAACGCACGTTAAGCCGTTGGTCCCACCTACAATTTGTAGACCATTGACTTCAAAGGAGCCATACGACACGAATAAGGCTTGTTTCAACCAGACGTAGGTTGTGGTACAACCACAACAAGCGGGCGGGCGCTAATTTGTATGAAAATTAATAGTTAAATTCACACTGACCACATTTTCCCGTCATTATCGACCGTGTGTGTGCTACCGACCACATCGCAGCCACGTCGAAACCACCAGCGACACGGCGAACTAGCGGCCGGCCACATCGCAAACACAAAGTTAACACAACATTTTGTAGGAACCACAACGCAACTGCAAGAAGCCGCAGCGACACTATCCACACGTAACCACAGCTTGACCACATTTTGTCGCTGAGATGTGGTGTGGTTGTGGTACGTGTGAATGGGCCCTAAGAAAGTGACGACACAAATTTTATTTTTCCTCTGCCTAGCCTTTTCCCAACTATGTTGGGGTCAGCTTCCAGTCTAACCGGATGCAGCTGAATACCAGTGTTTTACATGGATCGACTGCCTATCTGACCTCCATAACCCAGTTACTAGATAATACGATACCCCTTGGTAAGACTGGTTGTCAGACTTTCGGACTTCTGACTACCCGTAACGACTGTCAAAGATTCACGAATGACAGCCGGGACCAACGGCTTAACGTGCTTTCCGAGGCACGGAGGGGTCTCGCTATGTAACGATGGTCACCCATCCACAGACCAACCGCGCCAAGCGTAGCTTAACCTGATCGATCGACTTGTGCGGCTGTTATTATTTAGCCACGGGCCCCTATTTTTATTTCACTATGGTTTTATTAAAAGTGAATGTTTGTCACTCAATAACATTGTAACAGTTAAACTGCACCCTTATCGCGAACACATTAGCAACCACAATCTGATTCATTTTGAAGAATATTTCTATTCCATTGCTTCATAAGTTCAAAAAATTTGTCTGCTCAAGAACTTAAATAAGGCAATGATGTTTTTGAAGTGCCAAAATAGAAACCATTGCTACTGTTATTGTGTTACGCAATTACCTCGCTGGATTATATAAAAATTACGCAGCTAAAAACTGTAAGTAGATACTACCATAACACACCTTTCATCACGGAAAATTTATAAAAATAAACGCGGCGAGTAATCCTTTTATATATCGACCTTAAATTAATAAAGCTACAACTCGTAAAAAAAACACTAAAACAATACAATCACCAGTCGCTATCTCAAAAAGGTCGGATTCTGATAAAAAAAAACCCGCGAGATTTTTGTTTACGGCGCGGCATGCACTAGGCGTAAGGCGGGGTACGCACCGGGTGGTTTCTGGGTCACAGGGGGTGGAGCCACCCTAACCACCCCCTGTTAGAGGGTAACACCCTGTGTGTATACCAATAGAGCGACTTTCGGGCCTAGCTTTTTTTATATTTTGGGATTCCCTGGAAGTTTTATATTTTATTTCTGTTTGTTTAATGCTTAGAATTGATTTATTTTATTTTTGTTTGTAAATATGTTTATTTTTTAGGATAAAAATTGTTTTAATAATTTATTTTTAATTTTGTTTAGGTATAGTGAAAAAAAAACGAGATAGGTACTTCCCGTGTGTGTGGTTTATATAATCGAAGTTATTTTTATCAAAGACAGCATTTATGTCGCTAACGTATTTAAATAATAGTCAATATTGAGAGCAACATTCCAAATAAAGCTAAATAATGAAATGTCATCTGAATTTCATTAATTTGTGAAATGATATTCTTTTTATACAAGCATTTTAAATGAGACCACTTCAATAACGCGATCTTCAGTTTCAAGTATCTTTTTTATTTCAATTTCAAGTACTTTCTAGAGTACCTAGTTTAAGAAAAAAGATAACCCTTAATGTCTGTCTGTTTCACATTTATTACCGTCTTTTATTAGATAAGTGTCCGACATTTTATCTCAAGATGAGACTTCGTATAAACTTGAAATGACACAAAAAGATAAAACCCAATTAAATCCTTTTCTTTCTAGTTTATAATTTCAGAAACAATTATTGATAAGCCCCTGACGCCGCAGATCTCGAATCAATTTAGAAAATTAAATTAACTCCATGATTAATCTAATAAAAGATAGTTAATTTTAAATTACCTACTTGTATTTAATTTTTACAAAGAAGCGGGTGGGTAGGTACCGTCTCAGCAAAAATGGGTTTTTAATGATGGATTATATTTTAATGTACAGTGTTAGTGGGAACTTCATGGAGGTAAACACCGTTCTTGTAGGTATCATTATTTTATTTCTTTATTTCACCAAAAGCCTTTAACAATATCCTTATGACTAAAAACATAAAATGCTTAACAGAAAGGTCAATATTTAAACTAAACTGAGTGTAACTAAGTTCCTATGATTTGGAAGTCAGTGATTCTCCGTAGTAACAAAGCCATAATGTTTGTAGGAATTTTAAAAATTTCAACAATAAATAGTGGACAGCAGTGGTGGTCCAGTGGTGACGGCCGCGACTTACGAGTTGTAGGTCGTAGGTTCGAACCCAGACAGGCGCTTTACTTTGTGTAAAATGTTTCATAACCACTGCTCTCAAAACGGTGAAGGAAAACAACGTGAGAAAAACCGGCATGTCCTAGAACCAAAAATTCGAAGACATGTGACATCTACTAACCCGCACTGGGCCCGCGTGGTGGATTACAGCCCACTCCCTATGACAGAGAGGAGGCCTGTGAGAGGAACATTATAGGCTGATTATGATTATTATAAATAGTGGACAATAAATACTTATGTGATAAATTGTTTAGAAATACAATAATGGTAAGTCGCATTTAGGGACCCTTTAGAAATATGTGTACGTACTGAACAATTAATTATCAGAAATAACATGTAAACGGTAAAGTCTTCAGCCAATTAAATATTATTATTAAGAAAAGACAGTAAGAGCAAACTCCTCGGTGTTTGCAGCAAACATTTACCTTTCTTAATTACGTACTAAACGCGCATTACCTCGCTTATTTGAAGTAGGATAAAGTGATTAGAATAAAACAAACGTACATTTACAGACATAGTCAATGTATCTACATATTAATGCGTGTAATATAGAATTAGGTAGGTAGTGTGTGTGTAGGTAATGTTTTAAGGTTACCAAGTGTGCTACTGACCTAAATTTTAGGCTAAATACACACACTCATAATTTAGATTTATAGCTTGATAGATAGATAGATAGTTATTTAGACAGATGCAACGGTGATCGTGGTGTGTTTTACTGATCGATTTAGGAAACTGTATTTTTTTTTTTTGTAATGGTAAGAAAGGAAAATCATTGATTCATCTTTAAATTTGACGCTATAGTATATTGGACAGGCAATCATCAAATTGAACCAAGCAATATTTTATGTTCTATACTATAGGTACATACATACCTGAAACAAATAAATATAATTGAAGTGTTTGTTTGTAATTAAAAAAAAATACTAATAATATATTTAAAATACCTACGGTACTTATAACAAAACAAAAACAATTTTTTAACGTTTTGTCTGTCTGTCTGTTTGACGGGACTTTTTAATCCTTTTTGCGCAAAATTTTTTTGCGACATACACGCAGGCGAAGCCGCGAGTTAAAGCGAGTGTTATAATAGGTACCTATTAACCTAGTTACACCTACGTTAACTTGCTGCGCCCTAACAGGGTCATGCACTCATTAGTTTAGCCTAGTCTTGGTCTGTAACTTTGTGTATATTGTGTTAGAATAAATGAATCTAAACCCTAGGTTCTCAAACTTATTTTGTCCAGCGCCCACTTTGAGAATATTTTTTTTATAGTGTCCCTATCGTTTTTTACTCACCATCTCTCGCGAATCTGACCCAGCTATTGCACGATTATATTTAAATGAATATTATACAGAATACACATATTATACAAATATTATACAGTCGTAAAATAGGATATACCTATAATTTTATCTAGGTCTTATACTGGCCCTCTGAAAGTCTGTGGCGCCCACGAGGGGGCGTTATCGCCCACTTTGGGAACCTATGATCTAAACCAATATTAAGTATAAGGAGAAAAAAAAATATTTTTTATAATACTTCAAGCACATCTTAAATGTACAGAGGCGGATATTTGTTTGTTACGCGTTCACGCTAAAACTGCTGAACGGGTTTGGATTAAATATGGCGTACGGGTAGACCATGACCTGAGACATAGGATACTTTTATCCCTATACTCCCACGAGATCGAGATTTATGCGGGTGAAACCATGGGGCGCAGCTAGTACATAAATAAAAAGAAAATGCCCTGCGCCTCGAAACAAAAGACAATCTAGAAATATGTTCCTAGTTCAATTTTCTTTCAAAATTGATTCAATCGAGGAAAACCGTATTGTAAATACAATAAAAACAAAAGACTTATACTCCATTTACAATAAGATTAGACATTTATACAAACCTTTTTTGCCGTCTTTTCAATCGATATTGACTTCTATTCCGTAGGCATAAGGATGGCATTAAAAGCAGTACACAGTTGTTATTGTAAGCACTTTTTTTGCTTTTAATGCCATCCTTATACCTACGGAATAGAAGTCAAAATTGGTTGAAAAAGCTGTAAAAAGGTTTGATTAAATGTCTAATGTTATTGTAAATGGAGTATAAGTAGGTACGTAAAGAGTCGCATCCTGTGTTTTGTCTGCCACATGTTTTCAGTCGTTGGCTCGACGTCGAAAGCCTGGGCGACTAATTAGTTTAGCTACCAGTTTGCTGCCAAATGACTGAGAAACTGCTAAAAGCTGTCTGTGCCTAGCAGTCGGCAGTATTGAATATTCGATTTCCTATCTAAATTGGGAATGAGATAAAAGTATTTTCGTTTGTGTCTAGTGTTATTTAGATTTGTTTAGTTTAGACTCTGTGTCTGCAAAGACATACTTCAGGTTTAAGACTTTTGTAGGCAAACTTTCAGGAAGTTTACTAAACAAGTTAGGGACAGTCCTTTTACAATTATTATACCTCTGTCATCAGCAAACCAACAGCAACCTTATTTGAACGAAAATAAAGATCATTGTGATTTTGGCAGACTTGTCTGTTGTAACAATCCAACAAGCATCCTTATTACAATGACTATAAAGACCAATATGATTTTGACAGTGATGCAAAATCAGAGGTAAAAAATAACTATGAATAGGGGCCTGGCAGAATAGTCGACATCGGCTCAGTTGCCAAAAAAGGAAAAAAAATTGTGAATGGACTGTAAATTCTGCTCGTTTCACTGTTACAACAATAATACAAATTGTTTTGTTTTAAGAAATATTCTCATTATTTTGTGTCATCTCTTTAAAATAAGTATAAATTACCTACAGAAAATAAAAGTATAGAACTGATACCAATTAAAAGAACATGTCGACGATTCGCGTACCTATTCAATAAATAAATAAAATGCCATTTTGGAATTACCTAAATAAAAGTTTTGCGCTCTCCAGTTGTCTAATTAGTTTTGTTTATTCTGAGTTTCTGCGAATCGGCACGTCGAGGAAAATAAACAGTACCTATACTTACATTAATTATACAGTCCACTAATCTACAGAGAATAGTTTATTGAATATCTTATTTCAATTCTAATTTTAGATTAATTCGCCGCCGTCTAGTCGTCTAATTAGCTTCTAGACTTAGACTTAAGTCAAGTTGCTGCTAAACGGCTGTTTTCTGCTAAGAGCTTCTAGCTTAATTCTTTTATAAACATGCGACTTTAAATGTTAAGTAGAATTGGAGGCTATTGTTTTAAATAGTAATGGCATTCTTATCTTTTGAACAAGTTAAATGCATTAGTCTTCTGTGTTACTTTTGTTTATATTGAGTTTCTTCCAGTGGCCCCGATTCTGTTGATCACAAACTAAACTAAATTTAAGTTTAGTGCATCTTTTACTTTGTATAAAAAGACAGAACATAAATATTAGTCTAGTCCTGTCAAATTAGATACCTAATCCGTAGACAAGTTTAGACGTGATTAAAAAAATGGCTACTAAAAATACGTCAATTAACGTCAGGCGCTGACTAATTTGACAGGCCTAAACTAATATTTGTCTTCTGTCCTTTTCTTAATGAAATAGAAAGAAAAAGATGCACTGAACTTAAATTTAATTTACAACAGAATCGGGGCCATTGTCTTACTTCTACTGGTAAATATACTTAATCAATGTACATATATTGTAGGAAAATTGTAGACGTAAAACTGTAGACAATAATGTATCATCGGTTGTTTAATCAATCTCTGAGGGTGAGAAAAAGATCAGTGGGTCGTCTTAGGCGCCATATAGCGCGTAGTTGCAGCGTCTCAAGAGCACTTCAACTGCTAGGTGTATACTTTTAGAGTTAACAGACATTTAATGGGAACTACTCCATCTACAGGGTCAAATTAAATTAGCTAGCGATACTACGCATACGTGATGGGCATCGAAATCTAAACACTATAAAACAAAAAATTAATTGATTTGATGTTTTTTTTAGTGGGGTCATTGACCGCAGTTAGTGAATCCACTTCAAAAATCAGCTCAAAGAGAATCTTTTTTTTTGTATCAACTTCCATTCGTTATTAGTATTGATGTCTCCAAGTAACAACACTACCAGCGGTCGTTGACCCCTAAAATATTAACATCAAGTCGTTTTTATTTTCATTTTATCGTGTTATGATATCGATACTCATCACGTCTGCAGAGTTTCGCTAGCTAATTTAATTTAACCCTGTATAACATTAAAGAGGAAAAACATACCTATTGTTCAACTTTATGTTTTTAATTCATTTAGTACAGAGAACAACTTCAACAACGTCTACACACTTGCAACAACGCATTGATTAGCTAGGCTGCCATTTCCACAACAAGCACTAATAGGCACCCGATACCCATATTAGGCAATTAGCCATATTACCCATGAAGCGACCACCTAATCACCTACGTAAGTACGTACGTAGTACGTACCAGTACCTAATGCACCTATGTAGCTAATTACTTTATCCTGTTGCCCACAGTCTGACACACGAGCCAAACACGAGCTAATTACACTGACGTCCAGGACCTTTGTTTGTTGTGATTATTACAGGAAAGGAAACCTGCAAGATACTTATATAGTATAGGACGTCAAAAGCACCGTCAGTTAGCAACAGTTGAACTACGAAAGCGCGTCTTAGGGCTCTTTCAATTTAGACGATTCGTGTCGGACTGCTGCGGCGTCGCAGCGGTGCGGTTGTCGTACTGCGAACGGCTATAGTCGATTTTTTCCCACACACTTCACCCACACACCCACACACTTTAAAAGTAACATCAAAAACACTATATTTGCGTACTAACGAAGCAATCAAAGCAATTCAAAGATGACTTAACCCATTCTTATCAGTGAATTAATACTGAAACATACACACCCTCATACACCCACACATTTTAAAAGACAAAAACAATATACTTACATACTAAGGAAGCAATCAAAGCAGCTCAAAGACGACTAAACTCATTCTTATCAGTAAATCAATACTGACACACACACACACCCCACACACCCACACACTTTGAAAGTTACGTCAACAATACAATACATGGGCCTAAAGTTTCACACGCCCTTCCTTACGCAGCCTTAGGGTTGTCTCCGTACTTGTGTTCTAACTTTCTCATTAACTTAACTTTGGTTTAACTTTGTATAAAGTTTCTTGTTTGAATACTGATACGCTTTTACATGGGTGGGTGAGGGGAAAAGAGATAATGAATAGGAATTTAAAATGCAAAGTCTGCTTGTTTGTGGATCTTGTTTATTTTTTCTTCTTCGTAGTTAAATACGAACGAGAACGAGAAGAAGTTTTGTGGTTTACAATAAAGTATATATAAATAAATACCTGTATTTATTTTTTGGCGGGACATCGACGAGCAAACTGTAACAAATCATTAAAAAACTATCAGTTACTAAAAAAAATAGATTGATAGCCCTGATAGTTTTTTTTTTTTTTTTTTTATGAATTTTACTTTGAGTACTATACGAAGTGATTGAAAAATAACAAAAATTGGTCATAACTTTTGAACCGTAAAAATATTCACCGACATTCTCAGAATTCCAAAGTTTGGAAATGACCTTGCCCACGCCCCTATCCGATTTGATCCATATTTCCAGGGACACCCTGTATAGCTGGTTAGTAAAATATTTTGAAATCAAGTAATAGTATCTATACCAGTGGTACCTACGGTGTTAACGAAAATCCAATTATAGGAGCAAGTCTTCCTCATACAACTCGTCGCCCACGTGGCAAAGGGGCGAACCCCAAATGAGAAAATTTTACAGGAAAGCCAATAAACGTGTTTTTTCTCCCGATTTTAGGGCTTTCTGCATTACTCGCGAAATGTCGCCGCTAAAAGGAAAACTTCGAGTTTCGACTTTTCGCAAAATTTCGCTAGAAGTGATTTTGAGATACGCCATCAATTTTTTTTTCTTTTCTATTAGTCTGAGAGCTTCGTCCTTTTGTGACGACAGAGCTCGACAAATGGATCATTTTTGTATACTAAACTAATTTTTGACCGTTTTTATGAGGTTCGCCCCTTTGCGGCGTTGGCGACGAACTGTCAAAGTAACATTTCCAAAAACACCAAAATATTTTATACACTTTCATCCAGAAATGTCGAAACCATCAACATTTCTTCTTCTCTGTCAACAAAATAGATAGCACACATCCAGCGAGAAGGTCGTATGTTCACATAACGCACAGTACCTACTAATAGTTAATTTATTAAAAGCACCAGGTGGCATCCCTACTCCGTGCCCCATCCATTTCCCGAGCACTCCGGTTAAAGCGAGACTCGCCGCTTTTTTACTTTCCGTAATTTGACGGATTCCTAACGGAAACGGTGCGGTGCGAAGCGATGCGAGGCGGTGCGGTGCGGCTTTCATCCGACAGTGATGTTCGCTATTGCGTTGTTAGTGATGTTAAATTTGGTGTTGTGATTCCTCTGTTGCTTTGGGGAATAAAGTATATTGTACAAAAACTTTTGGTGTTTATGTACCTACTTACTGTAAGAAGTCCTTGTCTCAATACTATCGGGTCGGATCAATAAAAGACTTGTTTAAAATAAATCACAGTTTATATGCGCTTGTCAGCTAAAACTGACTCCTGCTGTTTTCTGCCTTCTAAATTCGTATTGGCGTTTATCTCCTAATTTTATTAAGGTTGCATGCCACAAACTGTGCATGTCATAATCTTTACAGCACTTACCTTTCTATGTTCAGTTTTTGTGAAACATTAAAGGCGTGGCTTATTAAACCTAACTTGACCCCGTTGGCATAATAATTTATCTTATGTTAGTATTAAAACTTATTATACAAATTGACAATGTAGTTGACCATGTGCCGACGCCCTAAATATTAACCATAAATTATCTGAAACAGCTTTTAGATCTATTTAAATCATGGCTGCCTCTATTTTCGTTCTCTCTGATTTACCTATCATTAACTTTAACATCCATCTCCAAAATGACATTTGTTTCACTTCAGCATTACCGAAATAAATTATGATATACAACGATATTTTAATAAAAAGCAGACGAAATGAGTTTACCCAGAATCAATCAGTAATATAATCTAAATTAGGTATCTTTTTCGGGTTTTTCAGCTTTAAATAAAAAAAAATATGTGGTAGGTAAAATTTATCTGCTTTATTAACTATCATTCTGTGATTTGTTGATTAGTTACTAAGTTGCGCAACATAATCGATTTAGTTCTTAGTTTTATATCAATAAAATGGCGATAGTTAATAACACGATTGACATTAACCGCCTCGCGGGTCCTGACCTCAGGTTTGAGGCCTAATCGCTTCCAATTGGCTTGGGAGTTGGGACCGACCGCCATATTCCATTTTGTCAAAGCAAATTGTAGGAAATTACTCATTTTTGTTACACAGCAATTTGTGACAATTTGAGGTAAGAGATAAAAATTGGCCGGTTTTTGCGCCGGTAAAGTGATGGATTCAAATTATTGTCACTGTAGGCATGTAAAGTTATAAAAGATAGTACCCATTGTATAAAAACTATAAAACACTTTTATGGGCTTCAGGAGAATAAAGTCGTAAGTGCAGATAGTATTGTCGAATGAGACGATCATTCCCCTTTTAACGAGGCGAGTGTATCTTTTACATCAGGCATTTTACGTTATCCTAAACATTTTATTGGGAAAGCATCGATACAGATATCAATAGAAAATACATGTTCTCCATCGAAAAGTCAACTTTAAACTCAACCCATTAACTTTTAGGCCCTAATTGTACCTACATACATTGTTTCACAAAAGTCAAGAGACAAAGAGCTGGCATTTGAGAAGCCTCACCCAGCCTATGACTTTATTATGACATTCGCGTGAAATACCACCGTACACGATCGTTAGCCGACCTTACGGATAACTGCTAAGTTATTGGACGGTTTCACTTAACATTATGTTATAATGCGTTATTGTTACAATGTCGGTACTTAAATTCATGTTACTTACAGATGTTTATAACTAATTCCCCTTAATGGTTATGGTGGGACCTTGAGGTCTGATGTTACAATAACTCTGTCAGTCACGATCGCTTGTCACTATGTTATACTTCCCAGTTCTTTTTTCTTTCAAAAGCACATGGGGATAAATTGAAAAACAACTAGTATTAACAACAACGGTGCCTCATTCATTGAAAACGTCTAACGGGCTTCTGTGAGTTGGCTTCGGCCCCTCGTACGCCTTCCAAAGGTCCGGGACCCTGGGATCCCGAGAAATGTCAAAAAACAATAAACAAATCAATAGCTGTGATATATATATAAAGTGGAGATGACAATACAACAGTAATTGAAAATACTAATGCATAAGTGTATTTAGGAACCATCAAATAAATCCTGACGTTGAAGTTAAAAAAGTGATTTTTTCTAACATATTAAATAACATAAAAGTGTAAACAAAAAATAACACTTTAAATATCGGCGGCAACAGCGCAGTGTTATTGACCCAACAAAAATATGGCCGAAACCTGAAAAAATGGTATAGGTCAGTATGCCGGGCATCCCTTTTTTCAGGTTTGTAAGAAATGTAACATTTGTAGTAAGTAATAACATCCGCATGCATGACTCTTATGTCTCAATCATAAGATACCTATAATATTATAGGTCACCAAAGTTCTTAAATTTTAGAACTTTGGCGAACTAATGCATATGCATTAGTTCGCATCGGGAAATAAAATTTTAAAACTTTGGCGAAGGTTATTGTACTAGTGAGCTGGCAACATGCTGTGTTTAACTGCAGATGTCTTTAACCTATCTGTGCTGGCTTGTTAACAGATACATCATGTAGAAAATTTTATAATTGAAAAATATTGTCCAGTGACTAAACTATTGGATATATTTGATTGATTTTTTGTATGCAGACTGGGAACGTCATTAGGTATACGAAGTTTAATTTATTAATGTATTTTCATCTCCACTTTGTATAATGCTTTTCACCACGTTCTGATTTCTTTCTTTCTAAGCGCGTAACTATGTTGTTATGTGTAAGTACCTTTTCATTATTGTGTACGTACCTGTGATGACGTGTGAACAATCAATAGAACTTCAAAGTGTGACAATATTAGCATCATAATAATTCTTAAGACATTATAATATTCAAACACGACAATCGACACCGGTCTCTACAAGTTTAATCAACAAGATTGTATTGCGGTTTATATTAATGTTTAACAAGAATTATTACAAGTATCAATAATGCTTAAGGTTTTCATATTGAATAGTGGTTGTATTTACATAAGTCACAGATACATAATTCTTCAAGAATTAATGGAGACATCGGTTTTCACTATCATTCATCTTGCGACATTATTCAACTTGATATAGGTAGCTTGTTTAAAGACCATAAATGTCTTATGTGCAATAAGTTTATTTTTAAATAGAACTAAACAAGGCAGGAAAAATTAAAGAGGCAGTTTATAGTGTAAGTAAATAATTCAAATCATTCGTAGTGAAGTTTTTAATACTCTCTCTGGTTGTATAAATGAAATTTTATCATGTAAGTACCTAGATAAATAATAAAAAGAAGAAAATAGTAGTAAAGATTGTAGAGGAATTATTGATTAGGTAATTTAAATAAATATCATCTAGTTTTTTTTTCCAAAAAGTTCCAAATATTTTGCCCCAAAACCGTCAAGTGAAGTTGATTTACAGCGATGACGATAAATGGATTAATTCATCAATTTGTGCTCGATTTTGCGCGCGTGCTCTATTCAATATGCAATTTGATTAGTTTGACAACAAGATTGACATGGCATGGTCACTGTGACTGTTGACAAGCAAAGCACTCAATAAATTAACGAATTTAATCAATATTAAATTACCTATCTTTGTTACTTGCTCATTATTTGAGCGCAGTTGATCGATCCTACATTATATGCCATATCAAACTTAAAAAAACTTTTTTACAAAAAAAACTACCGACTTCCAAAAAACACTACAAAGTGAAAAATAACTTTAATTTCGGAAGTCGGTGTCGTTGGTTCCGCATTTTCTTTTATTGACACCGACTTCCGAAATTAAAGTTATTTTTCACTTTGTAGTGTTTTTTGGAAGTCGGTAGTTTTTTTTTGTAAAAAAGTTTTTTATTTTTCACTTTTTAGTGGGCCAGTTTGTAACTTATCTAAGTTACAACAGCCTAATGTTAACTGCTCATCACCTTTTACAAAATATTGCTTTTCCCGATGCAGGGACGTTAATTGTTGAGGAGTTCTCCTTGTAAGAACCAGGAGAACTGGAGCTGATTGAGAAGTCACTAACAGCTCCACTTCACGATACGCATTGTGCTTAGCAACCACATTAAAGTACCTAATCGAATCGCAACCCGTGAAATATTTATTATTGAGTAGTTCCGATGGCTGTGGTCTTCATCATCAGTTCCACTTCACCGAATGGTGCTTTCTGAGAGCAAATGCACGAGTTAGTATAAAAAATACCCAAATCGCTATAGGTGTGGCTACAAAATTTGAGGGTTACCCTCGATTTCCATGGGATTCCCTCAACAGACTCCGATTTGGTGACAATGGGACCACCTTGGGAGCATACCCTTTCAAAAAAAAAAAGAATTTTGAAAATCCGTCGACAATTGGCGGAGTATTCGATGAACAAACATACAAAAAAAAACATACAATCACACAACATAGTACCTCCTCCTTTTTGTGAAGTCGGTAATAAAATTAATAGAGAAGATAAACCGCAAACATTTAAATAGTACTTACTGTTTCTAAAGAATAAATAACCTTTGGCTTTGTTGCAATAAAACGAAACATTTATGACTGTAAGTAAGGAGCTAATTCCTCTTATGAAAATACCTACTACTTACTTCAAACGTGTCAGTTAATTTTATTTTCCTCATAAATTACGCGACGTCGGTATATTTGACCCGAAAGTTGATCTTTGTAAGTTTATTTGACCCTAAATAAAACGAGTATCCTAAGTTGACCCTTATTAATTAAGGTATATTTTATTTTTGATTCTTAAATTAGTCAGCGCCTGACGTAAATTGACGTATTTTTAGTAGCCAATTTTCTAAACTTGTCTATGGATTATCTAATTTGACAGGACTAAACTAATATTTATCTTCTGTCCTTTTCATAATGAAATAGAAAGAAAAAGATGCACTGAACTTAAATTTAATTTAGTTTGTAAACAACAGAATCGGGGCCAATATCATTGAAGTTAATATGATTAATTAGTTTCCTTTTACTTTAATTATTAGGAACAGTCAACCGCACTTGAAAGTACCAAAATAGATCCACTATGACCGCGCCATTATTTCAAAGCAGTAAGGTCGGTTGTCGTAGTTTAGGGGTAAGCAACAGTCGTACAGTTTTCACCTTTCAAGATTATTTTCATAGCACGTTTCACCTTATTTTCATAGCACCGCCACTAGGCGCTGGCTCACGAAGTTTGCATTAACCTATATTGCCTGTCGAATATTACTACTTTAGATAACAAACTAATGTATGGGTTTCATGACTTCTCAAACGTGCAGAGCCTAAAAGGAATGATTAATAAACCTCTTAGTTCTTGTAAATTATCATTGAATTGATGATTTAAAATTAAGCATTTAGCATTTAATTTAAAGTAGCACGATTTTGGTTTCGAGTAGGGTTACCATTTCGAAATTTGAAAAGTCCTAACAAAACGTGGGACAATTGCAAAAAAAGTTCGGATATTTGACTTTTTAATCTTTCTTTTTTGCCAACTCATTTGCTGATTTTATTTTCTAAAACCATTCCTATATATCGAAAAGTATGAGCAAATGCCAAGGCCGGCCAAAGTCCGGACAGAGGATCAAAAGCCTGGATAAGTCCGGACGGATCGTAACCCTTGTATCAAAAGATAGATGTCGTTGTTATAGAAAGTGAATAAATAAGTTGTTCTGAAAGATCTTTTGGTGTTTACTTTAATATTCATGACCAGAGAGAGAGAGCAAGAACAGAACAAGCCATGCATTAAATCGATATCCGCTTTGTTAATAACGTAACGTTCTTTACATTCGTTATCTTCTATCTTTACGTATTTTTCTCTATTAAGGTGATTGCGCAGTGATTACCGCGAAATTCAAATTTTCTTACGTTTTTTGCAATTTGCAAGTCAGTGTCAGGTTGTATCTTGATCAAAATATGATTCGTGACTATAACAGGTACTTATTCACAGAATTATAGTCATTAGAATCATCAACACATCTTCCTAAGTTAGATTTGTACCACAAGAAGAAATCTCCTAGGGAAAAGTGTTTATGGTACAAATCTCACTTATAAAGATGTATGAATGCTTCTTATGATTATAATTCTGTAAATACGTACTTGTTATAGTCGCGAATCAAATTTTGATCAAGATACAACCTGACACTGACCTGCAAATTGCAAAAAACGTAAGAAAATTTGAATTTCGCGGTCTACCACCTCCCATTCACCTTAAGAGCCTACACTACCTCAGCTAAAATTCACTCTTTATCTCGCTCGCTCGATGCTGCTCGCGGACTGAGTGAGAGCGAGACAAAGTGCGGTGCTAGGAGGCAGGCAGCGCCAATAGTTTAGGTATTTGCTTTTTACGGTGAAAATAATGGTAATTAAAAAAAAGTAAATAACATAAGACCTGCTTTATAGTTAGTTCGGTTAGTATACAAAGTTTCATGATCTAATTTGAAGTATTTTTTGAATACCAGCGGTTTATTGTTCGGTTTGGAGGTAACTTTGGATTTTTTTTCTATCGAGAAAATTTTATGAAATCGTGTTTTCGTCTAACATAAGACCTAGCATTAATCCTCAACTTTACCATATATTTATTTCAAAATTAATGCTGCAGTATTTTCGACATAACGGAGGATCATGCTAAACCATTTGAGGTAGTATAGGCCCTTAACTGTTTTGTGTATTTAGGAATAAATAAATACTTCATGATCCTTAGACCTAGACGCGCCCTAAACCCTTCACCATACCATACCACCATGCATGCTTGATGAATCGAGCATCGTTATAGTTGATGATTGAGCACCATGTGTTTCTAAAGGGGCCTCTACGTGCATGACTTTAAGTTCAGTTGGTAGCAAGTTGGCGATGAAGCATATCAAATGCAAGTTTTCAACATCATGGCAGGTTTGCGGACAGGAATCTTGTTATAAAATAAATTAGGACACTTTGTACAATTGAAATAAGTTTAAATCGCAAGGCCAATCTTTACCGCTTTTCATAATGTATTTTTTTTATCTAGGAGTTGGCATTCTGTCTGATGATTTAAGAAATAAAGCTCATAAAAATAAATATTACTTTAAAGATTGCAATCAACACTTGAGTCCTGTTTTAACGTTCTTACTTCATGCAACAACTAAATGCCAGTAATTTTGCGTTATTAAGTGGATACGCAATAATGTACCTACACGGAAAATTATTTATACACATATTTAATTGACTTGGAGGTGCAGTTAATAATTCCATCTGATATATAGGGACATATACTAATGAGTCACGCATTCTCGGGAGACTAAATTCGTAAGTTTTAAAACACTGTAACAGTTTAATAAAATTATGTCTTTTCAGTTTCTTTTTCCATAAAACATTGTTATTTCAAAACAATACTGCGGAAAAACTTATAAAGCGTTTATTGTGCGGTCATTCCTCTACGCAAAAGCAGGTTATTGACTGCAACAACAGATAAACCACAAGTACGATTTTCCGCTTCAGTAATAAAAAGGGAAAAATGAATATGAAATACAAGAACGATAAACCATTATTCGACTTCATCGTTAAGAGAGAAGATGTATAATTTCACTGTTTTAAAAGTCATATCTCAACTTACGACCTTATTCTACCAAAGGTGCGCCAAATATCTACCGTGGTATTTACGTGAACTGAGTCATACTCATAAATACAGTGACGGTAGCAGCAATAGCCGATAAAATATTAATAGCCGAAACGATAAAACAGTTTTTATTAAAAACAATTATTTAAGAATTGCTGGTTATAAAACCGATGATGGTAGAAATGTTATAAAACGTATAATATGGAGGTAAAATATAATATTATAATTTTATGTCAAATGCAAACATAGAATGCAAAATTAACACTAGGTATTTTGTGAGGGAGGTATTTAAAAAAAAATACATGTTTGTATTTTTTTTTTCTATGAAAACATAATGAAACTTAAACTCGAAGCATTTATTTAAATTGAACCATTGACCAGTTATTCAGAAAGTTAAAGATAGATAAATATATTATTAATATATTATTAGAATTGCCTCACAAAACCTAGTGTGACCCATCGCTCATTGTGTCACCCTTTGCAAAATTTCTATATTTTTGTCTGTAATTTATATGGTGTACATAATAAAAAGTATTCTATTCAATTCTATTATTCCATATGAATAATTTGATTAAAAGATTATCATACAAATCCATTACCGAGGAAAACTCGCACTACCAGCTCAGACTGACATAATCCAATTCGACACAGATCCATCTACGTTAGTCTGAAACTGGTATAATTTAGACGGTCACCAAATAAAATAAACAACTCCAAAAAAAATCAATTGACTTTAATAAAATGGCCCTAAAGTATACATATAATATTATGATCCAAAATAAATGAAATAACATCAGAAAAATCGCAAACCTTGCAAAAATAGTAATTTTGTGTCCTAAAATGGATCAACGGTCACCAAAAATGGATTAACGGTCACCAAATCTATAGGTTAGGTTAGGTTAGGTTAGATTGGTGACCATTTATCCATTTTGGTAACCGTTTAGAATTTTTTTGGTAGTAAAATAGATACTTTTTTGGGCGGTGTCTAAACGTAAGCCGTCTGAAACCTATTCCTAAATGAAGAATGAGAGTCCCAATAATTCCCCTGCACTATGGCGTCCCAGACTAACCCATTTACGTCCCATCACTCAGACCTAATCCTTGTCACACAGCAGACTTTGCTCGACTAGCACGTTAGCCCTCTATGGAATTACGTCCATCGCTCCATCACTTAGTGTTTTGAGGAGAGTGTCGCATACAAGAGCTGTAATGGATTTCCTGAAAGATGGAAGTTCGTTAGGCAAGTTGAAGGTTTTGGCGTAACATAGACAAAACGTGTCTTTGTTTCACAAAATCTTTTTGGAGGGGTAGGTATTTTTTTTAGATATTTATACTTACTTATAAAAGTTCTGAATGTCCTAAGCTAGCTATTATAGGAAGGTATAAGTATAATGTACTCATACATAGTATAAAAAAAACATTTTCTTAATATAAGTATAATAATGGACGTATTGGCAAGCGTAGTGTGGGTCGCCCTCCAGCTAGATGGACCGACGACCTTAGAAAGGCGAGTGGGACGGACTAGATGTGGAAGGCAGAGGACAGGGTGTTGAGGCGCAGCCTAGGAGAGGCATATGTCCAGCTGTGAACTGTAATAGGCTGAGTTGGTTGATTGATTTGCGTGCCTAATCTATATCTATACAGGATGTCCCTAGAAGTATGGATCAAATCAAATAGGGGCTTGGGCAAAGTCATTTCCCAACTTTTTGATCCTGAGAATGTTGATGAATTTTTTCACAGTTCAAAAGTTATGACCAACTTTTGTTATTTTCAATCACTGCATAGTGTTCAAAGAACAAAATCATTTTAAAAAACTACCAGGAACTGTCAATTTAAGTTTTTTGGACAGCCCTGATAGTTTTTTTAATGATTTTTTTTCTTTGAGCACTATGTGAAACGATTGAAAAAAATTGGTCACAACTTTTGAACCGTAAAATAATTCTCAATCATCAATCATTCTCAGGACCAAAAGTTTGGAAATGGCCTTGCCCACGCCCCTATTCGATTTGATCCATACTTCCAGGGACAACCTGTATAGTATACAAGACAATTTCCTAACATAATTTGTTTCGTTTTAGCAATCACTGGCAAACTCTTATTCGAAAAACAGAATTATAGCTTTTTTTGATACCCCAATTAACTGTTAGCGTGTTTTACAACGTTTTTTTACGACAAACGTGTCTAATTACAAGCTGTACAACAATTCACAATTAAAACGGCAATAAAACAAAATCGATACTAATAGCCATAAATCGTTTCTCGATGTCGCATGCGAAACGTAATCGATTAAAAATGTCGCACGCAAATACCTACATATGTAGGTACAGAATTTTTTACCTACTAGTGAAAATCGCGTGCGGTGCTCATTTCCTTACTTGTAGAAGAATGTGATATGTTTTGTATTGACAACTTCAACTGTTTATTTTTTAAGTAAGTATGTAAGGAAAGTTATTTCGATGAAAAATAATTTAAAATTACCTGTTTGACTGTTCCGACCGAAATTCGTTGTTTCTGGTTTTTCTGTCCACATTTTCAACCTATTATTGTTAAAAGTAAAGCTAGTAAGTTTTTGGTAGATATTTTGAACAAAAATGCGACCCAGTTAAAGTCGACCACTGTTAACCATGCGGCTGCCGTAACAGGACTGTATTTACTACTATTTAAGTTTTATTTAATTTGCACTTCGCGCAAAGTAGGAGGAAGAAGTCACGTAAAAGACACGTAGACGCTGCGTAAAAACCGCGTAGCCATTGTTCATAGGCCGCGTAGACGTTATGTAGGCATCGACATCTCCAATCGCACGCCATTCAACTCGATTCTCAGCACTCTCATCCAGCTGCTACCAGCCATCCTGCGAAGATCGTCGCTCCACCTAGCCTGAGGGCGTCCTACTTTACGTTTGCCCATTCGCGGTCTCCACTCCAGAAAACGTATACTATATCCCAACGGTCAGCGGTTCTACGGGTAATATGGCCGGTCCATTGCCACTTCAGCTTGCTTATTCTGTGAGCTATGTCGACAACTTTCGTTCTCTGCCGGATTCCAAACATAGCTCGCACACGAATTGCCATACTCAAATACTCATAGCAAATTGGTAATCTCTTCTAAAGTGATCCTTATCAATCTTATATTTCGTTTCTAAACACACTTATTATTGTTTGTTGACGTCTAAATTTACTTCCAATGTTTACGGCGTCCTTGATAAATAATTATGTTTCCCGAGTTTCCTTAATCGTAAGTAGATCAAGGGCGTTGAAACACGTTGATTTATTTAAATCTAGAACCTAATGGCTATATAGAATCAACGTCGCTCCTACTTATCTGAGTATCTATATTGTACCTACCTATGGGGATGCAGAGGACCTGTGTCGTTCTAACTCGTGGAATATAATGAGAGTTAGGTAGAGATAGAATCACAAATAATATTGCTTTTTCTTCATGTTTTAGTATTCTGTGCCTTTTTGTTGTTAAGACATTGTAGTCAAGCTCTTGACCATTCTACTGTTTCCACTTGCATCTGAAGCTGTTGTTACTTTATCTAAGTATATACCACATTTCTCTTTACAACAATTAACATAAACCCACTTCGAATTATCCAAAAATCTGAATTAGATACTACTAGCTGCGCCCCGCGGTTTCACTCGCGTAAGTTTTGATCCCGTGGGAATATCGGGATAAAAAGTATCCTATGTGTTATTCTGATGTATAAACTATATCACTGTAAAGTTTCATCAAAATCCGTTCAGTAGTTTTTGCGTGAAAGAGTAACAAACATCCATACTCACAAACTTTCGCATTTATAATATTAGTAGGAAGTAGGAAGTATAAAAGTTACAAGAAATTAATAAATTATTCATTCAAAATTGCTTTTAAATCCGGCTTTTAAAACATCATCTTAACAATCCAAAAGACAGTTACCGAATCCGCCCACACTTCACCTCTTTCTAAACATGTAATAACCTGAAAGATGAAGCACATCGTCCATCAAAACATGAATGAAACCCAACAGACACCTCATTGACGCACCAATTTTCTTCTCAAATGAATGCAGCCCACATGCCCATCAGTCTGTAATGATGCATCACTCAACCATATTTCCTGGAACCCATTTTTTCCACGATGCTCGCAGACGGCGTGAAGAGATGCGCACACGCACGAACTTGACCCACTTGTTGGAAGTTATGAATTATTTACCGTATACGTTGGCACGCAACGTTTAGTTGGCGGTGTTTAAATTCAGTCATTATGCGTGGGGTGAGGTGGTAATGGTGGCGAGTAGAGGGTAGTGTTGTGTTCCTTATTTGTGTTACAAAGTGTTATAGGATTCAGCGTTCTTTAGGGTTAGAAGAGCAGCACGCTCAACAATACATCATCCTTATATCATACACTGTTGCCATTCTGGTTCAACAATACATCATCCTTATATCATACACTGTTGCCATTCTGGTTCACTGCACAACATAGTCTGCCTATACTGTCCCCACTGCTGGCACATAGGTCTCCTCTCTTCCAGAAGAAGTGGGCTATAACCACGCGGGATTAATGCGAGTTGTTAGATGTCACATATCTTCGAATTTTTGGTTTTAGGACATGCTGTTTCCTCACGATGTATTCACCGTTTTGAGAGCAGTGGTGATGAAATTATTTACACAATGATTGTCGTTCACTAGCAAAGGTAAAATTCGATGCGTTTTTAGCCAACTTTAAGTGAGGAAGTTTTGTTCCTAAAAATTTCAGGTTTTTAAAGTTGAATACGTCTCTAGTTTTTTTTATACAGAAGAATAGTCATGTATGTCTCAAAACTTCGATATTTATGTAGGTAGGTCTAGGTACTAGTACAGTCAACAGCAAAAGTCGCTTAACACTTGAGTTTTTTTAATCTGTTATTGAGCAAAATATTAACACTTCAGTTTTTTTAAATTAATCTCAGTTATTGAGCAAAATATTTGTTCAAAATTGTATTGTACTTCTGCTGCAATTTTGAACAAATATTTTGTCAAAAACTGACATTAAAAAACTGAATGTTAATCGACTTTTGATGCTGACCGTACCAAAAAAAATATTATGTTACTACATTCAACATAATATCACACCAATCTGTCTACCACTTTCCCAACAATGTCTGGGTCGGCTGCTAGTCTAACCGGATGCAGCTGAATACCAGTATTTTACATGAAGCGACTACTTATCTGACCTCCACAACCCAGTTAGTTACGATTAGGGTTGTAACGGAACTTCCGCCTCCACCTCCGCCGTACGAAGATGTATAATGTATTTATAGTTGAACCGCGATTGTAAACCATATATTACTATTTTTCTCCACATCCACTTTCACCTACGACTCCGCCTCCGTTAACCTTCGCATCCGCGGAGGCGAAACTCGTCGTCTCCGCATCCGCCTCCGCCTCCGCAATGAAGGCCTCCGCTACAACCTAAGTTACGATACCCCTTGGTAAGACTGGTTGCCAGACTTTCGGGCTTCTGACTACCCGTAACGACTGTCAAAGAACCACAAATGACAGCCGGGACCAACGGCTTAACGTGCTTTCCGAGACACGGAGGGGTCTTGGTCTGTAGGTAAAGATGTCACCTAGCCACGGACCAACCGCGGCAAGCGGAGCTTAACCTGATCGAAAGATCCGTGCGGCTGGTATTACTTAACCACGAGCCCCTTATTCTCCTCAATATCTATCTATTTAATTCCTTCCTAAGCTTGATTAATTTCCTCCCCGTGCGATCTAATGCACTTAAATTAACAGGATTACTTTAGAAACTGCTCAACATCATAAATTTTAATTAAAACGCTAATCACTTTATTAAAATTAATAGAAATACATTGTTTAGCTTTCTATTAACGCTATTGGAAAGATACTTTTATGGTTTAATCATTATTAAACTAAAGTTGCGATAAATTGAATAACATAGAAACATTACAGTTTCTAAATAACTATAGACCATGTAATAACCACTAGGTAGGTTATTATAGATAATAATAATAAGCCTCATTGGTTTAGTGATCGTAAGAGGTACTGCTTAGCGAGACGTCCTGGGTTTGGTTCCCGGTTCGGACAAAGTATTACCCAATGGGTTTTTCCACAGATATAGATAGACCTAGATAACGCAAGTATCACGATCTGTATGAAAACCAAGCGTGCCATTTTTTTTTACTGCCGTCACAAGTTCTCTTTCTCACTCACGCTCACCCAAGCCAGCAGTACACAGCAGTGCGATTCTGTAACCATCTCACCGTGAAAACTTAAGTGAAGTGAGCGTGGAGTGAGCTGTCAGCGTCATCCTGATGCTAGGATTGATACTCTTGACAGCTCGCTCTAAGCTCACTTCACCTAACTTTTCACGGTGAGATTTTTACAGAATCGATCGGCAGGACTGAGCGCGAAAATGGCGGCTTACGATTTTTGAACGTAACTTGGTACGATTTTTGGCACGCGAAGTAGTTGCTCTTGCGTTATCTAAGTGTATCTATATCTGTTGGTTTTTCTATCTGAAATTTCTAGCTCGGAGTCTAGTTTTGTGCCCCGCTGATGGCTAGTAGGCTAGCCCCCTATTACATGGCTAGCCCCCTACAACATTTTGGCATATTGCATGCCTTAAAAAAAGATTTCTACCAATTTAGGTATGTTATGTAAGTTGGTTATGGCTTTCGTCGTTTTATTTCTTCAAGTATCTCATCTACTTAGTAAACCTTAGGTATAACCGTACCTATACCTTTTTTTTTATACCTCAAGACACAAGTTTCTGAAACTTGAACAATTTGTCTAAATATCTACCCATAACTGCAGTATCGAAGAAAAAGATGTGTTGCGCCGACTCCAAATAAATTGGCATAGAGGAAAGAGAATGACGTTGATGATAAACTACAAATCTTGGATTTTTACGAAGTATACTTATACCTAAATGACAGTATGTAAGTAATCGCTCTTCGCTACCACAGTAGCCACACTTCATATTCAGCCACCACAAATTACATTATGCATCGAACATTCTGCAACGCTGGAATCGAGAAATCTCGCAAGATGACAAGCTAACGTTGCTAACCGCTTATTGATTCCGATTTGTAAATATGTAGGTAGTAACTATTTATTAATAACTATTCATTTTGTAGTGTAGTACCGACTGTGTGGCAGGACGCGGTAATCGGTGTTGATTTACTATTATTATTTATTTATTTATATTTAATAACAAGTAACAAAGGACTCAAAGTTAGTAACAAGATTTCTTAACACTATTTCAGTAAACTTAACCTAACAGTTTTAACACTGCAATATAGTTCATGCGAATCCCTGCTACAAACTCGAAAGTTTACAGCAGAAATTATTAATATTAATAATTATTGATGTTATTTGAAAAGGCAGGTGTTTAGTGTACCCGCATTTAACTAGTTTTATTACAAATCCTATGTATGCAATAGACTTGTTCTGTAATACCAACAGCCAACAGGGAACTTGGCGAAAATTCATACTTTGAGCTGCTTCTAAGAATTTCCTAAAGGAAAGCTAATAACGCCTTTCCCGACCCGGGGAATATACAGGGTGCCCCGTGACAGGGTAATTGACGCACAAACTGGAACCATAAATTCAGCACATGAATTTTGCTTAGTTTTTTGTTATTAAAAAAAAAACAATTTCAAGCAAAAGTCTAGTACCTACGAGGTCAAAATATAAGGAACAGTTTTTTTTTTTTAATAACCGACGAATATTTCAACGCAGGTGGTTTCAGATGGGCAGCGGGATTGTCCGAAAGGGTTACCGCTGCCCCGGAACATAAAGGGCTAAGGAAGGAACACGGGTGGGTTTTAGTCAGTAAGACACAGAGACACTCCCTTCTGCTCCACCCAGATCGGGAGGGGTCATTTGATGATTTCCCATCCTCAAAAAAAAAAAGGTGGTTTCAGATCATATCTGAATTCAGTAAAAGACTGTGCGTCGATGTCCCACCATTCTGTAGGTATATATATCTATCTAATAGTCCTGTTATTAATTTGATCCTAACAGTGAAGACCGATAGTCTGAGAAAAATAAATTCTTGCCAAAGTATGTGGAGTTATCTAGGAATTTGGATAATTTATGCGATATTAAACTTCGATACCATGGTCTGCTAAACAATGCATTAGCTTCTACTACATTTCACTTTTGTGAATATATTAATTTAATATCCGTACTTACGACTCTATAATTATATCATTTATATGCACCTACTCTAACTTTACCTACCCATATTTATTTTTATGATCCCCACGATACGCGGATTAAGTGCGTAACACACTATCAGTGGCAATAGCTTTAACATTCATTGCGTTATTTACGTTGTTGACAGACAAATTTTTCGCAGTTATGCATTGGATTAGGAATATCCTTTAAAATGATTCAGATTGTGATTGGAAATGTGTTACACAATTAAAGTACTGGACCTAGAATAGGGGTAGGAAATAAACATGACCAGTGTTTTTCATTTTCACTTAGAACTTTAAAGAAATGTGTCCGCCTTGAAAGACCGCAGTGAACAATCTGTGTGCATTTACTTACTCTATTAGGCTGCAGGTACATTAGTGCCTACCTATTCAATATTGCTTGCTAAGATATACAAATGCACAAATTAGGAAAAAATAAGCGCCACATTAACAAAATCTAATATACTTTTCTGAGCCCAAGAAGCGTGACTCCACACACAGACAACTTCTTTATATCACAACTTTACTGACATACTCGCATCAAATGATCATTTAAATTTTTTTGTTTGAATTCATTAAAACAGTGCTTCTTGTGCAGTCTGATGCGTTTGCGCCTGTTTTTCTGTCCGTCTGCCGCCATGGCCGACTTACCAAGTTACTGGGCGGGCGATATAATCTTTTTCTTTGTATTGAATGTATGTTTTCTTTTTCATAGCTGTAAGTAGGGCTTTTAGTAAAAAAAAGTCTGCAGAGAAATGCGTCGGTGTGGACTAGCAAATAACTCGCCACTAAGTGCATTTGCATAAGTAACAAGTACTAACGATGATCAAATTTCACCCTGGCACGTGTCTGCCATAGAACTACATAATGGCTTCGTGAATGCATCTAAGTGTCAAGGTAGACTGTCACAGGTTCTCGCGTTATTATGGACACACTATGGATGGGGTTTATTTATAAGCGTTGCTTATTGTTAAGTGATGTTTAAACGTCAAAAATGGATGGTTATATAGTCCCTAATCATTACTAAACTTTAAACAACGTTCATAAATAAAGGTATACGCTTTGACAGAGATTTTGACTCAGGCATAATTTGTAGACTAATATCTATCTCTACACCGTTACATTTTGATCGTTTTAATCCTTAAAAAGGGTCATTGGGTCATCATTATGAACAACATTTACTATGGGACCAACCCCGAAATAGTGAAAAATAAATCAGCTGATCCATACATTTATGTTCGCATAACTCGACGTAATGTATGGATCAACTGATTTTTATTTCACGATTAAAAGTTGTTCATAATGATGAGTATAATGACACCTTTTAAAGATTAAACACATTTAACAAGATTTTTCAAGATTAAACAGATTTTGTGTACATATCGTATGTGGACTTTTTTCTCAGACATCTATTCGAGGTGCGTTTTTTGACCATAGTCATGTACATAATAAAATAAATATGTATTAGTAATAGCCGTATGTATGTATTACAGCCTTAAACAAACGAGAGAATCCTTCGTCTTTCTCTTGATCTTCGCCAAGACATTTCAATAGTAAGCATACATAGATAAGCATAGTATTATTTTTACATTTAGTTATACCATATTTTTATAGCAGTCAAATATGTAAACAGTAAAAATACAAATCTTTTTAATCCAAGGGGGATCGGAACTGTCACTCCTTCATACAGGTTATACAGTAACCTAGTTAGGAGATCAGAACTGCACCCATTATAATTGTAGCAAATCTGTAATTTTACATATCTAGATTATATACCCATGTACCTGCTGCAATACTTGTAAATGATCAATAAAGATTATTATTATTATTATTATTGTCTAACATGTATTTTTCTCTCTTTTTCAGCCATAAGGGCCCTTGGTACGGCCCTTGGACGACGCCGACGGTGACGGCGACCGGCGACTGACCGAGGTACCCGCGCGGGCCGCCACCGCCGCCCGCGCACCCGCGCTGAGCACGCATGGGGACGGGGAACTAGGGGCAAACGGGGGCAATGGGGGAATTTGGGGGACTTGGGGAACAGTGGCCAGGGGAACGCACCTAAAGACACTTAGCTCTAGAGTTGGACGACCTAAATCACCAGCTGGTACAGTTTACTTTATGAATGACACTATTTAGTCGTAATGACTACGGATGTGTTGTATTTTGGTCTTATCGCATCTGATACAGTGCATTATGTAAATTAGTTTTTCGTTGGCTCCATATTGGAATCTTAGTATTGCTATTTAATTATTATGTAACACTCACAATTGCAATCGCTATTATTCTGACAGTTCATTGCCATTGCGAACTATATCATCAAAATGACATCGTTGAGCTGTCTAAATGTCTCTGCGATTGCGAGCATTCTACGCAATGTATGGACGCAGCTCTATCTGTTAGCCAAATGTTAAACAGCACTACTAAGTTCTTGATATGAAACCAATGTTGAACTGTTAAAATATAATCACAAACTGATACTATTTATTTCTGTATGTGTATAGTTTTATTGTCAAATTTTGTCAGAGAATATCATGATCAAGTTATATTCTAGTTCTATAAAGTTAATAGTTCGATAATTTTACTTTGTCCGACTTCTAACTTCGTTATCGTCACAAATTTTTAAGTAAACTTAACACCAAACTGACACTACGGGGTGAAATTGAAAACATGCGACAAATCGAAATGGGAGATTATACTCATCATTTAGAACAACTTAATATGGAATATAATATATATACTTTACTATGGGACCATACCTGAACGCGAAAAAAAATCAGCTGTTCCCTACACTTATCGTTCGCATACCTCGTCAAAATGTAGGGAACAGCTGATTTTTTTTTTCGCGATTTCAGCTTTGGTCCCTTAGTAAAAGTTGTTCATAATGATGAGTACAATCTCCCATTTCGGTTTGTCGCATGTTTTCCATTTCAACCTGTAGATTATTTCAAATCTTCACAAAATGTTTTTTTTAAATCAGATTTTTATTGTCAGACCGGTGTTAGACTGAAATCGAAAATGTTGTTAAATATTTTTTAAGATTATCACAATCACTCCTACCTAAATCATTAAAAGCAAATTGATTGTCATCGTTTACGTGAGCTGTCTTTTAAATTTTTGTTGGAAAACTTCATCAATTTGTTTTAAAAGAACGTCGTAAAGTTGGCTGTTAGCAAGTTTAAAGCAGTAATCACATAAGGCTGGGTTACACCTACCTAGATGCAGCCAAACTGAATTAACATGTAGTTAAACACTTTGACATCTGAGTGTACAGACGCCAGCACATCAAGCTACCCGAAACTGTCAAATTTTCCCAATCAACTTTGAACCTTATACTTTAGAGATAAAGTTGAAAATCTATTAAAGAAATTTGACAGATTGTAGTAGCTTGATGTGCTGGCGTCTGTACCTATCACAAAAAACGATTTTATTGATGAACATTTTGCGTGTTTCCCGCCTAAAACACTTCTTAGAGCCTAATACATGTCCAAGGCGTGTTTAATGCCTTTACGCAGGTCGTCTGCGCCGCGATAACGCGTTTTCTGCTTTAAAAAAAACAGCGCTAATTGCGTTTACGGTTGCTGCGATTAGTTTACGACACGCCATGTGTACAGGCCCTTACATTTCAAGATTTCTATAACATCCGTATCCACGGTCACACTACAAAATCGATTTGTTAAAATAATACATAAATTCAAAGTAAAATACTTCTTATTTTACATCTGCGGTTGATTGTTGTACGCTCTTTTTTTATACTTTGATGATATTTTCGTTAACCGAAACTAAAGGCATGACAAACCGTAACAAATACAATTTCACATTTTTTTTTTAAATTTAATAGCCACAATTCTAATGTAAAAAACTTTTATTTAATTGGCACACAGTAGGTATACAGACTATGGTAATGATGATTTCTGTAAATAAAATTAAAAAAAAAAACAGTTTTATTATAAAAATAATCTTTAAAAATTACTAATGTTTTTGCTGAACATTGTGCTTAAATACTAACACTAACGACTTTCTAAGTTTCCTTTTGATGCGACACCTATAAATGTCTGTACAGCGAAAACATTCAATTCCATTCACAGTAAGAAACTCATTATTAGAGCCACGACTCGCCATTAAGTTTTGCTTTTCTTTTAGATCATCTAGCGTTACAGTTTGTAGAAATAAATTCCCCTCACAGCCACGTGGCAGACGATAGCGAACTTTATGTAAGTGATTTAAGGTGCAATTTTATAGGAGACCCCCTGAGTCCGAATGGTGAACGAATTGATCCGTCCGATGTTGTGAAACCCCCGTGTCGTCGCTCGGTGCGGTAGTCCCGTACTGTGGACTGTCTCTTTTAGGCTACGTTACCATTTCACGACAACTCGCTCAGTTTCATCTACATCGACACCTCAATAACATAATCGTTAATGCATAAGTGGATAGAGACGTCGATGTATATCGTCAATGCACGATTTGTCGTGAATGGGGACGCGGCAACATAGCCTGTGAACTGATCTGTATAGTAACTTTCTTATGATGATGCCAAGGGGACGGTTAGCTCGTTCCGATCATGTATAAAGCTTTAATTTTTAGTGTTAATTACGCGTCACTTAGCTGAGGCACTTTGAGACATTTAAAATTTAAAAGATCTCAAAAATCTACATTTAATTTATACGTCAGAGTTGTACATAATTGGAGAGGGTACATCTGCATAAATTGACTCAGCGATGTGGCGGTGACGTTGATGTCATTTAGGTGTCCGCGGCAGGGCCAGGCAATTGAGAGCGGGACCGAGGACCCTCCCCTACACAACTACAGGCAATTATAACTGAAATATGAATTCCGATGTCATGACGCAATTACTGGACATCTTCAGGGAACATGGCTTATTTTATGGGTATTCCAGAACAATATGGAGCTAATATAGAACATAATTTTAACGCAGGCACATGTGGGTACGTAATTTCAGACTTGCACCTATGCCCGCTTTGGGCGGCCTTAATAAGGCCCGCAGTACCATAAAAATACACAGGGCCATATGTATAGGCGAACAATTTCAAAAACATACTAGCTAATGGTACCTAAATAAACTTCTAAGCATCTCTATTAATTAGTACCTAGGTAGAAAACTTACTTACCTACTAGCAAAAGTACTCTTGCTTCATACTTCTAAAGATTACCGGAAATAGCAAATTGCTCTCAATTATATGATGAAGCCGCGTATACCTAATTGCCATATTATTATATACTTGTTTATCATTTTGCCTAATGCAGATAAGTTCACAATAACTATGTGTGTTCATTGGAACGGAATTGCAAACCCACCTCTTAGGAGCATCTACAATTTACGCTAAAATATTTTACTTGGATGATATGCTCATGTTTTGTTAAAAGACAAGGCTGGATGGATGAAAGTTGGCTGTATTTCTCCCTATAGCTGTATTAATTACTTTTTGGATCTTTTACATGAACTCTCAACATAAATAATTTGTTAAAATAGCGCAAAAAGCTGCAATATAAACCAACAGCTTAAAAAAATCAATCAACAGAGTTTTCGCAGTCGAAAATTCGTCACCCTTGTCCAGCCAGACGCATTTCCCCGAAAATACCTACGTGTCTGCATGGTGGGTGCTTCATCAAATTAAAAGCTACATATCACGTGTAGGTATAGCTATAGATCTCTGGCTGCCGCCATGACAACCATTTAAAGCCGTTAAATCCGAGCGCAGGGATGCTCGCAGCCAGCGACTCAGCGCACATTATTCTGACATTTGATCAAAATCGATTACACACGCTTCAGTCATCTCCGGCATTTTCTCGTGCGTAGGGAAGCTGTTTTACTTACAAAATGTTGGTTTTATGATGCAAATTCCTCTTCTGGGTTGATTGTTTTTAATTTTGTGTATGTAAGAAAATGTACCTACATATCTGTCAGACAATCAACAGCCTTCATTACCCATGCCCTTATTAACCCGACATGTTTCGTTACTTAAGAGTGATGTACAGTAAATTGTGGATGCTCAACCAACCATATCCGTATATTATAAGAAGGTGCGTCAATAAGTACAGTTACAGAGTACGTGCGTAGTGCATAATACATATATGTTTAGTTGTGATATGATACAACATGCGCCGAGGTGCGGCGTTAGTTCCAAATAAGTGCAATCCAAGTCGGACTGTATGTATATCGTAGTTAGAAAAGTTAAGCGGAGGTACGATGCATTTAATTTATGTGTAGGGGCTTGTGTGGGTCGGATTTGTTATTCAAATCATTGTTTAATATAACCCGAGGTACCGACGATGTGCACATCTCTATCAGATGTAAAGTGATCTCGATATCCCTAAACCAGCGCCATCTATCGACGGTAATATTAAACTCAGTATTTTAGTTGTAAGTAACAGTTCGACCTGCATCAGCTTCATTTATTATTAGACAGAACCTCAAGATGACTGCTGTTAGCACGATAGTTACAGATAATTAGGCTAGCAGCAGTCGGCATGGCGTCTAAATCTGGTTAAAATGAGAGTAGGCAAAATACATAGTCCCAGAAACGAGATGAGTAGAGACGATTTCTTTTGTTGGCTATGAACATTTGAAGACATGTAATTTGTCAAATTAGAATAACATTTACCTAAATGGGTTAAAGTAGACAGTGCTGTAACATGTTTAAATTATAATTCAGTGTTTTAATAAGTAATAGTAGAAATGCAAATTATTTCACATAATTTAAGTTTAGGTGTCCGCAACGTATCTTTGATTGCGGACAAATAATATAATTGCATCAACAATCTTACTGTTGCACATAAACCACAATTTAGTCAGTGTGGACATTAACCAGTTGTAGCATTTAAATATCTCAATGTTCGTTTGTGTCAATCAATGTGATGTTTTGCTTCAAGAATTTCATAATAATCCGAATATAATAATTATAATATAATTAATATCTGTAGTGAAGAAGAATTATTCTCATTTTAGCCAGTGTAAGTCTGTGTTAGCGTCGTAATATTGATGTCGATTCGTGTTCTTATGACTTATTGAACTTTCACCATAATTGTATGGAAATAATCGTAATAATATCAACTTTGTGACCACTGAATATTGTTAACTTAAAATTCGAATTTCCGTTGCAGTTTTTGCACTCATTGATGACTCTGTAAAAATATTGTAATGGTCTATGAATGAATTTAAAGTAATTAGGATTTTTGGTAAGCCCTGTAACAATGTACCTAACTAATATGTGTAAGATTAAGGAATTAATTGATATTAGCAATATGCAATAAACCAGTTTATTTGTTACAACTATTTACTATATAATTCACTATGCAATGTATTTTAGTATTTTATTATGTTTGATAATTGATGGCAAATATGTTATTTTCATAATTATTTAAGCAGTATTCGTCCTCAAAAAAGTTATAAGAACACAAACTCGATGTTATAAATTATAAAATAATACCTTTTTATTAAAAAAAAAATCTATTTATTTCGTTATTTTTTAAGTTTTCGATGATTTTAATTGTTCTCGTTACTTTCCTTGGGAATCTTTATCAATTTGTAGTAATTAGTAAGTACAATTCTCGCGCAGTATGTAACAACGGGGATCGAATGCCGGTGTGTCTAAGTATAAGAAAATTATTATTGATATAAAAACTACTTTTCTAATGTACAATTCCATTTTTTCTATTCCGGTGTCACTATTATTGTGTGTGCCCGTATTAGCCGGTTACTGCCGGCATTGCCCGGTTCCATCCCCGTTCGGAAGACGCAGTGTTGTTGGTTATTCTTGTTCGTGACTACTCACTATTCCAAAAGTTTCCTGATGTAATTTATTGACTTGAATAATGAAATTACGCTTCTAAAGTGTATTACGTATGTAAATATAGGACAAACTAATACCTATTATTGATAGTGAATGTTGTAATTTGTATATAAGTAACGAAAATTAAATTTTAAATACATAGATAACATTGTGCGTATTTATTTATTTTATTATCTCCCTGACATACCTCCTATGCCTATACCAATATATCAAGCATTCATCTACATCGTTAGTCACAGATGAGAGTGTAACTGGTAATGTATGAAATAGCCGGCTATAATAGTGGCTATGAATCGTTCTATGCTGAAAAATGCGTTATGCATAATAGTAGTTTCAGTTAAGGAATCGAATGAAACAATGAGTAAAAATCAATATACGTAAAATATAATTATAATAACACATTATTTTACACATTTCGACAGGGTTGTACAATGTTTAACTGGAATCGGAAATGTATAGAATTGAAATAGCTTTGTACAATATGTATACAGTCATATAAATACGTGCGAACATGTATTAAATATTTTGTACACACTTCTTATTACAAAAACTAAGCATCACTAATTGAATGGACATCGTCAATAGCTTGTTTTTCCTACCCACCAAGAGATGGCGCTAATACAATTTTTCACTACTTAGTTTCAATAGCACGCAATAGATGGCAGTGTTACAAATCCTGCGATGCGTGTTCAACATCATTATTCCTTTGCTATTATGCTTTTTCATACAATATAATACTACTTGAGATCGAATTTAGTTAAAAAACCTATTGACATTAAGGCTATAATAAACGCGCTAGACACCAAACTACGTATATTATCACGTCAGGATGGGTACCGAGTGCGTCAGCCGACTAAAAAGGACATTCCTCAAGCAATTTCAGACTACAGCAGCACATCACATGTTTGGAGACAATACAAAATATTCAATACATTATTAAATATAAAATCACAGTTGCGAAGTAGCGCCAAATATACAACACACGCCTTAACAGTGGCCTACAGGATATACCTAGTACGTTACACTGGTAGGAAAGTATATAAGATAGGCTATTGGGTAATATTAAGCGCTGATTTGTTTTAGCCGGTCGTAACCATAGAGGAAACATATTTTCAGAAGATTTTTTTTTTTAAATTATACAGCTTGTATTAGAAATGTGTGGTCATATTTTAGAGGAAATGCGGATGGTCATTTCTCCATAGAAACGCTCTCGCCTGGTTTCTTTCTGGTTAATGACCATAAAGCAATGATTTTTTACAGAATAATAAATAATAACTACTTGTATGTCCCTATGTTTACCTTTTATTTATTTATTTAAACTTTTCGCACAAAAAGGTACAAAGGCGGACTTAATGCCTTAGGCATTCTCTACCAGTCAACCTAGGGTGGTGAAGAGATTAGATGGCAGGTGCTTCGGTTGAGAGGAACAATTAGAAAAAAAAAACCTGTACCTTTTCGATGATACATTATTTTTATAAGCACTAGAACCCTCAAAAAATGCCGATTTATACCGCTATCAACAGAGGCCTAGTGTACAAGTTTGACAACAATTAATGAAAAAAGAAAAACAGGGACACAGTATACCTATATCCTTTTTATTCAGTTAACGAAATATCTTTTAAATTGGTCTAATATTGGAGGACCTCGAATTATGACTTTTTACTTTGGCTTTTTCAAGTCTCTCCGACCGCATTTCCTCTTAAGGGTGTGTTACAGACCCTCAAACTAAACAACTTTCTCCATGGGACCAACATCGTAATCGAGAAAAAATTATCTGCTGTCCCATACAAAATTTCAATATCTACTCGACCCTAACTGACAGCTAAGATTTTTTTCGCGATTACGATGTTGGTCCCATGGAGAAAGCTGTTCAGTTTGATGGCCTGTAGTTATTTTACAGATTTAATAATATGTGTAGTTCTGTATCACACCCATAAATTATGACCATACATTTCTGATAATCTAAATATATAAAATTCAAAGTCCTGACTGCCTGATATCAACGCAAAGATTAAACCGCTGGTCCGTGGTGTGTTCTTTGTGAAGAGTAGGTATCCATTAAGAAAGGATTTTTCGAAATTCCACCCCCAAGAGGGTGAATGGGGGAAGGGTGAAATTTCACGCGGGCAGATGCTAGTACTGTATAATTTAATAAACCGTTTAGTATAACGTGTTCTGCGCTTAAATATTACCCCTTACAATTTAATTTTGACCATATTTCATATTGAGGAGACGAGTTCAACTCCAGGCTATATTTGTAATGAAAATAACATTATGCGTTGGTATTCGTTTTTATTAGGAATCCTTTTAACAAACTTGATGATACCATTTCATTATCGCGAAGCGCCTTCCAAACGACTTTCAAGGCATTACTTCGTTCCACGATTAGGTTAGCATCAGTTTAATCGTATCCTCAGTATGTCAGGAAATATTGCTTTGAGCTGACCATCATTTATCCAAACAGGGCGACTGCCTTCTGAGCAATGTGATGATTGCCGAAGTTGAGAAGCCAACCGTTCAGTCATTACATAATTTAGTCGCGAAAAAAAAATTAAAAGATATTCTTAATAAAGTTGTGATGTTTTAAACATTACTTATAGCCTACGAATAATAAAAGTCAAGAAATTTAACTCAAGCTCAAAAATGGCACCACGCAAATGTTTACCGCGGTGGGCGTTGCCGAAAATGCCACCGCGCACCATAACCAATACAACGCTTTACGCGAACGCAGCGGATTGGTTTATTTGCATGTGTTCTTTCGTTCGAATACTCGAGGTATTTTGTCAATGTAGTGAAGTTTGGAGCCGAATTTCCCGTTGATTTTGTTCATAGTTGCGCTTTCTGACTTTTTATTATTCGTAGCTTAAAGCAATAATAAGGGTCTGTTTTCAAGCGTAACAAATCATAAAAATAAAAAGTTCGTGTGATGCCTCTATGGTGCAATTTCCTAGTGTGTAGAGTCTAACAAATGCTATAAATTACTATGTTACATATGAAAACAGAAATTATTATTATTACAATATAATCACAATTCCTGTAAGGTAAGGTTAGTTCATCTAATACACAACATAGTGTGTAAAAATAACGTAGCCAAGCAAGAATCAACTTTAAAATTTCAAGAATGTAAGATAAAAGAGTTTATGTGAATCAATCATATGTGGCAATCAGAGTTTATATTATTATTATAGATAGAAATAATTAAAATTATTTTTATCACAAAATCTCATTTATTTCATAACAGTCGAGGAGAATATACAAAGTTTATTTCAGATTATGCTAGTCACGTTAAAAATCTAAATATGTATTTAGTTGCAAAAGAGATTTTGTGAACTTATTTATCAACTATCCACCTTCGAGCACTCACAATAAATGTCATTTCACCTAACTGTAGGGATGCAGACGTATAGGAATCAATATAGTGTAAAATATAAACATTTAAATATTACATAATAGAATTATTGCACTGGACACTAATCCTAGACAGACTATTGCCAAGTCTAGACTTTTTAACTAACGTATAGTAAATAGTAATAATAATAATTGAGACAGTACAAATACTTGTTTAATTTAATCAAATATAAAGTTCTATTTTATGTCACAAGTAAGCTCAGGTCAATTTGTGACGAGGGTCAATTTGTGATCAGAGTCAGTTTGCAGCAGGATCAGTAGGTGTTTTCAATCAATATGTGACCGAGGCCAGTCTGTGACTACTGTGACAAGGGCCACTTTGTGACCAGCCAGTTTGTGACCAGTTAGTTTGTGACCAAAACCATTTCCACAAAAGGTTGTTGTATTAAGATTCCCCTGTATATCCTTAGCTTAAGTATATAAATAAACTTTTAGCTTTATTTGATAACAGGTAACAACAAAAAACGTCTTCGCTTTTATTTAAAGTAGAATTATATTTTTTTAATTTGATAAAACGCCAATCACGTTAAATAAATAATTAATTGAATCAGATTACAAGTTTTGCATTATTTTTATGAGGGTTGATGGCAGATTTATTTAGTTGAGAGTTTTTCAGAGAACCCAGAGGTAAGGCCTTTATTTTTTTATAACCAACCCCACAAAAGGAGTTTGTCCCACGCAAGACGCAAGTAAACATTAAATTATAATTATTTTCTTGTTTTGTAAGTTATTTAATCCCTCGATACTTTATTAAATATGTACCTCAACAATTCCTTTTGGATAAATTAATAAATCATATTATTCAATAATTACATATATCTCACTCATATAGCGATACTAAACACAAACGTACATTATTATTATTATTATATAATTTGTGTATATGCACCCGATGTACACAATATAATAATATACATTATCATAATTATTTTATAACGATGAATAAATATTCTACAGTCAAAAATCTAAAGGCCGGGCCCTACACGCTGCACCGTTTTCTGAAACTCATGCTGCCTCTCTCATCTCCTTTTAACTCTAACTTGTTTATCACAACAGCTGATAACAGAAGTCAATTCCCGTAATTAAAAACGTTCAAAATCTAGTCGCAATCTCATCTCAGCGACAACCAATGTCAAAAACTTGTCAAAAATTTAGGGAAATTGACAACATTTCAAATCTGACACAACCTTAAAACAAAAATACCGCTTCTTTATTTTCGTATCCTGAGTTCAAATATATTTATTTTTTAATTTCTACATTTCTGAGAAAAAAAAATGAAAATCATAAAACATGTGATGACGTCACATCAATGGTGGAATGAGGTAGTTACCTTTGCGCATTCCAATGTCTGATGAAAACTCAAACAAGACATGACATGTCTTGTTTGAGTTCATGTCAATGTCAAGTTGAATTGAACAATATTTTTCATAACAACTCGATACGTTGCTTATTGTTGTTATACCTTTTTTTTTTTTGTGGATGGGAAATCATCCAATGACCCCTCCCGCTCTGGGTGGAGCAGAAGGGAGTGTCAGACTCTTACTGACTAAAACCCACCCGTGTTCCTTCCTTAGCCCTTTGTGTTCCGGGGTAGCGGTAACCCTTTCGGACAATCCCGCTGCAAGATACAGGCTGAGCCTAGTTTGGGGCCCACAGCTACTTCTACTTATGCACTCTTCTAACTATCATTGTTTGTAATTGTATTTAATTTTTGATTTTGCTAATAACATAGATCCCAATGAAAAATATAACAAACATACGCCAACGAGTTTCACAAGTTGAAAAAGTGACAACGACTGAGACAAATGATATATGACAGTGACATCTAACAGTTTTTTTGACAGGTCACAGTGAAGCAAAGGTTTTATCGCCATTCCACCGTAAGCATGACGTCATTTGGACCTTACGTCTTTTTAGAATACACCGAATTACAAAGTTGAAATTATGAATGAAAAGTATATAATTTCGAAAAACGGAAAAATACGGGTGCCCTAGATTTGGTTTTACTTTAATATAACGTAATAACACATGCTGGTTAAAAATATAAAATGTTGTCAATTAGTGTTTTTGACAGATCGTGACTGAGATCAGACTGTGAACGTTTTTAAAATTACGAGAATTGCCCCTCTTACCTATTCTTACCTCTTTTACCAATTAGATACTTGGGTTTCAGAAACCGAGGATTAGTTTTGCAGATAAGCGACTAAGTTTCGTATCAATCTGGAATAAATAAACATAGAATGCCAGTCATAATATTTCTTTTTTACAATTCTGACACTACATCGAAAATATACTATCATTTAAATACATTTTTTTTTCGTTATTATTCTAGTAGTAATAATTAATAGTTTCTCATGTTAGTCGCTAGTCTGTATAACTAATAAAAATTAAGAGCCCCATCCATGATAGAAAATACAGTTACTATTTTTCTTGTTAATACGTATAGTTGCTTAAATAATTTAGGTTAGGTTCATAGTTCCATAATCAACTTTCGAGCCGAAAGCGACACGGTAGCCCGCGAAATTCAAATTTTCTTACGTTTTTTGCAATTTGCAGGTCAGTATCAGTTTGTGTGTTGAACCAAATATTATGCGCGCCCCTAAAAAATATTAATATATAGAATTACTAGCTGACCCCGCAAACGTCGTTTTGCAAAAAAGAAAAACAAAATAGATAGTAGCCGATTCTCAGACCTACCCGATATGCACACAAAATTTCATAAAAATCGGTCCAGCCGTTTCGGAGGATTATGGTAACTAACACTGTGACACGAGAATTTTATATATTAGATAATCATAAAAATCATCAATATAACTCTTTCAGTTCATATTACCTACCTATTGGCCCCGATTCTGTTGTTCACAAACTAAACTAAATTTAAGTTCAGTGCATCTTTTTCTTTCTATTTCAATATGAAAAGGACAGAAGATAAATATTAGTTTAGTCCTGTCAAATTAGATAAACCATAGCCAAGCTTAGACGTGATTAAAAAATTGGCTACTAAAAATACGTCAATTTACGTCAGGCGCTAACAAATTGACAGGACTAAACTAATATTTATCTTCTGTCCTTTTCTTAGTGAAATAGAAAGAAAAAGATGCACTGAACTTAAATTTCGTTTGGTTTGTGAACAATAGAATCGGCGCCATTGAATGACATTTGACAAGACATTTGAAGCCAATTCTAACTAAAGGAGTTGCATTGCTAATTCTAATGATTATAATTCTGTAAAATCATATTTGTTACGGTCGCGAATCATATTTAAATCAACATACGACTTGACACTGACCTGCGTATTGCAAAAAAAAAACTTTAATTTCGCATTTCCCCTTCGCGCATTCCCTTACATGCCACCGGTTTATGGAGTACTTATTTTCGTGTTTCAACCTAACATTTTTAATGGGAGACCAAGACGTAATTTTCTTTTGAAAATGATTTTCGTCCCAGGACAAAGTGATTCGAAGAAGTTCAAAGGAGATCTAAGATTAAGGCTGTGTCCCCAGTAGGCAAACTGTTAGCGGCTGACTGAGTTTGCGGCGTATCGGTTTAGTACGCCCTTCCATATATTTGAAATGGAGTGTCCACAGTTTGATAGTTTTGCGCTCACTTTACGCTCACTTTACTCACTCAGTCGGCTGCAAACAGTTTGCCTACTGGGGACACTGCCTAACAATCATCTCATTTAGTTAGACCTCTATATTCTAGTATGGACGAGACACTTAATACGAATAATGCCCGGCCCGGGAAGTATAAATTTTAGCTACTTACTAGAAGTACATTAGGCGTAAGTCTTATTTTGGTTGGACGCTTCATAGATACTTTTGTTGAATTGAGATCTGAAATTGAAATAATATTCGAATCAGATTTTTTTTTATACAAAAAGAAATATTTTAGCATGGCCTAACAAAAGACAGCGACAAATAAAATTAATAATCATAAAGGATTATTTCTATCACCACGCTTGACAAACAGTTCGGTGATAAGAGTATTGTTTTTGTGAAATTCAACTTGCAGATTAATATCGATGCTTGAAAGGTAAAATTAACTAAACGACAGGTCGAACTTCTCAGAAAAAAAATCATATAAATTCTTGTAATCATCCTACAGGCATAATTCTTACTGTTTTGGAAATCTTATTTTAGCATCTGAATCATTTTTCAAAATGAAAAGTTAAACTTTAAACTGTGTTCCTGTAAAGTTACTCCCACCCATGTCGCTTAGTCAATTTTGCCTTTCAAGCGTCGATATTATAATGAAAGAGAAGAGTCGAGGATCGTCGAATGGGTCACTTATTTTCCGACCGGCTTCTTGATAGTTCATAAGTGCCTATAAATAGTAAGTTAGACCATTTACCGGCACTCTTTAATTGAAATAAATCCTTGGATTTATGAATACGCGGCGGAAGGACTTTATTAATGAAAAAAAAAACAAACTTAAGGTAACTTAAACTCACCGATTACTTTTCTAAAAGCGACAAACGCAGCGCTTCATCAAAAGCGCGCTGTTCCGCTGCAAGCTGCTGTTCACGTGACGCCTGCTCACTTGCCGACAGCGCTAAAGCCGCTTGAAGGTCCGCGTCAGCATCCGCATCAGCTATGTGTTCCTCCATCGGCTCTTCGGGCGTCGTCGCGTTCAGCGTCACAGTCGCCAGCGAGGCCTCTATCGCTCTGTGGATAACTAGCGAATTAGCATCTAGCGTGGCAGCTACACTATGTGCGGCAAAATAGGTTGGGGGCAAAAAGGTTTTGCATTCTTTCTTCGTTTTATTTATTTTTTCAAATCGCAGAGTTGTACAATGTGTTGCCATTTTAGTTCTGTAATGTTGGTAATACCGATAATCTGGAGTTGATTTACTCTTTCTGGTATTTTAAACATTTGTTTTCTATAATTAAAACAAAACAAAATGCGCGTGCGGCACCGTACACGTGGTAAAAGTGAAACTTTTTTATAAATAAAGAATAAGAGAGATTTAGTTCAAGAGCAATTATCGAATCGCTGCCTAAGAAGTTTCACTTCCAAAATTGCGAGTATCTAGCATAGTACAGTCGAGTTCAATAATATATTGGTAGTGACAAAATTTCAAAATATTATGAGCGTTAAAATGATCATATAGTTCTATACAAACTTGGACATAAATAAAATGTTAACATACATTTAAAGTTTCAAAATATTATAAGCATTAAAATGGTCATTATTTTAACCCTTGTAATATTTTGAAACTTTATCACTGCCAATATATTAATGAACTCGACTGTACAAGTAAAAGTAGATCTCGAATGCTCTAAACCTTTTTGTTCCACAAGTGAATCGAACGTGGGGCCTAGCTATCAAAAAAGCTCTAATCTATCGAATATTTTTAGGTCAACGTAGCGTAACATCTAATGAAAATTTAATCAGTTAAGAGATAAATAACTGCATATAATTGAAAACAATGCTTATAAGTAATACTAAATAAAAAGAAACGGAAAGATCTGTCCTGCATATTATTTCCAGTATGTTTATAACAATGATCTCATTGATTACACATTGTTAATTACATATTTCACTTATTATCTTAAAAAAATGTCTGAAAAACACATCTGAGTTAACTTTATACTGTTGATTTTAGATGTTTATTTTGATGATATTTAACTTTATACTGTTGATTTTAGATGTTTATTTTGATGATATGTAAAAGTTACGTTATCTCAGATGTTGAATGGAGATATTTTATGCAAAAAGACATTGGGAACTTTACCATGGAAAACCTCCCCACGGCGGACAATGTTGAAACATATCTTATTTTAAAGTTTTATACGTCTATCTATGTTGACCTAAAGCTCAATATTGTGGCACATGGGAATATTGAGATATTATGAGTCTAAGTTGTAAATATTTTTTGTAAGAAAGACTTGATTTTTCAATGTTTTACGTTGTTTTGCATTACATGACACCTAGTAATAATTTTATTTGTATTATATAACAATACATACGTATATGATTATTTTATTTCTTCATTATTCTTTGTATAATTATTTTTATTTCTCTGATGTAGTATATTCATGTATACTGTAACCAAGTTGAGGAATAGGACTAATTAAGGAAACAAGGTATGTAATAAGAATATATTTTTTATTAATTATCATAATCTATAAGAATAATATCATTCAAAAAGGCAGCTGGCGTTACGTTGACATCTTCATGTCTTGCCCATGAAAGATAGTATATCATGCTCGCAATATGTGCACAACATCATCATCTTGTATAATACAAGATTGGGCGTAACTATAATGATTGATTAAATATTGTTGGGAAGTGGTAAAGTAAAAATATTAACAAATAAAAACCTCATTTACTCAGCATTCCCGCAGGTTACAGAAATAAAAATTGCACATTGATAAAATAGTTAATGGTATCTATAAACTTTGATTAGTTTCGTTTGTGTCCTACTTTTCGAAAAGTGGGGCATAAAGTTCCCAATGTCTTTTGCTTGGTTAAAGTTCCTATAAGTATCGAAACAGACGCTGAAGGACGCAAAACTGAAGACGACACCAAAACACAGTCTCACGTTCTACATTTAAAACAAGTTTTAAAGAACAATCAAAAATTGAACTCGGTATTTTGTGCCAGTGTTTTTGATATCTTTACAATGCGTAAGAGCACGATTCTCGTTAGAAGACATCACATTGTCTTTGGCGAATATACCCGAAGATGGACGACTGGACTTCTGCGCGCTTATGAACAAATACAACTACCCGTGCGACAGACAATTTGACCCTGTTTAATGTTCCTGGAAATAAAGAAAAAACCAGTCCTCTTTCAGCATGGCTTTGTGGACTCTTCGGACACCTGGATAATAAGAGGACCTTCTTCTTCTTTAGCAGCGTGGCTATCCAACAACACCTATGATCTTTGGTTCGGCAACACGAGAGGTAACCTGCATTCCCGAGCTCATACAACTCTAAACCCCAACCTTTTAAAGTTCTGGGAGTTCAGCTTCCACGAGATGGCTCTCTACGACATGCCAGCCAAGATCGACTTCATTTTAGAAAAGACAGGACAGACAAAACTTCAAGTGATCGCGCACTCTCAAGGGACTTCACTGTTCTACGTGTTGGGAGCGCTGAAACCAGAATACGGTTCGAAAATTAAGAATGTTGTATGTTTAGCTCCGATAGCGTATTTGGATAATGCTCTGAATCTGACTTCTTTAGTAGGAGGTCCACTCTTAAGTGCGGCATTAGGCTTTATAGGGCACGGCGAGTTTTTAAGAAATTCTTCCGAGCTAGTGGCGTTGTTCCGAACCGCATGTACAGAAAAACTGGTGGGGTACGAGGCGTGCGGGGTGGGGCTCGCGTCTGTGATGTTCGGCTCAGCCTATCGATTCTGGAAAAATATCACCGTGATAACATCGGTGAAGTGAGCGTGAAGTGCTATCAATGGAAACAATCCTTAACATCAGGTGGAATGACAGTTCACTTCACCTTAGTTTTCACGGTGAGATTTCTACAGAATAGCACTGCAGACCCCGAACAGTTCGAACGCGAGTTCACTCCGATAGCTTTCGGCCACTACCCTGGCGGCTCATCGATAAAGAACGCCGTACATTTACTACAAATCGTATTATCATAGAGGTTTCAACAGTACGATTACGGCATTGGGAATTTAAGAAAGTACGGTAGTGTCAAGCCCCCGGCATACGACTTAAGTAAGGTTCCTTTTAACGTTTCTTTGTATGTCGGTGAGAATGACAGTTTATCGTCCATTGCGGATGTAAAACGTCTCAGGGAAGAGTTGAACAACGTTGTAGAGTACTACGTCATGCCCTACAAAAAATGGAACCATATAGACTTCGTTTGGGGCAAGTACATGTCTGATTATTTGTTTGTTCCTATACTTGAAACTTTGAAAAAATATTATTGATTAGATGTGATAAGTAGAGATCGGATATTCGGATGCATAGGGACTAATAACACTTATTCAGCTCTGTTCAGCTTTTGTCCATAGAAAACAAAGATGCGTACGCATCCGTTCAGCCACGGAAAGCTGGACGGACTTCATACAAAATCGTTGTTTTCTATGGACAAAAACTGAACAGAGCTGAATAAGTGTGATTAGTCCCTTATTCACCTAAGTTGAGATTTTGGTTAATATGGAATACGCATTTTGCATCGAAAAATCCCGCGGTTCCGGGATGACAAATTTTGGTTTCTGACTAAAGAATCGGATGTATATTTACTTACTTTCAAATGTTGGCTTGTTTGGAACGCAGTTTGTATCGATCGTAAAAATCCCGCGATTCCGGAATTTTGTGTTTTTTTCTGTCTATAGAATCGGATACATATTTACCGAGCTAATATTTTAAAGTATCTAGGTAGATACCAAACTGCAATAGCAAACAACGTAAAGATAAGATAACGCACTACATGTATTTAGAATAATTTTATTTATGTAGGTACCTATTGAAACAAATTGTTACAATAACAACATTAATTTTAAATAAATATGTATCTACATAGTTATGCAATCCTCTTGGATTTTGGATTGCATAACAACAAAACAAAAAAAACCCGGGATCCTTATCCCGGGTTTTTTTCTAATAAATATTTTTACAGAAGTCGCTTCCATACTATACACACGACTAGTTATGTATTTTTAATTTGTTAGCAAAAATTTACTATAGGTAAATATGCATCCGAATATCCGATCTCTAGTGATAAGGTGATAACTGAAGCTTGTGTAAATATTAATTATGCATAGAATTGTTGGTAATTTGCTGAATTATTATTTTGTAATTTCGACACAATGTAACAGTATTGAAACTGCGGTTACGAGCCCATTACTTCGCTAAAGAGAACAAAGTCATGTAAAAGCAATATTTATGTAATAATATACCTCTGTGGTTGATTTACGTTTAAGACCGCATATTTCATATTCACAAAATTGTTTTTCGAATAAATTTCACAACTTCCTTTTACCTACTTTGTGAAATTTTTATTATTTTCCTATGATTCTTTCCATTAAAAAGCGTCAAAATTATACTTTATTAAGTTAGAAATCGGACTTGAAATTATATGGTCACCTGCAGTTCACACATCCTACTAACTCAAGTTCCGAGTTGAGCTGCACGATTTTTGACAAATGCGTGCACTGACTGGACAGGTCCGCTCAATCTGTGTGGTTCTTTCCTCAAAAGACCATTTCAGACACCAATCTACATGGTCTTTACATGATCTGACCAAGATTTTGTCTGGACTTTAAAAGAGACTGCGACCTCAGAGTTTGTTTCGGCCTTTCTTCTCAGAGTAGCCAGTTAGGAAACGCCGACCTCATCTATTTAAAAAAAAAAAATATTGACGTGTAAAAATGTTTCTACAAACCTACTTACAGAAATAAATCATTTATCATTACTAATATTATAAATGTGAAAGTTTGTGAAGATTTTTGGATGTTTGTTACTCAATCACGCGTAAACCGTTGAACGGATTTGGATGAAAATTGGCACACAAGATAGTTTATAACTTTTTATCCCGATATTCCGACGAGATCGAAACTAACGCGGGTGAATCCGCGGGGCGCTGCTAGTTACTAATATTATTATGTGCAATTTACTTTAAGCAATAACAAAAACACACCTCGGTACCTACATAATACTTAAATAATAAAAAAAAGGCTTATTCTATATCACACACTCTAAGATAGTTCTACCAAAGGAACCGCCAACGCCGCCTGTAAATTATATTGTTGCATTTAATTATTAGGAATGACTGAGAACATTGGATCATTGTTTCGCTGTAACGTCTAGCTATCTGTCAACCGTCTCCCAACGTGGCCGGCATATGTTATGAGAGGTACTGCCTTTATTATGCTGGGAATATTTCAGATTGTGAACTTTTTTTTTTTCAATCAAAATCAAGTCATTTATTCAAATTAGGTGGATAATCAGCACTTTTTCGAACGCCAAAATTACAAAAGACAGTCTCCCAAAACTTCACTACTTTCTAGTTCTTTCGCTGGGGAGAAGAAGTGGTGCAACAAACTCCCCAGCAGCACAGCTGTCTGTTCAGTTAAAAAAAATGTTTAGTATATCAAACTCAAAAGTTGTTTATTTAATAGTTTGAAAATCAGCACTTTTTGAACGCCAAAATTGTATTAGGCAGTTCCCCAAAACGTCGGCCGTTCACCACTTCCTAGAGTTTTAGCTCGGGTGGACTGGAACTATCGATGTTTTCCCCATCATCGTACAAGTCTACAAACAATCGTCCAGTCTAATCTTATTATTATTTTGTAAAATAAGCAGCACGGAATCTCCAGAAAAAATTGTCAAAAGGAAAAATGTCAAATCAAACGGATCGTCGAAATGAATGCACAATTTCATCAAGTTTCTTTCATATTTACATCAGATAAATCTACTACTGCCTTAGAATCACAGTTTTCGAGCAAAAAAAGTAAGCAGATAGGTAATTAGAAGCAGCTATGCTTTACCTCTGCAGCTGGCGCTCCTCGCTGGCCAGCAGCTGCGTGTCGCTGCGCACGCGCACGGGCGACGCGGCCCGCGCGCCCCGCAGCGCCTCCCACACGTCCACCTGCGGGGACGCACTTCGTCTAGCTCAATCGGCACCCTCATTGCGTAACACACTATCAAACGGAATCTGAATCATTTTGAAGCAAATTGCTAATCCATTGCTTCATACGTTCTAAAAATTTGTCTGCTCAACACGTAAATAACGCAATGAATGTTGTTGAACTGTCAAAATGTAACCGATTCCGATTGATAATGTGTTACGCAATTGCCCCGCTGGTTGCAGACTTATACTGTACTTGGAGAGCGCACTGACTACTGGAATTCATTACCAATAGACACCACATATGACTGTATAGTATAAAATATCAATTAAACCGCTGTTTTCTGAAGTGAACGGACACAATTCCGTTCCATATAAAAGAAAGTGGCCATTTACCATCTACAACGTTTTTTTTTTCTATCCCATAACTCTATGAACAACTTTTACTATGGGACCAAACCTGAAATCGCGAAAAAAAAATCGGCTGTTCCCTACATTTATGTTCGTATAACTCGTCAAAATATAGGGAACAGCTGATTTTTTTTTTCACGATTTTAGGTTTGGTCCCATAGTAAAAGTTGTTCATAATGACTAGTACATGACCCCTAGAGTTATGGAATATAAAAAAAACACGTTGTATAGATCTTGCGTCAATAACGAACGGTTTTTTTTTGTACAAGCTTTCTTTCGAAAAGGCCCCATAACACAAGTCAACTTGGCTCACGAGGGTTCTCATGACATAGTGACCGACCTGGTCGTCCTGCGTGCCGCTCTCCATGAGGCTCTGCTGGATGGCGTACTGCAGCAGGCCCTCCTCGTCGTCCAGGCCGCACGCGAGCCGCTCGTCGGGCGCGGCCGCCGAGCGGTAGGCGCGGCCCACGGCGAAGCACTGGTCGTCCACCACGCACGCCAGCCGCGAGCCCTCCGGGATCACGTCGATGTACGGGACGGGGGTCTCGGTGGCGAATATGTTGCCGAACGTTATGCGCGCGTTTAGGACGTGGAAGAGGGGAATTTCTGCAAATTTTAATAGAGAGAATCAGTTATATTTTAGGCAATAGATACTACGCTCATCGGTGGGCTAATAGGCCGCTTAGCTAAAGTACACTGGGCCTGCGGGCGGAGAGTAATGGGTAATCCTCCATCCGATCAGGACCAGGCCCGTGCCGGACGGCGCGTACGTGTTCCACGCGCGCCTCAAAGAGATGTCAGCACTAAGGAAGGGGTTCGTAAGGGCCGAAGCCTGCCGGGGCAGCGGGATTGTCCGAAAGGGTTACCGCTACCCCGGAACATAAAGGGCTAAGGAAGGAACACGGGTGGGTTTTAGTCAGTAAGAGTCTGACACTCCCTTCTGCTCCACCCAGAGCGGGAGGGGTCATTTGATGATTTCCATCCTCAAAAAAAAAAAGCTAAAGTACACTAATATAGATCGATCATAGACATGACTTATACTTGCCAAATCATCAAACTGCGATCAACACCACATTATCAACTATTCTGTGACGTCACGAGCTAAAGTACGGTCAAAGAGAAGCAATACCTATTGTCAACTGTCAACGACAGCGGTCGTGTTTTAGGTGAATGAACTTTCGTATCGCTTCTCGTTAGTCTTATTTCAGTATACTGATTGCTAGGATTTGCTCTCATTATTATGATTACAGTTGACATTCACACTATATCATATTCTATGCCATGCCTAACAACAATAATATATCATAACACAAATAAAATTTAAAATGCAACTATTACGAAAACCATACGATAATGTAGGTAATTTTAGGAACAACCTGTATCAATTCAAAAACTCTCCACCACTTTTGTTGTAAGGATGTATGGACGGCCGGATTGTTCACTGATGTGCACTGGTTAGTATTAGATAATATTTCACTTATACCCATTGTAATTTTGTATTTTTTTTTTTGTTGTTACTTTTTACCTAAGTACCTACTTAAGTGGTTACAATTCTCTAAATTATGTAGTCGATGATTTTGGTGCACGGTAAAACTCTAATGCGTTTATGTTAACACCAACTAAAATGCATAAAACTAGCACTTCGCCCGCGACTTCGTCTGCGTGTATTCGTACCAAATTTCAAGCTTATTAACTCAAGCAATAACATTTTTCATACAAACAAAATTCCCCCTTTTCAACCCCTTAAAGGTCGAATTTCCAAAAACCCCTTCTTAGTGCTCCCCTACATAATAAAAGGAAGCCGTATGTAAAATTTCACGTTCCTAGTCCTTGTAATTTCGGCTGTTGATATGTCAGTCAGTCAATCAGTCAGTTTCTCCTTTTATATATACAGATGTATGTGTACTACTGAATAAATAAATAAGCACATCAATTACAAAACAAGACAAATTGTAGTCTATTAAGAAACGTTTAGCTAATACAAAACCTAGAAATTGTCATTGAAACTTACCAATTTTGACAGGGAAACCAGCTGGCAGCTGCATTTGAATGAAGTCCTTTAGTTTGGCGAAGTGTGGCGAGGATATCGCTGCCATTAGGTCCAGAATCGGCATTATTTGCTCTTGTAACTGTAACATAATAAGTGTAAATTATTAACAACTAGCGACCCGCCCCGGCTTCGCACGGGTGCAATGCTAATACTAAATACACTACATTAGGTATACATATAAACCTTCCTCTTCAATCACTCTATCTATTAAAAAAACCGCATCAAAATCCGTTCCGTAGTTTTAAAGATTTAAGCTTTAATTTGATCATAAAGGACACATATCCGATGAAATAGAATGATAAAACTATTCGAATTAACATCTCGTGAAGCATGAACATCGATCTCAACACCCAGCTCCCAAATTCAAAATTTTGATGACGAATTGAATCGACATCTGAAGGTCAATATTCTCGTAATTTAAAACGTTCAAAATTTAGTCGCAATTTCATCTCGGCGACAGTCAATGTCAGAAATGTAGATAAATTAGACCTATTTTTGACAAATTGAGACAGAACGTTCTTAAAATTACGGGAATTGCCCCTTAGACGGGCGTCAATCACATATTACGACCATTTTTTTTTTTTTTTGAGTATGGTAAATCATCAAATGACCCCTCCCGCTCTGGGTGGAGCAGAAGGGAGTGTCAGACTCTTACTAACTAAAACCCACCCGTATTCCTTCCTTAGCCCTTTATGTTCCGGGCTAGCGGTAACCCTTTCGGACAATCCCGCTGCCCATTACGACCATTCCTACGTCATCACGTGAGTTTTTATCCGACGAGCATGTGGCGTGGAGGGAGATTATGTCCCTTTTCGCTGCCTCTCTTTCTTATCTGGTTGTATATGTGTATGTATGCTTACTTCTAGCGGATAGTTCTCACAGAGCCACAGCGTCGCTCTGAACTTCTGCACCTTAGTGGACACTTCACGCGGCTTGCCGATGTCCCTGTCCAACTCCTCGTCGGAGAAGTATTCCTCCCACGTCACTGGGACGTGTGTGAGATCTTCAGCTGATCTACTGTGTCGCGGACTGGGAGACTCGTCCTGTAATGTCTATCATCAGCACATAACATTTAACCCTTTGACCGCCACGGTCGTGTATAGCCGACAAATGAAAACGTGTCCAACACGTCACCGTCGGCTAGTGCCGACAAGGAAACACCATGTTTTAAGTACCAAATAAATAAACTGAATTCAGTTTTCTGTGTTTATACTTAAAACATGGTGTTTTCTTGTCGGCATTAGCCGACGGTGGCGTGTTGGGCACGTTTTCATTTGTCGGCTATACACGATCGTGGCGGTCAAAGGGTTAATAATAATAATTATTGGAAAAAGAAAATCGCCGATTGCATATCCTTCTCGTCTCGTATGCAATTGAAGCTTTTGTAAAAGATTGATCTCTAATAGTGCTTCTATTTATATATTTACTAGCGGCCTGTCACGGCTTCGCACGGGTGGACATTTATTTTTTTACATTTTATTTTTTTCTTGCAATTAAAAAAGCCTATATTAATCAGTGATAATGTAGCATTCAAATGGTGAAAGAATTTTTAAAATCGGCCCAGTACTTTTTGAGCCAATTCGTTACAAACATACATACAAATCTTTCCTCTTTATAATATTAGTATAGATAACTAGTAAAATGTATAAGAATAAGTTCCCCATACCTTATCAGCCGCCAACAGCGGCGTGGCAGCCACGTCAGCGTCGGCCAGCGCCAGCAAGCCCGCGAGCGGCGCCCGCGCCTGCGCACGCTTCTCTCTCTCTCCCTTCGGGACATGCTCCGTCCTTGTCTTGGACACGAGCTCCACGTTGTTGGCGCCGAACACTTTGCATTCGTACCCGTTTACCGCTTCGGTCTTGTCTTGACGCCAGCCCCAGATGCCGCTTTTATTTCTGTAATAAATGGCAGGTGGTCTTGGTAAAAAAGTAGGAAATGTTCGTTAAAAGCGTTAAACATATTTTTGGGCAGTAGGTTACGTAACGAATTCTAAATTCGTCAAGACAAACTTTCTTCCTTCTCTCCTATACCGCAATCGCATGAAAACAGAGTATTCTAGCTAAATATGGAGTTCACACGCACCAAAACAGTTGCTTTTTTTTTGTCCTACGTGTCTTGAGTTGCTGTTTAGATTGCTACCTTGATGAAACGTACGTTTCCCATGATCAAAGTAAATAGTTTGACGAAGTTTTTTGTTCGGATGTAAGCTTAAATAGTCACACTAATATTATAAAGGCGAAAGTTTGTGGAGTTTATATGTTTGTTACTTCTTCACGCTCAAACGGCTGGACTAATTTTGGTAAAATTTGGTATGGACGTAGCTGACACCCTGGATTAACACATAGGATACTTTTTATCCCGATATCCCCACGGGATCGACACTTATGCGGGTGAAACCACGGGCCGCAGCGAGCATTTTTATAAAATCTTCTTATCTCACTAGCTTGTAATGTCCCACTGCAGGGCAAATGCCTCCCTCTCCTTTTTCCAACTCTGTTTTTTGCTAATCCAACCAGCCAGTATTTTCGGTAGAATTCAAGCTAGTCCCGCCATCTTCGTCTCAGCCTCATGCGTTTAGTGGGACCCAAACGGTAAAATTTGATGAAATAAATCCTACAAATCTCCTTTTTAACCGACTTCAAAAAGAAAGAGGTTCTCAATTCGACTGTTTTTTTTTCTTTTTTTTTGTATGTTTGTTACGCGATATCTCCGGCAATTGTGAAACGATAAAAAAAAAAAAAATATTGGATAGGGTATGCCTCAGAAGTGGTCCTATATAAATTTTATTAATTTGTCTTGGGTAGTTTTTGAGTTAGCTTCAATAATACGTATTTTTGCCATATTTTATACTGATGTTGTTATAATAAGTTCCTGTCACTGATATTTCCATAGCAAGTAGTGTTATGCGAATTAATGTGGGGTAAGTAAAACTTAAAAGTGAAAAATAAAAACTTTTTCACAAAAAAAAAAAAACAACCGACTTCTAAAAAACACTACAAAGTGAAAAATAACTTTAATTTCGGAAGTCGGTGGCAAACAACGAAAATGCGAACCCAACGACATCGACTTTCAAAATTAAAGTTAATTTTCACTTTGTAGTGTTTTTTTGTTAATACACTTACCTCTCGAAGCTAATCTTGTCTGTGTCCAAATAGTTGATGGCCAGTGGTGATGCTAATCGTTGTTCTATGACATGAGGGGGCGGCGCGGGCCACTCTCTATCTCCAGACATAGGCTCTAGGTACTCACACCATGAGGTGCCTAGCTCGTGGTCTAACTCCATTAGACTTGCTGTGCGGCCTGTGGGAGAAGGTTATGTTATACAGGGTTATTGGAAAAACATTAACAACCTCTTAAGAGGTCATTGTACTCATCATTATGAACAACTTTTACTATGGGACCAAACCTGAAATCGAGAAAAAAAAATCAGCTGTTCCCTACATTTATGTTCGCATAACTCGTCAAAATGTAGGGAACAGCTGATTTTTTTTGCGATTACAATAACCCTGTATTTAATAGTTGCTAGGAATATTCGTAAGAAAACAGCGTCTACAAAGAACTGGGCACGATAGACAAGGAACTCACTTAAGTTGCTAACAATATTAGTAATTAGTACGGTCAGCAACAAAAGTCGATTAACACTACAGTTTTTTTAATCTCAGTTATTGAGCAAAATTTACAATGCAATTTTGAACAAATATTTTGCTCAATAACTGAGATTTAAAAAAAACTGAAGTGTTAATCGACTTTTGTTGCTGACTGTACCATGCTGATACTTACTTATGTGTGAACACTATTGTCGTTCTATGTGTTATTGCACAATCAGTATGTGTGTCGTTAAAAAGTACTTTTTGCGAAAATTATAAGAGATGGATAGCCGTCGGGAATCGTTTATAATAATAATAATGGCAGCTTATTTACACAATTATCTCACAAGATTTAGCAAATACATTGACTAACTTTGAAGGCTTCCGCAGACGGGCGCAACGCGACAGCGCGACGAGACTAACATAACAATTTCTATGAAAACTTCATGACAATTGTTCTACCAGAATCACGTCACGCCTGTCTGCGAGCCTCAACTCAAATACGCAGGACAATAAGACTTCTTTCTTCTGTCTCTAGAATAACAAGAAATCTGTTTTATAAACTCACCTTGCCCTCTAAATATATAGGTCCTATCCCCTCTCTGCCAGCGGTTGTTATCGAAGCCGACGAGCGTCGTGTCCACGCGCACATTGCCGCCACGTTTGTACACCTTGTACGTATCGAACGGACACATCCGGGATACTAGCGGCACTGTGGATAAATTGAGAATTAATCTTATTGGAAATTACTGATGCTATTAACCGCTATCGAACGCAAGTCCTGAAATTAGTTTATTCATAATTGACTACTGAATCGATTTCAGTAACTTTTAGGTCCGTATTACAGAACATTCCTCAAGTCTAGTTTGATCGTCAATCAGTTGATCATTGTTTAAGTATAGAATCAGTACTTGAGCATTGTTCTTATTCCAGAACGGTAATCAAACTATAATCAGCTGAAGCGAGAATCAAATCGAGCCTCAAGCAGAGATGTGTATTGTCTATGCATCAGCCTGTTTTCGTTTACTATTTATTTTATTTACCAACTATGTTCTGATATTCACAGGATTAGAAATATTAAAATGTACCTTATGAACCCAAATATTTAGGAAGTGAGCGTTATTTTGTTAGCTGCGAATAGTACAAATACAGATTTATTAAAGTTAAACTGTTTGGAGTCATTTTCACAGATCTAATCACTGCTTGGGTTCGATTCACGAACTGAGTAACGATCTAGAATAAAGTCAAACTCGGCTGAACTATGATCAATGAATCTATGCTTGAGGATCGTTCTAAAATTAAAACTTGACTCAAAACTAGTTTTAAACAGAGATCAATGCTTGAGTTTCCTTCTGTAATACGGACCTAAGTATAGGTATTTTTTTCAAAAATAATGTATTTTTTATACTAACCGCCAGCTAAATAAAATTAAATCTTATTTCAAGGCAATAAGACTCAATTTTAAATGCGTAAAAAAATGCTAGTGTCAACACGATTTTCTTAATAAAAATAGCAAGCTTTATAAAAAATAAGTTTTGGTCATTGTATTATGCTTTTGACTCAATACTCTAATTGGGGTGTATGTCTCATTCATACACTCCAATTCTTCGTTAATATAAACACTCAGTCTTGCGTTAATTATGTGACACCTTGTATAATCGCCTTAATGGTCCAAAATGAAATATACGCCAAAAATGCCTAGGCAAATATATTTTCTACACAAATCTATAGGTCTGAGCGTTTGTGAGTGTATGTATCTGATTGGAGTCACTGATGAACAGTGGTCGGAGTAGGTAGAGCTGTTTTTGCTACTTGCGACATGCGGACATAACATGGATATGCCAAATATTTCCCGGAATCCCGGGAATTCTCGGAATTAAAGAAACATTGTTTAAGAAGTTTTTTATAGAAGTAGGTAGAGGTATTTTTATTATTTGCTACATGCGGACATAACATAGATATGCCAAGTATTTCCGAAAATCCCGGGAATTCTCGAAATTAAAAAAACAACTATTTAAGTAGTTTCTTTTGTCAGTGCTTAATTGGAACGTTATATTTAAATGGATAATCCACTTTTATTTCAAATCCCGGGATTTCAGAGGCATATCCATGTTAACATCAATGTTTGCGGTCATTCACCCCAAACAGCTCTACCTACTCCGACCACTGCTGATGAATGATCGTCCAGGTCGCCAACCACCACATAAGCAAACAGTGTTGTTATTACTTCAAAAAAAGTTGCCACTGGCACTCTAGGATTATTTTAATACTTTCAATTACAAATGCCTCATAGAACTAACCCAGAAAGTGCTTTTTGTTTTGATATTATAGTTTTTATTTTAGCTTTTCTCCATCTGTACACAGATGGAGAAAAGCTAAAATAAAAACTATATATACTAACTATATAATAATACTAGCTGCGCCCCGCGGTTTCACCCGCGTAAGTTTTGATCCCGTGGGAATATCGGGATAAAAAGTATCCTATGTGTTATTCTGATGTATAAGCTATATTACTGTAAAGTTTCATCAAAATCCGTTCAGTAGTTTTCGCGTGAAAGAGTAACAAACATTCATACATCCATACATACAAACTTTCGCATTTATAATATTAGTAGGATACTTTTAATAAACTTACCCCAACTAGTGAACTCCCACTTCATTTCCACATAGAAGTCAGGTGCCAGACTCAACCGTCGCAACAGGTCAGGAATTCCTCCAGACCGGAGTACATGACGCTGATAGTCTCTCCGTGATAGCACCAGTGATAAGAGCTCCGGGTTACCCGTCGCTGTGGCTTCTTGGACCGCTAGAATGAAATTGTTTGTGAGAAATCTTCATTCACGAAGCAAAAGGAGTACGTAAGGTCGTAGTAGGTGGCGAATGGGAAAATAGGCATGAATTTATGTGTGTAAATCGTCTTTTTGCAGTTCCATCAATAGCCATGGAATTCACAAAGGATTAAATCTAAATCTAAAGTAATATTTTAATGAGGTAACATTGTTTGTTCGTAAAAGGGAATGTCTGGAAGTTCCCATCTAATACAACTCTGGTTTTTAATTTGCTAGACCAAAATGACAGCCGCGATCTCGATCTATTTTTGTTATGTTGACAAAAAAAGTCGTTTTAGTCTAGCAAATTAAAAATCTCAGTTTACAATAATTCTTTCACTGATATAAAGCGAAACTATTGCTTTGTTTGGTACAAAGCAAGGATGTGTATCGTAAACGCGGACTAAGTCGCGGGCAGAAACTAGTAAATAAATTGCTTTTCTATATAATATCTAACGATAATTTTCAATTCACACATTACGTGTCGTGCAGTCGTCAAGATCTAATTTGTATGGTACAAAAGTACACAACTATCAGAAAGTGCAATCTCAGTGAGCATTGTATTCGTTTGTGATTGTATCAGTACGGAAGTAGTATTTTTTTTTTATGGGTGGGAAATTATAAAATAGCTTATCCCGCTCTGGGGCAGATCAGGAGGGCATTTCAGACTTTTACTGACTAAAACACACCCGTGTTCCTTCAGTTGCCTGAGGCATCGGCCCTAGCAGACCCCATCAGTTAGTGCTGACATCTCTTTGAGGCGCACGTGGACCCAGGCCTGGTCCTTGCCGGACAAGGTCCGCAAGCTCGCGCCTGCGGGTGGCCGGGAATCGTCTCTCGACTCCCGACGCCCAGGGCGTCTCCTGCGGCGACTAGGGGCGTGAGGGCGCAAAGATTGCCTCTACGGGCTCCGCCTCCTCCTTCGTAAGCATTACTGCTTCGCAGGAGGTACGGAATGACTGCCTTATGAGCATTTTGTAACTGTTTGTCACAGAAACCTAATATAGTGGGCTTCCTAATGACTGATTCAATTTTATCATTGGCCCACCACATTTGACATTCAAGGTGGTCAAAGTCAAAGTCAAAGTCAAATCATTTATTTCAAATAGGCACTTAAAAGGCACTTTTGAACGTCAAAATTTAAAATGAAAAAATAGAATTGATTCTAGTCGCCCATTCCAAAATGTAGTTTTCGTGTGGAGAAGAATGGGCAAGAAACTCCACCGTTACTCTTTTAAAATGTTTTACAAGTTTTTGTATACATTGTTTATATAATTATATGTGAAGACGATGCACCTAAAATAAAATTTAGTCTACCAAAAATGGTAAAAGAATTAAAAATATAACAGACTGGTAAATCAATTATGTGATAGATACATGGTGTCGACATATTTACAAAGATTGAAAAATTTTACTAGTATTTTAAAAAGTGTGTGAGTTACATTTGTGGTCATGCATTTTATCTTCAGCAGATATAAATATTCCTCTCTTAACATTATCTAGAAGCTGCATTCTTGCTAGAAGGCGTCGCAACAGACCTCGTACAAGATGGCGGGACAAGCTGAATAAAACGACCAGTGGTCCACTTTAGCCCTGGATCAAAAGAGCTGGAAGTCATGGGGAGAAGCATTGGGCCAGCAATGGGATGATGCACGCTAACAGTAACATTATCTTAGAAACATTTTATGCAGGGTTTACAATATTAATTCATTTGTAGGTAAGGCCAATCAATACACACGGTGCTTTTTTTACGCGACGTCAACACGCGGGTAAGAGCGGTTCTGCCGATCGATTCTGTAACAATCTCACCGTGATAACTTAGGTGAAGTGAGCGTGAAGTGAGGAATGACAGCTCACTTCACGCTCACTTCACCTAAGTTATCACCGTGAGATTTTTACAGAATAGCACTGCCGAGAAATGCCGGTCCGAAGTGACCGTAGTCCTATTTGTATGAAGGGTTGCCCATTAGTTCCGATCTGTCCGAATTTATAATATTCCCAATTCGGATTGAAGTCGGATCTTTAATTCGGATTCGGATCGGATGTAGTGCGGAACCGCTCTTACTCAACAAAAACGCGTTGAAAACGCAACTATAGCAAGGCAGACAACGTGCCGCCAACACATTAAAAACAACGTGTGGATAAGCCCCTTATTATTAAGATGGGTTAAATAGCGAACATATGAGGAAGTTTCTGTACCTGTCCAGCCATCCTTCTCACAGTTGACATCAGCACCAGCCTCTATGAGAACTCGCGTCGTCTCCAAGTGACCGAGTGTCACTGCTAGTAGCAGAGGGGTACGTCCTCTACAGTCTTTGGATTCTAGCTCTTCTTGAGTCACCTGAAATGTGAATATAATTTTTATGAAAAGTGCTTTGTGTGTGTGTGTGTGCAGAGAGTTACATGAAAAGTGGTCTGGGGTGGTTCTGTAGTCCGTAGCAACATGATCATTCTGGCTCAAGCTTCACTATGGTAAAAATGAAATCTTTGTTTATCATTATCTGAAGCCCTCCAAGTCTATTGTGGACTGAAAGATCCAAGGACTAAGGGGCATAATCTTGCTTTTGTAGCAGAAACCATTAATCTGGACAAACTCTAGTGCAATGTAGAATAGTAATTTTTTATGTACACCATATAAATTACAGACTTAAATATAGAAATTTTGCAAAGGGTGACACAATGGGCAATCTTATTGCTAAAAGCGATCTTTTAAAGACAACCGTTGGAACACAATAACCAACCAATATCACTCTAATCTTTAAAAAAGTTATAAGTATGAGTTTGTATCATAATTTTAGGGCTAATTTTCCAATCTTCAGGTAACTCGTATCTGAGGAACAAAAATTGGGGTTTGACAAGAGACTTTTCTATAGAAAATAATAATATAAACCAAAGTATTATTTATTCTTCAGTTACAAGTTATCTGAAAATTTAGAAATTGGTCTTTGAACTGATAACTTTTTTTATTTTTGATTATACAGGATGGCGATTTAGTCATCTGCATCCAGTAAGGGGGTGTTTCTACACATCATTCTAGACAACTTTCGCTATGAAACTCATACCCAAATTGTAATATTAAATTAAAATAGCCAAGGCCATACAAAATACAGAATTGTATGGAAAAGGGAAAAGGAAGCCTTTGCCCTGCAGACAATACAGATTACATTAGAAAAGTTTTCATAAAATCTTCTTTAATTTTATTAACAAATCACATAGCTAGGTCTGAATGAGTAAATTCAAATGTCAAGGTGCAGGAGATAATATTATGATAAACTGTCAGATTAGATTGCTATTGGGATTCATACATGTGTCCAAATGATAACAAATCAATGCTGCATTCATAAAAACACCTTTGATTATCAATTTTACAACACATACAATGCATAAGTGACTATAAAAAAGAAAATGAAAAGACTTGTTTTTTTAACACTTTAATTCAACGGAGATAGGTAATTAATTTTGGGCTAAATTATGAAAATTGAATGACCTTGCAGGATTGGTCCCGTAGTAAAAAATTAAGAGTAAAACATAATATATATTCTTTTAGAATACCTTTTTATTTTTTTTTTAAGCACTTTCACATAATCATACCCCATAAATGTATGGATAGTAAATGATCTCCTTTTTAGTAATTTTAGATTAGTAATTTTAGACATCTGGTATTCAAGTACCTGTAAGAAATGTTTTTTGTAAACATAATTATCTAGTACATACTAGGTACCAGTTGTTCAGATGTAGTTGTAATCAATAGCGTGAATCATTACTCCAATGGAGCACAAAAACCGTTGTAAAAACAACTCTTACTAAACTTAACTAGAATGTAAACAAGTTTTATGTAAACATCTAACTTTTACTACACTTTGCAAAGTCTTTAAAACAACCTAAAAGTACTTATGGCTGTGTAAACATGGTAAGTCAGAAGGCCAATCGATTTTCAATCTTATAATAAAGAACATAAGGTTCAAAATGTGGTAAGCTGGCTTTAATAAACCAATTTTGAGTAAGCAGGTGTATTTTTTAAAGGTATTGGTAATGGAAGTTGATATTGATATTATGTATAAACTCAATCATTATCAGTTTTCAACCTTCAATTTAAGTCATAAGGCTTCCACATAATGAGATTGTTTTTGTTCTGTTTGGCTTCATATCACCTTGAGAAGAGGTTTAGGTAATTTACGTGTCTTGGAATTAATTTGTAATTAGGAAACATTCATTTTTGGTGATGATTTAGGTATGAGATTAGAAGTTTTTAAGTACAAAAGTGATTTGTTTCAGGATCGCAGAGTGAATGAGTCACTTTTTAATATATGATTCATATTTGTTATGAATGTGTGAACTTGGAACTCATTTAGATGATTCATAACAATAAGGTTTTCCTTGTGTATTATATACTATACAAATGTTAATTGTCATATGTAACACAAGCATAAATATAAACATTGTATTTGTAAGTTTTTCAGATAACATCTTAAAAGTTTAGACACAATTAAATCCTTAAGTGCTTAGAATGAAAACAAGAAGGCCATGGCAGCAAACCTACACAAATATAACAGTCAGACAGCGTTCGATTGGTATTCTAATTGAAAAGAGCTCGATAAATGTGACTGATAACACCTTCGTTTGCGGAACACCCACTGAGGTTCAATAGCCGGGGCCGTGAGTCCCGGGTATAACCTCAAATGACGCCGATTTATATGAAACTTATCATTTTATACGCATAATAAATTATCGCAGTATACCTTATTAGCGTCCAACTGAGCCTTTAGGTCCTCAAACTGATTGTTCCACACTAACCAGTGAATTGGATAGCGTCTCGCGACATCTTCCGCAGAAAATGCCATAATGTCAGCACATATAATTATCTTACACAAATAAATAGTACACAGACTGCTCTATACACATATCACTACCTTAGTACGCGTATTCACACTGAGTGCGTTAATTAATTGCAATTAAAACATAAAAATACTTTTTACGCTCTCCACCGAAAATGTCAACGCATTAGTGTTGAGCGCCTGAGTGCGTAGACTTATCGATAATTCTTGAAATCATCGATGTTCACTAATTGATTACAATATCAATAAACTCGATTACAATATAAAATTGACTTAGATTAAACCAGTGTATAGGTGGAAATAGTATAGACATAAGTTTTTAAATCAATAAATATCTACTATTCACGCAAAGCAGTTTTTATTCAAATACAAATTCTACCAGTCAATAAATATTACTAATTTGAATCGAACTTCTTGAATCGAGATGGGATCAGTTTTGCAAAGATCGCTTTCATTTTATAATAATTCCGACCAAAATTATAATAGCCCATATCTGTACACCAAATGAGAGAACACATATGAAAAATCTAACAAAATTATAACTTTTTAATGAAAACCTAAAGTATTCTTATCCAACACATTATACTTCAAAAACTTAATATTTTCAGATACAAGACTGTCTTCATAATCGTAAGTGACGGGAAAAATAATATGACAAATTGAAAATTGACAGAATTCGCAACAAAAACCAATATGTCAGGTATGTCAGTGAGAAGACAAAAACACACACGGTTTATTTACGTAACAAATACAAAAAAGATGTATGGTAATAAAATAAAATGAGCAAGGCATTATTAACTATCAGTCTGAGACACCTGGACCAAGCTGGTCCTTACTTTCGGCCTACTTTTATAGCCGCTAAAACAATAAGCTCAAAAGCAGAAGAAAAAAAGATCGCCGTAAGTTTTCAGTGCTTACTCTTAGGCCCGTATTAAAGAACGTCACTCAATACTCAAGCGTTACTTAAAACTAGTTTCAACCAATCAAATGGCTTGAATCTAGTTTTAAGTAATGCTTGAGTATTGAGCGATGTTCTGTAATACGGGACTTAGGCCCGTATTACAGAACGTCACTCAATACTCAAGCATTACTTAAAACTAGTTTCAACCAATCAAATGGCTTGAATCTAGTTTTAAGTAATGCTTGAGTATTGAGTGACGTTCTGTAATACGGGCCTTAGTAATTCTATCGAAGTAGATGTTTGGATAGAACACCAGCTGGACTGTTTGAATTTTTTTTATTATTTTTACGTTGTAAACTAAATTTTCAAACACTTTAAAAGTTTATTCCAGGAATGCTACTTTGTGTTAAACATACCCCCAAACTCCAAGCAAGATGCAGTGCGCGAAGCCTTTCTGGACCTTGCCAAGAAGTACCATCCAGACTCGGGGTCACCAGAAGCTGATATGGACAAGTTTGTGGCTGTAGAGAAAGCCTTCAGGACCCTCACTAAACATAACACCGGAGTTAGCAATAAGGAGGAGGTGGAGAAGATTGTGTATGATATCAGGGTGAGTATTATTAATTTGTGTAATCTATACTAATATTATAAAGAGGAAAGGTTTGTATGTATGTTTGTAACGAATTGGCTCAAAAAGTACTGGATCGATTTTAAAAATTCTTTCACCATTTGAATGCTACATTATCACTGGTTATTATAGGCTATTTTTTTTTATTTTTTTCCACCCGTGCGAAGCCGGGACGGACCGCTAGTTCTTTGATATAGTATGTTCCGTGAGAAGGTCAGTAACATTAAGGTTTTGCTGGCCTTCCTTGAGGAGCTGGAGTGGATCGAATAATCGAGTTTCCCACAGTATGCAAAATATGCGCATTGACATAGAGTTGTGGTCACCAGTTCGTATTACCTATTGATATAGTTTTCTCCACTTTATGAATTAGGTAATGTCACCTCTCACTGCAATCACACTAAGCTTCAGCCTAGCTATCATCATGATAGAAATATTATTTTCATTCTTTTTATCTAAATCCCTCAAGGTGATTGTCACCCAAGTCATTTCGTGAACTTACAAGTTTGCAGTATTATCAGTAATTAGATCTTGTCGCCATTATCACACTTTTAACTTTCTAAAAAATTACAGAAAGGGTTACTATTAAATTATAAATTCAGTTTGCTGTTGACATTAACCTCTCGTATCGGATGACTCTCGGTTACACACACAAAATTAATTTTTCGATGTCACGTAATTACGCGTAGATGTACGCTCCGGCAGACTAACACCAACTTATTTTGAGCGTAGATGTATGTTCCGGCATACGAAAGGTTAATAGCTTGTGTGTAGAAAAATTCAGTCATATTTACTATTGGTGCTTCTTAAATAAGCAATATGTGGCTGCAACACTGGCCGGCAACATTGCTAGCAGTTCCAGCCAGACTATTCAATATTGCAGTAATGTACCAGCCTTATAGCCAAACATTTTTATTATTTAGTTAGATATACTAGCAGCTAATTAGCTGATGCATGTGTATCGTATAGCATTGGTGTGGATGGGTATGGCCAATGCATTCTCTATAGGTTGCTAGCTGCAACCTGATTGCTAGGTTGGTTGCTGGTTGATATTATATATAGGGTGACTGGTAATTAGTGACCGATACCTAAACACGTGCTTGTACTCATGATAACAAACAACTTTACTATGGGACCAAACCTGAAATTGTGAAAAAAAATCTGCTGTTCAGTCATAATTATATGTTCACCTAACTGGTCAAAATGTAGGTACTGAACAGCAGATTTTTTCACGGCAGCAGGTCACTAATTATCAGTCACCGTATATATGTAGGTAATTGATTATCTTATGACCTAGTTTTGTGTGCCTCAAATAAATGGTTTATCTATCTATCTATGAGCAATCAAAAATACTGCAATATTACCTGACTAGTTTTATTGTTTCAGCCATTCTTTATTGTTGTGATATAGTGCATCTTCCATTATTTATTGTTGTGATAAATTTGGAGTGAGTGACGCCGCGATTAGTTGCTATAATCTATGCTTTATTTTATTGTGCTGGTTGTCACATTGTAGTTTTGTAGGATATTTATATTATTAATTTAAAAAAAAGTACTAATATTTGGACTAATTAAATATACTTCTTATAAAAAAATATATTGGCCGCTGCGACAAGAGTGATTTCACCAGCCATTGTTGTCTGATTATTTAGCCCGTTTAAGAGTGTGAATCCTGAGCCATACTATTGTGCTCAGCCACAAGCTGTAATAAAATGTTTTTGTGATGGCTATTGCTCAGCCATCACAAAAACATTTGCCAATAGTACACCCACACATTGCCATGAAAATATAGCCCGTTTAGAACAGCACCTTTATAGAAATAAAGGCATACAATTGATTCAAAACTGTTTATTACAGCACACGGCACCACAACATCGACAATACCTAAGCTATGGAGGCTATGGTCATGGAACTATCTTTCAAAGAGAAAAGCAATATACCCAGGCTCGGGCGCAGAAAGCCGCCATCAACGTCATGGAACACCGCCTTGAAAAAGCTATTGCTTCAGACAAAACCCTGATGAAGAAAGGACAAGGATATGGGAAGAAACATGATATTAAAACGAAGTATGGCTTTGATAGACTAGTTGAGGATTTGATACAGGAATCTATGTCTAAGGGAGAGTTTGAAAATCTAAGTGGCAAAGGAAAGCCTTTGAAAAGTCAGAATAATAATCCCTATGTCGATTTTACGACACATAAGTTGAATGAGGTAAGCATAGGCTGGTTTAAATACTCACTTGGTATTTGATCTTGCCTTTAAATTCTTAATCGCCAAAATTAGGATACGACATTAAAAGCATTCGACAATATAGCTTGCTTAAAAGTGCGGGGTGCCTCAAGGCTTGCTAGTAGGACCAAACAAATAAACATTTTCTTTTAATTTTCAGGTTCTCATCAACAATGGTTTTACGCCAGAATGGATAACATTAGCCAAAGAAATAGATCAAGAGATTGACAACTTAAAAGAAGAAATCCGCTCTGACCGAATGCCGCTCGGCCCTTATCCGTTGACCGAACAAGATGTTTCAAAATGGGAGAAAATATGCCAAATGAATAGAGAATTAGCTTCATCAATTAACATGAAAATAAATAAATATAATCTTATAGTTCCTTTGTTAAATAAACAGAAGTTTCATGTAGAGTTTGACAAAATATGTGAAGATATCTTGAAGAATGGTGTCCATTCTGTTATTAAGACTAAGAAGGAAAGCGTAAATGTAATAAAAACTGAATATGTTAGTACTAGTGAAAGTGCAGACTTGTTTGGGGTGTTTTTTAAAGCTTTTAGTGATTTAATAACTTTTAAAGAAAATAAAAATTCTTGAAATAAGACTTTTCCAGCTACGGGTTTATTAAATTAAATGCCCATTTGCACATTATAGAATGAGACACAATTCGCAATACACAATGTTCGATTTCTACGAGACATGGCACACCATGCCAGAAAGTGCCCATTAATTTTATTTTCTTGTTTCATTATAAGTTTGAAAAATACATACAATAAGTTTCATAGCAAAAAAAAACCAACAATAGTAAAAATATTACTACTTTAATTTTGTAGAGGCGTATCTGTGATATTATGTAGATATTTTAAATTCCTAAAAGGATAATAAAACACCGGAAATTTATACAAAAGTTTTATTTCAAACACACTGTAAAACTTAACATACTTACATTTTAAATGGCATTTCATAAACATGCATCTAACTAGAAACATTTAAAATGAATCTGTGTACTGACTTTAAAACAACAAGTGCATATAACACAGTGCATATCAACTAATATAATTAGGTCTGCTATAAAACCTTATATCTTTTCTTTTGTGCTCTAACTGATATTAACAATAAAAATCAGGAAAAATTAGCCAACATAATTTTAATAAAACTTTTTAAAATTTTCTTCAACATTCAAAGCTGTTACTAACAGAACAATATATAATATACTTACCTAATGTGATAACGTTTTTCTTATATACAAATTCGAGACTTTCATATACTTTTTATAAAGTGTTAAAAAATTAACCCGACAAACTTTAGAGAGGTGCTTTAGACCATCGAACTGAACAACTTTCACTATGGGACCAACTCTGAAATCACGAAAAAAAATCAGCTGTTTAATACATTTTGGTCAAGTAGGTATTGAACTTTTGTATTAAACAGCTAATTTTTTTTTCGTGATTTCAGAGTTGGTCCCATAGTGAAAGTTGTTTAGTTCGATGGTCTATAGCACCTTTTAAAGTTTGTAGAGTTAATTTTTAACACCTATTAATATATTTAGATTATTTGATTCGTTTACACGTAATATCATGACAAAACAGTCTTACATAATGATTAAAATCACTCTTAAACATTTTCTAAAGATTTAATAGGAATATAAACAGTACTATTTTAGTGCAGAGTAGGAATTTAAGTATAATATGTAGTTTACATACACTTGGTCCCATAATATTGAGAATAAAATTTTCAAGTTTATAGTTTCATATACATATTCGAATTATTACATAATAGATACCTAAGGATCTTACGCTAATCATATTCCATTTCATTATAGGCAAGATGGAACCATTCTTAAGACATAAATAAATGCATATTGATCAATATTGAGCTGGAAGACATTATAGAAAAATACAGTATTTAAAAATAAACGACGCAATAATGCAAGTGACTGTTTTGACTAAGATATGACTTCCATCTTAAACCTTTCTGTATGGTGCAGTGAGAAGAAATTAGCACATAGGATTTTCAGAAAGCTATTAATTTTTTTTCGAACACTACAATTGACAATTTCAATTTAGAATCTCAGATAATTACCAAGTTTCGGGAAAACAAACTTATTCAATAAATGACAAAGTTCAAATTCCATTGCAACAGTTTATTTAGGACCTTTTTATTACAAACGGTCAATTAAAAATCAACCTAGACTACATCGTAGATAGTTGAGTACACTACTACAAAGATATTGGCGCTCGAATGACATTGTCAAGGGGGCGCGGTTGGTAAACATATTTTATGCATTTGTTTTGTGAAATGTATTGAAAAATCAAGATGGCGGCATTAGTTCCGATTTTAACCACGGGCCAAAATAACATTGTAGCGCTATAAGTGGCGATGGAATAATTTATTTATGTTTGTTTGTTAAAATTTGCATTTCGCTGCATTTCCTCCTCACTGCATCACACGTCACACATTCGAAACAGCCCTAAGAGTACCACATGAGGGTCCCCTGATGGTTGAGTCTTACCCTACCAGTGGCCACAAGACGCAGAGCTCGCGGGTAGGCGCGGTGTTCCGCTTCATGGATGCGGTCTGTGAGGGTCTGTAGCGTGTCGTTTTGGTGGACTGGGACGCGTTCCTGGATTATGATTGGGCCGGTGTCCATGCCCTCCTGTTGAAGGAAGAAATCATGAGAATTTGGGAAATGCTATTATTTATTTTGCTAATAGTAATATCAGATGTTGGAGCAGAAAGAAAAATATCTTGTGTCGCATAAACTGGGAGCCGAACGCCCGGTGTCACCACTGCGTCTACTGCCGAGTGGACACGGCGCGGCATACGCTGGCAGAGTGTGCCGCTTGGGAGTAGCCGCGCCGTGCCCTCATCTCAAGAGTAGGCAGTGACCGACCATCGCGGCCCGCAGCGAAGAGTACTGGGACGCGGTGGTTTCCTTCTGCGAAACCGAAACCTCTGTCGCCTCGCAGAAGGAGGCTGCGGAAAGGGAGAGGGAGATCTCGTCCACTCACCCGGCCCGCAGTAGGCGCACCGGGCGTCAGCAGAGGACGGATAACACACTCTTCCAGCCCCCCTAAATGAGTCCAGGGGCGACGGACTCGGGGACGTCCGTCGCCCCCCACACATCAGCCGATCGATTCTGTAAAAATCTTACCGTGATAACTTAGGTGAAGTGAGCTATCAATAGCGGAAATCCCTAGCATCCGGTGGAATGACAGCTCACTTCACCTTAGTTTTCACAAACGCAAACTATTACTATGAATTCAGTACATAATTCTGACCTGCGTTGAAGTATTACGTCGGTTTTTATTTTAGCCTATATTGTGTCCCACTGCTGGGCAAAAGGGGAGGCATTTGCCTCCCCTTTTTCCTTCCGAACCTCCCTCTCTTGAGCGATCTCTGGTCATGTTGACCCTGCAAACCTCGTTAGATCGTCACACCACCTTCGGCGTGGTCTACCTCAACGCCGAGGCCCTCTATCAAGCGACGCTTCAGTTATTAAAAAAAAACCTGTTCCACACAATTTGACCGCGTAAGAATTGCACTTTTCTACGAAACAGCATATTATTTTTTTTTTAGATTAGGTAGGTACCGACGAAAAATTTCTACTCTAGTCTAAAAGGATGTACTGGTTTATTCATAGTAATAAATTGCGCGTGGTGTCGTCGCCAGCCGGTATGTGAGACAATTATACGACCTCCGATCAAATTTTACCACAGACTATAAGAGTATTTATCCAAAGATCGACTCGCGTAACAGCAAAACAAATTCGATGGATGTGAAATTCATATCGATATAAGAGCTTGTGAATCCCCCACTATTTCTTACAGATCATAGCACATGGCCTTCCGTAGTTTCTACCTACCGCCATAGGCTTTCATTTGATGTGTGTAGGTTTTCAATACTTACATCAACGAAGTGCACTGTGCAGCCACTTTCCCGGTCGCCGGCGTCGAGGCACTGTTTCTGAGCGTTGAGGCCGGGGTGACGAGGCAGTAGGGATGGGTGGATGTTCAGTAACCGTCCGTGCCATCTTTAAGAGAAGAATAAATTAGCTTATCAATCCTTACGTTACTTATAGTATACGAATACGAGTTTTGCGAATTTGATCTTTATTAGCTACTAGAACTAGAATTATTTTCGCACTGACAGGTGTTAGGAACGCATTCTCTCGACGGCCGGAGTGTAGACGAGAGTGTGATAGAAAGTTATAGAAAAATAGCTTTTATTGAAAACGATTTGGTGATTTCAATATCGGAAATAATATTTTTTTTAATACAGTCTCATCATCATTAGCCGGAAGACGTCCACTGCTGAACAAATGCCTCCCCCTTAGACCACCACGCCGAACGACAATCCGCCACTTGCATCCAACGGTTGCCCGCGACTCTCACGATGTCGCCGTAATACAGTCTGTGCCGTCATAATAGAAGAAGCTTTGTAACGTTACTTAGCCACTAAGGACTGAGAAATGAAGATATCTTTATATCTTTTTTTAAACTAATTAATTTTCACTTCTACTACTATTTCGCGATATATATTTTTTAGATTATATGAACTAAAGATCTAAAATCTATAGGGCTTACATAGCCCTATAGATTTTAGATCTGTAGACCATTTTTTATTTTATCAAGCACCTGGTACTTGTTGACAGGGCTACGTTGTCCTCCCATACCTACTGTAATTAGAAAACATTCAAATTATTTTTAAACGAGTAACCGTGGAGTTTCTTGCCGGTTCTTCTCCATAGGAAACGACCAATTGGAACCGTGCACCTAGCTTCTGACGTTTCATAAGTGCCCTTGTAGGCTTATGTGAAATAAAATATTTTGATTTTGATATATCTATGGATCAGCCGTTTTTTTTTCTCGCGATTTCCGTGTTAGTTCCATAGTAAAAGTAGTTAATAATCATGAATTCAAATACCCTTTTCGGGTTTTTATAGTTATTTCAATTAGTCCTTGAACCTTTGACTAAATAAAGTTGACTCACTTTTTAACAAACTCAGAGGACAGGATCCTCATGTACCCGGCTAGACACACGATGTCGATCTTGTTCGCTTCCAGTGCTTCTGATACCGCGCGGTCAAACTCTTCCCGCGACGCGTAGTCTTTGTGGTTGAACACCTGGAAATAAAAGGATGATTGTTATTTCTACGTTTTTAAAATTGTTAATTAGAAACATAAAGCTTGAAGTTGAGGAGAAAATTTCAACGATGAAAGTTAAGCCCACGTTCGCACTGCATTTTTAACTCTCGTTGTTGAGTCGAACATTAAAAATCCAACAGTGTATCCTAGCGCGTCAAAAAAACACTTTTGGATTTTCAACTCTTGGCACTAAGCAGTGCGTTGAAAATCCAGTGCCCAAAAAAAAAAAATCACCATGGGAAAAGCGCGCCCGTGCGAATCTAAAAGCCAATTCTCGTAATTTAAAACGTTCAAAATTTTGTCGCAGTCTCATCTCGGCGATAAACAAATGTCAAAATTAGAGGTATTTTTGACAGATTGAGATTAAGATCTGATAAATTAAATTATGAAATATACACATTTGAAAGGACACAGTTTTTAGTATAGAAAATATTGAAACAATTTTATATGAACAGTATCCTAGCAACCATACTAAATGAATAGCTCTGGTCTGCCAAAGATACTTCACAAGATCAGACTGTGAACATTCTTAAAATTACGAGAACTGCCCCTCTGGGCTGGCGAAGTCAGAGAAACAAGGCACGGAACCGTATTTGGCCTACATAAGGCTGATTCCAGACTTCTGCGTCGAGTTTGGTTCAAATTGCTCAAATTCAGAAGTTAAGCTTGTAGATAGTTATTTCAAGTGTTTCTACGTAGAAGGCTTGTGTCTGCAAACTCACTCTTGATTCAAGAAAAACCTAGTGTAGGTCAAACTTGGTTGGTTTTTTTTACCCCACTGCAAAAAAAGTATGTTTTTCACCATATTTGCTTACCAGTGAAGGCACTCCCGCCTTCTCCGCTCGCTGCAGCGCGTAGGCGTCCTTCTTGTTGCTGACGACGAGGCAGATGTCGGCACACATGCACTGCGCTGCCTCGCGCGTCGTGTCCATCAGAGCCTGCAGGTTGCTGCCGTTGCCCGACACGAGGACTGCCACCTGGGAAACGAAAAAAAGGTTACCCTAATGAAATGTACAAAAAAAACGTGTAGTCGGGGAACATAATAAGCACGCGCTATAACGCAGTCAGCACTAAACCTGAGCAAATTTTGCGTTTATAAGTGGCAAACTCTTAAGTAACGCGTGCCACAGCCAGCTGAACATACAAGGTGTAATTTAAATGGTGTTAGACCCGAAAAGAGGCCATTGTACTCATCATTATGAACAACTTTTACTATGAGACCAACCCTGATATCGCGAGAAAAAAAAAAATAGCTGTTCCCTACATTCTGACGAGTTATGCGAACATAAATGTAGGGAACAGCAGATTTTTTTTTCCCGATTTTAGGTTTGGTCCCATAGTAAAAGTTGTTCATAATGATGAGTATAATGCCCTCTTAAGAGGTTGCTGGTGTTTTACAAATATAACACAACTCATGGCTTCTTTTTTGTTTGTGTTCTTTCTCTGCATCATGATTACCGCAAATATAAGTATTTTCTTCCTTTACAGCTGATTTCATTTCGTATTGTTGACTATGACATTGATAAATTGCGACAGACGCAATGTCTTCAGCCTATTTATTTGTGGTTCAGATCGTTTATTTCCAGCCTATATGGAAAATTTGATGTGAATATGATGTTACGTTATTTATTTATTGAAACTTTTCGCACAAAAAGGTACAAAGGCGCACTTAATGCCTTAGGCATCCTCTACCAGTCAACCAAGGGTGGTGAAGAGATTAGATGGCAGGTGCTTCAGTTGAGAGGAACAAAAAAGAAAAAAAAAACCTGTTAAAACTAGGTACACAAATACATAAGTTATATACACATACATACTATAATATCCTACTTCCTACTATCCTACTAATATCCTATTCCTACTAATATTATAAATGCGAAAGTTTGTGTGGATGGATGTATGGATGTTTGTTACTCTTTCACGCAAAAACTACTGAACAGATTTTGATGAAACTACAGAGTAATATAGCTTATACATTAGAATAACACATGGGATACTTTTTATCCCGATATTCCCACGGGATCGACACTTATGCGGGTGAAACCGCGGGACGCTGCTAGTATAATATAAATATGTACTAATGATATGTACTGATGACGTTTGACGTAACCGGCGAATGTTTATCCTTACCTTCTTCTTAGGTAACAGCGGCATTCTCCTGGTGAAATCCATGGCTGAGGCGAAGTTGTCGACCAGCACGCGTGCGCCGCCCGTTGGACGCTTCTGTATGCTACCGATCACCATCGCGCCGAACGCACGGGTTGTGTTCATTACCTGCATCATATAAAAGGAATAACATTAGAAACCATCTATACTAATAATAAAGCTGAACAGTTTGTTTGTTGAACATTTTAATCTCTGGAACTAGCAGTTGGTCATCACCAGTGGTCGGAGTAGGTAGAGCTGTTTGGGGTGAATGACCGCAAACATTGATGTTAACAAGGATATGCCTCTGAAATCCCGGGATTTTGAAATAAAAGTGGATTATCCATTTAAATATAACGTTCCAATTAAGCACTGACAAAAGAAACTATTTAAATAGTTGTTTTTTAAATTTCGAGAATTCCCGGGATTTTCGGTAATACTTGGCATATCTATGTTATGTCCGCATGTAGCAAATAACAAAAATACCTCTACCTCCTCCTATAAAAACTACTTAAACAATGGTTTTTTAATTCCGAGAATTCCCGGGATTCCGGAAATATTTGGCATATCCATGTTATGTCCGCATCTCTCAAGTAGCAAAAACAGCTCTACCTACTCCGACCACTGGTCATCACGCTAGATCGATTAGGAGCCGAGCAAAAAGTAAAAAACGCTAAGCAAAATCGTAGAGATAATAGCGCGGGAATGCGATACGATGCGAGGGGTTAGATCGGGGAACAAGAAATTTCACGTGGATGAAGTCACGGGCAGAAGTTATTAACTTTATACCCAGATTTAGATGAAGGGTTTATAATAGCAAAATAATAACCACGCAAGTCAATCGATCAGCATGATAAAGGTGCGTTTAGCATGGCCACTTTGTAATTCTCTTGTCCAGGTAATAATATGGATATATTTGAAAATCGTTATAGTCAGTCAAAAATCCGAAAGTCTGACGGCACGAGGCTAAAATTTTGTTGTGGAGTTTCATTTATCAAATAAAAAAAATTGAAGTGTCTATTTGTAATGTCAAAATAACAGGCTTATAATAAATTCATATGACCAATTTTTTTCCTCCTAACGAAAAAACATTTATTTTTTATTTTTGGCTGTGTGTCTGTTTGTTTCGGCTAATCTCCGAAACAGCTAGTCCGATTTTGACGGGATTTTCACTGGCAGATAGTTTGTGCTATGTTGATTTTAGAAAAAGAATTAGGGTTCCGCGCAAAAAAACCCAACATCCACGCGGGCAGAACATCTGGTTAAACTGGATCCCATCCCCTAAAAGCAAGACGAAAAGCACGCTCTTTTAACTTAAATCTGCTATCAAATTTTATGTAAATCTAGACTCACCGCAGCCTGATCTTCAGGCGAAACTACAAGCACCATACCGATACCGCAGTTGAAAGTTCTCAACATCTCCTCGTCCTGGACTGAGCCGGCGTCCGCGATCCATGAGAACACCTGGGTGAAAGAATCAACAATACAAGTTAGTTTATAGAGTATTTATCATTTTTATATCTGGGATTCTAGAGGCTATTGTGATATACTATCACTGCCACTGCCAACTAGTACCCAGCGGGTACACTACCCCTGCCCACCAGTACCCACCGGGTGCACTACCCCTGCCCACCAGTACCCACCGGGTGCACTACCCCTGCCCACCAGTACCCACCGGGTGCACTACCCCTGCCCACCAGTACCCAGTGGGTGCACTACCCCTGCCCACCAGTACCCACCGGGTGTACTACCCCTGCCCACCAGTACCCACCGGGTGCACGTGCCACCAGTGCGCATTGAGTCGCGCGCGCACGGCGTCGGGGATGACTCGCGGGATGTTCTCCAGCAGCCCGCCGCCCGTGATGTGCGCCACCGCCTTCACGCGGTTACTGCGCAGCGCCGGCAGCACGCTGCGCACGTAGATGCGGGTGGGCTTGATCAGTTCCTCGCCTGGAAATGTGAAAGTAATGTAAGGCGCGTTACAGACGAGCAGCACTTTGCTGTCGACAGAGGCAACTGCAGATGCCGCCTTTGGTCGACGTTTACCGTCGACATGTGGACAGCAAACGCCGACCAATAGCGACAGCTACAGTATGAGCGCAGCGCGCGCGCTTCCTTGTCAGTCGACTTCAAATAGACTGTAACAACGTTCGCGACGCGCTACAACAATGCTGTCGACATGGTGGGCGGCATTCGGTGTGTCGAATACTGCAACAGTTGCTTTTACCGATAGTATCAGTTGCCTCTGTCGACAGCTGAAGTTGGCTCTTTCAACAGCAAAGTGCTGCTCGTCTGTTTGGCGCCTATAGTTATGACATCAAACAAAAATCTTAAAAAAAACATCACACAGTCCTTTGTTACGGCTCCTAAATATACGACAAGCTTACGTATCGAAAAATGACACAATTCAATATCCTGATTTGCCTTGCCCCCGACAACAAACAACTGTCGGAAGAATAGTGGTCTTCTATTTGATTATAAACTGACAAAATTTTCGGGTTTTGGAATAGCTATGCTAAATGGTTTCGCAACCTGCCAGGGTCGCGGGTTGTTCGAAAGAGTTAGTGGCCCCTGGCACAGGCAACTGAAGGAACACGGGTGGGTTTTAGTGAGTAAAAGTCTGAAATATCATCCCGCTCCGCCCAGAGCAAAATAAAATGGTGTCCGCACGCATGTGCACGAATATTGCGACTACAAAAAGAGTGAAACGCGCAAGCATTTATCGGTTCTTAGGTCGGTTTCTTTGATAGATTTTCAACTTTATAACAAGGGAATAAGGTACTTATTCAATTGGGAAAATTTGACAGATTGGGATAGTTTGACGTGCTGGCCTCTGTACAATAGGGACGACGAAAATTTTTCTTTATAAACTCAAAAAAATATTTCATTGCAAATAGTGCAAACAATACTATAAAAAGTCTAAAAGCTTAAATATTGCCAAGTTATAAACGTTTTAAAATAACTGCTACACAACGACGGTACTATCACAGAAGTGACGTCACAACTATGTAACTTCATACTAGCGCCATGTATTGTCCGTACCGCGCGACAATGACGGGAATAATGCCTTCCAAAAACTTTGAAAGCGTATAGCTTCTTCCATCGATTAAACAGGTTTTTTCGATTAAGTATCTCATTTTAGTATGCCTTCTTTGAAATTACATTATTCTTGTATTAAATGTCTTACCGAGTGTCAGTCCCTCTTTGCTGAAGGGAGCTTTATCGTCGAGTGTGAGTCCAGTCTTCTTCATCAGCTTGTGGATCAAACTGAATCCGTTGCTGTGCACGCCGTTGGATGGGAGACCGATGATTATGTCACCGACCTGATGGAAAATTACAGATTCATCGCTTGTAACTGCGTGACTGTATGGAAATACTTAATGCTGCAGTGTGGTAACAACATTAGCCATTCAGCCGGTGCCGTATTATGACGGTTTAATGCCATCATGTTTTCAGTGTAAGAGACAGACGGAGCTATACAGGTGTCCCTGGAAGTATGGATCAAATCAAATAGGGGCGTGGGCAAGGTCATTTCCAAACTTTTTAGCTGAGAATGTTGGTGAATTTTTTTACGGTTCAAAAGTTATGGACAATTTTAGTTTTTTTTTATTTTCAAATACTTCGCATAATCCTCAAAGAAAAAAATCACAAAAAAAATCTATCAGGGCTGTCAATTTAATTTTTTTAGATAGCCCTGATATTTTTTTTATCATTTTTTTCTTTGAAGTTTCATTAAAATCGGTTCATTAATTTCGAAAAACAAGGGCTTGAAAGTTTGTATGAAATGCCGTACGTCGTAAACTCTCTTAACCCGACTAAACGCACAAGTGGGCCTTATTAAACATTTTTTTTTTTTTTGGTATTTTTGAGTAAATAAGTGTTTAGTGGTGTGTCTTACCGCGATATCATTGATCCTGGGCAATATCTGGGACCTTTCGACGACGCCGAGCGCAAAACCAGCTATGTCATATACCCCTGGTTCGTACATGCCCGGCATTTCAGCTGTCTCACCACCTTTATAGGACAAAATAATACAATTATTATCAGCAAGTTTCGATAGAAAAACTTCCATAGTTAGTTTGTGTGTGTTGGCGATTGAAAAATGCAATTCGCAGCTCAGAAATTGCTGGTTGTTGTTGATATCTCTACCGTTTTTGTTAAAAAAATATTTGAAATAAAATAAAATAAACAAACAAATAAAATAAACTAATTACTAATTTTATAACAAATAGATAAAATTGAAGTGTCAAGATTTTTGTCTGTCTGTCCGTCTGTTTGTTCCAAAAATCGCGAAAAAAAATCAGCTGTTCCCTGCACTTTGACGAGTTATGCGAACATAAATGTAGGGAACAGCTGATTTATTTTTCACGACTTCAGGTTTGGTCCCATAGTAAAAGTTGTTTATAATGATGAGTACAATGCCCCCTTATGAGGAAAACGGTGATTAAAATTTCACCCAGTATAAATAAAAATTAAATTAAACTCACCAATTAAAGCCGCGGAAGACTGCCTGCACCCCTCAGCGACGCCCGACACAACATTTCTCGCGACATGTACATCCAGGGAGCCGCAGGCAAAGTAATCTAAGAACGTCAGAGGCGCGGCGCCATTACACAGGATGTCGTTCACACACATGGCCACTAGGTCGATGCCGATGGTGCCGTGCTGGTTGATTTTTTGGGCTATTTTGAGCTTTGTGCCGACGCCGTCTGCGGCTAGGACTAGGACGGGGTCCTGTGGCAAAGATAAAGGAGAAGGAGATTAGATTATTAGTGATAAGATAAAAATTTTAGAATAATAGAAGCGGAATACATGTTTAGCAGTTTCACTTCAATCGTACTTCAAAGTCAGAATTTTATGTACACACGGCTACACATCAAGCTATACATTTCCAGTTTTAGCTGACCTCGCATTGTGTAGGTTTTTCGTACGCTCAGAAGTCGGCTTATACTGGTTATGTATAACTTGATGTGTAGCCGTGCGTACTTTGAAAGCGAAATTTATTTTTTATCTCTAATTGAAAATAATTATATTGTGGGAAAGAAAACATTTTTTTGACAGGTACGAACTTCGACAGTGGTAAACATAATTAATTCAAGCTAGTGAGTTAATTTCTTTTTGAAATAAATAAACGTTATAACTAACGTTTGAATATCATACCTTGTATTCTTCTTCAACAGCTTTCAGCTGGAAGCAGCCGCCGAACCCTCCCAGACTTCCGAGCACTCCCGAACGTGATGTAGATCTACATAAAAAAACAGCATTTTAAGGTTCGTTCGTGTGCAATGAAATTGGCGTAAACCAGAGGAAGCTTTAATTTAGCTTAGCTGTTGGTGAAAATGGGCAATGAAACTGGGAGACACGACGCTATACAAAGACACTTATAAAGGACTAGGTTCAATCACCTCGAGGTAAGCCAGTATTTGTCAAGCTGATCTAAATTGACGTACACTCAGATGTACCCAACCCGTGAGGGCGGTAAGTTGGTGTAATATGAAGTGTGTATAACGCATGAGCGTGCACAGATTGAGAATGTTGAAGTGTATTTGTGCGAGCAAAAAATGCATGAAACGAGTACCTTCTGCCCGCGACTTGGTCCGCGTGAAAATTCTCGTTTTAACAGAAAATATATCCTATAACACTCGGCTACACTGTAGCTTAGCTTACCATTAGTGAAAGAATTTTCAAAATCGGTTCAGTAGATCCAGAGATTACCCTTAAAACCTCACAAACTTTACATCTTTATAACATTAGTATAGATAATCAGCCTATCACTCCCCACTGCGGGAACACAGGCCTACTCTCTGTGAGAGAGAGTGGGCCGTAATCCACCACGCGGGCCCAGTGCGGGTTGGTAGATGACACATCTCTTCGAATTTTTGGTTCTAGGACATGCCGGTTTCCTCACGATGTTTTCCTTCACCGTTTTGAGAGCAGCAATTATGAAATAATTTACACAAATTAAGGCACCTGACTGAACTGTTAGTAATTTGACTTTTGAAAGAAGACAAAGCGTTGTGTAACTATACAGGCGCTACACAACGTTTATTAGAAAAGGGGTTATAAGAGAACTGTTCTCCAGAGGTTCAAAGCACACGTGTGAGCACTATGTACCTAAACTATAAAGCTACCATTTACTGGGTACGTCTTTCATTGACTTGAATGTGCCCTGGCAGCTGAGAGTATGTCATGCTCACTCAAATGTCTCGCTGATGGTAGCGTGTGTGTTGGATCATTGGGTTCCCTTCAAAATGGTTGAGCTGAACGGTGCTGATCCATACGTCATGTTCGTGAACGGGCGCCGTCAGTAGGGACTGGTCATCTCTTAGCCGCCACGGCTTATTTTAATTTATGAATTGTTCTTTTTAGTACGGACGCCTTTAACGTGCACGTCTTTCTGCATCGTTCTCACATGTATAATTTCAACATGAATGATGTAATCAAGATTTTTGTAACAATTTTATCATTTAAAAGAGTGTCCGTGGAGTTTCTTGCCCGTTCTTCTCCACAGGGATCTACGCTTTGGAATGGGCAACTAGCTTCATCTTTCTGACTGACCGACCCTTGACAATTCAAAAGTGCCTATAATTGGTTTATTTGAAATAAATGCTTTGAGTTTGAGTTTGAGTTCAATCATACAGGTACGCATTATGTATGAAACTATTATTCCTAAAATCTTTTTCTTGCTTTCATACAGAAACTTGTTAAGGGCCTATACTACTACAAATGGCTTAGCATGATCCTCTGTTATGTCGAAAATACTGCAGCATTAATTTTGAAATAAATATATGGTAAAGTTGAGGATTAATGTTAGGTCTTATCTTTGACGAAAACACGATTCCATAAAATTTTCTCAATAGAAAAAAAATCCAAAGTTACCTCCAAACCGAACAATAAACCGCTGATATTCAAAAAATACTTCAAATTAGATCATGAAACTTTGTATACTAACTGAACTAACTATAAAGCAGGTTATAGATAGTTCAGTTAATTTAAAAAATTAAATTTTTTATTTTTATTTAATTACCATTATTTTCACCGTAAAAAGCAAATACCTAAACTATTGGCGCTGCCTGCGCCTAGCACCGCACTCTGTCTCGCTCTCACTCAGTCCGCGAGCAGTATCGTGCGAGCGCGATCAAGAGTGAATTTTAGCTGAGGTAGTATAGGCTCTTAAGTTTGAATAATACAAACCTCGCCAAAGGCTTGATCATGGACACGAGAGAGTCTCCCGCCTCGATGTCCACTCCGCTGTCCTTGTAAGAGAGAGACTTCCGAGGAGAAGCGCGCGTGCTCATGTACGGAGATGTTAGAGGAAGCATCGCTTCTTTGAAGTTTTCTACCTCGACCTGGTGGCCTCCTGGGAGAAGGAAAATAAAAATGTTTCATAAGATTGCTAAGACTACAGGGTCAAATTAAATAAGCTAGCGAAACTCCGAAGATGCAATGGGTAAACAAACAAAAAAATTCTGAACTCATACATCAAGTAACTACAATAACAAAAACAAATATCAACAAATCATTATTTTTTTATTTGTATAGTTTTATTATGTTGAGATATCGATGACCATCGTCTTCGGAGTTTCGCTAACTAATTTAATTTGACCCTATATAACGCTAGAGCACAATTTTTTTTTTTTGTTAATTTTATTGTGAAATCACACCAGACGCTTAAAAACTAAATTAGTTTAAAATTAGGAGAAAATGAAATGTACGGGACACGCAGCACTGAAACAATGATGTTTAAGTTTACGTAAATCATTCTTATAATATACTAGCACTTCGCCCGCGACTTCATCTGCGTGTATTTCGTATTTTCCTCTGAAAATTTCGAAAATGTACTATGTTGATGATCTTCATAATTTTACTTAGATAAGTATTCGTGCCAAGTTTCAAGTTTATTAAACAAATGAATAATATTTTACATATAAACTGTATCCCCGCTTTTCACCCCCACAGGAGTGGAAATTCGAAAAATCGTTTGGGGTATGTTCATTACTTAACTCAAAGATTATTTATACCAATTTTCGAGTTAATCAAGCCACGCAGTAAAATCTTCCCTTGTAAAATCAACTGCCCCTTTTCACCCCGTTACGGGTAGATTTTCGAAAAACCTTGATACACATTATTCTTTATTTTTGCTGTTAAGTATAAATACTGAGTTTCGAGTTAATCGGACTGCGCGTTAAAATTCTGCCATATAAATCTTGATATCCCCCAATCCCCTTTTAGGGAGTAGTTTTGAAAAACAAAAATGCCAAACTTCATAATTTACTTAGATAAGTATTCGTGCCAAGTTTCAAGTACATTAACTCAAGGAATAAGATTTTTCATACAAACAAAATCCCCCCTTTTCACCCCCTTAAAGGTCGAATAATTTCGGCTGTGCGTTAATATGTCAGTCAGTCAGTCAGTCAGTTTTTCCTTTTATATATATAGATATTTATTTGACATGCCATGAGAACAGTGTTTCTATATAGTTTGCTCTGCTAGCGCCACTAGTGGTAAAACTTGGCAGTTTTTTCTCATATTATGATGAGCAACCCCGTATGAATGTGTCTTGGTCGCAAGCCCGACTGTCCTGGGTTCGATTCCCGGGTTGGGCAAAGTGTTATTGAGTTTTTCCATTAGGAATTACTTAGTAACAGCCCGGAGTTTGGAAGTTGGTGGTGTGATACCCCCGTGCCTCTGTACGCACGTGACGCCGTTGTCCCTGCGCCTGATCTCTCTCCGGTCGTGTCGGATTACCGTCCCATCGGACTATGAGAGTGAGGGAAGAGGGAGTGCACCTGTGTCTGCGCGCACACTTGTGCACTATAATATCTCCTGCGTACCTGGCTAATCTCCGTTGAGATTGGCCACCGTGACCGAAATTGGTCGGAGATTATGAATGTGTAAAAAACTAAAAATATTACGTTGTTCCACATACCTTCCTTCCCAATCTGCTCCACAGTGCCGACGATGGCGATCTCTCCGTCCACCAGCGCCAGCAGCTCCTTCACACACACAGGATCCACGATGACCAGCATGCCCACGCCGCAATTGAATGTACGGAGCATCTCGAAGTCTGATACCACACCTGGGAAGAATGAACGCTATATTAGTGAGAGTAAGGTGTAATTTTGATTGGATAAGTATGATACCACCTGTATTGAATTTTATGTCTCACTCTCCACTCACATACCCCGCGCACGAAAGTGACCAGTTATTGACCTCTAGGGAAAACCCCAGGGTTGCCAGATGTAATTTTTTATTTTTCCCTAAATTTGAAATATTTTTCTCCAAAATGGTACAATTTTTCCAAGTTTTACCCAAAGGCAAAAAGTTTGTACTTTAAACAATTGTAACCATTAGGGAACAATTTTTAATGACATACAGATAGAGAGCATTTTAAATTGCAAGTTTTCATATCCTTAGAAAGCAAAATAAATATTGGATTGTATAAATTTTCAGCAGTTTCTGAAAGCTTATTCAATTTCTTTGCTATCAGTATTAAAGATTGGTATTTGTTTTCTGACTGCATCGCAATAGCTGATTTGACAGGAGATTAAAGAGTGACTTTATTGTCCTAACAAATGATAATCCGCCTTCAAAACGTTCCATTGGAGCATTAACTATGAGTTTCGACTGACATAATAACCTCATTATTTATCAAAATGTTCATATTTTCTAACATAAATATAAAATACTAGCGGCCTGTCCCGGCTTCGCACGGGTGGACATTTATTTTTTAAACATTTTATTTTTTCTTGCAATTAGAAATCCTATATAAATCAGTGATAATGTAGCATTCAAATGGTGAAAGAATTTTTAAAATCGGTCCAGTACTTTTTGAGCCAATTCGTTACAAACATACTTACATACAAATCTTTCCTCTTTATAATATTATATAAAAAAAAATATAAATCTAATATAAAATTCTCGTGTCACAGTGTTAGTTACCATACTTTTCCGAAACACTGACCGATTTTTATGAAATTTTATATGCATATTCAGTAGGTCTGAGAATCGGCTACTATTTTTTTTTTTGCAAAACGAAGTTTCCGGGGTCAGCTAGTAGATATAAATATGAAATACAAGCGGCCCGTCCCGGCTTCGCACGGGTGGACATTTATTTTTTAAACAATTTTTTCTTGCAATTAAAAAAGCCTCTATTAATCAGTGATAATGTAGCATTCAAATGGTGAAAGAATTTTTAAAATCGGTCCAGTACTTTTTGAGCCAATTCGTTACAAACATACATACAAATCTTTCCTCTTTATAATATTAGTATAGAAGTATAGACTAATAACTCACCCTTAGCTTGCAGCCATCCAAACACTGGCTTAATATTAAACTTAGTAGCATCCAACTTCACTTTAATGCCTGGAGGCAATATCCTGGGAATATTCTCAAGCAGGCCACCGCCGGTAATATGAGCCAGCCCTTTGATCAGCTGCTTCTTGATGGCCGGTAATAGGGCGTTTACGTAAATGCCTGTGGGTTCCAGGAACTCCTCGCCGTAGGATTTGTTTGTGGTGCTGAAGGCTGCTGGTTCGTTGTATCTGTAAGAGTGTTGGAAGTTAGTACCTATGATCTGTACCAAAAGTTCCACATTTTCATCAGAAAATGGCCCCGATTCTGTTGTTCACAAACTAAACTAAATTTAAGTTCAGTGCATCTTTCTCTTTCTCTCTTTCTTTAAATAATTAATCTGTTAATGTATATTCTAGAAATGGCAATAATGTAATTATTATTATAACTATTTATAAATAATTATCTGTATTATATAACTTTAAGAAGGACATTCCATTCATTTAATATATTAAAATATTTATATCTAATTGTATTAATTTCAATTTTGATCTTGATTTTGATAAACCATTATTGTATGACATTTTGCATGCCTTACGAATCACTTGAAACATGTATATTTAATAACACCACTATAACAGTGTTCTCTGCAAAAATAAATAATTCTGATTGATTGATAATTTGTATACATAAACCCGAAATTTTAAATCAACTTAAAGATGTTTTTCATTTGACAAATAACGTTTATTACCTACATAACCTCAATTTTCGTCGATGTTTTTTTTTTAATTACAATTTAATAATGTTTTTCAAAACAATAATAATTGTGGAATATAAAGTTGACACCTTCTAAATACAGATGAATGTGTTATTAATACATAATCAGCCTATTATGTTCCCACTGCTAGGACCCACAGGCCTCCTCTCTATGAGAGGGAGTGGGCAGTAATCCACCACGCGGGCCCAGTGCCGGTTGGTAGATGTCACATATCTTCGAATTTTTGGTTCTAGGACATGCCGGTTTCCTCACGATGTTTTCCTTCACCGTTTTAAGAGCAGTGGTGATGATATAATTTACACAAAGTAAAGCGCCTGACGGGGTTCGAACCTACGACCTACAACTCGTAAGTCGCGGATGTTACCACTGGACCACCACTTCTCTTATTAACTGTGTTATTAATGACCCAAAAAATAGGAAAAACTGCTAAGCGAATCTCACCGGTGTCCCGTCTCCGCCATGATCTTCTGCACGAGGCTGTACCCGTTGCTGTGCACGCCCGTGGACGGCAGCGCCAGCACGACGTCGGCGGCGCGGATCTCCTTGCAGCGCGGCAGTTGCTTCAGGTTATCCACCACGCCGACCGCAAAGCCGGCGAGGTCGTATTTACCGATCTCGTACATTGAAGGCATTTCCGCTGTTTCGCCGCCTAGAATGGTGGAAAGAAATAATTAGTTAGTTGTTGCAATAGCTTTGATGGGATTATAAATGTGTAATTTGATTTCAAAGTGGTTCCAATTAAAAAATATTGGGTATATCTTTCTCAGGAGTGTTGTGGAAATATTTGATTATTTCAACTTAGTTCACTGACATGATTTTTTTAACTTATTCGAAGAAAATATTTATTTTTTATTTCCGCAATCACTATTCTAGTAGTTGAGCGTTGGTGATGCCAATATTACTTGCAAACCGACGAAGATACTAGGTTAGATTTTAGGTCTTAGATGTCTATACCTTTGACTATAAAAAAATAGAATCAGCCTGAAAATTTAAATAAGAAAGAAAATAAATTTATTTGACCCAGGGTAAGTAAGGCACACAATATTAACACAAAAACAAAAAAAACAAAAAAAAACAGAAAAAAAAAACACTTAAAATAGTATTGTGTACCTCACGGTTGCGCCAAATAGGACCAGCAGTGCTATTCTGTAAAAATATCTCACGGTGATAACTTAGGTGAAGTGAACGTGAAGTGAGCTGTCATTCCACCTGATGTTAGGGATCGCCCCTATTGATAGCTCACTTCACCTAAGTTTTCACGGTGAGATGGTTACAGAATCGCACTGCAGTTCAGTTATTGAATTATTAACCTTTAAACTCTACTTACCCAATAAAGCACATCCCGACAGTACACAAGCATCGGCGATGCCCTTCACTATAGTAGTGGCCACGTCAACCTGCAGCCGGCCGCACGCCATGTAGTCGAGGAACGCGAAAGGTTCGGCGCCTGCGCATAGGATGTCGTTCACACACATCGCGACTAGATCCTGGCCTAATGTGTCGTATTTTTGCATTATTTCTGCTATCTGGAATGGAAATTGTATGGGTCAGAAGATGCATACCTAATAGATACAAGTATTTCTTTTGCAGAACGTAAATGGGACCAAGCTCCTTACCTTGAGTTTAGTTCCAACGCCGTCAGTGCCCTGCACCAGCACCGGATCCTTCAGACTGGGGTCCATGGCCGACAATTGGAACAGCCCACTGTAGCAACCCAGTCTCCCCAACACTCCTCTTCTATGTGTTGTAGTGGCGATAGGTTCTATCTGCCGGACTAGGGTCGCAGCAGCGTCAATGTCCACACCACTTTGCAGGTAAGAGAGTCCGTTGATTCTGGAGGAGTGGTGGGATATTGTTAGATTTATTTTGATTTTTAACCATACGAAGGAAATTGCAATACTTATTACTTTTGAATGTAGTCAACTCTAATAAAAATTATATTCAAAGAAGTATTCTTTTGGCCCTGCAGGTGATTATGGTCATCCCACTGAATGCTTATACAGTTATACATGACCTACGGCTCATTTCTGTTTTGCTTATTGCTAGGTGAACAGCCCAAATACCCTCTAAGCGGTATGCCAGATTGCCCAAAGGCAAAGTTATCGTATTAGTTAGTTTCGTATCGTATTAGTTTAGCGCATGCTTTATTTAGTCATGCCTTGTATTTATGTTATAGAAAACTACGTTGTATTAGGTAGTTTTCTTATCTTTTTTTCAACATTGGTGCCGATTCTATTGATCACAAATTAAGTAAGTAAGTTCAGTGCATCTTTTTCTTTCTATTTCATTAAGAAAAGGACAGAAAATAAATTTTAGTTTAGTTCTGTTAAATTAATCAGCGCCTGACGTAATTGTAGTAGGTAAGTTTTTAATCACGTCTAAAGTTGTACGGAGTAGTGTGAGGCGCTGATTAATTTGACAGGATTAAACTAAAATTTATTTTCTGTCCTTTTCTTAATGAAAATTTAGTTTGTGAACAATGGAATCGGCACCATTGTTTGTTCCATTATTAGGGGGGTCACGTCACTGTTTTGAACTGAAAGTTGTCTGCATCTATCTATATCTTTGACTAACCACTAACTGACTATCTATTTTAAAGTCATGCCTAGTTTGTCTGTACTACTTAAGGGCCTATACTACCTCAAATGGCTTAGCATGATCCTCCGTTATGTCGAAAACACTGCAGCATTCATTTTGAAATAAATATATGGTAAAGTTGAGGAGTAATATTAGGTCTTATGTTTGACGAAAACACGATTCCATAAAATGTTATCGATTGAAAAAAATTCAAAATTGCCTCCAAACCGAACAATAAACCGCTGGTATTCAAAAAATACTTCAAATTAGATCATGAAACTTTGCATACTAACTGAACTAACTATAAAGCAGGTCTTATGTTTTTTATTTTTTTTTTTAATTACCATTATTTTAATCGTAAAAAGCAAATGCCTAAACTATTGGCGCTGCCTGCCGCCTAGCACCGCACTCTGTCTTGCTCTCACTGAGCCCGCGAGCAGTATCGTGCGAGCGAGATAAAGAGTGAATTTTAGGTGAAGTAGTATAGGCTCTTAATGTCCAGAACTGATATACAAAAAAAAACTATTGATGTTGTTCATGCCTGACCCCGTGTTACGATGTTATGAAGTTAATTATGTATGAAAATTGACGATCATTCTTGATATATTCTGATTGAGAAGGTCCAAATGAAAACTCCTCATGCAATAATAACAAATACTGAGCATGCGATGCAAGTGAAAAGCCAGGATGATAAAACAAACAAGGAAAATAAAACCACAAGTTTATTACAAAATAAAAAAGTACAAAAATGTTTCTCAAACAAAAATACAAAAGACTTTTACTTAAATGATTCTTACCCACTTTATCCCATTATAAATGAGCGCTAAGATAAATGCAAACGTTAATTAGGAATGTTTGATTAATTATTCAATTTAATCAGGAATGTATTTAAATGACGCGCTCTCTGTCGGAGGCGTACATGCTGAAACAAAATACATTTCGTTTTTATGCGCTTCTATACTCCATTTACAATAAGATTAGACATTTAAACAAACCTTTTTTACAGCTTGTTCAACCGATTTTGACTTCTATTTCGTAGTAGGCATAAGGATGGTATTAAAAGCAAAAAAAGTGCTTACAATAACAACTGTTTACTGCTTTTAATGCCATCCTTATGCCTACGGAATAGAAGTCAAAATCGATTGAACACACGGTAAAGGAGGCTTATATAAATGTTTAATCTTATTGTAAATGGAGTATAGGAAGACATGACATGCAAAAAATGTGTTTCGTGCAAAGATATTTGGGTCAATATATCGATGCCTTAGTTCACAATTGCACTAACTACGAAATTTACATTTTTGAGGAGAGAGCTTTAAAGTTTTTTAAAGTTTAGACGAGAACAGTAGAAAATCCAAGTAAAATAACAAAAAATATGCGTCTATTCATAAGACTAGTCCTTCTACTCCATCTATCTTGATTGGTTTTACAAAAATAAAGATCATTAGTATAATACCATATTCATGGAACATTAAACGAACTCATTTAATACAACTGTGACCCACGTTTTTGGTAGAAAGAGACGGAATAACGGTATTTCGATGCGCGGAAACGAAAGAGCATGAAATTTTGTGTATTTGGCATTAAAAAAGTAAAAATTGAAAATCTTGTAGTTAGTGCAATTGTGAGTCTAAGGCGTCGAATAATATAATGTTAGTTATGCGACTACTTACGTTACGTGCTCTTTGTATTTGAGTCGAAATATTAAATTGAGGTTTTAATGTTGTGAAGAAGACCACTGAGAAAATATTCATATTTGTAGCTTGCAAATAATGTGCAGAATTATGAAAAAGCACCAGATTTATTTTGTCAAAACAGCAACTTTGATTATCCTATTTTGCTAAAGGAGATGTTCCAAAATGTATGGAGCCTGGGCCAGGTCCTTGTACACTATACTTAAAAATAGGAAAATTCATTTAAAACAGTTCTCAACTGTCCAATCGCTTTAAAATAGCTTGGTTTTTTGGTAAACAGAAGAAATTACACTTTAAATTGCAATGCACAAAAAACAACCCGTCATGGCGGTATGCTGTCATTTTGATTGATTAATGACGTTTGACATGTTTTTGTTTATTTTGACGTTAGACGAAAGTGACTGAGGTGACACTGTTGTGACAACTGACAGTTTTCTTTTTACTATCAATGGTCGATCTATGGTTTACTGTCATTGTTTTTAAGCACAGAGTAACTAAATCTGTGAGACGCTATGTTGAAAGTCGATAAAATTAATTGATAAATATCAGTTCACTACCACAACAGTACACATTTAATTGAATTATCTGTATTTTTCCCGAATTCTACGAATTTATCTCTTTTTTTTTTGAGATACAGACCTGGCCCATTTTGAAACATCTCCTTTATTAAAAAAAAAAACATTACACGTACTTGGTAAAAGCTCTATGCGCGATATCCTTCCTGTAATGCGCTCCGGGGAAGTCGACCAAGCCCGCCGCAGAGGTCGCCGCGGCCGCGGCCGCCCGCAGCGAGGCTGCGCGCGCGCACAGCAGCAGCACGCGGCCGCCCCACGTCACCAGCGAGCCGTTGGCGCCGCGCGCCACGCCGCTGTGGAACACCACCATGCCCGGGGTGGACTGCACTTGGGTTAGACCTGCGAGGGCAGAACATCAATCAAAAATATTTATTATAATCCTTAAAACGAATAACGGTGGCCACCATATTCCGTTTTAAGGATTATAATAAAACTAAACAATATATACGGTGACTGATAATTAGTGACCGATACTTAAACACGTGCTTGTACTCATGATAACAAACAACTTTTACTGTAGGACCAAACCTGAAATTGTGAAAAAAAAATCTGCTGTTCAGTCATTTATGTTCGCCTAACTGGTCAAAATGTAGGTACTGAACAGCAGATTTTTTTTGCGAATTCAGGTTTGGTCCCATAGTAAAAGTTGTTTGTTATCATGAGTACAATCACGTGTTTAGGTATCGGTCACTAATTACCAGTCACCCTATATAACTACCGCATCTAATAATATTAACGTATAATCTTGTGAAGCACAACTTAACGTGCTTATTTTCTGCATTTTCATTCTATATTGTATGAAATAACCAAACAAACGATGAGGGCGCCACTGTGCGGTCGGCATAGTTTTAATGGTAAACGATATCGCGGCAGGCCCGGATGGGGTTGGCGGGATGAGCTGGACTCCTTAAACCTTTTAACCGCTTACGTCGGATTAATCCGACAAATATTTTCGTGTGCATTTCGCCAGCGTCGTATATGTACGACCAAATACCACAGCTTACTCTGTGTTTTTCATTAATGACGGTGTACCTATTCTATTAAGTTATTCGAAAAAAAAAGAATTCGAATCACTGTGCCGAGCGCTGGGGGCACGACAACAGATATGAAGTCGGGCGGTTAAAAGGTTAATAAATATTGTTCTGGACAGAAAGGGGTGTCAAGAGAGCAGGGAGGCCTTTGCCCAACAGTGGGACATAAAAGTCCAGTAAACAAAATGCAAAAGTCAAATGGAATTGGGCTGGACGTGTTCGCCGCATGCTCAATGAGCTGTGGGCCCTTAAAACATAAGACTGGAGTCCAGTAAAAGGACCCGGGTTCACGGTAGATCACAAAAAACGGCAGGACGACTTAGATGTCTTCCTAAGCTCACGTTCGAAGGACGTAAAAATATCGCGGTGGGATATTATCGCACACAGGATTTTCAACTCTTGATGTTGAGCCGAACATTTAGAATCTAACACAGCGCATCAAAACACACTGGTTTTTTCAGCTCTCAGCGCTAAGCAGTGCGTGAAAAAAAAATCGCCGCGGTAAAAACGCACCCGAGCCTACCTCGGCTAAGAAATTGGAAAACAGAAGCAAAATATCGTGAAAATTGGAATGGAGAGATTCATTTTTAGATCAATGGGACAATTCAGGCTGATAAAAATAATAAATATGCATTAAAAGGCATAATTAGCCAAAACATACACAACGTGTAACGTTAAATGCGCAAAACCTGAAAATAGTTTGTTCAATATTGACTACTAAATCGATTTCAGTAACTTTTCATATAGTTGTTTTTTTCAAAAATTATGTATTTTTTCATACTAACCACCGATTAAGCAAAATAAAATTAAACCTTATTTCAAGGCAATAAGACGCAATTATGAATGCATAAATCATCAACACGATTTAAAAAAAAATAGCTTTAAAAAATAGTTTTGTACATTGTATTATGCTTTTAACTCAATACTCTAATTGGGGTGTATGAGGTCTTGCGTTAATTATGTTACACCTTGTAAAAATCTGTCAAAAAAAAAAACTTGTTGAAATGAAATTCTAAACTTAACAGATGCGAAACCTTTAGTCTCCTATAAAACCAAACACCGTCATAAAACCCATGAAATCGTGTCTAAATTACTTACCGCTAATAACGCACCCCTTAGTGGATGTTTCAGGGTATCCCTTGGATGCAATGACGACACCAACAGCAGACAGCTTGGTGTTCCACGTCACTTGGATCTGCTTCAACGTGCCCTCCACACACGCCTAGAAAAGAGTACATAATAAATTAAGCACATGTCCAACGTCTTGAAAAAGTTTAAAAAGTAAAACCCGACTACTGAAAAGGATGAAATCAGAAAATACCCGTCCGTCCCGTTCCGTGGTCGCATGCTACTATGGCTTATAAGTATGTTAGTACAGCGGCAAACTTTTATTTTCATACTTTTTAGAGCGTGATTTTTCAGTAGTCGGGCTTTAGTTTTTGAACTTATTTTTTATTTAAATTATTTTGGGGTTATAATTTCGTGATAAAGTATTTACAGAGCCGCTTAATTTTTTTTTTTGTTTAGGTTTTTTCATTTTACATGTAGGTTACCTAGGTAATATACCAAACTTATACATAAATATGTTTGGCTCATATCTGAGGCGTGATTTCATAGAAATTATTCCTAATTATCGGGTGTATGCAAGCAAAGCCGTAAGCAAAAGCTGACAATATATATATTTGAAATGTGCTAATTAAGCCCTTTCATTTGATACCGAACATGGCATGATATTTTTTTATTTTTTATAGTGACTTTTTGTCCGCTAGAGAACGAACGAATTTATCAATTCATCATCCACTCCACGGTTTTAAGAGAAAATGCGGGTGGTCGTTTCTCCATAGAAACGCTCTCGCCTGTTTTCTTTCTGGTTATGAATGATTTTTTGCAGAAAAATAAATATTAACTACTTGTATGTCCCTATGTTTTCCTTTTTAATGATATACTATTTTTATAAGCACTAGAACCCTTAAAAAATGCCGATTTGAACCGCTGTCAACAGAAGCCTAGTGTAAAAATTTGACATCTTGTTCCACGCGCGCCTCAAAGAGATGTCAGCACTAACTGACGGGGTCCGCTAGGGCCGATGCCTGCCAGGGTCGCGAGTTGTTTGAAAGAGATACCGTGGCCCCTGGCACAGCAACTGGCAACTGAAGGAACATGGGCGGGTTTTAGTCAGTAAAAGTCTGACACGCCCTCCCGCTCCGACCAGAGTGGGAGATGTTATTTGATGACTTCCCACCCATTAAAAAAAAAACAAAAAGAGTCTAGAATGATGTGCCGACTTCATAGTTACAGTTTGCGCGTCGATCGGCCTGCTACCCTATACACCCCATTACTTCATTTATATTTTTGTATATTTGAACTCACCTTCATAATCTTGTACAGGTCTGTCTCCAGCAATGTCATGAGCACCTGTGTCTCCGGGTCGCCGAACCGACAGTTGAACTCCAGTGTCATTGGACCTGACTTAGTCACCATCATGCCGGCGTATAGGATACCTAGAAACAATGAGAGGCAGGTGGTCAGGTGAGGTTTTATAAGGTAATCTCTGATTAAATGGTGGGTATAGTGTAGAACCTCCAAAATCTTAATTAATCACTACGATAACAAAGCAGTTAGTTCATATCTTTCCTAGGTTCTTTCAATTTATTCTCCTGTTTCTCTAAGCCTAAAAATTAGTTTGATACTCATTATGAGGACTGGAGAGCTGGATCTGTTTTATTTCTAATTTTCGCCTCACTTGTGACATATTTTTACGTGATTATTCATTCTCTACAATCATCATCTAACGCCATTTTTATTTTTCATAAAAATAGCGTCTTTAGACACTTCCCGATTCATCTAAAATGCATTTAAATCGAGCATCACTCCTTATTTTAAGATTTGCTGAATGACGAAAATACAAAATAATCAATTTTATCTGCAATTTCTGTTTGACCTGTAACATCAGAAACAAGAATTTCATGATGTAACGTCGTATGTAAGACAAGACTGATTTTCATTCAACGAAACAAAAAAAAAACCATCCATACATTTATCTATAACGGAACGCCTTGGCAACTGGAAAACAGGCAAACAAACAAACGCAATACTAAAAAATAATTGCTATCCCCGTTCGCCCAATTAAAAAGCGACCTTATCTATACAACAACAGGGCGTATTATTGTTTTATGTAGTAGTTAATTTAGATGAAATCTTGTTTATTGAGTATTTATCTAGCGGTAATTGTGTGTCTGTGGTTGGTGTAAACAATGATGGGTCAAATGCCATTGACATACGTAATACGGTTTGTGTGACGTAAAAAGTGTTCAGTTTTGAGGCAAAAATGTTTTGCCTGATGTGTGTTGTGATAAGATTAGTTTTTTTTTTAATTATAATTTGCTATTTGGTGTTATGGAATGGCTAATTGGCTAAAGTAATGATGCGTACCTTTTTTGGCCATAAAACACAATTATGTCAATATTGTTTGAGAATTATGCCTTAATTACACGACGCAATTTTATTGCCTGCAGTAAAATTAAAGCAACATTTTTTTTTTTTTGGCATAGTCTGTTACAATAAATCATCGACACGCAAACTGTATCCATGCCATCAGCACAAGATTTTAGACCCCTTAGCGTAAAATTTAATAAAAGTAACAAAAAAAAAACAGCTGTTTCAAACAAAAGTGCAATATCTACGCGGTCAAAATGTATGGAGCAAGAATTTTTTTTATTAATAGCCGACGAAAAATTTTTACACAGGGGTGTTCAAAATCATGTATTCATTTAGGGATAAATCGTATAGAGAGTTTAGAAGTGACTCTGGCCTCCCACCTAGGTAACATGGTAACCAGAGGGGCAATTCTCGTAATTTTAAGAACGTTCGCAGTCTGATCTCAGTCTCAATCTGTCAAAAATACATCTAATTTCCTTACATTTTGACAAGTTTTTGACATTTGTTTGTCGCTGAGATGAGACTGCGACTAGATTTTGAACGTTTTAAATTACGAGAATTGGCCTTCTGTATTTGGGTTCGCCAGCAGAAGTTCCCACAGAAGGTGTACAAACATTTAAATAGGGACTACTTAGGACTATAAGGTGCAAACGTATGTTAACTTGTACTAAGTGTGTGAAGTGTATACAGGGTTACTTTTCAATGACCAGCCAAATTTAAGGATGTGGTACAGACCATAAAACTATACAACTTTCTCCATGGTACCAACATCGTAATCGCGAATAAGAATTCAGCCGTCCCATACATTTAGGTCGAGTAGGTATTGAAGTTTTCTATGGGACAGTTGATAAATTTTTCGCGATTACGATATTGGTCCCATGGAGAAAGTTGTTTAGTTTGATGGTCTGTACCACATCCTTAAATTTGGCTGGTCATTGAAAAGTAACCCTGTATGTACGTACAGACGCCGGCACACCAAGCTACTACAATCTGTCAAATTTCTTTAATAGATTTTCAACTTTATCGCTACAACATAAAGTTCAAAGTTGATTGGGAAAATTTAACAGTTTCGGGTAGCTTGATGTGCTGGCGTGTACAAATGACTTGCATCGTCTAATCACTGCTTAGAAACTGGAGTAACTTGGTGCAACTTTTATTGTTGCTTCAACTTATGGTACCTATGCCACAGGCAATTAACAGGCACCATATAAATCAGTTTTAATAGAAAGGTATGTCCACAGATATAGATAGACCTAGATAACGCAAGTATCACCATCTGTTCGAAAACCAAGCGTGCCATTTTTTTTGACTACCTACCACCCAGCCAGCAGTACACAGGACTGAGCACGAAAATGGCGGCTTACGATTTTTGAACGTAAGTTGGTGCGATTTTTGGCACGCGAAGTAGTTGCTCTTGCGTTATCTAGACATACGTCTCTCTGACTTAAATGTATACCATACCTTATCGGAAACTAGTCACAAAGATCATGAAACGGTTATTAGGCCAATATTAAAAGAATAGCCGATCATAGTGACATACACTCTGTAATTTGTATGATAAACAGAGGTACAAGAGAGTTGTATAAGCCATTGTATGGTCAATCTATAATTACAACAATTTTATCTAAGTTTGACCTTATAGTTATTACTATAGTGAAGTCTCCCGTCCGCAATGATACAAGTTATCAAGTATCGATTAGTTTCCTGAATCTTATCTACCGTTACTTTACCGTTGACTACCTCAAGGAAACACGCGCTCTTACTGAGTGTAGATTCCTTTACCTTATTCAGAGTAGATTTCTTTACCTAATTCAGAGTAGATTCCTTTACCTAATTCAGAGTAGACCCCTTTACCTAATTCAGAGTAAACCCCGCTGCCTGATTCAGGGTGGATAGATGCCTTTACCTGATTCATAGTAAACAGCTCTGCCTGATTCAGGGTAGATGCCTTTACCTAATTCAGAGTAAACAGCTCTTTCTGATTCAGGGTAGATGCCTTTACCTAATTCAGAGTAAACAGCTCTGCCTGATTCAGGGTAGATGCCTTTACCTAATTCAGAGTAAACAGCTCTGCCTGATTCAGGGTAGATGCCTTTACCTAATTCAGAGTAAACAGCTCTGCCTGATTCAGGGTAGATGCCTTTACCTAATTCAGAGTAAACAGCTCTGCCTGATTCAGGGTAGATGCCTTTACATAATTCAGAGTAAACAGCTCTACCTGATTCAGGGTAGATGCCTTTACCTAATTCAGAGTATAAGTATCCCTTTACCTAATTCAGGGTATAACCCATTCACACAGAGTAGGTCTGGCTAGGCTGCACACCTGCTTTTGTTAAGCCTATAGTTTTAATTTAACAGTACCGACGAACAAGGAGGATTAGGCTACGGCTAACCTTAAATAACACGCTAGTATTGGTCTCCATCTTTTATTGAAATCTATTTTTAAACATTGTTATTTTATCACTGGTTATCAAATATTTTCTCAACAAGGTGAAATCATTTATGCTGTCTTCGTCTAGTTTAAAAAAATACATAATAAATGATTTTGTTTCTGTAAGTAGGTTTGTGCAAACACTTTTACAAGTCAAGTATATTTTAAAAACTAGATGAGGTCGGCGTTTCCTAAATGACTACTCTGAGAAGAAAGGCCGAAACAAACTCAGATGTCCGTCAATCCCTTAATCAAGAACGTATCCTTAGCACTGCAAATAAAAACCTTATCCACAAGGATTAAGTTCCAAAATTGTCTGCTATCGCCCTTACGGATAACCTTATGACTTATGTTTAAAACATAGGAATTTTCCAACAATACGCTTGTTATTAATAAAGTCGATAGTGCCAATAATATAGAAATTCGTGTGTAAAAGAATTTTTCATTCGATTTGCGATAACACGGCCTTTGTAACGTTATCTACAAATTATTAATTGATGTGTGCAATATAATTAAATATGAGCGCATATAAGATACACGCTCTATTTCTAGATCTCTTAAGGTGAATGCGCAGTGGTAGACCGCGAAATTCAAATTTTCTTACGTCTTTTGCAATTTGCAGGTCAGTGTCAGGTTGTATCTTGATCAACATATGATTCGCGACTATAACAGGTACGTATTTACAGAATTATAATCATAAGAAACATTAATACACCGTTCTAAGTTAGATTTGTACCATAAGCACTTTTCCCCAGGAGATTTGTCTTGTGGTACAAATCTAACTTAGGAAGATGTATTAATGATTGATTTGTATGATTTTTTAAAATCGGTCCAGTAATTTTTGAGCCAATTCGTTACAAACATACATACGAATCTTTCCTCTTTATAATATTAGTATAGATAGATAACGATTCAAAGATGGCATAGTGCACCAAGTGGTGCATCGAAGCGGTGAGAACCTCTTATTATCGGTTCGTATACATAATACAAATGTACGGTAAATACGGTACCCTCGGGACCCTGATACGGTATTAGTTTTTCATCGAATAGGACAAGGGAAGTTTGTATTATAAGTCAAAAGCAAGACCGAAAATACGAAGCGATTTAGCCTAGATCACACCGGTGTGTACAGAACAAACTGACAGGACAATTTGAGCCGATTAAACAATCCTTAGTTCGTTCTGGAAGTTTGCCTATCATGCATGCGCCACGCTCGCTGTACCCGTTCCGTATGTGCAAGATGGCGACAGTTCTAACTAAGCAAAAAAAGGAGGTTTTTATACTTTGTTTTTTTTTTTACTACGACTGATGACATACTGGAACTAGCGTGACCAAAAACCAAATAGTTCATTCTAAAATCGGGTTAGTCCAAGAAGCAGTCTTCTACTTCTTCCGGTGCCTGTCTAATTACTAGAGATTAGACAACCACTCCGGTTGCTGAACAATTTTCGACATTACACTCTTTAACTTCAACACCGAATCCCTAGCACAACGGTACCTTCCCTAAATGAAGTATTAAGGCGACACTCACCAACATACTTGATCCCCTCAGCCTTCAAACCATCGACAGCTCTCTGCAGCACCTGTTCCTTGACATCCAAGAGTTGGTCAGGGGTGATCAGTGGGCAAGGACTGTAAGCGCCCATTCCTCCGGTATTGGGGCCTGTATCACCGTCACCCACGCGTTTGTGGTCCTGGGCTGGCGGCATCATGGACACCGTCTCGCCATCGGTGAAGGCTAGGACCTGGAACGGAGAATGGATTTGAATAAATGTTGGTATGGTAAGACATATGACCTTCCACCAATGCACACTGAGTCTTTGCGGTGGATTACGGTCCGTTCCCTCTCATAGAGGGGCCTGTGTCCAAGCAGTAGACAGTGGCTTTGATATATCTCGGGACCCTGGGGTCCAGGTCCTTTGCAAGGCATACGAGGGGCCGAAGCCAACTCGCAGAGGCCCGTTAGACGAAAAGAAATGAGGCACCAACCGACGATTATCCCTGTACGCACTATGCAAGTTATTATTATAAGCCTGTGTTGCAGCCTGCAACAATTAAGGAGTAAGCCTTACCCTGCAACTTGCAGGGTAAAGGCCTTACTCCCTTATTTGAGAAAACACATCTCATCGCAAAAAAAATCAGCTGTTCCCTACATTTTGACGAGTTATGCGAACATAAATGTAGGGAACAGCTGATTTTTTTTGGCGATTTCAGATTTGATCCCATAGTAAAAGTTGTTCATAATGATGAGTACAACGACCTCTTAAGAGGTTGTTAATGTTTTTCCAATAACCCTGTATAATTTTTATGTGACCAGTTTTTTTTTATGTGACGGTCTGACCGGCCGCATGTGATGTTTTCACATCAAAAACAATGTTTAGTATTTTTTAGGTACCTATTTCCTCCAGAATGTATAATAATAACTAGCTGCGCCCCGCGGTTTCACCCGCGTAAGTTTCGATCCCGTGGGAATATCGGGATAAAAAGTATCCTATGTGTGAATCCTGGTTATAAACTATATGTGTGCCAAACCTCATCCAAATCCGTTCAGAAGTTTTTGCGTGAAAGAGTAACAAACATCCATCCATCCTCACAAACTTTCGCATTTATAATATTAGTAGGAAGTATGCATGCATGTTAAATTAAAAATATTAGAAACATAACATTAAGAATGAATTAAAATATTGCAATTAAATAAACATTAATTTTAAAAAAGTCGTCAATAACACATTAAATTACAATTTTACAATAAAAAAGATTAAATCAATATCTGTCTCATCTCGTCTCAGTTTAAATTTAGGTTTGGACCTGGAGTGCTCAACATGCAGCCTGGTCCAGTACCGCATTATTGGGCAATCTAGATCCAAATCTATCCTCCGTGCAAACAGCTGAAGGTAACTGTTGTAACTGCCTCGTATGCGGCGCATCAGGGAATCAAAATCAATTGATGATAAATAGAATAGAGAGAGTTGTGTAACTCTCTCTATTCTATTTATCATCAAACTATACTGGACGAAATAACTCAATCATTCAAAAAAAAAATAAACTTAAAAATAAATAAATTAATATATTTATAGTCCCTAATTCACGTGCAAAAATATTGACGTGATACTTAACTCATTCGTTACCGGAACCCCAAGGGCTGCTTAAAAAAATGTGAAGATTTGACCTCCGTTATCTTGTGTTGGTGTGTCAAGATGGTTTAAAATTTTCTCGATAAACAATAAGTATTTCTCGGTGTTTGTGACAAGGTATGAGTAAAATTATACTGAACCAGCTAACCCGGCGAACTTTGTACCACCTCAATATCAATAAGACTTGAATGAATGTCTGAGAATTGAATTATCTTAACTTTTATTTTTTTTTCGTGAATATTTGCCATGTTTTCTGTCAAATCAAAGATCATAAAAGTCGGTCCAGCCGTTCTTGAGTTATAACTTATAAGTGGTATAACTAACCCGACTTTCTTTTATTTATATAGCTATACATATAGAAGATAGATTAATCAACCAGCAAAGTAAATTTTGTCTTAATTATACTTTGGGGCATCACATGATGTATTATTTTTAGCCTGAGTTGCCGTCGAGATACAAAATACATGTTGATTTATTTGATTTACTTATTTACAAAAATCAATCTTTAGTCGATTCTGTAATAATCGATATGTTGTAGGTACTTGTTTAATCAAAATAATCTCCTCTTCTAACCGCCATCTTTATTTTATCTTACTTGCTGTTTGCGCCTTAGTAAAGACGGACGTATAACCTTCCTAGTGACTTTCAATTGGCTATTATACTTACAGTTATAAAAAGCCCATAACTCGTTTTATTTAAGAGTTAGAACCTAGATTTCCTACAGGTTATGGGTCCAGGTTACGTTTTTACTGCAATATACTAAGTGGTTAAAAGTAAGTCCGTTACGAACTTTTTAAAAATGGATAATTTAAAAACTAAACGTAATATCAAGCCATTCGATGGGAAAAAATACAGTGTCTAGAAGTTTAGAATACGGCATTGTTAAGTAGTATAGATGTGATAAAAGTTATTGAAAACGATCCGGTAATTCGATGTAACTTGTGGGAGAAAAATAACCGGATAGCAAAAAGTGTTATCGTCGAGTATTTATCGGATTCCTACCTCGGTTTTACGAAGGAAGACAGTACGACGAGAGAAATTTTAAAAAGTTTGGATGTTTTATAAGAACGGAAAAGTATTGCTACTCAGTTGACTTTACGAAAAAAAAAAAATTGTTAACTTTAAAAGTGCAAGGTGACGTCATACTCATAAAACATTTTACGATTCGAATCAAATTGTTAGCCGCCGGTGCGAAGTTGGAAGAAACCGTTATGGTAGCTCATTTGTTGCTCATCCTACCCGCAACTTATGATGGCGTGATAACTGCGAGCGAAACTTTATCGGAGGATAATTTAACGCTAGCATTCGTTAAAACAAGGCTTTTAGATCATGAAGTCAAGTTGAAAAATTAGTCCAGTGATGCCAGCGTCAAAGTTTTGCAAGTTAAACGAAAAAAAAATGGACACGAATTCCGAAAAAGAAAATTCGATAATTCTCAAAATAATAAAGGGAATAATAGCTACTACCAGAAGAATAACAAGCAGAAGAAGAAGTCTCAGTTCTTGAAGTGTCATCAGTGTGGCCGTAAGGGGCATGTGAAAAACGACTGTTTCTACTTCAAAAGAAAATACGAAAAGTACAAGGACGGTCCAGGCAGTTGAGATCAGTGGACCATCCACGTCGAGCAATTTTTCTGGATTTGCTTTTATGATGGGAGACTATCAAGGGGATGATGTTGGAAGCAAAGTTACTTTCCTGTTGGATTCTGGATCATCGGACCATATTATAAACTGGGAAGATCTTTTCATTAGTCACACCGTTTTGCAGCCGCATTAAAATTTTCTAGGTATTGCTAAAAAATTATGAATTTATTTCAGATACCAAAAAGGGAACGATGTATGTGACCAGCGACATAGGCGTTCAAGGAGTTTCAGAGGACGTGTTCTTCTGTGCCGAGGTACCATACAACCTGCTGCCTGTATCGAACATGCAACGTGCTGGGTTGACAGTCAGTTTCGACCAGCATGGTGCCCACACAAGTAAGGATAAAACCATTATGCAAGGTATGTTGGAAAATAATTTAATTGCTGTAGACTTAATGGCATCTGTAAATAAGTGTGAATCTGTTTCTCATATGTATCTGTATGCAGAAATAAAAATATGTACAAAGTATGGTATCAACGCTTTAGTCATATTAGTAAAAATAAATTCATCGAAATTAAAAATAATAAAATGCTTGATACCAGCCAAATTGAAACTGTAATGCCAGATGATGAGTTGTGTGAGGCCTGTATAAATGGAAAACAGAGTCGACTTCCATTCAATCAGGTTAAATATAAAAGTCATGTTAAACGGCAATTATTTATTGTGCACTCAGATGTTTGTGGACCTATTACTGGACCAACTAACGACAACAAAAACTACTTTTGTACTTTTTGTTGATGAGTATACGCGTTATTGTATTACGTACCTACCTATTAATCTATAAATCAGACGTGTTCGCTACTTTTTAAGATTTCGTGGCTAAAAGCGAAGCTAAGTTTAAGTTAAGATTAGTCAACTTATACTGTGATAATGGTGGCGAATATCTATAGACTGAAATGAAAATGTATTGTGTAGAGTGAGGGATATCTTATCATTGAACAGTTCCGAGAAAACCACAGTTGAATGGCGTTTTTGAACGTATGGTCAGAACCATTACTGAAAAATCTTGTTCCATGATAAGCGGTGCTCAATTACACAAAGTGTTTGGGGCGATGTAGTACTTACTGACTGCTGTTTATTTAATTCATTTGAGCCCAACTAAAGCTTTGAAACTTTCAAAAACACCATTCGAAATGTGGCATGATGAAAAAAAAAAAAAAAACCTCAAATTAAATATTTGAAGGTAATTTGGTTCAACTGTTTACGTTCATAATAAAATCAGTAACACCAAGTTTGATGAAAAAGCATGGAAACTATACTAGTGGGTTATGAACCAAACGGCTATAAAGTTTAAAACCCAGAATGCGAATAATACGTACTAGTCAGGGATGTTATTGTTGATGAGACTGGTTTTCTTCAATCCAGGCCAGTCCTCAAGTCTGAAGGGAATATTAAAAATTCTCACGGCAAAACTGATGATTTAATATCCAAGTCAGTGCCGGTAAAGTCTCATAATTCTGACAGTTTAAAATCAGATACGCCTAAATCTGATGGGCACAAGTGTCCCAATAAAATTCGCAAATTAAACCATGATAATTTAATTGAATCGGAGCAAATAGTTGATACACTCTCTGATAACCCTTCTTCGTCTTCACCAAAAGAAAACACAGTAATCCTGAAGTTAGAAGAAGCAATAGGCTCAAGAAAATCGTCCACCTATTTCGTATATGTAATGAAGACGATGATGATGATTACACTTTGTGTGCTCATTCTATTAAAATATGTTATAGGTATATTATAGGTATATTATGGTATATTATGTATATATTATGTATAGGTATATTATGGTGTTATAATATTATTATAATATATGATTCTTTGTAAAATACCAAATTCATTAGAAGAGATCAAAACTCGAGAGATCTCAGTGGGAAAGCGCAATTAGGGACGAATTAAATTCTCTAAAGTTAAATAATACTTGGACTTTCGTACCAAGACCTGAAAATAAAAACACTGTCGGTCGTAAATGGATATATACTGTAAAACATGATGAATTTGGAAAACCTTTAGAAAAGTTAGTTCATAATAATATGGACGTCAAAACCGCCTTCTTAAATGGCAAATTAAAGGAAAATATTTATATGAAAGTCCCCGAGGGCTTCTCTTGTCCAGATAAATATGTGTGCAAATTAAATAAAGCATACATACTTAATTAAATAGCTAGATGTTGGTTTGAAGTTTTCGAACGAGCTCTTAGAGAAGAAGGTTTTCAAAATTCTTCAGTCAATATGTGTATTTGCTAGACAATGGAGATGTACATAACAAATATGTATGTCATTCTGTACGTAGATGATTTAGTTATAGTATGCGCTGATATTGAAACAATGAATAATTTTAAAAAGGTATTTAATGAACAAAATTTAAAAAGACTGATTTAAAAGAGATAAAAAAAAAAAATATATATTTCTTGGTATAAAATTACAAGGTATGCAAATGAAATTACATAAGATCAAAGTGCATACATAAAAACGTTATTAAATAAATTTAATATGCACGATTTAAACCTGTCAATACACCCATTGAAAATAAACTTAATTTTGACGCATTCAACTCTGAAGAAAAATATGATGCTTATGTCTAGACGATAAAGGTGTATATCATGTTATGTGCTCGTCCAGATTTAAGTATAAGCGTTGGATGTTTAATGTATGTCATGTTATGCACTCGTCCAGATCTAAGTACAACCGTTGGATGTTTAATGTATGTTATGTTATGCACTCATCCAGATTTAAGTACAAGCGTTAATATACTGAGTAGGGATACGAACAAAAATAATAAATAACTCTGGCAATGTCATAAGCGAGTGCTCAGGTACTTGAAAGGTACCTACTGTTGATTTAAAATTAAGTTATAAAAGATGTGCTTACAATAATGTTCTATGTGGTTACGTAGATTAAGATTGGGGTGGCAGTAATTCAAACGACAGGAAAAGTACAACTAGGTATTTAGTTAAGCTCTTTGAGCACTGTTCTATAGCCTGGAGTACAAAGAAACAAATGTCAGTTGCTGCCTCTTCAACAGAGGCGGAATATATGGCATTGTATAACGCTGTTAGGGAGGCATTATGGCCTAAATCACTAACAGTTAGTATTAAGATAGATATCGATAAATCTATCATAATCTATGAAAATAACAATGGCTGTATAAGCATTGCAAATAATCCAACCAATCACAAACGTACAACACATTTTGATATAAAGTATAATTTTTCTAGAGAACAGATTGAGAAAAATGTAATAAAACTAAATTACATTCCAATAGGTCAACAATTGGCAGATGTTCTGACCAAGCCATTACCTGCTATCACTTTTCAAAAGTTGAGAAGCATGATGGGCTTAGAATAAGATTCTGATATTTTTTTTATTAATTTAATTATTATTTAGAATGATTTAATGAAGTGGTCTGATTAAGGTTTTTTTTCTGGGTTTTCCTTAATCCTTAGAGCAAATGCTAGACCAATAATTGTATTTCCCAGCAAACACTAGGAAGTGAATATGTTCCGGTCGATTAAGTATTTACATTGATTTATTTTATTTGTATAATTGGTAGATTAATTTTTGAGGGGGCGTGTTGATTTATTTGATTTACTTATTTACAAAAATCAATCTTTAGTCGATTCTGTAATAATCGATATGTTGTAGGTACTTGTTTAATCAAAATAATCTCCTCTTCTAACCGCCATCTTTATTTTATCTTACTTGCTGTTTGCGCCTTAGTAAAGACGGACGTATAACCTTCCTAGTGACTTTCAATTGGCTATTATACTTACAGTTATAAAAAGCCCATAACTCGTTTTATTTAAGAGTTAGAACCTAGATTTCCTACAATACATTTGGCCAATATAATTCGCCATTGTTTAAAAGGACGTACTCATAATCAGTATATCGTGGAATGTGCATTTATTTGCATCGTGTAAAGCTTACGATCGCCGATGAGTATGTGAACAACATGCACTTATTCACATAACGATATTTTTCACAAACATACATTTTGATCAATCAATCACTTCAGCCTATTGCAGTCCACTGCTGGACATATGCCTCTCCCAGGCTGCGCCACAACACCCTGTCCTCCGCCTTCCTCATCCAGTCCATTCCAGCCACTTTCTTTAGGTCGTCCGTCTATCTAGCTAGGGGACGTCCTACACTACGCTTGCCGATTCGCGGTCTCCACTCAAGGACTCGTCTGCTCCACCGGCCATCGGTCCTTCGACAAACATGGCCAGCCCACTGCCACTTCAGTTTGCTCACTCTGCAAGCTATGTCGATAACTCCGGTTCTTTTCCGAAAAATTTCATTCCTGATTTTATCCTTCAAAGAGACTCCGAGCATAGCTCGGTCCATAGCGCGCTGAGCGACCTTGAATTTTGATCAATTAGCTTATTTTCGAATATTAGTGGGTAGCTCGATTTTGAACGGCTTGCGACCCAATTTCGAAGAACTTCAAAGAAATAAACTCATCAAAAAATATTTTTTACAAAACAAAAAACAGTTAACTTATGTCCCACCTCTGGGCACTACTGGGCCTATGTCTCCCGCATATTTTTCCACTTTTCTTTGTGCTGTACCTTCTCAGTCCAATCGGTTAGGATAGAGTCCAAATCGTCACGCCAGCGTTTCTTAGGCCTTTTTTTGTGCACGGTGGAAATCCTCATGGATTTCCTCCATCGGTGTGACAGAGGGGATGCCGGACTTATATCGGCTAAAACCACCGCGGTATTCCACCTCTACCTATGGCGGGATTCACATAAGCGTTCACTTAGGCCTGCCTTGGTGACGACGCCCGTCTTTAACTCTTCGTGCGTCGAGTGTACACCATGTGTACCGATAACAATTAAATTTCTATTCTGCCTGCTAATTAGACGCGCGACGGGTCACCCACTGTAAGACTAAAACTCAAGATCCCAAAAATAAATTCTTATACTCACTGAAACTTCATCTCCCTCGAGCAGCTCCTCAATGACGACTGTCTGTCCAGCTGACCCATACTTGGCATCTGTCAGGATCTCGTCAACCGCATGGCAAGCCTCTTCCTTGGTGGTTGCGACCACCACACCCTTGCCGGCGGCCAGACCTGAAGCCTTCACAACTAGGGCTGGGTATGTAGCGCTAAAAAAAATTTAAAAAAATAATGTAAGTAAAGGCCTTATGATCAGCAGAGGAAGTCTCTTGGCAGAAATGTTGATGATGATGATATTGATGTAGGAACCCATCTATACAATATTGAAACCACATTTATGCAATAAATTATAGTCTTTTCGTATCCGTCTTTGTGACACTGGCCCCGATTCTGTTGTTCACAAACTAAATTAAATTTAAGTTCAGCGCATCTTTTTCTTTCTATTTCACTATGAAAAGGACAGAAGATAAATATTAGTTTAGTCCCGTCAAAATAGATAATCCATAGACAAGTTTAGACGTGATTAAAACATCGGCTACTAAAAATACGTCAATTTACGTCAGGCGCTGACTAATTTGACATGACTAAACTAATATTTATCTTCTGTCCTTTTCCTAGTGAACAGCAGTGCGATTCTGGAACCATCTCACCGTGAAAACTTAGGTGAAGTGAGCGTGGAGTGAGCTGTCAGTGTTATCCTGATGCTAGGGATTGATATTCTTGACAGCTCACTCTAAGCTCACTTCACCTAACTTTTCACGGTGAGATTTTCACAGAATCGATCGGCTGTACCTATAGAAAAAGATGCACTTAAATTTAGTTTAAGTTTGTGAACAACAGAATCGGGGCCAGTGACCGCTTGGATCTTCTTATTTACACAATAGATTTTGATGCGGTTTTTACCATCATTTAGAGCATTAATTCCAGAAGGGCTATATGCATAATACTTTAATATTTAACCAAGATATAGCACAGAAATCTTGATATTTTGATATGATGACGCCATTGCAAGCAGGGGTCAACAATAAAAATAGAATTTTGATTTGAGGTCTATTTTAATAAAAAGTTTGCTGTAAGAGCTTCTAATTAATGTCTGTCACTATAGCACCTATTTCTACTGCTAAGAAACAACCATCAGTTTGTTTCTTAGTGTAAAATTTTAAGGGGGATGGATGCCGGTGAAACTACGAACGTATTTCAACTTGTTCCAGTTTTGGAACTCTTCGGCAAAGGCACCGATAATCACGCGACAGTCCGACCTCTATCAAATAAAACCGTCACTGAATATGACTTCATCCAGCTATTTTAAAATCAATGTTAATTACAAAAGACATCTTTTTCTGCCTTTATAATTGCATTAAGTAGGCCAATGCTGGTGACGACACGTTATTTTTATATTGTTTATATGAATAATATGCTGTAGACATCCTTGTGATAGTGTCCTTTGATTTAATGAAGTTTACCTTCATTAAGAGATTACTGGAAACCGTTCATCACTGCATGGACACAAAGCCTTGAATGGATATTAATTTATAGCTACAATATTGTAGCGGTATTTCTAGGGGTAATTGCGTAACACATTATCAGTAGCAATGGCTTTAATTTTGACAGTTCAACAACATTCATTGCGTTATGTACAGACGCCAGCAGGTCAACCTACCCCAATCTGTCAAATTTCTTTGATAGATTTTCAACTTTAGTACAAAGGAATAAGGTTCATATTCAATTGGGAAAATCTGACAGATTGGCGTAGCTTGATGTGCTGGCTCTCTCTCTGTACGTTGTGGAGCAGACAAATTGTTCGAAAATATGAAGCAATGGATTGCCAATATCCTTCAAAATGAATCAGATTGTTAATGAAAATGTGTTACGCAAGTAGGGTGCTAGATAAAAACTGTGTGCCTTGCCTTTAGAAATCACTGGCGTTATGAGCGAAACGATGATAGATTGGCCAGAAAAGTCAACAAAGTCTGAACGGGAATTTAAGGGATATGCCGGAAGAATAAACTATGGATACTCGATACAAGCAAATATAATTTTAATTGGTGTTAACAACATGAGGTTTCAAAGGCAAGTGAAGTGTCAAAAAAAAAACGGACACATATTACAATTAGGTACAATTAAAGCTAATTAGCCGAACTGCTGCTATGAGATAAATGATAAATGATTTTATTTCTGTAAGTAGGTTTGTACAAACACTTTTACACGTCAATTATATTTTTAAAAACGAGATGAGGTCGGCGTTTCCGATCTGACTACTCTGAGAAGAAAGGCCGAAACAAACTCAGAGGTCACAGTCTCTTTTAAAGTCCAGACATAATCTTGGTCAGATCATGTGAAGACCATGTAGATTGGTGTCTGAAATGGTCTTTTGAGGGAAAGAACCACACAGATTGAGTGGACCTGTCCAGTCAGTGCAAGCATTTGTCAGTAATCATGCAGCTCAACTCAAACTTAAGGAGCTCAACGATTTGACGAACAATACCAAAGAAAGGACATTTGGGTCATAACATAAATTACTCAAACTGCCAGACCATGACTAAAACTATCTGAGAAAATAAATAAAGGCAAAAAAAAAAATAACCCACATAGTCTTCACATTCACAGTCATTAAAATAATAAATAATACTTTACAAAGTAAATATTCATGTCACTATATATGTAAAATTTATCAATGTCAATGTGTATATAAAAATCCAGAAATAGTCTTGGTCAGATCATTTTATCAGATACTAGCTGCGCCCCGCGGATACCCGCATAAGTGTCGATCCCGTGGGAATATCGGGATAAAAAGTATCCTATGTGTTATTCTGATGTATAAGCTATATTACTGTAAAGTTTTATCCAAATCCGTTCAGTAGTTTATGCGTGAAAGAGTAACAAACATCCATCCATCCATCCTCACAAACTTTTGCATTTATAATATTAGTAGGATATTAGTAGGAAGTAGGATTGATCAGGCGTTTCAACATTAATAAGGCGCCTTGAGAGCGACCGGTGTCCAGCAGTAGACTGAAGCAGGATGACGATGAGAATCCAACAAAGGCACAGTTGGACGTTTTGAAGCGCCAATAGGAATACCTATTATTAGACCTCATCAAGTCCGCATACATTTCAGTGCTATAAGAACCATTTATCAGATTTCCTTTTTTTTTATTCAATCCGTAGTTATTTATGTTCTTTCTGACAACCAGTCTTACCAAGGGGTATCGTGTTATGCAAGTAATTGGGCTGTGGAGGTCAGATAGGAAGTCGTTTCATTTTAAATACAGCCCAATTCAAAATTGATGGCGCCTCGGAATATGAGGCGAGTCGCTGCGCAGTAACAAATTCACGTGTCAGCGGAAGTGAGGGGTGAGGTACTGCGCAGTGAGAAATTCACGTTATTCACGAGTCAGCGGGGGTGAGGGGTGAGGTACTGCGCAATGAGTAGCACACTTCAGAGCCGGCATAAAGTTTGAATCAGGCTGTAGGTACTGGTATACGGTTGCATCCGGGTAGACTTTCCAGACTACCTGGATGCAGCCGGAAGTCGATCCCAAGTCCCCAAGATAGTTGGGAAGAGGCTAAGCAGGTTATTATGAGTTATTTATGTTCTTTAAGTCGGGTTCAGTGCCTAATTCAACGAGCGAAACCGTGAAAACAACAGCTACTTTCATATAAATACAGATACGATGTCTAGAATGAACTAGACGAATCCACGTTGCCCCCTATAACCTTATCGTTCTCAACGTACCCGCTTTATAAACATAGATATCGGACAGCAAGCTCTCTGTACAGTCAGCGTCAAGAATATCCAGTCAGAACAGACTGTCCAAAATGGTCAGGCCAACCTAGGACAACTAATAGAAAATTAAACTTTTCTGTATGGGATAACTGTACGCGGGAGGGGTGATAGTCGTCACAAGTTGATGAATCACTGAGCTGTCGCATCACGTCACCACACTCCTCCCGCACCGCGCTGCTACCTCAGGCAACGTCTCACTTAAGCGGTCGGCTTACAGCTATTGCTTGCGGCTCGCCCGCGTGGATGTTGGAAAATATCCCACGGGAACTTACTACCGGGATTTAAAGTATCTTTTAATCCAGGTTAGAAACTGTGTGCCAAATTTCATCTAAATCTGTTGAGCCGTTTTTGCGCCAATCCGGAAAATCCAGATAAACGGACCAAATTCTAAAAACTATATTTTCGGCATCAGACTCGTACCCATTAGCAATTACTTTTTTCAAAAATATTCAAGATACAGTTTTGACTTCGTTACTATTTCATTATATTTTTCTTAGTTCTTCAGATCTTTGAGTCGCTCCATGTAAAACACTGGTATTCAGCTGCAGCCCACAAAACTAGAGCAAAAGGCTAGGCAGATTGAGGTGTTTTTGAACAGAGTGTTCGACCCGATATTTTTGATGCCGAATGTACTAACTGACCATCGGTCAGTAGTCGATAGTCACAGTTTAGCCGTAATCTTAATTATGTAAGGTTATTTTATTATATCGAAAGTAGGTAGTTAATTATTATAATTTATAACACATGTAGGGTTGAATAAGAATAATCTAATGTTTATGAGAGGGGCGCGTGCAGACAGAGTGCAATAATCATCATTTTCTTTGTAGTGATAGAAAAGTGTGTAGACATAACTAATTGTAAGTAAGTATTAATACTATTATTGACGTACCTACTTGGCTTGGCTGTGGCAACAAATGATTAAATAAGGCGAGACACAATAGTATTTGCACGAGCGAGGTGAAAGTTTCATAAAGTTGGTGTAACACAAATAAGGGATTATGAAAGACCAACTTTTTGGCTGTCAATTTTTATGCATTGATTTTGTGCATAGTGTTAGAGTCATCCTCGTTATTAATGATTTTATTTCTTGCAGAGGAGACACACACACACGTCAATCATATTTTAAAAACTAGATGAGGTCGGCGAACTACTCTGAGAAGAAAGGCCGAAACAAACTCAGAGGTCAGTCTCTTTTAAAGTCCAGACATAATCTTGGTTAGATCATTTGTGAAGGCCATTTAGATTGATGTCTGAAATGGTATTTTGAGGAAAGAACCACACAGATTTAGTAGACCTGTCCAGTCAGTGCACGCATTTATCAGTAACTAGCTGCGCCCCGCGGTTTCACCCGCGTAAGTTTTGATCCCGTGGGAATATCGGGATAAAAAGTATCCTATGTGTTATTCTGATGTATAAACTATATTACTGTAAAGTTTCATCAAAATCCGTTCAGTAGTTTTTGCGTGAAAGAGTAACAAACATCCATCCATCTATCCTCACAAACTTTCGCATTTATAATATTAGTAGGATAGTAGGAAGTATTGCTATACCACTCTAAGGTTGAATGTCACTTGCACGTCGTAAAACTACAAGCACCATAATTGCGTAACTCATTATCAATGAAATCTGAATCATTTTGAAACAAATTTCTAATCCATTGATTCATAAGTTCGAAAAAGTGTCTGCTGAACACGTAAATAACGCAATGAATATTGCTGACCTGTCAAAAAGAAACCGATTCCGATTGATAATGTGTTACGCAATTAGCCCGAAGGTCTACATTGTCTATGAGACGTTAGATATTTTCAATCTTAGTAAGTTTCAATTAATTAGGAAATGTTGACAAAAGTACAAGTTGTAATTTTGAGGTCGACTATACGTTCACTGTGGTTATTTTAATTATTAAATTAGAATTACAGGTAGTTGTTGCACTTGCAGTAATATTCGTAAAACGGCTTTGGAAGAATATTGAGGCCGACACTTGAGAAAAGGCGATACGGAAATTATAACGGTCAATTCGAAGTTGAAAGGAACAATCATAGATCATTTATTGTTGCAGCTTGTTAAAATGATTAATAGGTATATCAGTTATTAACTTTATCAGTTACATAATGCAGTTCCAAAGTGCATTCAACAAAGGACGATTCATCTCACGACTTCATAAGTCCAGGAAGAACTAGTCTAGACGTTTTTAATTACGGGAATTGGCGTCCTGGTATTTATTGAATTGGTCACAAAAGAATATTTGGAGGCAAAATAAAATTGTAAATATGATGACTTTTTATCCAGTATCCAAATTTTTTGGTCTTTCGGTACAATAAATCGAAGCATAACCCTCGATTCAAAATGGACAGAATTTATATCAGACAGGGCGACGTTCTAGAACATGGCTTGCTCAAATACGAATATTGTAAACTTGTGGAGTACTTATTATATTATCTATGTATCTATTATTATAGTATATTATGCTGCACCACTGACAACCCCATTTTTATATATCCACGCAATCACTGTCCATTCCAAGGCTGCCTGGAAGAGATTACAGAAAACGATAAGGCCGCCCATTGTATGTTTTGTAGTAATAATTGTTTTTTTTTTTTTTTGTTATGTATTTTCTGGTGTACAATAAAGTATATATAAATAAATAAATAAATACTTCTACTGCATGCTCTATGCAAGCTTAGCTAGACATATCACAATACCGGCAAATATACAATTATTACTTTCCTAATATCCCAAAAAAAAAACAAAAGAAACTCACGTATTAATAAACTCTTTAGCAGCAGCAGCATCAGTGAAGGACTTGTGTCTAGCCGTAGGAATCTGGTATTTGTTCATAAAGGTCTTAGACCAGTCTTTGTCAGCCTCGATGCGAGCTCCAGCCTTCGTGGGTCCGAAGCACTTGACTCCTAGGGGGGTGAGGTTGTCTACGATGCCGTCGGCAAGGGGATCCTCTGGCCCGACCACCACGATGTCTATCTCGTTGTCTTTGCACCATTTTGCTATTGCCTGTAATAGAAACGGTAATTAAAGTGAGTTTGCAAAGTTGAGATAGGTAATCATCATCACCATTATTGACATGGCAGCGCTGTTTCACCCACTGCTGAGTCCTCCTCCCTTTTGTACCATGCATTTCTGCGGGGTAATTGCGTAAAGCACTAACAGTAGGAATAGCTCTCATTTTGACAGTTCAACAACTTCCTTGCGTTATTTACGTTGTTGAGCGGGCAACTGTTTTTTGGAACATATGAAGTGATGGATTAGGAATATCCTTCAAAACGATTCGGATTCTGATTGGCAGTGTATTTCGCAATTAGGGTGCTGGTCAGTGCGAGTCTCATCCAGTTTAGCTAATACTACGGATATTTTCACAGTTTACTGTAAGGTGGGAAAAATGTGTGAAAGGGTTGCTTTGTTCACAGACTACGGTTCGGTTTTAGGCTGGCGTTATAAAGCGGATCACACACTGCAACGGTTCACGCGACGGAGCGTGGGAAACGGAGCCAAATTCCCCGCTCGGAAGCGCGGTTTTATTGAATTTGTATGTAAAAAATCACGCGCGGTGGCGCGTTATCTGCGTCCCGCCGCGTGAAGCGGTGCAGTGGGTGATTCGCCTAACGATTTGAGAACCTGAATTTGCGTAAAACACGGAGCAGCATGCTGCTGAGCTCAACACAGTTGTGAGCCCAAAAATTGGGCATACGATTTAGAATTTAATTTTTCTCTCTCTCGAATCTCTTGGTACAGTCAACAGCAAAAGTAGATGATGAAAATCAGAAATTCAATACTAATGAACGGATTTCGCGTCAGAACTGTGTGGCGTTGAAGTGTCGTTATGTGATTGTAAATTATACCAAACATTTACTACTTCGACGCCACACAGTTCCAACGCGAACTCCGTTCATTAATTAGTATTGAATTTCTGATTTTCGTCATCTACTTTTGCTGTTGACTGTACAAAACTTATAACACTTCTATGTTCTATGTTATGGCTTTGGTTTCCGCAATTAGTCCTTCGAGTGGACCATTGTGCGTGAACCATGGCGGCCGTCGGTGTTTATTAATTTAAAACGCATTATCAACTAAGTAAACATTCTGGAGCGAATGAGTACCTAAGGCATTTTCCATCTACTAACAATGACGTGGACATCTGCTTACCCCTCGAACCTGTGACATTTATTAATTACGCCACGTATTCTAAACGCAGCATTTCGAGTGACAAGTGAACTTGCCCCGTCAAGTACTGAACTTCATGATATGAAAGGAACGAGGTTATCGCACATACACGAGTGTCTATTAAAATCTATAAACAGTTGATTTGGACGGCAAGGTAGGTATTGCATGTTTCGTGTTCAAGCATTTGATTTGGCTGACCATTGTTACGCAGTTACTCCTGAAGTTGTTTGAACAGTCAAAACATGGTAGGTAATCAAAAATTAAATGCCCCAAGATCAAAGTTAAAAATATCTTATTTTTCTATACGCCGTTGATAACTAAAGAAAAACATAACGTAGGTTCTTATCGGCTCGCGCAATTCGTAAGGCCCCTCTGTCACTATATGTACTATTGTATTTAACTTATAGGCGATATTGCATGTTTGTCCATCCAATTAAAATAATCATAATAAGTAATAATGTTAAGTACAGATTTTACGTAAACTTTGTGTCGTTTGCAGACCGTTTGCATCATTGACCCAGAAGTCTGCGAATACTTTGTCGTGTAATATGATAATCGAAAATATGACAGTATTACGCAGCTGGGAAGCCATTCGTAGAACATAACGCTCCTTTTGTAAGAAAGAATCAGAGCAGTCGAGTCAAAACCAGCGTTGCATTGCGGACCGATGTCTTATTTTAGTTTAGTCCAATTTATTGCTCTCCAATATATCTGCTTTGTTAAAGCTTAGTTTCAGGGCTAGCGGGGTAATTGCGTAACACACTAACAGTAGCAATAGCTTTTTATTTTGATAGTTAAACAATATTAATTGCGTTATTTACGTTGCTGAGCAAACAAATTTTTCGAACATACACAGGAATGGATTAGCAATATCCTTCAAAATGATTGTGATTGGAAGTTTGTTATGCTATTAGGGTGCTAGATAAAAACTGTGTGCCTTGCCTTTACAAATCACTGGCGTTATGAGCCAAACGATGATAGATTGGTCAAAAAAGGCATCCCGGATAGAGAGAAGTCTATGAGGCAAGCCTTATTGCAGTGATAATAGTCAATTAGAGATGAACTACCATGCTTTAGGTGTAGGTATATCGCCATATTTGTCTCATGAGGCAAGTAAAAACAACAAGAGTAAAGGACGATAAAATCGAAATCATTAATTACGAAGCATTGAGAAGGGCATCGTCCGCGTCATTGACCTGATTCTGGGAGCGAGACACCGTCAAATGATATAATGGATTGAAATTGACCTGACCCAGCTCGTGGGTTTGAAATACAAAGCCCCAGTTTGCGACGCTATAAGTGTACGAAAGATGAACAAGACGTCCGGATAAAAATATGCTACGGTCCGGTCCATTGAAGTAAAGCACATTAATTTGTTCTTCGAAACCAAGTCGGCCGTAGCAAAGACAATCTCCACAGATGGGGGTTCACGGACAGCTCAGATCTCAAGTGCGATGTGGCACCTCCCCACAGACAATAGCCCACCTTTCATCCTGCGTCGCATGCCCTGTGCACTTGGTGATTATTTACTTATGACTGCGTCAATGAGCGGAGTTCGCGCAGCTGAATATTGAGCCAAAGATTTTTGAACTTTCTGCCATAGATACGCTAAGAAGATGAAGAAGAAGATTGGTAGCCTAGTTACAACTTGCCCTAATGTTAATTGGCAAAAAAGACCTTGCCTTTCAAACCCTTCCTCAACACTGTGCTATTTCTGGCCAGGTCTATCCAGCAAATACGACCAAATGCACGCCACCTTATGCAACTGTAATTTTATTATTCGATTACAAATCGTCGATTGAGTCCTGCATCCCATAATTTTACGAACTAAACACAGAAGCAGTTCGATTTGGGAACACAAAACCTACATTAATAAATTGTGGGTCGTCTACTAAGGGTACTGGATAGTAGACAAGAGTTAGAGGTAGAATTGGTATCCACAAATACGTCGGAAATAACTGACTATTGACACATCAAGCTACCCGAAACTGTCCAAACCTGAAATCGCGAAAAAAAAAACAGCTGTTCCCTACATTTTGAGGAGTTTTGCGAACATAAATGTAGGGAATAGCAGATTTTTTTTTCATAATTTCAGGTTTAGTCCTTTTTTCGTAAAAAATTGTTCATAATGATGAGTACAATGACCCCTTAAGAGGAAAACTGTGATTAAAAGTTCACCCTATATACAATACAAATGAAACGCTTCATTTACTAATCAATTATACACTCTTTTCTATGTGAGAGGTATGGCTGGCAAGTAACAAAAATAATTAGGAACACTCTTCTTTTTGGCATCTATGAAAATTTAAAAAAAAAATTAAGTACTACCTAAAACAAAAGCAAATTATGGATGTTCACGAGCGCAGGGGTATATTGGTATATTGTTGTGAGTAGGTACCTACTTAACTAGTGTATTTGTTATCTCTAATATTAAGTTCTAACCTGTTTACTTATTATTACCTACGCTACTGTTTGTTTTCCTTAAATAAATAAATATTTGCAATTTTAATTTTTAACTATGATTTTAAATGTTTTAATTTATTGCAAATCATTTAAAGTCGATTTCCCCTAACACAGAAAGTGACCGGGACACTATTTAAGAACCCCGCCCCGCGCCCGCACGCTCCTTGGACGCCCTCCAAACTAGGACAAATCCGGGGAAACCCGGACGGATGGTAGCCCTATACTTACTGCGCAGTACCTCACCACTCACCCCCGCTGACTCGTGAATAACGTGAATTTCTTACTGCGAAGTACCTCACCCCTCACCCCCGCTGATCTGTTACTGACTGCGCAGCGACTCGCCTCATGTTTCGAACCGCCATAAAGTTTGTTTGTCCATCCAAAACCTACTAAGTGCACTAGTCAGTGTAGCAACAACTATTTATAAGTATAACTATGAGCAAATGTAATGTTTATTTATTTATTATTATTTATCTCTCTCCAAATTTCTTAAACAACTTCTCCCGACATTATTATCGCAGTAGGTACTTCCCTATTACTAACCGGACTTAATAGCAACCGGCTGATAATGGCGGCAAGCACATTTCGTACGATGTGACAGTAATCTAGGGTCATCGACTTTATATCTATCTAAGAGATAGCCGGAGAAGGTTAGGGAGCACATATATTTAAATTCTCTTTAAGTACTTTTTTTTCCAGTTTCTTTCACACTTAGTAGGTATTAAAATGTAGGTACGACTTTACCTAAACTTCTATTACAGGCGAAAGAATGCATGTATCAATCCTGGACAAAGAACATTCATCCTATGAATCTTAGGTGGTAGGGACATTGACTCGCAAACTTGAATGAATTGAAATGTGAAAATTTAAACTGTCTACCTATTATGGTTTATGAGATACAACCTGCTGCCAGAGAGACGAAGAGATAGATAGATGGATGGATGGACAGCAGAGGCTTAGTCAAAGGGTCCTTTCGGCACCCTTTGGGTATTGATCCCTAAAAAGGTCACTTTGAATCATGCGAAATCAGAAATTCATCATAGTTATGAAAGTGAGTGAAGATTAATGAACTCAATCAGACTGATAAAATTAAACATTCTTTTGTTTGTTTTAGTTCATTACTTTTGTAATTACTCTATCAGTTTTTGAATAGATCTATCTGTATCTATGCAAGTGAATAAAATAGTAGTATCTGTTTGTAACGTCAAAATAACAGGTTTTCAAATGAAAGTATAATACAGAGTACAAAAAAGTTTTTTTTTTAATTTTTGTCTGTGTGTCTGTTTGTTCCAGCTTTCACTGGTAGATAGCTTATGTTAAAAGGAGTATCTTAAGTTATTTTTTTTAAATGTCATGTTAACGAAGTTGTTGTCAACATCTAGTCTATACAGGGTTAATTGTAAAACACCAGCAACCTCTTAAGAGGTCATTGTACTCATCATTATGAACAACTTTTACTATAGGACCAAACCTGAAATCGCGAAAAAAAAATCAGCTGTTCCCTACATTTATGTTCGTGTAACTCGTCAAAATGTAGGGAACAGCTGATTTTTTTTTCGCGATTTCAGGTTTGGTCCTATAGTAAAAGTTGTTCTCAGTCTTTTCATTGGTCTCAGTCTATTCAAACTTACCTTTCAAATTAATATTATTTCAAGTTAAACAAATATCAACTTTATTTTAATAGTAATCAAGTTGATTTCAGAGTAACTAGCACTATTGAAAAAGTTATAATTTTTTTTTAAATTGTAGTGTAAACTGAACTTAATTGTGTAAGATTTAAAGTTATTTTTCCTTAAACTTATATTTGTTTACATTTTTGTCAAATAAATTGCAAATGCAGATTAGGTTCGTTAAGTATGTAAGGATTATAGTAAGTAGGCAGTGTTCTGTAGTTTCTGTCTACCCCATGGGAAAGTGTGAGTTTATCTGTGTATGTATCTGTACTGTAATGTCTTATCACATGGGTGTATGTTAATTATATCAAGAACTTATAAAGTTCTTAAGCAATTCAAACCCTGAAAGGTTTTCATTGTGTAGCTAGAACCAATTGAAAAAAAAATAGGCTAACTGTTTTGGAAATTAAAAAAAAAATAATTGAACTGCCTTACTTAATTATATTTTATGTTTTTAATGTTATTTAGTAGTACATAATGTATGCAAAAAAAAATTACTTACAAAATGTTTTTGTAACTTATTATTCTATGTAGCACAAAAACATTTTGTATGAGAGTTCATCAGGATTAATAAGATACCAACAGACAGCCCGCAATTTTGTACTTTTAATGTATTATCAAAATAATAATCAATTTGAATATTAAAAGTAATGGAATAAAAATCTTACCCCAATCATTAATTTCTAACAGATGACAAACTTCCCGAGATAAAATTATGCGCAAATTAAAAAACTTTTTAAAGTACAAAAACAAACATCCAACTTCCAAAAACGACACCACAAAGTGAAAAATAACTTTAATTTTGGTGTCACTGGGTTTGCATTTTCGTTGTTTGCCATAAACTTCTGAAATTAAAGTTATTTTTCACTTTGTAGTGACTGTTTTGGAAGTTGGTGGTTTTTTTTTTTAAGTATTTATTTTTCACTTTTAAGTTGTACTTAACCCACACAAATTCGTATAACAGTATAACACTACTTGCTATGTGACAGGAAGTCATTACAACATCATCAATATGAACTGTGTGGTAAAAATATATATTATTGAAGCTAACTCAAAAACTACCCAAGCAAAGTTCATAAAATTTACATGGGACCGCCCCTGAGGAATACCATATCCATTAAATAAAGAATTTTTGAAATAGATTTACAATTGCCGGACAAATCGCTTAGGTAACAAACATACAAAAAAAACAACATACAGTCGAATTGAGTACTTTTCCTTTTTAAAGTCGGTTAAAAAGTAATAGAAACATACTTTTCTAGTATGAAACTTACGGGATAATCCTTGATGTCGAGTTCGACGCACTCAACTTTGTTGGCGGTCGCGATGCCGACACTGCCGGGCGCACAGTATACTTGGCGCACAAAGGGAGAGTCCGCCAGCTTCCAGCACAGAGCATGCTCCCGCCCGCCGCCTCCAATCACCAGAACTTTACCACCAGACATTATTCTACCTTCTTGTTTACTAAAACTTAGCCTATACGTCACGTGTCCAATTACAAACAACTTCTAGCTAACATTTACTAGTTTAAGCTAGAGCTGGTTGTAGTTAACTGTGTTATACCAAGACGCAGTTATGTTTAATTAACGAAAATTATTTATTTTATTTGTAAACTGCCGTCTCGGACACGCGCAAACTTTTAAATGAATGACGTGACGTTGTTGACGTTTCGTTTAGTTGTGATGCGAATACTAGTGATGGGCTTAATTAAATGTCGATGGAATAAAAACCTACTGACATGTACAGTCGCTAGTCGCCATCATAGCAGGCAAGGTGACCAAATATTTCTGAACAATTAGAAATTTCAATAAGTTCCATACACTACAAGTCACCATTAATATCTGAACATTCAATACTTTATTAATATCTGAGCAGATACTTGTCAATAATTTCTGTACTTACAACTAACCAAAAATATATGAACACTTACAACGTCAAGTGTAAAAAAGTATATAAATAAAAGGTATATGATGCCAAAAAGTCCAGACCTCAATCCTATTGAAAACTTATGGGGGAAAATGGTGCAAGAGTGGAATGGGAATCAATGTCGAACAAAAGAAGCATTAAAACGACATGCAAATAATGTTTGGGAATCTTTCAGTGGACAAAATTTTTGTGAGAAGGTTGTTCGTTCCATGCGAAAACGGTTACAAGATGTATTAAATGAAGGAGGAGATTACACAAAATAAGTACTAATATTTTATCTATGTTGTCACAATTAAAAAGATATTTACAATAATTTTTAATTTCATTACAAAACCAAGATCTATTTTCTTTCAATAGTTTGACATTAACCTAACAGTTGTATATTATACAAATTGTTTTCTATATGATTTATAATCCCTTTTTGTCGTATTTATACCACAGATACCTAGTTAGTGTTTTTTTTTTGGTTCGTCTTATAAATCACACAGTAACGAGTGAGGTAGAGAGAGGCCAGCACATCAAGCTACCACAATCTGTAAAATTTTCCCAATTCAATATGAACCTTATTCCCTTGCAATAAAGTTGAAAATCTATCAAATAAATCTGACAGAATGGGGTAGCTTGATGTGCTGGCCTCTGTGCAATAAGCTCAGTGTTTATCTGCGTAGATAGACTAGACGTTTTAAGTGTTTTGATATTTATGATTTGTTGTGTGTATACAAATTATTGAAAGAATCTGCTCAGATATTAATGTATTGATTAATGTTCAGATATTAACGGTAACTTGTAGTGTATGAAACTTATTGACATTTTATATTGTTTAAAAGTATTTGGTCACCTTGTCTGCTACAATATATCTGACGGTGACTGTACCAACAAATATTGTTTGGTTACTTATTAGTTTTTTGTATTTGTTTAGAAGATCTAAGTTGACTTAAAAGTTTGTGGTTTTTTTTAGCATAATCTTTCCTACTATTCCGCATTTATAATATTAGTAATATTATAAATGCGAAAGTTTGTGAGGATGGATGTTTGTTACTCTTTCAGGCAAAAAGTACTGAACGGATTTTGATGAAACTTTACAGTAATATAGCTTATACATTAGAATAACACATAGGATACTTTTTATCCCGATATTCCCACGGGTTCGAAACTTACGCGGGTGAAACCGCGGGGCACAGCTAGTGAAATTATAAATTGAAATATGCGAGGCACTTACCATAGGCGTAAACATATAAGCTCGCGGTCAATGTTTTTGGTCTTTAAACCGAGGTATGTACGATCCTATCATATTATAAACACATCATGCTTATTTATTACAAAAATAATAAATTATGTTCGCAACTTAACCGGCTTTAGTTCAAAAGATGAAAAGTATGCTGATATTAGTTTTATGTGGATTTCCAGGTAAATATATTTTTTTTTATAGTCACGGTGATGGTGACCAATCATGCCTACTAACTAAGTTGCCATTTGACTTTAGCGTTATCGATTAATTAATTCCATTGTATGTACAGAGGCCAGCACATCAAGCTACCCCAATCTGTCAGATTTTCCCAATTGAATATGAACCTTATTCCTTTGTAGTAAAGTTGAAAATCTATCAAAGAAATTTGACAGATTGGGGTAGGTTGACCTGCTGGCGTCTGTACATCACTAAGACGAAGTGCTTTTGCTATGAAAATGTCGCATTCGGTTTATCATTATCTTACTCAATTCCTACAAGTGCAAAACGACAGAGGTCAAACTTTTCTGTACAGTGTGATAAAATTACATCATTTTGTTGAATTAAAATACAATACTAGGATTTTTAAAAGATCTAATTCGACAGATAATAAAGTTTAAACTCTATAGCATGCCATCGTGCTCAATCAGGCCTCTGGCCCGAAAATATGTGGGGGCATCGGGTACGAGTGTCCCACAATGACTGCGCAAAGATATTTTTCATCTAGTGCTATCTGGACCCTGGCCCAGTGGCCGGGGAGCCCGATCTTGAAGTAACGATATTTTTTGCTTACTCTGATACCCTGTTTGTGACCGATAGTCTGCCTTAAATATTGGCCCTAAGCCCTAATACATTGAAACAATAACAATTTGTAAATGTACAAGAAGATCATGCGGTGGTCAGGGGTCAGGGTCACTCCTATCCTATCCGTTGGCTAGTCGGCGATACCTATCAGTAACTAAGCATTCTAGCAGGACACATCCTAGAATCTCAGACTATTTAGATTAATTTATTGGCCTCCTAAGCCTCCAATCGAGATATATCAATAGGTGCTTCAATCCAATCAAACAAAATTGAATTATTGAAAATTAAACACATATTTGGTTTAACTATAGACAAGCTTCGCTTTAATTACCTACCTAATTTACAAATCAAAAAATGTTTTCAAAGTTATAACATCGTCTAAAGTAAAGTAAAGCAAAATTACAATAAATATTTTATTATAATTTCAAAATTATTTATTTGAATTTTGAACTGCTGCCGCCACCCTTCCACCATCTCACATTTCATTCAATGATAGAACGTTCCTTTGTACTCGAGCCAGTAACATTCGAACAATTAAAAAATCAAGTATTTCTATGTTAAATCAAGTATTGTAGTTTTAGGAAATAACTAGAATTCGGGTATATGCAATAATAAATTCAAAAATCCATAAAATATTTTTTTTATTATTTTAATTATCTTCGGAGGCAGTATACAAAATTCAGCGAATGAGTGTATGGAACGGTTCGAAAATGGCGAATTTATTCGTTCTTGTCATTTTGCTGTGATGCTTGTTCGCTGTGTAAAAACTTGTATTTTGTTGCTATAAAATGGCTGACACCGGACTACGTATGAATTTCGCTGCCCTAAAGAGGGCAGATCCATACGCTAGAGAAATAATCGACAGTGCTACCCACGTTGCGCTTTATACATTCGAAGAGAACGAATGGGAGAAAACTAACATCGAGGGTGCTTTGTTTGTGTACAGTAGAAATGGTGAACCGTACCATAGTTTAGTGATTATGAACAGATTGAATACGAATAACCTAATCGAACCAGTATCGAAAGGAATAGAATTGCAATTGAAGGAACCTTTCCTTTTGTATCGGAACGCCAAGTGCCGCATTTACGGCATATGGTTCTATGATAAAGACGAGTGCGTTAGGGTTGCGACTAAATTAAATTCTCTCATCAAAGATCCGATCAAGCAAGTCCCAGGCGGCGAGAACATGTCGCAAAACGCTGTATATAGTACGTCTACACCTTCTAGTGCGCCCGTCGATATATTCAGCATGTTGAGCAAGGCCCAGGATGACTTCAATTCCAATAAGGGCTTCGTCGCTAACAAGTGTGACTCGACACCGTCGCGTGCGCCCGACATGACCTCGCAAAGCGTGATGGACTTCTTCGCGAAAGCTGGGAGCGGTGCCGCTGCGCAGATGCCGGCGGTGTCCTCGCTACCGTCGCCGGGCATTTTCGGGCCGCGTTCGACAGACGCGCGGGAGGTGCCACAGCTGCTGCAGAGGCTCATGAGCAATCCAGCACATTCTGTCGAACATATAGAGAAACAACAACGCTCTGTGACACCTCAAGAGGCTCAAAGTTCAAATGGCAATATGAACATGGATTCAGCAATGAGACAAAACTGTGGGTTCCCGTTAAAGTCAACTCCTATTGACAAGCCCAATCCACAGAGGATATCTAGTCTGAAGAAGGGACAGTTGGATTCAAATGACACCAATGGCCTTATACCACTGGAGAATGAATTGAACCTGATGCATATTTCATCACCAAGGCCAACATCCCCCCTGGCCACATACTTGAATCAGTCACAGGACATCAACCATACGGTAAGCTCTTTTAATGGTAGCAAATTGGAAGAGATTGGAATATACCCTTTGATTGACTCTGTGTCAACTCAGCAGAAGCCAGCACTGATGCCGCCCACAATGTTCACTGCTAGCACGGGCGGTGATGTCCAGCCGTCCCCAGAGCCTCTCACTAGAAACCAGCTGCTTCAAGCTTTCAATTATCTGCTGAAACATGATGCTGACTTTGTGAACAAATTGCACGAGGCTTATGTTAAATCCTTTTCAGAAAAGGCATTCTCTGTGTCATAAAATTGATTCTTTAATAAGTGGCTGTTGTATAGTGTGGCAGTCATCTAAAGTATAAAATGTACAGCCGTAATTTGAATGTAAACTGAAACAGTATAAACTGAAACTTCTTAAAAATGTTGTGTAGACCCTAGTTTTGTAGTGACTCATTGTTTGGAGTATTTTTAAATAAGTTTTAAACCTTTGACTGTAACCTGTACAGAGAATGAATTTTAGTGACTAATCTTCTTTTAGTTTCAACAGACGTTGAGAAGGTCCCTTAAGCCGCTACTTGTGATATTTATATTGGCTCCAGCTTAAGGTTGCATTCAAAATCCAATATATTTGAACGATAAGTACCTTCAATTTAGGTTATCTATGAGTTCTTTGCAATATTATATGTACATTTTAAAAGACAATACTATGACTACTTTGACAAATACGCTTTTCTAAGAGATATTTTTATTGACATGATGTGCTGCATTAAAACGTTCATAATTTTGAGAGGAAAAAACCTTTAATATTATAAGGACTGCAAAAATTTGCTATATATCTTTACAATAATTATTCTGACCAGTTACAGCATAACAGGCATCAGATTTTTTAGGTTTTATTGTATGTTAAATGTTATTATTTCATGTAAAATTTTGTCAGTAGCTACTAGTAAGATTTGTCCCTATTTTCTTTTTATATCTCATTTTTCAGTAAAATTTTAGTATGTGTATTTAATGTTATACAAAAAGGAAGACTTTAATATACATTAGATACAGGGGAAATCAAATGATAGTATTGGTTAAAAATATATTTCTTTAAAGATGTAAAAATGTAGTCACTTGTTTAGGGAGAGTAAATAATTTCATAAGTTATATTTCTCCTAAGAATCAACTTTCTAAGGATGGTGTGTTGTGCTACTGTGCTAGGCACACTGACAAATACCTATATAATTTCAATTACTAGGAAGTTTTCATGAAACTTCCAAGGGCATCTACCATATTATATACCCCTTCAAAAGTCACCGTTTCAAATCTGAAATGGATTATGTACTTTGCCAAACTATTGAAAATCACCTTTCAATATGGTCTAATTAAATCAATGACCATTGTTTATTGTAAATCATAAAACATGTATAAGACAAAAAAATGTTAACACTAGAAAATGTCTATAAAAAATTTAAACCATCTAAGTGCTTTTACATCTCATAAGCTATGCTAAATGATGATGTTATAACTGTTATCTTTAAGAAAATTATAAATTTGGACAGCTATTAATGTTGTGTGGATATTTTTGTTACGTCTCATTATCTCTAAGGGAGCAGAATGTTTTGACGAAAACTAATTTTTGCCTACATAACATTGATCCTGTACATATAATTAGTTTGATTATGAAACTGTGTTACTTTTGAAATGCTCCCACAATCCTGTCATATATATTTTGTAAACTTAGTTCAGGCGATAATAGTTTTTGACAATTTTCAGTTAGAATGTTATCATAAAAATAGTCTCAAATTAAAGGGTTCATCGAAGTAAAAGATTTCTTTTATTTGACGACCTTTTCATCATACTGCATTTCAAGATGGAGCAAAACACGTATGAGGCATAATAACAAACTTATGTTGGCAATATCGGCCTGCTACAGCTTCTGCCTACCCCCATAAGAGAAAAATCGGAATTTTTAACACGCTTTATAGCTTTACGTACTTGGTAACTAAAGAAAAACACTAATAAAATCTTAGAAGTCAATTTTAACCTACTTCTAATTGTCACATTGAAATTAAACTTTGAATGTATACCTTTAAGTAGTTCGGATGGCAAAACTATAATTTGATATTTTGGAGCTGATCTGTTGATGGAGCCAGGAGGTGGATAGTAGAACTCTTCAGTGGTTACACTAGTAAACCCCTCGAGTTTTTTTTCTAATTAAGAGTACCTGTTGGGTAGGTAATTTGCGCATTTTGAGTCCGATCCAGTTTCTCCATGTAACAAGAGTATAATTAAAAGTTTATGAGTTTGTCTTCAATCTACATCAGAAGCAATAACAAAACAAACAGCAGGATCTTTATAAATAAATAAAATTGAAGTACCTCTTTGCAATGTCAAAATTACAGCTTTTTACTAAATGTATAAGCAAGTACCTACAAAAAAAAATCATGACTTGGTCTTTGTTCCGGCTAATCTGCGAAAAGGTTGGACTGACTCACTGGCAGATAGCTGATGTTAAATCAGGAATAAATTAGGGTATTTTTGTTTTAGAAAAAGAATTAGGGTTCCTCGCAAAAAATAGAATGTCGCGGGAACAGCCAGTGTTAAATATATAATTGAAGTGCGACTGTGTTTTGTTGAAAATGAAAGCAAGCAAATCTTATCTGTCGTACAAATAGGTACTGCTGCTAGAGCAGGATGAAACAGGATAAGTAAAACAAATAACATTGTTGAAATCGATTTAATATTGCTATATTACAAATCGCTTTTGAACTTTGAACAACCAGTTGAGACCGCAATATTACAGTTTTCAATATTGTTTTAATCGCCAACTTTGGCGTGTCCATGTTTTCTATTTAAACAGTAAACATTTATCAAACTTTACAGCCGTATTAACATAACTATTTCAACTACAGTGACACTTAGTAAGTACTCACAAGAAAATACCTACTAAACCGATGGATGATAATAAAATTTACTTAAATAAAAAAAAAATGTTTTTGATGGTAATTCATGAGAATTCTAAATAGTATTTTTTTTTTCAACATACGCGCTTATAAAAATGTTTTGAGTCACATAAACTGACCTCGCATTTAATTCTAAATGGTAAAAAATACTTTATAGAATACTGTTAATTATGATGCCACCGTAGTCAAAACATTAAAAAAAAAACGACTTCAGATTCATACATTACAATTTTACACGCAAATCTCTATGATTGGTTGTATTTAAGTGTCCTGGCGCCTTCGCTATTCCGGTATTTACAAATAAAGGATGATCTGGGAATATTTTTAGAAAAAATAATAGCTAATTTTGAATTGTATTCGGTAGTTATAAATTGTGCTATACGGTTTGTGAATACAATTTTAATCGATAAATCAATGTTTCAAATGTTTTGTAAGAATAGTTTATGTATTCTTGGTTAGATTATACTGGGTTAAATTAAATTTTCTAGCTAAATTGCAGGCGCAATAGGTAACGATATTTAAACGACGATAAAACAAAAAATAATTAATTCGATGTTTGTTTTTGTGGGGTCATCGGCCGCTATTATTGTAGTCACTGAATTATCAGTTTAAAAAATCGTTTTTTTTTTGTGTTAAACATAAGAAAACAGTTTTTTCAACTTATACTTCAATTAAGAACACTAACAGCGATCGTTGACCTCCCAAAAAGCCATCAAAAAAATGTTCCTATTTAGATATCGATACCAATCGCGTCTGCGGAGTTTAGCTAGCTAATTTAAAACAACCCTGTACTTTTCTGGTTCGTGCAAATACTATTGGTATATTATTATTATATTAGAATAAAGTAAGTACATTCAGTAGTTTATATTCGCCGTAGATATATTAATAATTTAAGTGCGAGTGCTCTACTATTTAAAAGCCTAATCATTCAAAACATTTGAAACACATCTTATTGGGTTATCAAACAGAGAATTACTTTTAATCTCACTGTAAAACGAATGACCCTGTGAATTTCAAAATGGATCTATGATATGCTACAGTTGAAGTATATTATGTACATGAAAACTAAATTGCATTACATTGCCCCTGTATTTGGGCACACTAAGTCCCGTATTACAGAACGTCACTCAATACTCAAGCATTACTTAAAACTAGTTTCAACCAATCAAATGGCTTAAATCTAGTTTTAAGTTATGCTTGAATATTGAGTGACGTTCTGTAATACGGGCATAAATATTAGAAACTTAAGTTAAAGTATATCCTGATTACAGTTAAGTTGCTTGTTGAGAGCATAATGCATGGGGACTCGAGCACAACGAGTGTACTGACTTGATAGTTTTTACTTAGTCAAACATTGGCAACAAACATCGGCTGAGTGCCTTGTCGAGTTGACGAGATAATGCATAATATTCTGAAGACAGAGTCTGTAGGTCCATTTTCAGGTATTGTTATTACGTGAGTTCTTAAGTATCACTGAAGAGAAAGCCTTAGAATATTATAAAATGATGTTATTCTCAATTGGCTTCTCGTTGTGTTTACCCCCATACATTATTTGCCGATGTGACGAGACCCTTCAAAACTTCATTACACCCGTTCTAAAATTACACAAACAATGAAAAATCAACCTTATAAACTAAAGTAAGGTATAGCTGAAGATCTTGCAATCTTGAAGATGTTGCTACGCATCACGATTTAACTGATAAAGTATGACAATTTAGTAAACAATCCGGTTCCCAGGCAGAATTGTGATTTTTGCAAAAACAAAGAAAAAAAAAAGTCAAAGAATCATTATTTTGTCTCATCTGAATTGTTTTTATTATTCTCTTGTGTATAGTTAGGCTCGTAATCGTATTTATTAATAAAAGTAAAAAATAGTTTTTAATAAATTTTGCTAATAGGTACTTACCAAGTTTTTGCAAAAACACCACCAGTGAACGAGTCTTAACAGATAATCATTTTTTTTATTACTAAAATCTATTTATCTCAACTATTTGGTTTTAAAAAGAACTTTTATTTCTATGTAGAAACAATTCAATATAAACTAATCATTATACACGATTTAATGGGATTAAACTAAGAAGACTTGCCGAGTCTCGACGTACAATCATAACATGTTTTAAAACTCTTTAACTTTTGCTTTCTATAATCGCTTCATAAAAATACAAAAAAAGAATTACATTATTCACATTAAAAAAAAAAAGGAATACTTGAATTTGAATGTGAAAAAGTCATCAGCATCATCAAATCTCTTGTTGTTTATGGATCTTCTTACGTCACTAATTCGGTATACGATCACATGGTACTTTACTATTTTGCAGCATAAAGGTACAGACGCCAGCAGGTCAACCTACCCCAATCTGTCAAATTTCTTTGATAGATTTTCAACTTTAGCACAAAGGAATAAGGTTCATATTCAATTGGGACAATCTGACAGATTGGGGTAGCTTGATGTGCTGGCCTCTGTACATAGCACACATAACAACTCGGAAAAGGATAAAATCAAACTGGTTGCTAATTTAATTTATACATTTTTTTTTTTAATACATTGTTTTTTACATTTTTTGACAAATGTAACTCACACACTTTTTAAAATACTAGTAAAATTTTACAATCTGTGTAAGTATGTGGACACCATGTATCTATCACATAATTGATTTACCAGTCTGTTATATTTTTAATTCTTTTACCATTTTTGGTAGACTAAATTTTATTTTAGGTGCATCGTCTTCACATATAATTATATAATGAATGTATACAAAAACTTGTAAAACATTTTAAAAGAGTAACGGTGGAGTTTCTTGCCCATTCTTCTCCACACGAAAACTACATTTTGGAATGGGCGACTAGAATCAATTCTATTTTTTTATTTTAATTTTTGACGTTCGTATTTTCAGTTTGATTTTCGTTTTGACGTTCAAAAGTGCCTTTTAAGTGCCTATTTGAAATAAATGATTTGACTTTGACTTTAGGATCGTCACCGTATCAACTCCAGCCAGTGTTCTTTGTATAAAACTTCCTACTGCAACGCACAGTAATCGGAATCGTAAAGTAATCGCCTCGCCTCGGGGCAAGCTCACGAACCGCGGTGCGATGCGTGGTTAACTTGCAGTTCCCGCGCTTACGGCTCGTCATCCACCCTTGCCCCTCTCACCCTCCCGCGGCCTGCCTGCAGCGCCATCAAGCAGCGGTCGGCGAGCCGTAAGCGCGGCGTCGCCTAGCCGTAGCCGAGTCGACGTATCGGAGCTGCTGATTCGCTTTGGTTACGTGCTTACGTAGGTTGACGCTTATTTGACGGCGAGGCTGAGACAATCCCTTTCCGAGTTGATATGTGTGCTATGACCTTTATACTGGGATTACACGTCAATATTCTGACGTTGATACGGTTAATGTCCAATGCTGTAAAAAACGTGTCATGTGAACGACTGACTGACAATGGGTAATTTAGCATTTTCGTAACTTCATAAAGCGCTTACAAAAACAAAAATTTTATCGTAACTTATTCGGCATACATTTTTGTACCAGGTAGTTTACGTAACGTACACTATTCTATTGTCATCAAGAGGTCCACAGCGTGTGTGAAGTACAAAAGAGTTAGGATGCGTTACACTGCGCAGAGTATAACGTACGTACAGTCTGTGTAAACGCACCCTTAGTGATTTGCCGATTTTTAAATTATTGTTAGAAAAACATTTTCCTAAGATTTCACACGGAGTAAAACGTTTATTTAAATCAAAACTAAGTTGCCAATTACTTCATAGTTTTCAATGAAACCATACATTTATTTGTCCCAAGTCAATGTTGAATAAGTACCTGTTACTTTTAACAAAGTAATGACGGTAGTTTAAAGATAATTCTGTATTTGAAAAGGGGCTTCCAAGAAAGAAGCAAAATAAAACGAAAACTATACCTAAGAGATCAAAGTTGCGCGTTCAAAAATAGGCAAATCACGCAAGACTGTCGGTTAAAAAATTATATTTACATACATTAGTTATTCCACTGGAAGAAATTATACGATTATTTGTACCAACATTATTCTATTGGGAATAAAATGGTTTCATTCGGGTGAAGACGCGGGAGGCGGATAATCAGGTGTTGCCAGGAAGAGGAATTTTGTAAACTGAATACAATTAGTAAGTCAGTGGTATCGACCAAAATCATAACACATATCACATTATAGTATTAATAGATTTTTATTAAAAGAATCCTTTTAACACTTCATAAGTATTCATGTTCCATAATAATGGAGATTGAATTGTAGAAGTCACAATATTTCATACACTAAAGAATAAAAAAATTGGTACAAATAATTTTAAAAATTACTGTTGAGCAAACCATGTCATTCAGGTTGGCTGGACAAATCTTCAAAATAGCTCGCATTTAACTAGGTCAATAGTGCATTTTATGTGACGGCTAAACACCCTTATTTGAGAATTTGTGACGCTACAGAATCTTAGATAATCGATCGAAAACGTGTCCAGCCATCTTGAAAAACCACTTTTCGCTGGTCTCTCAATCTCGGTAACGGAAGTGATTTTGACGACTTTTTGCATATCAACGGGCGTCACATAAATTTGTGACAGGCATTGAGCTAAAAGTTTTGTGATACGAACAGCGGTTTTGTAGAAAACTGCAAAAATCTGTGTCCAGCCATCTTGAATTTACGTATAAAACTTTTGGCTGGCACTTCTGAATCTCAATAACGGGAGCGTTTTCGAATATGGTTCCTTTACTAACATTTAGTGACGCAATTTGTGACAGTAATAACGTTCGATTTATGGCGTCACATGTAAGGGTTTACGAGAAATCAGTAAAAACTTACATGTCCAAATAACCTGCGTTCAAGCTGGCTGGACACATGTATCTCCGCTGCCTGATGATCTACGGCCTTCGAAATATATTCAAATTTTTGTGACGGGGACGATAATGATTTACTGAATTTGTGACGGAGAAACTTTGAGTAGTTTCAAAGATATTGATCATTTAAATTTTCCCATACAAACATCCATTAATATTGTGAGGTGACCATATTTTTTACATAAATAAAGTCTCAATGGTATTGAGATAGAAAGTGTCGATTCCATCTGGTTTTTTTTTTTATTTTTATTATGTCTGTCCGATACTTATTTTATATAATTATGCCGATATATACTTTTTCATTTAAATACCTTCGAGCATTAGGTAGTTATCCTGACAATCCTGTTATACTGTTTAGTTATATTGGGTGTCAATTCTCTTGTACACCGAACTAAACTATGACTAAAATTACTTACTTTTGGCTATGAGAATCTTAGAGCTATTCTGCATTAAAATATCTCTAAATTTAAAAATAATTTTGACACAACCAAATCGAATTTGACAATCGCGACTCCACGTGGTAAGTAGGTATTTTTTTTTGTTTGTTTGGCTTCGCACGGTTTGTGCATTCAGCCAAAAAGTAGATACTCATTTGCCCTCATCATCATCATCTGCCTAGCCTTTTCCCTACTATGTTGAGGTCGGCTTCCAGTCTAACCGGATGCACCTGAATACCAGTGTTTTACATGGAGCGACTGCCTATCTGACCTCCACAACCCAGTTACTGGGTAATACGATACCCCTTGGTAAGACTGGTTGTCAGACTTTCGGGCTTCTGACTACCCGTAACGGCTGTCAAAGATACACGAATGACAGCCAGGATGCTTTCCGAGGCACGGAGGGGTCTCGGTATGTAAAGTTGGTCACCCATCCACAGACCAACCGCGGCAAGCGTAGCTTAACCTGATCGATCGACCTGTGCGGCTGTTATTATTTAGCAACGGGCCCCTCCCCGTGTTTTTTTTGTAGTCGAAGGGGCATAGTGGGGCAACCTCGACCTCCTTTTTATGGAATTTTTTACTTTTATAGGGAAAATATGAAACATCATTACCAACGTCTTGAGTTTTAAGGGTATGCGGGTTTCTAAAAGGGGGTCGAAATTTTCATTATTTTTGCGATAGGACACACCGTTTTCGAGATATAAGCAAAAGAAAAGAAAATCAAAAAACATTACTGTTTTTGCATCCGAAGTCGAGATGTTGGTGTGAATTTTAGCTCATGCCAACTAATTTTATTCCACACCTTTTAAGTCGCGATTAAAAATAGTCAGATTTAGTTAGAGAATCTAAATTTTAGGTGAAAAACCTCAAATTCAGAATAGCAAAATTACTATTTTCTCTAAACTATTAACTCAGTGCAATCTTAGTGCTGTCAAACTAAAATTTAGTTAAGTTGTGTCACTTTAGTTAATTTCAGAATGGGAAATCATCATTTGACAGGAATAAACTAAATTTTGGTGATTTGTAGTCTAGTTTAGACGCATTTGTGACAAGAGAATCGGCACCAATACCTACCTATGTACTTACCATGAAAAACACCAATACCTACATACTAAAAAGAGTAGGTATCTGCACGTAAATAATAACATCAAAAAGTTACCCCCCCCCCCCCTTCCTCACTTCTACACTTTTGTCATCTATCGATTTAAGGCGAAAGCGCTAGGGTAGCCCGCGAAATTCAATTTTTTTTACGTTTTTTGCAATTTGCTGGCAGTATTAAGTTGTACGTTGATTAAAATATGATTCGCGGCCGTAACAAATATTTATTTACAGAATTATAATCTATAAATTCATCAACACAACTCTCTAAGACCAAAGTAATCCCCAAGAATGACTATTTCATGAAATTTTCACATTTGGGGATTATACTAACTTAACAAGTTGTATTACTGATTGTTGTAATGATTATAATTCTGTCAACTACTATCACCAAAACACGGATTTTCGTCCATTAAAGAAAACACCTTAAAATATACTTAGTCCTACATAAAACCTACAATATTGGTAACCCTACTGCAGTGTTTGTATGGGAAAATTTAAATGATCAATATCTTTGAAACTACTCAAAGTTTCTCCGTCACAAATTCAGTAAATCATTATCGTCCCCGTCACAAAAATTTGAATATATTTCGAAGGCCGTAGATCATCAGGCAGCGGAGATACATGTGTCCAGCCAGCTTGAACGCAGGTTATTTGGACATGTAAGTTTTTACTGATTTCTCGTAAACCCTTACATGTGACGCCATAAATCGAACGTTATTACTGTCACAAATTGCGTCACTAAATGTTAGTAAAGGAACCATATTCGAAAACGCTCCCGTTATTGAGATTCAGAAGTGCCAGCCAAAAGTTTTATACGTAAATTCAAGATGGCTGGACACAGATTTTTGCATTTTTCTACTAAACCGCTGTTCGTATCACAAAACTTTTAGCTCGATGCCTGTCACAAATTTATGTGACGCCCGTTGATATGCAAAAAGTCGTCAAAATCACTTCCGTTACCGAGATTGAGAGACCAGCGAAAAGTGGTTTTTCAAGATGGCTGGACACGTTTTCGATCGATTATCTAAGATTCTGTAGCGTCACAAATTCTGAAATAAGGGTGTTTAGCCGTCACATAAAATGCACTATTGACCTAGTTAAATGCGAGCTATTTTGAAGATTTGTCCAGCCAGCCTGAATGACATGAGCAAACCACCTCACTTTCGATGACCAAAATAAAAAGGTTTTATTAGTGTCACATTTTTTTTAACCTGGCAACATCAGATTTCTTTAAATGTCAAAGTGACGTTAAGACGTCAGTTATTTTTAAATTTGATTTCACTAAAGTGAGGCGACATAAAAAAAGTGGTTCTAAATTTGCAAGCTTAGATTTTGGTGGGCAGTAAGTTTTTCAGATTTAATAGATATGGCCGTAATTTACTTTTTCAATATAACTTGCTTGGATTAAGTTATGATGATTATAATGTTTGTTAAAAATATTTACATTTTATTAAAACAAGAGTTAGTGTAATTTTAAAGTAAATTAAATTAAAAAAACCACAATGGTTTCAAAGTTCTATGTACAAAGAGCAGTAATAATGAAAATTAAGGCCGTATCTTTTAAACCCTTCAAATAAGTCTAAAAAAGATATAATTTTATTTCCAGGGCTGTCTGGAAATTTAGAAAAAAAAAAATCATAATTAAATCGAATGATACAGTATATTTTTTATTTGAGTATTTGCCTAAGTCTTTGATCTTAACTGCTGTTACTGGCAAAACATTTACTGCTGAATACTTTTAGATCATAGACAACTGATTAAAAACACAAAAGCGTAAATTTCACTGAATGTGTCTTTGAAAACTTTTTTTACACAATGAACTCAAAATCTTCAAATATAAACTTACAATACAACTCTTATTACAATAGCAATCATAAATTTTAAGTATAGTAGTTAGTAGACTATACAAAATGAACTAACAAACATTTTTAATTTTGAACCAAAAAATTGACAATATTTCGAGACAGCCCTTAAAAGTGCAACAATGACGTCAATGACGATAGTTTCTGTCTCACATTGTGCTATACTAGCGAAAGAGACAGCACTATGTTAGAAACAGATGTGGCCCCACTGTAAGCAAGGAAATTGCATAACTAACTATCCCCGATTTTCGTTGACAACTTTAAAGGCAAGTAAGAAAGCTTGTAAAATAAATACATATTTTGCATAAAAAAAAATTGCAAGTTTCAAGCTACACAAATCGATGTAGGGCTTCCGAAATATATAATTTTTAATTCATGTCATCTAAGGCGGATATAATGAACACATCATAGATTAGGTACCATGTTTTTAATCATTAATAGGGACCCTAAGAGCAGTGGCGGCGTAAAGGGGGGGCGGTGGGGGCGGTCCGCCCCGGGTGCCAAGCATCAAGGGGTGACAACACGGTGACAAAGAAATACCAACTCTGTCACGCAGATAGTAGCCGCTGGCGCATCGCGGGCGGAAGGGGCAACTTATTTCGGTATATCCCTCCCTCCCCCACCCGTGTCCGTTGCCGGCAACGGATGCCGGTCGCGAAACAATGACAATTAGTTGACGACAGTTGGTCAGTCAGTGTTATTGTTTATAACCGTCGCGTCGCGTTGCGTCACATTAATTCAAACGAAAGTCAATAAATACTAAATATTGTGTAATAAAGGAGTGAGTGTATTGGCGGATAGTACACAGAGTTTAAAAGGTGAATTTTATTTGAACTATACACCTATTTTTTCCCACATTAATTATATATGTATTTAGTTAAATTATAGGTTTCGGCCGATCTGAATTTAACATTCTGTTGACAGTATAAATTGTACGTATAATTAATTTATCACGACGATGTAAAATGAGCAGTATAACGTTATATTTAATTCATGCATACAAATGGCCGAAACCCGCCATAATAGGCCGCCGCCTATATAGTTCCTCGGTATTTCTCTCTCTTTAGCTGCGTATCAGCCACAGCACGATTATTGTATGATGGCCGCTCTGAAATCAGGCTTTCCGCACTTAGCGCATTTACTTTCACTTGTAACAAAACTAATTGATTCCTTAATTTTTTAATTTTCAATCCTATAACCGATCAATATTATACGATTAGTTTTTAGTTTTGTTTTGAGTGTACAGTAAATGCGCTAAGTTCGGAAAGCCTACTTCAGAGCGGCTATCGTAAATAATCGTACAGTACGTACGGACTTCAATTTGTAGGTATAACGTTATGTCCAATTGTGTATAAAAAAAAAGAAAAAATAAGTATTTTTTAAACATGATTTAAAAATGGTTTTGCTTAATATTTTTATAGTTGAACTAAGAATTCAAATTCATCCAACATAATTTGCACTATTATTATTATTTAAAGAAAAGAAAAATACACTGCCGATATACTGCTTGTCTTACTTCTACTATGGTATAATATGATAATGAGCGAGAAAAAACTGACAAAATTAACAAGTATTCCTTTATCGATCTTTACAGAATATAACTTTATTATGAAGAGAAATAGACCTAGTGGATTTCAGCAAAGAAAAATAAAAAAATCAATTGAAATCGTTAAAGCGGGAAGTGAACCCTATCAAAACAGAGATGGTCCATTTGTAGACACTGTCCAAAGATCTGGAGATAAAATAAAAGGAAAGAGCCGACATTTTCATTCAGAATGGTTTTATAAAGCGTTACCAAATGGAGAAAAAGTACTCAGAAAATGGATGGTATACTCTCCAATAAAAAAAAGCTTATACTGTTTTTGCTGCAAACTATTCACGCACCATGAAACAAAACAGAGTTTCGTTAACGGTTTTAATTCATGGTGGAAACTAAATCCTAAAGTGTCTGAACACGAGAATTCTGAGGGCCATCTCTCCTGTTTTGAAAAATGGAAAATCTTGGAGAATGGATTGAGGCTGCAAAAAACTATCGATTATGAGCATCAAATGGTCTTAGACCAAGAAAAAAAGAAGTGGCGTGACATTTTGAGTCGCCTTTTGGATATCATTCTTTTCCTAGCACGCCAAAATCTTCCTCTAAGAGGACATAGAGAAGGGATTTCATCAGACAATAGAGGGAACTTTTTAGAATTAGTTAATCTATTGTCAAAATATGATCCAGTGCTAAAAGAGCACAAAATTAGAATTGAACATGCTATCGCCTGTACAAAAAGTAAACGGGTAGATTCTTATTTGTCTAAAGACATTCAAAATGAGTTCATCAGTCTTTTGGGGAGAGAAGTGAAGAATAACATTTTGGACGACATAAAGAAAGCTAAATATTTTGGAATTATTTTCGATAGTACACCAGACATATCACATGTTGATCAGATGAGTTATGTAATCAGATATGTTCATATTGAAGGCGATCAAGTTGAAGTGAAGGAATCATTTCTAGGTTTCTTCCCTATAGCTGGAAAGACTGCAATCGAACTTACGGAAAATATCCTTACGCAGTTAAAGAGGATAACTTGGACATTCATCTATGTCGGGCTCAAGGATATGATAACGCTGCAACCATGGCAGGAGTTCATGGTGGTGTGCAATCTATCATTAAGGAACACAATCCTAAAGCTTTGTTTATGCCTTGTGCTAATCATTCGCTAAATCTATGTGGGGTGCACTCTTTCATGAGTGTTAGTTCAAGTGTAACATTTTTTGGAACAGTAGAAAGAGTTTACACGTTCTTTTCGTCATCCACACATAGATGGGAAATTCTAATGAAAAGTGTAGGCGTATCGGTCAAAAGACTAGTAGAGACAAGATGGAGTGCTCATCACGATGCTTTTAAGTCATTGAAGAATAATTTTGAGAAACTTGTATCAACACTCGAAGAGATGTGTGATCCCAGAAGCAGCAGAGAAAACGTCGATACAAGAGAAGCAGCATCCACACTCTTACCAGCTTTATGTGACTTCAGTTTTTTATGCTACCTCTCTTTTTGGTGTGAAATCCTAGAAGAAGTTAATCAGACACAAAAGTATATCCAAACATCTGGACTATCGCTGGAAAAGTGTGTTATAAAAATTAAAGCCCTAAAAATTTTTCTTCAAACTCAACGTATACAAATAGTGGAAAGAGCTATTTCCTACGCAACTGAGAAATGTGAGGACTTGGATATCTCCGTTGAAAGAAGAGGAAGGAGGAGATTCCGAAAACGAATGCCAGGAGAAATGTCCCAAGATGTTGGACTAACATTGCCAGAAGAGTTGCATAGAGCTATGTTAGAATGTCTTGATAGATTTTACGAAGAACTAGAGCATCGCTACAAAGCAATGGATGATATTCTCATAACATTTGGTGTTGTTCAGTCTGAAACTCTACTTACGTCAACAGAAGAAGAACTTCGTGATAAAGTTCCAAATCTTACAAAAATCTATGATGAATTTTCTGCAGAGGACATTATTTTGGAGATTTTACGACTGAGGCGCCACTTGGAAGCCGCCAGCATTTCTCTTCAAGAAGCGATCCAATGGACTTCCTTGGAGCTTCTGAAATTTATTGTAAAATGGGACTATTCTTTCAAGTCTAGCTCTATGTCTAAGATTTTTTTTAACTATTTGTGTTTCGGTGGCTACTTGTGAAAGAAGTTTCTCAAAATTAAAGTTAATAAAATCTTACTTAAGATCTACAATGAGCCAAACACGACTTTCCAGTCTATCCATATTGTCCATTGAAAAGGAGAGGAAAGTAAATTTTGATAATGTCATTGAGTATTTTAGCAAAATAAAGTCACGTAAACACGTTTAATATTTGTCGTTTTATTTTGAGGGTGCTCGATAGAAAGTCGCCCCGGGTGCCAACCTATGCTACGCCGCCACTGCCTAAGAGAGACTCGAGTCAATGCAAGGTTCAGAATAAAAAAATGTCATGGAGAAATTCAACGGGACTCGTAAATACAACGTGGAGACCACAATACGATAATAAATGAAAACACTGGCAATACTAATGTCTACGAGTATTTTGGAACTGTCAAATAAATTCCAGCTTCGAATTTAAGTGTTTTTTTTCTTCAAACAAACTAAATACCTAGTGGTGATGGGCCGACTATGGTTTTTACCAATCTTTGGCTATACTCCATTTACAATAAGATTAGACATTTAAACAAACATTTTTTACAGTTTGTTTAACCGATTTTGACTTCTATTCCGTAGGCACAAGGATGTCACTAAAAGCAAAAAAGTGCTTACAATAGCAACTGTTTACTGCATAAAATGTCATCCTTATGCCTACAGAATAGAAGTCAAAATTGGTTGAACGGACGGTAAAAAAGGTTTGTTTAAATATCTAATCTTATTGTAAATGGAGTATAGCTATATTGAGACTAAACTATTGGATATAACTTTATTGAATTTTCGTATGCAGACTGGGACCGTCATTAGACATACGCAGTTTAATTTATTGTTGTATTGTCATCTCCTCCTTGTATACCAAAACTAGATATTATAATTCATATATTTTACTTACATATCATTATATGTATCAGTAGCTAAATAACTGACTGAAGAATGTTCTAGAATGTATATTTTTTAAATGGGTAAAGCACTACAACACTGAAGCTCTATTTAGGAACATCTAAAACGTATTTCCTACCGCTCGCAGTGAGACCGCACTCATTCTTGCACTTCCATTATGTGCAAATAACAAAAACAGCGTTTTAAAAACGCTCCCGCCCTACATACGTAGGTAACTTACTAACATACACAATGTGTGTGTACATTACACCGGATAATCATTTTTATTTACGTAAACACAAAACTTAAAAAAAAATATTCAACTATATTAAATCTATATGAATAGAAGCTGAACCGCCTAACGAGTGACAAAATAATAAATAAGTTCAGGAGGCCTGTGGCGTCCATCATTTGTACAAAAGCCGGTATTCTATCTGGAAATAATAGAAAAATAAAGGTTTTAGCATTTTATACACAAAGGTAAACATCCGTCAGCAGTTACAAGATGAAAGTAGGTTGGGACAAAATGTCCCTTAGAACCAAATACTACCAGATTTATAACATAGGAAAGACACATTACCATGGCAGTTAGCCTTAACTCATTGTGAGAACAAAGCTATACAATTTCATAGAAATCATTTTTGTTTAAGATTATTTTAAAGTACCCCAATCTGTCAGATTTTTCCAGTTGAATATGAACCTTATACCTTTGTGCTAAAGTTGAAAATCTATCAAAGAAATTTGACAGATTGGGGTAGGTTGACCTGCTGGCGTCTGTACATATTGTATATGTATAACCCTATATCCTTTCTCGCATTGGAAGACAGCATTGCAGCTTAGTGAGTGAAATAATTATGATAAAAGTATCTTAGTAATTTTCCCATGTTGTGCTCTGTATAACAAGAAACTCCAGCAATTCTGTAAAAATCTCACCAAGAAAACTTTGGTGAAATGAGCTGTTAATCCCGAGCATCAGGTGAAATGTCAACTACACTGACCTCTCGTACCTATTAACATAGCAATTTGAAACATTGTAAAAGCCAATTATTTTTAAAAGAGTATATTGTGCAGGTTCGAATATAGTGTAGAACAGCGCACTACATCCGATCCGAATCCGAATTAAAGAATCCGAATTGGGAATGTTCTAAATTCGGACGGATAGAGATCGGATCTAGTGCAAAATCCCTCATACAAATAGGACTACGGTCACTTCGGACCGGCATTTCTCGGATTCGGATCGGATGTACTGCAGAATCGCTCTAACCGTGGACTTTCTTGCCGGCTCTTCTCAATAGGAAACAACCAATTGAAACCATGCACCTAAATTCTGACGTTTCATAAGTGCCCATGTAGGTTTATGTGAATAGGTAATACGGGCTGGTGTCCGCAACTTCACGTTAATGCGCGTATTTTGCGTACGGAAAATCGATTATTAGATCCACCCCAGCTCCTCAAGGAAGGCCAGCAACGCCTTGATCTTACTGACCGTCTCACGTAGAGGTTTATGTGAAATAGAATATTTTGATTTTGAATTTTGAGCAAGTTTACCTAAGTTTTCGCGGTGAGGTTTTGACAGAATAGCACTACAGAACTTCTAAATTCGTGTATGTATACTCACGTGTTGTGTACTACCACAGGCGGTGCAGGTGTAGGTTGCGCGACAGCACGGAGCGCACGTCGTGCGTGAAGCGCAGCGCGTCCAGCACCGGCAGCAGGTTCAGTAGCGCCACGTCCAGCGGCTCCGAGAACCACGACTTTATTGGTATCGCGTTATCTGGGGACGTACACGATTAACTTTTTAACAATTTGTATAGCAGTTTTCATAATCTCAGATAATTTACATTCCATCGCCACTTAATCATTTATGTATTTTAGTGAAATGTATTATAAGTTCATTTCTGAGTGGCCATTTGTAACAAAAATGTCGTAATAAGTTACTTATTACTGCAAACAGCCTAAGGCGGATCACCCACTGCACCGCTTCACGCGGCGGGACGCAGATAACGCGCCACCGCGCGTGATTTTTTACATACAAATTCAATAAAAACGCGCTTCCGCGCTGGGAATTTGGCTCCGTTTCCCGCGCTCCGTCGCGTGAAACGTTGCAGTGGGTGATCCGCCTAATAAAACATTTAAAACTATCATGTAAATAGAACAATCGCGATTATCCAGGGCCACAGATAAGGTAGCCAATGGAATATTAATACTAAACTTGCGCGGAATGACTCGACATACAATGAAGATTCGCAACAACTCGTCCAAATCTTATCCCCACTTAGCTGGTCAATATAATTCCTATTTGAAGAAAAGCTTTGAAAAATCTTCTAGACTCTGGGACGGTTTTGACCAAAAAGGTTTTTATGGCCATGGAAAGTACTTCAACCAATCTGTCTAGTTTTTTCCCAACTATGTTGGGGTCGGGTGGTCTAACCAGATGCAGCTGAATACCAATCTAATAAGAAACTACATAAACAGTCAGTTTCGGGGATTTTTTAAAAATTTATATTAAGTGTCTGTATCATCTACCTAGCCCTTTTCCAACTATGTTGGGGTCGGCTTCCAGTCTTACCGGATGCAGCTCAAGTATTTTACATGGAGCGACTGGCTACCTGACCTCCACAACCCAGTTACTGGGTAATAATAACCAGTAGTCTTAACTGGTTGTCAGATTTTCGGGCTTCTGGCTACCCGTAACGACTGTCAAAGACCCACGAATACAGCTGAGACCAACGGCTTAACGTGCTTTCCGAGGCACGGAGGGGTCTCGTTATGTAAATATGGTCACCCATCCACAGACCAACCGCGGCAAGCGTAGCTTAACCTGATCGATCGACCTGTGCGGCTGATTTTATTTAGCCACGGGCCCCTCATTAAGTGTCTGTATCTCACCTGGAAAGTCCCGGTAGGCTCCGGGCGAGTTGTCCAATATGAACACTCTGTTGAGGTCGTCACATATAGACGACAAATTCTTTGTGTAGGAACCGTTTTCTGCTGTGCAGTGTTGTCTGTCAACAAACAAATTAACAAAAAATATTATATCTATAGTCTAGGTATGTGCCTTAGGTATGTGAGCGGTGGGACGGAGGGGCGGGGGCGCATTACTCAGCACGTGTGTTGCGAACCTCTGCCTCACCCCTTTCCCCACCTCAGCGGTAAACTAGTTCCGCGCGAACTATAACCAATTTTTTACATACAAATTAACTTCATAATATTTATTTAAGACAGTTTGATCAAAAATAATTTTGTCTACACACCAAAAAAAAAGTGCTTTCTAATCTGCTCTTTGCTAATGTTTCTATTGAACGTTGCAACACTGCGTCGTTTTGCATGACAGACTATCCAACATTGTACGTTGGATAATCTGTCACTAACGAGTCACGTTCACACTCCATTTCTTTCCTACTCTATGATTTACCAACAGTTCCATACATACGATCCCGCTCGTGATATTAGCGTACCGTGTAGGTGCATGGAAGCCATTACAGCTCGCGTGAGCTGGTAATTACCACAAATAATACTCCCCACGTTCACTGTGTGAAGTTTAGTTGCTATATTTATGAAGGTACTAGCAGCGCCTCGCGATTTCACCCGCTAAAGTGTCGATCCCGTGGAAATATCGGGATAAAAAGTATCGTATTATTTCGATGTATAAGCTATATTACTACAGTAATAATAGGAATAAGTACGGAAACATAATAGTAAAATAAAAAGCCATTAAAAAGTTATGAGCCAACAAAGATTCGTTTTTCTTACTATTTTTAACGTAACTTTGGGTGTAAATAAGTAACAAAAGAACTGTAAAATCTTCAAAACCAAGTCCGTACCGACAAAGCTCATTTATCGAAGAGATCAATAAACTTTATTTGTAATTGATTTATGCAGTGGTTTATTCATAAAACTAGATTTTCCGAAGCACTTTTCGAATCTTTTTACGCGTCTATCAGTTCGGAACGGTGTTTCTGTGCGTGAGAACTAGACGTTGTTCGTGTAGACTGGCGTCTAACTGCTCATCACTGATACTAGCACTACTGGACACGAAGCCAGGCGAGACAGCGTGCTTTTTGGTCATGACCACCAGCGAGTTCAAGCTTTCGACTAGTTTACTCTTAAGCCGATGAACCGATTTAGATGAAATTTGGTATAGAGATAGTTTAAGTCCCGGGAAAGGACATAGTATAGTTTTTATCCCGATATTCCCACGGGATCGAAACTTATGCGGGTGAAACCGCGGGGCGCAGCTAGTGATAAATAAAAGTGTTACCTATAGAACCGCCGCCGCAGTATGCCCCTCCCGTTGTCGAGCTTGTCGGCGACCGCGGCTCCGTAGATTTCCATCGACGCCGTGAACACCACCAGCTCGTACCACTGGGATACCTGCAACAAGCAATATTGTATTACGGGACATGGTTTTAAAACCTGTCAAATGCGGCAAATTTCTTGTATCAGGTCTACCACTTAAGGAGAAAGCGCAAATGTAGCACAAATTTTCAAATTAACACACATACATACATAACATAAAGGGCTAAGGAAGGAACACGGGTGGGTTTTAGTCAGTAAGAGTCTGACACTCCCTTCTGCTCCACCCAGAGCGGAAGGGGTCATTTGATGATTTCCCATCCTCAAAAAAAAAAAAAAAAAAAAGGGAAAGCGCTAATGTAGCACAAATTTTCAAATTTTCTTACGTTTTTTGCAATGCATGACCGTTTCAGGTTTTATCAATCTGCCTAGTCTTTTCTCAATTATCTTGGGGTCAGCTACTAGTCTAAACGGATGCAGCTGAGTATTAGTATTTTACATGGCGCGACTGTCTATCTGACCTCCACAACCCAGTTACTAGGTAACACGATACCCCTTGGTAAGACTGGTTGTCACTCTTTCGGGCCTCCGACGACCCGTAACTATTGTCAAAGATCCACGAAAACTGCTGGGACCAACGAATTAACGAGCTTTCCGAAGCACGAAGGGGTCACTACAATCTGTCAAATTTCTTTAATAGATTTTCAACTTATCGCTAAAGTAACTTGGTTCAAAGCTGATTGGGATAATTTTACAGTTTCGGATAGCTTGATGTGCTGGCGTCTGTACGTAGATGGTCACCCATCCACGGACCAACTATGGCAAGCGTAGTTTAACCTGCAGCGTAATTGCGCAACACACTAATTTCCTGCGCAGACGACGGACTTTTCTCCGCGGCGGAGAAAAAGTACGCTCCGCGAATAAAAAGTCCGCCGCGGACTTACCGCGGACTCAACGCACACGGTGTGCGATCATTTATTCCAGACATACGTAATCACTCTCGAGCGCACAACGCGGACTAAAGTCCGCCATGTGCTTTGCTTCGCCTAGTCACACGAGTTCTATTTTTTTCGCGGACTCCCCCGTACTTTTGTCCGGTCCGCTCCCCGCATATCCTCGGTTACTCGAGGGACTTTTTGTACGCGGTACTTTTAATCCCTCGTTTGCGTCACTCGATACAGTTGTAAGCGATCTATTTTAGCGGACAAAAAAGTCCGCGGACACAAATCCGTCGTCTGCGCAGGCCATAACAGTAGGTTATCAATACAACTCTCTAAGGCCTGATTGTTCAATAATCAAATATTTTTTTATCTGTGGAATAAATATTGCGATTTGATAGCTTTTGTATACAAATTGAGAGCAGTGGTGGTCCAGTGGTAACGGCCGCGACTTACGAGTTGTAGGTCGTAGGTTCGAATCCAGACAGGCGCTTTACTTTGTGTAAATTATTTCATCACCACTGCTCTTAAAACGGTGAAGGAAAACATCGTGAGGAAACCGGCATGTCTTAGAACCAAAAATTCGAAGACATGTGACATCTACCAACCCGCACTAGGCCCGCGTCACCCGCGTGGTGGTTTACGGCTCACTCCCTCTCACAAAGAGGAGGCCACAACAACATTAACATTTAACAAACATGGGGGAACATTATAGGCTGATTATGTATACAAATTATGTCAAACTGTAATATTTAGATAAGTTATCTGACTATTGAAAAATCTCCCTTAAAATCATATAGGGTGACTGGTAATTAGTGACCGATACCTCCTAAACACGTGATTGTACTCATGACAACAAACAACTTTTACTATCGGACCAAACCTGAATTCGCGAAAAAAGAATCAGCTGTTCCCTACATTTTGACGAGATAGACGAAGATAAATGTAGGGAACAGCTGATTTTTTTTCGCGATTTCAGGTTTGGTCCCATAGTAAAAGTTGTTTGTTATCATGAGTACAAGCACGTGTTTAAGTATCGGTCACTAATTACCAGTCACCGTATATAATCCTGATTGATATTTCATGACATAAACATTCGAATTCCTTAATTTCGCGAGCAGTTAATTGCCCTTTCAGCTATTTTCCCCATAAAAAAGGCAGTTGGAACGGCGCGCGAAAGGCGGAGAACCGGGTTTTGCGGTGTTACTTAGAAAAATCTTACCAGTAGTAAGTTGCGTTAGGCTGAGTTGATTAATTGATCAGTATGTCACGGAAATATTTTTATGTAGTATGTATAAAATCAGGTTTATTTATAAAGGAGCGGCGCAAACGCACGTTAACAATAATTTATACGAATGACTCATCACCCACGTTGAGCCGTTGGTTCGTTACGGGTAGTCAGAAGCCCGAAAGTCTGACAACCAGTCTTACCAAGGAGTATCGTATTGCCTAATAACCGAGTTGTGGAGGTCAGATAGGCAGTCGCTCCATGTAAAATACCGGCATTCAGCTGCATCCGGTTAGACTGGAAGCTGACCCCAACATAGTTGGGAAAAGGCTAGGCAGATGATGATGACTGATCAACAAAAATGTTCATATTCATTTAATTCAAATATGTGCAACATGAATATTTATTCAGAAAAATCATGTGCACAGTCCAGTTTCGCGTATCAAGTTAATGCCGTAATTATCTGATGAAAATAATCAGGAAGTTAGCAATGAAGTAAAGTCGCTAGGAGGAAATATTCGCGCAGTGGCATACTTTATGCCATGTTGTATGAAATAATGTGAGTTTAGTATGTCTTTAAACGTCTTTAAGTATTCTAATATTTAATATCGATAATAACTGATGAGGAAAACATTGTTCCCAGCGAACCAACACGGGCATAGTCACAGGACAGACTAGGTTGTAAACATGTGGTTTCCATACGTCACATGTGGTGAGGACTGAATGTATTTGTTTATATTATTACTTCCAACGTATATATTTACGTTATGTTATCCCCAACACAAAGGAAACAGGATTACCGACCAATTACGACCTGCATACGATGCGATCCTAAATGCATGGCTTTTTTTTTGTGGATGGGAAATCATCAAATGACCCCTCCCGCTCTGGGTGGAGCAGAAGGGAGTGTCAGACTCTTACTAACTAAAACCCACCCGTATTCCTTCCTTAGCCCTTTATGTTCCGGGGTAGCGGTAACCCTTTCGGACAATCCCGCCCGTACGCGCCGTCCGGCACGGGCCTGGTCCTGATCGGACGGAGAGTTACCAATTACTCTCCGCTAAATGCATGGCTGACGCAGAGATCTGTGTTTCTTGTCAAGTCAACTTTCAGTGACCAATCGACCTTGCTACCCTTCAAATTACCTATAATGAAGAAGTATGTAGACAATGATTGCATACCTATTCAATTATGGGCTAATTTTTCAATCGACAGGTAATTTTTATTCGTCGAATAAAATTGACGTCTGACAACTGACTTATTCCTCGGATAAAATTATCAGGCGTTGGAAAAATGAGCCATAAATAAAATTTAAGTGTCTCTTTGAAATGTCCAAATAACAACTTTTTACTAAATGCATATGAAAAATATATAGGTAGGATACTTTTATAAAAAAAAAAAAACAATTCTTAAAATGTTTGAATGATTTTGACGGGACTTTCACTGGCAGATAACTGAGGGGCAATTCTCGTAATTTTTATGAACGTTCACGTCTGATCTCAGTCTCAATCTGTCAAAAATACTTAAAATTTTGACAAGTTTTTGACATTTTTTTGTCGCCGAGATGAGACTGCGACTAGATTTTGAACGTTTTAAATTAGCAGAATTGGCCTACTGATGTTATAAGGAGTAAAATAGTAGGCTTTGTGTCCCGGGAGAAAGTTCCCGTAGGATAAATTCCGCGGGCGAAGCCGCGAGCAGAAGCTAGTATCAAATAAATGTTTATGTTTTTGAGTATGTTAAGGTGCATCCAGACAGGGCGAGGCATGCGCTGTATTTTTTTTTTATATTTAGATGCCTCACCCTGATGCAGGCGTTATATGCGTGGTCTACCATTCGGAGCACACGCCTCGTAATTTCTGGACACTCCTTAAGGATCATGAACTAAATCTAACGTTCTGTAGGTGCTGCATAACCTCAAGAAAAAAAAAGCGAGTTCATGTACGCAAGGAATTTTCTTGCATTCAAGTTTTTAATTCGCTGAAATTCATCGAGGATATCTAAACTCTACATAGATTGCCTCCGCTAAATGTTAATATGCTCTTGAGTTATGAAGAGACCTTAGAAAGATAGCCTCTAATTTGGTTACACGGAACATATACCGGCGTTGATTGGTTACCCACTTTTAGAAGGTATTTTATTTTTACATGTGAGTGGTCCGTAATACACAAGGAGTTGCAATAATAGAGATTCCACGAATGACTGTACCAAGGATACGTCAGGGGCGTGACGTGTTAGCGTGTGCGTGTGTGTGGTGTATGTGTGTGTATATGTTGCACCTTTAGAATTGAAGTGGCTTAAGAGCCTCTACTACCTCAACTAAAATTCACTCTTTATCTCGCTTGTACGATACTGCTCGCGGACTGAGTGCGAGCGAGACAGAGTGCGGTGCCAGGCGGCAGGCAGCGCCAATAGTTTAGGTATTTGCTTTTTACGGTGAATACGATAATTAAAAAAAAACATAAGACCTGCTTTATAGTTAGTTCAGTTAGTATGCAAAGTTTCATGATCTAATTTGAAGTTTTTTTTTAATACCAGCGGTTTATTGTTCGGTTTGGAAGTAACTTTGGATTTTTTTTTTCTAACGAGATAATTTTATGGTATCGTGTTTTCGTCAAACATAAGACCTAAAATTAATCCTCAACTTTAACATGTATTTATTTCAAAATTAAGGCTGCAGTAATTTCGACATAACGGAGGACCATGCTAAGCCATTTGAGGTAGTATAGGCCCTTAACTAAAAAATTTAAGAAAACGACTGATACAATGTATCAAAGTTATTTTATTAAAATTTAAAAAAAAATGACTTGGATACAATGTGGCAAAGTCATTTTGTGTAAATTTTTAGTTAACCCACTTCAATTCTAAAGGTGCGTTGTGTAGTTTGTAATCTTCCTATACGAGCGCAATAAATAATTTTTCTTTCTTTAATGCATTATCAGCCTATGATATTCCCGCTGCTGAGACACAGGCCTTCTCCCTTCGAGAGGGAATGGCTGTAATCTACCAAGCCGGCCTAGTTGGGTTTTTGGTTCATTGGAATTTTTGGTTCTAGGACAAGTCGGTTTCCTCGCGTTGTTTTCCTTAACCGTTTTTAAGTATGATGAAATTGTAGCGGTATCTACAACGACGCCACATGCGAACAACGCCTCATACTGACGTCACAAAATCCTGCATCTCGCAAGCAGAGTTTACCGCGCAACTAGCATATATACAACGGCCCGACATGAATCATTGGGCAGTTGCCCGCCAGACGTAACACCCACCGGTCGGAGGATCCTCCCTTTTCTATGGAGGTTGAGTGAACTTTACACCCTGTTCCTCATACCTCTATAAAATTAAATACACAAAGTAAATCACCCGTCTGGGTTTCGAACCCACGACCTATACAACTCGGAAGTCGGGGCCACCACTGCCTCCACAGCCGTATCTTGCAACCCTAATGACTGCCTAATATTCCTTGAAGATTTCTGACACGAAAGAGGAAGCAGTTTTGATTCCGAACAAATAGTAAAAAATGTACTTACTATATCCAAAAAGTAATCAACATGCGGCCTTTTATGTACGAAGAATCGCACAGGATGTTTGTCTATTGTAACTTTGAGCACGAAGTCTGGCGGCGTGCCCGGCTTGACGGTCGGCCGCAGCATCGCGTCGTGGTGCGAGTGTATCAACGTCTCGTCTAGATCTAGGACCAGCATTTTTCTTTTTACTAGACCTGAAAATTAAAAATACTGTTAATGTACTGTGAAAGAAAGAAATACTTATTATTTATCGAGACTCTCACAGGAAGAATACAGAGTAACAAAAACACAATAAAATAAAACAACAGTTCATCATTATCTGCCTAGCCTTTTCCTAACCATGTTAGGGTCGGCTTCCAGTCTAACCGGATGCAGCTGAGTAGTATCAGTATTTTACATGGAGTGACTGCCTATCTGACCTCCACAACCCAGGTTAATGGGCAATACTTTCGGACCTCTGTCTACCCGTAATAACTGTCAAATATCAACTAATGACAGCCGGGACCAACGGCGTAATGTGGTTTCCGGGGCACGGAGGGGTCTTGATATTAATATGGTTACCCATCCACGAACCAACCGCGGCAAGCGCAGTTTAACCTGATCTATCGACCCGTACGGCGAAAACAAACATTTCAATAGTAAATTTAAGTGCTATACGAGGCCAAAATCATATAGCTCAGCATGATGCTGTGAAAGAAATAAAAGAATACATAATAATAGCCTCCCCGACCGATTTCGGTCACGGTGGCCAATCTCAACGGATATTAGTCAGGTACGCAGGAGATATTATAGTACACAAGTGTGCGCGCAGACACAGGTGCACTCCCTCTTCCCTCACTCTCATAGTCCGATGGGACAACCAATCCGACACAACCGGAGAGATCAGGCGTAGGACCAACGGCTTAACGTGCTTTCCGAGGCACGGGGGTATCACGCCGCCAACTTCCAAACTCCGGGCTGTTACTAAGAAATTCCTAATGGAAAAACTCAACAACACTTTGCCCGACCCGGGAATTGAACCCAGGACCCCACGTTCAGCAGTCGCGTTTGTGACCACGAGCCACCCGGGGCAGTTAAAAGAATACATAAGGAGGTACAAAATGAAGTGTTATATAATTTATCGGATAAAACGAAACGTGATAGAAGTATGGAAACAAACAATGTGGTAATGCAGTAAGGTTGGCCGCATTTTGGCAACTAATCGCTTGAGCAACTTCGTTGCTTTACCCGATTTAGCTTTGGCACTACATTGTCCCACTATAAAACGCACGACGCCAACGCGGCAGGCCGAGACGAAGATGGCGGCTTGAAAAGACATAATTATGTGGAAAAGGGAGAGGGAGCTGCTAGGCCTTTGCCCTACAGTGAGACAATACAGGCTAGTTAGACTAGATTAGACTAGATCAAATTAGCGTCCGCGTGAAGTTGCTTCAGTTTGCGGTAGCCTTCGCGATATTGTAGTTTTCCGCAGGGAAATCAATCACGGATGTAGGAATTACCAGAGCAACAGAACAGTAGCGTCAGCAACTGTTTGGTCGTCCGAGCTACAACTAATAAGATAGCCTTAAAGCAACAGAAAAATAACCTGGCGGTGGTTATTTGCTTAAACAACCGGTAAATTATAGCGTGAGCGACAATATAGGGTGACTGGTAATTAGTGACCGATACCTAAACAAGTGATTGTACTCATGATAACAAACAACTTTTACTATGGTACTATGGGACCAAACCTGAATTCGCGAAAAAAGAATCAGCTGTTCCCTACATTTTGACGAGGTAGACGAAGATAAATGTAGGGAACAGCTGATTTTTTTTTTTCGCGATTTCAGGTTTGGTCCCATAGTAAAAGTTGTTTGTTATCATGAGTACAAGCACGTGTTTAAGTATCGGTCACTAATTACCAGTCACCGTATATAGTTCATGCGATAGTAGTATGCTAAGCAAATGAGACTTTATGTAAATCATCTTTTGCGGTGATAATTTTCAATTAAAAACTCACTACGGCTCGAAAAGTATAGTGGCCCCGATTCTGTTGTTCACAAACTAAACTAAATTTAAGTTCAGTGCATCTTTTTCTTTCTATTTCATTAAGAAAAGGACAGAAGATAAATATTAGTTTAGTCCTGTCAAATTGGATAATCCATAGATAAGTTTAGACGTGATTAAAAAATTGGCTACTAAAAACACGTCAATTTACGTCAGGCGCTGACTAATTTGACAGGCAGGACTAAACTAATATTTATCTTCTGTCCTTTTCATAATGAAATATAAAGAAAAAGACGCATTGAACTTAAATTTAATTTAGTTTGTGAACAACAGAATCGGGACCAATGTGCGATCAGCCTAACTTTCAACGAGCGGTTATACGTCGGTATAGAATAACAATCGCCTAATGCCGGGAGCTATTTTCAGCCCCCTAAGTACCTACCGTTTTTGTGGGTAATTTAATGGGAAATAAAAGGGGAAAATTCATGTATTCTACTCCTACTAACATCATAAATGTGAAAGTTTGGATCGTGATCACGCAAAAACGTCTGAACGAATTTGGGTGAAATATGGCACACAGATAGCTCTTATCCTGGGTTTAAACATAATAATTATGATACTTTTTAACCGACTTCTAAAAAAGAAGTAAGTTCTCTATTCGGATGTTTATATTTTTTTCATGTATGTTCGGGCATAACTCCGTCATTTATAGACGAATTTTCAAAGTTCTTTTTTTGTTAGAAAGATAACTGTGTATTCCGAAATGGTCCCATTTAAATTTTGTAAAGATCTGAAGATGAGTTTCAGAGACAGACAACGGAACTCTTCAATAAATGCCAGCAAATCAACCGCGATTGCTGCTATCGCATAATTATGTATGCAGTGTTTGCGCAATCAGACAACAAAACACCACGCCTGTACCCTCTAAAGGGGTACGCAGATGTGTTCAGTATACCACGCCACAGTACACCCTAATTTCTCTGTAGCAAGAAGTGTTATATAAATTTGTGTGGGGTAGGTACCTACAACTAAAAAGTGAAAAAAAAAACTAAAAAAAAACAACCGACTTAAAAAAAACACTACAAAATGAAAAATAACTAATTTCGGAAGTCGGTGTCAAAAACGAAAATGCACCGACTTCCGAAATAAAAGTTATTTTCACTTAGTAGTTTTTTTTGAAGTCGTTTTGTTTTTTTTTTTTTTTTTTTGTAAAAAAGCTTTTATATTTTCCGTTATCCACCGGGCGAACGCTAGTTACTAATATAAATAGTGGACCTATTTGACTTCTCTGCTTCGTTCTTTAGATAATGTGAGATGTGAATTATCATTCATTACTGCTAATCACTGAACGGTTTGGTTCAGTGATTGACAACACGTATCTGAGAATGTTGCAATTAAAATTCATGATGGGAAATATAATACGATAACTGATAATAAAGCCTCCAACCGGATGTGATAATCTTATCATTTGCTTAGTTTCTTCATCTTGAAATACAACAAGTTTCTTTGAACGCTTGATGACACAGAATCTTTAATTTTATTATCAGTAGACAAGCAGATAGCTTCCTATCTGCTTGTCTACTACCTATCAGCTTATCAGTCTACACTGATAAGCTGATTTCATTGATAAATATGATAAAAATGAAGTAGGAATGTATTGTTGACAGGTTTCAAAACAACTGTTTTATTTGAAAGGTAGTTGTTTATACACAAAACAAATGCAGTGTTGAAACTGATAAGAAGTATTTTGATATGCAGTGTGCCCAATCTGATACCGCTGGGGATTTTTTTATGCCAATTCTTTCCAGCAAAAGCAATAGGAAGTGGTGAGGGGGAGCGTTTTGGGGGACTGTCTTATATTATAATTATAATGTTGACGTTCAAAAACTGATTCTCAGCCTAATAAATGACTTTTGATTTTGGTAGGTACTTACAGATCTTTCAGAAAAGCTTAGATTTAGCAGAGGGCAATCAAGTGCAATAATGAGGGGCTTGTGGCTAAGTAATGTAATAACAGCCGCACGGGTCGATCGATCAGGTTAAGTTACGCTTGCCACGGTTGGACCGTGGATGGGTGACCATATTTACATACCAAGACCCCTCCGTGCCTCGGAAGGCACGTTAAGCCGTTGGTCCCGGCTGTCATTCGTAGATCTTTGACAGTCGTTACGGGCAGCCAGAAGCCCGAACATCTGACTAGTCTTACCAAGGGGTATAGTGTATTACCCAGTAACTGGATTGTGATATATATATATATATATAAGATACTAGTATTCAGCTGTATCCAGTTAGACTGGAAGCCGACCCCAACATAGTTGGGAAAGGGTCGACATGTGAATCAAGAGCAATACTCTATAATTACACAGAAATTGTAATGGAAACCTAGGAGATTCTAGGTATTTATGTGAACAACCACAAATATATTTGCCGTAAGGTTTTTATTCTATACATGAATTACTTATCATAAACTTAGCCATTTTCTACAACAATGTACCTACCTAATAGAATAACCTCTAAAATTTTAATGAACTAGATATTACTGTGATAAACTTATTTAAATAATGTTCATGATTAAATTCCTGCAAGTAATGATGACAAATATTTTTAATTGATAAGCAAAGACCAATTTGATAACATAACCATATGTTAAGGTAGAAGCTATGAATTCAGTATACGATTTCCGGACCCCCTGCATAGACATTTTTTGTCGGTCATCAAAAACCTGTGCTGGTCAAAATGTATGGAATAGCTACCAATTATTTAAATTAATAACTAACGAAAGTTTAAACAGAATCTTGTACTGAATCAATGGCGACCGGTAGCATGTCATTTTGTTGACATAAAAAATACAATCTAATATATAAAATTCTCGTGTCACAGTGTTAGTTACCATACTCCTCCGAAACGGCTGGACCGATTTGAATGAAATTTTGTGTGCATATTGGGTAGGTCTGAGAATCGGCTATCCATTTTTTTTTTCTTTGCAAAACGACGTTTGCGGGGTCAGCTAGTCAGTCATAATATTAATACAGACATTGAATAGCTTCTTCAGCATTATTCAATATAATTTTCATTTGTTTTTAGCCAACTACAGCAAAGCAAAAAGGAGGGTTATGATTATCTTCAAAGTATAGATGAAATATGGTACTAGTAGCCTGTGTGAGACCTATATTATACAGTAGAATTATAACTTAAATTGATAATTATATTAAGCTGATAACTCCATTTGCAGGAAATATTTTTCTTGCTTTTTATTAGTGATCAATGCAACAGAACAACTAAAATGGTAATGAAACTGTTACCAATTTTGTATTATTTTTGGGCTATATTTCTCACACCTGTAGTACTTACTTTTTCTCAGTAAACTGAGCCTTAGAGCTGATTCAACTATAAAATAATGAATAATGAAATGCATATTTTAATTTTTAACAATAATCTTGATGATTAATTCAACTCACTCAACTATGCATTATCTTGAGAGTGATCACTGATTTACTATTTTTTCATAAAACACTAAAGAAGACTTGTTTACATTTTAATAATGGAAAATTAATCTGTTATGTGGAGGACAGATGATAATATTTACATAATTATGATAAATACGACGGTCACAAATCATACGATATATCGTTATATTATAAGCGATAAAAAAAGATAGTAAATACTCACTCAGCCTGTGTCTAGATACGGGCGAAAGTGGATACATCTCATATTTGACGGATTGATATTGAGCCAACTGAAAATCAAATGCCACGTGAGAGTTTTACAGACGTGCGTAAAATTATAATAATACACAACAAGGCACACATTTTTATTTATATTTACCGCTCGATATTGCTTCTTAAACATATAACAAAAACAACTCCATACTTTAGATGCGAGCAGCATGAACGCGCGAAGGCCCATTTGCAACCGTTTCAGCATTTGAATTGTTTATAAAAAGATCACTAATATACAAATAAGCTTATTTTTAAACGACAGCGTTTCAAACGAGATCATTGACGGCGTAATTCAAAACAAATTCAATAAAAATCAACTGCCGAAAACATCTAACCCGCCATGACATAATCGACCCAATTCGCGTGCCATAAGCTAAACAGACTTCTTTTCCTTTCATATTTGTCTATGCTACTAGTGAAGTTCCAACTCACTTAGTTCAGTAACATACCGGTTTTTAGTTAATGCATAAGGGGGACTTTAGAAACTCAATCTGGCATTAGGTCAATCTATAGTTGTGATCCAGATTGACGTAAATTATACGTACAGAAGCTAGCACATCAAGCTACCAAATTTTTTGCTGTCAAATTTCTTTGATAGATTTGCAACTTTGCCACAAAGGAATAAGGTTCATAATCAATTGGGAAAATTTGACAGATTGGGGTAGCTTGATGTGCTGGCCTCTGTACATTTTTGATCACATTAATTAGATTTTACAGTCAATTGAACGTGTAATGTCCCCCTTATTAGACACAAATTCATGCCATTTTTCCGTGAGAGTATAAGCAGAAAGAAACTACAGAATGTGACCTGCTACGATACCGCTATACAGGGTGGCCCAAAAGTCGTGAATCAAACGTAACTAGGGGTTAGATGGGGTCACCAGCTGCAAAAAGTTATTCTACGGGAGGTCCTTAAGGTCAACCCCTGCAGAGTTATAATTTATTTTGTGTTTTTAGTAGAAAATTGACTTTTTTTTAACTAATTCTTATTAAAATTCGAAAAAATCTACATCCTGTATCTTTTTTATAATTTTCACTAGATTGGTACTGATGAGTCCTTGCGTTAGACATGCTATTTATGGTTGTTTATTGGGTGTGTTGAAGATAATATTAAGTTTTACGATTTTTTTTTTCTCAAATCATAACTTTTTATTTACTTCAGACCCCACTGTGAAAAAAAAATACTCTACCGAAAAGTGACCCTGTATTACAAGTTTTGGCGCATTTAATAGGGATTCTAAAAAGGTATAACACAGGGCCATGAGTGGCTCTAATATCTTTCTAGGACGAAAAAACAAAACAACGATTGCGAAATAATTGTTTTATTAAGCAAAACATTTTACAATAAATGATGATTGTGTGTGATGCAAGCTTTGCTGCCCGGTGACTATGAACCTAGAGTGCGGTTTTGCAGAGAGATGCCAAGATACCACAAAGAGGATCCGCAGTTCTTCAACAAGGTTTTATGGACGGATAAGTCAACTTTTAGAAGAATGGGAGTATTCAATATCCACAATCTACATTTTTACTCCAGAGTGAACCCCCATATCATAAGAAATGATCGATTCCAGCATCTGTTTGGTATTAACATGTGGGCTGGTATAATTGGCCAGCAGTTGGTGCTGCATGAAATGCCAGCAAGGCTGAATGGTGCTCAGTATTTAAATTTTTTGCAAAATAATTTAAACCATATTCTTAACGAAGCTGAAGTTCCAGAAGAAAGAATAGCAGAAATGTGGCTGCAACATGATGGCGCCCCGCCTCACTACGCTCGAGCAGTTAGAGATCATTTGAACGAGCGCTTCCCCAACCGGTGGATTGGTCGAGGCGGACATATTGCGTGGCCACCTCGGTCGCCCGATTTAAATCCACTAGATTTTTTTCTTTGGGGCTATTTTTAAGAAATAATTTACCAAGGAGAGAACAATAGCGAACAAGAACTACGACAAAAACTCGAATTTGCTAGGGTACAAGTTACTAACAACAGAGATGCATTCCGTAGGTCACGTAGGAATTTTATTAGACGGTACAGATTTTGTATTATGGTCAGAGGCAGGAATTTTGAGCATTTATTGTAAAATGTTTTGCTTAATAAAACAATTATTTCACAATCGTTGTTTTGTTTTTTCGTCCTAGAAATATATTAGAGCCACTCATGGCCCTGTGTAAAAGTGGACTTAGAATAAAATTGTGTGGCCTGTATTAAAATTGTAACCGAATTTTCCTACTATAATCCTGCTTCCTACTATCCTACTAATCCTACTAATCCTACTATAATATTATAAATGCGAAAGTTTGTGAGGATGGATGGATGGATGTTTGTTACTCTTTCACGCAAAAACTACTGAACGGATTTTGATGAAACTTTACAGTAATATAGTTTAACACGTTAGAATAACACATAGGATACTTTTTATCCCGATATTCCCACGGAATCAAAACTTACGAGGGTGAAACAGCGAGGCGCAGCTAGTAGTTCATAAATGTCACTTTTATGCTATTTGAACCACTTTCTTACTGTGGTAGGTAATAATGAGAGATGAATTGGGAGTATTAGTACTAAAAGGGTAGCGTTGTCAGGTACGACAATGGCTCATAACATCGTGAAACAATAATAGTATCTCAAGTACTATTGTATGTTCTATGCCTCAATCAACTTATGAAATACTTCGCTCTGATTTTGTATCCATTAGCAAATATAGAAATGTTTGCGAGTCTCTCGTGTGTCTTTCAGAACGCCTCATACGGAGTCACTCACTGTTGAGTGTCGAAACCATAGATATAAGAAAGAAGAAGGTATGTCCGGTAGTTGAAAATGTATCGTAACGCGGTGTTCGGTATGTCTTTTATATTTCTGTGGTCTATAGCGCCACGACATCAAGGCTATCTGAAAACAAATACTTGTTATATTTTATGTAAAACAAACTGTTGACCTTTCCTGTTGATATAATCTTAGACACGCCCATTTTTATGTAACTATTATGTACAGTGAAGCGGACTGCATCATAATAAATTGGAAACTTAGAAGTGCTGCCAAATTTTCACCATATCAGTTTCACCTAACACATCGCTATTTTACGTATAAATCTTTTAGATTATTTATTTAGTCCCACTTTGGTAGAGTTTATCTCTTGGGGTCATGATGCCATTTGTCACCAATGATTACTCGGAAATCGGTTGTCATGTGATGAGAGAAATAAGGAAAATGTCGTGATAGAAGTTTGTGAATGTAGATGGCTTTATGAGTAGGGGAAGACCAAAGAAGCGATGGATGGACTGTGTGAAAGTTGATATGGCTAGCAAAGGGTAACTAATGGGAAGACGACTAATATGATGAAGAAGGAAGAAGAAGAAATGCTGCAGTGCGATTCTGTAACCATCTCACCGTGAAAACTTAGGTGAAGTGAGCGTGGAGTGAGCTGTCAGTGTCATCCTGATACTAGGGATTGATACTCTTGACAGCTCACTCTAAGCTCACTTCACCTAACTTTTCACGGTGAGATTTTTACAGAATCGATCGGCTGTACTATTTGGGGTCACCGAATAAATTGGTGTAAGGGCAAGAGAATACGGCGCGTACATACGTGTTCCACGCGCGCCTCAAAGAGATGTCAGCATAAGGAAGGGGCCCGCAAGGGCCGAAGCCTGCCGGGGCAGCGGGATTGTCCGAAAGGGTTACCGCTACCCCGGAACACAAAGGGCTAAGGAAGGAACACGGGTGGGTTTTAGTCAGTAAGAGTCTGACACTCCCTTCTGCTCCAACCAGAGCGGGAGGGGTCATTGGATGATTTCCCATCCACAAAAAAAAAAAAAGGGCAAGAGAATAATGATGATGATTAACAACAATACCTTTGCTTGGATATAAACGACTTTTTTTTAAACACTATTTCCAATTTCAGAATTATATCTTCGCACACACGTGACGTATGTGCGAAGATGTAATTATGAAATGATCATTAAATGTCAATGACATGATTAAATTAACTCATGCCGTCGTAAAGGTCAAGAACAAGTATGTACAGAGGTCAGCACATCAAGCTACCTCAATCTGTCAATTTTTTTTGATAGAGTTTCTACTTTATCACTAAGGAATAAGGTTCATATTCAATTGGGAAAATATGACAGATTGGGGTAGCTTGATGTGCTGGCCTCTGTACATGTGCACTGGACGCTGATAGATACTGTTTTTTTTTCTAAAATGACATGCAATATCACTTATATTTCACTGCCGTTGGTCTAGTGGTCGCAAGCACTACTGCTAGGTATGAAATCCTGAGTTGGATTCTCAAGTAGTGTTATGGGATTTTTCCACCAGGAACTTCTCAGTAGCGCCCAGAGTGTGGATTTGCGCCCGGTCGATGGCAAAAGGATCGCCCCCTATTACATGGGACTTAAACATGACTAGGGAAATGTGAGCAAAACAGGCGTGAAGTTATTTTATGTGAAGTGTGAACATAAGTTATAACAAAAATGCATGTTTGGAAAGTTACCTAAGGGTTTACGAGCCGACTAAGATCATTAGGCAACTGGATCATAAGTGGAATGCTACTTAACGTGCACGCTAATTGCGTAACATTCTTTCAATCAAAATCGAATGATTTTGAAGGTTATTGCTAATCCCTTGCTTCATATGTTTAAAAAATTTTTCTGCTCAACAACGTACGTATAAATCAGTGAAGGTAGAGATGAGTACCTATAAATTCTACGGAGTTAATCCACGACTAATAGTAACCTCACTAGATTTGTCCCCGAAGGTCCCCGAGGTCGTCGGTGACTACAATAGGTATTACCTATTAGGCATGTTGGTCATGCAAAGATGGCGATTTCGTAGCCGTGGCGACGAACATTAGTTTGCAATTAAATTAAGAATGCAATAATAATAAAAATATCAGAAATATTTTATGTTATCATTAGCATGAGGCTATACCTACCTCGTGCTATTGTAGTACGCACGGCTACCCATCAAGCTATACATAACCAGTATAGGCCGACTTCTGATTGTACGAAAAACCTATACAGTGCGAGGTCAACTAAAACTGGAAATGTACAGCTTGATGTGTAGCCGTGTGTACCTAGCTGAAGAATTACGGAGTGGTTTTATATACACCATGTGGATGAGGCATCAGCAGATTCAGCGATGACATCTTCCCGTAAGCGAACACGCTGAAGAAGCTCCCGTCTCGAAGAGCATGTGTGTCGCATGAATCGTCGGGGACCAGGAGGGGGATTTTGCATCGTATAAATAAAACTACTAACATTCAATTTTAGTTATTTCTTTTTTAAAATTGGTCAGTTACATGCAATCGTGTTTAGTGTCGAATAGGGAGCTCAACTGTGACTAATGAGACACAATTAATTTTTCTATTGTTATATATCAAATTTTGATTTTCCCACAATATTATTATTTAGTTAAAATTAAGTAAAATACCACAAAATAGGCAAAACAGCTCCCTTGTGCACGCCACTAAATTGTACATAAGTATACAGGGTCATATTGAATTTGCTAGCGAAACTCCACAGACGTCGATCCCCAAAAACAACATCAAATCTTTTATTTTTTCGTGCTTAGATATCGATACCCATCACGTCTGCAGCTTGATGGGTATCGATAACCAAACACGACAAAACAAAAAAAAATAACGATTTTATGGTGGGGCTATCCATCGTGTAGTCATTTGAAATGTCAGTTTAGAAATCAGCTTTACACTGTGTAAACTTCACAGGCGTAATCGGTATGAATATGTCAACACGATAAAACAAAATTTATAAAATAAAAAAAATCGACTACAAAAAGAAATTAACTCAAAATTATAAAATGACTTTAATTTCAGAAGTCGATGTCTTGAGATCTATATTTTATTTAAGTAGTTTTAGTTTTTGCCACCGACTTCCAAAATTAAAGTTATTTCATAATTTTGAGTTCATTTTTTTTGAAGTCGATTTTTTTTTAAATCCTTTTTTATTTCGTAATTTTTGTTATAAGTAAAAACTGGAATATTTGTTTGTATTATATAAGTAATAATTTTGTTGTAAATATTGCACTACAATTTGACCAAGGTTTTGAGATGTTTTCCCATTGACAACACCATAGCTCGTATCAATAAGCCAGGCCGTCACACTTACTGATCCATATCTTGAAAACTTCTAAGCCGATTTTGATGAAATTAGCACTGTAAGTTGAAGTAAGCGTAAGCCAATAAAAAAGACATGGTCACAATCCGATAAATAGTTGCGGAGAAATGCGTGGACAAACATACATACATTTCTAAAATTTTGTATATTTGTTTGGAAGCCCTAATAGATTATCTTAAGTGAATATATTGTAGTTCCAATAATACTACATACATGATACGTGTCCAATTGATGACCTCCTTTTTTTGAAGTCGGTAAAAGAAAACAGATTTCCATACTTCAAGTAACAACACAACCAGCGGTCATTGTACCCCAAAAAATAAACACCAAATCTATATTATTGTTTTCAATTAAACTTGATTAGAAATCGATATCCATTACGTCTGCAGTTTCGCTAGCTAATTGAATTTGACCCTGTATACTAAATATCCAATTTGGAAAACTTGGATCATTAAAAACTAATAATAACACATTAAATTAAAATAGTCATATCTATGTTGACCTTACTACATTTATAAAGACAAAAACATAAGTGAGTAAACAGTTTGCGCGGCATCGTTGACGAGGCACTATCGTTTCTATATTGCCGGAAGAATGCTTCGGCACATTTTATGTATAAATGCCTTTTGCATGTTTTTCGCGGCAAGTTTAAATGTTGTTATTCCTGGGCCACAATATCCGCCCACGAAGGGGGCAATATGGCCAAGACCATATGAACAAATGAAATCGGAAAGTTATTTTAAATTCACACCGGCTACTTTTACTATTACGGTAAGTTTGAAAAATCTAAGTTGCATTTTTATTTTTGTCATCTTCATCACTATTGGCAGGCTTGTTCCACCCTAGTGGGTGGGGCACTGTTGAGTATAGGCCTCCCTGGTTTGTGCAAGTCATTCAAATCTTCCTGCGATTTTTGAAATAGTAATAATAATAAAAAAAAAACGATTTATAATCATATTTTACTAGTAAAATACCTGTACTTTACAAAGTAAAAGTTACTAGGCTTTTAATTATAGTAAATTTAGTGTGTGGTATTTGTAGTTTTTTTTATTATTTAGCATCAGGATACTGAGATAAGTATGTCTCGGGGAATTACCTTTACCTTCACCCTGACATGACTTAGGGTCATCATGTCAGGGTGAAGGTACACTACTAGTTTAGGTTCAATTTGGTCAGTTCATTAGCAGCCAGGTCATACTTGTAACAGGAAAAAAAACAAAGTGTTTTTGTCTAAAATGATTGCGCCTTTTTTGTTGATCTTCAGATGGCCGGTCCGGTGGCAAAAAATTACGAGAAGTGTTTGTTTTATTTGAATAAAAATATATGCGATAGGTACTTACTTAAAAAACAGGGATTTACCACCTGTACGCAATAAAGTTTTAAAATATCTATTTCTAACAGGAAAAAGGACAAACATGTGATATATTAAAAAAAGCAATAGAACGTTATAATAATGCATTGAAGAACACGTATCTCATAGCAAAAAGACATTCAGAGAAGCTCACGAATCATCTCGCTGATAACACCGATAATGATGTCAACTATAAGGGAACGTTGCAAGAACTACAAATCAACCTGAGCGCACCATGCGAAAGTTATCCGCACTTGGATATGGATGAGAAATGTGAGTTTTAAGACAAAAATGATTTATTTTAATAAGTTGTCCGAACATTTGGAATCTCTACTGCATATGATGGTGCGTTTACTGAAACAAAATTCGGTGAACAGTCGTAACATACTTTGTAGCATTTTAATCATATATTATTATTTTGCATGCAGCTGAGATGAGAATGCTAAGAGGGATGATTGTGTGGTATTACATGAATGGATAGAATAATAAATGAGTACATAAGAGGAAGGGAAGTCTGAAAGTGGCACTAGTAACTGAACAGCTGTGTGGAAATCGGTGATCATGATAAATGGGCATGTGAAACGGAGGGATGAGGAAAATGTTGTGACGAAAGTTTTGAGTATGGATGTCGAAGCCAACAACAGTACGGGGAAGACCAAAGAAACGATTAATGGACTGTTTGAATGATGATTTAGTTAGACTGGTGACTACTGAGATGAAGACTAATAAAGAAGTATGGAAGAAAAACACATGTTGCGCCGAGCCGAAATAAATTGGGATAAAGGCAGTAGGATGAAGCTTATTTTGTTTATAAGGCATACATGCGTGCTTCTAGTTTAGGTAGTCAGGCAGGTATTAAAATTTCTGGTTAGACTGCCTAATCTCTTACGACGACCTGAACTAATTCTAGTTTAGGACGATCAGAAATCAACTTAATAATAATATGTTGACTGGCGTCGTGAAAGTATCATCCACGTAATCATAATATATCCAAAAATCTGTTTACATTTACATACGAGTAAAGAGATTGTTGGTGGTCATTGATAAGAAATGGCGTCGTGACCCCAAGAGATAAACTTTTACTTTACATATATGCTTTCAATTCATAGTATAATTGAAAGCATATCTTTGTAAACAACAGCGGGACTTAGAATTTAAATCATCAACTAAAATTATATAATTTGATTATTTTTCCGAAGCAAAAATCACACAGTGAAACAGACATATCTAATCAAAACATCAATGGGTATCAAACTGCAGTCAGTATCATCTCTACAGATTTAAATCAGTTACATAACAACCAACCTTGTCTAAGGTTATATTTATATCAACATAAAAGGTCAACAGTTTGTATTACATAAATAATAAGTTTTTGATTTCAGACAGCCTTGATATCGCGGCGGTATCGATACTCAAAAGTGACTCCATATGGGGCGTTCTGAGAGGACTCGAGAGTTTCGCACAATTGTTCTATATTTCTGATGGATACAAAGTAAGACTCGGAGCTGGATCTAATAAGTAGTCAATAAGACATAAGTTTCCTATATAAGATTTTTCCTAAGGATGATGCGCTGGGTAGCCCTCGAAATTCCGAATTTCTCACTTTTTTGCAATTTTCACGTCAGTATCACTGACGTGAAAATTTGATTCGGGAGCGTGTATCATATTGTAATCGATATTCAATATGACACTCACCTACAAATTGTAAAAACCTGGCGGTGCATTAACTTACAATCACGGATGAATTCTCAGCATTCGTTCATAAAAACAAACGCTAATTAAAAGCCTGACTTACAGAACGTGTTTATCAACACAACAAAAATCGTTGATTACCCTAAATACACCCACCGAGGACTTCTTATTGACACCTCAAGACATTACCTCTCTGTATCAACTATACTCAAAACGTTGGACGCCTTGGAAATGAACAAGATGAATGTTTTACATTGGCACATTGTCGATGACCAGAGTTTCCCCTATCAGAGCGAAGTCTTCCCTCAGTTGAGGTAATATTGTTTCACCATTATCATGCCTGCGGGGTAATTGCGTAATACACTATCAATAGGAATAGATTTCATTTTGACAGTTCAACAATATTCATTGCGTTATTTACGTTGTGAAGCAGACAAATTTTTCGAACATATAAAGCAATGGATGAGCAGTATCCTTCAAAATGGTTCAGATTGTGATTGATAATTTGTTACGCAATTATATAGGGTGCTGATATTGACAACTTATATCATATTATTTTAGTACAGACGCCAGCACATCAAGCTACTACAATCTGTCAAATTTCTTTAATAGATTTTCATCTTTATCGCTAAAGAATAAGGTTCAAAATTGATTGGGAAAATTTGACAGTTTCGGGTAGCTTGATGTGCTTCTGTAAAATCACTCACAATTCGCCTTTTACAATTACCATAGTCAGAAAGTGATTACGAATAACATCATACTAAAAAGTTCAGTAACAGCTTACTCTTGCTCATTTTTATTTCCATCAATGGCTGCACAATTCTCATTCCACCACTTTTTATTTACAGTCAAGCTGCATACGATCCTACAATGATATACACTGCAACGGACATCGAACATATTGTGAACTACGCGAGAGATAGAGGCATACGCGTCCTACCTGAATTTGACATGCCAGGTACTTTTAATATTCATGTATTTTTTAAGTTATAATGGTTAACGCCTAATAATATAGGCCAGTGGGCCTTATTACCCTTACTGCCCATAGTACTAATTTATAAATGGTAGGGTAATAAATAAGCAAAAAACTGTCTGTCCGGTTTTGGGTCAACAGATTTATGTAAATAATTATGAACCGCGAGGCAATTGCGTAATACAATATCAATGGGAATCGGTTTCATTTTGACTGTTCAACAACATTCATTGCGTTATTTACGTGTAGAGCAAACAAACTTTTCGAACGTATGAAGCAATGGATTAGCAATTTGTTTCAAAATGATTCAGATTCCGATTGATAGTGTGTTACGCAATTAGTGTGCCGGTTGAAGAAGCTATGTAATAATCGTGTAAATTAATTACAAAAAATATTTTCTTTAAGGGCACACCAGTTCCTGGGGCATTGCGTACCCGAATATCCTGACAACATGCTACAGGAATGGCCAAAGTATAGGCTTGGGGCCGATGGACCCAACGAATAATATGACTTACCAAGTTATTAATGACTTGTTCCGTGAGGTGCAGGGGCGATTCCCCGATAAGTATTTACATGTCGGTGGTGATGAGGTCGAACTGGATTGCTGGTACGTGCCACTTCGCTTTAAAAATAACTGTAGTGGCTAATGGGCTGTAAGCTGATACAGTAGTTTTATCTCACGAAGCGACGCGCGCTTTTTTGTGGTAACCAAGTGTACAAACACACCGTGAATGTGTGCGTGAAGACGAGTAGCGTCAACACATAACACACACACTTGTCTGGAACGGTACCCAGAGCTCCAGCACTTATACACACATTCACAGCGTGTTTGTATACTTGGTAATCACAAGTAAAACGCGCGTCTCTTTGTGGGATAAAAGTACTGTAATAGGAGTACGTACAAGTTCGTATCCACTTAATTATGAATTATTTTATTAATTAATTCATCTTTTCAGGAGCTCAAATGCGATGATTACGAAATTTATGCAGGAGCATAATATGACACATACTAGCGAGCTACATTCACTTTTTATGAGCAAAGTTATACCACTACTAGGTGACAGGTCGAAACCTATCGTGTGGCAAGTAAGTGTTGATAATTTACTTTAACGTACAGAGGCCAGCACATCAAGCTACCCCAATCTGTCAGATTTTCCCAATTGAATAGGAACCTTATTCCTTTGTGCTAAAGTTGAAAATCTATCAAAGAAATTTGACAGATTGGGGAAGGTTGACCTGCTGGCGTCTGTACTTGATCATTAGTCTCACTAACTGCCTATCTTACCCTATCTTAACGCCGGAATAGGTGATGTTGGGATTTCTTGTAAATAACGACCATACGTCGTTGTTGTTGGACATTTACCGAATTAGATAGACCCTACAAGGAGAAAACACTCGTGTACTTCACGATGGAACGAATGGATGTTATGATTATTTAGATTTTTGCTTCTGTATGCATATTTTTTGGTATTATTTTCATAGACTTTGTAAATTATTGTCACTATAATTATTATTATAGTGATACTTTTTAAATCACATTAAAATCTACTCCAGTAAACATACAAATAAGTATGTTTTTTTGCTTGATGTTTAATTGCAGGAAGTCTTTGATGAGGGTGTATCCCTGCCAAGCGGTACTATCGTGCAAGTGTGGAAAAATACAGATGCCAGGGAAATGCGGGATGTAAGTTAAATAAATTTTACAATATTTCCATACAATTCAAATAGTAGTAAGTAGATCATCGGGGTATTTACTTGACGCACTAACAGGAGGAATTTCTTTGATTTTGACAGTTCAACAAGATTAATTGAGTATGTTGCTGAGCAGACAAATTTTTCGGACATATGAAGCAATAGATGATGATTTGAATTGATTAAGAGAGAGATTGATAGTGTGTTACACAATTAGTGTGCATTACACTAAAGCTTTAAAACTCACTTTACAGATCATGGAAGCCGGTCACAAAGTAATTTACTCTTCTTCGTGGTACTTAGATCATATCAGTGGAGGAGGAGACTGGTATAAATACTACGAAGTTGATCCTCGAGAAATAGTAACTGGATCTTTCCGAGTACCAAAGGAGAGCGACATTCTGGGAGGTGAGGCTTGTATGTGGGCCGAGGTTGTCGACGATAATAATATGATAAGCAGGTAGGTTGTTCCTGCAAAGATGGGGTACCATCTTAAGCTCGGTATAGAATGTGTGCTATAATGCAAATTTCAAAAATATTTTTATATTACTAGGGTATGGCCTCGTGCAAGCGCAGTAGCTGAAGCACTATGGAGCGGCTACACTGATATAATGAGGTTGCAAATGCTGGATATGCAGACGTATCAGACCTATATCGACCGAAAACATGAAGCCAGCTGTCGACTCGAAGAACATGTCTGTCGCATGAATCGTCGCGACATACACGCTCAGCCTCCAAATGGACCAGGATTTTGCATTGTATGAATGAAATCAGAATCTCTATAATAGTCTTGTAATGTATTTTATTGCGAGACATAATTATAAAACTGATTACGTTTATATCATTGTGTAGTATTATTTTTCTAATAAACTTGAAAATAAAATGCGGTTTACATTACCTCCCAATTTTCACAGATAGGTACATCAACATAGGAAATGAGAAAAATATACCCATACATTCTGGTCCTGGGGCCGAATTTGATATTATGACTTGTTAGATCCATAACTCTAAACCAATGGATCTAATGTCATCGAGAAAGAGATGGAGTTATAAGAACAAAAAGTATAATTAAGTATGTACGATTGCGCATTGGACAATAATGGCTTTATCATAGAAGATACCAATAGTGTGTTACACAGTTTGCTATTTCAGAAGGATAGTTAGCACGCTCCTTTTAAATAATGCGGTTCAAATATATTTTACCACCGCTCAAAACAATGGCAATTCTTGAATAATTCTAGTTTCGTCAACAATCTCTTGGATCAATAGCACAAGCGCTTAGATACCTCTTGAACACATCCTTAAAGCGGAGATGTTGACCGCCATACCTCCGTTTACCTTGCGTCACCTCAGAGTAGGAGACCACTTTGGGCAAACGGTGGTCCTCCATGAGAAGGACGTGTCCGCACCACCTGAATTGACGCTGCACAAATAAAGCCACCATACCATGCACGGCAGAACGGCGCAGGACCTAATCCCTCCTATACCTACCTGTAATTTTAACTCTGCTGGCCAACTCTATTGCACTAGTTGTGACCGGGTATTTAAAACAACATTCGGTCTGGCGAGTCATATAATCATTTCAAAGGTTCGCCGTTGTCGAAGATTTCTAGCCTTTTCCCAACTATGTTGGGGTCGGCTTCGATGACTATATAATAAACAAACAAATAACAAATTATTTTATCAGCTCACTAATGCAATAAATGATAGGCATTAGGGTGGGTCATTTTTATTTTTTTTATTTTTTTAAATGGTAATAGTGATAAAAGGGTGCTAAATGTAGTTTATATGAAATGTGCAAAGTATTATAAGTTTCTATTTTGATTAACTGCCTCCGGATCAGCTTTAAAGTTTCAAAATTTTCGTTTTTTAGAGGTACGTTCAAGAACCAATAACAATAATTGAAATTGAGATTTATAATACGTTTTTCATGTTATTTACGTTCAAATATAATCAGCTTCTTAAAACCAATCAATAACCGTCATTGTTTTAATTATTTACGGAATGAAGTGAGTTGGCCGGGGGCGTCGATTGCACTTTGCGCGACATTTATTACGCGCCAGTGACGCTGCGGCTACTTAATCGTGAAGTTGTGTTACGCTCGTTGTTACCATGGAACGCACTCGAAACTCGTCAAAGTGTCCTTTACTTGGTGAAATAAGTGATATTAAAGACAATTTGCTACCAACTTACGAAGAAATTATGAAGTATTATGAGTGGGCGCGGTGGCAGTTCAAATTTGACAAAGATACTAAAAAGGAACCAACCTTTTTGGAAATTGCGAATATTATCTCGACTAGAATCGAAGGAATATGGACAAAAGCATCTCTTCCTATTGTCTCCCACACAAGAGTGATTCAAATGTTAAAATCTTATCATTTGAAGTACAAAAATCTACTGAAGTCCTACCCCAAAATATCAGAAAAAACATTAGAAGAGTTCCGGCGTGGCAGCAAGGTTTTGTTTGATATTTCTGCTTGCAAGTGCAAGAACTTGAATGAATGTATCTGTTCTAGAGATCGGAAAGTACCTATCAAGGAGCACTGTTTCTTAATTGATCAACGTACCACAAGAAATATGATAATAGGAAACGTCGATATCGCTACTACGAATCAACTTAAAAAAAGCTTAAAACGGAAACTTCAAAAGCAAATAGCTTCCCGTAAATATCAGGAAGAATGCACCTCAAATAAGTCAACAAGCCAGCCCCTTCAAACCGATATTTGTTCTTCCTCTGATTCCAATGAGTCTGGTGGTGACAATTCAGTCAAGCTAGTTGCAACTGCAGCTCCGCAAAAGAAAGCCGCCGTTAGCATGGATTATTCTACGCTCGCGAAAACGTGTGACAGGTACGGAGTATCAGACAGGGCAGGGGCAGCTATTGCTTCAGTAGTTTTGCAAGCTACCAGATCATCTGTACCGGTTATTGACAAAAATAAGTTACGCAGGGAACGATCAAAAACAAGACAGAACATAATGGCGAAAGACAGAGTTTTACAAGTACCCGCTTTATATTTCGATGGCCGGAAAGATAAAACCTTAGTTATGTCCAAAAAAGAAGGCAGAAATTACAGACAGAGTATCCTAGAAGAACACATTTCGTTAATAAAAGAACCAGAGTCAAAGTATTTGGGTTATGTTTCTCCAACGTCTGGAACTTCTAAGGGAATAGAAAAAGCCATTAATGATTATTTTTTAAAAGAAAACATTTCATTGGAATCTGTACTTGCGATCGGATGCGATGGAACGAATGTTAACGTTGGAAAATATGGAGGAATTATACGTTTACTAGAAAAGAGATTAAATAAACCATTACAATGGATTATTTGCTTGCTACACATGAATGAGTTACCATTTAGACATTTATTCACACATATTGATGGCGCTACATCGGGACCTCAAACATTTACAGGAACTATTGGAAAACAACTGGAAAACTGTGAAAACAAACGTGTTGTTCAGTTTCATCCCATTCCTTCGGATTTACCAGAATTATCAAGTCAAGATCTTAGTACCGACCAATTATATTTGTTTAGAATCGTCTCTGCTGTCATAAGCGGTGTGTTTCCTGAAGACTTAGCCAATAAATCACCAGGCAAGATGTCTCATGCCAGATGGCTCACCCGTGCTAATCGAATAGTTCGTCTCTATGTTGCGACAGAAGCTCCTTCCGAAAAGCTAGTCATTTTAGCAACCTATGTTGTGAAAGTTTACACTCCGACTTGGTTCGCCATTAAGACTCATCCTACTTGTAAAGACGGAACACGACACTTGTGGAAACTAATTTCTGCCTCTAGGTACCTACCAGCTAATCTTAAAACTATAATAGATCCTGTCATCACAAGAAATAGCTACTTTGCTCATCCTGAGAATGCATTATTGGCAATGTTGACTGACCCACAAAAGCACGTTCGTGAGTTAGCTGCGCGTCGTATTCTGAAAGCCCGTGCCATTAAACAGACACATACAAAACTCAGACTGTTTCAAGTTCCCGACATAAACCTAAACGCCTCTTCTTACCTCGATATTATTGATTGGCAGCTTAATGTCACCGAACCTCCTATTCTCAAAAGTATAAGTGTCGAAGATTTGCAAATGTTTGTTGCACAAGGGGGAGAGGGTGAATTGCCTCTACTACGCCTGCCATGTCATACTCAAGCAGTTGAACGGGCCGTCAAGACTGTGACTGAAGCATCAAATACTTTATGCAGTAAATCTGCAAGAGAAGGCTTCATTAAGGCTCAGATAGAATCTCGCAAAGATATGCCAAAATTTGACAGCAAGAAGGATTTTGTAGTTAATTAAGAATAATAATTAACATACTTTTACTGCGTGTTAATTTTTTATTTTCCTTTAAAAACAAATATATCCTATTAATTTGCGTTTTATTAGAAAATAATCTTGTATTTTTATCCTATTTTTTTTTTAAAAGAGCTTTTTTTGTTCAATTTTTCAAAACTTCGAGATCAATTCGGAGGCAGAAAATGATATCCAATCTTGAATACCTTTTGGATATGAATTAATGACGTACTATAACACCCTTTTATTGCTATTACATATCTATAATAACCACTTTTTTTTTCTCCATACATTCGTGGCCCACCCTATAGGCATATCATCTGAATGTCGACGTCGTCAAACTTGGGTCATTATAAACTCATAACAACTATATATTGTCATAATCTTATTCTGTCTTAAGTCAAAAGAACATTTTGATGAATGCAGTATTTTATGATCTACATAAAATACTGCATTAACCCATTAATATTTTTGGAACGAAGTTCCTTATCGCGCGTTGTGAAAGGGGGCTAGACGGAAAAAATTCTTACGAAAAGTTGTCACGACACTTTTTGCTATAGTAAGCTATTGTAAGATGTCATTCAGGCTGGCTGGACAAATCTTCAAAATAGCTCGCATTTAACTAGGTCAATAGCGCATTTTATGTGACGGCTAAACACCCTTATTTTAGAATTTGTGACGCTACAGAATCTTAGATAATTGATCGAAAACGTGTCCAGCCATCTTGAAAAACCACTTTTCGCTGGTCTCTCAATCTCGGTAACGGAAGTGATTTTGACGACTTTTCGCATATCAACGGGCGTCACATAAATTTGTGACAGGCATCGAGCTAAAAGTTTTATGATACGAACAGCGGTTTAGTAGAAAAATGCAAAAATCTGTGTCCAGCCATCTTGAATTTACGTATAAAACTTTTGGCTGGCACTTCTGAATCTCAATAACGGGAGCGTTTTCGAATATGGTTCCTTTACTAACATTTAGTGACGCAATTTGTGACAGTAATAACGTTCGATTTATGGCGTCACATGTAAGGGTTTACGAGAAATCAGTAAAAACTTACATGTCCAAATAACCTGCGTTCAAGCTGGCTGGACACATGTATCTCCGCTGCCTGATGATCTACGGCCTTCGAAATATATTCAAATTTTTGTGACGGGGACGATAATGATTTACTGAATTTGTGACGGAGAAACTTTGAGTAGTTTCAAAGATATTGATCATTTCAATTTTCCCATACAAACACTGCAGTAGGGTTACCAATATTGTAGGTTTTATGTAGGACTAAGTATATTTTAAGGTGTTTTCTTTAATGGACGAAAATCCGTGTTTTGGTGATAGTAGTTGACAGAATTATAATCATTACAACAATCAGTAATACAACTTGTTAAGTTAGTATAATCCCCAAATGTGAAAATTTCATGAAATAGTCATTCTTGGGGATTACTTTGGTCTTAGAGAGTTGTGTTGATGAATTTATAGATTATAATTCTGTAAATACATATTTGTTACGGCCGCGAATCATATTTTAATCAACGTACAACTTAATACTGCCAGCAAATTGCAAAAAACGTAAAAAAAATTGAATTTCGCGGGCTACCCTAGCGCTTTCGCCTTAAATCGATAGATGACAAAAGTGTAGAAGTGAGGAAGGGGGGGGGGGGGTAATTTTTTGATGTTATTGATTATTTACGTGCAGATACCTACTCTTTTTAGTAGGTAGGCATTGGTGTTTTTCATGGTAAGTACATAGGTAGGTATTGGTGCCGATTCTCTTGTCACAAATGCGTCTAAACTAGACTACAAATCACCAAAATTTAGTTTATTCCTGAACCAAAATGATTTCCCATTCTGAAATTAACTAAAGTGACACAGCTTAACTAGATTTTAGTTTGACAGCACTAAGATTGCACTGAGTTAATAGTTTAGAGAAAATAGTAATTTTGCTATTCTGAATTTGAGGTTTTTCACCTAAAATTAGATTCTCTAACTAAATCTGACTATTTTTAATCGCGACTTAAAAGGTGTGGAATAAAATTAGTTGGCATGAGCTAAAATTCACACCAACACCTCGACTTCGGATGCAAAAACAGTACTGTTTTTTGATTTTCTTTTCTTTTGCTTATATCTCGAAAACGGTGTGTCCTATCGCAAAAATAATGAAAATTTCGACCCCCTTTTAGAAACCCGCATACCCTTAAAACTCAACACGTTGGTAATAATGTTTCAAATTTTCCATACAAAAGTGAAAAATTCCATAAAAAGGAGGTCGAGGTGGCCCCACTATGCCCCTTCGGCTCAAAAAAAAAACACGGGGACGGCCCGTTGCTAAATAATAACAGCCACACAGGTCGATCGATCAGGTTAAGCTACGCTTGCCGCGGTTGGTCTGTGGATGGGTGACCAACTTTACATACCGAGACCCCTCCGTGCCTCGGAAAGCATCCTGGCTGTCATTCGTGGATCTTTGACAGCCGTTACGGGTAGTCAGAAGCCCGAAAGTCTGACAACCAGTCTTAGAAAGGGGTATCGTATTACCCAGTAACTGAGTTGTGGAGGTCAGATAGGCAGTCGCTCCATGTAAAACACTGGTATTCAGCTGCATCCGGTTAGAATGGAAGCCGACCTCAACATAGTTGGGAAAAGTCTAGGCAGATGATGATGATGAGGGCAAATGAGTACCTACTTACCACGTGGAGTCGCGATTGTCCAATTCGATTTGGTTATGTCAAAATTATTTTTAAATTTAGAGATATTTTAATGCAGAATAGCTCTAAGATTCTCATAGCCAAAAGTAAGTAATCTTAGTCACAGTTTAGTTCGGTGTACAAGAGAATTGACACCATTGTGTCAGGATAACTAATGCTCGAAGGTATTTAAATGAAAAAGTATATATCGGCATAATTATATAAAATAAGTATCGGCATCACTTTTAAACGTCGGACATAATAAAAATATAAACAACCAGATGGAATCGACACTTTCTATCTCAATACCATTGAGACTTTATTTATGTAAAAATTATGGTCACCTCATAATATTAATGGATGTTTGTATGGGAAAACTTAAATGATCAATATCTTTGAAACTACTCAAAGTTTCTCCGTCACAAATTCAGTAAATGATTATTGTCCTCGTCACAAAAATTTGAATATATTTCGAAGGCTGTAGATCATCAGGTAGCGGAGATACATGTGTCCAGCCAGCTTGAACGCAGGTTATTTGGACATGTAAGTTTTTACTGATTTCTCCTGAACCCTTACATGTGACGCCATAAATCGAACGTTATTACTGTCACAAATTGCGTCACTAAATGTTAGTAAAGGAACCATATTCGAAAACGCTCCCGTTATTGAGATTCAGAAGTGCCAGCCAAAAGTTTTATACGTAAATTCAAGATGGCTGGACACAGATTTTTGCATTTTTCTACAAAACCGCTGTTCGTATCACAAAACTTTTAGCTCCATGCCTGTCACAAATTTATGTGACGCCCGTTGATATGCAAAAAGTCGTCAAAATCACTTCCGTTACCGAGATTGAGAGACCAGCGAAAAGTGGTTTTTCAAGATGGCTGGACACGTTTTCGATCGATTATCTAAGATTCTGTAGCGTCACAAATTCTGAAATAAGGGTGTTTAGCCGTCACATAAAATGCACTATTGACCTAGTTAAATGCGAGCTATTTTGAAGATTTGTCCAGCCAGCCTGAATGACATATTGTAAGCTGTACGGCGTCGCATGTTTCTCTGTCTGTCTCTCTCTCTCTTATAGAAAGCAAGCCAGATATTTTCATTTCTATTTCGCATTGAATATAATTATTAATATAATTATTTTATACAAGATTCAATACATTACATTATTTATTATTATAACTTAAAAAAAATAAAATTTTATTACAATTCCTACACTAATTAATCGAAAGGAACTTCGTTCCATCCGGGTGTCCCTTGACACCTCTCAAGTTTTTTTCTTTTTTAAGATTAATAATTAACTCTGCCGGCCAACAAATAAATGTAAATGGTAAATAGGTAGATACATTATAATTGTTACCTCAACACCGAGTAAGCACATTTTTTGGGTGATATTTGTCCATGAATCTCAAAATTATACTGGAGGGTAATAAGAGCAGTAAGGATAGTAAGGCCTACGTACGGTGGAGGTCTGCCCCACTTGGGCGGAGCACCGCCTTATTCTCGCAGAGGCGATCGGCAGCGGCGGCGAACTCTCGCGCCCGGCCCTGGTTCAAGCCATGGTCCGGGGCGAGAGGGAGTGGGAGGCAGTCACCTCCTTCTGCGAAGCAGTCATGCTAGCGAAGGAGGTGGCGGGACGGCTGAGGGAGAAAGCCTCACGTCCCAGCCGCCGCGGGAGACGCTCCGGGCGTCGGGAGCCGCGTGACGATTCCCGGCCACCGTAGGCGCGGGCCTGCGGGCGGAGAGTAATGGGTAACCCTCCGTGCGATCAGGACCAGGCCCGTGCCAGACGGCGCGTACGTGTTCCACGCGTGCCTCAAAGAGATGTCAGCAGTAAGGAAGGGGACCGAAGGGGCCAAAGCCTGCCGGGGCAGCGGGATTGTACGAAAGGGGTACCGCTACCCTGGAACACAAAGGGCTAAGGAAGGAACACGGGTAGGTTTTAGTCAGTAAGAGTCTGACACTCCCTTTTGCTCCACCCAGAGCGGGAGGGGTTATTTAATTATTTCGCATCCTCAAAAAAAAAAAAAAGGCCTACGTCACCTAAGTCCTTTCATAGCGTAAATAGAGTTTCTTATATAGTTTACCTCTCATTTTGTATCATTGTCCAAATGAATAAGGTTTTTAATCAATTGAGAAAATTTGACAGATTGGGGTAGCTTGTGTACAGAGGCCAGCACATCAAGCTACCCCAATCTGTCAGATTTTCCCAATTGAATATGAACCTTATTCCTTTGAGCTAAAGTTGAAAATCTATCAAAGCAGATTAGGGTAAGTTGACCTGCTGGCGTCTGTACATTGTCTGTACATTAGTACAATTTTGCCTAACTCTTCGTCGAATACAGGCGTGACGTGATGTCCGATAGTACAATAATAACTTGTTGTCAATCTTCGACGTATAGCTGGGAGCTGCTGATTTCAAAAAAGAAAAAGCTAATAAAATATCCGCACACTAACTGACGACTGTTCTGTGTTTTAGATGATCCAAAAGCTTAGATGCAATAAGAAGAATGAAAGACCAAAATTAATAATTCAAAATATAACTTGAACCTCTCAAAGACCGCAAGAAACAGTAATTTTTACCATGATAACCAACCTTGAAAAGGCCAGAAAATCTCTTTTTAAAGTTAAATGTTTGTACGCGTGACCGACGCCATATCAAAGCTATAAATTTTAAGTATAAGCTGACTTCTCATTGTATGAATAACATAATACGAGGTTAGATAAAACTGGAAATAAGTCGCTGTGTGTACTGAGCGTTTTCGTTCTTACTTTTTAAGAATCCTAAGAATACCGGTTTCAAAATACTAAAATGTCACATCACTATCGCTGTCCCCTGTGTTGCTGCGAAAAAAATAAAAATAGATTATCTGTGCAAATTTGCAGAATTCTATTGACGTTTCATTTTGGGGGCGGGTATCGTCACTAAAGTATTCTACCGAATTATAATCAAAATGAGATAATTTAGCATTTTACATTAGTTCGGGTCTATTAAAATAATTTACAAAACTAATGTTACTGTCTGCAGTACCGTAGGTGAGTTCAATTGACGTTGGCATTTCTCTATATTCGGTATCAAATCTGGTGTTTTATTGGCCGTATCCTGTCCTATTGATTCGTAATCAGCCCAATTTCTTCGAATACAATCTCAGCGTTTGCACGGTTGAGATTTGACGTGTATTATGAACTATGATTTGCGGGTAGATTTTGGCAGATCACCAGACCGAAAAATCATTACGTTGCTTTTTGGCGAGTGATAGGAATTGATGTGGAGAAGTAGCTGGAACTAAAAAGGGGTGTGCATGTTTCCAGCTCTAAATCAAGATGATTGGGGGCCTGTTCGTGTACAACCACAAGGGCGAAGTCCTGATCTCGCGGGTGTACCGCGACGATATAGGGCGGAATGCCGTGGACGCGTTTCGAGTGAATGTTATCCATGCGAGACAGCAAGTGCGCTCGCCCGTCACCAACATCGCCAGAACTTCCTTCTTTCACATCAAGGTAAGTGGTGCAAGTTGGGATGGTCTATCACTAAAGTATAAGAGAGAATTGCACTTTCAGTAAGTCAGAATATTAAATTGGTAAACAATAAGAAATACTAAAAAAAGGGGGCGTTTTTTTACCCTCATTTATTAATTGTTACATAATTATCTTTAAAAATAATATAAAAAATATGATTACCTCAGTAAACATGGTTTTATTTTGACCTGTTCAGATAATCCAAATAATCTCTCAGGCACCAAGCATACCTACTATCTGAATTTACACAATAATTGATTCAACAGCGGGCTAACATCTGGCTGGCAGCTGTGACAAAGCAGAATGTGAACGCAGCTATGGTTTTTGAGTTTTTGCTCAAGATCATCGATGTGATGCAGTCTTACTTTGGCAAGATCTCCGAGGAGAACATCAAGAACAACTTTGTTCTTATCTACGAGTTGCTTGACGGTGAGTGATCTTGGTCTGTTTTATGGGTTACGATAATTCTTAATTCAGTCACCTTTATAAATGAGGGTGACTCGTAATACGCAGACGGTAGTTCTCGCAGGTACCTTAGAAAAGTGGTAACCAATTAATGTGTTAATTTTTTCGTATTTTTTTTTATAATTAGAAAAATGCTCATTCCCATATTAAGCTACCTTTGGAAGAAGAACCCAGAACCCAGATTAGATCAGCAACCCTCGGGACACCCAGATTGTACACAGTTGTTCTCAACAAACCAGGAGACCTAATCAGCGTCTGGAGGGAGGTGGGCTGGTTAGAATAACCACCGACGGCCGCCATGGCCCACACACAATGGTCCAACTGAAGGACTAAGTGCGGAAACCAAACCCATAACATAGAACATAGAAGAACCCAGAATCAAATCTATTTTCTTAAAATTTGATATTCAAAAGTGCCTTTTAATGACCAACTATCAAGTTGGTCATTAAAAGGCACTTTTGGATAAAGTTTTTTAGCGTAGACTAATTAATTAATTTTCAGAAATCCTGGACTTTGGCTACCCTCAGAATTCAGACACCGGTGTTCTGAAGACTTTCATTACCCAGCAAGGTATCAAGTCTGCTTCTAAAGAGGAACAAGCTCAAATCACGTCACAGGTTGGTGTTCCAACTTACTTACAGCAGAACAATTTATCTAGTGTTAGCAAGAACTGTACCTACTGGATAACCTATGTTGTGTTGAGGACTAGCAAGGTTGGGCTAATATTGTTTAAATGCACAAAATACTTAAGTGTTGTGAACCACTGGCATCTAAAGTCCTCAAATAGTTAAATAATTTGTAATTTAGTTTAGTTTATTATATTTTTTTTATTAACCAAGTTGATACCAAAAAGATAGCTAAACTTAATTTATTTTTATTTCCTGGTTTTTTACAATATGCTTTATTTATTTATTACTATTTTCTGTTTTTTTTTTTTTTTCAATTTACCAATATAACATTTAATATTGTTTTGTGCAGGTGACAGGTCAAATTGGTTGGCGTCGCGAGGGCATCAAATATAGGCGCAATGAGCTGTTCCTAGATGTACTAGAGTATGTTAACTTGTTAATGTCACCACAAGGTAAGCAATTGATTAGAGGTTTTGTTATTTTTTCATCCTATTATGTGATAAAAATATTTATTCAGCCATTTTAAATATTATTTGATACATAGCCATTTAAGAATATTGAAAGTTATGATTAAAAAAAATTGTTCATGAAAAAAAAATTAAAAGCTAGATTCATAATCAAATTCATCCAGTTGACTCATTTTTGTAAAGATTGTCTGGACATTCTGTTTTTTTGTTTAACACTGTATTTTTTGAACATCATATAAAAGACAGCCCAAAAAAGTTAACCTTGCACCAATTCTTAGTTTTATCCTGAGGAAGATGAAAACTAGCAAAATATTTCTGTCAGTCTAATAAAATGCGTTATTGCGCGTGTAGACAACAATCCTACTAATACTATAAATGCGAAAGTTTGTGAGGATGGATGGATGGATGTTTGTTACTTTTTCACGCAAAAACTGCTGAACGGATTTGGATGAAATTTGACACACATATAGATTATATTCAGGATTAACACATAGGATACCTTTTATCCCGATTTTCCCACGGGATCGAAGCTTATGCGGGTGAAACCGCGGGGCGCTGCTAGTACGACAATAAATTGAAATACTGGCAATACTAGTGCATAGGGTGGAAGTTTTCAAACAAACTAAGTAAGGGCCGGCCATCTATGGGTTTTGCTGATCTTGCTCAGTGAAGACTAGCCGAGTGACTAAACTATTGGATGTATTTGAATGTATTTTTGTATGTAGACTGGAAACCTCATTAAATATATGAAGTAAGAAGAGATTTGGAGAATGTTGTTTTATTTACAAAATATTACATCAATACTCTAAATGGATTTAATTTTAAGCATTATCGATGGCGGAATGAGATCTCGAATCGTCAATCTCGAACCCAGACTTAGCAGACGACATCGTCAGTTGCCAATCTCAACTCGAGATTGCATTCCCTACCTGGACATATATACTAATATTATAAAGAGGAAAGATTTGTATGTACCTATGTTTGTTACGAATTGGTTCAAAGAGTACTGGACCGATTTTAAAATTCTTTCAACATTGAATGCTACATTATCACTGATTATTATTATTATTATTATTTATTTACGTCAGACACAGTGATCCATATTTATGTTAGTAGGTATACTTAAAAATTATGTTAGTAACCAAAGAATAAAATACATGTCACAATATTATTTTAGCTGAATTGAAAACTACATAAAATCAAACTGAAAATATAAATTCATAAGTTAAAAAACATATCTAAATCACATATATTAAACATTTACATTTTTAAATTAATATAGATTAATATAGGCTTTTTTAATTAATATAGGCTTTTTTAATTGCAAGAAAAAAATAAAGCGTTGAAAATATAAATGTCCACCCGTGCGAAGCCGAGACAGGCCGCTAGTATTACATAAAGAGTTAGTAATAAGTGTGTTTTTCTCTTATTTCCCAGGTCAGGTACTTTCAGCCCACGTTGCAGGCAAGGTGGTTATGAAGTCCTACCTTTCTGGCATGCCAGAATGCAAGTTTGGTATCAATGATAAGATCGTCATGGAGGCTAAGGGAAAGGGCAATGGTGAGCGTCTGTTTCTCTTTACAAATTGACTATAATATTCTCTTCCAGCCCTTAAATACAGAAAAAGAACCACGGTTTAATCCGAGTTCTATCACAATTAATTTGAGCATTATTGTTGCATTTGATAAACTACCTATATGCTTTGTCTATTTTATTTTTTCCCCTCATCTCTCTTCCAGAAGTTTATGTAAATCTCGAATCATTCTATGTAACAATTTCAATACTTTTAAATTCGAAAATAAAGTATAATAAGCTAATAAATAGTTCCAAGTGCCTGTCCTTACAAAATTTTCTCATCATTAAATAATAATAAAATAAAATTAAAGAAATTTGTGTTTTTTAACCAACTTCAGAAAAAGGAGGAGGTTATTCATTCGGCAAGTATTTTTTTTTCTTTTATTTACACCGGTGACCTCGTGATTACTGGGCCGATCTTCGTGATTCTTTTTTCATTTGGTAGAGAAAGCCCGCGCGGTGGCCTATGTACATTTTTTTCACTGTGCTTGAGTTAGCTTCAATAATACGCATTTAATCCACTTTGTGATGTTATAACTTTCTGTCACTGTTATTAACATTATTAACATAGCAACTAGTTGTATACGGATTGGTGTGGGGTAGGTAACACAAAAAAAAAGTGAAAAATAAATGCTATTTTTCAAAAATTGCGGAAGTCGACGGGTGTCTTTGGTTTTTTTTTGCAACTGACTTCCGAAATTAAAAGTTATTTTTCACTTTGTAGTGGTTTTTTTTAATACATAATATTTATAGCACTGTGTGACCTAATCCCGCACTTAAATCACCCTTTTCTGTGATGTAAGTAGCCCATTTTTACACAAGAAAAGTGACCTGCGGGGCAATTGCGTAACACATTATCGATGGGAATCGGTTTCATTTTGACAGTTCAACAACATTCCCTGCGTTATTTACGTGTTGAGCAAAAAAAATTTTCGAACTTAAGAAGCAATGTATTAGCAATTTTCTTCAAAATGATTCAGATTCCGATTGATAGTGTGTTACGCAATTAGGGTGCGGATTGCGAATTTAGGTCACACGAGCTATAAAATAGTATACGATACGTGTCTATTAATGCACGGCGTCAAATTAGTGCTAAACGCTGTACCGCCGTATAATGGACTATTTAAGGGCCTATACTACCTCAAATGGCTTAGCATGATCCTCCGTTATGTCGAAAATACTGCAGCATTAATTTTGAAATAAATATATGGTAAAGTTGGGGATTAATGTTAGGTCCTATGTTTGACGAAAACACGATTCCATAAAGTTTTCTCGATAGAAAAAAAATCCAAAGTTACCTCCAAACCGAACAATAAACCGCTGGTATTAAAAAAATACTTCAAACTAGATCATGAAACTTTGTATACTAACTGAACTAACTATAAAGCAGGTCTTAAGGTTTTTTTTTTTTTTTTAATTACCATTATTTTCACCGTAAAAAGCATATACCTAAACTATTGGCGCTGCCTGCCGCCTAGCACCGCACTCTGTCTCGCTCTCACTCAGTCCGCGAGCAGTATCGTGCGAGCGAGATAGAGTGAATTTTAGCTGAGGTAAGCTCTTAAGTCACACGTGTCGTAATGCATTTCTTCACGCATACCTTAATCTTAAGGCATCTAAATTATTTAATTAATTGTATGATATTATTGATAGGAGGTATATCCGGCAACACGGACAGCGATCCGGCGCGCTCTGGTAAGCCAGTGGTGGTGATCGACGACTGTCAATTTCACCAATGCGTGAAGCTCAGCAAGTTCGAGACGGAGCACTCCATCTCCTTCATACCCCCCGATGGAGAGTTCGAACTTATGAGGTTAGTACCTAAAACTTAAATTAAATATGTAGTTATTTGTGTGGTTCTGTTCACAAATGGGAAGCGCTACTGTTTTTGTCCCTCTTGTAGAGCGTTTTGTATGAATAATCGGCATCAGCCGAGGTTGGAAACTATGCCAAATGGTCAAAGAAGTGCTGAAATCCTTTGAATTAGGGCCTTATCATACTGGCGATTTCCAAGCGAGTCCAAAGCGAGGCGAGTGCGAGCTCACCGCGAGTTCGCAGCGAGTGGTGAGCTCGTTGCGCACTCGCCTCGCATTGGACTCGCTTGCAAATCGCCAGTGTGATAAGGCTCTTAGGTATTGGCTGTAACTCTTAAGATAAAACTTACCTTAAGCCTTTTTTTTATTGTAAACTATATTTTTTACATAAAGGTGCAAATAAACAATTTTTTTTTGTCGGTCAGTTATAAAACTACTTGGTTTCACCAACAGATACCGCACCACTAAGGATATATCCCTACCATTCCGCGTGATTCCCCTCGTCCGTGAAGTGGGCCGCACCAAGATGGAGGTCAAGGTAGTGTTGAAGAGTAACTTCAAGCCCTCCCTGCTTGGCCAGAAGATCGAAGTGAAGATCCCAACACCGCTGAACACCAGTGGAGTGCAGCTCATCTGTTTGAAGGGCAAGGCCAAGTACAAGGCCTCGGAGAATGCCATTGTTTGGAAGTAAGTGATTTTTCGAGATTATTATAATAATAAAACATTGATCAAGCAGGGGCCATAGTTATTCCATAATTTTTGGTAACCAATCCACTTTAACCACGCAAACCCATAGTACAACTTTTTATTTTTCCAATACTGCAATAGTCCTACACCAACCGGGGGTTATCCTTGGGTGCACTTTCATAGTGCATACAGGGATAATCGTCGGTTGGTGCCGCATTCCATAAAAAAATTCGTAAGGGGCCTCTGCGAGTTGGCTTCGGCCCCTCGTACGCATTCCAAAGGACCGGGACAAATAATGGACGAGCGGGTAATCAAATTTCCCTGTAATGACATTCAGGAGATGGTTCAATTATTGTAGTATAATAATATTGCAAATGTTTCTACGAGTGATTATAATTGCCACTCTACCAACCTTGCTGACAGAATAGTACTCTTTAGCTTTGGCCGATTCGAGAAAAGACTGCAAAAGTTAAAATAATCATACAAAATGCGATGCGGTGATGAAGATGAAGCGATGGCAAGATGTGGTGTGGTCGTATCAAGCAGTGTGCAGTTACTGAATTTACGAATTATAATTATATTATGCACGTAAAAATTATATTACCGTCATGAAATTCTACTGTATTGTGATTGCGTATACAGACACGTTTTTCACATACCTACACAAGTGGTCAAACTTGTGGCACCTGTGGGAGATACAACTCTTTGAATCATCATGTTTGAAAAATAATTAATTTTGACGTGTTGAACCTATATATAGAAATAAATATCATTTTAGTATTATCATCCATTATCATTTATTATCTCAATTTCGTATTAACCCTGATAACGTTATACCTATCAGGATCAAACGCATGGCAGGCATGAAGGAAACCCAGCTGTCCGCTGAGATTGAACTGCTGGAGACCGACACCAAGAAGAAGTGGACCAGGCCGCCCATCTCCATGGGATTCGAAGTGCCCTTTGCACCATCAGGCTTTAAGGCAAGTCTTAAACACGGTGGAAGGGACATGCGTAACGTAACGAAAACTTACCGCCGACATTTTGGGACACTGTCTTTTGTCATTTTGATATTCAAAAAGTCATCATTCTCAATAACTTTTGATTTTGATTCAGTACCTGATTCTATACTTAAAATTTCTATGCTGGAGTATGCCCCAGAATAGAAATAGGTCGGTTTATAAAAAAATGCTGTTTTCGCTACGACGTCCATTACACCTTCCATTTTGTTTCAAAGTAATGAATAGAGAGACTGCAACACTCCAAGTTCCCTTTAAAGTACCCGTCACGAGAACTTATACATTTTGTAAACACACATTCAGGGGTTCGCAACCTTTCAAATAATAAAAAAAAAACAGTTTTGTAATAATTTTTATAAAGGGATATAATTATGATATCACATATCTAATTACTGTCGTCAGACGATTTCGAGTATTCTGCAGCATTCACAGCGCCAGCGTGAACTTCAAAATGGCGGCCCAAATGTTTACATGCCATGAGTTAGACGCGTTCCAGTTCCACAAAACATTAGATGACTATGCTTTATATCAATAAAATATAACCCGACTAAGTGAAATTGCTCGTTAGTTTCGTATTATAATATATTTGTTGTTGATTGAATTGTCGCTAGTAACTTAGTAGAAGTTCTTTATTTACAAAATTTATAGCTTCTCGTGACGGGGACTTTAGAGATGCGCACAAGGTGGACCGACGACCTGGCGAAGTCCGAAATTCGTGTTGTGAGAAGTACAGGACCACTGCTTGTAGTGATATTTTGAGGAGGCCTTTGACCGTAAGTGGACTTGCGGCTTAGTGATGATGTAAGTACGGAACCTTGGGGGACCCGTGTTAGGGGTAGGGCCACGTTTTATTGGTTTTTTCCTATAAGAAATTTAAAATAGCAGCCTTGTGATGCCTTTATTACGCTTGCCGCCTATTATATGTGTAAAGTGGGCAAAGTCATTTCCAAACTTTTTGATCCTGAGAATGTTGGTGAATTTTTTTATGGTTCAAAAGTTTGTTATTTTCAATCACTTTGCATAGTGCTCAAAGAACAAAATCATTAAAAAAAAAACTACCAGGAACTGTCAATTTAAGTTTTTTAGACAGCCCTGATAGTTTTTTTAATGATTTTATTTTTGAGCACTATATGAAACGATTGAAAAAAATTGGTCACAACTTTTGAACCGTAAAATAATTCTCAATCATCAATCATTCTCAGGATCAAAAAGTTTGGAAATGACCTTGCCCACGCCCCTATTCGATTTGATTCATACTTCCAGGGATACCCTGTATAGTAGGATAGGATTTACTATATTTGATAAAATGTGAGTGACCTTCCTCTGCCAGCTTTTCGAGGAGTAGAAGCGTGATATTATGTATTTCAAACCATGTGTCTCTTGCAGGTTCGCTACCTGAAAGTATTCGAGCCGAAGCTTAACTATTCCGACCATGACGTCATCAAATGGGTGCGCTACATCGGACGCTCAGGACTCTACGAGACGAGATGCTAAACGAATACCGGTTACAATGTAAGTGTTTTATTGTATTTTTATCTCACGAAGCGGCGTCCGCTGTGAATGTGTGCGTGAAGAGACGAATACCGTCAGCACTTGACTATGCTGACCACACAGTGGCGCCCTCATCGTTTGTTTGGTTATTTCTTTTATTTTAGAATGAAAATGCAGAAAATAAGCATGTTACGTCGTGCTCCACAGGATTTTACGTTATTATTATTACAAACGGTAGTTTAGTATAGTGGCCACTATTTTCCGGTTTAAGGATTACAATAAAACTTAACAATGTAAAACTACTGTTTGTAATAATAATAACGTACTTATAATCCTGTGGAGCACAACGTAACATGCTTTTTTTCTGCATTTTAATTTCTAAAATAAAAGAAATAACCAAGCAAACGATGAGGGCGCCACTGCGCGGTCGGTGTCGTTTTAACATACTCACACTCCTACTTCGCTATTGTCTCGGACAGTGCCGAGAGCTCCTGCGCTTACACACACATTTACACCGTGTTTAAACATTTGGTAACCACAAGTAAAGCGCGTGTCGCTTCGTGAGATGAAAATACTGTATCACCAAATTATTCTTTTATGTTTAGTGATGGCAGTTTTATGTTTATTAAGATCTAGTTCCCATAAGGAATAAGGCGGTTTGGAACAGGGACTTCAAACGTTACTCAAAATAACACCGTTCCACCAGGAATGTAACAAAATTAATTCCTTGACTATAATGATACTGACAAACGGAATGAAATCCTAAACTGTTCAGTAACAATATTATCAATATATTGTTTAGTATAACGATATAATAACGTTATTCATTTCGATACTCAATGTTGCCATTTTCGCCAGCTTTATGACATAAAAGTCGAAGAAAAGGACGAAAAAGTATGAAGAATAATGTTAGTAATGAATCTGTAACGTTATCACAAGTGGATAAGCTCTATGTTACTGATACCTATAACGTTACTCATAATATCGTTCTACGAAAATGATATTCTATAACCTTATGTTTTGTAACGTTATTGATATTTTCAGGTTTTAGTATTGTTACAAATTTTGGAACATTATTTGATAATATTAGTGGTAACGGACCGAAATTAATTTCATTTTCAAGTCCCTGGTTTGGAAGCTCTTTCTAGAGCGTTAACGTACGTTGACGCACGCTTAGAAGGCTCACTAATGTGTGTATGCCTTTCACATGTTAAACAGAAAGCTCGACTCCTATGCCCCACGTCTTATTTCGGCCATCAGCAGAAACCTTAGATCATAATTTCTTCTTGAGAAGGTTTCTGCAATTTTTCTCTGAAACCTCAGTCTTTCAGAAGATAATGCTATATATAAATAATGGAAGTAAAATTTATATTTATTTATATTTGCAGGAAATGCACGAGCTAGTGGTTCAACGGACATAGTAATGGCGTGTTACATAATATATTTTGTATATAATTTCACATCACTCCAGAGATTCCTTCAATGAGTTCTATTTTTTTATTTTTCAACTAAGTATAGAATATTTTAGGCTCATTTATGTATGCTTACATAAACAATACGAGGTTTTAAGTCATTGCAATGTTTTATGTAAAAATATGAGAATTATGAATTATGGAAAATAAATTTTTATCACGTCATTTAAAATTAATTTTCTGGTAATTTTATAGAAATGCTAGACAGAAGGAACGAATCCATACTTAGCTTTTAAACTGTCTGAAACATGTTCAAATCGAAGGTATCTTCTCTTACAGAGAAAGAAGCAATAATCACCCTTTTTAGCTAAGTTTTGGGAAATTATGACCATTATTTCATTCCTTTTGTCGATTATTTCTTATAATTAAAACATAAATAATCGAACTATATGACATTATTAAACTGTTAAGTCTCAAATAGGCTGCATTTTTTAAAATATATTTATGTTTGTACAATATAATTATTGAATCTCATTCATGTATCACTATAATACCGTTTCGCTTGTAATATTCGCCCCTTTCCAACGAAACTTTTGCGTGCTGAAGACTTGTCTGCTAATGGAATAAAAGAAATCATTATTGGAAAATGGGGATTTTCCACATTTTGATAAAAATAACCGTGGTACTCGGTTTAATTCTATCATGATTCCACTGTGTAAGAGGGAGACGGAGCTTTACATGACCGATAGCACTATCCCTTTTTTGCACTGGAACTGGAATCATGACGGCATTAATTAAAGAAATCGGATTTCGAAAAAAAAATATCATGTCTGTTTGTTGCAGTAATTCCTTTTGAATTAAATACTAGCCGGAAAAGAAAATGGCTAATCCAGATGAACTCTTAAAAAAAAATCAGCACGCAAAATGTTAACTTAACCATTCCTCGACATTAAATGCTTTGTTCCAACTTATATGTATATTTAGTAAATAATATATATTCTACGTTTAGAATATCACTATATTATGAAGTTATGTAATATTAGGTAATCAATAGTATTAAATATTAGAATTAGTTAAAGGGATCATCTACAAATTATTTCACGATGACGGGAAATATTATCGGCATGAACTATCCCACTGTTAGGAAATCTTTTTACCATAAAGAGAATGAACTAACAATGATTATCACGCTTGGTGAATGCGGGTTTGTTTTTTACGATGCACTTCTACATAATTAGTCTTCTTCGTCATTGGCGCCATTCCCTTATTCACAAACTAAACTAAATTTAAGTTCAGTGCATCTTTTTCTTTCTGTTTCATTAAGAAAAGGACAGAAGATAAATATTAGTTAGTAAATTGACTTATTTTTAATAGCCAAATTTTTAATCACGTCTAAACTTGTCTATGGATTGTCTTAATTTGACAGGACTAAACTAATATTTATCTTCTGTCCTTTTCTTAGTGAAATAGAAAGAAAAAGATGCACTGAACTTAAATTTAGTTTAGTTTGTGAACAAGGGAATCGGCGCTAATGTTGTCCAAGATAAACTCAAAATGTACGTTCTAATTTTAATGTATGTGTAAACAATGAAATATTACAACATACCTTCGTACTAATCTGGAATATTCATATTCTTACTACAATGTCCAAGGAATGCTTGGGTTATAGCTACTTTACCTCTGAATAACTCTATTTTTACCAGATTTACCTAAAAACGACCAATATAATGTAAAGTTGTAAATCAACTTTTTTTTTTGAGGATGGGAAATCATCAGATGACCCCTCCCGCTCAGGGTGGAGCAGAAGGGAGTGTCAGACTCTTACTGACTAAAACCCACCCGTGTTCCTTCCTTAGCCCTTTATGTTCCGGGGCAGCGGTAACCCTTTCGGACAATCCCGCTGCGTAAATCAACACTTGCGCCGTCTCACATATTTTGTTTGTGTATGATCCCTAATATTAGAATTTACGAATGAAAGGAAAAAAATTGAATTCATAGTTAATATTTCTAAAGCTGGTACAATGTTTCGAAATTGTTCATGTAAGCTGGTGTGCAAAGAAACTTACTTTCTACGATTAGACAATTTTTATTATTTCATATTATCAGTGATGGCCCAGTGGTAACTGCCGTGACTTACAGTGTAGTAGGTCGTGGGTACGAACCCAGGCGGGCACTTTACTTAGTGTAAATTATTTCATCACCACTGCTCCTAGAACGGTGAAGGAAAACAACATGAGGAAACCGGCATGTTCTAGAACCAAAAAAGTCCTGTCAAATTAGATAATCCATAGACAAGTTTAGACGGGATTAAAAAATTGGCTACTAAAAATACGTAAATTTACGTCAGGCGCTGACTAATTTGACATGACTAAACTAATATTTATCTTTTGTCCTTTTCTTAATAAAATAGAAAGAAAAAGATGCACTGAACTTAAATTTAGTTTAGTTTGTGAACAACAGAATCGGGGCCACTATACTTTTCGAGCCGTAGTGAGTTTTTAATTGAAAATTATCACCGCAAAAGATGATTTACATAAAGTCTCACTTGCTTAGCATTTTCTCAACTATGTTGGGGACCAGTATTTTACATACTATCTGACCTCCAAAACCCAGTTACTGGGTAACACGATAACCATTGGTAAGACTGGTTGTCAAGACTTAATATTATCACCTAAAAAGATGATTTAAATGAGTGAATGATTAATACACTATTCTCTTATTTTACATTTTTATTCATTTAAATTCGCGTTCTTCAATGTTTTATCTTTGTAAATAGATGTGTCAGTTTCTTTGCACGCAAGTGTCTACGCGTGCTGTTATAGAGAATGCTTATTATGTATCGTGTTACAAAAACAATGTACAATAAATGGTAAAAAAAAATATATTTGTTTTATTTGTAGATACTCCATTCTTATCTCTACAATAATAATATACCACCTGCTGAAAATTCCCCACAGACATGAGTTCCCTTGGCTTGTAGTGTTTAAATAGTCTGCGGACCCATGTTGTTAGCAGAAGCAAGGAAAACCTGCTCAAGTGGAGATTTATAGATGACTCCGCCCTGAAGTGTAAATGTGGTGCTGTTCCACAAACGATGGGAAACTTTATGGCCTGCGCAGACGACGGATTTTTGTCCGCGGACTTTTTTGTCCGCTAAAATCGAGGGATTAAAAGTACCGCGTACAAAAGGTCCCCCGAATAATCGAGGACATGCAGAGAGCGGACCGGACAAAAGTACAGGGGAGTCCCCGAAAAAAATAGAACTCGTGTGAAAGGCGAAGCCAGTATATTATAGTGTACTCTGTGGGCGAAGCAACGCACATGGCGGACTTTAGTCCGCGTTTTGCGCTCGAGAGTGACGTACGTATGCCCGTATTTCCGGGGAACAAATGATCGCGCACCGTGTGCGTTGAGTTCGCGGTAAATCCGGGACGGACTTTTTATTCGCGGAGCGTACTGTTTTCTCCGCCGCGGAGAAAAGTCCGTCGTCTGCGCAGGCCTTTAATATCGTTTCCGACATGTCCTGTTGTCTTCAGGATCTGATGGACGCTACTGAAGGTGCCAAAATCTGAGCCGATTCTTTTGAGATTGCCATCGAGGCCTTACAAAGAAGATTGAATAGCAGTTCGCTCAAAAATGGTTCCTTAGGAGCTCCATTTATCAAGGTTTACCATAAACAAAATCGACGGCAGGTACTGCATGGATGTAGGGTCGATGTTATATCAAATGCAGATCTACAAACAACACTCAATATTGAACAGCATGATTGGCGTCGTGACTGAAATTGGCTTCTGTGCTACGGATTACAGGTTCGATTCCCAGACGCACATGAGTATTCATATTCTTTACAAGCGACCCGCCCCTGGCTCCCACGGATTTTACAACTTGACAAAACATCGAGATTTCTTTATTATAATGTATATAATATAGGTTAAAATATCTAAGAAAAGAATATAAAAAAAATATATAACGAAAAAGACTATCGAATTGATTACGTTAGGTTTCCTAACTATCGAAATCTAGGTATAGTGCTCATGGTGCGAATCACAGACTACATAAAGATGTACGTATTTTAATTCTTTCTGTAACCGCTAGGGGCGCTGTACAGTATTTCATATTATTTATGGAGACGCTAGTGAATTTTGGCTGTTCAAACTCATGGTAGAACTACAGATAAGAAAAGTGCCTTTAGTTTATAATAGGTACACATGGCTACACATCAAGCTATACATTTCCAGTTTAAGCTGACCTCGTATTGTATAGGATTTTGGTACAATCACAAGTCAGCATATATTGGTTATGTATAGCTTGATGTGTAGCCGTGCGTATGTACCTATAGATGAATAGATTGTTCACATAAAATACAAGTACATCGATTCAAGGCGGCGGCAGGCTGTATGCCAGTATCGTGCCGGCCTCTGTACTTATGAAACAAAACACTCATCTATTCCCCTATGGTTACCAGAGGTTAACAGGACACCCACAATTAACAGGATCCACAGTTGACAGGACACCCACAATTAACAGGACACCCACAATTAACAGGACACCCACAATTAACAGGACATTTACAATTAACAGAACACCCACAATTAACAGGACATTTACAATTAACAGAACACCCACAATTAACAGGACATCTACAATTAACAGAACACCCACAATTAACAGGACACCCACAATTCGGCAAAAGTCCTGCGAGCTTTATTACTATCAGCCGAGCACAAATAGATACTGGTTGCTTCTGAGAAATACCTAATGGGGAAACCCAATGAACACTACCCGACTAGTCACGCTTGCGACAGCTAACTTGATGCGAATACTTAACTTGATGTCATCATCTGCCTTTTCCTTACCATGTCAGGGTCGGCTTCCAGTCTAACTGGCTGCAGCTAGTAGCCAATAAAAAAAAGATGGTAGCCGATTCTCAGACCTACCCGATATGCACACAAAATTTCATACAAATCGGTCCAGCCGTTTCGGAGGAGTATGGTAACTAACACTGTGACACGAGAATTTTATATATTAGATATATTTTCATACTGAAGATCCACGAATTACAGCCGGGAAGAACGCTTAACGTGTTTTCCGAGGCACGGAAGGGTCTTGGTAAAGATTAGATGGTCACGTGTCCACGTGTCCACGACCAACCGCGGCAAGCGTAGCTTAACCTGATCGATTGACCCGTGCGGCTGTTACCTATTAAGTACTTACCCGCAAGGCGCTCTCAATGCCTAACTTGATGTCTGAAGGCCAATTCTCGTAATTTAAAACGTTCAAAATCTAGTCGCAGTCTCATCTCGGTGACAAACAAATGTCAAAAACTTGTCAAAATGTAGTTAAATTAGACGTATTTTTGACAGATTGAGACTGAGATCAGAGGGGCAATTCTCGAATTTTAAGAACGTTCACAGTCTGATCTCAGTCTCAATCTGCCAAAAATGCCTCTAATTTCCCTACATTTTTGCCAACTTTTTGGTATTGATTATCGCTGAGATGAGATTGTTGCTAGATTTTGAATGTTTTTAATTACGGGAATTGACCTTCAGATTGTGAACGTTCTTAAAATTACGAGAATTGCTCCTCTGGTGTTAAATTCGTTTCCCAAGACGGAAAAAAGTCTTGACCGAAAGACTGAAACATTTTGCCCGACTGGAAACAATAGTGCGCGGAACATATTATGGTTAGTGTTAAGTACAGTGCATATTGATGCACTCGTTCTAAGCAGAAACTCCATAAAACTGAAAACCGTATTGCAGAAAATTGTAGTGAGCTTATACCTAGGTTTATTTACAGCTCTGAGCACCACTGTGTGGTATGAAAGCAACACGAGAGTTCGTCTTTAAAAAAAAAATCAAAATATTTTATTTCACATATTAGCCTACAAGGGCACTTATGAAACGTCAGAAGCTAGGTGCACGGTTCTAATTGGTCGTTTCCTATGGAGAAGAACCGGCAAGAAACTCCACGGTTACTCTTTTAAAAATAGGTAATTGGCTTTTACAATGTTTTCTAATTATAGTGGGTATGGGAGGACAGTGTAGGCCTGCCTCTAAAAATACATTTGGTCGTCTCGAAACTCAATGCATTTATTTACAGGGACTTTTGATTTATTTTTAATAGGTAATAAAATATCTTTATTTTCATACAAAAATGTGTACAAAAAAAGTGACCCCTGACTCCTGCGCTAGGTAAAAACACCCGTGTTAGGTAGAGCCAGCCTTTAAGGAATTGGTCAGTCACAAAGATTAAGCTAATTTGTTGCGTAGTTCCTATGGAGAAGAACGGGCAAGAAACTCCATGGACACTTTTAAAACAAAGTTTGGTCACATACCAAGGGTATAATAGGTACCGCATACGAGCAGTAATAAGAATTATCTACTGCTTGAAAAGCTATTAGCACAGCTATTATTTAGCCCACATACACACGGACGTGAAGATATCGCGGCAGGATTTTATCGTGCACTTGATTTTCAACTAAATTTCAACGAATCCAACAGAGCGCATCCTAGCTTGTCAAAAAACACATACTGTGGGATTGTCAATTCTCTGCGCTAAGCAGAGCGTTGAAAAACCAGTGCGCAAAAAAAAATTGACGCGGGAAAAACATGGGCTTACCTACTTTCAAAACATTGCAGTATTTCTACTATAGAGCACAACATTACCTATTTACCGTTTTAAAAGCCATTGACAAACATCTTGGGACCTATGCATAACCTACCGCATAACCTACTATAATATTACTTTCGTAAGTTTGAGAGATTTGAATGTTAGTCCCTTAACTAACATTCAAATCTCTCAAACTTACGAAAATAATATTATACAAGTATTTAGGTACCGTATATCTGCATTATAATTTAAACGAAGGAAGAATAAACGTTTGTTTGTGAAGTACAATTAAGAGTTTCCAGTCTCTTGGGCAGCGCCTTGGTTCAAGTTTGATATGAATTAATTACGACGCTGTGTAGCGGCGCCTGTATTTGTTCTAGCTCGCAAGTCGCACCATCCAGGGCATACGATGCTAACTTTGTTTCTTGTTGATTTCCTAATAGGACTTGACTGAGACAAAGGCCCAGGACGAATAATCAAACCTACTGGAATATTACTCGTTAAATATTTATGCCAGTCACTGTTTTCGGCATAGAATAAATATTTATGTCAGTCACTGTTTTCGGCATAGAATAAATATTTATGTCAGTCACTGTTTTCGGCATAGAATATATATTTATGCCAGTCACTGTTTTCGGCATAGAATAAATATTTATGTCAGTCACTGTTTTCGGCATAGAATAAATATTTATGTCAGTCACTGTTTTCGGCATAGAATAAATATTTATGTCACTTACTGTTTTCGGCATAGAATAAATATTTATGTCACTTACTGTTTTCGGCATAGAATAAATATTTATGTCACTTACTGTTTTCGGCGTAGAATAAAGGGACTTATGATATGTAAGGATTTCTATTAAGTAGGATTTTGTAGCAGAAATTTCTTATGATTACTTTATAGGCTAAGGTAAGCGCAGGAGCTCTCGGTACCGCCCGAGACAATGGCGAACTTGGAAGTGTGTATGTGCGTGTGTGTTATGTGCTAACCATTGAGTTAAATAAGATGTTTATCAATGGTGCTAACACAGTGACGCTACTCGTCTTCATGCACACATTCCCATCGTGTTGGTACGCTTAGTTACCGCAAGTAAACCGCGCGACGCTTCGTGAGATAAAATACTGTAGACAAGCTTAAATGAATAATTTTTGACAAATACATATATTTTTAAGACAGGCTTTACCTACCTTACATTTAGGTAGGTCACAGTGGGATTAATTATAATCCATTTGCGAGACGTGGTGATTAGCGGCATAGCTCCTAGTTTAGGAGCTATATGCCGCTAGCTTAGCTTAGTGTCTACTTTTTTTTTTTTTGTGAATGGAAAATCATCAAATGACCCCTCCCGCTCAGGGTGGAGCAGAAGAGAGTGTCAGACTCTTACTGACTAAAACCCACCCGTGTTCCTTCCTTAATCCTTTGTGTTCCGGGGTAGCGGTAACCCTTTCGGACAATCCCGCTGCTCAGCTTAGTGTCTACTTAGCTCAGTGTTTAATGGCTACTCCTATTACCTGAGGATACATATCCGCTGATGTCCATAGGAAATCACATGTGTGACAGCGATGCATAATACCTATTGTGATAATGTGTCAGAGAGATCTCCATATTTACATTAACTTTTTTGGAAATGAACTGAAAAGGGTTTAGCTGCTAAAATGAAAACTGCAGTACCTATCTAACAAAGCTAGATGAAAATTGATTTAGTTATGTGCTGAAAATAATCAAAGTTACTGACATTAGTGTAAAAAAATTAACCCGTCAAACTTTAAGAGGTGCTTTAGACCATTGCACTGAACAACTTTCACTAAAGGACCAACTCTGAAATCACGAAAAAAAATCAGCTGTTTAATACAAAAGTTGATTACTTGCCTATCGATTCTGTAAAAAATTCAGCGTGATAACAGATGAAGTGAGCGTGAAGTGAGCTATCAATGGAGGCAATCCCTAACATCAGGTGGAATGACAATTCACTTCACTTTAGTGTTCACTGTGAGATTTTTACAGAATAGCACTGCTGTACTTGAACAAAATGTATGAACCAGCAAATTTTTTTGGAGCCCTACCACCGCATGGGAAGAATTGGTCAGTCAAATAAGGCCTTCTGGCCTTTACCCTGTAGTAAAACAATAATGGGCTGGTAGTATTGTACAGACGCCAGAAGGTCAACCTACCCCAATCTGTCAAATTTCTTTGATAGATTTGCAACTTTGCCACAAAGGAATAAGGTTCATATTCAATTGGGAAAATCTGACAGATGGGGTAGCTTGATGTGCTGGCCTCTGTACATAACATAGGTACCTACATCAGATTGACATGCTATTATGCCATTTGACATTGTTATTTTATTTGTATTGTAACACTGATGATTAAAAAATATATTTAAAAAAATGTTTAAAAATAGATGACATTTAAATTTTTTTTAAATATATTTTTTTTTAATATAACTGTAACCAAAGTTGACATTTGCCATTATTGTATTATTGAATTCTCCTAATTGTTATTTAAAATTATAATATCTTTTTGTGAAAATTAAATAATAATATGGTAGAGCATGGAGGATTTTTATAGCTTAGCATACTGAAATATAAACTGCCTTACAAAACGCTTAGAATGCTATATATGGCCCTAGCAGACTCGGTTATCAATTACGGATTCAGCAGCTATGGTAGAACTTATCATACATACCTGACCGATATTTATAAATTACAACTAAGAATATTAAAAGTAATTACGCCAAAACATATAAACAAGAAATTCAAAAACATTGACGACGACCTCTTTAAATATTGTAATGTTATGAATGTGTTAAATAAAGTTGAATTTTGTACTCTAGCGGAAGTCAATAGACCTGAGTTGCTAACCGAAAAAACAAGACCTGACTTTCTGAGAACGATACCACTTAAAAATAAATACATCTTACCAAAATTCAACAATGTCTACGGGATGAGGGTTACAGAATATTTAGTACCTTTTTATCTTAATAAACTTCCAGATGACTTGCAAACGTTATACAAAAAGAGTTCGAAAAGTTATAAGTATAAATCAAAGCGTTTCCTTACAAAATCTTCTCATAATGTACCTATGTATTATTGCACCTAACAATTATTAGCATTGTTTAAAAAAAAAATCATGTGAACGGCTCGCCAACACGCAGATAAACCCTGAGAGGTTTTCGTTGTGTGGCTAAAATACAATGTGAATTAGATTTAGTATTTTAGAAAAAAAAAAAATATAATAAAACATCTATGTACTTACTACATACCCATGTTTGCAAACTCAAAAAGATTTGATTTGATCGGTTACATAAAGAGTTAACCCGTAACTCCATCAAATCAAAAGCGAATACCTATCTACCTATAAACATAAAAGAAAATTCTATAAACCGTTCAAATATTACACTAGCAATTCCAAATCAAAGTAATGAAGTAGGAAAATGAAAATATAAAATCATTTTCGTTTTTGCAAACAAATCTGGAATCGCTCGCCAATGCAATGGAAGATTCGAGATGAATATAGACAAAAAAGCCGGAGGAAATCTTAAGATTTGCGACTCCACTGAATTGTAAATACAGAAGTGGGTTCTGTACGTGTATTTTATGTAAATCCCAGATAACGCACGGTGAATATTGTTGTATGATTTTGTTTACCGGGTAATATGTTTTTCATTGACTAGAATGTGCCCTGGCGGCTGATAGTATGTCATGCTCGCTCAAGTGTCTCGCTGACGGTGGCGTGTGTGTTGGATCATTCGGTTCCCTACAAAATGGTTGAGCTGGATGGTGCTGATCCATGCGTCATGTTCGTGAACGGGCGCCGTCAGTTGGGGCTGGTCATCTTTTAGCTGCCACGGCTTATTTTTAATTATTTTATTTTTGGATTGTTATTTTGTTACTAATTGCTGTACTCTGGACACTTTTAACGCGTACTTGATTTTTATTTATTTTTTACATCGTTCTCACATATTTATAAATTCAACATATGATGTAACTAATAATTTTGTAAAAATATTATTTAAAAAGAGTATCCATGGAGTTTCTTGCCCGTTCTTCTCCATAGGTACCTACTACGCTTTGGAATGGGCAACTAGCTTCATTTTTTCCTGACTGACCGACTTCTTGACAATTCAAAAGTGCCTGTAAATGGATTAATTGAAATAAATGCTTTGAGTTTGAGTTTTGAGTTTGAGTTTATATTCATAGCGCGAATAGAAACAGACTGGATTCAGTAACCGTCTTGAGATTGAATGGTTTTTTTCTTTAGTAGACTGCTAGTTTAATAACAAGCCCACTTGTATTATAAGATGTGAGAGACATCCGAACTTGGATGATTCTTCGCCTTACAATTTTAAAATGATGAAATATTTTGCGGATGACTAGTCACCTACGTCGATTATTTCTGCGTTATGTAACTATACTCACAACACAACGCTTTATTTATCCAACGATAAGCGAGCAAAATTCAATAATTTTGGGACACGTTGTATATAATAGCAGTGTTAGAGCTAGGCTGTGGTAATATAAGATCATATTTTAGTAACATATGGTTTCAAGTACCTACCTAGCCGTATTTTGCGAGTGTTCCTATGTCTTCAACTAAAATGAGCCTTTATACTGGGAGAAGTAGCTAAGGAGAATGTTGGTAAACAGACATTGTGGTATTTCGAGTAAATAAAGGTTTATTTCATGAGATATGAGCAGAGTGACTGGTTAAAATCAAAATATAAAATCAAAATATTTTATTTCACATAAACTTACAAGGGCACTTATGAAATGTCAGAAACTAGGTGCACGGTTCCAATTGGTCGTTTCCTATGGAGAAGAACCAGCAAGAAACTCCACGGTTACTCTTTTAAAAATAATTGGCTTTTACAATGTTTTCAAATTACAGTAGGTATGGGAGGGCAGCGTAGGCCTGTCAACAAGTACCAGGTACTTGATAAAATGGTCTACAGATCTAAAGTCTACAGGGCCTACAAAGTCCTCACATTTCAAAATAAGGATCTATCAGAAAAAAAAATAATAAAATATAAAAACCTATTAAAACCAAATGAGAAGATGATTGCCATTGAATTTACAACCACTAATAAAACTTCTGCAACCTTCATAATGCTCATTAATTCTTTCATCAAACGTTTTGGAGTTGTGTGCCCTCAACATTCAGCTTAACTTAGTTCTCATTTTTCTATTTTTTTTTCTTTTTGCTATTTTACAAGGTAGCAGATAGAAAATCACCAATATTGATAAACGAATTTGCGATCCTTCGCTATTATTTCAATAAAGAGCAAGAGGGGTACAGTCACGAGCACTAATATGTCAACACTTGGCAACTTTCAATTGCGATTTCTTCATGAAATCACGAATGCAACATTGAAATACGACACTTTAGAAACACACACAAACCTATACCACACACAAACCTATAACTTAAAATGTGATTCAAAAATAAAGGAGAAAATCGCCTTTGAATAAAGCCAATGTATACATACTTATGCTCGTGACTGTACAGGTAAACCATCCCTTAAACGTTTCCAAAGCTGAAATAACTACTCAGAAAAACTCAAAAAGATATCTGGAACCCTAAAAATAATATGCAATTCGATGTAGCATGATGTTGCAATCTCCACAATAATAGGATCTGTTTTAATCTTCGGTACGAGTCCATCGACATCGGGAGGCTGACGGTGGCGTCTTCGCTTCGAGTGTTAGGGATGGGAGACGTGCATTTTATCGATGAAATTAAAGGTACCTATTTACATATGTTCTAACTTTGTTGATGCCATAAAAACAGGTCTTGGAGAAAGGGGCTCGTTTAAAAAAAAATAAAGCGACAAATTAATTCAGATCGCAAGATAAATTAGTACTGTCATCATAAAAGTAAAAATCTTATTATCTTTACATATCACAAGTTTTCCAAGATCACAAGTAAAGCAAGCGAAAAGATAATCTGAAAGTTTTCCTCCTCTTTTTAAACTTATTTTTTAAAGAGGAGTTTTCCCCAATAAATTACTGTTTGAGAAATCATCAAAATTGTTATAATCTAATGTCTAAAGTGGTTTACTTGTAAAAGGAGCCCTGGGCACAGTTAGTAGACAATGCCTCGCTGATAATGGCGTGTATGCTGGGTCTTTAGTTCCCTCCAAAATGCTTGAGCTGAATGGCGATCTTAGCTGCCACGACTTATTTCAATTATTGATTTAACAGCGGTCTCACGTGTACTTATATCTGTAACTTTATTTTGATTTAAAAGAGTGTTCTTGGACCCTTTTATCCATAAACTTTACTTAAAATTAAAAGATGTTTAAACATCAGTTCTCGTAATTATAAGATCATTCACAGTCTGATCTCAGTCTCAATCTGACACACATTGTGAACAAGCAGTGCAGGGGCGTGCAATTTTAAATTAGACGATGTCTACCTATGTGATCCTTGAAGCAAGAATTGAACACGTAGCTTTGAAACCAGTGTGCCGACCGTGCCGTCTTCAACCCAGACTTCTTATCTATACCAGCACAACACTAGAATCGTCTAACCAAACTGAAATCGATGATCGAACACCTGTTAAGGGCCCTCCGGCGCTCTCATTGACTTATTTGCACTCGAGTGGCCCCCGCACGTCGGCTGCACTTCTACACAGCTTTTATTGAAGACGCTACCGGTAGAAAATGCTAGCTGAGACACTTTTCTATGATTGATGAATCGACGAAATGTGGATTGGAATCGATTTTAATTGAATTGGATAGTAGGAAGTGGCTGGTGGCTAAATAATAAAAGTCTATATCTTCTAGGTTAAGCAACGGTTGCCGAGGTTGGTCTGTGGATGGGTGACCATCCATAACCAAGAGCCCTCCGTGCTTTGTAAAGCATGTTAAATGGTTGGTCCCGGCTGTGATTTGTAGATCTTTGACAGTCGTTACGGGTAGTCAGAAGCCCGAAAGTCTGACAGCCAGTCTGCCAAGGGGTATTGTGTTACGGTGTTACCCAGTAACTGGGTTTTTGGAGGTCATGTAGTTCCATGTAAAATACTGGTATTCTGCTGCATCCGGTTAGACTGGAAGTCGACCCCAAGATAGTTTGGAAAAGGCTAGGCAGATTGAGTTTGATAGTAGGATCGACCGATTAGGGCCGATAGTAGTTAGATGTATTGCATAGCTGGCTTGATAAAGACTAGCGGCCCGTCCCGGCTTCGCACGGGTGAAAAAAATAAGCCTATATTAATCAGTGATAATGTAGCATTCAAATGGTGAAAGAATTTTTAAAATCGGTCCAGTACTTTTTGAGCCCATTCGTTACAAACATACATACAAATCTTTCCTCTTTATAATATTAGTATAGAAACATCAATAATTGTAGCTTTTATTCAACCTCTCATCAACTCTTCTATTCATCTTGGGTAATTAATAAGTTTTTAATTAGGTAACTCGAGTTTCAGAACGTCGTAGCTACGAATATATCTTTATCCTTTTTTGGTAAGATGTCTGACACAACATCATGCAGAATGCTATGATGCAACAAAATGAATTTTTAGAGACATGACTTTAACATAAACTGAAAGTCATATACAGGGTTACTTGTAATTCGACGTACCTATATCCATCAGGAGCTGCCGATCGATTCTGTAAAAATCTCACAGTGATAACTTAGGTGAAGTGAGCGTGAAGTGAGCTGTCAATAGGGGCAATCCTTAACAGCAGGTGGAATGACAGCTCACTTCACCTTAGTTTTCACGGTGAGATTTTTACACAATAGCACTGCTATAGGGGGCCAAAATGCAACAAATTTAACCCCCATATGTATAGCCGAAATTCAATAGTTTTCGAGATATTTTAATTTTTAAGGGTTTTTCGATATACATAATTCCAAAAAAAAAACTGCATATTAAATGGGTACTATTAAAAATGATATTGTAGCTGGCAATTCAATTAAGTTTTTATTATAATTAAAAGTAGGTACTTAATTCAACATAATAATTAAAATTATTCATCTTATAAATATTTTTATTTTACGCTTCAAAAATATTTCAAATATCTCGAAAACTATTGAATTGCGGCTATACATATGGGGGGTTCAATTTGTTGCAAAATATTTTTAAAATAACTTTAATTTCGGAAGTCGGTGACAAACAACAAAAATGCGAACCCAACGACACCGACTTCCCAAATTAAAGTTATTTTTCACTTTGTAGTGTCTTTTTTGGAAGTCGGTTGTTCTTTTTTGTAAAAAAAAAATCAACCATAACATTTCAAATAGATTATAAGGCTTAAAGCATCAAGTAAGTAATTATCCAAATCCTGAGTTAAAATGGCGGAGTGAATGTCAATTACCTAGTTAATAATCTAGGCAAAAGCTAGGTTTTGTATGAAGGTTCATTAATCACCGGTTAGAATGTCACTTGAGGCGCTACCCGGCTTCTAAGCTGAAGGGCCGCCTTGAATGGACCTAGGTGATTAAAATTAGTGGTTGGTTAGGTTTAAGTGTGTGTTAATGGATGAAGTCTTTATCTATAGAAATGCCCTAGGAGGACATATAATTCGCTCACTGAATACAAAAGGGCTACAAATTAAAAGGCATGCATTTTATACGACGGCCAAAACAAAATTCGACCACAATTTTTTAAAAATTTTATCATTTTTGTTTGTTAATATAACATGTTAATATACAGGGTTATTTGAAAAACACCAGCAACCTCTTAAGAGGTCATTGTACTCATCATTATGAACAACTTTTTCTATGGGACCAAACCTGAAATCGCGAAATAAAAATCAGAGGTTCCCTACATTTATCTTCGTCTATCTCGTCAATATGTAGGGAACAGCTGATATTTTTTCGCGATTTCAGGTTTGCTCCCATAGTAAAAGTTGTTCATAATGATGAGTACAATGACCTCTTAAGAGGTTGCTGGTGTTTTTCAAATAACCCTGTATAATTAGATGCGGTTTTACCTGCTCTATTGACTAAAAATATGAACATTTTAACAGCTTTAGACCTCATTTTTTTAAATAAAATGATGTTCATTTTTTTTTTTGATTTTCAGAATTTAAACGAAGCAAAAGAGTATGTAAGGATCGTAGCAGGTGGCACTGTGTAGTTTCTGCCTAACCCCATGGGAAGAAGTCGTGAGTTTATCTATGTATGTGTGAATCTAATTGTGGATAGATTATTGTTTTATTAGATTTATGTTGCAAGAGTATCTAGGTATAGATTGTTGAAAAAGTAGCTAACTACTTTTTAGTTTTCTTTTCGCAGCGTGCAAAACGAGCACGCGAGCATTGTATTAGACATGGGCGCGTGTTCGTGGATTGCCCGATCTGTTGATACAGATCGTGCAATCCACGAATACGCGCCCCACTTTTTTTCCTAATGCTTACAGCACAAGTGTGCAACATTCCGCTAGTGTTTTAGTTTTGTTGGTACACACTAATTATTATTAGTGGGTACCTAATTAGTGTGTATCGAAAAAACTAAAACCTTAGTGGAATAAACTAGCGATAACCACTAACGATTCGGAAGAAGAGTGGGGCGCGTCTTCGTGGATTGCAATATCTATACCGAAGGCAAACTGTCAATGTGCTATAAATAAAGTAAATAAAGATGTTTGCTTTAAACGAATCTCCATCTTTCTCCTCAACAATCTTTATATTACCACATTGTAACCAATCTTAGAAGCAAGTTTTATAAGAAAACACTAAAGTGTTCATAAATTGTACGTCGACGGTGTCCCGCCATAATGAAAGTTTTCAGCTACACGTGTTGGTGAGACGAAGTTCTCTGTTACGATTTCGACGTGACCGCGAACTTGGGCACCGGTTACTACAAGCAACTTTGTCGAAGTAAGCTATAGGTCTAGTAGATCTTTTGGAATTGGGTTGGGGGCAATAAACTTCTTAATACAAAATATAAATTCTATACATATCTATAAAATACCGTGCTGTAAAGTCCTTCAGACCAAATTTGGACCATCGCGACCAATCTCAGCGGAGACCAGACTTCGGCGCGGGAGATATTATAGTGCACAAGTGTGTGCGCAGACACAGGTGCACTCTCTTTTTCCTCACTCATATTGTCCGATTGGACGGCAATCCGACACGACCACAGAGAGAGATCAGGCACAGGGCTAATGGCTTAACGTGCTTTCCGAGACACGGGGATATCACACCGCTAACTTCTAAATACCCGGCTATTACTGAGAAATTCACAATGGAAAAACTCAACAACGCCCTGGAAATCGAACCCAGGGCCCCACGCCCAGCAGTGAGGCTTGCGACCACGAAACCAATCGGGCAGTCCCCTGGTGTGAAAAGTAAGTTTCTTATTTACAAGAAAAGCATCGGTAAGTAGATAATAATAATAATGGCTTCCTAGCTGCAATTTGATTTTTTTTTTTACAAATATCTTTGAGATGTTTTCCTTCACCGTAAGTCAGGTAAATGTTAGGATTGAAAAAAAAAAATAAGCAGTTTCTAAAAAGTTGGAACAGAAAGCCAATTCTCGTACTTAAAAAACGTTCAAATTCAAGTCGCATGTTCATCTCAGCTGTGATCTCAGCGACAATAAATGTCAAAGATTTGTCAAAAATGTATCTAAATTGAGATTAATATGCGAACGTTCATAAAAATACGGGAATTGCCCCTCAGAGCATTCATATGACTGAAAATTTGACATCCGAGGAAGAATTCAAAAATAGAAGAAGAATTAAAAAAAAACAAAACACGATTAATTATTGACGTGCACTGCTAACCCTAATATACAGGAAAAAAAAACTTTTTTTTAATACAGTTGCTCAAAAAGTGGCGTATTGCAGGGACGTATAGCGTTCGGGATGTGGGCTATTACATATTCGTGTTTTTTTTTTACCTTTCCCGAACTCGTGCGTTCTCTTTCCCAACTGTCAAAATAATGTCTATTAAAAAAAAAACCAACCATGAAGTTTTTACTAAAAAAATTCATAGAAGTTTTTATGATTCATGCAAATCCGTATATTTCTAAAAAGAAGCTACTAATTTGTTTCAATATCAGATTTAATGATTTGATTGAATAAGTTAGGTTAGGTATCATTTCATTTCATCTCATTAAATTTCATTTTCATTTCATATCAATAAAAAAATTCTACTGAAGACTTGGCTGTATGGGCATAGTTCCCTTTGCCTACCAGAATGGGTGAAGAAAATAAATCTCTGCTTATATTCTACGGTTGGCGCAATTTTTCAGAAATTTTCTTTGCGAGTTTTAGTTGTTTTTTGCACAAAATGAGTAATTTCGACCCTAGTTTTTTTTAATTAACACCACCTTATTTTATTAAATTGCTTCATTTTTTCGCAACTGTATTAAAAATAGTCGTTCAGTACACGTGCGAAACCGTCATTGCAACTTGTTCCGACTGTCAACCCTCGCCTTCGGCTGCACCTCGGCTCGGGTAGACATTTGTCGGAACTCTTTGTAATGAAATATACTATTATCACATCTATTCAAAAATAGCTTAGTGTATACTTACTACACTTGAGACTAATATAGCTAATTAGCTATCCTTAGGGTTTAAAAGTGATATGAATTTGGAATGTGGATATTGTTAGTAAAAGTTCCAATAATTATAGAGATTAATTACGAAGATTGTATGAACAAGTAACAGGCTGTATGATAAAGTAAAACGCGCCGAACCAAATTAAAAAAAAAAAATTACGATGCATTTCCATAATTGTTCAAATATAAACATTAGCCTCTAATTATTTCAATGTATTGCTCCTAATTGTATGTAAATAAATGAACGTACTATTTTTATTTATAAGTTATTCTTGTCTTTATAGGCCGGTTTGAGTGAAGATTCACAAGAGCAAACGTACTTGGGAGGGAAGAAGTTTTCCAGTAAGCGATGGTAGGGATCTTGGTCATCTTCTGTTTATTCTGCATAAATAAGACGCACATTATAGGCTCTCCCCGGTTGACAATATCGGATGCGTTATTGCGATAATGCGTCCCGATTCCTTGCCACACAGCTGCGTTTTTATCGTCCGATATTTCTAACTTATGCATGTAACCAACACTTCAGGCCGCCCGCCCGCACTACACGTTATTGTGTGTAAGATCGTATGCGTCTTAATACAACATGATCTAAGAACTCATATCACCTTATAAAATAAACATAAAATAGTACACTGTAGCCAAAATCCTTTTATTCAGCAATCTAAATAATATAAAATTCAAAGTCTTGACTGACTGACATATCAACGCACAGCCTAAACCGCTCGTCCTAGAGACATGAAATTTGGAGGGTGTGTTCTTTGTGAAGAGTAGGTATCCACTAAAAAGAGTTTTTCGAAATTCCACCCCTAAGTGGGTGAATGGGGGGAGGGTGACATCTCATGCAGACGGAGTCGCAGGCAGAAGCTAGTACTATATAAAAAAAGAGAAATAACGATGTTAGAAGAACGATGTTAGAAGGAAGGTAATTGCAAAGTTAAACGTGAATCTAAGAATTCAGTGGCTAATTGTTGATTTCTCAATAAAAGGTAATGTTGGGTTTATTTCAACATATATGTATGTATTTAATGCTATCTGCAATGATGTGTAAAGGGAATCCGGTATAGATATGTCTGTGTAATCCCTGAAGGCACTTCAAGGACTGAAGTGGGCTCCATTAACCTCTTACAGCTTTCATGCTTTCAGCTGTTGATTCAACACGTTATATCAAAATATAGTTGAAATCTGAATGTCACTGAAACTGCATAACTGAGTTCGTTGTGTAGGTAGCTAATACTTATTGTTAAATATTGAAATTATTCCTTGTGCTAATATAGTTCAATGGTCAATCAAGCCTAATCTATCTATACTAAAAATAAAGTTGAAGAGTTTCTTTGAACGCTCAAGAACTACTTACCAGTCGGATTAAAAAAATATATTTTTGCATTTAATATGGCAATTCTTGAGGAAGGTTATAGGCTACATTTATAACACCACGCTAGGATCCTTAGGAGCCCTGCAAAAACAAAGGGGGAGCTGGTATTTCTGCTAATTATGAATTTGATTTATGAATTTTAAGACAATTAAGACTATGCCTAGGGCTAGGCCTAGGCTCAGGATTAGGCCTTTAATCTTCCTCAAGGAAGAATGCTTAGCGAGAACGAAGTAACAGGGCGGGCGATGCGATGCGACGTGGTGGATCGGGGGCCGAAAATTTCACGCGGATGAAGTCGCGGACAGAAGCTAGTAGTTTTATATTCGCAAATTGCTTGATTCGGCTTTGTCGCTGTGTAAAGTTCTGAGTACAAAATCAAGGAATACCCAAGGGCCACTATGTAAAGACATTTTACCTAAATTCCAATACCGCGGCGGATGGTAAAGAGGAAAACGCGGGCAATTGAACCTTCCCGACTATAAAACTTTCTAGAGAACGAGCTCGCTACTTTCTTTTATATGTGTTCTCGTAAAAAGGGTTGCTCTCCGTTTAAAAAGTAAATTTATTTCTTCCACTCCTACTTGTTAATCTCGTTGAAGTTGTACTCAGTAGTTTAGAGGCGCCGCTTTGTAATCCGCTTGCATCTCGGCGGATACTAATGATTTAGTAATAGAATACTAAAGTACGTGATTAACGGACCAACAGGTGTGAAACACACAACTAATTTTACCGACTGGGGCGGTGCGAGGCGCCTCGCGGTCTCCCCCACCTAGACAAAGGTTTGTTTTCGAACGCGAAACAAGACAATGCCGGCCCAGTGACCGAGTGTCGGCGATCGACCGGCGCCTGCGCGCGCCGCCCGACTCGCGCTCGTCGCTCGTCGCCAGTGAGCAGTCGCGCCGCGCTCCGACCGCGCGCTCCCTCGGCCCCTCGCGACTCCGCGGCTACACCGTCACGTCAAACACACACAATACACCGCTAATGCGTTCTGTTTACAATTTCAAATTAACACGTGCCCCCGGATCTGATGGCCGCCAGTAGGGTCACGTGAGCAACCCGTATTGACACACAACAACATCCCAGCGAGAGGAAAAACAACGTTTCTGGTGCGTATTTTCACGTTTGTATGTACTTTAGTGGTTTCTTATTTGCGATGGGTAGATATGGGTGTTGAAGCCGCTGTCTGTGTGAAAAACTGCCTTAATTGAGTAATATGAGGACATTAAATAGATAATGTGCCTAATGTCAGAGCCATTCCACGTGCCGCATAGAATTTAAAACGTCAGAGTGGACGGAATCGTGCGTCGAGAACGAACTGGAAAACGTTAACCTGTACAAACTATACAAATAACCTTACAAATTATAAAAAATGTACTCGATTTAGCAGTAGATCCGTGAAAATTTGATGAAAATCGTAAAGTTTTTCCTTTAGATGATGGTTTTATAATGTTAGTGAGTCTCAGTTCACTGAAACACTGAAAATAATTGAGTTTGTAAATTAAAATGTTGATAGAACTGAAAACTACGAAAATTCTGAGTTCATATATGATGAATTTCATAAAAAATTTTTGATTTTAACTGAATTTCACTGTTTCTCTTAGTATTTTCCACGCTTTAACCAATCAAGTGCGTATAAAATCAATAATTTAATGTTAAAACTGGCTAATTCTTACTTGTATCGATTTTTCAGTGAAATTGTCACATGTTTCAGTTACAACTCAGTTGAAACATCACATACGATTATGTTTTAGCTTTAGACTTGGTTTCGGAAGGGATTATGGGCGGATTCCGATTTTTCCGGCGCCTGAGAAGCCTAATCTTTTTTAAGACTAAGTTTCAGTGAAGACCTGTTTGAATTGAATAAGAATACGGTAAGACCATAGATTATATTAAGGGCAACTAAAAATAAATATAACATCTAGATTAAAGAAACGGTAATCCTTAATTTGTTCAGTCTTTTGTTATCTAATCAAATAACGGATGCATCATTTGATAAGAGAAATCAAAATCGCTGGAATTAGATAAAGTTGTGATAACTTGATATCAGGCGACTTGAAAACGTGGGTAAACAAATGTGCATATTAGTGCACTAAAAATACAGTAAACTTTTAAAGATATTTTTTACGGGATTTTACGTGTTTATTTCGGATTTTATTTTAAAGTTTGGAACTCTTACGAGAACAGATTTTTAATAATTTTTCAGAAAGTTACAAAAAAAAATTTTTTTGAATAAATATTTATAAGTAATTGAAATAATTACGTCCGTTTCGTCGACATATTTCCAAATTCTTTTCGAGAAAAATATCTGTCACACAGAGAAAAACGGACGGAAAACTGTTTATATTATCCTTTTGAGTAACTGAAGCCGGTCAAGTGCCGATATGACTTTTTTATTGTATACGGCCCGTCCCGGCTTCGCACGGGTGGACATTTATTTTTTAAACATTTTATTTTTTTCTTGCAATTAAAAAAGCCTATATTAATCAGTGATAATGTAGCATTCAAATGGTGAAAGAATTTTTAAAATCGGTCCAGTACTTTTTGAGCCAATTCGTTACAAACATACATACAAATCTTTCCTCTTTATAATATTAAGTATAGATGTAGGTATATCCTTTCTGTGTTTATCTTGTACATAACTGACATCAATGAAGGAAAAACTTCGTGAGAAAACCTGGATTGATATAAAAAACAATACAAAATGTTTTATTGGCAAAAAGAAAAGGTGACAGGCAATAATTTTACATTAACACAGTTAAGTTTGTACATCACAATTTTTAGGTTTGACCGTTGACCCCCAAACTAAGCAAGCCCTGCGTATTTTGAGGGTGTGATTTACATTCATAATTATCTGCCTAGTCTTATTCCAACTATGTTGGGGTTGGCTTCCAGTCTCACCGGATGCAGCTGAGTACCACCAGTTTTTTACATAGAGCGACTGCATCTGACCACCACATCCCATACACGAGATTATGTAATTTACATAGTTAAAAGTCTGAAATCGCCAATCCATCTTGTGATGATCAATGCTTGAGACTTCTCAGAATGAGAAGTGGTCTTTGCCCATCAGTGGGTCAGTAATAGACTGGTATTATACCTGAAGCCAAGATATAAACATAATGTAAATAAAACGAATTCTCTAATATAATGCAACTTTTAAAGTATAAACATGGTTTCGATGAAATTTGATCACACTAGGAAATGCATTCAAAATGTTTTTAGTAATACGGTCAACAGGAAAATCTTTGCCTTTAGTTTTCATGAAAGACAGAATTACTTTCAAGAAAATAATATTTAAATTCTGTAATATTGAGAATGAAACCGGAAAGATTCTCGGTCTGGGAAAGTGTGATTTCTTTTTATTTCAAAGATAGATATTTTTGTTTTTTTTTTGTAAATATTAAGAGATGATTCGATTCGACTATAACAATCTACTTTAGTTAACTAAAGGCTGATTTTTCAATGGACAAATAACTTTTATTGAAGGAATAGATGTTAACTGTCCATTGTTTAAACAGCTTTTGTATTAAAAAAAATGTCAAACTATCATACCTATTTATTCTTCAGACAAAATTTATCTGACTATTAAAAATCAGCCCTTAGCCTAATAATATTGATCTAAGTAAGACAATAAGTATACTTACATAATGATATACTTATTTTCTGAAAAGAATAAAAACTTCAGACTGAGTTTCTTTATAGGAAACTTTAAGTATCTTATAAAATACCTCTTCATAATTACTTCTTTCAATGTTCAGTGGTTTAGGCAGTTAATTGTCTATTAATCAACCAGACACGAAGATATGAATGAAAATATTTTCATAAAAGAGATAAGCGAAATTGACTTTGTATCATTATCTGCCTAGCCTTTTCCCAACTATTTTGGGGTCGGTTTCCAGTCTAACCAGATGCAGTTGAATACCAGTATTTTACATGGAGCGACTGCCTATCTGACCTCCACAACCCAGTTAGCGGGTAAAACAATACCGATACGTTACGTCAGACTTTCGGGTTTCTGACTACCTGTAACGACTGTCAAAGAACCACGAATGACAGCCGGGATCAACGGCTTAACGTGCTTTCCGAGGCATGGAGGAGTCTCGCGCCCGGCCCTGGTTCAAGCCATGGTCCGGGGCGAGAGGGAGTGGGAGGCAGTCACCTCCTTCTGCGAAGCAGTCATGCTAGCGAAGGAGGTGGCGGGACGGCTGAGGGAGAGGGCCTCACGTCCCAGCCGCCGCGGGAGACGCCCCGGGCGTCGGGAGCCGCGAGACGACTCCCGGCCACCGTAGGCGCGGGCCTGCGGGCGGAGAGTAATGGGTAACTCTCCGTCCGATCAGGACCAGGCCCGTGCCGGACGGCGCGTACGTGTTCCACGCGCGCCTCAAAGAGATGTCAGCATAAGGAAGGGGCCCGAAAGGGCCGAAGCCTGCCGGGGCAGCGGGATTGTCCGAAAGGGTTACCGCTACCCCGGAACACAAAGGGCTAAGGAAGGAACACGGGTGGGTTTTAGTCAGTAAGAGTCTGACACTCCCTTCTGCTCCACCCAGAGCGGGAGGGGTCATTGGATGATTTCCCATCCACAAAAAAAAAAAAAAAAAAAAAGCACAAATATGTATAAATCGTGTACCTAAATATCGAAATTCAAGAAGATAATTATATTAATTTCTATACTTGAAAATCGTTGCGCAGTTTGATATTTTTTAACTCTTGAGACCGATTTTCAGTTAACTTTTATGTGAGGAATAAAAATTGCGGTTTGACAGCTTTCCTATAGAAAATATGTCAAAACGCCATCTTTATTCTTCCGCTAAAAGTTATCTGACGATAAAAAGTTGGCCCTAGGAAAATTAGTTTTCCGATTATCTGAATCTTTATGTAATTAGGTAAGTTTAGTTTTCCGCGATTTAACATCGCGATTATTAAGTATATGTAGGTAGTATGTATGTGTCTTATAGGTTTATAACCTGTTTATGTATTTGTGTACCCAGTTTTTTTATCAACCAGAGCACCTACCATCTAATCTCTTCACCACCCTCGGTTGACTGGTACAGAATTCCCAAGGCATTAAGTCCGCCTTTGTACCTTTTTGTGCGAAAAGTTTAAATAAATAAATTATCATAGCATATGAAACTTAAAAAAAAAAGAAAGCTACAAGTACCGTCTGCCAGTAGACCGCCTCCATCATAATTTTATCGAGGACATATCATGTCAGCGACCAGAGCCAAATCTAGTACGTTTTACTAGTTCGGGCTTCCAAATTCTTGTGTCGTTACTTTTTACTATCATGCCCGATCTTGAATTACAAGGAAAAAGGCTGAACCACAATGTTATTAAAAATACTCCCATCTTAAGGAATTTCTGAGGAAAATTATATTGCGATATAAAATGTTATGAACTAGCTTGCATACCTCATTTTCGGAAAACTTGAGAGGAGTTTTCTCCAATACAATATTTGATGAAGCTTGATTGCATCGTTGAAATTAAACAACTTTGCTCTTTAAAAACATATAAATAAAAATCGATCAATCAATTTTTTAAATTAATTAATTAGTTAGTTGTTATTTATTTATGAACATATTTAGGTACGGAATAAATCAATTGCCGCATATAATAAAGATCATCACTTGGGAACGGCACGACCGATTGGGCTGTTTTTTTTTTGTTGGGTTCGTGATAAATAGGATAAGCTTTGTATGAAAGATTTTGTTAGGAAAATCCACCAAAAACGTCGGAAATTTGCATGGTATTTTTCTATGATCAATAAAAAGACATGACATTCTAGTTCTATGAAACAGCTAGTTTTAAATAAGCTGACCCCGTAAACTTCACACCGCCTCAGAATCAATAAGAACGAATGTATGAGAAAATGAATATCCTCATTATTATTTTTTTCTTGAATTTTTTCCATGTTTTAATAGTCCTGCAATTCGGGGCGGAGCCGATTCCAACAAATCAAAGATCATAAAAATCGGTCCAGTCGTTCTTGAGTTATAAATGGTGTAACTAACCCAACTTTGTTTTATATATATAGGTTATTGATAGAAAATTCTCTAATAATTCTCCGTGCAAAAATATGTCAATCAATCGAAAGTTATTTAATTTTGCATCGATTTGTAGCTGAACTGGCCTGGATACTTCAGCAAATATAACAGGCAAAATGGGTGTACTACAGGTATACTTCTGCCTAACTTTTCGTTGATTACAGGCGTGATGTTACATATGTGTTATAGCTGAACTTAACGCAGAAATTATTGTTCTTGATAAATTATTTATTTTCTGTAAGTAGGTTTGTACAAACACTTTTACGACGTGTAAAAGTGTAGTAATTTTATTTTTTTTTTAAATTAGATGAGGTCGGCGTTTCTTATCTGACTATTCTGAGAAGAAAGGCCGAAACAAATTCAGAGGTCACAGTTTCTTTTAAAGTCCAGACAAAATCTTGGTCAGATCATGTGAAGACCATGTAGATTGGTGTCTAAAATGGTCTTTTGAGGAAAGAACCACACAGATTGAGCAGACCTGTCCAGTCAGTGCACGCATTTGTCAAAAATCGTGCAGCTCAACTCAGAACTTGAGGAGCTCAACAATTCGACTTGTAACATCTACTTGATCTAAATTCATAAACTGTTAAACTGACTGAACGGTTTACAAGAAAAAGATATTGGTTACTGGAAAACATATAAATACTAGTGTGATTACTTCTTCCTAGCGTGATTTTGATCTATGAAGAAAACTGTAAGTTGAGGCATTTTATAAGGTACTGACCTATATCAACGCCAACTCTGTTAACACTTCTAACAAGAACTATAGACCGTTTGTCTTTTTGACCGACTTTTTTATTTTAAAGGATATTGTTTCAGATTGGTCCCATAGATATTTCATCAAAATCAGTTTAGTAGCTTGGTTTTTAAATAAAAATTACTGGTAAAAATTCAAGTAAACGCAATTGTTTTTGTATGTATGTTACGTGATATCTTCGGCAATTGTAAATCGATTTCAAAAAATATTTTTTAATGCATAGCATATGCTTCAGGGTCCCATATAAATTTTATTGACTTTGCTTGGGTAGTTTTTGAGTTAGCTTCAATCCTACTAATATCCTACTTCCTACTAATATTATAAATGCGAAAGTTTGTGAGGATGGATGGATGGATGTTTGTTACTCTTTCACGCAAAAACTACTGAACGGATGTTGATGAAACTTTACAGTAATATAACTTATACATCAGAATAACACATAAGATACTTTTTATCCCGATATTCCCACGGGGTCAAAACTTACGCGGGTAAAACCGCGGGGCGCAGCTAGTAATATATATTTTTGCCACTTAGTTTATATTGATGAGGTTTTAATAACTTCCTCTCACTGATATTTACATAGCAATAGCATTGTGTGGGGTAGATACAACTAAAAAGTGAAAAATAAAAACTTTCTTCAAAAAAAAAACAACCGACTTCCAAAAAAAAAACACTACAAAGTGAAAAGTAAATAATCCCAACTATCGCCCTGTTTCCGTTGATACACGATTTTTACCGATCCAGCCTATCGATTCTGTAAAAATCTCACCGTGATAACATAGGTGAAGTGAGCGTGAAGTGAATTATCAATGGAGGCAATCCCTAACATCAGGTGGAATGACAGCTCACTTCACCTTAGTTTTCACGGTGAGATTTTTACAGAATAGCACTGCTGTATACGCTTAATTCCACACTGGTATTTCAACGACACATTTCTCCCTGTATCGAAGAGAACAATCGAAATTTTTCCCAACTATGTTGGAATCGGCATCCAGTCTCAACTGGATGCAGCTGAATACCAGTATTTTACATGGAGCGACTGCCTATCTGACCTCCACAATCCAGTTACTGGGTAATACGATACTCCTTGGTAAGACTGGTTATCAGACTTATGGGCTTCTGACTGTCCCGTGACCCGTGACCCGTAACTACTGTCAAAGATCCACGAATGACAGCCGGGACCAACAACTTAACGTGCTTTTCGAGGCATGGAGGCGTCTCGGTATGTAAAGATGGTCACCCATCCACAGACCAACCGCGGCAAGCATAGCATAACCTGATCGATCGATCTGTGCGGCGGTTATTATTTAGCCATGGGCCCCTCTAAAACATTCGAAATTTAATGTAGGACACATATTACAAGTAATTCACATAGCAAATATATGTGTATCAGTTCTATGTTTTCGTTTCAAATATATGTTTCTTACTCCTGTATTCTTCATTCAAGCGTTTTGCTACAGTTCACTTTGCAAGAAGTTGTGCGTTCACGTAAATTGTTGATTGATCATGTATCGGTGCTCTGTTGTTGTGTTTTTATCTATTAACAAGCCATGTACACGGTGCAATTTCCCATCGGGAAAAGTGAAAAACTTGCATACCAATTTCCATCCCCTATTTAACTCTTCTAAGGAATGATTTTTAAAAACCCTTAGTGCTCATGTTCGATATTTAAGGAACTCTTATGCATAATTTCATGCTTCTAAACCCAGCTGTTTATGCTGTGCGTTGTCTTTCAGTGAATTTAAGAATTTCATGAAGTCGATTTTATTATGTTATGTAACCAACAGCAATAACGTTTTATGGTTGAAGTTTTTTAAAATAGAATTCATATTTTCATAATTTACCTTTCCTTGAGTAGATACGGTTAAATATCAATAATCCAAGGTATGTCTTACAATCCATGGAAACTGCCATAGAAAACCTTACGACAAAAGGAACCGACGGCTTTTTGTAACTATACAATGACAAAATAAACCATTTATCACATTAAAAAATATCGATAGCATCCTATTTGACACTCTTAAATGAAAAAATATATATTTATTTAACCTAAACTAAATAATAAATAAGTCATTGTTAATACTTAATAGTAAATAAGTAATTGTTTGCGTCTATACGATTTTTAGTTTGTGTTGGTGGATCGAGTACAATTTATTTCCTAATTTATGCTATAGGTATTTTGTACCGACCCTTGTTTTGTATTTTTTGTGTATATCAGTCGAAACTTGTGAATGGCATTCAATTGCATATTGTTTAAGAATACTGTATACATTAGCTGTAAGTTTTGCGAATAGAATATAAAAAAAAATAAACTACTTTTGATTGGATTTTGTTGACATTTCCCACAACTTCTCATAAGCAAGTTAGCCTCAAATTGCCGTCGGTAAACACAAGCACGTCGTCTCCTCAAACCGACTAAAAAAAAACTCATACCGTCACGCTTGTTTCTCCAGAAGGGTTAGGTAGAGGTGTAACTAGACCCACATTTCGCCAGTTATGTTTTTAAGTACCCAGTAATAGGGAGCGACCATATTAAAAAAAATCTTGAATGGGTCCGTTATTGACCTCGATCACGCCTGATGGAAAGCTATGGATGAGGTTTAGGATGGAACGAGTGTGCCCAGAAGATGCCTAAGGCACTGGAACTCCCACGCATCGACGAAACACAGCAGGCTGCTTGACGCCGGACTCCGGTGGGAGGGTGGTCACAAACCAGGCGGACGTTAGCCCTACCACCGCAAGGGAAGAATCGGCCAGTCAAATAAGGTGTTGTGTGTGACTGTCCAGGATGCGCCGAGCGCTCGGTTCAGTTGAGTAACTGGTGGAACAAACTGCGCTACACGAGGAGGCTTCTTCATGCATGCCTAATTAAATCCCACTATTGCCATTAATTGGGCAGAAATCCCTACTCTAGGCTACTGCTGAGAAATTCTTTATACATAATTCCAATAACACAAAATTTCAGTAAAAATAATAGTGTAAAACCACATGGCTATTATCACAATTATTGTAATATAGTTTTATCTGAAATATGGAGTTAATCGTTCTTCTTATCTTATTGGCTTGTGTATTTGATAAGACTCACCTATGTTGTGTGTAAATACGTATGTAGGTATAAACATGCTTGTTGAGTGAAGAAATTCTTAGCTGATAAGACACTTTGTAGTTGGATTTTTTTTTAATGAAAAGTGACTTTTGATATTGATTTTTGTTAGGAGTTTAGTTTGGATAATATATTTGAAGTGTGAAGTGAATAATATTCCTAATCCATTGCTTCATATGTTCGAAAAATGTGTTTACTCAACAACGTAAATAACTCAATGAATGTCGTTGAATTGTCAAAATGAAACCCAGTGCCACCCATTGTTACTGATAGTGTGTTACGCAATTACCCCGCTGGTATATATTTCCTAAAGTAAAACGTAAACACATATTTTATGATCAAAAAACTAAACATACATCTTTTTCAAACGTATTAACACATTTTCACTACATACAATTAGGTACAGACGCCAGCACATTAAGCTACCCGAGACTGTCAAATTTTCCTAATCAACTTTGAACCTTATGCTGTAGTGATAAAGTTGAAAATCTATTAAAGAAATTTGACAGATTGTAGTAGCTTGATGTGCTGGCGTCTGTACGTATGTACTGAAAATGTTTTGGGAAACTCGTAACTACATTTTCTAAGGATTTAGTTGGTGACCTTAGATTTACATAGGCAGTGCTGAATGGCAAAACTAGTCTAGTAGTTTTTATGTTCACAGTTTTTATGAGGTGTATAAATCTTGAAAGTTTTTTCTGTTATATTATGTTCAAAGTCATCTCCATTATAATCGGTTTGTGTTTAAGATCACGTAATGATAAAACTGCTTTTTTGTTTTATTACTGAGTCTTATATAATGCGATAACTTTCAAGGAATTCAACTGGCTGAAAAATTATTATCTACCAACCCGTACTGCCCGCGTGGTGAATTATAGCCCACTCCCTCTCGAAAAAAGGAGGCCTGTGGTCCAGCAATGGGAACATAATAGGCTGATTATGTTATTATTCTAATAATTCATTTTTGTATTTTTTGGATGTATTTTCTTGATTTTTTTGCAGATGAAACCTCACATTACACTAGTAATCCAACAGAGTTATCTATACTAATATTATAAAGAGGAAAGATTTGTATGTATGTAACGAATTGGCTCAAAAAGTACTGGACCGATTTTAAAAATTCTTTCACCATTTGAATGCTACATTATCTATCACTGATTAATATCTAAGGCTTTTTTAATTGCAAGAAAAAAAATAAAATGTTTAAAAAACAAAAATGTCCACCCGTGCGAAGCCGGGACAGGCCGCTAGTTACGTAATATATTCACAATGCCAATGTCATAACTTTTGACAATTCAATATTAATTTCGTTATTTACATTCAGACACATTTTTCAAACATATTAAATTGCTTGATCATCATCAACTGCCTAGCCTTTTCCCAACTATGTTGGGGTTGGCTTCCAGTCTAACCGGATGCAGCTGAATACCAATATTTTACATGGAGCGACTGCCTATCTGACCTCCACAGGCCTGTGACTGGGTAATACGATACCCCTTGGTAAGACTGGTTGTCAGATTTTCGGGCTTCGGACTACCCGTAACGACTGTCAAAGATGCACGAATGACAGCCGGGACCAACGGCTTAACGTGCTTTCCGAGGCACGGAGGAGTCTCGTTATGTAAAGATGGTCACCCATCCACAGACCAACCGCGGCAAGCGTAGCTTAACCTGATCGATCGACCTGTGCGGCTGTTTTTATTTAGCCACGGACCCCGTATATTAAATTGCTTGTTCGTGCACCGCACTGACTGAGATGTCTTGGAGCGACACAAGCAAGCGAACCCGCACCGCGACCATTCATTCGTCCATACGTTCTTTTACACATTCATTCGTTCGTAATCATCTATCGGATCATTAGCTTGTGGAACCATCTATTGTAAAGGAAATTTTATAATATACGCATTTAAAAGTTGGAGTCAGATTTATTATTCATCGAACCCTGGGTCGAAACATGGTGACCACGACGTGATCAAGCCAAAATCAAGAAGATTCTACGCAGCTATCGGCATATTTCAAATTGCATCGTCATTACCGAAAGCGGACTTTGTACTCGACGCTCACTGATTGGAAATACGTTGCCCAGCCGTTGAATTTCATCTTCAATTTGAACATCGTTGAAGAATCAAGTTTAAAAAGAGATTGGTTTCTATAATCAGAGGAGAAACCACTAGATAATCTCGATATTGTGGACAGTCCATCTAACAGTGCCAAGGAAATACGATTGGAGCTAAAACTCATCGCCAGGAGATCATTCCAGAGACAGCTTGTAGCCCAGCCGGTCAGCTATATTGTGAATTAGGAGCGCCGCAGCCAGGGAAGCCAGCCAGGGAAGTGATCCATCCTTTATTTCCTCTGTTATTTTCCTATATTTCCTGTCTTCTATTTGCTTGAAAATTGTGCTGATTTTCTTCATTATTCAACTTTTATACGAATGTCAAGCTAAATAGCTCATTTATCATTAAAATATTAGTACCTAAAACTATTTTTAAGCCGCCGTGCAGCTCATTGATTTCACAGCCACGTGCGCATGCTCAAATTGCCAGTTCAAAGCTTAATCGCACATATTTCTAAAGTTCTAAATCGTTATATTTCTTATAAGTAATTAATGCTTATAAAATTACGCATTCCAGTGCATTCTGTGAGTGAGTGAAGTGTGTCCTTGAGAAATGGACCAGCTGACGCTCGACGCCCATTGTTTTACTCGGCGCGTTATCTATCGCTAGCCGATCCATCAGCTGATTTGTCCCGTTACTTGTGATTGCAACTTGAATCATCGACGCATACGCTGGATTGCGATTAAGTATTATTGATTATTTAATTATCTTTGTGCGTTCAATTGTGTATTGGTGAATTTTAACTATGTCGCATACAAGTACGCGTGATACGCGTTCTAAATTACCTGTAGAAGGTGTTAAGGTTCAAGTTCCTACTGCTAGCTATTCAAAATGTGATTTAAAAGATTTGATTACAAAGCGTAGTTCAGTCAAAGGTCGCGTGACTAAGTTTAATAACTTTTTGAAAGAAATGACTTCAATAGAAAACCCTACTGATGCTGAAGTGCAAACTTTAGAAAATAGGTACGAAAGGTTTCGTGAATTGTTTATTTATTTCGAAGATCTGCAATCAGACATAGAATTATTAAACTCCTCTGAGCTAGAAAATGAACTTGACATTAGAGATGCCATAGAATGTGATTTTAGTTCGTTGATTGCAAAGGCTAAATTATTTATAGATGCTAATCTTCCGAAACCTAGTAGAAGTCCCGATTCTTCTCATTCTTCTAAATGCTGCAGTAAAAAACCTATGGGTTTCAAATTGCCTTTGATTCAAATAACTAAGTTTGATGGTAATTTCTTTAAATGGATGGAATTCCGTGATACATTTATTTCTTTAATTCACAGCAATAACACAATTGAACCTATACACAAGTTTCACTACTTGAACTCTTACCTTGAGGGAGAGGCTTCCAATGTAATCAGTAACTTGTCTGTTTGTTCTGCAAATTACGAAGATGCCTGGAATCTCCTCTGCGAGAGGTACAACAATATTAAACAGTTGAAAAGGAATCATTTTAATTCATTCTGTAATTTTCCATCTACCTCTCGAGATTCTGCTAAGTCCCTGCGATTTCTGATAGACCATGTCTCTAAAGGCTTACGTGCTTTGAAGAGTCTGGGTGAGCCTACAGAGTGGTGGGGCAGTCTAGTTGTCCATTTGGCCTCGGCCAAGCTTGATAGCAGCACTATGTTCAAGTGGGAGGAATATACAAACACTATAGAAAATTCTCCTACGTTACAGGAATTCTTTCAATTTCTCAAGAATCGAGCTAATATTTTAGAGGCTGTTCAAAGTAATAAATCTAATTTGAGGGGTGAAACAAATTCTTCTCCTTCTCATAAAGGTGCGAAGTCTCACACTAAGTCTTTTGCCATTTCAGCTGATGCTGATGCGCCCTCTGACGCGTGCATCCTGTGCAAGGGTAGTCATCGTTTGTACGATTGTGCATCTTTTTTGGCCAAGTCACCAGCAGATCGAGCCTCGGAGGTGATAAGATTGAAGCTGTGCCTAAATTGCTTGCGTAAGGGACACTCATCACGCCAATGCAGGTTAGGTCCATGTTCCACTTGTAATAAAAGACACAACACCTTGTTGCATAGGGAACCGTCTCAGCCTGCAAGCACATCAAATGTTCACACGTCTGCATCCTCGACTGAATCTCCAGTCGAGCAAGTTGCACAAGTTGCTACTGATGACGTAGTTAGTATGTCAGTCAATGCCGACCATAGCGTGTTGCTATCAACAGCTCTGGTTGATGTTTTTAATCCAGTGACGAATCAATACACAACAATTCGAGCTCTGCTAGACAGCGGGAGTCAGTCTTCTTTAATCACTGATAGTTTGAGACATAAACTTCAGTTGACTCCTCAGCCAATCCAGGTCGATATTGTAGGAATAGGAAACATATCTACTTCTCAATCACTACAGAGATGTGTAGTGCAAATTAAATCAAAACACAATGATTTTAAAGTAAATGTGTCATGTTTGGTATTGCCTCAGTTAACAGGTAATTTACCTAAGAAAACATTTGATATTTCGCAAATCAACTTACCTCCTAATATTAAATTAGCCGATCCCACATTCAACCAATGTGCCAAGGTTGATATGTTGATAGGTGTCGATTTGTTTTGGTCGGTTATAGAGGGTGAACAAATATCTCTTGGTCCCAACCAACCTATCATGCGTAGGTCGAAGTTAGGTTGGATTTTGGCAGGCCCACTGTATGTTCGAGATATTAGTAAGTCGCGAAACAAATCTATTAATTGTAATCATGTTGCCTTTGATAGTACAGATAATTATGTGTCAAATGAATTATTAGACAAAAGGTTAACTAAGTTCTGGGAATTGGAACAAATTCCTCACTCAAACAGTTTTGAGACTGAGGAGGAGATAGCATGTGAGAATCATTTTGTTACCAATACCACCCGAAACAATGAAGGCAGGTTCATGGTCAAGTTGCCCCTTCATACGGAACCCAACTGTCTCGGCAATTCATTTATAATGGCTAAAAGGCAATTTATCGCGTTAGAAAAACGTTTTAATAAAAATCCGGAACTGAAGGATATGTATTCGAAATTTATTCAGGAATATTCTGACCTAGGGCATTTATCGGAATCTAGTGTTTTAATTCCACAACAATCTTATTTTATTCCACATCACGCAGTGTTAAAACCGACTAGCGAGTCGACAAAGTTACGTGTGGTATTTAATGGTAGTGCACCCACAACGTCAGGATATTCTATTAATGATCTGCAGTTAACAGGTCCAAATATACAAGATTCATTGTTAAATATTTTGCTCAGATTTCGCCAACACGCCTACGTTTTATCAGGCGATATAGAAAAAATGTACAGGCAGGTACTAATTCACGAAGATCATCGTGATTTGCAAATAATTTTATGGCGTAATTGTGACACTGAGCCATTGAAATCACTCAGATTGAACACGGTTACGTATGGATACACTAGTTCAAGTTTTTTAAGTACTCGTTGCTTATGGCAATTAGGCGAGGAATGTAGTGACCCTGAAATAAGGGCCATAATACAAAATGATTTTCTTGTGGATGATTTATTGACAGGTTGCGATAGTGAAGCTGAATTGATTAAAATTAGGGATGCAATAGAAAATGCTTTGTCAGCTGGTTGTTTTGCATTACGTAAATATAGGTCGAATTCACGCTCCTTAATTTCAGATTCCCAAAATGTACAACGCAATCTGATAATCAGCTCATCATCACACACGTTAGGAGTGGGGTGGAACCCTAATGAGGATTACATTCATTTTCCCACAAATTATGAAAATAGAAGTGACACCCCCACTAAAAGATCCATATTATCTGATTCATGTAAAGTTTTCGATCCTCTCGGTCTATTAAGTTTGTTCACTATCAAACCTAAAATATTAATTCAACAGTTATGGGTACAAAAAATAAACTGGGATGAACCAGTGCCTAACGATATTCTTAAGTCATGGCAATCTTTCATAAATAATATGTCTAATATTCGCAATCTATTAATTCCCCGTCATGTGTTATGTAAAAATCCGGTTTTGATAGAAATGCATTGTTTTTGTGATGCTTCTACAACCGCCTATGCCGCATGTGTTTACTTGAGATCAACAAATAGTCTAGGTGACGTCACAGTGCGATTGTTGTGTGCTAAGGCTCGTGTTGCGTCGGTGAAGCCGACTACGGTGCCCCGGCTTGAGTTGTGTGCGTGTTTGCTGGGAGCTCAGCTCGCCGCGGCCGCATGTCGCGCACTGCGATGTGTTATCTCTCGAAAGATATTTTGGACTGACTCATCTATCGCGCTAGCATGGTTAGGCGCCAAGTACGATAAATTAAAAACCTTTGTTGCTAACAGAGTGTGCAGTATCTTAGAGCTTACCGAAGGCTCGGAATGGCGTCATGTGCCTACCACGCTCAACCCGGCAGACTTGGCATCAAGGGGAGTAGATGCAAATAAAACTAATAACTTAGGCTTATGGTGGAACGGTCCTTCGTATTTACTTATGTCGGATACGTTTTGGCCTGCAAATAATAAAATGATAAACAATATAAGTGACTTACCTGAGATAAAATCAAACGTATGTACAAATAATGATAATGAAACAAATAAATTAATTAACTTTGATAAATATTCTAAGTTTTTTAGATTACAACGTTCTTTCGCTTATGTACTTCGATTCATACATAATTGCAAGCATTTTAATAATAAAATTACGGGTGTTTTACGGCCTGATGAACTTCAAGCTTCGTTAGAAGGGCTAGTGCGTCTTGTTCAAGAGGAACTTTATAGTTCAGAATTGAAAATGCTTCGTTCTCAAAAGACACTAAGTCCTAAAAATCCATTGTTAGCTTTAAGTCCTTTCTTAGATAGTAAAAATATTATGAGAGTTGGAGGCCGTCTAAAATATTCTTCTTACTCATTTGAGAAGCGTCATCCAATGTTGTTGCATGCTAAGCATAAACTTGTGAAATTATTGTTTCAGCATGAGCATTTACGTCTTTTCCATGCTGGTCCTCAGCTACTTCTTGCATCAATTCGTGAGTTCATCTGGCCCCTTGCTGGCAGAGACCTCGCGCGGACCACTGCGAGGCAGTGCATTGTTTGTAGGAAGGCTAGCGGGAAAACGTTAACTCCCATGATGGGTTCCTTACCTGAACAGCGCGTGAATCCCGACTTCCCATTTGCTAGCGTTGGTGTCGACTTCGCTGGCCCGTTTTTGATAACAGATAGGAAGGGGAGAGGATGCAAAATTACAAAATGTTATCTTTGCATTTTTGTCTGTCTACGACTTAAATGCTTACATCTCGAAGCTGTGAGTGAGCTCTCGAAAGATGCTTTTGTACTTGCGTTGCGACGTTTTATCGCTCGCAGAGGAAAACCTACAGAAATATTCTGCGACAATGGCCGCAATTTCGTTGCTGCGGACAAGGAAATTAAGGACTTGATCTCAACACATGCTGATGATATTGCAGGCTTTGCTTCGGGTGAGGGTATCAAGTTTAAATTTCAACCAGCGTATGCGCCCCATTTCGGAGGCCTATGGGAAGCTGGCGTGAAATCTGCCAAGTTTCACTTGAAAAGGGTTCTGGGTAATGCACATTTGACATTTGAAGAGTTAGCCACTTTGTTCAGCCAAATTGAAGCTATCCTCAACAGCCGCCCTCTATATCCCTTATCCTCCTGTCCTGATGATCCTCAGTCCTTATCTCCGGGTCACTTCCTGATCGGACGACCGCTAACTTCGTTGCCGTCCCCTAATCTGGAAAACTTAAATTTCAACAGATTGGACCGTTTTCAGCGACTGGAACAGCTGCGTCAAAGTTTTTGGAGACGCTGGCAGCTAGAGTATCTAGCTGAGCTGCAACAGAGGCAGAAGTGGAGAGTTCCCACTCGATCGCTACAAGCTGGCGATTTGGTATTGATGAAGGAAGAAAATGCTCCACCCATGTCTTGGAAACTAGGCCGTATTCAGTCTCTGTTCCCAGGAAAGGACGGAGTCGCTCGAGTTGCCGAAATCAAGACAACTTCCGGCATTTACCGAAGAGGTGTGAAGTACCTATGTCCCCTGCTGGATGCTACGGAGGATGCTTCATTGGAGTCAGGAGCTTCCAAGGCCCCGGAGGATGTTCGTGCACCGCACTGACTGAGATGTCTTGGAGCGACACAAGCAAGCGAACCCGCACCGCGACCATTCATTCGTCCATACGTTCTTTTACACATTCATTCGTTCGTAATCATCTATCGGATCATTAGCTTGTGGAACCATCTATTGTAAAGGAAATTTTATAATATACGCATTTAAAAGTTGGAGTCAGATTTATTATTCATCGAACCCTGGGTCGAAACATTGCTTGATATGTTTGAAAAATTTAGATTCGATTAGGATTTCCTTCAAAATCCTTTAGATCGAAAGTTTGTTACGTAATTGCGGTGCAGTTAATCTCTTTAGCTAAGACATAAATTACTTTCGACGTCTATTTATCATTTACCATATTATGTTTGCCGCTTAGGGCTAAATAATAAAAGCCGCACATTAAGCCGTTGCTCCCGGCTGTCATTCGTGGATCTTTGGCAGTCGTTACGGGTCGTCTGACGCCCGAAAATCTAGGCTTACCAAGGGGTATCGTATTGCCCAGTAATTTGGTTGTGGAGGTCAGCTGCATCCTGTGAGACTGGAAGCCGACCCCAACGTAGTTGGGAAAAGGCTAGGCAAATGTTGAATACGTTTATCACTTCATTATTCATTACAACTACAACAACAATTATTATTAATGGTACAACCCAATGCAATAGTGAAGCAAACCAAAAATAACAACTTATTTTCTAAAGCTAATTACATATAATGTTATCCTTGTGAATACTTTGCTGGCTGGCAAAGCTGATTGATTGCCCAGGGTTCTCTGGTCCAAGCCGTATGACACAACACTTATTCTTCGTCACTTATAACTGAAAAGTTAATTAACTCATTAATCATTTCTATAAACGTAGTTAGAACCACTCACCTCTCTTGAGACCATAAGCTGTTAACATGACGTTACTAATAACGAAATTAACATTAAAAACAAAAATGAAGGCCACATGTTTTTATGACAAACTGGGCCTAAAATTGACACGTGTCAGTGTTAACGTTTCAGCCTAGTTTGCAATGTATCTTTGTACAAATATTTACAGTTTCCGTGATGATAATGTATGTACGTTAAGACGGTGCTAAGATTGTTACGTTTCCTTTGATGTGTAATCTTTACTAATAATAAAGTGGAAGAGTTTGTTTGTTTATTTGAACTCGCTATTCTCTGGAACTATCAATCGGATTAAAAAAATCGTTTTGCATTTGATAACCGAATTTTTGAGGAAAGCTATAGGCTGTTTAACATCACACTAAGAGTCTAAGGAGCCGAACAAAAAGAAAAAAAGTAACAAAGAACGCTAAGCGAAAATTAATAATACCGCGGGCAGGCGATGCGATGCGACGCGGTGGGTCAGGGCCGAAAATTCACGCGGACAAAGTTGCGGGCACAAGCTAGTGTAAACATAGAATGAAAGGGAAAATCTTCAGGGAAAGTAGTTTGTTTTTTGCAATTCTCGTAATATTAAGAACGTTCACAGTCTGATCTCAGTCTCAATCTGTCAAAAATGCCTCTAATTTCCCTACATTATGACAAGTTTTTTGACATTTGTTTGTCGCCGAGATGAGACTGCGACTAGATTTTGAACGTTTTAGATTACGAGAATTGGCCTTCTGATAATTGCCGAGTTTTTACTTATGAGTTGCAACGGTACAGGTAGTGCAATCCACGAAGACGCGCCCCACTCTTTTTCCTAATGCTTACAGCACAAGTGAGCAACATTCCGCTAGTGTTATATTTTTGTATTTTTGTGTTATGTGTTTATTTTTGTGTAAACTAAAACACTAGCGGAATTGACTAGCGATAACCGCTAACGATTAGGAAGAAGAGTGGGGCTCGTCTTCGTGGATTGCACTATCTGTAGTTTCAATATTCATGGTATTATTACCAGCTTTTTCTGTTTTATGCTTTCACAAGCAATGATTTGCCAACAAATTCATCTATTTCGTCTTGCCAACGTTCCGCTGGTCTGCTTCTTCTAGTTTTTCCTTTTGAGCCTTTCCAAATGGTTGTTCAGTGCTACAACGTATAGTGCGGCCAACGGGAGAATGCGTTCATGACGTCTGTCAGTTTCCTACAAACGAATACGTGTTTTGCGAATTTGATCTTTATTAGCTACTAGAATTTTCGCACTGACATATTTTAGGAACGCATTCTCTCGATGGCCGGACTGTAACTTACATAAAGCTGTTAATAGTGAATGCGTTGAGGGTAAATATGAATTTCTATAATGTTTTACTTACTGTAAAAATGAGCAATCATCCATTTTAAAGCGTTGTACAGTTACTCAAGCTACCTTATTAAAAAGTGTCGTAGTATCGTTATAGGAAAAGTTACTTTTTTATAATTTTAAAAGGCTGAACGTGAAAGAGTTGGAAATAATCAGGATACACAGTAACGATAGGAAACGAGTCGACTGTATGTACAGTCAGCAAAGGATATAAGCATGCAGGGTCGTCGAATATAGTTTAATTTAGTAAGAAACCGATTGATGTTTTCGAATAAAATTAAATTAAATTAATAAAAAACAAATAGGTCATCTATCAAATTAAATTTCATTCGAAAACATCAATCGGTTTCTTAGTAAACTTCAGCTATATTCGACGACCCTGCATACTTATCTCCTTTGCTGACTGTACAAAGATATCGGGTTTCTTTTGAAGAGTAACGCTAACAAAACGCAAAAGGAAATCATTCGCGATGCTTTTTTGTTACTCAAGGTAAAGTGAGATTGAGTTTCAAAGTTAATAGCGGATTATTAAAAAACGGAAAGGAACAACATCAAATAATTTAACAATAAATAATAATTTTGAATACACTGATTGTTGTTTGAATAAACTGATTGTTCTTCTGAAAGTTAAGAGGAAATGCGGTCGAAGAGACTTTTGAAAAAGCCTAAGTAAAAGTTTCCTCCTCCAATATTGGACCAATTTTAAAGATATTTCATAAAATGCATAAAAAGGATATATACTGTATCCCAATGTTTTTTTTTCATTAATAGTTGTCTAATTTGTACACTAGGCCTCTGTTGACAGCGGTTTAAATCGTCATTTCTTGAGGGTTCTAGTGCTTATAAAAATAATGTATCATCAAGAATGAAAACCTTATGTTTTATTTTTTGATGATACATGATTTTCTTTGTCAAGGCTGTTTAGCCAAGGCTTGACTTCCGTCGTACATTTCCTTTAGTAACTGGACGTGGTCTGTCGCGGAGATGTTGGTTCAGCTCTTTCACTAAAACAAACATCTCCGCGACAGACCACGTCCAGTTACTAAAGGAAATGTACGACGGAAGTCAAGCTTTTTTTTTTTTTTTTTGTGGATGGGTAATCATCCAATGACCCCTCCCGCTCAGGGTGGAGCAGAAGGGAGTGTCAGACTATTACTGACTAAAACCCACCCGTGTTCCTTCCTTAGCCCTTTGTGTTCCGGGGTAGCGGTAACCCTTTCGGACAATCCCGCTGCCCCGGCAGAATCCCGCTGCCCCGGCGAAGTCAAGCCTTGACTAAACTTGACCAAGGAACTATTTTGACTTCATATGTTGACGGTGACTACGCTGAAGTCAAGAGGATCATCTTCTCCTCACCTATAATTATTGTTCTCCGCTATCTATCACGTCTGTGACCTGTGGCTACGCACTTTAAACGGATCCACCTAACAAACCTCTATTCTTCTTTCTACTGAGTGTTATTGGTATTTTTTTAAAATCCTTACTGTATTTTTTATTTCTGAATTATAATATTCAGATTTACTTCCTACCTTTTTTATTTTATTAGGCAAGTAGATTTGTTACAGTATGTATTAAAAGTGATGACATAAAATAATTAAATCATTTTTTTAATTTTATCTTTATCACACTATCCTTATCACACTGGCGGTTTGCAAGCGATTCCAAAGCGAGGCGAGTGCGCAGCGAGCTCACCGCGAGTTTGCAGCGAGTGCGCGGTGAACTACAAAAATTAAACAAAATTATTTATTAATTTTTTATTATTCAAAATTAGACAATATTAGATAGAATTAGGATAAATTGGAATATAATTATTAATAACAGGTAACTATCTTATTTAATTTATTTACTCCAAGGAGATTGTACTGGGAGTGGCAATAGTTACAACGTAAGACCATCGGTAACAGTAACTCTTAACCGTTTGTAAGTCGTAACACACTTCAGTAAGCAAGCCGTCGCCAACAACAGTCGGCACAAAACCTTTCCACTCAACGCATTCCCATGCTACGGTGCTACGACGCTACGGCGTAGCGCTACGCAAGCGCTACAAGAAGTGTGGCGGCAATTACTATGAAGCATTTAAGTTCTATTTATGAATGGTTGATTGAGTGATAGTAGATCAATATTTTTAATTAAAAAATTGTCCTGTTCATATTTTTTGCTCAAACTAATCAATCAATCAAGTTGTTATTTTTGACGCAACATAGAGGAACACAGACATGCCTTTACAGAAATATTTCAATTATTAATCATTAAACTAATATCTATGTTGTGCTTTTCCGGTTTGAGGAAATCATTGAGAATAAAAAATGATCTTCAGTGAAGTACCTACTTGTTTAAAAATGTCACGAATTTATTTTAAAATTATACATACTGGTGCCGATTCTGTTGTGCCCATACTAAACTAAATTTAAGTTCAATGCATCCATTTCTTTCTATTTCATTAAAAAAAGGACAGAAGATAAATTTTAGTGCTGTCAAATTAATATGCGCGGCTGACGTAATTTTAGTAGGCAATTTTTAATCACGTCTAAACTTATTTGTAGTGGTTTCAGGCGCTGATTAATTTGAATTACATTGGTAAGACTGGTTGTCAGATTTTCGGGCTTCTGACTACCCGTAGCGACTGTCAAAGATCCATGAATGACAGCCGGGACCAACGGCTTAACGTGCTTTCCGAGACACGGAGTCTTGGTATGTAAGAAGGTCACCCATCCATCGGACCGACCGCGGCATGCGTAGCTTAACCTGATCGATCGACCCTTGTGGCTGTTATTACTTAGCTACTTAGGCTCTCCTGGTGGTTAACGAAATAAGGTGGTCCTTATTTCCTTAACCTCCTTTAAAAGGCATTATTCACAAATTCCTTTGCAGCCCTTAAAACATTCAAAAGCACAGATAAACCACCGCTGAAGCATGTGTTATCAGTGCTTATCGGTGAAAGGTCATTCGCGTGACAGCAAACACTCACTAGGGGGCGCTGTTCGCGGAAGTCGGCAATACCTAGTTTGGGTCTAGAAATCTAGATTAAATATAGAATAGCCTTGATTTGAGTTGGATTGAGTTTGACTTTTTTAGTAGTGGGTTTGCATTTGACGAGTTTTTATTGGCCTTTTGGAAATTAAGTGTAATTGTTAATTTACTTTTGTTTTTTTTATATCTATTGGTGGTTATTTGGAGGCCAATTATTTATTAATTTCAAAATTAGACACCTTATAAAGTCTGATTTGAAATTGTGATATATTTCACGGCGCAAGATAGCTTTTACCAGAAGTGGTCATCGTGTTACTGGTTCAGCAGCTTCAATATCATGAGGATTGTGACGGAATATAGCAGTTTGTCGTGGATGTGGTACGGCAGCGCCTCCCCTGACATAATCTCTATCGTCAGAAGACAGCCGCCACGCAACTACCGACGCTCTGCTAGAGTAAGTGTGCATACACACGAGCAACACGCGTCCGCTGCTGCAGTCGACAACACGCCGCTCGTGTATTTGAGCATCGCACTCAAATACAGCAGAGTGACCCGGCAGAGAACCAAAATTGTCGACATAGCTTACAGAATAAGCAAACTGAAGTGGCAATGGGCCGGCCATATTAGCCGTAGAACCGATGACCGTTGGGGTAGACGTGTTCTTGAGTGGAGACCGCGAATTGGTAAACGTAAGGTGGGACGCCCTCAGGCTAGGTGGAGCGACGATCTCGCAGGATGGCTGGTTGAGAGTTGCCGAAAATGGAGTTGAATGGCGTGCAACAGGAGAGGCTTATGTCCAGCAGTGGACTGCTGTAGGCTGATGATGATGATGACTCAAATACAAGGGCGGCATCTTGTCGACGGCAGCCGCCGACGCGCTGATGGCGGGCGTCGGCGGGTGTCGATGGCTGTAGTTGCCTCTGTCGTCGACGCGTGTACGCAGTAACCAGCCAGTGGCACTCTTATCTCTTCGGTGATTCTCGATTTCGACACAAGACGGCGTCACTTGCTGCGCCGTCATATTTATTAACGCAAACATTAAGTAGGTAGGTTAGTGCTCGCAAATACTACTTAAGTGTGTTTCTTTAAGGCAAAATCGAATTCAATATACCAGAAGGGCAATTCCCGTAATTTTAAGAACGTTCACATTCTTTTTTTTTTTTTTTTTTTTTTTTTTTTTTGTGGATGGGAAATCATCCAATGACCCCTCCCGTTCTGGGTGGAGCAGAAGGGAGTGTCAGACTCTTACTGACTAAAACCCACCCGTGTTCCTTCCTTAGCCCTTTGTGTTCCGGGGTAGCGGTAACCCTTTCGGACAATCCCGCTGCCCCGGCAGGCTTCGGCCCTTTCGGGCCCCTTCCTTATGCTGACATCTCTTTGAGGCGCGCGTGGAACACGTACGCGCCGTCCGGCACGGGCCTGGTCCTGATCGGACGGAGAGTTACCCATTACTCTCCGCCCGCAGGCCCGCGCCTACGGTGGCCGGGAGTCGTCTCGCGGCTCCCAACGCCCGGGGCGTCTCCCGCGGCGGCTGGGACGTGAGGCCCTCTCCCTCAGCCGTCCCGCCACCTCCTTCGCTAGCATGACTGCTTCGCAGAAGGAGGTGACTGCCTCCCACTCCCTCTCGCCCCGGACCATGGCTTGAACCAGGGCCGGGCGCGAGAGGTCGACGTTCACATTCTGATCTCAGTTTATCTATCATATAAATTATTATTTTTTTTTTTGTTATTTATCTCATTCGTTAAAAATACTTCTAATTTTCCTAATTTTTTACTAGTACGATTGATTATTGTTAAGATGAGATTGCGACTAGATTTTGAATGTTTTTAATTACGAGAAGTGGTCTTCTGAACTACTTAACGAGTGATTTTAGACTTATCCAATACTGTCTATTGGTCCTTATAAATTTAATTTCTATTTGACATAATGTAATTATTTGATTAGGGTCTGTCATTATTATACCTGCTTCCACGAAAAGCTATTAATGAAAACATCTTCTCTTCTCTTTTGCTATTTCCATTGTCTATTCCACAATTCAATTTCATTATTTTATTATAATACGACTCCATTTAACATACCAATAAACCATCTCACTCGAATGGAAGCTCGATAATTTCTAACGTTGCTCACATCATAAATACCAAAACCATTTCACAATAACCTCTAACGCTATTACAGTAAAGTTCAATTTCCTGCAAATTGAAATTATTTTTATTTCACTCAACTTTAAAATGACCAGTATAAGAGGACCTTTTTGCACAAATAAGTCACTTGTAGTCAGGGTTCAATTTATATGTTGGTTAGTATTAACCCAACCCCGACTGTCGAAATAGGTATTTTGCGTGTGTAATTTAATAGTTATAGTTGTGGTTCTTTTAACTGAGATGCCAGTTTTTATATAATTATACAGTTTATTGTAGGAACGGCTATAAAGGCCTGCGCAGACGAGGGATTTTTGTCCGCGAACAAATTGTCGACAGCGGTGGAATGTATGAAAATCCTAGCAGTCTTCTTGTCCTTCGTGTGCGTTATTGCATAGATTTAAATCACAAATAGAAATAGAATTGATTGAGATTTGATTTAGAATTATTAAAGCGCTCTTCTTCTCACTACTTATTTAAAAAAAATTCATAATTGTTTCTGTTATTATTTTTATTTACCACTTGTACATTACCTATACATTATGGATTGCAATAAACGATTTGAGATTTGATTTCCATACGTTCTATCGTTGCGGACAATTTGTCCGCGTACAAATTGTCCCTCGTCTGGGTAGGCTATAATGCATCGGTACCTACAAGTTTTATATGATGACTAGCAGCGCCCCTCGGTTACACCCGCGTAAGTGTCGATCCCGTGGAAATATCGAGATAAAACGTATCCTATGTGCTATTCTGATGTATAAGCTATATTATTGTAAAGTTTCATCAAAACCCGTTTAGTAGTTTTTGCGTGAAAGAGTAACAAACATCCGTCCATCCATCCTCACAAACTTTCGCGTTTATAATATTAATAGAATAGTAGGATAGGAGAGGATAGGATGCGCTATCAATCAATCTTTTGTAGCACTATACTATTAATATTAATAATATTATAAAGAGGAAAGATTTGTATGCATGTTTGTAACGAATTGGCTCAAAAAGTACTGGACCGATTTTAAAAAATCTTTCATCATTTGAATGCTACATTATCACTGATTAATATAGGCTTTTTTTTCCACCCGTGCGTAGCCGGGACAGGCCGCTAGTTTGTAATGAAATTCGGTATGTTCATTTCTAATCAATCGGCCTAGAGTGTTGGTTAAATCGATATTCGTTCATCACAAAAAGCGAAGTATCGAATGTCCTATATCTGTTGTTATCGTTCTCGCGTTTTCACTTTTTGCCATAACAGAGTTTTTCTGCGACTTGTAGATCATCGTTCATTTTCATTATCATCGCAATACGACAACTTTTTTTGCAACTGTAACGTTATTTTCTCATAAATCTTCGAGATTAGAGCTTAAAAGTTAAAATTATCACCTCACAAGATTATCATCCTAATCTTCTCACATGTTCCAATCAAACCAGAAGCTCGAATTTGCCCAAATACACCTTAACTGTTGGTTATAAAACAAAGCGCAGTGCGCCGCGTAAAGTAGTTTAACAGTAAAAATTTCATTTGCCACCCCTTGCACAAGGCGCCCGAGCTAGATTTTATCTTGCTTGCAGGCTTGCTCACGCTGTGGCTCCGTTTTTTGTGGATTTTGACGTGCTCAGAATTTTGGATTTATTATGTTTCGTTTAACTTCATTATACTCATCATTATGAACAACTTTTCCTATGGGACCAACCCCGAAATCGTGAACAAAAAATCAGTTGATCCATACATTACGTCGAGTTATGCGAACATAAGTGTCATGGATCGGCTGATTTATTTAGTAACGGTGTATACATACACCGTTACATTTTAATCGTTTTAATCCTAAAAAGGGGTCATTGTACTCATCATTATGAACAACTTTTACTATGGGACCAACCCTGAAATCATAAAAAATAAATCAGCCGATCCATGACACTTATGTTTGCATAACTCGGAAGGGGTCATTATACTCATCATTATGAACAACTTTAAGGTTTAAGGATTAAAACGATCAAAATGTAAGGGTGTATATTGATTTGTGTGAATCAACTTTATTAAAAAAAATATGGTAAATAAAGCCGATGTCGACCAATGCCTGAAGTGAATTGGAAAAACACACACACATTATACTCATTTGTGTAAAGAAAAAAGGAACAACTGTAGACAAACCAAATTCTTACGCAATGTAGATGTTGTTGCGTTAGTATGGGACTGAAACAACAAAATAAAAACATAAACATTAAATATCGTAGGTACTGGATTTTTGTTACAAGATGACAATTCCAAACGTATGAGCGTACCTTTAATCTTGCTTCGTATGGTATCGTACAAGGTTATACAATGTACAAGGCTGATTGTCCAAGGTACAACACCAAACGATGTATCCAATTAAAAAAAAAAAAACTGTTTTATTTATTTTTTTATTTAGGCAAACCAACTAAATACACACAAAGAAATTCAAAGTACATATCATCTACAAATACAATAGCATTGCAGGCATCTAAATTAAAGGTAAGTACATAATTTTATTAAGAACCCACTAAGTATCCTACTTCCTACTAATATTTCCTACTAATATTATAAATGCGAGAGTTTGTGAGGATGGATGGATGGATGTTTGTTACTCTTTCACGCAAAAACTACTGAACGGATTGGGATGAAACTTTACAGTAATATAGCTTATACATCAGAATAACACATAGGATACTTTTTATCCCGATATTCCCACGGCATCGAAACTTACGCGGGTGAAACCGCGGGGCGCAGCTAGTACAATACTAAAAACATAAAGTTGGATAACAATTTAATTAGAACTAATATCAAAATCTCTTATACTTAAAATTAACTTGATTTAAATAAATAGGATTGAATTAAATTAAATGTATGATTAAAATAAATAAGAAGCTAATAAAATAATAAAAAAACACACAAAATAAAAGAAAAGGAAAAAAAATAAATTAAGGAAAAATTACATAAGTAACATTAAACACGATTTTAGACCCTGCAGACTCCACAACACAACTCATCTTTACCTCATTAACTAGACTAGACACTATAACTTTCAGCTAAATATTCCTTTGAAAAGCTTGAATATTAGCTAGATGAGCCGGCCATCTAATCTAACTTGGGTAGGTATTTATAATTAACTAGTTGACCTGGCGAACTTCGTACCGTCTCAGATTTTTTTTTTGTTATTTTTTCCCATGTTTTAATAATAAAGAGAAACAAATAAAAGATCATAAAAATCGGTCCAACCTTTCTTGAGTTCAAAATAGTGTAACTAAACTTTGATTTATACAAGGTGTAACATAATTAACGCAAGACCCCATACACCCCAATTAGAGTTACAATGACCAAAACTTATTTTTTTTAAAGCTTGCTATTTTTATTAAGAAAATCGTGTTGACACCAGAGTTAATTTATGCATTTAAAATTGAGTCTTATTGCATTGAAATAAGATTCATTTTATTTGGCTCAATCGGCGGAAGGTATGAAAAAACACATAATTTTTGAAAAAATATAGTTATTTTTTCAAAAATTATGTATTTTTTCATACTATTGAATCGCTTTCAGTAACTTTGAATAATTATGGCCAAACTACTTTCAGGACTTGCGTTTATTCTGTATATCTTTGTGTTAAAAAATATATCGGATAATCTCCTAATTCTGTTTCCAGTACTCCTTTAACTAAGAGATATATTTATCATCAATCCTTCTATAGTTCTTCTTTAGTTGAGATTTTAACTCGTTCACCGCCGGTGTATCATTATCGCATATGCTTGTTATTAATACAGTGTGAATCAAAAATGATATACAGTGCCATTAGCGTTCAAAGGATTCTGTATCACGTAGTCATCAGTGTACCTACGAGATGGGTTGTGTGATGTGTATCAGAAAAGATAAACCAGAAGGCCAATTCTCGTAATTTAAAACGTTCAAAACCCAGTCGCAGTCTCATCTCCGCGACAAACAAATGTCAAAATCTTGTCAAAATGTAAGGAAATTAGAGGTATTTTTGACAGAAAGAGACTGAGATCAGACTGTGAACGTTCTTAAAATTATAAGAATTGGTCCTCTGGCCTAAAAAATTTGACAACTAACAAAAGTGCTTGGTAGGCCAGTGTATCTTCTCGCAGAGGCGATCGGCAGCGGCGGCGACCTCTCGCGCCCGGTCCTGGTTCAAGCCATGGTCCGGGGCGAGAGGGAGTGGGAGGCAGTCACCTCCTTCTGCGAAGCAGCCATGCTAGCGAAGGAGGTGGCGGGACGGCTGAGGGAGAGAGCCTCACGTCCCAGCCGCCGCGGGAGACGCTCCGGGCGTCGGGAGCCGCGTGACGACTCCCGGCCACCGTAGGCGCGGGCCTGCGGGCGGAGAGTAATGGGTAACCCTCCGTCCGATCAGGAGCAGGCCCGTGCCGGACGGCGCGTACGTGTTCCACGCGCGCCTCAAAGAGATGTCAGCAGTAAGGAAGGGGCCCGAAAAGGCCGAAGCCTGCCGGGGCAGCGGGATTGTCCGAAAGGGTTACCGCTACCCCGGAACACAAAGGGCTAAGGAAGGAACACGGGTGGGTCAGTAAGAGTTTGAAACTCCCTTCTGCTCCACCCAGAGCGGGAGGGGACATTTGATGATTTCCCATCCTCAAAAAAAAAAAAAAGGCCAGTGTACCATTTATAGATACACACTGTGAAAAACCTGAAAAGAGCACAATAAGGGAGAAGGTAGATTTTAAAACATGTATAGACCATAAATATAGCAATAAAACAAAAAAAAAATATGAGGAAAAAATGTTTTACTACGCTTGGTGGTGAACGTGTCGATATAAGATAGATGTGCTGGCTACTTACTTTTGGGTACGAGATTATTGATAACTAGCAGCGCCCCGCGGTTTCACCCGCATAAGTGTCGATCCTGTGAGAATATCGGGATAAAAAGTAGCCTATAAATTAATCCAGGGTGTCAGCTACCTCCATACAAAATTTTATTAAAATTGTTCCGGCCGTTTGAGCGTGAAGAAGTAACAAACTTATAAAATGGCTGTTTGTGTGAGTTTAAATGTTTGTAAACGCACCCACGATACAGGAGTAATTCCTAGTGTGGGGCAAAGTTTTTTTAAAAAAAAACAAACAAACAAAAACACACTCACAAACTTTCGCCTTTATAATATTAGTGGGATTGTTGTTTCCACATTGTATAATCTTTCGCACAAGCACTTAATTTTGTTTCCAATACTCTTCTAGTAAAAACTATGTTCACCAAAACAATCCTTCAATTATAATAGTTGTTGATACTCTGAAACCATAAAACACTCTTATGAATTTATGTGAAGCATCTGTTTTATGTGAACCGTTACTGCTGTCATTGGTTCTGTCTCGCTGAAGCACGCGTGAACACATGATATTCAAATAGGATTTAAAATTTCAAAAGCTTGTCTAAAACAGTTTTAACTTTTAGCACCTAGAATACTTAAAGAACAATGGCGAGGAAATTGTTGATGGAATTATTGTGCGTCTACTTATGTCACCGTGATAGATACCGACGAATTAATTTACTAAGTTTTATCAAATTAAGTTTATGTCCTATCGAAGTCTGGCAAAATAATCACCATTAGTCAAAACTGAATTGACTAAAGTTCGTTTTTTAATCCCAGATACTAATCTGACATTTAGGCCTTTTGTGTTTGAGTTTTTTTAGTATAGAACTTTGACATTACACCTGTCAAATTAATATCTGGGTTTATAAAACGAACCATAGTTTATTGTTTTTAAAATATAATCATGGCGTAGTTTTCTTTTTCTGGATTGACTTCATGACTTTTGGCTAAGCTGAACTTTTAATGTTGCCATATAGCAAAAACCTTGGTTAAGTTACAAAAAATGCTTTGCTTTACCTATTGCACTTAAGAAATACATGTCTGCATCAGAATAAAAATGTGAAAATAAAAATAATTGTGCTAAGAATATAGCGGTCATCGTTTTTATTACATGAATGAAATCACAATAATTACTATTCGAGTATGGCAAGATCACCAACAAAAGAACATGCCATTTCATTTGTCAAACAGCCTACTGAAACTGGTCGTTGGATACTAGATATTTGTGTTTTCCATCGATTTTCCGTGGTTTTCGATGGACTCTGAGGTTTATTGTTCCTTGTGTGAGTACTGCTGATCGATTCTGTAAAAATGTCGTCGTGATAACTTAAGTGAAGTGAACGTGAAGTGATTTATCAATAGGGGCAATCCCTAGCATCAGGTGGAATGACAGCTCACTTCACCTTAGTTTTCACGGTGAGATTTTTACAGAATAGCACTGCTGCTTGCCTATGGATTCTGTATTTTTTTCTGGTCTTATGACTGATGACAACTAAGATGTTCTAAAAGACTAGCGACTCACCCCTACTTCGCACGGTTTTTTCAACTTGAAAAAATATCGAGATTTCTTTATTATATTTAAGATGAATATAAAATACACATGATCCTTCCGGAATGAATTATCAAAACCGCGTCAAAATCCATTGTGTAGTTTAGAAGGACTAAGCAGTCACACAGATAGACACGAAAAACTTTGTTTAATACTTACTATTTATAGATTCTGCAGTCAGAAACTAGGCTATATGTATCACGAAGTAAATATACCATAGGCCATTTACGCACGAACGAACAAAACATGGTGAACGAGAACATCGATCACGGAACATTTGGTTCGTACGTGCGGTCGTAAATTAGCAAAGCGAATACGAACACCGTGCGAACACAGCTCTTATTGTGTTCGCGCTCAACCCCTCAGTAATCATGAATTCACCGTTGAAGTGGTCGACAGTGAAGTAGCATCAAATTTCTCCGAACACCGTCCGTACAGAACAAACAAATTGGATCGCCACGAACATTTTTAACGAACACAGTGTTTGATGTTCGTTAGTGGTACGCACGTGCGAACAAAGTGTTCGATGTTCGTGTTCTCCATGTTTTTATTCGTTCGTGCGTACATGGCTATAATACATGATGTATTTTTTCATACTAACCGCCGATTGAGCCAAATAAAATTAAATCTTATTTCAAGATGTTAAAACTCAATTTTAAATGCATAAAGTAATGCTATTGTCAACACGATTTTCTTAATAAAAATAGCAAGCTTTAAAAAAAAAAAAAAGTTTAGTCATGCTTTTAACTCGATACTCTATTGGGGTGTATGAGGTCTTGCGTTAATTATGTTACACATTGTATATATCCATATATGGTGTGCATAATAAAGAGTATTCTATCTGTATAGCAGTGGCGGCCCAATGGTATCGACCCCGATGGACTAGACGTAGGTCGTGGGTTAGAATCCAAGCAAGCGCTTTACTTTATGTAATTTAATTCATCACCACTCTCAAAATGGCGAAGGAAAACATCGTGAGGAAACTGGCATGTTCTAGAACCAAAAATTCGAATACATGTCACATGTACCAACTCGCACTGGGCCCGCGTGGTGGATTATGGCCCACTCCCTCTCACAGAGAAGAAGCCTGTGTCCCAGCAGTCGGAACATTAACGGCTAATTATACTTATGCTATCAATTTATCTATACCATTCCTTCATGGTAACTATGTACAATAAAAAAAAACATACCATGTGAATTTTAAATATCATTCCAGAACGTGATTCTTTTAAAAATAATTAACATTTAAATAAAATCACTTTTGTATAGCATAACCTCAGGCCACTCCGCTATTCAACCAGTATACGGCCTTTCGTATTTCGTGTAATGGAACGCGCAAGCTAATGTAATTGAGATTTTTTTTTAGTTTCCCCTTTTAAAATGAGAGAAACTGTATGTTGAGGTTAGGAGCCGACCGTTTTGCGCACTGTACGTAGTGTATATATTTCGTGAATGTGTTTTTTGTGCCGATTGTACACGTCTACGCTAAAAGTGTTTTATGAGTGTATTTAGACTCGTTTTTTTTTTGTTTATGGGTTAATAAGGATCAATCTGGGTTTGTTCCAGTCTTCCTTAGGTGGTTTATTAGAAAACAGGGTTCAATAAGATCTGATTTAGCAGGAATAGGTACCTAACATACAGTGAGGAACTACTAAATGTATAACTACCTAAATAAAAGTTAAAAATTTATTCATAATCTCACTGTAAAATTTTACTTTAAGATTTTGTCTTAGTAATGTTTATCTCCAAATATTAACTTTTGATAGTATTGAGGATCTTCTAGTAGGTTATTTACAGTGATATTTAATTATAAAACACCCTACACCTACATACTACACACACTATTATCTTTATAAAACTTTTTATTCTGTTTGCCTCCGTGAATTGTTAATTTTTTCCAAATTACTCCAGAGTTATGTTTGTTTGTGGCTACGGAAAAACAGACAGAGAGAGAGCGGACTCATAAGTCACAGGAACTTACACCTAGCTCAGGAGTCAGGGTATTTACATACTGACCTTTTTAGTAGCATTTTATGCTTTTGTCATAAGTATACTGTTATTATGGGCTTTTGTGATATTAATATTTTGTTCATATTTATTTATTTACTAACAATAGTTTAATTCATACAAACTAGTCCATTAAGCCTCAAATCTCTTAAAGGCATCTGACGATAGAAGATTTTTCTTGTTTAAGTGTCAAATAAAAGAAAGAAAAATATTTATTACGACACGTACAGGAAGATCACAAACTAAACTAAACACAGTCAAAATAAAAAAAAACAAAATATTTAAAAAAAAAGTAGGTAACAAAAAGAAAAATGAAACAGAAAGTTCATGCTGTTTCATACACGTTATTATGTAATACAATGCTGTACTTATATATTACAGTTTACACAAACGCATTCCGCGGCGGTGGTTCTGCCAAGAAGTTGGAAACAAGCGAAGATTAAGACCGGGGCTAAAGTTCTCTGCTCTTTGGGGATTACAAGTATTATGATAAATAACTTAATAACTTTCATCTTTGTGTAAACAAATCCTTTAGAAATAAACATGATTAGTACTTTAGTTTAGTTAACATTTTCGTTTTCTTTGAATGGAGAGGGAATATGTTTTTCGGTTTAATAACGATGAATTTTAGTTTTAGTAAGTGTAACTTGTTTTAGGATATTTTTTTCAGGAAATGTCGCTTGAAAGTTTAAGGTGCCACTTTTCGATATTTTTCTATACAAATTTCGGGAGAATATTACTCCACTGTTTGGCATTGTGCATCCAAAGTTAAACATGATATCGTTTTGACTTATTATTAATTGTGTCTGTACGGAAACAGAATAGTAAAATAAAACGTCATTAAAAAGTTATGAACCAACAAAGATTCGTTTTTGTTGCTATTTTTAACGTAACTTTGGGTGTAAATAAGTAATAAAAGAACTGTAAAATCTGCAAAACCAAGTCCGTACCGACAAAGCTCAATTATCAAAGTACAATTAATCAATAAATTTTATTTGTAATTGATTTATGCAGTGGTTTTTTCATAAAACTCGATTTTCCGAAGCACTTTTCGAATTTTTTTACGCGCCTATCAGTTCGGAACGGTGTTTCTGTGCGTGAGAACTAGACGTTGTTCATGTAGACTAGCGTCTAATTATTCATCACTGATACTAGCACTGTAGGACACAAAGCCAGGCGAGACAGCGTGCTTTTTGGCCATGACCACCAGCGAGTTCGAGCTCGCGACTAGTTTACTCTTAATAACGGATTTACGAGCAAAAATATTATGAGATAAGATACTAGGTTCTATCTACTGTGCCTGATGATATACACTTGTAGTCCCAGATGATATAAACTTGTATACAAAACCAAAAATGCCAGCCAGTCAGTGTTTGTGTTGATAGGAAGGGCTACAGAACAGTAACGTAATTTCGAACGTTTTTTTTTATCGTAAATACACCTATCCTATAGCATTTTGATTTCAATTCTTGCAACAAGCACAATAAGTATCACCCAAGTCTAAAAAGTAAGTAAATATTATGTGCGTTTTGCACATAATATTTACTTAGCTTTTAGAAGTCTAAAAATTAAGTAAATTTATTGTCCAAGTGGCTAGTAATAGTGTCCAAGTGGGCACTTGACAAACGAGTATTGACAAAATATAAAAAGTGAAATTGTTGGAATTTACGATACGTTTACTCGTGCTAGGCTCACAGTATCATCATGCTGAGATAGGAGCCTATTGGCCTCGTATAGGACTTTTTGTTTCATTTTTCTTTTTGTTACTTTTTTAATTTTTATTTTAGTATTTTAATTTAGACTGTGTTTAATTTAGTTTGTGATCCTCCTGTACGAGTCGCAATAAATACTTTTTCTTTCTTTCTTTCTTTTACCCTCATTTTCTTGTGTTCAAATGTAAAAGTCGGAATAAAGTTCGAATCTCTCAAAATCTTTTGAGTCCAATATCAAGTTGAATTGGCGTCAAAATCTCCGCGGCTTTCTATTTCATCTTGTCGGGGGCTCTTTGTTTTGCACTGACTTGTCAACACAAGAGCTACTTACTGATTTTATACTTATCTGAGTTTTATATATCACTAGCAGCCTGTCCCGGCTTCGCCCGGGTGGACATTTATTTTTTAAACATTTTATTTTTTCTTGCAATTAAAAAGCCTATATAAATCAGTGATAATGTAGCATTCAAATGGTGTTTTTAAAATCGGTCCAGTACTTTTTGAGCCAATTCGATACAAACATACATACAAACCTTTCCTCTTTATAATATTATTATAGTATAGATTACAATAAATTGTTGAAAGAAAGAAAGAACCGTATTTTTTGCGACTCGTACAGAAAGATAGGTCAATAGGTTTTAGATATAATACTCATTATTGCACAGTAGCACCCACGTCTTTTTCTTGTAATTCTCCATGAGCCGCCATCTTATCATCATATCTTTATTTAACTATTTATGTACCCACATATAACCACAGGGACAGAAATATATGTACAGACGCCAACACATCAAGCTACCCGAAATTGTCAAATATTCCCAATCTACTTTGAACTTTATGTTTTAGCGATAAAGTTGAAAATCTATTAAAGAAATTTGAACGATTGTAGTAGCTTTATGTGCTGGCGTCTGCACAAAGGTGATGCTTATTTCTAAAGAAATCTCTTCCAGTATACCTGCGATAGTAAAGTTGTATATATTTTTGTAATCACCTATTAAAACCTTGTATTTTGATACCCCACTCGATAAGTTTTGAAAAAAAAAAAATTTGAAGACATAATGTGGCCCAAAAATCGGCCATTTTATTTTTTTTCAATTTTGATATACCCAGTGTCACTCCCACAATAAAGATGAAGGCACCTCTCAAGCTGAAATCGATCAAGCCGTTTAGGCTACAGAGCGCGCCAAAGAAATGCAAACATACATACATACATACACTCGAAAAACATAACCCTCCTTCTGGCACACTCGGGCAAAAAGACACGCCCCAATAATTCTTTAAACTTTTCCAAAATACGCTTCATCATCTCACCTAAACTTCTCAAAGCCTTATTATCTAACCTAGATCTCCTATCTTCTGACAATGTATCAAATACATCCTTATACCATTTATCACCCAACTGCTAATGTGCAGATATTTTCGACAGCCCGCCGTAGCCCGCGGGAAGGGCGGGGATCATCCATTATATCACGCAGACGAGTCTAAGTTATGCGTACACAATCTAAGTTGCTGTAGCAATTTGTTCGCGAATTATATTGGTGTTACCCTATTTCGAATGTGTGATTAGGGGCTTAGTTTTGCGTCGGATTGGTATGGAAATGTTTGAATTGATTCGGCTAAGTTCGGGATTTATTCGTTTTCGGGAATTGTGTCTGTTTTTTTTTAATTTTGATCTTTTATGAATATATTTTTCTTATGTATTAAAATGCTTATATTCAATATAACACAACTGAATAAATTAAATGAAAACAAAATCTTCGTATAAATATTCATCAAAAGTTTCACACTCGAACATTCATATTTTAAGGGTGCAATAAAGTAGTAGCGGTATTAAAATTTATACGTCATATCTGGCGTATCTTGGTTATTTCTGGCTAAAATTTTTGCTACAGAACGACGATACGAGAAAATCAAAAACTAATTAGTGCCACAAAATAAAAGAAGTCTACAGACTCACTAATATCAGCTATTTATTCGTCCTTTTTTTTTGGAAGAAACCAAGTCATTAATTCATTTTCCCAGCATTTTGTGTAAAGAGCAAACTATGTGATAAGATCTTATAAGATAGTTATCGCCATTTATATCCTCCGGCGGGTAACTATCGTATACAATGTACATGCAACCATATATACATGTCTGTATATATTTATAACCCTTTGTACAAGCCAGTCTTGTTACCCCAAGGTATTCGACAGGGATCGTATGTTGTTTTAATAAGTAGCTTGTAACAATAACACTGTATTTGATAGTAAGGTAGGATCATATGTGATGCTTGGGTGATTTTACGGGGTGTCCCTGGAAGTATGGATCAAATCGAATAGGGGCGTGGGCGAGGTCATTTCCAAACTTTTTGATCCTGATAATGATTGAGAATTATTTTACGGTTCAAAAGTTGTGACCAATTTTTTTCAATCGTTTCGCATAGTGCTCGTAGAAAAAAAATCATTAAAAAAACTATCAGGGCTGTCTAAAAAACTTAAATTGACAGTTCCTGGTAGTTTTTTTAAAATGATTTTGTTCTTTGAGCACTATGCAAAGTGATTGAAAATAACAAAAGTTGGTCATAACTTAGAACCGTAAAAAAATTCACCAACATTCTCAGGATCAAAAAGTTTGGAAATGACTGCCCACGTATTTGATTTTATCCATACTTCCAGTGACATCCTGTATAGTTGAAGATTGCAATCCCTATTTAATAATTTCTTTAAGGGCTGATCTTTGAATCAACCGATATTTTTTATTCGTAGAATAAAATTGACGTCTTGACAGTTTTTGTATAGAAGAACTGTCAAAAATTCAAAATTATTCCTACGATAAAGTTATCTGGCGTTAGAAAAATCAGCCATAAGGCAAATAAATTAAAGCATCAGGATGATTTTTATGATTATCTAATATATAAAATTCTCGTGTCACAGTGTTAGCGTTCACCATACTCCTCCGAAATGGCTGGACCGATTTGTATGAAATTTTGTGTGCATATCGGGTAGGTCTGAGAATCGGCTACTATCTATTTTTTTTTGCAAAACGACGTTTGCAGTAATTAAATAATAATAATATTTGTTACGGCCTCGAATCATATTTAGGTCAATATTATGATCTGATACTGACTTGCAAATTGCAAGATTCGTTTCTTGCCCTAATAACCTATTGTATTGTGATTAAAATATGATTCGCGATCATAACAATATGACATTACAGAATTATAATCATTAGAATCAGCAATACAACTCCTTGAGTTTTTGGCTCAAATGTCATGATTTCATAAAGTAGTCATTCAATGAGGTAATAGGAACTACGAGAGTGGTATTGGTGATCTTTATGATTTTAGTTCTATAAATTAACTAGTACTTCGCCCGCGACTTCGTCTGCGTGTATTTCGTACTTTCCTCTAAAAATTTCAAAAATGTTTATGATCTTCATAATTTTACTTAGATAATTATTCGTGCCAAGTTTCAAGTTTATTAACCAAATTAATAATATTTTTCATATAAACTGTATCCCAGCTTTTCACCGCCACAGGGGTGGAGTTTCGAAAAATCGTTTGGAATGTGTTCATTACTTGACTCACATATTACTTATACCAATTTTCGAGTTAATCAAGCCACGCAGTAAAATAATCCCCTGTATAATTAACTACCCCTTTTCACCCGTTAGGGGTAGATTTTCGAAAAACCCTGACACACGTTATTCTTTATTTTTGATCTTATGTATAAATACTGAGTTTCGAGTTAATCGGACCGCGCGTTAAAATTCTTCCATAAAAATCTTGACATCCTCCAATCCCCTCTTAGCGGGTAGTTTTGAAGAAAAAAAATGCCAAACTTCATAATTTACTTAGATAAGTATTCGTGTCAAGTTTCAAGTTTATTAACTCAAAGAATAAGATTTTTCATACAAACAAAATCCCCCCTTTTCACCCCCTTAAAGGTCGTATTTCCAAAAACCCCTTCTTAGTGCTCCCCTACATAATAAAAGGAAGCCGTATGTAAAATTTCACGTTCCTAGTCCTAGTAGTTTCGGCTATGCGTTGATATGTCAGCCAGTCAGTCATTCAGTCAGTCAGTTTCTCCTTATATTTAAATAGATAGATATTTTTTAAGGCCGCAAATGACATTTAGATCAATATAATACTGGCCTGCGAAATGAAAAAAAAACGTAAGAAAATTTGAATTTCGCGGGCGACCCAGACGCTTAGCCTTACTGGCAGTATAAATTAACGGTAGAAAATAATTGCCACTATCACAAAGCTCGGTAGATTGTTGATTGCAGTTTGAAGCTATCCAAAGGACGTGGTTGCCAAACCTCTTGATGTGGGGTAGCTGTCCCTTCCGACAGTAAGCCGACTTAAACTCACCCTTTTCGATTTAAATTATAGTCAAATTGCGATGTCTCCCAAATTCAAGGAAAATTTGTCACATCCTTACACATTTTAAACTTATTCAAAATTGCAGACCATAAAATGCTGTTTATCATTTTCGACTTCATGAATTTTGTTGCAGTAAAATTTTGAGAAAACGCTTTAGCTCCTTTAGATTTATAGCTTTTGAAACTAAGCTATTGAGTTCTAGAAGGAGGAGGGGTGCGGGGGAGGGGTACAGAATAGTGGAAATGCAAAGAGCTGGTCGCTTTAATAGAGTAATTAAAAGTAGCTCTTTAAGTCCCTGGTACCAAATGAGCGGGAGAAACTGAATGGTAGGAAAGAAGTATTTAGTACTTTTTGTTTATAGCTTTTCTTAATAGTCTATAGGTATTTAGCTAGTTGCCCTTTTTTTTTAGTAAATTCACTTTATGGACCGCAAATCACTCGTTTATTTCATTACAGACAAGCTGTGTAGAGGTTCTAAATCGAAATAAAGTTCGAAATACAAATAATGGCCCAAGGGTTTAGGCTAGAACTAAAGTTAGATTTTGTTTTGTAATAAGGACTGATTTGTTTTCTGCCAACGCCAGATAATTTTATCCGAGGAATAATTTTTAATTTTTAACAGTTCTTTTTTTCCACGAATAAAAAATATAATATGTCGATTGATAAATCAGCTCTAAGACGGCTAAGATTTGCTTTTTTTGTTTTTTTGTTTATAAGGTAAAGTCGGCCTTTGTCAACTTTTTTAATGACGAACTTTTAAGAGATCAAAGAAAATCTTTGAAAAAAAAAAGCATAATGTAACATCACGCCCATCTTTCCCGAATTGTTTAGCAGAGGTGAAGTCCGTAATTTCGTAGGAACAAGACGTTATACAAAAGACCGCGATACATCTTCGACATAGTTTCTTTTGTGTCGAGATTTTCCGAGGCCTGGCGATCTAAATTCGTTGCTCAACCGACAAAGGCACCACCACTGTGCAGAGCTTGTTTTAAAACAACACAAAATAATAGTAAATTGTCTTTTGTCGGTTTAAGTTTTGATTAAAAATCTCTTAAAAACTTTATCATAGCCCAAAAGTTAATTTATTAAGTCTGCTATAAAACGTGGCAATGCTGTCAGCCTTTTGGGTACTTTTTCTGTTGACAACGACGCGGACGAATTTTTTTGATACCGTATAATTGTTTTCCTTTTTTTTATATACATGCATATTATTAATATTATTTTAAGTCTGTAAGCTTATACAAGGTGTAACAGAATCAACGCAAGTCCTGAAAGTAGTTTGTTCATAATTGATTACTGAATCGATTTCAGTAATTTTTAATATAGATTTTACTGACCGCCAATTGAGACAAAGAAAATTAAATCTTATCTCATCGCAATAATACTCAATTTTAAATGCATAATAAAGTAATGCGATTTTATAATAATAATAGTTAGTTTTAATAAAAAAAATAATTTCTGGTTATTGTAATATGCTTTTAACTCAATGCTCTAATTGGGGTGTATGAGGTCTTGCGTTAGTTATGTTACATATTGTATACTAGCGGCCCGTCCCGGCTTCGCACGGGTGGATATTTATTTTTTTCTTGCATTTAAAAAAGCCTATATTAATCAGTGATAATGTAGCATTCAAATGGTGAAAGAATTTTTAAAATCGATCCAGTACTTTTTGAGCCAATTCGTTACAAACGTACATACAAATCTTTCCTCTTTATTATATTAGTAGGTATAGATAGTATAGATTAAGTCATGAACGTTGTCTACTTTGGCACATTAATTGTAGTTACCTTTCTATTTATTATATCTGTGAACCTTTTACTTTTGCCTTCATGAAACTATCTTCTAGAACCTTAATTATGTTACTCAACAAGTTAATTTGGGCTCAATGAGACGGTTATTACGTAACTAACAGCCAAACGTGATAACTGTCTATTTGGAATTCGATGTCTTTATTTTAGAAATTGTCTTGTAGTCTTTTGTAGGAAATCATTGATAATTAGGGGGCTTCTGCCCGCGGCATCGCCCGAGTGGATGTCAGAAATTATTTCACGGGAACGTGCTACTGGCCAAAAAGTCGCCCCATGTCCTTCCTTAGGATGTCATCCATCCCAATGACAAATTGTATCGAAATCAGTTCAGTGTTTTAGGCGTGAAAAGATTACACACAGATAGAGTTACTTGTGAATTTACAATATTGGCATGGTTACGACATTAAACGTCTATAATTATTGGCACTAAAATTCCTCCCCTGTGTTGCTAAATTATAGATAGCTTATTTATACGCCCGTCGATAACATCGAATCGAAATATTATTTAAATTAACATAATTCAAACTTGACCGAATTTCCTTTATAAATAAAGGTGAAAATATGCCGCGTTCCCCTTACGGCCGCCCATTCCACCCCCTTTTATGAGCCAAGTCGTAAACCGGGTTGCGACGGCGAAATTCTATTTTTGAAGTTTATATAACTCCTAGTGGGGGCCGCGCAGTCGCCCCACGCATTTGAATCTGGAATCCCTTTGTTTAGAAATACGTTACGCGAAATTAAATGCTGTGCTTTTTTTGAAGCTTCCTGATTTAAAATGGGATGCAATTAATGGTTTTAGGTGGAGTAACGTTTTAGTAATTTAGCAAGATGGCCGCGTAGTCATGTTTGCGTAATAAATTATGTAAAATTGACGCGAAAAATGCGTTATTCAAACACCTATTTTTTGTTTACTTTTATTTAGCTGTGAAAAACGCGATGTAGACATAATGGGGAGAGTTTTCGTGAAACGTGAAAACTTGGTGCTTTTAGTAGCAGCTTATGAATTTAATATACAGGCTTCGTGTGAGTTAGGTATCAACGGAATTCGGTTCTTTTAGCGTCAATAATATGGTATTATGATGATAAATGTTTTATTGAATCGGGTTGATAAATGTTTATGCTACTCCGAACGAGAATTTTTCGTTTAATGTCGGATAGAGGGTGATTGCAAATAAAATATTATTTAGCTAGTAATTTGAATATTTATTACGAAAGTAATCTGTAGTATGTACTTATCATAAAACATAAATGTAAAAAGTGTTGTAAATTAAATAGATGTAGATCACAATATTTTTATTTATTTATTTTATTTTGTATTTATTTGTGTAGTAGTTGTGTAGTTAGTTTTAATTTAGTACCTAGTGTAAATAGTTATATATTGATAATATAACTTGTATAATAATATGTGTTGCAAACTGTTAATATATAGCGTGTTGCGTAAATAATGGTCCACCGTTAAGGATTCGATATACCAGATATTTTTTTTATTTATATTTCTTTTTATTTTTTTTTATAAATAAAAAAAGTTAGTTATCTTTCATTATAATCATCATCCACGGCCCGACTTTACCCACTGATGGCATAGGCCATTCCTAATTTGTCTATACATACAATAAATAGATAAATAAACAAAATTTGTTGGTCTATCCCAATGATTACACTATTAAACCAATCAACACAAGGCGACTTAACAGCAAAAACATCTCCTTGTGATTCGGCAACGTCGCCTTTTGATACAGGATGCAAAACATTATTTCATCAAAGTGCAGACATGACACAAATCATTATTAAGACAGTAATTGTTAATAATATATGTTATTTATTTATTTTATAAAATACAAGTTCCTTATACTTAAAAAATGCACACAATTAGACCTCTGGCGTCTCTCTTAGCATGCCATGGTCTGAGATTTGATCAACGCACTATTAACAGTTAGTTTTAATCGAGTTGATGTAATGTTCTTTCAGCTTACGCTTTATGTTTTTACTATTCATTGAGTCTCTAATGTCTACAAGTATTTGGTTTAGTAAATTAGGTATTGTGAAGGAGGCAGTACGCCTGCCATAAAAAATATTTTTGCGTGGCACTTGTCGTGTAGTTGGGGTAATTGTGTATTTTACCGTTAACTTACTTAGTAACAGAATCAATCTTTGTAAATCTCCAATTGAAGTGTTTTCAACTTTAAGCTATTTTACTAATACATCAAACACTTATTACTAAAGAAAACACACGCTAACACTGTCCACGAAACAACATACAATATTCAATTTACCAAAAAATAATAAATACTTCTCTTACCGAGTAATTTCGCTGGCTACCTGGGAATATATCTCTGATTTATGACAGTACTCTTTGCGATGAAAAGGAGACGTATACAGTTTTATTTAGCGCAGACAGACAGACTGAAATGGTACGTTCCTTCATATATTCATCACTGTTTGTGGGGAGAGAGACTAATCGTTGTTTTTAAATTCTGATTAAAGGTTCTGTTTTGCGAGTCAGGGACCGATATATTATTTATAAGTTACAAAATTTAATTTTAATAATATGTTAGTGATAAGTTAAAATAATAGTATAGATAAGTACACTATCGCAATCGGTTTCTCTGTAATGATAGTGTAAGTTGGAAAATAAATAAATAAATAAATGTTATACTTTTTTTTTTTACTTTTTTAGCATCTGTCTGGCATTAATGCTGAAATGAACCTTTTTGGCGCAGCCGTGAGGCACGCACAATTATCGTTATTATTATTGTTGTTTGCAACATTATTTTTATTTAGTTTTGTGTTTTGTGTTTCACGAAATGTGTCCAAATAAACTTTTTCTTTCTTTCTTTTCTTTCTTTACTTTTTGTAGATAACATTATTATTATTTAATTGTTATTATTACCTTAGGGGGCTTGTGGCTAAGTAATAACAGCCGCGCTGGTCGATCGATCCGGTTAAGCTACACTTGCGGAGGTTGGTCCGTGGATGGGTGACCATTTTTATATATCAAGACCCTTCTGTGTCTCGGAAAACACGCTTTGGTCCAAACTGTCAATCGTGGATCTTTGGCAGTTGTCAGAAGCCTGAAAGTCTGACAACCAATCTTACCAAGGGGTATCTTGTTAGCCAGTAACTGGGTTGTAAAGATCAGATAGGCAGTCGCTCCATGTAAAATACTGGTATTCAGTTGCATCCGGTCAGACTGGTAGCCGACCACAACATAGTTGGGAAAAGGCTAGGCAGATGATGTTATTATTTGGTTAGACACACTAGCAGCTAATTAGCTGGTGTGTGTGTATCAAACAGCTCGGAGATATTATAATCTGTCCAGTAGATTTCTGAAGTAGTTCAGTGAATTAGTAAATACGAATAATTTTCGAAAAGTATTTGTTATAGTTTTTTTGTTTATACTTGAGCAATGGAGCGATTACCTACCTCGATTTATTTATTTGCACAATGTACAGAGGCCAGCACATCAAGCTACCCCTATCTGTCAAATTTTCACAATTGAATATGAACCTTATTCCCTTGCAATAAAGTCGAAAATCTATTAAAGAAACTTGACAGATTGTGGTAGCTTGATGTGCTGGCGTCTGTACACACAGATGTAGGCTGTGACTAAAACCATAATTAAGAGTAATAACCCTGTTAGGGCGCAGCAAGTATAAGTTACATTTAACTTTTAGCCAGTAGGCCAATTCTGCTAATTTAAAACGTTCAAAATATAGTCGCAGTCTCATCTCGGCGACAAACAAATGTCAAAAACTTGTCAAAATGTAGGGAAATTTGAAGTATTTTTGACAGATTAAGACTGAGATCAGACTGTGAACGTTCTTAAAAATTACGGGAATTGCCCCACTGGTTGTAAACAATGAACAATGAACTGTATAATGGCGTTTACTGTTCCAAAGTGACGGAATATTTTTTATATGGATTTTCCAACCCAGCAAAGTGTGAGGATCTATTGCACCATCCCCAGATTAGATCTACTCGTATTTAACTTCTATGGCAAACGCACAATGGTCCAATTGAAGGACTAAGTGTGGAAACCAAACCTATAAGATAGAACTTCTATGGCAAATGTTACGATACGTATTGTGAGTATTGAGTAGTACTAAACACTGACGCCGGTAAACAGAGTCTAAGTGAAGATAATCACACACACACATTCACAACACATTCACATTCTAATGTAAAATATCTGTTACATTTTAATCGTTTTATCTTTAAAAGTGGCCATTGCACTTATCATTATAAACAACATTTACTAAGGGACCAGCCGTGAAATTGTGAAAAAAAAAAATCAACTGATCAATACATTATTATCAAGATATGCGAACATAAATGTAATTAAAAATTTAAGCCAGTTTTCGTGTCTGTGTGACCGCGTTACTCTTTTAAACTATGCACCATCGTGAATTCATTCTGAATTATTGATTCTGTACATATGTATATGTACAGAATCAATAATTCAGAATGAAAGACATCGAGATTTCTTTATTAAGTTATACATAACTTCGAGATTTCTTTATTAAGTTATGTATAACTTAATAAAGAAATCTCGATGTCTTTCAAGTCTTAAAAATAATAGCCTCCCCAACCGATTCGAACCAAGTGTGTGCGCAGACACAGGTGCACTCTCTGTTCCTTTACTCTCATAGTCCGATGGGACCGCAATCCGACGCGACCGGAGAGAGATCAGGCGCAGGACCAACGGCGTTTGCGTGCTTTCCGAGGCACGGGTGTATTAAACCGCCAACTTCCAAACTTCGGACTGTTACTAAGAAATTCCTAATGGAAAAATTCAATAACACCTTGTCCGACCCGGGAATCGAACCCAGGACCCCACGCTCAGCAGTCGCGCTTGCAACCACGAGACCAACGGGGCAGCCAAGTTCTAAAAAACATGCGTAGTAGAAGCAAAGCGGGCCGAAGCAATACATTTTAATTAATTGTTAACTATCATGAACAGTTAGAACCTTGTTAGTCTAAGCTCCGATTAAAAGCATAAATTGTTTCGAGGCATCGGGCTACCGATCGACAATGTCCATCCATTATACTATCCTTACTGACGTAAACCAAATCCTATCACAAACGTATTAAATCCAATGAGACGGATAAACAGTATCGTGGGAACTTATAATGTGTAAAATGAAATAAAATCTAGAACGGACTTAGTAGGTAAAGAAACTATCCTTGTTAACAATTTTCTTTTAAGCAAAGCGAATGTTGGCATTAAGCCACACACATAACCAACACCCGCTGTACACACATACGAATAAACGACACCCTCTATAAACAAACGTACATCGCAGTTCGAATATCAAACTCAAAAATTCTAACAACATAAAGATGTAAACGTATTATAAACATCAGCAGTGCTATTCTGTAAAAATCTCACCGTGAAAACTAAGGTGAAGTGAGCTGTCATTCCACCTGATGTTAGGGATTGCCCCTATTGATAGCTCACTTCACCTAAGTTATCACGGTGAGATTTTTACAGAATCGTTCGGCAGAGCGGGTTTCAATAGAGAATGTTCAAGCTTCACAGTAAAAACAGTGAAGATATGTTTCCAAAAAATCCCGGACGTAAAGGAAGGAACATTTAGCCGACCATTTAGAAAATAAAAAGTACTTTTATGCTGGTAGCGTGAAACAAACGAGGTGGGCTTCTCATCTTTTTCATTACTCTGTGCTGTTCCGTGTGATTCAAAATGGCGGCTTTCCCGCTTAAAATACTCGTGTTTTTTTTAATTTTATTGTTTTTTTTTTTGAAAAAAAAAATTGGAGTGCGTTAAGTATTTATATGTCCTATTGTGCCTTTTCGGCGATGGGTAATTTATGTTTTTATTTTTCATTAAAGTCTGTTTCTTTTATTTCGAATAGTGTTTCTTAACTAAAAATAAAATTGTTATTGTTAACCGAGGCGGCGGCGGCATATTTTGAGTTTTCTTCCAAAGTTGTATGGAAGTTTTTGGTTTTCTTTAATTACTTGCTGCACCCCGCGATTTCACTCGCACAAGTCTCGATCCTGAAAGAATATCGGGATAAAAAGTATCCTATGGCCTAATGCAGGTCATGGTCTACCCATGTGCCAAATTTCATCCAAATCCGTTAGCCGTTTTAGCGTGAAAGCGTAACAAACAAACAAACATCAAATCTTATCTCATTACGTATAATAAAGTTAAAATTATTATTATCAGTTATTATTATTAGTTTTTATTGTTTTATGTACAAAATATATCACACGCACTGTTTTTAGTTTAAGTACAAGATCTGGGCCCAGCTAACTATCTATCACACTTCTTTGTACTAATGACAAGGAAAACTATTGTATGACGTCAAAACTTTCTCGCTAAAGTGATAATAGAGTGAGTGGGATAGAGGTAGTGGTCATTCGGTAACGCTCCCGACAAATTACAAGCTATCCACGGCTGAATGGAGCAGATATGTGTATAGCTTAATAAGATCGCTTGGCCGCCGTCCGGCGCCGGCAGCCGAGCCCATCCCGCTGATCCCACCGAGCGCTAATAAACGGGTTTTATTATATTTTTATAACATTTGTAAACATTTTTTAGTCGTTTTTATTGTTGAAATATAATGTAAATGTTAACGTTGGCTGTACGTGGGCTATGTTGATTTTGGAGATGGTTAGAAATTATTTGATTTGGGGCTTATTTTTACAACGCCAGATAATTTTATCGGAGGAATGATTTTGAATTTTTGACAATTCTTCCATACAAAAACTGTCATACGTCATTAATTTTATTCCACGAATAAAAAATATCTGTCGATTGAAAAATCTGCCTTTAGTAAAATAGATTCTACTTTTTTAATGGCCGGTATCGAAATTTAAATTTCGGGATAAAAAAAAATCTATTTTTTAACGGTAGAATAAATATGCTAGGTACTATAATTTGCATGAAGAATTTGACATCATTTTTAAGTTTTGGAACAACAAACAATGTCATACTTAACACCAAAACTTATCAGGACCTTTTTGTTACAAATGGTCACTCAAGAATCAAATTAGAGTACATTTCACTAAAGTAGATAATTGATTAAGTGGCGATGGAAAGTAAATTGGAGTTTATTAACACTGTAAATAGTACAGTAGTGCTATTCTCTAAAAATCTCACCGTGAAAACTTAGGTGAAGTGAGCTGTCACTCCACCTGATGTTAGGGATTACCCTTATTGATAGCTCACTTCACCTAAGTTATCACATTGAGATTTTTACAGAATCGACCGGCAGCTTCATGTAAAAACTTTTTCACAACAGATTTGGGTTACATCACACAATAATATTATGTCGGTATTTTATATACGTCAAAAGATACAAAGCCAACCCGAACGCAAAAGTGAGTACAACACGACTTAACCCATTCATGTCGAACGACGTTCACAAGTCGATGCTCGCTCAAACTTTCACAAGTACGCATAGATTAAGGGCGCGTTGACATTGAGACAGTAAGCAGGCTAGTTCAGGTGACAGAGTTTTTGAAATAACCGCTCATTGCGCAACATAAAACTTCTTTATCTTAGGGCTCAAACACAAACACGTTACGACGACTCAACGTGCCACTGCACGGTAACGTGACGTGGAAGTCCACGTCACGGCGCCGTGACGTAGAAATCGACGTCGAGAAACGTAAATAATCACGTTACGACAACGCAACGTGCCACGTTGCACGGCACGTCGTCGTGACGTAAAATCTCACGGTGCACTCCTGCAGCTGTGCCGCATTTGTTATTCAATATTCAAAGATGACGTCCCGTACTATAAGAAAAAAACATCTGAAGACTTCAAGAACATCAATCCATTTCTCGAAACTAACTGCGGCAATTCTACAATTGCGCCACCGGCGGCTTCAATACGACGTCGTTCAACGTGGCACGTTGCGTTGTCGTGACGTGGATTTTTACGTTGCTCGACGTCGATTTCCACGTCACGACACCGTGACGTAAACATCCACGTCACGGTGTTGTGCCGTGGCACGTTACGTCGTCGTAACGTGTTTTTGTGTTTAAGCCCTTATACATTTTATAAATACTCTTCAAAATTCATTTAAAACACACTATGAGTGCTCATGCTAAACTAATTTAAAAAATTGCGTAATACACTAACAGTAGCAATGGGTTTCATTTTGACAGTTCAACGACATTCATTGCGTTATTTAGGTTGTTGAGCAGACACATATTTCGAACATATGAAGCAATGGATTAGCAATATCCTTTAAAATGAGTCAAATTGTGATCAAATTGTGTTACCCAATTAGGGTGCATATTAGGCAGTCAGCAAAGTTGATGGCTGGGCTGACTGCCTTGTCTAGAGTGCGTCGGACGTACTACTTCAGTATTGTCACTAGTGTTTTTTTTTTTTGCGTGGGAAATTATTATTTATTATTATTATTTGGTTAGACACACTAGGAGCTAATCAGCTGATGCGTGTGAATCGTATAACTTGGAGATATTTAATCTGTCCAGTCGATTCTTGAAGCAGTTCAGTGTGGGAGCCGTCACAACATTTTCCGGGAGCCTATTCCATGCTGTTACAACTCGGTTAGACAAGAATTGCTTCAAGGGCTTTTTTTTATGAATTTTCCCATAGCTTTAGGGATTGCCCACGCAAATGTGTGTTCGCATTCAGTGTGTAGAGATTTAGAAGGCTGGGCACTTCGTATTCTTCTGTTAGTATCTTGTACGTCTCAATGAGCCTACCCCTTTGCCTGCGCTGTTCCAGTGTGATAAGGCCAAGCTCTTCGAGGCGTTGTTCGTAAGGTGGATTACCCATGGTGCGAACCATCTTGGTTGCCTTTCTTTGTACATTATCAAGTAGAGTGATGTTTTTTTTTAAAATACGGGTCCCAGATGACATTAGCGCACTCCAAGAGTGGTCTAGTACACTTGACAAATGTCCCAGGCGTTCAAGTGCCTGCTTGAATGCCTTGCGGATGATGTAAAGTTTCGAATTTTCTCTTTTGACAATACCAGATTATATTCAACAACCTTCTCCCGCTCTGGGCGGAGCGGGACGGCTTGTCAGACTTTTACTGACTAAAACCCACTCGTATTCCTTCAGTTGCCTGTGCCAGGAGCCACGGTATCTCTTTCGAACAACCCGCGATCCTGGCAGGCCTCGCCCCTAGCGGATCCCGTCAGTAAGTGCTGTCATCTCTTCGAGGCGCGCGTGGAACACAAAGCCCCGTCGCGTCGACCCGGGTCTGGTCCTTACTGGATGGCGAGCTGCCCATTGCTCGCCGTCCGTTGTTAATGCACCCTTTGGTCTGTAAATCGGTCTGGTGTCTATATTACGAAGCTACTAACTAAAGCTACGAACTAGTATTCGAGTACTCTACCGCCCGTACCAGCCTCATATGTGGCGTAACGTGAACGCGCCTTAAGAGTTGGACGCGGGTAGAATCTCTCTAAATAGAGGAAATTCAACAAAGCGCGCGCCATGTTGTCGCCCCTTGCGGGTTGAATCTTTGAGTTGTCTCGGATATTTCAAGTGAGGGATGTCTAATAAAATACATGGACGGGCTCGTAACTAAATAATAACAGCCGCTCAGGTCGATCGATCAGGTTAAGCTACCCTTGCAGCGGTTGGTCTGTGGATGGGTGACCATCTTGACATACCGAGACCCCTCCGTGCCTCGGAAAGCACGTTAAACCGTTGGTCCCGGCTGTCATTCGTGGATCTTTGACAGTCGTTACGGGTAGTCAGAAGCCCGTAAGTCTGACAACCAGTGTTACCAAGGGGTATCGTATTACCCAGTAACTGGGTTGTGGAGGTCAGATAGGCAGTCGCTCCATGTAAAATACTGGTATTCAGCTGCATCCGGTTATACTGGAAGCCGACCCAAATATAGTTGGGAAAAGGCTAGGCAGATGATGATCTAATAAAATACATGGTCTTTGACGGAATTTTGGGTACCTGTAGTAATAATAATATCCTCCCCGACCGATTTCGGTCACGGTGGCCAATCTCAACGGAGATTAGCCAGGTACGCAGGAGATATTATAGTGCACAAGTGTGTGCGCAGACACAGGTGCACTCTCTGTTCTTTTACTCTCATAGTCCGATGGGACGGCAATTCGACACGACCGGAGAGAGATCAGGCGCAGGACCAACGGCTTAACGTGCTTTCCGAGGCACGGGGGTATTAAACCGCCAACTTCCAAACTCCGGACTGTTACTAAGAAATTCCTAATGGAAAACTCAATAACACTTTGCCCGACCCGGGAATCGAACCGAGGACCCCACGCTCAGCAGTCGCGCTTGCAACCACGAGTCCAACGGGGCAGACCTGTAGTATACGTCGTGTTCGTTTAAAAGAGCAGTGAAGGTCCAGTGGTAACAGCCTCGACTTACGAGTCGTAAGTTCGAACCCAGACAGGCGCTTCACTTTGTGTAAATGATTTCATCACCACTGTTCGCTCGGTGAAGGAAAACATCGTGAGGAAACCGGCATGTCCTAGAACTAAAAATTCATGAGACATCTACCGACCCGCACTGGACCTTCGCGGTAGATTACAGCCTGTGTCCCTGTATTGGGATAATTACAGGCTGATTATGATAGAGTATAATACATGTGCATAGACGCCAGCACATTAAGCTTCCCCAAATTTTCTCAATCAACTTTGAACCTTATACTTCAGCGATAAAGTTGAAAATCTATTCAAGAAATTTCACAAATTGTAATAGCTTGATGTGCTGGCGTTTGTACAAGGATAGTCTGTGAATTACAAGGTACGTCCAACGTATCTTGGGCAGCTAGACCCACAAACCACCACATTGCTGCCTGGCTAACATTTTGCGTGATAAATCACTGCGTGGTTTTTTCTCCTATAGTTTGTGTGTTTGTGGAAGATGATTTTTTTGTGTAAATCGAATATGGCCGCGTTGTTGTTTTGCGCAGGTGTGACGTATATTTTCTCCATGTTTGTTTTCTTTTTGAATTTTATTCGCCCACACTTTAGTCACATGAGGCTCAAATAAACTTATATTCTTCTTTTGTCACAAAAAAACTGCGTTTTGTACTCATACGTTTTTCTTACCGTGAAAATACATATCAACTCGGAAAAAGATCGTCACCGTATCGCTTTTTGCCTCGCCGTCAACCAGGCGTCAACCTAACCTAAGCACGTAACCAAACAGCTCCGATACGACGACACCGCGCTTACGGCTCGCCGACCGCTGCTTGATGGTGCTGCAGGCAGGCCGCGGGAGGCGTGAGAGGGGCAAGGGTGGACGAAGAGACTTAAGCTCGGGTACGGAGAGATGTAAGCGCGGGAACTGCAAGTTGACCACGCATCGCATCGCGGTTCGTGAGCTTGTCCCGAGGCAAGGCGATTACGTTACTATTCTGATTAGTGTGCGTTGCAGTAGGGAGTTGATACGGTTACGGATCCCTTTCCGAGTTGATATATATGTGTGCTATGGACCTTTATTCGCCGTATGTAGGCACGGTTCGTCAGTGTTATATTATCACTATGAAAGCTTGTTGACAGACACGTTTTATCTACGGCGCAGTTTATGAGCCGTACCGTAAAGAAACCGTGCCGTGTACAAAGGACCGCTATTTGGTTTTAAATACCACTTTATCAACAGTTTTAAACTAGGTGACTTAAAAAGCGTCTTCTCAAAATATGTAAAGCGATGTTTGCAAGTTGTCGATACCTTTCTCAAAAGTTTGACAAGCGGGTTTAGCTCGAGAGTAGCCATCCGTTGGTTGAATATCTTTGAATAGAATGTTCAACAAAGCTAGCGCCATGTAGACGCCCCCTCTGCCCCCCGAACTGCAGCTATCATCACCCGTCGACGCCAGCCGTCGAAATCGCACGATGAGTACGATGCTAAAATACCGAGCGGCATGTTGTCGACGGCAGCCGTCGACGAGATGTCGCTCGTGAGGATAAGCACTAACTTGACCAGCAATAATTTATTTAGGTATTTTAATCTCCCTTAGAAGTCTAAAGGCAGTTTTGTAAATCATGATTGAATCACCCAACAAAATATTCTAGTTGACTAAGTCCCGTATTACAGAACGTCACTCAATACTCAAGCATTACTTAAAACTAGTTTTAACCAATCAAATGGCTTGAATCTAGTTTTAAGTAATGCTTGAGTATTGAGTGACGTTCTGTAATACGGGCCTGAGCAATAAAATGGCGTAAGTAAACGAGTTTTGGTGCGCTAGTTGTAACATTTTTTCACCTTTAGCCCGGTGCTTAAATTGTAAAAGTTACCATGTAGAAGCTGTTAAAACTATTCAGGTTTGCATTGACCAATATTCGAGGTCAAATTAAATTTTAAACAAAATTATTTACATAAAATTCTAAGCACTAAGAAGCTGTGTAGCACTTAAAATATTTCAACTACAACTATTTTCAACACCATAAACTTGTACTAAATTCGTGTCATAATAAGATCAGACTAGAAAACGCGGCCAACTAGGTCCACTGTGTGATACCTTCTGAACCATCACACCACTACGAAGGCGACAAATACGTACATAAAAGAAACATGCTGAGTTCAAAGATTAATAATACAATAAACATCGGGGAAGTAGGTTTTGGCAAGCTCGCTGGTTTTCTCTAATTTTGCGGGAACGTTCATAATTTCTTGGTGCATCTCTAGAATATTTTCTGCGATACTTAATTTTTACTATATTCGAAACAAAAGAAAAACTGCTATGGATAACGCCAAAAAATTATACATGTATGAAAATTAAAATCCGCTTTGTGTATCGATTTTCCGTCCATTGTTGGTTGGAGAAACTCTTTTTAGTGATGTCCACCACCCACCCTAGACCTGAGAGCCCTGAACCTGCCCTGCCCTGAGCCTGTGACCTGTAATAAACCTTTAGACCTAAAGCTCTTTTTAGATACCAATTTACATGGTCTTCACATAACCAGATGAAGATTATGTCTGTACTTTAAAAGAGACTGTGACCCTTGAGTTTGTTTCGGCCTTTCTTCTCAGTGTAGTCAGCTAGGAAACGCCGACCTCTAACTCTTTACTTTTTAAAATATGACTGACGTCAAAAAGTGTTTGTACAAACCTACTTACGGACATAAAATCATTTTATCATTTATGTAGGTTGACTTGAAATCATTTATCTATTTATATAAGTTTACATTGCAGAATAGGATCCCAAGGCAGAGAGAGAGCAATTTACAAACTAAAATGAAGGATCATCTGAGTCAAATAAGGTTCAATATAAGCCTCAGTTAAAAAGCTCCAAACTATCCCTTATTAGACGTAGTAAATCCACGATGAAAATTAGATTATTTTCGAAGTAATACGTCCCGAAGTGCCTGTAAGCAAACGAGGTGTTTTTCAGCTCTGAAACTAATCTATAGATGTGACTGCCCCTAGTTTTGGCAAGCATTCCTTACAGTCTTTCCATGATAACGACGTTGCATATCCGTCAGCTCTCTGGCGTCGTATTTTCGCTTTCAAATTTATTTAAGACAAATGTTATGTGTGATAAAGTCTATATATTTTGGACGTGAAATATTGCTAGAAGGGGTGAAAGAATGGAGGTGGGGCACGCCCTTTATTTTCTGGGGTTTAGCATAATTTTCGGTTAACTTTTGAAGCCTTGAGTAGACATATTATGTGGCTTCAAGGTTAAAACGGTATTTGTTTTTTTAAGATGTTTATTAATAACTAGCTGACCCGATATACGTGGTTCTTTCCAAATTTCAATAATTCATACAAAAAATCCATAAAAAGGACGTCCAGTTTTCCTGAATTAAAACAAAAAAAAATATTCGGATTATTATGAACATTTTAAGATAAAAACTATCCAAATCGGTCCAGTCGTTCTTAAGTGATGCGCTTACCTACGAAGAGTATGTCATTTTAACTTATATAGATAATGCCTGTTTTTTGTCGAATAATGTGGATCGTTGTGCTTACCAATCGTATCATTTAGTCATTAGCCTACGGTCTGTGCCTAAGGCCCTTTGAAAACAGTGACAACAATATATGTGCCTAAACCTACGTAAATCTGCCGAGCTGCGCCCCGCGGTTTCAACCGCATAAGTCTTGATTCCGTGAGAATATCGGGATAAAAGTATTCTAGGTCATGGTCTACCCATATGCAAAATTTCATCCAAATCCGTTTAGCCGTTTTAGTGTGAAATCGTAAGAAACCAACAAACAAAAAAATCTAATCAGGAAAGATTTGATTTTTGTATGTTTGTTTATTTACAATATAGTCTTTATATAATATTAGTTTAGATTAGTAGACAAATGAAAAACAAACCTAACCTAGAATAACCTAAAATATGGTTTTAAAAGTCTTAAGTAGGAGTATCAATTTTAAGCAATATAAAGATAGAAAACGACCGCAAGCCAGCTTAATAAAAAAAAACTTATAAACGCAAAATTATTTAAAAGTCTTCCTATACATATTTGTATTTGTAAGCAAAGTCGTTTTAAAATCTCTGGACCAACAGCTTCATATTACACTTTCATTTAGCGTTCCAGAAATCCGCGTGAAAATCTACCGCGTAGTGGTTATTTTTAGTCCAAAAAGCCTTTTCACCAGTTGGACTAATTCAAGCCAGATCGGTAATGGAAACTTTGTCCTTATCCAGCTATTTGGCTTCGTTGGCACCGTACTATGCCAAGGTTGAGGGGTCAGTTCAGGAATCTTAGATAAATCAATGTTTTCAGTTTACCTTGTGAGTTAGGTATGTACCTACGTATCTGTTTTTATATTGCATCATATCTGTTAGTAAGAAGTTTTGTTGAACAAATAAAGCTTGCATATAATTTGTGTCGTGTTAAATAAAAGAGTGGCGTCGTGAATCTCGTATTCTTCCTTGATTGCTACTATAGTGCATTAGGATTAGGATTATAATTATATTATTACATTAGGACGATAACGTATTGTATGTAGGACAAGGTTTTTTTTTATCATAGACAGCAGAACGATGCTGTATAAGCCAAATTAAAAAAAAAAAACGTTGCCCCACACTAGAAATTTCTCCTGTATTGTGGGTGCGTTTACAAAAATTTAAACTCACATACACAAACAGCCAGACCCGGAACAACTACTTGTAGGTCATACAAATATTTGTTCCATGCGCAGCGGTCAATCGTTTAACCACTGCGCCAACCGTGCCGTCACTAAAGTTTAGTCATCTTTCACTGTACTATACAATCCGAAAGATGATGACCCTTACAATCGGGGTGATTAACTTTTGCATACATTGTTTGTCTATGATCAATCATGAAGGCAAATCTGTGACTGCTTACCCAGCATATACATTCATACATAATCAGATTATAATTTCCCCACTTCTGGGACACAGTGCTCGCCTCTGTGAAAAGGAGTGTGCTGTAATCCAGAAGGCCAATTCTCGTAATTTAAAACGTTCAAAATCCAGTCACAGTCTCATCTCAGTGACAAACAAATGTCAAAAACTTGTCAAAATGTAGGGAAATTAGAAGTATTTTTGTCAGAATGAGACTGAGATCAGACTGTGAACGTTCTTAAAATTACTAGAATTACCGCTCAGATTTATTTATTTATTTATATATACTTTATTGTACACCACAAAAATACAACGAGTAAAGATCATCAAACACTACAAAATATACAACGGGCGGCCTTATTATTTTTTTTGTGGATGGGAAATCATCAAATGACCCCTCCCGCTCTGGGTGGAGCAGAAGGGAGTGTCAGACTCTTACTGACTAAAACCCACCCGTGTTCCTTCCTTAGCCCTTTGTGTTACGGGGCAGCGGTAACGCTTTCGGACAATCCCGCTGCCCGTCAGAATGAGACTGAGATCAGACTGTGAACGTTCTTAAAATTACTAGAATTGCCCCTCAGATGTCAGATGTCTTCAATTTTTTGGTTCTAGTACCACCATAACCATATATATACCCAGCATATATGTTGAGGCTTATTTTTCTATGCAAAATTCTACCCACATTGCTCAACTCGGACATCAAACCCGCCTGCTTACCAGTCCCGCTTTGTAACTTTGTTTTCAGTTAAACGTTATTTATCTGCGAACACAAAGCACGTCTGACTGATGACCTAGATAGAGCGCGAATCAAATAGCTTTAAACATCCGAATTGAAAAACTAGTGATGCGGAATATTCGTGTCGCGGGCAAGACGTGCAATGTTCGCTGTGGCTGTGGGCTCACTTGTTGGGTTTATGTGGTTTAAATGTTTAAACAACATATTTATGGGAAAGTTGTATTTATGGGAGGGGTCTGTGGCTAAATAATAACAGCCGCACAGGTCGATCGATCAGGTTGAGCTACGCTTGCCACGGTTGGTCTGTGGATGGGTGACCATCTTTACATACCGAGCGAGACCCCTCCGTGCCTTGGAAAGCACGTTAAGCCGTTGGTCCCGGCTGTCATTCGTAGATCTTTGACAGTCGTTACGGGTAGTCAGGAGCCTGAGTCTGATAACCAGTCTTACCAAGGGGTATCGTATTACCCAGTAACTGGGTTGTGGAGGTCAGATAGGCAGTCGCTCCATGTAAAACACTGGTATTCAGCTGCATCCGGTTAGACTGGAAGCCGACCCCAACATAGTTGGGAAAAGAAAAAAAAATATGCTAATAATAAACTAATAAAATATGCTACTGTGTCCCAAGAACTGTTATTAGACGAGAGATGCGCGCACGTCCTCTTTTTGCTGTGTTCCATTGCCGCACCAATGCTGGTTTGCGGGCGCCTCTACGTCGCTTGTGCAAAAACTATAATGATTTTTGTTCAGAAACTTCAGAATTAGATTTATTGTCAGTGTCAGCAAATAGATTTCGTTCTGCTTTGTTAAAGATACTTAAGGATTCTGATGTATAGTTATTTGAACAGTCTTGTAGTCTTACTCGCATAGATTGTTCATTAGTAAAGTTATTTAAATTGTATATGCTGTGGATAACGGTGTGAGTTTCACATTTATATAATATCTTTTTTTATATTATTTGTGCAGATATAATGTGTCACTGTTTGTTTGTCCCAAATAAATAAATAAATAAATAAAAAGCTAGGCAGATGATGATTTGTGAGAAAGCAACTTTCTTACCAAAGAACGGAATTGAAAACTTAACTTAATAAAACCTATGAACACCCATGAAAGTTCTCACGTTACTTTAAACTCGTTTCCCTTATTTTCCCTACTAGCTTCTGCCCGCGACTTCGTAAGCGGATCCTGTTGCTTACGCCAGCGACAACGGGGTCGTCAAAATCGAAGATCTGAAACGTCTGATGTCGAATTTTAAGAGCCCGGGGACGGGAAAACAACGGGATGCGCGAGACGATTCGAGACGTTCCAGATCTTTCATTTTTGTAAGTCAACAGCTATAAGTGACAAATTAAATAAATAAACATAAAATTCCCATCGGACTAAACAACTTTTGCTAAGACGCCATTCCTATATATGTTATAGTATCGCTGGGCTTTGGAGTTCCACAACAGGTGTTCCAGATCTTCAAATTTATTCTCACAGCAGAAAATGCTCTTCACGTGGAATAATTTTTGCTATGGCACCATTTTTATATATATTTTTATAGATTCTAAGGCAGATTTAAAACTGTGTACGTATTTTACTTCATGCAACATATTTTGAAGCAGTGAAATCAGACTATTTGTTCAATTGCGGAAAGTTTTGGTTTCTAATATTTGCCTGATCTTGATAATTGGATACGAAATATATTTGGAGAAACTTGGGGTCATTTTCAGACAATAATGAACCAATAAGGTAGTAAACTTGGCCTTGCACTTTGAATGTTGGCATAAATGGGCCTTCTGAAATCTATTTCGTACCAAAAGATGTCATTTGAAAGGCAATATTGTATGAACGGATGTTGTCCAAGAAATGTTTTGACTGTGGATGGTCACCAATTAGCAGTGATCTTAATATTTCTGGAGGATTTTGTAATATTTCAATATGTACTTTTCCACCTGAGCAACACATACCGTTTGTTTCTTTTTGCCATTTAACAGCTTCACAAAAAGTACAATTTTGAACCATACCTCCGATGGCGGAATATGTGGCGTAGTCAATCATAGGAGTATACGTAAATGCACTCCGTTCCTTATCAACCCAAGGAAGGTCGCCACGCCCTACGGCGATATCTTGAGACACATCCGATTCTTCAGATGATATCGACATTCTGTTCAGAGAATGTCGAAGTCGATCAGAATTCAAACGTTCGTTGCGCTCTTCTTCTGTCTCTTCATGCCGTACTCCAGCAATTCTTTCTCTCTCACTTACTAACTGATTATGAATATTTTGTTGTGTGCGTGTTCGGGACAATGTATGATAATCTCGATCACCAGTTAGTCGCGCATCACGTTCATCACTCGTTTGAAAAGACCTGTTAGTAGATGTGCGAATACGCTGAGAACTCAAGCGTGATTCTGTATCGGTAAAAGTTTCCGATTCGCGAGACAATGCATGTCGCTCACGATCAGCGGACAGTCGCGCATCACGTTCCGCACTTGTCTGTAGAGACCTCGAAGCAGATGCGTAGATACGCTGAGAATTCAAGCGCAATTTTCTATCCGTCAACGTCTCCGACTCGCGAGACAATGCGTGACGTTCACGATCAGCGGTCAGTCGCGCTTCACGTTCCCCACTTGTCTCTAGAGACCTAGAAGTCGATGCGTAGATAGTCTGAGAACGCAGGCGTGCTTCGCGATCCGAAGAGGTTTCCACGGAGCGAGTTGCATCCTGATGTTCTCGAACAGCATCAAGTCTCTCCTGACGCTCTTCGGTAGATTCTTGGGATCTTATGATCCTCAATCTTTTAACTCCTTTGGAAAATTGGGAAAGATTTGACCTCTTTCTAGGCATGGTTATAGTTTTATTGTGAACATACGTGATCAATTAAAATCTAAGTGACTGCTCCCCTGCGTTACCGGGTAGGCTACCGTGTCACGAAGATAAATGGCAAAGGAAATTAAACACTCAAATAACATAAGTCCGAAGCCATATTTATTGATAAAGTAAAAAAATAAATGGCAGTTTTGGCCAGTAGAGTCAACTTTTCAATGATATACCATCGTCACCGAAAATCAGTCCTAAACTGTTACCGCCTTCACCACGTGGAGGTACTCCCAGCTTATGTTATTTTATAATTATACAGTGAAATTAGTGATAGCTTTGATTTCCACAACAGGTGTTCCAGATCTTCGATTTTTATAAGTCAACAGAGAATGCTCATCAGATTGAACAACTTTTGCTAAAACGTCATTCCTATATAGGTATGTTATAGTGTAGCTGGGCTCTTAAAATCCCACATCAGGTGTTCCAGATCTTCGATTTTTATAAGTCAACAGAGAGTTCTCATCAGATTGAACAACTTTTGCTAAAACGTCATTCCTATATGTGTTATGGTGTAGCTGGGCTCTTGGAGTTCCACAACAGGTGTTCCAGATCTTCGATTTTTATAAGTCAACAGAGAGTGCTCATCAGATTGAACAACTTTTGCTAAATCGTCATTCCTATATATGTTATAGTGTAGCTGGGCTCTTGGAGTTCCACATCAGGTGTTCCAGATCTTCAAATTTATTCTCTCAGCAGAAAATGCTCATCACGTGGAACAATTTTTGTTACGGTACCATTATTGTATCTTTTATACTTTAGCTGGTCTGTTGTGGTTCTGCAGCAGGTGTTCCATTTTCCAAAATAAATTATAGCCTATATGTTGCCCAGACTTAATACCTATACAACAACAAAAAAATCATTCAAATCCGTCCAGTAGTTCCGAAGATTAGCGTGTACAAACAAACAGACAAACAGACACATTTTTTTTTGGATTCGTGCTCTATTACTGTTTCTAAACCCCCCTCAAGTATTTTTTTTTAAATATATTCAATGTACAGACACAGCTTTTTTACTGTTTTATTATATGTAATATATAGATTTAGGTTTTAGTTTTATAGTATAGGGCTTGTGGTATGATTACTACGTTTATGGGGCATGCGGTGCTGACTTATATTACAATATTGTTACACTAACCTTAGATTTAAGTAGATAATAATTTTTAAATTGTAATAGTGTAAATAATTGTTGGTTAGCCATTAAACAAAAATAAATATTAACGATGCTGCACACAATAGCATTACCACAATAGTGACGGAATAAACGAAAGACAAAATGACAGATTGGAGAAAGATTTCTACGGCACGATGTCAAAAATTGAGAAAAAAAATGTAATTTTGGCATCGTAGAGTATAGATCGATTTATGTAACCACATAAATCGAGCACCACTGACTATTTAACTTAACTTGAATTAATATACAAATGTGTGTAGCATAACCATGCTACACACATTTGTATATTAATTCAAGTTTAATAAAAAAAAAAAAACTAAATTCATTTATTTCAGGCAAGTTTTGACACATACACCCATAATACTAGAAAATTAAAGAAATAGATATTAAATTAAATTATTATTATATTATATTATTATTGCTATACATTAGTTTAAAAATAAAACCCAAAAGAGATTGGCCTATTTAACCCTACACCACCGACAGGAGCACATTAATATGAATTAATCGAGAGGCAACATTATTCATTCATCCGAAAAACGTCCACTGCTGGACATAGGCGTCCCCCAGCACCGCCACATCCACCGGTTCTGTGCTTCTCGCATCCAGCGGTTTCCTGCGGATTTCACAAAGTCATCGGTCCACCTTGTGGGAGACCTTCCAACGGCAACCCAGAGGCAAACCTATAGTTAATTTCAATAAAAAATACAGTTATTTTCTAGAATAAGATTAAATACAATTATTTTCTAGAATAAGCTTTAGCAGTTTCTCTTTAAAAAAATGTAAATGCGAGCACCGTATGTTTTTAATTATTTGTAAGTTCCTCATGTTTTGATATATCCACAAAAAGCACAACCTACACGTTTTTCACAAAACTAAGTAGAGTTTTCAAAACAAAAAGTTTTTCTAATTTATTTTATGTTTGTTCAGAAGTTCTAATGAGTCCGTTAGAGCATGGTAATCAGGTTGTTTATGTATTTTCGTTAGCCTAGTTTTAACTAGTCTAGGTTTGACCTTTTTTCGTAGAAAAAGTAGTTTTTGTTTCTCTCGTTTTTATCGGGATTATGTGCGATTTGAAGGTGTTTAATTGGCATTTGTAGGTGGAGGATTATTTCTGGTTTTTTAGAGGTTAAACTTAAAATTGGGAGTTGGATTTTGAGAATAAAATTGGTTGTTAGCTTTTTAAAGGGTTAATGGTCTGGTTTTTTTTACCTTTATTTAGATTAGTTTAATCTATATTTTGTTTTATGATCGCTTATGTATGGTTCATGACGTTTATTAACAAACCCTTGTTACAAACACAACACACAGACACATACAAAGATATTTTATACCAACAACATGTAAACTCAACATAAATAAATCCCATACCTAATCATCGATTTTACGAAAACCTTATAATGTATAATTACCAAAAATAGATCACACAACACAAGATTCCCTCCAAAAACATTAATGTATTTAATTTGTATCAAATTGTTTACACTTGCCCAATAAACGAAGGGAGGGTTCCGTCGAAAATAAAATTAATTACACCCATCTTTGTAATCAGAACATGAATCTTTGATGCGAAATATTTTGTGGAACGGCCCTTTAAGTATTATTACTTTCGTGTGTATTTTTTTTTGTTTTATGAGTATTCGAATTCTGCTTTGTTTTATAAAGCGGTTTTATGTTAAAAAGTTGCAGGTTTTGTAGTTTTGGTTATTGAACACTGTTTTCAGGTGAAAGTCCTGGGCCAAGGTAGGCTACTTAGAAGGCTTAATTAATTAATTAAGCCTTAAATAATTCCACATTCTCCTTTTTTCTAAATTCTTTGTTATTTTTTTCCACTTTTCTAAAAGTCCATCTCTCTGATCCATTTCACTCCGCCGTTTCCTTCAAAGCCTGCCGCGACCCCATATTACTGTCCCAGGACATCATTTGTTCAGGTACGGGCCCACTATTATGCCAATTTATTTGGGATTAGTGCAACATTTCTTCTTCCAATCGTCTCTAATCGTCATCTCAATAGTCAACCCCTTTCTAGCCATATAATTAGGCCAAGTTCCTAACTAAAACGTTCAAAATCTAGCCAAAATCTCATTTCAGCGACAGTCAATGTCAAAAATGTTGGAAAATTAGAAATATTTTTGACGGATTAAGACTGAGATTAAACTGCGAACGTTTTTAAAACTACGAGAATTGCCCCTCTGATGAATGCCAGTGTTTTAGGATTCCAGTAAAACTATTCTTCTTCTTCTTAGCGACTCGGCCCAGAATTCGGCTACCTGTTTGGCGCCATCACCAGCGTCCATCACTCCTGTAACGTGCAGCTGACAGGACACGCAGGACACGATACTAAATGTCCCATCGTTTGTGGAACAGCACCACATTTACACTCCAAGGTGGAGTCGTCTATGAATCTCCACCTGAACAGGTTTTCCTTGCTTCTGCCAACCCGGGTCCGGAATCAATCCAAAGTAAAACTATTTAGAATCGGTCACAAAAATTGTTCCGTGAAGAGTAAAAAGTCATCGTGTATTAAATTATGTATGGTGTAGTCTCTTGATTTCATTTTTCTGTGGTCTTTTCCCGCTACTTTAAACCATCCACGTTTATACTCAAGACTTCTTTACCTTTATATGTCGTGTGTTTTCGGGAATCTTCGGCAAATGCATGCGCTCTGGAGTGGAACAGTTACAGGGTGATGTTATTATCATTAAAACAATATTCTTCCGACCACTCTCACCGAGATGTGTCAAGGATAATTACTTACACAGATGGTGCTACCAAGTATACAGTTCACGTAATGTACCCGAAGTTATCCGAAGTCACAAAGTAGATAGGTACAGAAGTTTGGCGCTAAAAAACAAATGAAAGCGGACGCACACAGACACGCTCCATGAACAGTGAGTGCAAGTGCACTCGCGACTGGCATTTGTTTGAAATCGCCGTGCTTATGGTCTGTTCCAAAAGTATGAGATAAAAGTGGCAATCACACATTAAAAGGGATACAGGCCTCCTTTTTGTGAGGGGAGTGGGCTGTAATCTACCAGACCGGCCCAGTGCGGGATTTTTCGGTTCTAGGATATGCCGGTTTCCTTACGATGTTTTCCTTCACCATTTTGACAGCAGTTATGATAATTTTTTTTACACAAAGTAAAGCACCTGTTTGGGTTTGAGCAGAATTTAAGGTATAAGCATTCAAATAATCAAATCAAAATCATTCAATTTATCAGTGGCACTACAGATTGACATCCACGGGTAAGTTTTTGATCCATTTGTTTATCTATACTATAATATTATAAAGAGGAAAGATTTGTATGTATGTTTGTAACGAATTGGCTCAAAAAGTACTGGAACGATTTTAACAATTCTTTCACCATTTGAATGCTACATTATTACTGCACCCTAATTGCGTAACACACTATTAATCGGAATCTGAATCATTTTGAAGCAAATTGCTAATCCATTGCTTCATAAGTTCGAAAAATTTATCTGCTCAACACGTAAATAACGCAATGAATATTGATGAACTGTTAAAATGAAACCGATTCCGATTGATAGTGTGTTACGCAATTAGGGTGCTGATTAATATAGGCTTTTTTAATTGCAAGAAAAAAATAAAATGTTTAAAAAATAATTGTCCACAAGTGCGAAGCCGGGACGGGTCGCTAGTATTTTCATCAAAGTCAAAGTCAAAGTCAAAGTCAAATCATTTATTTCAAATAGGCACTTAAAAGGCACTTTTGAACGTCAAAATTTAAAATGAAAAAATAGAATTGATTCTAGTCGCCCATTCCAAAATGTAGTTTTCGTGTGGAGAAGAATGGGCAAGAAACTCCACCGTCATAAACTACTTTTAGAACAAACTATACACCTCTATGTGTGCGTGCGCCTGTTTCGGTTTATTTCGTATGGAACCGATCTTCTGTATAATTTTACGTCGAAGTCACCCGACCCACCGATTATCCGGCCAAATGGCATACAATTACATTTTCAACAATATTGGTTCGCCGTGACGTGATTATGTTTACTCGTGTTTCTTATCATTTGAATTTTATGCCCATAAAAATAGTCCCTTTTTCATGTGAGTACATATTTTTATTCGACTTCAAATAAGGATTTTTCTGGTCCCGCCGCATGTTTTTATAACATATTCATACATTATTTCCTCGACTTTTTCTTCATTTACTGGTTGTTTTGGTTGGTAAAATATTAATAAATGAGATTAGGTATATTTAGGGTCATTAAATAGGAGCGGAACCTTAAAAATATATCACAGAGAACCCTTTGTATTTATAAAGTTTTCGGAAAGAAAGAGATACCCAAAACTTATCTAAAGTAACGCGTTCGTAGCATAGGAGCTACGGCGTAGCACTCGTAGCTCGATTAGCGTAGCAAGACAAGAAACACAGTTTCTACTTTAGTAGGCTACGCGTGTTTTTCAAATAAAATATGTTTATTCTTTATTGTATTTTGATGAGTATCATTTGGACAAAATTCTTTTGCGAAATTTCAAGATATATCCTGTAAAGTGGCTGGTTTATAATGAGAAAGAAAAGGGTTTTAGAATACTTAACCTTTTAATAAGCCAGGAGTTCTAAACGAAGGGCACTAAAGTTAGTATGATATCCGCATTTGAGCACGGGGACTTTATGATTGACCTCTGACCTCACGCTTTCACGTGCAGAATTTAATATAGTTATACTTTCATAAAAACTAAATTATAGAGCACGTTCAAACGTTTTAAATTTTCTCTGAGTAAACCGTTATTAGGAACCCTAAAAATATAAATAAAATAGCATAGAAAAAATAATAGAAATAAATATGAAAAGGAAAATTCTGACATTTTATTAAAATGATAGAAGCCGCATAAGATTTTCGTTTCACTTTGTTTAATAAGTTCCAAATGAAATGGAAAAAAATGAATGGTTAAATGAATGGTGAATGGTTGAATGGAAGAATGAATGGTTATGAAATTATAGACTTAGTCCCGTATTACAGAACGTCACTCAATACTCAAGCATTACTTAAAACTAGTTTCAACCAATCAAATGGCTTGAATCTAGTTTTAAGTAATGCTTGAGTATTGAGTGACGTTCTGTAATACGGGCCTTAGTTTGATATTCTACAAGCCTGCCTACTTCCTGCTCCTACTAATATTATAAATGCGAAAGTTTGTGAGGATGGATGGATGGATGTTTGTTACTCTTTCACGCAAAAACTACTGAACGGATTTTGATGAAACTTTACAGTATTATATACTTTTTATCCCGATATTCCCAGGGGATCAAAACTTACTCGGGTGAAACCGCGGGGCGCAGCTAGTATTAACTAAAAATCAGTTTCACATTATATATAGGTTTAAGTTACTCCACAGGATGGTTACCTGGTAGTTTATAAAAGCCGTAAAAATTTCTTGCTAATTAAAAGAGGTTCACCTGATTTTATTAATGTTTAGAACTTGGATACTTGCCAGTTTAGGCAACTCAAACGTGAGCGCCTTTACTTACTTGAGTCATGATTTTGTAAAGTCTATTCTCGTCTCTTAGATGGGTCATCATCATCAGCCTACAGCAGTCCGTTCTTAAAATTCCGGGAATTGCCCTTCTGGTATATTAAATTCGATTTTGCCTTAAAGAATCACGCATAAGTAGTATTTTCAAGCACTAACCTACCTACTCAATATTTGCGTTAATAAATTTGACGGCGCAGCAAGTGGCGCCGTCTTGTGTAGAAGTCGAGAATCACTGAAGAGACAAGAGTGCCACTGGCTGATTACTGCGTACACGCGGCAACGACGGAGGCAACTCTACAGCCATCGACACCCGCCGACGCCCGCCATCAGCGCGTCGGCGGCTGCCGTCGACAAGACGCTGCTCTTGTATTTGAGTCATTATCATCATCAGCCTACAGCTGTCCACTGCTGGACATATGCCTCTCCTATTCCACACCATTCAACTCGATTTTCGGCAACTTTCATCCAGCTGCTACCAGCCATCTTGCCAAGATCATCGCTCCACTTAGACTGAGGGCGTCCTACCTTACGTTCGCCGATTCGCGGTCTCCACTCAAGAACAACTCTGTACAACCAGTTTACCCCAACGGTCATCGGTTCTACGGCTAATATGGCCTACCCGGATCGGTTAGGCATCGCCAACTCCCTTAAATCCGTCTGAAGCAATAAATCTTTTAGTATTATGTAATCTGCATAAGCTTTTTAGGGAAAGATAATGTTTTAATGTTATATATTTCCAATTCCTGTTGATACTATTGCTCATCCGACATGGGTAGACAGTCGAGCCTAAAATGTCATGTTTAAAATAAAAATGTACTTATACAGTTATTCAATAAACATATATCTTTATATTTATCTAAAGTTTACTTCAGAAATCTTTTTAAAATCTGTTAGATATAACTGTGAAATCTATCAGTTTCAAATCGAGAAAAATGATTGAACATTGTTCCATAATAACAACTTATCACTATCCATTCTATGGCGGCCATCTTCAAAGATCATACGTCACGGCTTACAGATGACCATGGACCGCGGAAACCCCACTTTATCTTATCTCGAAAAGGATAAGGGCGTAAACGATACAAATATAGCTATAACTTCCTGTAGAAAGCTTTACACGCCTTTTTCAGGATTCTGTAACAGAATTGCATTACCTTGATTGTATCTTCTTGACTGACTGTTTGTCTGTCTGTTTCTAGGCTACAGAGTAATGTGTAAGCATAATTAGTCTATATTATTTCTACTGGTAGGACACAGGCTTCCTTTCAGTGAGAGGGAGTAATGTGTATTTTGCTCTTATTGTTTAGATACAATCAAATCAACCATGGTATTGGCCCCGATTCTGTTGTTCACAAACTAAACTAAATTTAAGTTCAATGCGTCTTTTTCTTTCTATTTCAATATGAAAAGGACAGAAGATAAATGTTAGTATAGTCCCGTCAAATTAGACAATCCATAGACAAGTTTAGACGTGATTAAAAAATTGGCTACTAAAAATACGTCAATTTTCGTCAGGCGCTGACTAATTTGACAGGACTAAACTAATATATATTTTCTGTCCTTTTTATAATGAAATAAAAAGAAAATGATGCACTGAACTCAAATTTAGTTTAGTTTGTGAACAATAATAAAATCGGGGCCATTAAGTACTTATAATCGCCCTGTTGATGGCAATGGCCTTGCTTCTATTACATAGGGCTAAAACTGGCGAAATTTCTGTGTGATACACCTCTGTTTATCCCTTCACGGATCACAGGCGTGATGATTTTGTATCCCATAACATGAATAGAATTTTTCACCAAAAACATTTTTGATTGTCAAAAATTATTGACTTGGAAATCCATGAATTGAAATTTACTACGGAACCCTAAACCTCGTCACGCATTCGACCGATTTTTTTTTCTAACAGGTCGTTCACACACTGGACCGTTATTTTTTTGGGATCGTTAATCTCGCGATTTGTTTTTATTACTGTTGTTGGCGAGAGTACTCGTAGATGTGTTCAGCATTGTTCGCACAGTTTCATAGCGTGTCTTTTACTCTTATTATCTTCTAATATATAAAATTCTCGTGTCACAGTGTTAGTTACCATACTCATCCGTAACGGCTGGACTGATTTGTATGAAATTTTGTGTAGATATCGGGTAGGTCTGAGAATCGGCTACTATCTATTTTTTTTTTTGCAAAACGACGTTTGCGGGGTCAGCTAGTATGTCTATAATTATGCTTCAACGGAAACAGATTTCCTGGGAAGCCTAAGAAAAATCTACATAAAAGCTCTTTCCCACAGGCGCGTTATATCGGTCGATAATATCGGATGCGTTATTTCGATAATAAGTCCCAATTCCTTGCCACACAGCTGCGTTTTCATCATCTGATATTTCTAACTTATATGTGTAACTTACACTACAAGCATCCCGCCCTCACTACACGTTACTACGATATTATTGTAGGTGTGTGTGAAATTGTATGCGTCCTAATACAAAATTCTCTAAGAACTCATATCGGAATGTAGCAGGACAGAGTAACGCAAGCGTCCTACTTCTATAAAGTTGTTTTTTTTTTTTAAATTTATTTATTTAATCCATAATGTTACAGTTTTATTTTAACATAACACCTGCCAAACTGCAAAGCAATTTGTCGGTTGTATTGTGTTATGCAGCAGTGCGCAACTTCGTGGCCGTCCGAATACAGAATATACTGGAAACCGATATCGCAATAACGCATCCGATATTATCGACCGATAATAACGCACCTGTGGGGAGAGCCTTAAAGCGGTCGATAAAATTAACTGTCGTAATAACCGACGCATTTTGTCCTTTTGAGGTTAGTAGACTTAAGTCGACTCGGAATTGAAGTGTGATGCACTTCAGTTTATATTTTACGACTGGATGAAAGTGTAAAAATAAAATAAACACTCTTTCATAGGTACTTTTTATGATTTGTATTTAGCTCAGACTAGTCACATTAATGAGGGGCTTCTGGCTAAAAAATAACAGCCACATGGGTCGATCATTCAAGTTAAGCTACGCTTGCCGTGGTTGGTCCGTGGATGGGTGACCATTTTTACATACCAAAGCCCCTCCGTGGCTCGGAAAGCAGGTTAAGCCGTTGGTCCCGGCTGTTATTCGTGGATCTTTGACAATCGTTACTGGTTGTCAGAAGCCTGAAAGTCTGACAAGTAGTCTTACCAAGTCTTTATTATTCAGTAACTGGGTTGTGGAGGTCAGATAGGCAATCGCTCCATGTAAAATAATAGTATTCAGCTGCACGGTTAGACTGGAAGCCGACCCCAACATAGTTTGGAACAAGCTGGTCAGATGATGACTATTCATATTAAAGTATTTACATAATCTAAGCAAAATTTCCACTTTGGGGACAGGAAATACGTCTTCTAATGCCTAATAATATTTTATGATAGCCACACTAAACCGTTTACAGTACCATTGTCGGTTAAAAGCAGCCATTCTTCCCTCAAATTGAGTAATTAAAGTGATTTTCGTCGTACCGACATAATTGCTGCCAGCTATTTTGTTTCTGTTCGTGTTTCACTGAGTCTTGCGTCCTGGGTTAAATGCGATTTAACGGCCCCTATACAGGTCCGACTCGATTCTGTGACACATACATAAACTAATGCCTTTTTCCCAAGGGTTTAACAGTAACTACAGAACGCCACCTGCTATGATCCTTATACAGGATGTCCCTAGAATTATGGATGAAATCGAATAGGGGCGTGGGGAAGGTCATTTCCAAACTTTTTAACCCTGAGAATGTCGGTGAATTTTTTGCGGTTCAAAAGTTATGACCGATTTTTTGTTTTTTTTTTGCATAGTGCTCAAAGAAAAAAACTATTAAAAAAAACTATCAGGGCTGTCAATTTTTTTTTTAGATTATAGTACAGTAATGTACTAATGTATAATACAGTAATGTACAGTAAATTTTTACATCGGACTTTACACTTTTTATGTTTTTTTTTATTTTTTTTATTATATCTGATGTATGTCTCTGGTGTACCTACTGTGTGTCTTTTGGTCTGTTCAAAATAAATGTATTTTCTTTCTCTTTCTTTCTAATGCGGACGTAAAAGTGCCACATCGAATGTTGAAATTATTTCGGCTTTGAAGCGAGTCGCCTCTATCAATCATACCTCCTCGATTGCGTTTTGATAAAAGGTTGATGGATCATATTTATGTACGGTCCTTTCACGATTACCTCTGCCAGCAGCATCTCAACAACAACCTTATTGTAACGAGAATAAAGATCACTATGATTTTGACAGACTTGACAGTTGCAGCAACCCAAAAGCAACTTTATTGCCACGAGATTAAAGATCATTATGATATTGTCAGGGATGCAAAATAACTCTGACAAGACTGTACTCGTACGTAGGTACAGACACTAGCACATCAAGCTACCCAAAACTGTAAAATTTTCCCAATCAACTTTGAACATTATGTTTTAGCGATAAAGTTGAAAATCTACTTAATAAATTTGACAGGTTGTACAAGCTTGATGTGCTGGTGTCTGTACATGACACGGTGTGTTATTAAGTGTTATTGAGTTTTTCTATTAGGAATTTCTTAGTAACAGCCTGGAGTTTTGAAGTTGGCAGTGTAATACCCCCGTGCCTCGGAAAGCACGTTAAACCGTTGGTCCTGCGCCTGATCTCTCTCCGGTCGTATCCGATTGCCGTCCCATCAGACTATGAGAGTGAGGGAAGAGGGAGTGCACCTATGTCTGCGCGCACACTTGTGCACTATAATATCTCCCGAAGGCTAGTCTACGTCGAGATTGGCCGCCGTGTCCGAAATACGGTCTGGCGGACCTTATTTATTTATTTACACGACACGGCTGCTTAACGGCACGGCGTATAAACCGCGCCGTAGAAAAAACGTGTTCGTCAACAAGTTTCTATAGTGATCCATACAACACTGATGACCCTGCTTACATACGGCGAGTAAACCGTAACTTTTCTCGGCAAGAAAAACGTGTGTGTACCTTTGTACACACACGTTTTTCTTGCCGAGAAAAGTCCCCAAAAAAAAAAAAGCCCTTTGGCTTAAAGTCTCGCCTGTGTGGAAAAGCCTTTATAATATAGTAGCGTGAAATCACGTGACATTCAATATTACAAAGGAAAGTGGCATAGAAAATAAATTGGCATCTTGTTTCACGACGATCGTAGGTTTATAGCACGGGTTTATAGTAACAGATACTGGTAGATATTTTTGTATAATACAGGATGTTTGGAAGCTGAGTGCACAGTTTTTAGGGAGTGATAGTTGAAGGGAACTATATAGCATTTTGAGCCATACATGTCTAGACAAAGTATTTTTATTTTTAACTGCAAACTTCAACTGGGAAAAAAATAAAAAATAAAACACTTCGTCTAAGACATGTATGGTTCAAAATGCTCTAAATGGTGTCAATTATCACTTCCTTAAGGCTTTGCATCCAGCTTCCAAACACCCTATACAACGTGTAACGTTAAATGCGCAAAACCTCATACACCCCGATTAGAGCATTGAGTTAAAAGCATAATACAATGACCAAAACTATTTTTTTTAAAGCTAACTATTTTTATTAAGAAAAATCGTGTTGATCACTATTTTTATTAATGTGTTGCATTGGTTTATGCATTCAAAATTGAGTCTTATTGCCTTATAATTAGACTTAATTTTCTTTGGCTCAATTGGCGGATAGTATGGCAAAATAAATAATTTTTGAAAAAAAAAAAACCAATATTAAATTGAAATCGATTCAGTAGTCAATTCTGAACAAACTATTTTCAGGTTTTGCGCATTTAACGTTACACGTTGTTATATATCATTGCGAAGTTTTGTTGTAGAATCCGGTGAGAATGTAGTAGGGAATGCCAGCTGTCACAGATTAACTAACATTACCACGTGTAGTGTTTAACGTTTACCGTTTTTATTGATTTACTAGGTGAGACATTGTATTGTCATCAAAAATTCATACAATAGAAAAAACTTGAGAGGTGTCAAGGGACACCCGGATGGAACGAAGTTCCTTTCGATTAATTAGTAAAGGAATTGTAATAAAATTTTATTTTTTTTAAGTTATAATAATAAATAATGTAATGTATTGAATCTTGTATAAAATAATTATATTAATAATTATATTCAATGCGAAATAGAAATGAAAATATCTGGCTTGCTTTCTATAAGAGAGAGAGAGAGACAGACAGAGAAACATGCGACGCCGCACAGCTTACAATAGCTTACTATAGCAAAAAGTGTCGTGACAACTTTTCGTAAGAATTTTTTCCGTCTAGCCCCCTTTCACAACGCGCGATAAGGAACTTCGTTCCAAAAATGGCGTTCAATTTTTCCAGAATTTGACCATTTTGTATATTCATTAGTTCATTATTATTATTTTTTTTTTGACATAAAGCTTAATTCGGACTATTACGAACATTTAAAAATAAAATATATCTGAATCGGTTCAGTCGTTCTCAAGTGATGCACTTACCATCGAACAGCATTTAATTTTTATAGACAAATAGTTATTTCTAAACTATGTATGTAGTCTATAGCATGATTTTATGCATTGCAAAGAATATCATACATTCTAATCAAAATTTCTGATTTTTATAAGGTTTATGTAATATGGAAGAGGAAGACAAAGATAAACATAATTTTATTTTGCAAATATGTGTATAAAGGTTAACAAAATTAAAAGTTATTATTTACAATGTTTAGTAAACTTTAACTTTTTTCCTGTCAATACTAACAGTCAATAATAAAACTGAGTTTCTAGAAAGAAAGAAAGAATTCACATCCTCTAGCTAGACATACAGGCTGCCGGGGACTTCGACGCGCATCCTGTTACATTTCTTCTTCGATTATTCTTAAAAAAAAAATAACTGTTCCATACATTTGACCGCGTAGGTATTGGACTTTTCTATAAAAAGCAGATTTTTAGGGTTCCGTACCTCAAAAGGAAAAAACGAAACCCTTATACGATCACTTTGTTTTTCATCTGTCTGTCAGAAACCTTTTATCTCGGGAACGCGTGGAGGTATGAAGTTGGAATTAAAACAATATACTTAAGTCTATGGCTTCTTGAAGCTGTGAAAAAATCAAACTTCTAAGATAACGTTAAAAAAATATACGGCCGTTTATGCCGCAAAAAACGTATATTTCGACACTCTCAAGGGAACCAAAGTGTTAGGGTACTTCCCGTTGACCTAGAATCATGAAATTTGGTAAGAAGCAAGGTCATGTAAAAAATTGGAAAAGGGTAAATTTATAGTTACATACCTGCTTTGTACGGAACCCTCGGTGCGCGAGTCTGACTTGCACTTGACCGGTTTTTTTTGATAGTCGACGAAAAATTTCTATGATAGTTTAGGATCATTGCTGAATTCCTGGTAGCAGTTGGCGCATCGATATTCGTGCTGTACTGTATACCTAATACGACTATCCCGGGTATAAAATATCTGAAAAGAATTCTTAAAGTTTCCACTAAATAATTATTTAAAGTCGACCTAGATTCCACTACATACCTTCACTAAATAAAAATCTAGAATTATTTAGCCGCTATTTAAGAGCACTTTCCTGATTTATTATATGAAATCTTATTTCCACAGCATCTCGCGAACAAATAAGGTTTATATGCAAATGAGCGTAACAATTAATTATCTGTTTGTTTTTAGAAAAAATACCGGGAATTGAAACAGGCCGTTAGGGCGTGTGTACACTTTGGTTAAAGGCTAGTCTAAATCAAGTTAATAAAATAATTACCTGCAGATGATATCATTTAATGTTAACGTTGTTATTTGATTAAATAAAAATTATAAGTTATTAGTGAATCTAATTTACTTAATTACTTTTAGCTGTGGCTTACCACAGCTAAAAGTAATAAAGTAAATTAGAGTAATAAAGAATCACTAAACAATAAATAAATATTAAAAAAAAAAAACGAGTATGTTTTACTTAGTATGTATTACTTCGATAAACATAGAAATAAAATACAAACGAATTAAGAACAACCCTCTTTTTGAAGGTGGTTTAAAAATAAATAAAACAAGGCCTAATCCTATAACAGTTACCTAATTATTTTGTTTAATCACAAAAATATTTATTTGACGATTTTTAATGATACAAAAAACATCAAATTGCCACTGTATATCATTCTATTTTCGCTAGTTTTTTTTTTCTTTTATAGCCTCAGTAGCCAGTAATTTATTAAAGACCAAACGTTCGTCCACGTTCGCCCCAAAATGTGTCTAGACCCTTAGGGTCTTTAGTGTCTAAAGCCCACAGCTTTGCCTTCCATTTGTTTATCTCGTTTATGTAAAGAAACGCAAACACGTTTTTAAAAATTACGCTTTCAGTTTTTTGGACTTGGTCACTTTTTATCTGGTTTTACCTGTAAATTATATAAATGTTTTGAATTATGTAAGTCAGCCTTTTTATCAACATATAGAGAATTAGAATTATTTATTTGTAAAACATAAGTTAAAGGTCATGGTCTTATATAGTAACTAGCTGCTCCCCGCGGTTTTACTCGCGTAAGTTTCGATCCCGTCGGAATATCGGAATAAAAAGTCCTATGTGTTATTCTGATGTATAAGCTATATTACTGTGAAGTTTCATTAAAATCCGTTCAGTACTTTTTGCGTGAAAGAGTAACAAACATCCATCCATCCATCCTCACAAACTTTCGCCTTTATAATATTAGTAGGATTATAATATGTTGGTGACATACAAATATCAGTGTAGACTATATAAAATGAAGAGAAACAAAGATAATACATGCATGCAATAGGTACATTGGATTATTAATAGGTTACAGTGTTTTATTATTTAAGTCATCGTCTAGATAACAATAGAGATAACAATAATGCGTAATTAATAATAATAATAAAAATAATAATTATTGACTAAGTATTATTATTATTAATTAATGATTAAGTATTATTATAATATAATTATTAATTAATGATTTAGTATTATTATAATATAATTATTAATTAATTATTATTATAATAATTATTAATAATTAATATTTGCATGGTTTTAGTAACATACAATCATTGCATATTTTTATTGAATTAGATAACTGAATTGCCTGTGATATCCAACGGCCCTATATATATTTTTATATATCTTTTTGCAGATTCGTAGTAGGTAAATCAACATCATATTATTATTGACATTTACTCACACATACCTTATTTACATAGAAACCTTTACATATATTGATGTTTTATTTTAACATTATTATTTAAATAATTATCAACTAAAGTAATCTACTTACAAACTATATACGTTAAATAAAATTAATTACTCCTAATTTAATGTGAGATATGATATTAGTCACTTTAACCGCTGACATGTTAATTATTACATTATAAACAGTAACAAAACAACAGTGAGAGCCTTCACGTTTATTTCCTACCAAAATAAAACCCGTTTTTATGTTCTCAATATTTTTTTGTTGCGAAGATCTCAAAAGTTGGTCTGTACAATATATCTAGGCCCAGAACTTGTACAATGACAGGCAGAGTTACGATGTTCCAGAACCAGTAGGCTTAACTTTTTGATATACAGACTTCATTGATACTTTCTGGTGTTTAGTATCGCAAGAAATATGAAAGGCTTCTTCGTTTTTATGTCTATTTAGTACTCAACTTTTAACCATTAATAGTTTATGGAATGGTGTGACACAGAGTGTAATTATTTATACACGGAGATTATTTTTGGGTCATGATATTCATAATATATGAAACATTAATGAACGTGTCGGCTACTTGTTATTAATGAACGTGTCGGCTACTTGTTATTAATGAACATGTCGGCTACTTGTTATTAATGAACGTGTCGGCTACTTGTTATTCGTCCAAACACGAAAATATAATCGTAGTGCATAGAGGTGAAATAACCGTAGCGTGATCTGCTACGAAAGCGTAGCACTCGTAGCAGTGAAGATAGCTACGCCGTAGCCGCTCGTAGACCATTTTCTCACAGATCTTAAACCGGGTTAAAGTCGTTTATTATCCTCAAAAGACAGTCCGACCATCATTCAGCGATAACACTTTATAACACAAAAACTTCAGCCGTCAACAAAACCAATAAAACTCCAAACCAACTAATCCGCATGTCTTTAAAAACTCGTAACTCACAAAATAAACTGTTCTTCCGGTTTGTTTGAGGGGAAACATTTTTTATACCTCAGTCGGAACTCGGGTCATTAATTCGGCCAGGGAGCGCACCTGTCTGTAATGGTTGTGAGATCCGACGCCCGAGATTTCGATGTAACACCCCACTTTCACTAGTTATCGCGATTTCCCGGGGGATTCTGCCGAGCGAAGATTGCGAGCGGCTACAGATACGAGCAGAAGTGCTATTACTTTAGACAAGAATATATAGAAAAATAAGAATGGAAGCAAATACGTTTGAAATCCACAACAGTTTTGTATTGTAACACACACATGCATTAAGGCAGTTATTTTTTACCGAGTTCAAAATTAAAGCGGATCTCAAATTAAACAACAGTTATTCTTTATGTAATTTCCTGTACCTTCCAAAAAATATTTTTTCAAATGCTTTGGTGTGTATAGTTTCCGAAATCAGTTCTTACTGATTAACTAAATCGTTATGATCATCTGCCTAGCCTTTTCCCAATTATGTTGGGGTTGGCTTCCAGTTTAACCGGATGTAGCATTTTACATGGAGCGACTGCCTATCTGACCTCCACAACCCAGTTACTGGGTAATACGATACCCCTTGGTAAGACTGGTTGTCAGATTTTCGGGCTTCTGACTACCCGTAACGACTGTCAAAGATCCACGAATGACAGCCGGGACCAACGGCGTAACGTGCTTCCCGAAGCACCGAGGGGTATCGGTATGTAAAGATGGTCACCCATCCACAGACCAACCGCGGCAAGCGTAGCTTAACCTGATCGATCGACCTGTGCGGCTGTTATTATTTAGCCACGGGCCTAAATCGTATCAAGTCAAATTCACCGACTTGTGAAATGGTTTCCCACATTAAATTTAATGTTCACTTGTATTTAAGCTGATTTTCTTGTTTCATTTGAGCGTTGTTCTACTGAACTCCTATACTCTGTGGCACAGCTTACTTGTACGGATAACGTTCCGGGTATTTGTCATTTTTGTTTTGTTCTCCGTCGTTTTTATCTTGAACTTCGATGTCTTTGTGTCGCTTTGAAATAATATTTGGGTTTAGAATGCTGACGTTTTGTTTAGTGGATCGTACCAGGAGTGCAAGTGAAGCGAATAATATGTGAGTAGTGAGAATAACAATTTAGAATTTTAGTGAAAAGATATTTCGCAAGGTGCGGAAGAATTTAGGGGACTGTCTTTGTTTTCAGCATTCAAAAAGCGTAAACAAAAATTTATTTTGTTTATGGATGAAAGATTAGAGTAAAAACATGCTACGAACGCGGCTTTAGTGATTAAATCTCCACAATATTACATAGCGAACAGACTGTTAAACTTATGTAGGCAAAGCAAAATACCAACACCTTATAAATATTTGACATGTAGTAGTTTATCAACAATTTAGTGACTAACGTGGTATATAACTATATACAGACAGGAAAAATAATTGTTAACCAAATTGTGTACAGTCAACAGCGTCAGAACTGTGTGGCGTCGAAGTGATTCAAAAGTATGTGATTGTAAATTATACCAAACATTTACTACTTCGACACCAGTTCTGACGTGAATTCCGTTCATTAGTATTGAATTTCTGATTTTCATCATCTACTTTTGCTGTTGACTGTACCAACTGAAATTTTCCGTGTATTCCAATTACAAACAACTATCATAGAATGTAATTTTTTTTAATGGCTAAAACGGCAAATCAAAGTCAATTAGCTCAACAAATAATTCCCCTGACTGTAATTAAAATAATGTATGTCATTAACAAAAAACTTTAAACAAAAGAGCCTACTTCAACTAATCACATTTCAAGGACCACCCATTCTTACTAGCGAATGTTTATTTCTCGTTCGGAACATAATTCGCAACTAATACGACCTAGCTATTCAGGTCAAACTTTTGAATTATTAAACTATGAAGCCTCATAATAGCTCATAAGCCCTTTTTATAACTGACATAGTTTGAGGTTAGGTGGCTCGTAAAGTGGAGATGTCGCGATCGGCTTGTCTGGCCAAATGTTGATGTGGCACTATGGCTTCTCGTCTCTAGAAGAAGTGTACACGGTGTAACATGACAACGAGGTACACGCGAAGACTCATCATTTGTCTAGGCTTATCCCAACTATGTTAGGATCGGCTTCCAGTCTAACCGGATGCAGCTGAATACCAGTGGGGAGCTGGATTGTCCGAAAGGGTTACCGCTGCCCCGGAACATAAAGGGCTAAGGAAGGAACACGGGTGGGTTTTAGTCTGTAAGAGTCTGACACTCCCTCCTGCTCCACCTTGAGCGGGAGGGGTCATTTGATGATTTCCCATCCACAAAAAAAAAAAAGCTGAATACAAGTATTTTACATGGAGCGACTGCTTATCTGACTTCCACAAACCAGTTACTGGATAATACAATACTTCTTGGTAAGACTGGTTGTCACACTTTCGGGCTTCTGACGACCAGTAACGACTGTCAAAGATCCACGAATAACAGCCGGGACCAACGGCTTAACGTGCTTTCCGAGGCACGGAAGGGTCTTGGTATGTGAAGATGGTCACCCATCCACGGACCAACCGCGACAAGCCTTGCTTAACCTGATCGATCGAGCCGTGTGGCTGTTATTACTTAACCACAAGCCCCTCAAGAACTGAAGACTGTTATAAATTCAGTATAGGCTCAGTATAGGCTCCATCGCCCGCAAATGGCGATGGAGCCCGCTAGTCATGGCGGGCTGATACCACAGGGGTGCGGCGAATGTATATGTATGTCCCAGCCCCCGACTTATCGTAGTAGAAAGGAACCGTGGGGTTTTAGTCGGAAGAAGGCTGAGATAACTCTCCGTTGTCTCCAGACGGAGGGTATCCATGGGGATTTTCACAGGAAAAAAAACCAGTATACATGTATACTTGTATAGTCATGTATATAATTCTAAACACGCAAGCGTTGATATTTTTAGGAGGTTATAAAAACTTCTGTCCACGACTTCGTCCGTGTGAAATTTCACCCTCCCCGTATTCACCCTCTTAGGGGTGGAATTTCAAAAAATCTTTTCTTAGTGGATACCTACTCTTCACAAAAAACACACCCTCCAAATTTCATGTCTCTAGGACCAGCGGTTTAGGCTGTGCGTTGATATATCAGTCAGTCAGGACTTTGAATTTTATATATAAGTTTTTCCAAAATTAACCCTACAATCTTTAAGAGGTGCTTTAGACCATCGAACTGAACAACTTTCACTATGGAACCAACTCTGGAAATCACGAAAAAAAATCAGCTGTTTAATACAAGACTTCAATACCTACTTGACCATAATTATTAAACAGCAGATTATATTATTTATTATTATTATTAGCATTCTGATTCTGTAATAACAGACACAAAAGACATTAGTTTGTTACACACAAATATAACCTCACACCTTTTTACCATGGCGGTAGACAGAACCTACAGAACGCCATCTTTACATACTCCTTTTGCTTTCATTAAGTTCATGCATCTCACCAGATGCATGAACTTAATGAAAGCAAAAGGAGTACTCGCATCCGGCGTGCGTGTATCACCATACACGCACGCCGGATGCGAGTACAACGCACATGACCTTCCTAATTTCTTTTCTTTTAATTATATTCTTTCTTTTGAAGAATAGTCTACTTTGCAGTAGTTTACTCTGAGCAAAATCACCAGTCTCAAATCTTGTCATTACGACAAAAATAGGCAGTCTGTGTTCTTCGCCCAACAAACAACTTTGCTGACTAGCAAATATTTTCCACTAGCAATTTTATGTATGAGCATGACCTATTCTTGCGATTTTAGTGACATATATATACCAGATGCTTCGCAGGTACGTTCCAGAGACAAAGCAAAAATGTCTCATGTGCTTGTTATTATGGCACCCGTACCCTACACTAGAAACGGAGAGACAGCAACGCTGCTTTGATACTTCTTATCACTTTTGAAGACTCTTTGAATGCATCTTGGTAATAACAAAGGTGGGCAGTAACTCCGCTCCGAACTAAACAATCTATGTATTATACAAGTGGATTTTTAAAATGGGGCAGAACCGTTGTAGCTACACAGGAAATCGGTGCTAGGAAACTTTCCATAAATTTTTGGGAAATTTTGATTTGCATTTAATAGCCCAATTCTTGAAGAAGGTTATCTGACATTTACATTTATATCACGCTACGGCCCTTAGGAGCGATGCAAAAAGAAAAAAAAGTCAGAAAAAACTCTATGCGAAAACGAAGTAATAGCGCGGGCGGGCGATGTGATGCGACGCGGTGGTCGGGGGAACAGGAAAGAATCATGTTCAGTTTTGACCTGAAAATTTTCTAAGGCGTCTAGTGATGTAAAATATCTTAAAAAATAGCATTTTTTTTTCTTATTTCGTATCGGTTAATTGAATTTTCAAATAAAGCCAGGAAAAAAAGCAATGTTACTATGTTCATCATTCTCAATAGACTTTTGGAAACGGAACGTGTTTAATACACGTTCAATTTTAAGTGTACAGTTGACAGGTTTTGCGTGAAACGAACTTCTTTAGCCGCAACGGTATCAGGTATGTGAATGACATGCTGTCATTTGTTTGACGTTTTGCAGTTGCTCTTGCTACATGTACTGTGCGATTTTGAATTTTCTGATACCCTTACAACTTTTGCATTTTCCACGGACTTCGATACCTACCACTTACGATTACTTTAGCCTGCGTCATACGGATACCGATTTAGTGCTTTGTGATTAGGATCTAAGACGTCGTCGGCGGGATATTGCGAGAATGTAACTGCTGTTTGCCACCGCGCGCTGATCTGATGATGATGATATTACATTGAAGATATTACTATAATCTATGAGGGATTTATTTTTGAGTGATTGTTACTCTCTCAGGGATTAAAAAACAATTTGACTTTAATTATCGTACAGTTTTTGAGGTTATAACAGCTGTCAAACTATCTGACTGCAGGTATAACCTCAAAAACTTATTTACATAATAGCATTTTTTCTTGGCCGCTAAATGAAAAAATGATAAGTTATTGTGTTATTATAAACGATCATTGTTTTTATACAATACTAGTTGGAGGTAGACGCGACCTGTAAAATAAATCAAGTGACAGGTCAATCAATGTATGGAAAGTGGGCATGATTCTTTCACTCGGACGAAGTTGTGGGCAGAAACTAGTATAATATAACAGAGATGGGCAGTAACTGCGCTGCCAACTCACCAATCATATTATATTACGAACATTGGATAAATAACAAGTTTTTCTCAGAAGTCATTAGTTTGATAAATGAATCGCCTGCACTATACTTTCTTTCAGGAATAAGTTAAGATCTGAAATCTAAACAGTGTTGTAAAATGGCGGTTTGGATCCGGAACGTATTAATTATTGTGACACACGTAATGGGTACACTGGTTAATAATGTGTGCTTCGATCGTGTGGCACTTACCAGGGTAAACAGAGGAATCAAATCAGAGAAAAATGTATGAAACACAGCTTAAATGTGATGATTTTATTAAATGGGTATCTCTGTAATATAACAATGCTTTATAAGAAAGAATATTTTAATCAAATATGGCAGGGGTCCGTATTAATAATGAAGAAATGGAAATACTTAAATTCTTTCTCATGAGTGAACCAATATCGAACTAGCTCCTGTTTGCCAAAAGCCCTTTTAATTTCATCTGTTGCACGATATTTCGACCATTTATTACTTGACGTAATTTTACAACAGTTTTTCTCATTAGAAACTCGATCTATCTTTACTAGAGAAAAACAATACAAACACTCTCTAAATGCACTATTGCAATCTCAACACCCACTATATTATTCTTAGCTACACGTGGATGGAGACCGCAAGGGACAGTCTTTACATCGTAAACTTTAAATTGCGCAACAGTAAAATAGGTTTTCAATGCGTGGCTAACTAGAGTTGACCAGCCTTCCCTTGAGGGTGGTAGGGCTCGTGGAATATGGGTTTAGATACCTTTATTGACTTTTAAGTTGCAAATAAATGTAGGTAATTTGCTGAATGAGTGTTATTAGTGTAATTTTTAGCCTGGAAGTTACTTTTATAGGTGTTAATTATGGCAATTTTTCCATCATCAGAGGTTTGAGTCTTATTAGGAAAAAGCTTTATGGTAAAGATTTAATTAATTTAGTAATTTTCTGTCTTATCGAAAATAAAAGCAGTGTAAAATATTGCATCCTAATATCAAACTGTTATCACAAACAATGAATCCTTACTAAAATCCAGTTTACTTAAATCTGTGTGAAGCGAAACACGAGAGTTAAACATTAAACTAAAATACATTGCTCACGATACAAGCACAGCCGTGTAGTCGGAAGCTCGGTGCTCAGCGGAAAATCTTGTACGTCCGCCATTTTGACGTGTCCCGGCGATATCAAGATGGCGCCACACCTTTTAATGTCAATCTTTTGAGAGTTTAAGGCTTACACGTTTTAGAAGACGACTTGCAATTGGATTTTTTTAAACTATGGAGATTTTTGATTTTGCATTTGAGAGTTCAGTACATAATCTCGTTGATCTTATAAAAATGGGTCGATGATTCGCGAGTTTGGGCGTCCTGACAATATTAATTGTGAAAAAAATAGCTGTTGCTACTAGTTTTTCTGTTGCGTGAATTCACTCATATACTTGGGTCTTTCTAATTGTATCATCTGGAAAATACACACGCATTTATATTTATAATAAAGGAATGTTTACCAAAACATGAGTTTTTCGATTACTGTTTTTATGTGTATTTTTCATACCATATTAAAATGATTAGCTAGCTAAGTTAGTAGTCAGATACTTCCCATATTAATCTTAGATAATAAATTACGAGTATGACAGTTTTATCAGCACTTATAACATCGTGTCGTAGCAACATTTTGTTTTATCCCTAGCTTAGTGTCGACGAATATTTTCTTGTATCACTTTTTTCTACAACTATACACGATTACTTACTTACTCTGAAGTGTAAAGATAGGATATGTATACGGAGTTTATGGGTATATTTAGGTATAAAACAGATGTAGGCTATATTTTGGTAAAAGTTTAGATAACATAACACCTCGCCTGTATACATTTCCCGAAAGATTAGACAGAAGTGTCTATAGGTACACGTTTTTGAAGACACTTCACGCGAAAAGGCAATAAAATGTTGAATGTGGATAGGCAAGTTAATTCAGGCATTCATTGCCACGCGAGAGTAACTCGCGTGCAATCATTTTGGAGGAAAATAAAAATGGTTGCATAGTAATTTAAAAACTATGTTTGATATTAGTATATTTTTTATTTATTTTAATCTAATCTAAATCAGAAGCAAAAAACAATTTCTCTAATGAAGCAAATCGAGAGTGTCCTGCATATAATGTAACATAACGCCACGCCTGTATGCCCAGAAGGATTAGGCAGAAGTGTACTTACCTTTACCTACACACACACACCCCCACAGACACACACACCCTCACCCTTTCATTACTGTACACCCACACTCCTGGGCGAGCCTATTGACATCAACCGTGCACAAATCCATACTTCGTTAAAGTTTAACAATTTGGTCAAAACAAATAAATATTTGTAACGAAACATTTAAGGACTTCAAGGCTACCCTATGATCTTAAAGACCCTTCAATTAATCCTGTTTGAGTTGTCACGATAAATCACTTTAATTGAGCTCTAAGTCGGAATTCTGAAATTGTCTTTAGTGCAAGGAAAGGCTCTGCATTGGTTTATGATGTATGGATTTTTAAACATGTGTATATTTCGAAAATACCTAGATATTCAACTTGTTTCGAACTCCACCGTACTACGACAGGTAGGACAGATATAGGTTATTCAAGAGAGGTAGGTTATTCAAGGTAGTTTTAATAAAGGAGAAAAAGTTTTTGACAAGATTTCTTAGCACAGAATTAGGCTTATACGCATTCAGTGATAAATTATATTTTTATCTAGCTGGCTGGTTCCACTGGCGTCATATAGATACTGTGATTGACGTCATCAAAGCGTCACAATTGACGCAAATTAACGTGGATCCACAAAAATAACATTATTTGTTTATTGTTTATCATTATTGTGATAAAAATACAGTAGACCGTATTGAATTATAAAGTAAATAAATTTTTGTTATTATATGTAAAATTTCGTAAATGTAGCTTGTAATTTTAGGCCAATATTCACAAACAAACGGGCCATTAATAATAAAACAGAACATAATTCACAAAAACACACATAAACTGGTTGAATCGCACAAAAGGGGCGATTCATAACGCGATATTAGCCAACCTCCAGTTTCCGACATGGGATCAAAATACAAACAAATATATCAAACACCTGCCGACACATTATTATGGGAGACGCTTTATAGCTCCTATAAGCCATAAATTTGTCTAGTTCATTGTTTTATGTAATTCGCATGTTGGTACTGGTTCCCCCGAGGGATGGCTCCGTGGTGTAACGTTCTAATTAGGGTTCTGGGATATATGATAAGGACACACTGTAAACTAGTTTTTTATGAATATTCAAAATCAAAATATTTTATTTCACATAAACCTACATGGGCACTTATGAAACGTCAAAGCTAGGTGCACGGTTCCAATTGGTCGTTTTCTATGGAAAAGAGCCGGCAAGAAACTCCACGGTTATTCTTTTAAAAATAATTGGCTTTTACAATGTTTTCAAATTACAGTAGGTATGCGAGGACAGCGTAGGCCTGTCAACAAGTACTTGTACCAGGTACTTGATAAAATAAAAAAATGGTCTACAGATCTAAAGTCTGCAAGGCCTAAAAAGTCCTCACATTAACAAAATAATATTATTATAAAGGCGACAGTTTGTGAGCGTATGATTCCGTGGGAATATCGGGATAAAAAGTAGCCTATATGTTAATCCAGGGAGTCAGCTACTTCCATACAAAATTTTATCAAAATTGGTCCATCCGTTTGAGCGTAAAGAAGTAACAAACATATAAACACACACACACACCGTCACAAACTTTCACCTTTATAATATTAGTGTGATCTCTTCAAACGTACATTAACACGGATCCACTTTATAGAGGAAAAATTAACTCCTGGAACACCATAACCTAAAATCATGAAATCACCTAACTTCTCAAACGTATCGGCTATAACTAGGTATAAATATTCGAACCTATTATAAACTCGTATGATAAAAGGTTCAGTGACCATTTATCTTGCTACTAATATTATACGTACAGTCAACCTTGTATACATGGTACGAAAACTAACCCTACTGCTAAGGAATGAAGGCGCTGTCAATGGCAAATTGGTACTTTTAGGTGAGTGGTGGACTGTACTTCGCTACCGCTAACTTTATGGGTCCTTTATGGTTTGTTGTTAAAGTAGTGCGGCCGTGATCTTAAAGTTTCCGGTAAACTTTACTAAGAGGATGTCAAGTTGTATATTTCATAAATGCTTTCATGTTTATATGGCAAATTGAAGAAGGGTTTGTGATTTTTCTTGGAGTATACTATTTGGTGAATGGTGTGTTTGCTTATTAAGAACTAGCTGCGCTCCGTGGTTTTACCCGCATTAGTGTCAATCCCGTGAGAATATCGGGATAAAAAGTATCCTGTTTGTAAATCCTGGTTATAAACTATCTTTGTGCCTTTCATCCAAATCCATTCAGTAGTCTTTGCGTGAAGAAGTAAAAAACATATAAACACACACACACACACAAACTTTCGTCTTTATAATATTAGTGTGATAAGCTGTTAGGAGTATAAAAATGGAGTATTTTTTATAGATAGAGTTAACTATTTTAGCTCTTTAGCCATTTTAAAATAGGACTGTATTTAGGATCACCATTTAAGCCTGCTAATAACATCGCTTTGATCCAACCGAGTGTGTTTATTTAAAATGCTCTTATTACTAACATTTTGCTGACGGTAGCCAGCTAAAGCTTGGGATGCCTAGGAAAACACTTCCGTCATATAGCGGCCGTCATGAAATACTGTCATTTTTACAAGTTTTCCAGAATTCTGTAGAATTTCCCTCTTTAATAAATACTTTGGGTACAAATCTTTTTAGGAACGCACGGTGATGCCTGCGGATAAATTGTTATAAGTAGTTGCTTTAATTTATGAGTACTGTTTGTTTTATTTTATTTTGTTACCTGTTAAGTACGAATCATTTGATCTGACTTGGTTTCCGTCCGTCCTTTTCGGGTAACCACTGAAAATCAGCGCTGTGCTGTGGGTCCCCTATAGCACAGCATCATGCTGAGTGGAAGCCTTCTTGTCACAGTCATGACGTGCAGCCGTCGACTATCTATGCTTTGTGCTCATGTATAAAGATATATATATATTTTTTGTTTTTATATATATGATGTCATTAGAATTAATTATCTTTTCGTTTGCACGTGTTTCTGTGACAAATAAACCTATTTTTCTTTCTTTCTTTCTAAGTTTTTGACATTAAGGAGCAAAAACTCTGTATTTGGACAACCGTTATCGTGTGATCGTTCACCACCTTCTTCAAAACTCAAGCTTTAATCACTAGAGCATTTTTAGTTTCAATTCACAAAAAAAAAACAAACACTACTAAAATTCAACACATTTTTCCAGACAAGACAACTTATAAGACAACATAAAACAAATGAATGAAGGAACGTTATCAGCAATTTTAAGACGAGAACTGCCAACAAATTACGGAGGACGAATTATTCTCGAGAACATCTTCTCGAGACGTCTGTCTGTTTTGTTCTATTATCCGGGCCCTGAGATAAGCCTTAGTACCGGACGCGGCGCACGTTACAAACGAGGCGAGTGAGCGAGGAGAGCGTACTTGCCGGATTACTGGCGAGGTAAATGAATTAGGAGATACGGGGCTTTTTATTGGTTCAGGGATGTTGTGGAAAGGGTTAACGAGTTTGATGCTAGTAAGTAAAGCAGTTAAGGGGTACATTTTAATATTGGTAAGGTTGTTCTTCTTTAAAAATCACTTAGTAATTTCTTTTTCAATCAATTCATTATTGATTGAAAAAGAAATTACTAAGTGATTTTTTTTATGAAAAGGGAATGTTCACTAAGTTTGTAGTTTTGTATTAATTAGGTTATACAGTAAAAAGTACGGAGTTTTGGTAGTAATTGCTAATTTTCATTATATATCTTAATTTGCGTTCATATTATTTTAGGACATAAAATAGTAAATACACAACTTGTGTAAACAAAATTGAATAATGTTACAAAACGTTCGTAATTTCTAAGGATAGTAACAACGGAGATTAGTTTACTTGCCGGATTACTCTCTTGTTTATCAAACGAATTAGTTAGCTGGTTGAATCAGAGAGTTTCCTTGTAGATTCTTCTATCGTTAAATAATTTTGTTACATTTTATTCTTGTTGCTGGAGTTCTAACAGATTTTATAAAACCTCCTCTGTTTTAGTGTTGTGTTGGTAGAATTTCATTTAAATGCATTGTATTTTTTCGGTAGAAATAATTTAACAATTTTGTTTGTTTCTCTGGTAATAAACCGTAGCATATATTTTTTATACAACGATGCTTTATTTTTAACATCCACATTTTCACCACTGTTTTCACGTAGTATAAGCCACGGAAAATATCCCGTAATTTTGTTTTGTGTTCTTCTTTTATCTACGACTAGCGGCATTTATTTCTTAAACATTTTATTTTTTTCTTGCAATTAAAAAAACTTATATTAATCAGTGATAATGTAGCATTCAAATGGTGAAAGAATTTTCAAAATCGGTTTAGTACTTTTTGAGCCAATTCGTTACAAAACATACATACAAATCTTTCCTCTTTATAATATTAGTATAGATGCGCTTTCTAGCTATAATCAGATGGGTTTTTCGTGTGAAATTGTGTTTGTGGTGTTTCATTGAACATTCACATTATATGGTTCAGTACTAAATAAACTTAAAATTTTAATTATCTCTGGTCCAAGATCAGGATTTGCCTTCATCTATTATATTCCATTGTCTGTTTATCAAAGCAAATTCAAATTTACCGATATTTTAGTCAACCAATGTTCTTTAAATGTTTTTTTATTTTATTCTTTATCACTGAGCAAGTTGGGTGTACACATTCTAAAGTACAATTCATAGGCTTTGGGCAATAATACTTGGCACTGTCTTTAACAAAAGGCGCCGCTATCTCTGGGGCGCATGTGTATTTTTCACGCAGGTCTGGCTGGCGCAGATACTGATCAGTAGCGATTGAGGAAGGAATGCTAGGGACGGAATTAGTTTGTGACTATTGTAGTTCTTGAAAATTGTACCTATTGCGTATGTAGATTTATTGGATGATGGAAAAATTGCGAAGGATTGCCTTCCGAAATGATACTGTTTTTCCTAAGCCCATTTACACCACCAATCATTTAAACCATCATTCTGCCTCTATAGGGTGAAATTGAAAACTTGCGAAAAATTAAATTCTACTCATAATAATTATAACAACTTTTTTATGGGACCAAACCTGAAATCGCGAAAAAAACAACTGTTCCCTACATTTATGTTCGCAAAACTCCTCAAAATGTAGGGAACAGCTGATTTTTTATTCGCGATTGCAGCTTTGGTGTCTTAGTAAAAGTTGTTCATAATGATGAGTACAATCTCCCATTTCGGTTTGTCGCATGTTTTCAATTTCAACTTGTATCATTTTCAACCGATTGATCAGAAACAGATTGATATTTTAAATTCGTTTTCCGTTAAATGATGTTATTGTGGTACAAGCGGGCGTTAATAAACTAAACCACGATATGTTTTATTAAAATCCGAAGTATCTCTTAAAGTCACTTAAACCACAAGTATTGCGGACCAAAATGTGTGTTTACCTCAGTTTTACAGCAATTTACCGAAACGATTGCTTAAATCCCTGGCGAGTGTTGAATGCAACTGCACCATGTGTAACCCGCTTTATATTCTTAGACTTGACAAATAGCACTTGGCTGGAAACATCACGTGCTCTCCAGTACTGCCGACATTAAACTCATAAGTTTATTCTACTAAAATTGGACTACGATAAATTCGAAACGGGTCAGCGGTCGCCGAGCGAGTCTATTGTAGAATTTTGTTTCAATTTTTATTTTAATGGTGTGGAACGTTTGAAATTGCTGTAACATCTAAATGTTTAAATGGAACCTCTAAAAGAGTATTTATCTGAAAATTATTTTCCAAAACCTGACCTATATTTCGACTAAAATGTACAAGAAACAAACGCCATTCATTCTGACAGTGGATGTCATTCGTTACTAAAAGAAAAGTAGATATCAACAACTTTTGTCTTTAAACAATAACAATCCGAGCATTACCAAGAACAATTTAACTTCTCAAGACGATCGTAAATCATATCTTTCTTCAGGTCATATAAAAAGGGAGGTAAATAGCGAAAATCCCAGTATCTAAACAGGCGATCGTGTAAGAAGATACTAATGATATCGCATTGCGCGCGACGTGTCGACATTGTCGGCAAGAAACGCGTTTCGGGAGCAACGCTGTGTCGGGAGTTGTGGAGAAGCGCAGTGTGCGTGACCGAACCGAGACAGAGGATGACGTCACTGTCCGCCATTATTCAAGACGATGTTTATTCGTTGAAGAACCAATAGGAACCTTGAGAAGTTTATCTTTATTGCGCGTATTAATTTTGATGGGGGTGGATGGACGTGCCGGTTTATCGGGTCGTGTGAAACGTTGTCTTGTTTCTTCATCCTGGCCAGTCCGAGGGTCATTGACAGGGTTCTTTTGGCTTAAAGGAAACTTGCTACTACGCGGCTGTGCAAAGACGGTTTAGATCGTTAAACCAATTAATAGAGTTCTTAGCTCAGTTTTTGTTTTGATACCTTAGATCTGTCTACGATGGTTTTAATATTATCTACCTAATGTAAAGTTTCTTCTCTACGCATTGGAATGGGCAACTAGCTTCATCTTTATGACTGACCGACCCCTTGACAATTCAAAAGTGCCTATAATTGTGTTTTTTTTTTCAAATAAATGCTTTGATTTTGATTTTACTAAATTATGTCCTTCTTCTGGCAACAAATTACCCCTCTGGCGAAAACAGTTCGGAGTCTTTTGAAATACACACATCAAAAGTGTCTAGGGATCAAGCATTTTTATGCGGATTTCTTGAGATTGAGATGTGGCTTTGTAATAAATTTATGATTTTATAAATTTATATGGATCCTTTTTGGTGCATTTCATAATTTGAATCAGGAACTGTGAATCAAATTCGAGTAAAAGATGAAAATCAGCTGTCAATATTTTCCCTATAAAAACATACAACGCATTGAAGACATTATTAGTGCTACTGTTTCCCTACTACTGATTAAAACCAACGTTATTATGGAACGGCGACGTCATTTAAGCAGGGAAGAAATGCTCAGAGCCGTGGGAATGATAGAAGCTGGTTCCCGGCAACGTACTGTGGCTTTAGCTCTGAATACAAGTCAGAGTGTTATCAGTCGACTTTGGACACGTTACCGAAGCACTGGTACCGTGGCTGAGCGCCATGGAGGACGGTATCGCTGCACCACACGGAGACAAGACCGATACATTCAAATCTTAACTCGAAGAGCTCCAACAATAACTGCCATGATGTTAGCCGTGAGGCTTCATCACTCTTCAGGGAACTTAATTAGCGACCAAACAGTCAGAAACCGCTTGCATGAAGTGAACCTTCATTCCCGAAGACCGCTACGGGTACCACCTATAGCAATGCACAATCGTAGGATTCGATATCAATGGGCTCTTGAACACAGAAATTGGGCAGAAGAACAATGGCGTTTCGTGTGCTTTTCTGATGAGTCTCGTTTTGGTATGAGACCGGATACAAGACGTATACGACACTGGAGAACCCCTGGACGCCAACAGCGATTAAAATCCTGCCAGGAAGTCCATCCTTATAGTGGTGGAACCATCATGGTATGGGCGGGTATTTGGATCGGCGGAAGAACTGAGTTGATTTGGATCAGAGGCAACCTCAACGCTCAAATTTATGCTGAGACGATTGTATCAGACGTCATCGTTCCTCTACAAGTGCAAATCGGTCCCTTATTTCAGTTAATGCATGATAATGCACGACCGCACACCGCAAGAGTTGTAAGACAGACTCTCGCCGCAGCTAACATCAATGTCCTGCCCTGGCCTGCTCAGTCGCCAGACTTGAACCCGATTGAGCATGCATGGGATATGCTACAGAGAAGAGCTCTGCCGAATATGGAGGGTATCCAGTCGCAAGAAGACCTTTTTTTGTTGTTGCAACGAACATGGGCGGCCATTCCACAGCGTGATTTGGATGAACTCATTTTGAGTATGCCAAACCGATGTTCTTGTGTTGTTAGTGTTCGCGGTAGAAACACGGATTATTAATTGTTTAAGTTACCCAATAAAATTTTAGAGAAAACTGTTATTTCAGTCTTTTTTTCGAACTTTTGTGTTAGTGGTTCAAATGTCAAAAATCCCTTTATTAGGAAAATGGCAAATTTCTTTATTAATGCAAAGGTGACTTGGTTTATCGTTACTGTGACAAACGAAAACACTTTATTTGATGAATCCTTAAAGAAAATTTTAATTAATATCAATCAGGAGAAAAGTTATTGCAAAAATATATGTTGATCCCTAGACACTTTTGATGTGTGTAGTTAAACCGTAAAACGTCGAAACCAGACAGCCGCTTTCCCTTTCAGAATAATAATATTACCCCAGATATTTTCTGTGAAACGTTAACTCTATTAAGATTGCTCTAAATAAATAATAGTCAACAGCTGTTAGTCTTCTTGTTAGTCTCCTCACGTCCCTTACAAGACCCCAAAGAAAGAAAGAAAGAAAACGATTATTGATTAGTAAGACGAAGATGGAATATTTTATTCTCAAGATGGAATCTGATAAGTATTAATCTTTCTAGCGCCAAACGATGAAATACTACCGATGAGTTCGGTCGATTTGATTAAGAATTAATGCTGGAAGTAATTATAGAAGCTTATTTGCGTAAAATTAGGTCGCTTCAATTGTTTTTATTTGTATTCATTCCACAACTGTTTTCCAAGTAAATTAGTTCATTTAAACTGGATTTTACATAAGTACCTAACCGTACATTGATACTATTCGTATTCGTAAATATGCCGCGGTAAGCGTAGCTTAACCTGATCGATCGACCCGGCAGATGTTATTACTTAGCCACAAGCCCACTCGACGCCCGGACTGTAGTTGGTAATCAATTTGATAAAATAAACTGATTTCCCTACACACAAATTATTGACAAAACAGGACAAAATAAATGTGCACAAGCGCCATTAAATTGTGCACCGTGGCAAAATGTGCACAAAGTGTCAACGAACTTCGTATTATAAAACCGTTGGCGTTTAAATCGCGCTGTCGAGTAAAAAAGGTTCAAAGGCTAAAGGGATTCAGCGTGAACTCGGCGTGACGTAGCGACGCCTTAGTACAGATAATGCAACTTACCAGCGCGGCATGTGACTCTTATGTCAACGTAATAAGGTATAAATTGGAATGGTTCTCGTAAATCGTAAGGCCTGTAATTGTAGTAGAAGGCGGAAGTTGAGGCTTTTGGCCGTGATACAGGAATATGCTTGCGTGAGGGAATCGCGTTGACTGGTTCGGTTACATTGAGTTGGGTTTGTGAAAGTGATTGGGTTAAATGGTTGTTTAGTAAACAACATTTTCAAAATGTCTGAAATGTATGTAAGGATCGAAGTAGTTGGCGTTCTGTAGTTTCTGCATACCCCATGGGATGAGGCGTGAGTTTATGTAATCTGCACTCGCGATTTATTTGTCAAAAATGTAAACAAATATGAGTTTATGGAAAAATAACTTTAAACCTTACACAATAAAGTTCAGTTTAACGCTACAACTTCAAACATTTTTATAACTTTTTCAATAGTGCTAGTCACTCTGAAATCAACTTAGATCCCCATTAAAATAAAGTTGATTTTTGTTTAACTTGAAATAATATTTATTTGAAACAAGTTTTAATAGATTTTATGTAAGGTCTGAAAATATATTATTTTCGAAGATTTTGTGTTTTATGATCATATTAGTTGATGCTTAACTAACTTCAGTTTACTATTAATATTGTAATAAAAGGTCTTTATTACTTCACATGGGAGACCTTTTCATTCTTTGGAAGCGGTTACGTGTTAAATTGCCTTTACAATCTTAAATGGCCAGTTAGGCATTACATTTCCAAATATTAGTGAAACATCGTTCATTCTTAGAAACTGGACAATAAATACATACAGATAATAAAATAGTAACAACGTCAAAACTGTACATTGAATATTTTTGAAAACAAGTAATTGATATGAAATGTCGGAACGAGTCTGATGCCGAAAATATAGTTTTTAGATGATTTATCCGTTTGTCTAGATGTAAGTTACGGATTGGTGCAAAAACGGATAAACGTATTTGTATGAAATTTGGCAGACATAATAGTTTATAATCTGGATTAATATAAAGGGTTCCCGTGGTATATTTTCCAAACATATCTCAGTCTCCAGCGTATTTCAAAAATAAAACAAACTATCTAAATTGTAACTTCAACACCAAAAACTAATCATTCAAACACAAAACGAAACAGTCTACAGATAATAAGTTTGGCAATACGTTTTAGCATATTAACAGTAGTCACCCGAGACCCGTAACACAACTAGAACCCAAAACTAACGAGTTATCTATGACGTCTGACAGAAAACAATTTCACTCAAGATATACAATATATTGACGCTGTAAAGAAATACACAAAAGGTTCACTCCACAAAATACGTGACAATACGCACGTGAAAACTGAACTGCGGGTTTTTATTTTGTTTTTAGAGCAACTTTCATTTACTGAAGGCCAATTCCTTTAATTAAAAACGTTCAAGATCTAGTCGCAAAATCATCTCAGCAACAATCTATGTCAAAAACTTATCAAACATGTATGGAAATTAGAGGTATTTTTGACAGATTGAAACTGAGATCAGACTGAGAACGGTCTTGAAATTATGAGATTGTCCCTCAGATTATGAGTATCAAGTTCGTAATTTATCATAACATAACATCACGCCTGTAATCCCCAAAAAAAGGCTAAGCAGAGATGTAACTGTGCAAACGCCAGTACATCAAGCTACACGAAACTGTCGAATTTTCCCAGTCAACTTTGAACCTTTATGCTTCAGCGATAACGTTGAAAATCTATTAAAGAAATTTTACAGATTGTAGCAGCTTTGCTGGCGTCTGTACATTTACGTACCCCGTCGTATTTCTTTCATAATTAGTTTATAAGGTTCCCACTCCTCTCAGTGAGAAGGATTGTGCCGTAATCCACCACACAAGTCTAGTAGTGTGGGTTGTTCACACATATTTACATCGAAAGAATGACAAGTACGGTAATGCAGACACAAATTATTGGGTCGCTACTAATCAATGGTAGTTTTGAAGAAGAAACGCGTCATCATTTGTTTTTAAATCATTGTGGCAAAATAATAATAATAATAATATAATTCATTTATTAGACATCAGAGGTCCAAGGGTTAGTTACAAAAACACTTATAAACTATGTTAGTAAAACACACTAAGAAAAAAAAAAAAAAAAAAAAAAAAAAAAAAAAAAAAAAAAAAAAAAAAAAAAAAAAAAAACCAAACCTGCGGTACAACATATTAGCTCTCACAGCGAGAGCTCTGCGTTCCCGCTCAATATCTGCATGATCCTTAAGGTCGTCCGTTACACAGTGTCCTAAGTATTTAAATTGTGTCACTCTATGCATTACCTGTCCATTGAGTGTAATGACTGGCTCAAGAGATATTTTTTTGCCGACGGCCTTAAAGATCATGTAGACACTCTTTTTAGAGTTGTACAGCAGACCATGACTTGTAGCATATTTTGTGCAGCAGTCTAAAAGTTCCCGTATTGCGCTGGCAGTTGGGCCCAGCAGCACCATGTCGTCTGCGTAGCTAAGGTTATTGACACAAGTGTCATCAATCCAACATCCAATACGCTTGCCGCTGAGCCCAGCTATCAGCTCATTTACATACAGACTGAAAAGCTTCGGTGAGGTAAGTCCCCCCTGCCTCACCCCGCATTCCAGTCTGTATGCGTCAGAAAGCGAGTTTTGCCATCTCACATTATTCACCTGGTTGGAGTACCAATACTGAAACACACGAACTATTTCATCAGGTACGCGTGCCTCCCTGAGCTTTTTCCACAAAATGTCATATGACACAAGGTCAAAAGCCCTGGAGAGGTCAAGGAAGCACGCGTAAACTGGTGTGCGTCTATCGGTATAATATTTAACGGTTTGCTTTAGACTTAATATTGCGCTTTCAGTGGAAAGTCCTGGCCTAAACCCGAACTGAGCGTCATGTATATTTAAAAATGTACCCAATATGTTGTCCAGCAAACCGTCAAAAACTTTGGCAATAACTGTAGCGAGCGATATAGGCCTATAATTATTTACGTCTGTAATATCACCCGTCTTATTCTTTATAATGGGTACCACTAGCGTTTTCATTAAATCTGGTGGTAAATAAGAGTGACTGATACTTAAAGAATAGAACATAGACAACACCCGAGCACAATGGAACCCCGCATATTTTAGGTGCTCGATACTGAGACTGTCATGCCCTGGAGATTTTCCGCCCGTCATTTTTTGTATAACACTAGATATTTGCTTAGCTGTAAATCTGATAACAGGGCTGCTCTGACTAGTCTCAGCATCGACCACTCCATCCGAAGGGCCCAGCGGCGAAATTACGCGAAAATTGTCTTTAAAAATATTCGCTATACCATTAGCTGTGCTACAGCCCGCAACTGTCACCGGAAGGGCAGGCTTAAGATCAATGCTAGCTGTGGATTTCCAAAATCGGCTAAAGTTCTTTGATGATCTGTGAGAAGATATTATGTCCATTTTTATTTGTTCTTGGTGATTTTGACACCATTTCAGTTTTCCTTTGAAAATCCTTTGGCTTTCTCGCATCTCATCCCAAACTTTGCCGGAATTAGGTTTATTACAAAGAATCCATACCTGATACTTCTCCCTTGCTTCCAAGTGCGCAGCGCGGACGTGCCTGTTCCACCCAATTACGCGTTTTTTACCTCGCGACTGGTCACCTTTGTGGGTCTGTATAGCTGCGTTAGACATAACATTTACAATGCTTTTATACATACTATCAAGGCCACGTTTGTGATCTTCAGAATTACAACTTTTATCAGCACATTTCATATAAAGCTCTGGAAAGTGCATGCTCCGGAATTCACGATTACAGATATCAAAATATTCCCTAATCTGATCACTGTCTCGTTCATGCCATTTTACTTTGTCACATAGCGACTTATTGGGAACCGATTTTTGGGCAACTGTACTCAAGTTGCACTCGATGGCCAGCGGTAAGTGATCAGACCAAAAAACACCATAATCAATGTTAACACTCACTACATTTTGCCAGGCAGCCTGGGTAACAACACAGTGGTCCAACCAGCGCCTGCTCCCGTTTATATCACTCACATAGGTGTGGTTATTAGACCCTAGACCCAACAATTCCGTGTCGGCACATACCCACAGTTGATCTGTACTATAGTTACATAGTTCATTCCAAAACGGTTGATGCGGGTGAGAGTTATAATCTCCCATCATATACACTGCTTCCACATCGCTAGCTTCAATAACAGCACTTAATTCGCTTAAACACTCAGTAAATTCGAGAAGATTTTCTACCGAATCTGTTGGCATGTAAACACTGAACACTAAAATTGCTCGGTCTTCTAAACAAGCTTTTATAGCTGATATGCGAGCACTACTACACTCCACAACAGACACAGATTTGAAAATTCCTTTTCGCCATAACACTGCCACCCCTCCATATGGTCGTCCTGTGAGGATTCCTGCAGAGGTATCCACCGCCGATTTTCCAGTATACTCAAACTGGTCATGTATATTTCCAAGCACGGATAAATCATGAGGCAGCAGCCATGTCTCCTGTAATGCCACTATGTCAGCTGTTTTGCATAAGTGTCTAACGCTTTCAATAGATCTTTTTAAGGATTTACAGTTGAACGTCACAAACTTCGTATATGTACTAGTAGCTACTTTGTTCATCATGTTAGTTTTACCTCAGTTGACCCTTTTTCTAATGCATCCTCTTTGCTCACTTTGTTACGAAACTGTACAAAGCGCCTAAAACATATACTATCCGGCCACATTTCATCATTTAGAAATAAGCGCAATTTATGACTAGAGACATAACATATAAAAGAATTGTAGTTCTTGTTCTTCTTCATATTTATTTTTTCTAGTGTGACTGAGTCCTGAGTTTTGTTCCAAATGTACTGTTTAATATCCTCTTCCCTCGATTCTTTACACACATTAGATATATACAAAGGTATTCTACTTATTTGAGCGGCTTTAAACATGCTGTTAGAATCACTTGTAGCCTTTCCAGTGTTACTAATAAATCTATTCATTCGCCTCCTTTTATATTGAACTTTAGTCCATTCATCTGTATCCCCTACTGTTTGCTTAAAATCGCTACTCGTTTTCAGTACGTCCGCTACAGATAATCTCATTTGCACGATGGCTGGATCGCCGCCACCCACGTTCTCGCTGTGATTCACACATCTGTCGACTAGTGATTGAGACGCGACAGTCGTAGTGGTTTCGTCAGCTGCGCACGCGCCTACGGAAACCGGTTCTACGTTCGACGCCGCTGTATGGGACTCCACTCGCCTGCTTGTGTCGCTATGAGTAATAACGACCGGTTCCCTGCGCCTAACAGAAGTTGACAATTTGTTGACGAGGGTATGCGCTAGATTGTTTGCGACTTCTACCGGCACTTTTACTGGTGATTGTAAATGATCGCATATATTATTTTCATTATTTGATTCCAATGTAATGTGGCTTAAACCCATTGGCCCACTTTCACATTCAAATTTCTCTAGCAAATGTCCCCCTCTCTTGTGATTTACAGGATTGAAGTCAAAATTACTCAATGACTGCGTTCGCATAGCAACTTGAAATTCACATAATTGTTCTTTCGTGACACACTCAGCCTTTAAAAACTTTATTTCCTCCTGTAAAATTAATATATCTCTTAACACCCGTGTCGCATCCAAGTGGTCAAAAGTGACAGGCGGTAGTCTATGTAAATCTTTAGCAACAAAAATGGGAAGTTTTTCTGGGTCCGCAGCTTCTGTGCACTTCATTAACTCAATAATGTCTTGTAAATCCCTATTTGATTTCCCTTCTTTTCTTCTAGACTTCATTTTTTTCGTTGATACAGCTTCAAATAGCAACTTTTTGGCCGCTAACACTTCCTCGTCAGAGAAAGCTGTATCACATATCCTCACGAGCGTAATTTCGTCCATCACACTGATTTTATTTTGCATAAATGCGAGCACTTCATTAACTACAATATTGCACGAGCTACATTTTACCACGTTCGAATTCATCTTTACTCGGTGCGCGCGCGCGGTTCCCCGCGCGGTTGAACGAAGACTCGACTCGGCAAAGTGGCGCATATAAGTTATTCAGGACGGATTATCGGGAAGGAAGCTGTTAGCCTTCTGTATTTCCTTTACAATAAAGTATTGTAGTTCCTATGGGAAATACGATCTCGTCGGGCCGTCGACTAAAATATAAGAAATACTTTACATTCTACGGTGTATTTAACTCAGTGCGCTATGGAGCGGGCCGGTCATGGTGCCTTCGTGCGAAAATATACGATGTAGATTTAACGACGAGCTCGCAATCGCGATGCATTTTTAGACGGTCAGAGATTGTACGGTTTTTGTGATTTTTGTCGTTTCAAATATTTTCTTTAATATAGGTACTTTGAATTGGGTGGCAATTTTTTTATGTTTTATATAGCATGCATCAGAAAGATGTGGTCGTATTTAAGGATATGTGTGTGTGTGTGTCAATTGCAGTGCTATTCTGTAAAAATGTCACCGTGAAAAATTAGGTGAAGTGAGCTGTCACTCTACCTGATGTTAGGGATTCCCACTATTGATAGCTCACTTCACGCTCACTTCACCTAAGTTATCACGGTGAGATTTTTTTACAGAATCGACCGGCTGAATAACTTTCTCCATGGGACCAACATCGTAATCGCGAAAAAAATATCAACTGTCTTATGCATCTTCAATGTCTGCTCAACTCAAATATATGGAAAAGCGGATTATTTAAAGTAAGAACATTTGTATAAATATTAGGAGTAAAAACAGCGACACTAGATTATATATTCGTATAATAGAAACTGTAAATACTTTAACACGGGCATGCGTGTTTCTATAGTGAAATAATGTACGTGATAAAAACAAGCAAGTTTTATCTATTTTAATGCCCTTTGATTATTTCTCCTAAATTCTATATACTTGTAGGTACATATCATTGTTTTATGACTGTTAGCTTTTTAAATTAAGTATTTTTTTTTCGTATGATATTACGAAATATTTTATATTTTAATAAAACTAAAGAGTATGTTTGAAACAATTTTACAAGGTAATTTTACGTGGTTTAAAAACCTTAGTTGAAATTTCTTCCACTACAGAATAATACTCTCTGTACGAAGCCAACCGCAAAACAAATATAAAAATAATAAGAACATCTTAAAAAACCTCTCTTATTTTGTGTTTTAGATATTATCCGTAAAAATAACGCGCAGTAAAAGCGACGTTTCGGCCCATAAAAACGCTTCGTATGTTTTTATAAAGTGGTGCACGTTTGCGAGCCAACCACACGTTGCTCTTTGAAATTCGGGACACCGTAAAAGTCCGGAAGTTTCAGGAATCCAAGCAATTTCAGTACTGAAGAAGGAGTTTGTAGGAGTTAGCGTTGCAAGCGCGTTTTATTGGTCTATATCGCGTTTGTCACAGACAAAGGAAAGTGACTGGTGCCGTACTTTCTGTGTAGTAGAACGCTCGTTATATGTTTTAAATGGGCGATGCCGTCTGACTGTATGTGAGCGATGAACGATTGCTTTTTTGGTTGTAGATCTCGATGATGGCTTTGATGCAGAATGCGTAATAACCGAATGGCTCTCAGTGGCTGATGAGTGAGATAGTTCAATTCTCACTGCTATTGATATCACACCAAGCTAATTATATTTTGAGTTTCACACGCATAATCAGCCTATAATGTTCCCACTGCTCCTCTCCGTATAAGGGAGTGAAAGAAAGAAAGAAGAAAGAAAAAGTATTTATTGCGACTCGTACAGGCGGATCACAAACTAAATTAAACACAGTCTAAATTAAAATACCAAAATAAAAACTAAAAAAATTAAAACAGTAACAAAAAGAAAAATGAAACAAAAAGTCCTATACGAGGCCAAAAGGCTCCTATCTCAGCATGATGCTGCGATATTTAAAAATAAATATCGCAGCGCTGGTATTCTGATAGGGCCCGCTGTGATGTCACGGGCAGTTACGGAAATAAAAAATAATAAAAGAAAAAAAAAAAAATACGTAAAATATTATCAATTATAGCCCGGAGTGGGCCGTAATTCACCACGCGGGCCCAGTGCGGGTGGGTAGATGTCACACGTCTTCGGATTTTCGGTTCTAGGACACGACGGTTTCCTCACGATGTTTTCCTTCACCATTTTGAGAGCAGTGGTGATGAAATAATTTACACAAAGTAAAGCGCCTGTCTTTTTTTTTTTTGTGGATGGGAACTCATCAAATGACCCCTCCCGCTCAGGGTGGAGCAGAAGGGAGTGTCAGACTCTTACTGACTAAAACCCACCCGTGTTCCTTCCTTAGCCCTTTATGTTCCAGGGCAGCGGTAACCCTTTCGGACAATCCTGCTGTCTGGGTTTGAATCTAAAACCTACAACTCATAAGTTGCGGCCAATACCACAACCACACCACTACTGCTCCAGAGTTTCACACGTAATGTGCAAATAATGTTGATTGTAATGTTTAAAATATTGACTATGCTAAGTAGTATACGTTGTAGCAAATAACAGGCGTTCATTACAATTTAGAAATATTGAAAAAAGAAAAACATAAAAGGTAAATAAGACACAAACTGCTTAACAGATTCCTAATTAATTCTTTGTTAATGGCTTACCCATATTGGAAACACATCAGCGTCCAGTGTTGATTATCTAGCAACGTTGTTCTTCTATTAAATTAGTGAAGCGATCGACTTTCAAGTGCTTTGTCTATCTTAATCGATTTTCGATATATTCTGCCATTTTAGTAGCTAGAAAACAGAGCTGAGTATACTTACCAGTTTTATAAGTTTTCTTTACAAAACCTTACCTTGTAAATAAAGAGCAAGAAGTGAAATGAAATGGTTTATTCTGTAAATAGGATATGGGAATCTCTTTTACATGTCATATTATTAAAAGAATATATTATAAGCTAGATGAGGTTGACGTCTCCTATCAGACTACTCGGAGAAGAAAGAAAATAAACTTATGAGGTCCTCTTCTGATAAAGCATGAAAAAATTTGACCTCATCGTAGCGAATGGGTAAATGGCCCAAACACCCGTATGGCAGCGTGGCAATGTTGAATGGCAATGCTGATCCTTTGGCCGAAAAAGGTTCTCATTCAATTGTTTATTTAGAAATGATGTAGAGCATTTTACCATCCGGTGGATGGGTCACCAGAAGGCCAATTTTCGTAATTTAAAACGTTCAAAATCTAGTCGCAGTCACATCTCAGGGACAAACAAATGTAAAAAACTTGTCAAAATGTAGCGAAATTAGATGTATTTTTGACAGATTGAGACTGAGATCAGACTGTGAACGTTTTTAAAATTACGAGAATTGCCCCTCTCTTTGGTGAAACAAACAGAGGGGCAATTCTAAAAACACATAAAAAACTCATAGACAACTTCGCATAATTTTGTCTCGTTCTAATTCATGGTCACCATATCAAACAATTGGCCAACCTACCTTTATACATGCTGTTGGCAAAAATTGAAACAGCCAGCGATGTCAGTGATATACAGAAATTAATTTAACGACCAATCCGGTGCATGATTCAATTTTGTTAGCCAAATTATATCGTGTAGCTACCGGATCGGAGAGATCGATACGTAGATGCCGTGTTATACAAGGAATGAAAAGACTACCGTTTTTTCGGTGGGTTTCGTGGACGATAAAGGGATTTTACTAGCAGCTAGCGTCCTTCTGACTATTAGTGATAATTTACGATCAACAATAAAATCTAACAAGGGTAGGTATTCATTGAGGCAGTTTCGCTGTGATGAATATCTCCCGCGCCGAAGGCTAATCTCTGTTGAGATTGGTCGCCAAGGCCGAAATATGGTCTGGAGGACTATCGATTATACCGGTGTAATCTAAAGCCCTATATTATCATCGGCCTAGCCTTTTACCAGCTATGTTGGGGTCGGCTTTCAGTCTAACAGGATGCAGCTGAATACCGGGGTTTCACATAGAGAGACTGCCTATCTGACCTCCACAACCCAGTTTCTGGGTAACACGATACCCCTCAGTAAGACTGGTGGTCAGACTTTCGGGATTTTGACTGCCTGTAACGACTGTCAAAGATTCACAAATGACAGCCGGAAACAAAGGCTTAACGTGCTTTCCGAGGCACGGAGGGGTCTCGGTATGTAAAGATGATCACCGATCCTCGGATCAAACACGGCAAGCCTGATCCTGAAGCTTAACCTGATCGATCTACCCATGCGGCTGTTATTATTTAAAGTCTGTTCAAACTTATTTTTCAAATTAATATAATTATTTTTATTAAGTTAAACAAATGTAAACTTTATTTTAATGGAAACTAATTTGATTTCAGAGTGACTATTGAAAAAGTTATGAAAATGTTTATTTATTTATTTATTTATTTAAACTTTTCGCACAAAAAGGTACAAAGGCGGACTTTAAAGTTGTAGCGTAAACTGAACTTTATTGTGTAGGATTTAAAGTTATTTTTCCATAAACTTATATTTGTTTACATTTTTGGCAAATAAATCGAGAATGCAGATTAGGTTCCCTATTTGAATCATAATTATTAACTATAGAAATGTTGATGTTTTCCTTCTATGAATAACGAAACCCATGTTTATGTGAGGGCGCTTACCTGCTGATGTGATTGTTCCATGAAATAGCATCGCATATTCCGGGTCAGTGGGTCCTGTTAAAGTTTTTGGTATAATATTGTGTTCAAAGGGTAATTTGTAGTCGTTATGAGAGGCATTAGCGCGCCTCGTTGGGACAGTATTTAGTAATCATACTGTATTGTTAACAGCGTCAATAAAGGTATTGTTTGTGAGGGTAGTTATAAAGACTTGTTGTTGAAAATACTTGTGCGTTGAAAGTTTTTCTTGTGGTTGTAGACCTAATTTGTTAACATGATCGGAATCGCGCAAGGTAGGTTTGGAAAGTAAAATGGAGTTTTTGTCATAATTTTTCTATGTTTTGGCTTCAGTCTTTAGGCAAAACAGTTTTTTTTTGCTTGCACACCTACTTTTGATATGTTATTGTTTTTACTTGGCTGCTTGAGTTTATTTTTACGACCGTTTTTTCGTCCCGTAAATCAACCTCAACGAATAACGGTACATACATACGGCCATTGATATATATGTTACACTAGATTAGTAATTACCGCACCAAGGCCTTGCCTCTAGACTGATGGCCACAGCCATCAGCGTAGCTAACGTCAGTTCAGTGCTCTGTGTGACGCAAACCGAAGTCAACCGAGTGACATGCGACAAAAAATATCGCGAAAGAGTGCGATTCAAGATCACAAAAACATAATAAATTAACCGGAATTACTTTCCACACGTAAATTAATTGTCTCTGTGTTTATATCAACGTAAAAACGCAATAAAATGTAGAATTTTGTAAATTAGGTTCAGTGTTACCACTAAAAACTTAGTTTTAGTTTCCCACATTTGTGGGAGTTTTTAATTTATGGAATAAGTGATTTTAAATATTTTTTTTATTAATAACAACGTAGCAGGGTGCCTAAAATTGCAGCACGCCGTGAAAAATGGGTGGAAATAATCCGATTGCAGACTGGCTACCTACTAAATCATTAAATTTCATTAATAATAAAGAAGAAATATTCAAAAAGAAAATGTCTTAGTTATTTTCATTATTTATAAACTTCTATTACACATCCAATAAAAAAATACATAATTCAAATATTTAAAAAATAATTTAACTTAACGTATAATGCTTTTTATGGCTTAAAATGTTGGGTAAAATTTCGCATGGGTAGGCAACCCCATCCCGTCATTGCATGTTTATATTGCGGTCTTTGTCTCATCTAAGCGACGGTATTATTCTTACGACGTGTGTAAGTGAGACAGATATATAGGGTGACTGGTAATTAGTGACCCATACCTAAACACGTGATTGTACTCATGATAATAAACAACTTTTACTAAGGGACCAAACCTGAATTCGCGAAAAAAAATCTGCCGTTCAGTCATTTATGTTCGCCTAACTGGTCAAAATGTAGGTACTGAACAGCAGATTTTTTTTTCGCGAATTCAGGTTTGGTCCCATAGTAAAAGTTGTTTATTATCATGAGTACAATCACGTGTTTAGTTATCGGTCACTAATTACCAGTCACCCTATATGTTTACTTTTAAATGTTTAGTGGTTTCAAAGCTACGTCGTCGCGTTTAAAAAGTGGTTACACTTTTTTGACACATTTTATTGAGGTTTGCTTCTCTAGTTATTTAACTCAATGCATACGGCAGATACGTGTGTAGGTATCTAATACATTTATGGCCAAGGTTAACTGTAAGACTCATGTAATTAATATATAATAGGAAAAGTACGCACTTAAAATGTTCTCAGGTATTTACTTTTCTAAACCTTCTTATCAAAGACATATTTTGAAACATTCGTCATAAACTGTTTAATTACATTATCATTTATCTCTACAAGGTGATAATAATGACCTACTACATTTTGTGACAGTAACCGAACGCGCCGGCGCCATCTTGGACGTTTCGGAATTTGAAAATACGCGTGAATTTTGTTTTTTTATTACTTTTTTTATTAATACAAAAAGTTGTAATGGTTCTTTGAGTGTAGTGTCTTGTTAAATAAAGAAAAAAGGTTTTATTACGTTGGATTGCAGTTTAGAGAATTTTGAAGATTTCATGATTGAAACGCCATACTGAAAATACGTGATAAATAGTGATTCATACAACACAAATTAATTTATTGTAAGTGACTTTCAGTGGTGAACTGACTGTTAATTACTTTTCTTTACTTACTTTAATTACTGAATTTCGGACTTATTTCGGTAATATTATGAATTTTCATTTATTCAGAAATGAAATAATAAGTACTTACAAACATTATCTATACATATAATAAAACAGTAAAAAAACTGTGTCTGTACATTGAATATATTAAAAAAAAAAACTTGAGGGGGGTTTAGAAACAGTAATAGAGCACGAATCCAAAAAAAAAAAATTGTCTGTTTGTCTGTTTGTCTGTTTGTCTGTTTGTACACGCTAATCTTCGGAACTACTGGACGGATTTGAATGTTTTTTTTTTTGTTGTATAGGTATTAAGTCTAGGCAACATATAGGCTATAATTTATTTTGGAAAATGGAACACCTGATGCAGAACTGCAACAGACCAGCTAAAGTATAAGAGATACAATAATGGTACCATAGCAAAAATTGTTCCACGTGATGAGCATTTTCTGCTGAGAGAATAAATTTGAAGATCTGGAACACCTGATGTGGAACTCCAAGAGCCCAGCTACACCATAACATATATAGGAATGAAGATTTAGCAAAAGTTGTTCAATCTGATGAGCACTCTCTGTTGACTTATAAAAATCGAAGACCTGGAACATCTGTTGTGGAACTCCAAGAGCCCAGCTACACCATAACACATATAGGAATGACGTTTTAGCAAAAGTTGTTCAATCTGATGAGAACTCTCTGTTGACTTATAAAAATCGAAGATCTGGAACACCTGTTGTGGAACTCCAAGAGCCCAGCTACACCATAACACATTTATAGGAATGACGTTTTGGCAAAAGTTGTTCAATCTGATGAGAACTCTGTTGACTTATAAAAATCGAAGATCTGGAACACCTGATGTGGAACTCCAAGAGCCCAGCTACACTATAACATATATAGGAATGACGTTTTAGCAAAAGTTGTTAAATCTGATGAGCACTCTCTGTTGACTTATAAAAATTGAAGATCTGGAACACCTGTTGTGGAACTCCGAGAGCCCAGCTACACCAAAACACATATAAGAATGACGTCTTAGCAAAAGTTGTTCGATCTGATGGGCATTTCCTGTTGACTTATAAAAATCGAAGATCAGAAACATCTGATGTGGAAATCAAAGCTATCACTAATTTCACTGTATAATTATAAAATAACATAAGCTGGGAGTACCTCCACGCGGTGAAGGCGGTAACAGTTTAGGACTGATTTTCGGTGACGATGGTATATCATTGAAAAGTTGACTCTACTGGTCAAAACTCCCATTTATTTTTTTACTTTATCAATAAATATGCCTTCGGGCTTATGTTATTTGAGTGTTTAATTTCCTTTGCCATTTATCTTCGTGACACGGTAGCCTACCCGGTAACGCAGGGGAGCAGTCACTTAGATTTTAATTGATCAGGTATATTCACAATAAAACTATAACCATGCCTAGAAAGAGGTCAAATCTTTCCCATTGTTCCAAAGGAGCCGAAAGATTGAGGATCATAAGATCCCAAGAATCTACCGAAGAGCGTCAGGAGAGACTTGATGCTGTTCGAAAACATCAGGCTGCAACTCGCTTCGTGGAAACCTCTTCGGATCGCGAAGCAAGCCTGCGTTCTCAGCGTATTCGCACATCTACTAACAGGTCTTTTGAAACGAGTGATGAACGTGATGCGCGAGTAACTGGTGATCGAGATTATCATACATTGTCCCGAACACGCACACAACAAAATATTCATAATCAGTTAGAAAGTGAGAGAGAAAGAATTGCTGGAGTACGGCATGAAGAGACAGAAGAAGAGCGCAACGAACGTTTGAATTCTGATCGACTTCGACATTCTCTGAACAGAATGTCGATATCATCTGAAGAATCAGATGTGTTTCAAGACAGAGACACATCCGATCCGACAGAGATATAGCCGTAAGACGTGGCAACCTTCCTTGGGTTGATAAGGAACGGAGTGCATTTACGTATACTCTTATGAATGACTTGATTGACTACGCCACGTATTCCGCCATCGGAGGTATGGTTCAAAATTGTACTTTTTGTGAAGCTGTTAAATGGCAAAAAGAAACAAACGGTATGTGTTGCTCAGGTGGAAAAGTACATATTGAAATATTACAAAATCCTCCAGAAATATTAAGATCACTGCTAATTGGTGACCATCCACAGTCAAAACATTTCTTGGACAACATACAACAACATACAATGCCTTTCAAATGACATCTTTTGGTGCGAAACAGATTTCAAGAGGCCTATTTATGCCAACATTCAAAGTGCAAGGCCAAGTTTACCACCTTATTGGTTCATTATTGTCTGAAAATGACCCCAAGTTTCTCCAAATATATTTCGTATCCAATTATCAAGATCAGGCAAATATTAGAAACCAAAACTTTCCGCACTTGAACAAATAGTCTGATTTCACTGCTTCAAAATATGTTGCATGAAGTAAATCCCTACGTACACAGTTTTAAATCTGCCTTAGAATCTATAAATATATACATATATAAAAATGGTGCCATAGCAAAAATTATTCCACGTGAAGAGCATTTTCTGCTGTGAGAATAAATCTGAAGATCTGGAAACACCTGTTGTGGAACTCCAAAGCCCAGCGACACTACAACATATATAGGAATGACGTCTTAGCAAAAGTTGTTTAGTCTGATGGGAATTTTCTGTTGACTTACAAAAATGAAAGATCTGGAACGTCTCGAATCGTCTCGCGCATCCCGTTGTTTTCCCGTCCCCGGGCTCTTAGAATTCGACATAAGACGTTTCAGATCTTCGATTTTGACGACCCCGTTGTCGCTGGCATAATCAACAGGATCCGCGTACGAAGTCGCGGGCAGAAGCTAGTGGTAAATAAAATTCCTACTGTCTGTAGTACCGCCATTACGATCACAGTTATAACAGTTTAATAAAAATAAAAAAAAAAACGCTCGATTCATGAAAGCCTGATCCAGTCTCTAATTAGTAAATCAGTTCCTGATTGCACAAACAACAATAGCCAATCATATCACTCTAGTTGAGATTTGAAAATAGATTAGATAAATTAAGACAGAAGCATAGTGATCTGTACATACCTATGTATTCAGAAGACAGTTCAGTAATGAACTGAGTGTATGACAGGCAACATACAGTGGAACATGGAATTTGGAAGATACATGCCTTCCCTATGTCGTGATGCCCCAGTGGTAACCTCGCCTCTCATAAAAGAGGCTGTGGGCTTTTATCCGGGCAAGTACCAATATGACTTTTTTAATTCGTAATCTCTAACCCACCTTGAGCAAGCGTCGTGATCAATGACTTATGCGTTCTCGCTATGAGAAGATGCATTTGTCCTGTAGTGGAATGTGCAATATAAACTGATGTTACAGCCTTCCCTATTGAAGGATTTTCGAAACTTCACCCCTGAGCAAGTCAAACGGAAATATTTTTCAGGTCCGGGAACCTAAACATTTTTCACGAGAAATATAGTTTTTTTTATCTCAACAGTTTCTTGATGGATTCATAATTGTTTAATTGTATTGTAGATTCTATTTCTAATCGTGTTTTACTGCCAAAGTATAAACAAATTGCTAAAATAAATGTTTGTATACCTCTCAACAGTAGATATCTGATTAATTTCATTTCGAGTTACATGATAGTTGAGTCATTACCGCGCTGCTTTCCTGGAAGTCACTATTGAAAATTCAGACTATTGAAGATTCAGGTTTGGCAGAGTGAAAGGCTGTTCCCAAGTAAAAATTAAAAAGTATAATTTGGTTTTGTTCACATTGTCTGCAGTTCAGAAGCTCATGGATGACTTAGATTTTTTTATATGCTTATTAAAACAAATCTAAGTCACCAATTCGAATTTTTTGTCTATTGTTTAAAAAAAATTTTTTCATTTAATATTTTACTTTTTTTTTTTGTTTATAACATCAAGCTACAGATAAATGTTATCTTGTTATTCTCTCTCTAATGTTTATTAAGATATTTGTGTAGCTATTTGTTTTTCCAAATGAAATAAATAATAAAGAAAGTTGGTTCACGCCAATTGTTGGGGTAGGTAACCGTATCTGCTTCGCGAACAGTGGAAGTGTTAACTTTGTTTTCGATCAAAGTCGCGAACAACTACTTACTAGTAGACAAGCTTTTCACCTTGATAAAAATAGTTATGACATACAAGCATACACAAACAATAGGGTTTGTTTACGGAAGCGTCCGCCATCTTGAACCGAACCATTTTGAATTAAACAATAACCTAATTCTGATTAGCGTGACGTCACAGTTAAAAGGGGAGCGTGAATAGTGTTGCCATTAAACAAATTGATTATTACGTAGTGTTGCCCTATTCACGAGCGATAATTAAATGGGTAATCGATCGTTTCTATTGATATCTGACTGGTTAATGTAGATAATTTTTTAAAGTGTGAATGTTTATGTTATTCGGGTGTGTCACGTGTTTGTTTTATTAATGAAAGTGATTTTGGTTTATATGAATCGTTGTACCCCTTTTTTATTTTTTACTAGCTATGGCCTTTTTTTTTTGAGGATGGGAAATCCTCAAATGACCCCTCCCGCTCAGGGTGGAGTAGAAGGGAGTGTCAGACTCTTACTGACTAAAACCCACCCGTGTTCCTTCCTTAGCCCTTTATGTTCCGGGGCAGTGGTAACCCTTTCGGACAATCCCGCTGCCCCGGAAGGCACTAGCTATAGCCTGCGACTTCGTCCGCGTGAAATGTCTTGTTCCCCGAACAATCCCATCGCATCGCATCTCCTGCCCGTGCTATTTACTTCGTTCTTTCTGGCTTTTTAAATTTTGATTGACGCCTAAGGAACCTAGCGTGATATGAAATAGCATAGAGCCTTCCTCAAGAATTGGGCTATCAAATGCAACAATATTTTTTCAAAACCGACTGTTACTTAGTTCCAGAGATTAGCGCGTTCAAACCAAAAAAGCAAACAAACTCCTCAGCTTTATTATTAGTAGAGATAGACGTTTACTATAACTTGTCCGCTTTACAGAATAGCACTGCTGCATTGCTATTCTGTAAAAATCTCACCGTGAAAACTAAGGTGAAGTGAGCTGTCATTCCACCTGATGTTAGGGATTGCCTCCATTAGATAGTTCACTTCACGCTCACTTCACCTATGTTATGACGGTGAGATTTTTACAGAATCGATAGGCTGTATTTTTAGTCATGTCGATGTTATCTGTGTCAAAGATCATTGCCACTTTTTCATCAAAAGATATCACAAAATGAGCCTTGCAGTAAGTAACTCCAAGGCTCATTTTGAAAACATTAACAATCATAATTATTATCACTCTGATAATATTAATGATGATAAAATTACTCTAATTCATCAATAGAAGTATGAAATTAGTATATAAGTCTTCTATAATTTCTATGGTGACAAAAATAAAACCATTATACCTAGGTTTGGCGTGTTTTTTGATACATTTTTATTTTGGCGTACAAAGTCGGCAAGAAAATCGCGGATTTTCGAAACGAGCACACACTTTCAGTTTGTTATGAACGCCTTGGTGTTTATAAGTAGTATATACTTATAGCATAAAAACTACTTAGCTATACAAGGTGTAACAGAATAAAAGCAAGTCCTGAAAGTAGTTTGTTCATAACTGATTAGGTACTGAATCGATTTCAGTAACTTTTAATAAACATAGGTATTTTTTTCAAAAATTATCTATTTTTTCATACTTACCGCCGATTGAGCCAAATAAAATTAAATCTTATTACAAAGCAATAAGACCTAATTCTAAATGCATAAGGTAATGCTAGTGTCAACACCATTTTCTTAATAGAAATAGCAAGCTTTAAAAAAAAAAGTTTTGATCGTTGTATTATGCTTTTAACTCAATACTATAATTGGGGTGTATGAGATCTTGCGTTAATTTATGTTACACCTTGTATATTACACTTCGCCCGTGACTCCGTCCACGAAAGAATATAGTGAAAGAATTTTCGGAATCGGAGCAGTAGGTCCAAAGAGTACCTACACACAAAGTCATAAATTTATCCTCTTATAATAATTATAATGTGGGCAAACACATGAATTTTGACTAAATCTCTCTAAGTTTGTTTACAGAATGGGACAAGTAAACAAGAATATACTTTACAAGATAGTGGCCCCGATTCTGTTGTTCACAAACAAAACTAAATTTAAGTTCAGTGCATCTTTTTCTTTCTATTTCAATATGAAAAGGATAGAAGATAAATATTAGTTTAGTCCTGTCAAATCAGTCAGCGCCTGACGTAAATTGACGTATTTTTAGTAGCCAATTTTTTAATCACGTCTAAACTTGTCTATGGATTATCAAATTTGACAGGACTAAACTAATATTTATCTTATGTCCTTTTCATAATGAAATAGAAAGAAAAAGATGTCATCATCATCTGCCTAGCCTTTTACCAACTATGTTGGGGTCGGCTTCCAGTCTAACCGGAAAAGAAAACCGGAAAGATGTACTGAACTTAAATTTAATTTAGTTTGAGAACAACAGAATCGGGGCCATTGCTTGCCTCTTTAGTCTAGTGTTCATACGCGGTACTGCTAAGTATGAGGTCTCTTGGGTTCGATTCCAGGGTCGGGCAAAGTGTTATTGGGTTTTTCCATCTGGAATTCTCAGTAACAGCCCGCAGTCTGGAGTGCCCGGTTGATGGCAATAGACTCGCCCCCTATTGCATGGGACTTAAACATAACTTATGAAATGTAAGTGTACTATAGTTAAACCTCTGCCTAATACTTTGAGAAATACAAGCGTATTGTTATGTTATGTAATAACAATACAAACACATAAAAAAAAATACGAATCCGACCAAATCTTAATCGCCGTCCGCCATGTTTGTTTACAAAATGGGACAAGTAAAGATGAATACAGTTTACAAGATATGTTAGAACAAGAATACCAAATTTTACATCATAATTGTCCAGTACGCGTTGGATTATGCCTTGACACTTGCCTCTTGCCTCTTGAGCCTGCACATATAGGTCGGACGTGTTATCATAATCATTCCTGTCCTAGATACATAGACATAGTTAATATATATACATAATATGGCATGGTATACTTTTACTGTACTACGTTAAAAAGGATCACATAACTTAAGAGCGTTTACGACATACGGCATTTTTTACAAACAGTCAAGCCCTTGTTTTTCGAATGAATTAATGAACTGATTTTAATAAAACTTTATGCGTATAAGCAGGGTACAAAGGTATAATATAGGTATAATAATTAGCGCGTCCTCGAGGATACGCGGGAAGGCACGCGCGCGCTTATTTCAATAATTTTAAAGTTGATTTTCAAAGTCAAAGTCAAATCATTTATTTCAAATAGGCACTTAAAAGGGACTTTTGAACGTCAAAATTAAAAATTAAAAAATAGAATTGATTCTAGTCGCCCATTCCAAAATGTAGTTTTCGTGTGGAGAAGAATGGGCAAGAAACTCCACTGTTACTCTTTTAAAATGTTTTACAAGTTTTTGTATACATTCATTATATAATTATATGTGAAGACGATGCACCTAAAATAAAATTTAGTCTACCAAAAATGGTTTCGAGTGCCTTAATAAAATCCTCTCCGCTGCGCTCCTTTCTGTCTGCGCTGACCCTAAGGATCATAGCAGATGAGGTTCTGTAATATTTCCCTACCGTATGGAAAGAAGGCGTCAGTTTATGTATTTATGTGTAAAACATTCAAATCCATACTACCCAAAAAATAATATCTCAAAAAAAAAGGTTATAAAAACGGTGTTATAATGCATGATCATAACGATAATTTCATCCGTGATAGGCCGCATAAAGTACCCCAAAGTAATACTCGTGCGCCGCCCACTCACGTACGGCCAGCCAATCACGTGCCGCCAACAAAACACGGTTATCTAATATGCATTTTATTGTCGACTGTACAAGGCGCGCGGCGAAAACTGAAGCGCTATGAAATTTTCTTTGGTAGTGTTAGCAGAATAATTTGTTAGGGAGTTTATTATTTATTGGAACGAAGTTCTTTATCGCACGATATACTCTGCTTACTTGGCGAATGAGAACTAGATCGACAAAAGTGTATTTAACATTTTGATTGTCACGACACTTGCTATATTAGTACGTGCGTTAACAAGCGTATGTCTTTGTATATGGTATATTACTGCAGTATAAATTTGTAATAAAAAATAAACAATTTTATTACCATTCCTTACTTTTTTTCTTTTATTTACTCTCAACCGTTTTTAATTTATTTCACCGTACCTACCTGTTATTAAATATATAATATACAGTGAAAGGAAATTAACCAGGTGACCTAGGATACCTCTTTTTTCTAGAAAGGTACACCATCAGCTTACACACACACATTTTTTATTTGTGCAGTTTTAATACTGGGTATGTTTTTGTTGTTTCTGGGTTTTATATATTTTTGGGTCGACCGTGTATTGTTATTTTGTTTCCATGTTAATTAATGTAATTTGTGTTGTACCGTTTCTATTAATTATAAATAATATAACAAAAATTATTATTTCGTGGACGTTTGTGTTTTTCGTTTGAACTAAGATCAGTGATTTGATTAAAGTAAACAATTAGAAATCATTATATTATATCACTCCTAGCATGACTTTAGACTTTACTGTAACAAACATTGCTAACCCTAAAAAAACGCCTCCAACGTAAATAACGTCATCCCAAAATACCAGCTTTGTATGCAAACGGTACACAACAAGTGGCGTAGCCGGCGTAGAACCACAAGTCGCGTAGCCGCGTAGAGGCCTACGAGGCTACGAGGCTACGGCGTGCAACTTTGATGAGAGTCATAGGGGCCACATGCCACCCAGTCTGGCTTATTTGTTCTTTCAACTTAGCCGCTTTGTACTTAGCGCAGTTTCGCTCTTGTGTCAAGAATATTGTGACAAAGACGGTCAGATGTGATATGGGAGACGAGAGTTCGTTATGAAGGTCTGTACTCGGCTGTGCTGAGGAAGCTTTGTGTCTATATATGAGGTTTTATGAAGGAAAGTTCAGACTAAAGTCGGGCTATGGTCAATTTTAGGTCTTAATTTAGGTTAGTTAGTATGTGTAAGTTTCATAATTACTTTTAAATTGCTTAGCATAATCTTTATGTTGATGAATTTGTGTGGAGTATGTACAATTAAAAAGTAAAAAATAATAATTTTTTTACAAAAAAAAAAATAACCGACTTCCAAAAACAAAAAACAAAACTACAAAGTGAAAATTACTCGAATTTCGGAAGCCGGTGTCAAAAAACTAAAATGCGGAATCAACGACACCGACTTCCGTAATTAATTTGTAGTCTTTTTTTGGAAGTCGGTTGTTTTTTTTTTGTACGGACAATTAAATAACATAACAAGGTTAGCAAATTTTGTACATAGATTCTTTATATAAAAACATTACACGCTTGTTTCGGGTTTTGCCTAAATTAAAACTAATGTTGTATAAATACTTACTTTATAAAATAATAGTCTTATGCGCGACGATAGGTGATGGTGAAGCAAAAGAGGAAGAAGAGTGGACTGTATAACATGTATTAAAAAAGAGGTGAAATAACAACGGTCGGTTGAAATAAGAAAATGAATAAGAAATAATTGTGTGCTAGAAAAATGCGCTAGCGCAGCCGTGCGTGGAGGCGTGCAACAGCTGACTGGTGTTACGCGGCGGGCGAGCGGCCCGCCGGTGGTCGGCTGGCTCCCCGCTGCCCCGCGTCCCTCGTTCACTGCCGCTGGCGCGCGGTGATGTTGAGAGGAGTGACCTCAACAAGTCTTGTATTCTAAGATATGAATGCAAGACGAACATTCAGAAAATTCTATACAAAGAAATCATACTTAATATTTAATGAACTGCGTACGATCTTTTCAGCTTATTAAAAACTTAGTATTTTCTTTGATAAATAAATCTTTTATGTCTTCAGTGAATAACTTATTTGTTTACAAAGGGCTTCTAAGAAATGCGAGACTTTCAAAGAAAACTACGTATAAATTACAACTCTCAGGACGATCGGGTGATTCAAAACATTATCAAAAATATTATGGAATATAGATTATTTTAACAACTTTTTTAATTACTAGGTACTTAATTTCTTTCAACATTAAACTCATTTATTTAAGTGCCGCCTGCACTACAAATCACTATTCTGTGTTCCAAAAGTAAGTGATGAGTGTTAAGGGCCTATACTACCTCAAATGGCTTAGCATGATCCTCCATTATGTCGAAAATACTGCAGCATTAATTTTGAAATAAATATATGGTAAAGTTGAGGATTCATGCTAGGTCTTATGTTAGACGAAAACACGATTCCATAAAATTTTCTCGATAGAAAAAAATTCCAAAGTTACCTCCAAACCGAACAATAAACCGCTGGTATTCAAAAAATACTTCAAATTAGATCATGAAACTTTGTGTACTAACCGAACTAACTATAAAGCAGGTCTTATGTTATTTACTTTTTTTTAATTACCATTATTTTCACCGTAAAAAGCAAATACCTAAACTATTGGCGCTGCCTGCCGCCTAGCACCGCACTCTGTCTCGCTTTCACTCAGTCCGCGAGCAGTATCGTGCGAGCGAGATAAAGAGTGAATTTTAGCTGAGGTAGTGTAGGCTCTTAACATAACCCTTTTTATGTTAAATTCTTACACAATCACTCACAAAAGGGGATTAGTATCACATTGTTCTGAATAAAAAAAATTGTTATAGGTACCGTATAATACTTTCATTTGCATTTAGTAAAAAGCTGTTACTTTGTCATCATAAACAGAAACTTCAATTTTAATTATTTGTATGAATGAGAATAAGGTCCAATAGGGAGGACATTATTCCCAGCCGTAAGTCATCCAAAGTCTTTGAGCAAGATTGTAAAACGTCTTTAAAGAAACGAAAGTGTTACTCCCACTTTCACAGTTGAACTACTTATCGATTTTATATACAGTGTCTGTCACAGGATATGATTTTATCCTGTACCAGAGAAGTAGTTTGGAAGTACAATTAGGAAATGGTTTAAGGTTACAGCCCTATAAATAAGGCTGCCTCAAAGTGCTGGAACGTATGTACCTATGTCGGGAAGGTCGTATATTGTATTTTATTCGTTAGCCCATAAATATAACTAGTTTAACCGAACCTTACATTGTAAAGAATTATTATTGTGTGATGTATCTAAGTAGGAGTTAAAAAAGTTTTCAGACTACACGTGGTTTTGACGACTGTGGCTTTGATTTACTTACAATGTATTTTATTAATCTTGTGGACGACCGTTTTAGGGTTCCGTAGTTAACAAGGAAGCCTTATAGCTTCGCCATGACCATCAGCTTAGCTCAGAGACTCTTAGTACTAGAAAGATATAATTTGGCATGGATAAACATATTAATCACACAGACAAAGTGGTAACATAAAATCTACCTACCGTAAAGGTCCGTACTTCTTCTACACGTAAAGTAGGGATGTATTTTTTCTCGTCTAACCCATGGTGTGGGATATCGTTGGATAGGTCTTTCAAAAATATTCCGGGTTTGTTGACATAAATTTTGGATTCAGGAATCCGTTTGTGAAATATTAAGCTTTAAAAGTGCTAATTTTGGTTAGAGTCAAGTATCCCTCCCTGTCAGCTAAATGATTGCTTTTGCATATGTGAAAAAATTCACGGCAGCTTAACAAGTTTACGAGTATAGTCGATCAACTTAATTTTTCAGTTGCAATGTATGGGAGAACATGATTCTCTACTACAATGTTAAGTTTGTTCTTGGGATAAATTCATTCCAACTACGGAACCCTTCATTTTGCGTGATCCGATATGCACTTGGCCGGTTTTTTTTTATCACACCAATTTCAGCTCCGAATAAAGCTTTAAAATGAGAACCTTACTTATACCGTGCGATCCTATAACATTTATGGTGGTTTGAAATGAATGACGACGAGCTATCAACTGCTTTACTTAATTTTGGAAACATCATTTTTCGTTGACATCATATATTGAGTAACGTAAGATGATAGAGAGTGAGAGAGCGTGAGATTTATACAGAATGGTCAAAAAGTCGTGGATCAAACGAAATAGGGAGATAAAGGAACCGCTTTTAAAGTGAGAAAAATTATTTCTCACTTTAAAAGCGCTTTCCGCTTTCGCGCTTTTCTCCTTTATCTCCCTATTTCTTTTCATCTACAACTTTTTGATCAGCCTGTATAACTTACATTTAATGCTTTACCTTGAGTTGATTTTGTGTTCATTTGTTTCAGTACCTTTAACAACACCCATAACCTGATAGTTATCTGCCCCTATTTTTACCTAAATGCAAAGAAGGTTTACGTTTCTTTTTTCTCCTGAAAACTTAAAATTTCACCCTCCCCCTATTCACCCTCGTAGGGGTGGAATTTCAAAAAACCCTTTCTTAGTGGATACCTACTCTTCACAAAGAACAAACCCTCCAATTTTTTTTTCTCTAGGACTACTGGTTTAGGCTGTGCGTTGATATATCAGTCAGTCAGGACTTTGAATTTTATATATTTAGATTTTTGACGTGTAAAACTGTTTTTTGAACCAATTTATATTATTATAAAATTATTTCATCAGAAATACATCATTTATGTTATTGAACACTGTTAATAACGTGATCTTTTCTCTCTTTTCAGCTTCCTACCTTAGTGCCTGTGCGCGAGATTCAGCGACATGCGCGTGGGCAGCGGGTAGGCAGCGTGGCGGGGTACGGGCGGTACGCGGGCGGCACGGGGGCGTACCATGCTCGGGCGCCCGCCGTGCCGCTCAATGCCAGTGAGTATACCTCTTTGTTTATGTAGACTAATAAGGGGATTTCTGCAGTAAAAAAATATTCAGCTACAAGTATAAAAACCGGGGCACTTAAAAAGTAAAAAGCAGCTCTTCAAACCAGCTGAACAGATTTTTAATAAATTATTGTAGCTACATGCCGTGTGAGATTTTCCATTGGCAAAAGTGGCAAACATCCATACAAAGATTAGGAGGTGACTCCCATTGGGGGATGATTTTAAACAATATTCATTAGTGTTCAGCTCCGAAATTTGTTCACAATTTCATGCTAGTAAAACCCAGTGGTTAAAGCTGTGTGTTGTCTTTCAGTGAATGAATAAATGAATGATTTTAATATTTCTATTAAGGGCCTATACTACCTCAAATGGCTTGGCATGATCCTCTGTTATGTCGAAAATACTGCAGCATTAATTTTGAAATAAATATATGGTAAAATTGAGGATTAATGTTAGGTCTTATACTTGACGAAAACACGATTGCATAAAATTTTCTTGATAGAAAGAAATTCCAAAGTTACCTCCAAACCGAACCATAAACCGCTGGTATTCAAAAAATACTTCAAATTAGATCATGAGACTTTGTATACTAACTGAACTAACTATAAAGCAGGTCTTATGTTTTTTTTATTTTCTTTTAATTACCATTATTTTCACCGTAAAAGCAAATACCTAACCTATTGGCGCTGACTGCCGCCTAGCACCGCACTCTGTCTCGCTCTCATTCAGTCCGCGCAGTATTGTGCGAGCGAGATAAAGAGTGAATTTTAGCTGAGGTAGTATAGGCTCTTAAGTAGATAGGTTGCTAGATTTCGCCTGCACAAACCTGTATATGCGGACATTAACGTGTATGGTAGTAAGCTGTTTAATGTTAAATAACTCAATTCAGCTATAAAAAAATTCTGTCTTTTGCATTCAGCCTAGTCCATCCTGACATTTTCCATCTCTGAAGTCGCGCATACAAAAAAATAAAATTCCCATCTCCCAAAATATAAAAACGGCTGGTTGCACTCACAACTAACCTATTTCAATGGCTGCTGAAAACACAGAAGCATAACCGGCACACTATATTTTACCTCCATTCATATCAATATGGAAATTTTATTTCACAAATTAAAAAGTCAGAACTTGCAACAAATAGAATGTGAATCAAAAAACTTGATGTAAAGCTGCGTTCATAGAATGATTGTACGAGCTTTGTTAAAACTCGTGAGCGTTACAGACGAGTATGTGAATGATCTTCCGAACCCGGATTAATAAATACTGCATGGGAAGTGGCAATCTATCTGACCCTTATTCCTATTTGTTTACGGTTGGTGCAGGATGTCTTTTTCTTCAATACATCTCTTATAGTCGGTATCTTCGTTGTCACGCCCTTTTTAACCATGATATGGCTTTCGCGCCAACTATGCATCGTTTCTATGGTATTTCCCTTTTCTTAAAACCATCCAGTGCAAACAACGACTACTTTTCGAAAGGAACTCACAGAAACGTTTACATTATCCAATATACTTTGCTAAAATCTTTCAAGATAGCAGAACAAAACGATTTATGTGCCATTAGGCTCAAGTGCACGCTGAGGGGCCCGTGGCTAAATAATAACAACCACACAGGTCGATCGATCAGGTTAAGCTACGCTTGCCACGGTTGGTCTGTGGATGGGTGACCATCTTTACATACCGAGACCCCTCCGCTCCTCGGAAAGCAAGCTAAACCGTTGGTCCCGAGTGTCATTCGTGGATCTTTGACAGTCGTTACGGATAGTCAGAAATCCGAAAGTCTGATAACCAGTCTTACCGAGGGATATCGCATTACCCAGTAACTGAGTTGTGGAGGTCAGATAGGCAGTCGCTCCATGTAAAATACTGGTATTCAGCTGCATCCGGTTAGACTGGAAGCCGACCCCAACATAGTTGGGAAAAGGCTAGGAAGATGATGATGAGGCTCAAGTGCACGCTGAAAACACTTCAATTTCCCATCGGCCCGCTACCCGCTCCGCTATTCTGCACCCCCACCCTCATAGTTAGCATACATCACGACATTTGGACGTAGTTATGCAAAAAGGATCCAACCCACAACATGACCGAAAATGAGTTAAGTAAACCAAACTGCTTGTCAAGGTCTATATTTTCGATTGTCTAAAACAATCCAAGTAAAATACGAATATTTTGACAGTAAAAATTCGTATTTTACTTGGATTATTTTTGCTAATCGAAAATATAGACCTTGACAAGCAGTTTGATTTACTTAACTCATTTTCGGTCATGTTGTGGGTTGGATCCTTTTTGCATAACTACGTCCATTTGTGGTATACGCTGTCACGGCATGATAGGTACAATACGGATCGTGACCGACTCGTGTGCGGCGACCCGGTCGAGGCATGACGAACCTTCACCGGCTAATAATTACGACTAAAATGATTGGGTGTTGGTAATTAGGGTGATTATAAAGTGAGTTGTGTGACAACTGGGGAGTTACTTAATGTAGTTGTTTGTTTGACCAGGTCATTTGTATAGTACTTGGTGGATGTTCTACAGGCAGTAGGTACTTTATCGAGTTTTTGTGAAAGGTTCGACTTTGTATAGCGCGCGAAAACTCGATGTCGATTGGGTTTTGCTAGTCATCAGAGCTCACGATAGGAAAGATAAATTAGTCTGGGTCACTGTCCGATACGGTGAAGTGGACTTTCATCATCATCTGCCTAGCCTTTTCCCAACTATGTTGGGCTCGGCTTCCAGTCTAACCGGATGCAGCTGAATACCAGTATTTTTACATGGAGCGATTGCCTATCTGACCTCCACACCCCAGTTACTGGGTAATTACGATACCCCTTGGTAAGACTGGTTGTCAGACTTTCGGGCTTCATCATCATCTGATGACGTAAGTCTTTTTAATAGTTTTGGTTTGTTATCATTAGTCTGTGGCCTCGTTACACAGTTACCCACAACTAAGACCCGTATTAGTCCGAAAAAAAACAGGACAAGTCCGAAAAACCAAAATGGGCCTAAAATGTGTCTCATATTAGAAACACAAGTTCTTCTAACAAAAACTTCAACAAACACATGATTCTAATTATGAAATCGCAAAACAAAACCTACCACCTAATTACCATGTATCAATTGCGATTGAGAACGCATCGTATCGTAAATTTCACAATGCATTGCGTATTTAGTACGCGAGAAGGTCGCTCATTGTCGTATTGTGCCGGGAATGTATGGTATTGTGCGGGGCTTTTGCGGCATTTCAAATTATCGGCGTGATGTATGGCGCGTTGTGTGGGAGCTATTCATCCTGTTATTATGAATGTTTGTTTGTTTTGTTAGGATTAGTTTATGTGGTTGTGGAACAGTTTGCCGTTTGGTCCTTATTAATAAACTGCTTAGAACATGAGTCTTGGAAATCAAGTGCCAAGAACTGCTTTCTAATTGTTTCTAAACGTGTAGTACGGGATAAAAAGATCCTACCAATGAGTCAGGTCATATTCTACCTGTGTGCCAAATTTTATGAAAATCTGTTCAGCCTTTCAGGCGTGAAAAGTTACAGTATTTTTATCTCACGAAGCGACGCGCGCTTTACTTGTGGTTACGTAGTGTACAAACACGCTGTGAATGTGTGTGTAAGTGCAGAAGCTCTCGGTACCGTCCGAGACAATAGCGAAGTCGGAAGTGTGTGTTTGTGTGCGTATGTGGGTTATGTGCTGATCCTACTCATCTTCACGCACACATTCACAGCTTGTTTGTACGATGTTTTCATTTAAATAAAATACTGATATTGACATATTAAACCATATATTTAATATGAACAAAAGAAAAAAAATCTTACACATAAATTACTGCTATGATATAAATTAAAATCTTATATGAATGAAACTACTAATATAACATAGAAAATAACAATTATTTGGTAAATCGCTTTATTTTATTTTGCGCAATATCTTGGTGGAACCTCTCACCATGCTTATCAGACACGGCACCAAGATTTTCTGGGACAAAATCTAAATGCGAATGCAAGAAGTGTATTTTTAATGACATTGTTGCATCCGAGTTGTTGATATGAAGAAAGAAGTTCTAATTCTACTTCTTTGTAATTTGCAGCCCTTATATTTCAAATAACGACTGCCCCTTTGGTCTCGTGGTTGCAAGCGCGACTGCTGAGCATGGGGTCCTGGGTTCGATTCCCGGGTCGGACAAAGTGTTATTGAGTTTTTCCATTAGGAATTTCTTAGTAACAGTCCGGAGTTTGGAAGTTGGCGGTTTAATACCGCCGTGCCTCGGAAAGCACGTTAAGCCGTTGGTCCTGCGCCTGATCTCTCTCCGGTCGTGTCGGATTGCCGTCCCATCGGACTATGAGAGTGAGGGAAGAGGGAGTGCACCTGTGTCTGCGCGCACACTTTTGCACTATAATACCTCCTGCGTACCTGGCTAATCTCCGTTGAGATTGGCCACCGTGACCGAAATCGGTCGGGGAGGCTATTATCTATACTAATATTATAAAGCTGAAGAGTTTGTTTGTTTGTTTGTTTGTTTGAACGCGCTAATCTCAGGAACTACTGGTCCGATTTGAAAAACTATTTCAATGTTAGATAGCCTATTCATCGAGGAAGGCTATAGGCTATATATCATCACGCTAAATCCAATAGGAGCGGAGCACCAATGAAGAATGTTTCAAAATTGGGGGATTTTTTTCCTATTGAGAGCTTCCGCTGCGTGCGCTGCGTAAACGGTTAAAGTTTCGCAAAAATCATATATGACAGAATTGTTTCCCTTTAAAAGCTTTAAAAAAAAGTCCGCGACAGCATATGTCTATCTTTTATGGTTAGCTCACTATAACCTCTTTTATGCTAACCAAATTTGTTCTAAAATAATGCATTATTTGCGAAGGTGTTTTTACAAACATGGTATACGAGCTTCTGCCCGCGACTTCGTCCGCGTAAATTTTTTTTGTTTCCCCGATCCACCCTGCCGCAACGTGTCGCCGGCCTGCGCCTATTACTTCGTTTTCGCTTGGCGAAAACTTCAGACTTTTTTTCTTTTTGCTCAACTCCTAAGGGTCCTAGCGTCAAGTTTAATAGAATATAGCCTTCCTCAAGAACTGGGCTATCAATCGCAAAAATATTTTTATATATGTGACCAATACTTCCAGAGATTTAGAGCTTTCAAACCGTGTTTCAAACAAACATACTCTTCAGCTTTATTATTAGTATTATTTTAAAACTATGATATCTCCTAAGATATACATTGAAATCAAATGATGTCAGAGGCAATTTTGTTCAAAATTAAATACATGTGATGAATAATGTATTTATTTGGATAAGGATTAACACCATGTTTATAAAAACACCTTCGCAAATAATGTATTATTTTAGAACAAATTTGGTTAGCATAAAAGAGGTTATAGTGAGCTAACCTTAAAAGATAGACATATGCTGTCGCGGACGTTTTTTTAAAGCTTTTAAAGGGGAACAATTCTGTCATATATGATTTTTGCGAAACTTTAACCGTTTACGCAGCGCACGCAGCGGAAGCTCTCAATAGGAAAAAAATCCCCCGATTTTGAAACATTCTTCATTGGTGCTCCGCTCCTATTGGTTTTAGCGTGATGATATATAGCCTATAGCCTTCCTCGATGAATGGGCTGTCTAACACTGAAAGAGTTTTTCAAATCGGACCAGTAGTTCCTGAGATTAGCGCGTTCAAACAAACAAACAAACTCTTCAGCTTTATAATATTAGTATAGATTAATACCATGGTATATAAATACATGTGATGAATAACGTATTTATTTGGATAAGGATTACCTTATCCAAATAAATACGTTATTCATCACATGTATTTAATTTTGAACAAAATTGCCTCTGACATCATTTGATTTCAATGTATATCTTAGGAGATATCATAGTTTTAAAATAATTTATACTAATATTATAAAGCTGAAGAGTTTGTTTGTTTGAAACACGGTTTGAAAGCTCTAAATCTCTGGAAGTATTGGTCGCATATATAAAAATACTAGCTTCTGTCCGCGACTTCGTCCGCGTAAATTTTTTTTGTTTCCCCGATCCACCCCGTCGCAACGTGTAGCCGGCATGCGCTATTACTTCGTTTTCGCTTGGCGAAAACTTCAGACTTTTTTTCTTTTTGCTCAACTCTTAAGGGTCCTAGCGTCAAGTTTAATAGAATATAGCCTTCCTCAAGAACTGGGCTATCCGCAAAAATATTTTTATATATGCGACCAATACTTCCAGAGATTTAGAGCTTTCAAACCGTGTTTCAAACAAACAAACTCTTCAGCTTTATAATATTAGTATAAATTATTTTAAAACTATGATATCTCCTAAGATATACATTGAAATCAAATGATGTCAGAGGCAATTTTGTTCAAAATTAAATACATGTGATGAATAACGTATTTATATACCATGGTATTAATCTACAGGGTGCATTTGAAATCATGGGCATTATTTTAACCTAAGGTACTACTTATGATACTAATTGCATTAGGGCTACTATTACGCAAATCAAAAATATTATTAATGCAAGTATGGAAAACCTTAAAATGTAGTAAGTCATACAAAGTATCAAATTAGTTGCGCTTCTCGATAGCAAATGCGTAGGTACACTACGCCGTACGCGCGTCCTTGGGCGTGAATTCTTTGACCCCGCCCGACTCACGTGACATTCGTGAGTTGCCAATGAATTGATTCATAATAAATTCCAATTTTCCCTTCGTACTTTGCCGGCTTAGGACGGTCAAAACTACGTCAACTAACATACATTAAAAAAAAACATTTACGTACCTAGCTTGTGGATTGTTTTGAAAAAACCTTATTTGTCGGTAAAGTGACAGAGGGTAAACGGGTGCTCTTCCACGAGCTTGTGCATGTGCTGGCACGTGAAAAGACGAAAAATCCAACAGGTTCTGAGTGGTTCTGGTGGAATGAGACCCCGTGAAGGAATAGGGTCGTTCGGGTAGCGCCGATGGAACATTTCACGAGTTCATACTAAATTTCTTGTGCGATCGTAAATTACAACCATTTGTGGGTATTGTTGGTTGGTGTACCTAGCCTGCACATTACGCGGTCGAGGCATCGTGTACACAAACACACACACAACACACAACTACTACACTAACACTTAATACACTGCAATCCAAGCACCGTATGACGCGAGCGGCGAGTACGGCGATTACGTCACGGGATCAATAAATCAATTACGCGTCAATGCACCTGCGCAGTCGTTATGACACTGGTTCCGGGTTCGTGACTTCGTGTTGCGGCGGGAAGCATACCCCGCGCGGGGGTGATATTCGTATTTTTGCGAGTGAGGGAGTGGGACGGAGAGAGTTCAGGGAATCCCGCCGGACGGAATGTCTTGTAGCCCATTGTTATTATTACTTGTAAGGAAAAACCCGCGCGCGCGCAGGTGATGTTTGTTTAAATTTCGCTTTGCGCTGTACTGCGCTTTAAGATTTTGATATTTCAACAATTATTGGCGTTAACGAAGTATTTTGTTTTAATTACTTTAAGTGTTTATTTGCAATAAGCCTTGTGCAATTTGATTTACTACATTTTTAAGGTTTTCCTTACTTGCATTAATAATATTTTTGATTTGCGTATTAATAGCCCTAATGCAATCAGTATCGTGAGTAGTGCCTTAGGTTAAAATAATGCCCATGACTTCGATTCCACCCTGTATACTAATATTATAAAGCTGAAGAGTTTGTTTGTTTGTTTGTTTGAACGCGCTAATCTCAGGAACTACTGGTCCGATTTGAAAAACTCTTTCAGTGTTAGATAGCCCATTCATCGAGGAAGGCTATAGGCTATATATCATCACGCTAAAACCAATAGGAGCGGAGCACCAATGAAGAATGTTTCAAAATCGGGGGATTTTTTTCCTATTGAGAGCTTCCGCTGCGTGCGCTGCGTAAACGGTTAAAGTTTCGCAAAAATCATATATGACAGAATTGTTCCCCTTTAAAAGCTTTAAAAAAACGTCCGCGACAGCATATGTCTATCTTTTAAGGTTAGCTCACTATAACCTCTTTTATGCTAACCAAATTTGTTCTAAAATAATACATTATTTGCGAAGGTGTTTTTATAAACATGGTGTTAATCCTTATCCAAATAAATACATTATTCATCACATGTATTTAATTTTGAACAAAATTGCCTCTGACATCATTTGATTTCAATGTATATCTTAGGAGATATCATAGTTTTAAAATAATACTAATAATAAAGCTGAAGAGTATGTTTGTTTGAAACACGGTTTGAAAGCTCTAAATCTCTGGAAGTATTGGTCACATATATAAAAATATTTTTGCGATTGATAGCCCAGTTCTTGAGGAAGGCTATATTCTATTAAACTTGACGCTAGGACCCTTAGGAGTTGAGCAAAAAGAAAAAAAGTCTGAAGTTTTCGCCAAGCGAAAACGAAGTAATAGGCGCAGGCCGGCGACACGTTGCGGCAGGGTGGATCGGGGAAACAAAAAAAATTTACGCGGACGAAGTCGTGGGCAGAAGCTAGTTTCAAATAAAATTGCGACATATTTTCAAAAGTTAGAAGCCCATACTCTTTTTTTCATTATCGACCAACTTAGATTTGAAAAATTGATATTAGAGTTCTTCAATTTGACCTCACTTATGCGTGGAAATTTACTTTACAGCTGTTTAAATGCCTTTTCATCCCTGTCCATAGTTTTTACTTACCAATTTGATATGTAGTGCCGGAAAAATTTTTTTTAGCTGTCAACTAAAGTAAAACAACTAAATGAAAACAAAAATTGCTTATAGCATCAAAACTGGGTGTGCTAGATAAATTCGGTTTAGGTACATATTTGGATTTAGCGTGTCGATATGTATCAATTCCACATATACATTGTTTTGTTCTTATTTTGATACCGACCAGTGTGTTAGTATGGATAGAGTTCTAGAAAAAGTTAGGATTTCTAGAGCGTAATCTTTTTCTAAAATTTGATGTACCATATACCTATATATAGCCATATTCTGCACTTCACTTTGAAAAGTCACACTATAACATGAAAAATCTTTAAAATAACCAACATCATCGCCGGAATCATCTCCATCATTCCCTATATTCCCCACTTTCTCCACTGCCGCTAAGGAAACCGTTTAGCCAGTAACATTTTAGCATAAATTTGCATCGAACCTGTACCGTCCAGTAAATATTTTGTGATTAAACTGGACAAGTGAGCGAGGAATTAATATGCAGCACCTGGTTTAGTTACTGAACAGCGTCGGACTAACCTGTGGACATATTTTGGACGTAAACTTGTGTTAGACGGCTAAATTATTGTTTAGAGAGTATGTGAATTTATATGGGATATTTTTCCCTGTAAAATGAATACGGACAAGACAAAAATCATGTCGAATGTCCATATGACACCAATACTGGTTGTTGTTGGGAACGATACTCTCGAAGTTGTAAACCATGATACTTACCTTGGACAGATTGTTCAGCTAGGTAGGTCTAACTTTGAGAAAGAGGTCGCCTGAAGAATCCAACTTGGATGGGCAGCGTTCGGGAAGTTACGTGAAATATTCTCATCGGGAATCCCACAGTGCCTTAAGACTAGGGTGTTTAACCAGTGTGTGTTGCCAGTGATGACATATGGCACTGAGACGTGGTCTTTAACTGCTGGCCTTTAGAGAGACTGAGAGTCACTCAACAAGCAATGGAAAGAGCTATGCTCGGAGTTTCTTTGCGTGATAAAATCCGGAACGAGGATATTCGACGAAGAACCAGAGTCACTGACATAGCTCTTAAAATTTGCAAGTTGAAGTGGCAATGGGCAGACCACATCGCTCGTAGAACTGATACCCGATAGGGAAGAAAAGTTCTTGAGTGGCGACCACGAACCGGAAGACGCTGCGTAGGCAGGCCTCCCGCTAGGTGGACCGACGACATCGTGAGAGTCGCTGGCAACCGATGGATGCAAGTGGCGGATTGTCGTTCGGCGTGGTGGTCTAAGGGGGAGGCCTATGTTCAGCAGTGGACGTCTTCCGGCTGATGATGATGATGATTTTTCCCTGTTTGTTTGCGTCGATGGTCCAGTGATGCGGAGCATTCGATGCTCCTGGTCAGGCAACGTGTTGTGAGGCTTATCTAGGACGAATGTTTCAGTATCTGGAATCTGAATTCGTGCCTTTATTACTGTTTGGCCTTAGGTAGGACATTCAAAACCCACGTAAAACTTTAGCAAGTCATTGCAATGTAACTCTTATCTCGGTAAGCTAAGGTATACATTACAATTATTTAATATACTCTCAGAAATCATTCTTATTAATACTTTACTAGCTGACCCAACGAACTTCGTACGGCCTAAGAATATGAATTATCTTCATATTTTTATTCCCGTAAATTGTACCATGTTTTAATACTTATTCTGCTATTCTGGGTGGACACAAATTCAATAAATCAAAGATCATGCAAATCAGTTCGGTAGTTCTTGTGTTATAAAATGTTGTAACTAACCCGACTTTGTTTTATTTATATAAAGATGTATAACAATGATAAAAGAGCTACATTGCAATGACTTATTAAGGTGCAACGCAGACGGCACACTTTTTGTGCGATCCAGTCTGCGGCGCACAAAAAGTCTGCATGGCGCGCAAAAAGTCGGCCGCGGATTTTTCACAGACTCAACGCACACGACGCACATCTTCGATCATTTTGTCGGCAGAGCTGTAGGGACGTAGATGCTATGGAAATCGTGCAGAGATCGCGAAGTATTATTTTGATAATAAATCGCGCCATGATAATAGATCGCGTGCGCTACGTCCACCCCTAGCAAATGCAGATTGCCGACTAAAGTGTGCGCCGTCTGCGTTAGCGCGCGTTGAAGCAAACGTTCCATTTTTTTCACAGACTTTTTGTGCGGAGCGGCGCGGCGTGGCGCGGTGCGGTCTGCCCGAATTACACGGATTTTTTGTGCGCCGGACTTTTTGCGCGTCGTGTGCGTTACTGCATATAATTGCTTAGGTTCTATTTTCACAGACTAAAAAGTGCGTCACGGATAGTCTGTCGTCTGCGCTGCACCTAAGTCTTACGTCATTCAAATTTTATCGTGAATGCTTTAAACATCACTGACAAAATGTCGGCGTACAATAGGTACAACACCGCTGCCTTCTGTCTGCACCCTCGAGAAATAAATAGGTTCAATATTATTTTCTTTCGAAGGTCTTCGGATATCGATATCAATATTGTTGATAAAAGTTCGATGGGTCTTATTACCGGGCAAAGGCTTCCCCTTTTATCCGTCTAATGTTACTAAGGATCCGTATTTTTAATGATGAACTTTTAATCATTTTTGAGACGTAAATAAAGGGGTCTTTCCCTCATCCGTTTGCTACTATTACACTGCTAAAGTTCAGCTTCCTTTATTACATTTTTTTCTCTACCTTTGACTTGTAACAAAAATTTAAAATTAAAAAATAAAATTGATCCTAGTCGCCCCTTCCAAAAGGTAGTTTTCGTGTGGAGAAGAATGGGCAAGAAACTCCACCGTTACTCTTTTAAAATGTTTTACAAGTTTTTGTATACATTCATTATGTGAAGACGATGCACCTAAAATAAAATTTAGTCTACCACAAATGGTAAAAAGAATTAAAATATAACAGACTGTTAAATCAATTATGTGATAGATACATGGTGCTCACACATTTACAAAGATTGTAAAATTTTACTAGTATTTTAAAAAGTGTGTATTTGGTGCAGTTATTCGGAAGTTATGCGCGTACATACATTTTTGCGATTCATTTTTATTTATTTATATAGATTATCAGTTTGTGGTATTCCATTCAACATCATCAGCGCCATTTGGAGCAATCATACGTTAAACTATCCAAAAACGTAGATTAATCATTAGTTTTAGGTGCTTACCCAAAAGTCGCTAACTCAAGACCTGCCAGATTTAGATAAGAACATTCACACTTTAATGGATACTTAACCCTTAAAATCTCCCCCTCATAGCTATATACAAACTATGTAGGTACATATAGTAATTCATAGCTATACACAAACTTATATGTTTAGTAGCACTTACGGTCTAACCCCGAAGTGGTCCCCGCGACAGACATAACCAGCCACAGAGCAAATACATTTGAATTTATAATTACGCGACTAACGGGGTCAAAGATCTACCCCGTTGGGTACTTGAAAAGTTTGATATGATAGAGTGACACTGTGTTGAACTGATTGAAGTTACAGATTCTATATGTAAATGTTATGAATGATGATTAATGCAAGATGGTTTAGGTATGTCTAATTGTCTTTGTCATTCTGATGTTATGCAGCTTTCATTGGTTAACACATTGAGCCGAATACAAGGTGATAGTTTTTGTTAATAGATTTAAAAAAACAATAACTTCAGCATGCTATTGCTTCTATAGGATGTTAGGTTAAACGAAGAATATACTTACTCTTTAATAGAAAAAAATATCTACTGTTCTAGACAACGGTAGGTAGATATTTGAAAATTTGGGGCCCTTTTTTGTTTTTTCAAGGTTGGACTCTTAATAAAAGTGGTTAATTTACACACTTTAAAAGTATACCCCTTGTTTAACATAAATACTCTAGATAATTGGTTACTAGTGTCTTTTTTCTAAACTAAAGAACCAGCAACTTACAACATCAAAACCTCCCTTTCTCCACACAAGGCGATAATCATCTAATACACTTTCCGCCCGCCATAATCCTAATAAGCTCGCTAATCTTATGGCCCATCAATCATTCCCCTGTGTGGCCACAAAAAATGTGTTGTTCCTGGATAGGTCGCAGACATAGATACTCGGAATCGTAAATCAAACTAATACCGCGTATTGTTGCTGATTTTTGTTATGGTATGTATTTTATTTCAAGCTCTTGGATTTTTAAGTCCTGGATTGACATAAAATCACACCAGTAATCCCTGAAGAGTTAAATCAGAGGTGGATCAGAGAGGACTTTAGCACAGCTTAATCAGCTTTCCACTGCTGGGGAACCGTGAGTGGGCCGTAATCTACCACGCGGGCCCAGTGCGGGTTGGTAGATGTCACGTGTCTTTGATTTATTTTCACCGTTTTGAGAGAAAAAATGAAATAATTCACACAAAGTAAAGTGCCTATTAGGGTTCGAACCTAAAACCTACGAGCTCGGAAGTCCCGGCCTTTACCACTGGGTCACCATTGCTTCAGTTAAGTTAAAGAACAATACCCACGTCCCATACATTTAAAAACATGACAATGAAAGTTTATGTATAGTTAAAGGGTCTAGTGGAAACACTACCTGTACGTTTAGAAAATAATGTCTTGTAGTCATTTTTACGGTGTAAACGCTACGAAGACCAAAAAATATTAATGTTTGATACTTTTATTAGGTTAGGATTTGCTGTTAACAAATAGATAATAAAGAAATACCTAAATGCGTTAGAGCTAATTATTAACGCTCGAAGTTTAGTCTAAAATAGGAATACTTACCTAGCTATGGTCTCAAACGTCTTTTTTACTTTGTGAATTCCTAAAAACCAACTTACTGTCAACCAAGTCACTGCTTAAACTCTCGATGATTTTATTGCATTTATTGAACTGTCAAATGTCAAAAAAATCCGTTTCAGTCGTGCGAACTCAATTACATACTGCATGATTAATTTACTTTAATTATCATGTTATTTTTAATTAATCAGTATTACACAAAGATTAATAAAGAAATACTTACTGATTAAAAAAAACGTAAAATAATGCATAAACCTCAGAAACAGAGTTGAAAAAAGTCAAGTAGCAGTGTGTAAAATGGAATGTCGTAAAAAAGGGTAGTTGAGATGCGTTCAAAACATGCTATACGTTTACCCTTGACGTGGATTATGCATAAACAAAAATTAAAATATATTTTTTTCCTGCGTTTCTTTTAGCATTGTGATTATTTGTGATAAGCGTAATTAATATACAATTAAATTAGCTGAATTTTAAGATTTATTTCATTTCTTTAGATGGTCAGGTCAAAAATGAGCATTCTTCTTTAAGCCCCATGTAATATAGAAAAGATTATTCATCGTTTGTCCTTTAAATTGTTAGATTATATTGGAGAAAGATGAGCAATCCAACTTATTCATTAAAATACAACCTCTTTTAAGTTTGCTTCCTTCTAAGCACCTTGGAATAACTAGAGATCCATATTTGATAACCGACGTTATTGGACAACTATTGTTTACTTGATCAGTGCTAGCTCTCTCATTTCCCTGGTTTATGTAATCTGTTTCATCCATTACCAATCTGTCCTGGTGCCAACTTTAATTTCTTGGGAATCTCCACGTCCGAAGGGGCCGTCTCCACGAGCGATAGAATCGCGGCGATAGTCATGCGGTGCCATCAAATTATCGTCGCGATGATATCGTAGCTTGGAGATTGAGTCATAGAGTTTCTATTGATTTTGATGGCACGACGATAATATCGCCGCGATTCTGTCGCTCGTGGAGACGGCTCCTTAGAGTGCGTTGTGTGTAAGGAGGTCTGTGTCCAAGCACTGGGAAAGTTATAAGCAGATTATGACTTAATAAATTCAGGAATTTTCAGATATTGTAACCTCTTGACTTCATTAAATAAGTTCTGTAGCCGCATCTAAAATTGGAACGTAGATGTCAGCACTAATGCATATCCACGAATGTGAGAATTTAGAGTTGAAGTTGTAGGCAACGGATTACACGAATCTTGAACGCATTTCGAGATTGAACGAACGTGCATGTTAGCTTACTTCAGTATGCACACTTGAGTATATAATCCTCCGTCGTGATGCCTTGAGTTTTGTCGATTGCAGGATATGTTTACCTTATAACATTTCCCGTTTATTTGCATTGAATATTATGTTGAACATAAGTTACAGTTCGTATTATACTATCAGCCAAACTTACATTGCTCTGCATCGCCTCTGGGTTTTGAATCCCCATACTAAGTAAAGGAATTTTCTTGCTGGTTATTGTATTTTGTTTAGCAGAAGCTTAATCAAACCAAAGTTGACGATATAGCTCACAGTCACAGAATAAGAAAACTGAAGTGGCAATAGGCCGGCCATATTAGCCGTAGAACCGATGACCGTTGGGGTAGACGTGTCTTGAGTGATCGCGAATCGGTAAACGTAAGGTGGGACGCCCTCAGGCTAGGTGGAGCGACAATCTTCGCAGGATGGCTGGTAGCAGCTGGATGAGAGTTGCCGAAAATCGAGTTGAATGGCGTGCAATAGGAGAGGCTTATGTCCAGCAGTGGACTGCTGTAGGCTGACGATGAAGCATAATCAGCCTACCATGTTCCCACTGGGACCACAGGCCTCCTCTCTTCGAGAGGGAATGGCAATAATCTACCAAGCGGGCCCAGTGCAGGTTGGTAAATGTCACATGTCTTAGAATTTTTGATTCTAGGACATGCCGGTTTCCTCACGATGTTTTCCGACACCGTTTTGAGAGCAGTGATGGATGATGAAATTCTTTACACTAAGTGAAGCGCCTGGCTGGGTTCGAACCCACGACCTACAACTCAAAAGTCGGGGCAGTTACCACTGGACCACCACTGCTTTGTATTTTGTTTATAATTTGTTCATTTATCTATCCGACAGAGGGATACTACTGTATCTTTTAGTAGTCTTGTGGCGACGCCCAAAGAACCAAGGTGCAGAATGAAGGTAGCCTCATATATTTAACTTATCTATGTAAGTACACCACTAACAAGTCCGATAAAATCAATCTACCGTGCTCCCCATCCTAGTTGCTTAACAAAAAAACCCATTTCAATGTCCAAATCACTCATATTAAGCACACCGTGATTACTTCGAGGACCTTGATCAGTGGGACCATTAACAGGTTATTATTTACGGTGTACCACGCGACCGAAGTAACGATTGAAAACTTAATTATTATTAAAACCTTCACTGTAAAAACAAATCACGACGTCATTCAAAAATGTACCTTAAATTAGCAGTATATAGTCCAAGATCGGTTGTCAAAGAACTGGTATTTTCATGCTCTCATGTTCTAGTGACCAAATATTTTTCTGTAGGAGTTTTTGTTCAGAAAAATGAGACGTGTTTTTCATTCGACATTCCAGTTTTATTTAGTGGAAACAAGCGCTGAAAGATTTTTATTTATAATAAATTGGAAGGCAAAGGCGGGAGAAATGGTGATTTCAGAAATTGAATGAGACGGGATTCTGTTTATTTCAATTGCTTGAGCAACTGGTAAGTACTTATATCTACTTAAGCTATCTACACAAATTTAGCATTACCGTTTTTTCATGTGATGAGATCTAAATGTGGGTCAAGCGGAATTATAATGATTGAAAAAGTTTATCAAGAGTAGGCGAAGACCAAAGAAACGATGGGTGATTCACGCGATGGCTACTAATAGGAAAGTTTGGAAGAAAAACACATGTTGCGGCAAACCCAAATAAATTGGTATACGGGCAAGAGAATTTTTGCCAAGTAGGTGAAAAAGACTTTAGAGTGACTTTTCTTGCTAAAGGCAAGACGCCTAGTTACTGCTACTATACTTACTGCCGTTAACTATGTAGTTACTGAGAGATACAATTTTTTTTTATTGTTGAATCGGCCCGCTCTTGACCTCGATCACGCCCGATAGAAAGCGATAGATGAGGTCTATGATGGAACGAGCGTGCCCAGAAAATGCCTAAGGCACTGGAACTCCCACGCATCGAGGAAACACAGCAGGCTGCTTGACGCAGGACTCCGATGGGAGGGTGGTCGCAAACCAGGCGGGCGTTAGGCCCATCACCGCAAGGGAAGAACTGGCCAGTCGAATAAGGTGTTGAGTGTGACTGTCCAGGATGTACCGAGCGAGGAGGCTTCTGCCTATAGATAATCACTAGTATTAACCACTAAACCAAAACCAGCGCTGCGATATTTATTTTTAATATCGCAGCATCATGCTGAGATAGGAGCCTATTGGCCTCGTATAGGACTTTCTGTTTCATTTTTCTTTTTGTAATTTTTTTATTTTTTTTTAGTTTTTATTTTGGTATGTTAATTTAAGACTAAGCAAAGACTAAGCAAATAACAATAAAATATGAAACATTTAAATATATACATTAAAAGTTAAAATCATATTTACCCTACAACACTCAGTTTCTTTAAAAAATTAAAAATCTAATATCTCGTAAACTAAGCCGTCTATAAAAATAATTTTTATGTAAATTTTTAGTCATAAAGTTGTACAAAAATTAATCGTAAGTTGTGTAAATCAATACGAAACAGGTAGTTTACCTATAAGTATTCATAAGGATCACTCAGTTCAGCAAATTTAAAAACATTGAATTACTCATAACTTTTTAACAAAAGGTATTTGTGTTATGATATTTATTGTACAAATATGTTCGGAACGTACATTTTATGATAAAAAAAAGATGTATAGAAAAAGTCAACCTAAGCCTTATTACAACGATCTCTCAGACAAAATGGTGTCTGTACTGAGTGATCCAATGATACTGTCTTATATACCTGGAAGTAGCTTCAAATGGCTTGATGGTTTTAAAAAATATTGTGACAATTTGTTAACAAATTTTTGAGGTATAAACTTAGTCAGTAGAGTAAGTTTTTGTTGAGTTTAGCTCATAGCCGTTTTTGCAAAATGTCTGATTTGAGTGATCCACATTTTGGGCAATAACTGAAGACCCTTGAGAGTGACAAATTTTTTACTTTGGGCTATGAGTTTTGACTATTTTTGACTAAATGTACAATCACATTTTATCACGAAATAAAAAAAGATCACTCAATCCAAATGCACATGGGTCCACCTGGACCACTTTGGGAACTACTGATTTAGACCTCGCGCTATGATTGAAAAAGTTTGAGCGAGTTCAATTTATATTGAACCATATTCAAATTGGACCGTGTAGGATTTTTTGTATTGCGCAGGTCTTACTCATGCGAAAACATTGAAGCTTATGCGCCGTCAATTTTATTGCTTGTGAACATAATGGATCGTTTGAGTGCAAGGGTTGATTCGATCATATTGCGCAATATAAATATTGCGCAAACTTATTGTAGTTCCAGAGGTCGCGTAAACACAATTTATAGTGTTTCTTTGTGAATGTGTGTGTGTTTTTGTGTTTGATGTTTTGTTTCTGTTATATAGAATTATGTCAACTAAACATATCATACACAGGAAATGATTAAAGTTAAAATTATTTCATCTTTTTGGCTCAGAATGTATTATCAAGTATTTAACCCTTTGACCGCCACGGTCGTGTATAGCCGACAAATGAAAACGTGCCCAACACGCCAATGCCGGTCAAGAAAACACCATGTTTTAAGTATAAACACAGAAAACTGAATTTAGTTTATTTATTTTGTACTTAAAACATGGTGTTTTCTTGTCGGCATTAGCCGACGGTGGCGTGTTGGGCACGTTTTCATTTGTCTGCTATACACGACCGTGGCGGTCAAAGGGTTAAATACAGATAATGCAGTCGTTATTTCGCCATAGTCTTTGTTGATTTGCGTATTTACATCAAAAGCAGGTTGCATGTGCTTTGAGAAACCTTGAAAATATAAAACTGTTGTCATAAATAATACATAGCTATTATTTATTTTATTTTTTGTGTTTTTGTTCTTTTAGCGTCATGTTCACCGCAAATAAACGTATTTTCTTTTTACTTTCTATCTATTGTGACGTTATGATGACCATACTAAATATAAAATGCAGGTAGGCTTTTTCCTTATGAACGAAGCCATATGCGAATCCTACCTAAAATAAACTAAAACTCTTCCAATATTCACAGGAAATTAGTTCCGGGGTTAATCTCCTGGTAATCAAACAAAATTTCACATATCATTGGGTCAGACTACGTTTATATCTATAAGGTCGTTAGTTGGACGCGTCAGGCCGTAATAATTGAATTACAGTCATGGTTATGCAACTAACTTTGTGCCAAGCGAATAGAGACTGTATGTGTTTAGCAAATTGTATTATATCGCGTGTCAAGTTCTTGATACGTGTTTTCTCGGGTGCCAATGGTCGGCTGTGTTGTATTTTCATCCGCTTCCTTTATGATGGAAAATCTTTCGTTTATGGTTTTATTCTTTATGTAGTAAATGTTGTAAGTACAAAATAAAGTGGCCAGTTCTTATTCAGTTGTTGCTTTGATTTGATTGTATTTGGTGATCATTGGCCGATTTACTTGGGCGTGTAATTTTCTACTTTAACAACGATATACCAGAGGGGTAATTCTCGTTATTTTAAGAACGTTCACAGTCTAATCTCAGTCTGAAAACAATACCTCTAATTTCCTAAAATTTTTGACAAGTTTTTGACATTGATTGTGGCTGAGATGAGAAGATTTTGAACGTTTTTAATTACGAGAATTGGCCTTCAGGTTTTCATAATCTTGTATAATTTTACTAGCACTTTGTCCGCGACTTCGTCTGCGTGTATTCGTGCCAAATTTTCTAGTTTATCAACCCAAGCAATAAGATTTTTCATACAAACAAAATTCCCCCTTTTCACGCCCTTAAAGGTCGAATTTCCAAAAACCCCTTCTTAGTGCTCCCCTACATAATAAAAGGAAGCCGTATGCAAAATTTCACGTTCCTAGTCCTTGCAGTTTCGGCTGTGCGTTGATATGTCAGTCAGTCAGTCAGTCATTTTCTCCTTTTATATATATAGATTCTATTTCATTTATTCGGAAGAATAAACAAATCATAATTTCTGCCGAAAGACGTCCACTGCTGGCCATAGGCCTCCGGTTCTGTCCATCTCGCATCCAACGGGTTCCTGCGGCCTTCTCAATGTCGTCAGTCCACCTTGAGGGAGGCCTTCCAACGCTACGTCTGCCGATACGCGGTCGCCACTCCAGAACCTTTCGGCCCCATCGGCCATCTACCATAATCAATTACATATCGGGGCAAAAATATTTTCGTATTTTGAATCTATTGTTAGTAATCAAACCTCTTTGGCAGTACTGAATGTAACTGGCTGGTTTTAATACTATTAAATGTTGACATTCAAAAGATGCATTAAATTAAAAAAAAAAAACTAGTTCCCGCCATTTCTCAATCGTTTTTCAAGCAAGCAACATGAACGGATGTGACGAAGAAATTCGGTACATTTTAAAATTTTATTACAAAAAAGGTAAAAATGCGACGAACGCCGCGAATAAAATTTGTGCGGTTTACGGACCTAATGCGGTATCAATACGAGTAGCATAAATGTGGTTCAAGCGTTTCAAGTCAGGAAATTTTAGTGTGAAGGATGAAGCTCGCTCTGGACGCCCTGTCACGGATAAAATCAGTGCCATTTTTGAAAAAGTGAAGCAAGATCGACATATTAGTAGTTATGATATTGCTAAAGAACTGGATGTTGATCACAAAACAGTTTTACGGCATTTACAAAACTCTGGGTACAAGAAAAAACTTGATATTTGAGTACCACATGATCTCACTGAGAGAAACTTAATGCAACGTGTTTCCATTTGCGATTCTTTGTTGAAACGTAATAATTCCGACCCATTTCTTAAACGGTTGATTACGGGTGATGAAAATTGGATCACTTACGATAATAATATCCGAAAAAGATCGTGGTCGAAGCATGGACAAGCCCCACAGACCGTGGCAAAGCCCGGCCTGACTCGGAACAAAGTGATGCTGTGTGTTTGGTGGGATTGGAAAGGAATCGTCCACTATGAGCTTTTGCCGCCGGGTAAAACTATCGATTCTGACCTCTACTGTCAACAACTGATGAGGTTAAAAGAAGCTATTGAGAAAAACCGGCCGGAGCTGGTGAGGAAGGGCGTGGTGTTTCATCACGACAACGCCAGACCGCACTCATCTATAGCCACTCAGCAAAAATTGAGAGAGCTTGGCTGGGATGTGTTGATGCATCCTCCGTATAGCCCTGATCTTGCTCCATCAGATTTTCACCTGTTTCGGTCACTTCAGAACTCTTTAGGAAGCATAAAGTTAACCTCAAAAGAACACTGTGAAAACTACCTGTCAGATTTTTTTTGATAAAAAATCTCAAAACTTCTACAGCAATGGGATCATGGCATTGCCCACAAGATGGCAACAAGTCATCGATCAAAACGGCACATACATATTATAAATAAATAAAAAATTACACCTTAAAGAATTTTTTTTTTTTGTATGAAAAATACGAAAATACTTTTGCCCCGACCTAATATTACAAATAACTAGAACATAAGGAGCAACTAATAACGTTTTCCAAAGATACATTTATAAGTATCTGTGTGTGTCTTATGACAAAGATAATGTTGAAAAAGCTAAAATCGGACAGAATAGATAAGTACATAAATTAAAATACACATACTTAAATTACAGTTACTAAGGAACACTAGTACGAATAGTAACATCACTTTTTTATTGTGTCAAGCAATATGTTTCTAAATAATAAAAGATACTAGCAATGGACAAAATTGACAACCTTTTATTGCTGCAGTACGAGGCTTTTGTCTGTAATGTGCGTTATTCTTGTGCGGAATAAACAATTTTTCTTTCTTATCTTTCCTTATGTTTCTATGCTTTAGTTGTAGTTGGACAAAATAACGAGGCTTTATACGACTTATAGTTTCTAAATAGGCATTGAGACCACTCAGCCCGGTTTCGCATTGTCTGTCGTTTTCACATCCATGACGTGTTCAGCCAAGTGAATCATAAACAAACAAAACAAATGCAGATCTTATTACATGCAGTCCAAGCATTTGCAAGCAAAACATCTTACGACGTGAAGTATGAGAGATTTTACGAGATAACTTGGGAATGTTTGTCAAGAGAGTTTGCTTGATCACTCGTTGGGGCTGTGGGGGGTGGATGTCAACGTTCGCGGGCGGGGGGGGGGGGGGAGTTGTCTAGCCTTCAATCTTGTGACGTGTCATGTGGGGTTGGAATACTCGTTAGTATAGGTTAGGCGGATTTTAAAAGTTTTGCATAAAGATACTGTGTACGTAGCTACTTATTTGCCCCGCGCGTTTTGCCCTTTTCTTCCCCGTTAGTCTCGTGGTCGCAAGCGCGACTGCTGGGCGTGAGGTCCTGAGTTCGATTCCCGGGTCGGGCAAAGTGTTATTGAGTTTTTCCATTAGGAATTTCTTAGTAACAGCCCGGAGTTTGGAAGTTGGTGGTGTGATACCCCCGTCCCTCGGAAAGCACGATAAGCCGTTGGTCCTGCGCCTGATCTCTCTCCGGTCGTGTCGGATTGCCGTCCCATCGGACTATGAGAGTGAGGGAAGAGGGAGTGCACCTGTGTCTGCGCGCACACTTGTGCACTATAATATCTCCTGCGTACCTGGCTAATCTCCGTTGAGATTGGCCACCGTGACCGAAATCGTTCGGGGAGGCTATTATTTAAAAATCTCTTTCCTACTTATACTTATTCAATATATTATAAGTGTATACAAGTAAAACACATTTAGTTATTTCATTTAAGTCTGATTTTTTAATCATCTGATATCTTTACTTGAGGAATAATTTTGACAGTTACTTCAAATCAAACGTCAGTTTTATTCCTCGAATATAAGTTATCTGGCGATGGAAAAATCAGCTTACATGGCTTAAGTAACCAATTACATAAATCAAAGTACCTATCTACATAGTATAAAACAAAGTCGCTTTCTCTGTCCCTATATCCCTATGTACGCTTAAATCTTTAAAACTACGCAACGGATTTTGATGCGGTTTTTTTTAATAGATGAAGTGATTCAAGAGGAAGGTTTACATGTATAATAAATGTATAATATAGTAGAGAAACACTGATAATTTTAGAGGTTTCTAATGTGATGTCGTAAATAAACCCTTTTTTAGAAAACACATTGCAAACGCTGGCTGAACCCTATGAGATACATCAAAATAATGTACTACAGTATTGTACACCTTAAAAAGGCCTACAAAAAAGTCCGCGATGGTATAAATGTCTATCTCATAAGGATAACCCACAATAACCATTTTTTTTCCTTTATATTTACAAAGCGATTTCAAGCAATATAGCATTAATCCTTATCCAATTAAGTACCTTAAATACATCATATAGATCAATATGGCCCTTTACAGCATGTTATTTAAATTAATTTTTTCGAAGATATTACAGATTTAAAATACAGGGACATAGCGGTTGCTGCAGTATCGGCGGCAGGGGTTGGCGGCAAGTTAAAAAAAAAAAAACATTAAATTAAAATTATTAATTATTTAATTAAATTTATTAAATTGCGAAGCCGGGGCCCGTGCGAAGCCGGGGCGGGTCGCTAGTATATAATAAGTGCAAACAAAAAACATAAACTAATAACAACAATTAGCTTAACCTGGTTAGTCTGGAAGCTGACCCCAAGATAGTTGGGTAAAGGCTAGGCAGATTGATTGGTGAGCACATTAAGCTACTACAGTCTATCAAATTTCTTTAATAGATTTTCAACTTTATCACTAAAGCATAAGGTTCAAACTTGATTGTGAAAATTTGACAGTTTCGGGTAACTTGATATACTGGCGTCTGTACTTCCCCTGGTTTCTTCACAAAGATCTATATTACTAAAAGTGTCATAGTTTTTCTTAGATATTATTGACAGTTCAATGAATATTTTCAATAGGAATATAGCTAGGTTTTAATGGTTTTTATGGCTACACATCTTTTGTTAATCTTCCTGGCTATATGCCAATTTGTGTTATGTATGGTGACCCAGTGATCTATGTACTGACCTAAGCGATTTATGTATGGACTAGTGGCCTTACGGGGCTTAGTTTCAGGTTTTTATTCGAGTACTGTGACGTCATTTTGATGGATATCGACGACGTGGTTTTTGTGAAAAAGTTTCTCTACCTTTAATAGTTTCTTATGTACTGACCCATTGCAATTTAGGAAGCAACTAGGTAATCACCCTGTATAATTTATAATTATACTGACTGTTGCCCGCGACTTCGTCTGCGATCCAGGATAAAAAGTAGCCTATGTCTCCAGGTCATTGTCTACCCATGTGCCAAATTTCATCTAAATTCGTTCAGCGGGTTTAGCGTGAAAGCGTAACAAACAAACTTACTTTTATTAGTTAGGATTATCTACCTATTCATTTATTGTACTGTATAATTTATAGTATAATAGCCTCCCCGACCGATTTCGGTCACGGTGGCCAATCTCAACGGAGATTAGCTAGGTACGCAGGAGATATTATAGTGCAGGCGTGTGTGCGCAGACACAGGTGCACTCCCTCTTCCCTCACTCTCATAGTCCGATGGGACGGCAATCCGACACGACCGGAGAGAGATCAGGCGCAGGACCTACGGCTTTACTTTCTTTTAATTTATAGTATAATAGGTACTTACCAACTAATTAGTCAAATTAAACCCATTTTCTCTCTCCAACTTTGCTGTGCCAGACAAGGATTGCAGTGATCATGTCTTCAGTCTTTGTAAAACTTGCCACCTTAGTTCATATTGTGGAATGCAATAAATATGTTGAATATTGAGTACTTACCCATCTGATTATAATCCCAAAGAATGTGAAGTTATAGGTAATGAGCATTGATGAACCTGAATAATTTAAAAAAGGTTGACCCTGCGATCGGTTTAAAAAAAAGGGTTAATGTTACAACCGCATATTACTAAATTGTGTTTTTCTCTGACCTGACAAAATGAGAAAAAAAAGGTGGCTGTATAGTCAGATTAAAATTTTTCTTTATTTACTTTAGCTTAACTTACTTAATTCCGTGTTTTAATTGGAAGAGTGTTGAGCTTTAGGTGCAGCGCAGACGACAGACTATCCGTGACGCACTTTTTAGTCTGTGAAAATAGAACCTATGCAATTATATGCAGTAAGGCACACGACGCGCAAAAAGTCCGGCGCACAAAAAATCCGTGTAATTCGGGCAGACAACGCCGCGCCGCGCCGCGCCGCTCCGCACAAAAAGTCTGTGAAAAAAATTGAACGTTTGCTTCAACGCGCGCTAACGCAGACGGCACACACTTTAGTCGGCAATCTGCATTTGCTAGGGGTGGACGTAACGCACGCGATCTATTATCATGGCGCGATTTATTATCAAAATAATACTCGCGATCTCTGCACGATTTCCATAGCGTCTACGTCCCTACAGCTCTGCCGACAGAATGATCGAAGATGTGCGTCGTGTGCGTTGAGTCTGAAAAATCCACGACCGACTTTTTACGCGCCATGCAGATTTTTTGTATGCCGCAGACTCGATCGCACAAAAAGTGTGCCGTCTGCGCTGCACCTTATCTGTTATTCCCATTGAGATTACTTATTCCCCTTTCTCATGTTATTCGAAACACGTTTCTAGTATAACCCGAATCGTTTATAAGAAAAGACTATTCAAACCTAAGCCGTCATTGGAATGAATAATATTTAGGTAGGTAAGTACCTACTTACTTACCTGTTGAAACTCAACTTTGTATGAGCAAAGTGAAAATGGTTCAGCCGCCGCCCGCCATGATTGTTTTACTCCAGACAGTGGTCCTTGCTATGTAAATAATGTAACGAAGGCTTCGATCGAACCCCACACAGTCCCCTAAAATATAATGTCTCCACACATTAATACATCGGCTTCTTAATTGATAACAGCGCCATCTATTATTTATAATATTAGTTAGTGAACGTGTGCAGTTTTACCGACGGCGCCGCTCAGCGCATGCGTAGACGTATTCGAGGCCACGGTCACAACTACAATCACTGGTTGATTACGCACACATTGGCGCCCCGGCTAGCTCCATTGTCAAACGTGTCTGACGTTTTAAAGTAAATAATGTTATAATTTACGTGATTATTTGTGTTTGTGATAGTGAAACGAACTAAATGTAAGTATTGCTTCATATTATAATCGATTTATATCCATTCAAGTTATTTTTGTGTTGATTTAACACATAAAACTGCAGTTGAAATAACCTTACCGAATTCGACTGCAGTGCGCATGTCAGGTTAATTATTTAATGGTGTTATCACTTAAAACTAAACTAAAGCAGACATTTTATGGACTTTGTTTCATAGTTTTTATGATTCTGTATGTTATTATTGTGTATTTTATGTGATCTACGAATTTTAATATAACTAAGCGGCATCAGAACCAATAATTTCGCTGCTATTTCAATATCCGATATGGTCTAGTGGCTAGGATACCTGGCTCTCACCCAGGAGGCTCGGGTTCGATTCCCGGTATCGGAATAACTTTTTTGATTTTTCTTTTCTTTTTTTTCAGATCCAAAATGGTTTCCGTGAAAGCGGCTGCGGCCATTTCGATGGTCTTCATGGGATGTTGTTCCAACGTAGTGTTCCTAGAAATGGTTGTGAAAGAAGACCCGGGCGCGGGCAACTTAGCTACATTCTTACAGTTTTTATTCATCGCATCAATAGGATTTGTTACCGTTGGAAAATTGGGTACAGCTAAGAGAAACATTCCCTTCAAGCAATACCTGCTTTTAGTTGGATTCTTTTGGACAAGCAGTGTTGCTAACAATTATGCATTTGACTTCAACATACCGATGCCTTTGCACATGATCTTCAGAGCTGGTTCTCTGATGGCCAACATGGCTATGGGAGTATGGATATTGAAGAAGCGGTACCCACCACTGAAATACGTAGCCGTCTTGATGATATCAGCTGGAATAGCTCTTTGCACTATCGTATCTAGTGGCGACGTGAAAGCGCCAAGAGAAACACACGAAGATGCTGCTGAGGAAGAAAAACTGAAGTTCATTGACTGGCTGTGGTGGTGCCTCGGCATAGCCATCCTAACCTTCGCACTCTTCGTCTCTGCAAGGATGGGAATCTTCCAGGAATCCTTGTACTCAAAGCACGGAAAGCATCCTTGGGAAGCACTGTACTACACACACTTGCTGCCTTTAGTTTTCTGGCTACCAACTGCCCCTAACCTAATCGGACACGTTAAATTAGCTACCGAGACACCTATTGTCGAATTTCTTGGTATAGCTTTCCCAAGACAAGTTTTGTGGCTGATACTATATGTATTAACTCAGGGGTTGTGTATCAGTGCTGTGTACGTGTTGACAACCGAATGCGCTTCGTTGATCGTGACCTTAACTGTCACCTTGAGAAAATTCGTGTCGCTTCTCTTTTCCATCGTGTACTTCAGGAATCCTTTCACTATCGGACATTGGATTGGAACTCTTCTTGTGTTTATTGGGACCATGATATTCACAGAGATCTTACAGAAGACGGTTGCAGTGTTCTTGCCAGCCAAACCGGATAAGAAAAAGAAGATGTAGATATTGCGTTGAATGTGTTAGATCATTGAACAAATGCAGGGGTTACGAACATTTTTGTGAATGAGGATTGACGTAGCAAAACACTATTTATAATTATTATACTTCAATAGTTTTAAATATTTGGTCACAATAAGTTATGCCATATCACGGTTGTAATAAGTGTTTTTTCATAAACATTTGTCTCTAAACATGTATGGCTTATAAAATAAGTAGAAATAAAATACACATGAAAGTTAATCCTCGTGCTAGGCTACTAGTTATTTTTTATTGCTGAATTTTCCGCCATTTTACAAGCAATTACGGTATTCTAGAAATATGACAACCGTTTTTTTAACGGTCCTCTAATTAGCGGCTCTAGCCATTCATGATTGTTATCAATTGCACGGAGGCGTGCAATCAATTGAATCAATCAGTGTCGCATTTTACATTGAAAACGTAGAAAAGGGAGTAGTTTCTTAAAATAAAACAGACCGTACTAAATTATATATCAATGAACTCTCTTATATAAATAACTACTGCAATTAAACATTGTTACAATTAATCAATAATTAATTTCATAAATACTAGTTACTTATAACTAACTAACGTCCATTTTTCTTCACATAAAAGTCCAAATTAATACGGAACAAGCCTAATTACAATATTCCAAAAGCTCTAAATAATATGTAACAAAAAAATATATAAACATCCAAATTGAGACCCTCCTCCTTTTATGAAGTCGGTTAAAAACTAATTTATTGTTCTTTCTAGATTAGCTATACTACATTAGCTATACTTACAGAAATCTTTAAACTTCCTAAAGGCCTGCGCAGACTATGGACAATTTGTACGCGGACAATTTGTCCGCAACGATAGAATGTATGTACCTAAATTTAATTTTAAGACAACACTGTTTATGCTTAATATATTGGTGTTTGTTTTCCCAAATGTAATAAATAAATCACAGCAGTCCACTTGTCGTTAGTGTACGTTAATGCATATTTCCATACGTTCTATCGCCGCGGACAAATTGTCCATAGTCTGCGCAGGCCTTTAGGCTCAAAACCCAAAGCAGATTTGTAATTAAAATTTGTGATTTAATATTTATCTCTCAAAATACAATGACAGACTGATATTATAATTTATAATGATCAACAAACGCGATACGAAAAAAATGTCCCTCAAAGTATTACCTACGTTCGTAGTTTTTTTTATGCGCGAAGACATAATATCTAGCTATAAATTTCCAGTATAAGCTGACCTCTCATTGGTTGTAGTACTTCGGGAATGTTCGCAGAAGCTCGCACAGATGGTTTCCATGCCATTATGCGAAAGAAAGCGGCCTCCTTACTACAGCGCCTGCATGGTAGTAACAACGGCATTCTAAAAATGATCGCCGCCAGAGCGGACTGTCCCTTTTAGAGACACTGGGTGGGGATAGTCCTAGGTCTGGATTCATAATTATGTTCTGAAAACTAACAATACTAACCTATTTACATAAGCATTATTGTTACTAACACCAAAATACTAACAAAATTATGGACCTAGTCTGGAATAAAGTTTTATTTATTTATTTATTATTTATTTATTGGGCGAAAAACCTATATAATGCCAGGTCAACTTATACTGGCTTGATATGTCTTCTTGTGTCAATCTGCCTAGCCTTTTACCAACTATACCGGTACCTATATATGTTTTTGTACCTACCCCCGCGTGTACCCCTCAGAAACTCTTTAAAAGTCTGTCGAGTGTTAAGACCCTAATATTAATTTGAACATGTCCTTACAATCAGTTGCAAGTCATTGAGTGATAAAATTATCATTTGAGTATCTTCCGTTATGCCTCGTCATTCTGCGTCTAACAAACTAATAACAGATGATTTAATCATGACACGTCATCGGTCACCATGATTATACAATATTTAGAACTGTAAGATACATTCAATATGAATAGGTACTTTAATATTATTCATGCGTAAAAGTAACTGTCTGTCAGTACCTTTTCACGCCTTAACGGCTGAACGGATTTGGGTGAAATTTTGCACTCCGATTTGCTTAGAACATGACCTGGGTTATGATATAGGATACTTTTATCCCGGAGGTATGTTCCCGTGGGATAATTTCCGATCTTCTCGCGGGAAAAGCCGCGAGCAAAAGCTAGTACCTTTATAATCCTGAATATTTGAAGGAACATTTTAATTCCTTATTGATAGTTAAGAAGTAAATATTGAATGTAAGTATTGGTTTTCTTGAGTAGGTAGGTACATTTATTTTTTATTGAGCTAAACTCGTGCGCAAGGTCGTTGCTACAGACTCTTGTTAGTTTGAGTCAATCATACGTTATAAAGTATTTTTTTGTTATCTTATTAAGTATTGTTCACTAAATTCAGTACAATCCATTCATAATTATTTTACCTATGACAACAGCAACCGAATAGAAACCTTATCGCAACGAAAATAAAGATCATTGTGGTTTTGATAGACTTGGCAATGGCAACCCAATAGCAACTTTATTGCCAGGGCAATAAAGATCACTGTGATTCCGACAGTGATGCAAAATCAGAGATAAAATAACTGAACGAATTAGGTGTCACACACACACACCTTCATTCAAATTAATTATGTCATAATAATGTTTCCTTAGCAACAAGATGAATTAAAAGGGAAATATTTAATCGACCCTCTAAAAACATATTGACCTTCTCTATAGGTGATGTACATTTTTTTTCTCACAAAGAGGCACATTTATTTTATTAGTGTCCATTAATATTTTTAGGATATCAAAATGGGTATTATTAAGGGGTCGATTAAATACATGGCAAATTAAAACATGTCTTTAGTGTAATTTCAATGACTTGTTCCTAATTAAGATGAGGGCATATTAGTGCCATATAAAATAACTAAGGCATTACATACTAAGAAGGAAGGAGTGTAGCTGGGCCTTTGCCCAATAGTGGGACATCAACGGCTAGTTGTAAAAAAAAACATGGCATAATAATTATAACAAGATTTGTGTGAAGTGTTAAAAAGAAATGTTGTTTTTTATTGTTTTGTTATTTTAATCTATTATAATATCTATTATTTATAAAAATATTGATAAGTAATCGTAATGTATTAAAATTATCACGAGTTTATATTTGACGTGCTCAACAGGAATTTCGCTTTTTGAAGGGAATTTAAAATTCTCACAGTGTGTAAATGAATCCTATGTATAACGAGTGTGATGTTAGCATATAGCAATTAATATATTATGATTAGATATATAGGCTCTAATTGTTGTAAAATAAATTAACAGGTTTTTTAGAAAACGATATCTTTTTTTACTCACTTACCTTTGACCGGTCAAACAGAATCTCGGCCTTGATCTACTCAAGGCCGAGATTCTCTCTGACCGTTATTTTGCTTCTCCTTTTTTTCAAATCAAATCAAAGTCGATTATTTGCATAAAATGTGGTAGGTACAAAAGATGATATATAAAATTGTAGTACAAAGACACATTCCGCCATGTAATGATGGCATGCAAATATTTAATACATGAACTACGTATGTAGTAACAATATACATTAATATACTAATAACGTATATATTTAACTAAATCAACGAAGGAACATAAATTATTAAAAAAATATTGCAATGTATTTATGAAGTGGTAGGACTAAGAAAATTTTTTGTTCAGATATTCACCGTCAGAATAAAAACTATGCGATATCTATTATGTGCGTAAATAGTAAAAAAATAAAATAAAAAAGCATCATCACTACGAAAGTGCTCATGACGCATGGATCAGCACCATCCAGCTCAACCATTTTGTAGGGACCAAGTCGTTACGGGTAGTCAGGAAAGTCTGAAAACAAGTCTTAACAAGGGGTATCGTGTTACCCAGTAACGAGGTTGTGGAGGTCAGATAGGCAGTCGCTAAATTTTAACCGTTTTAATCGCACAGCCGAAACCATAGCACTTACTGATGCCATAGTTATAATTCAGTTACATAAACCCATGTGCATATCGCTAAACTTTGCACAATATTTATTACTTTGAGCTCATTCTACTTATATATTTAGTTTTATCTAACGTTCATATCTGGGCCGAAATTGCTGAGTACTTAATCGTTTTGATAACAGATTTATATAATACGTTCTCTAAATTACCTTGTTTTATAGCGCAAGATCTTTGATACTAAGGTTTTTGGGGTTCCGTAGTCAACAAGGAACCCTTATAGTTTCGCCATGTCCGTCTGTCTGTCCGTCTGTCCGCTGTTTAGCTCAAAAATGATTGGTACTAGAAGTTGTAATTTGGCATGAGTATACACGTTAATGACATCGAAAAAGTGGTAAAATAAAATGTTGAAAAAACAATTATTTACGGTACCTCCCCTACATGTAAAGTGGGAATGATAATTTTTTTTTTCGTCCTTCCCATAGTGTGGGATATTGTTGGATAGGTCTTTCAAAAATATTAAGGGGTTGGAAAGACCGTTTCTAGATTAAGTAAACCGTTCGTGACTTATCAAGTTTTAAAGTACCAATTTTCGTTAGATCAAGTGCCCCCCTCTACCAACTAAACGGTTGTAGTTAGAAATTCAAATGTTACGGCAGTAGTACTTATATATAACGAAGTTTAAAGGAAAACCATCACACATAAGTGGGTTTTACAAGTTTACGAGTAATAGTCGACCAATTGTATATGACTCGAAAATTGTCGGATCAGTTGAGGATTTGTATAAGAAGTCAAATTAGGTAGGTAGTCATGTTTGGCTTTTAGTTAAAGCATGGTACGAAACTATCAGTCAGCGAATACGACCTGCACTTGGCTGTTATAAAAACTACGGAACCCTACACTGCGCGTGGCCCGACACGCACTTTACCGGTTTTTTATTAATGTATACGCTGAGATGATTTATTTGCTTGTTTATAAATACCATGTTTCTTTTCTGGGTTATATAATTCCAGATTATCTCAATGTTCATACATAGTACCCCTATCTAATTTCTCTGTCTGTCTATTATCTTTTCACGCCTAAATGGCTGAAAGGATTTCAATGAAATTTGGCACACTAATAGATCATGGAGTAAAATAGGATACTTTTTGTTTTGTACTTTATGTTTTGGTGAAACGTTAGCGAACCAGAGTGTAGAAAGGTATTATGCACCAGCATTTCGCACGTTATTTTTGTTTCTTTGGAACATTCAAAGATTCAGAGTCTCGAGTTGCTTTTGTGAATATTTATTCAAGGAAATACTCTATAGTCATGGTTTGCCGTACCTTTGGATCGAACCGATGACAGAAGCAATCGCCGTTGCGAGCGGTTCACTAACGTCCATTAACCTTCGACGAATTTCAAGAGTAACATAAAATTCATTTCATACAATCCTTTTGTTACACACACATCTTGGGCTTGTGTGGTTTAGAGGCTTCTGGCTAAGTAATAACAGGCCCTCAAGTCGATCGATCAGGTTAAGCTACACTTGCCGCGGTTGGTCCGTGGTTGGGTGAACATCTTTACGTACCAGTGCCTCGGAAAGCACGTTAAGCCGTTGGTCCCGGTTGTCATTCTTAGATCTTTGACATTAGTTACGGATTGTCAGAAGCCTGAAAGTCTGACAACCAGTCTTACCAAGGGGTATCTTATTACTATTACCCAGTAATTGCATGGGTTGTGGAGGTCAGATAGGCAGTAGCTTCAGGTGCATCCAGTTAGACTGGAAGCCGACCCCAAGATAGTTGGGAAAAGGCTAGGCAGATTGGGACTTATTCGGTAGCGACATCATTAGTCGCAAATAAATTACAATAAATCTTACCCAAACCAACAAGTTGAAGATATTATCAATTCCGGTTTATAAAGGATCCTCTCACGCAATATTAAAAACGATTGTTAAGAATGACGGTCAGTGCCTTTACTGGACATAATAACTGAATAACCGGGCGTAGCAGTTTACTAACCAATTTGCACTCGCGATTTTATTGATGCTGAACTTATTTATACTTGGGCAGCGCGATTGTCCGAAAAGGTTACCGCTACCCCGGAACACACACAACAGGAACACGGGTGGGTTTTAGTCAGTAAGAGTCTGACACTCCCTTCTGCTCCACCCAGAGCGGGAGGGGTCATTGGATGATTTCCCATCCACAAAAAAAAACTTATTTATACTTTGGTTACATATAGGTATTAACCTACTTTGAGTTTGAAAGAAGAGGTGGCTAACCAATGTACCATTGGTTGTGCATATAAAGACAATTCTACAGGGTTATTTGAAAAACACCAGCAACCTCTTAAGAGGTCATTGTACTCATCATTATGAACAACTTTTACTATTGTACCAAACTTGAAATCGCGATATATTATAAAAATCAGCTGTTCCCTACATTTATCTTCGTCTATCTCGTCAAAATGTAGAGAACTGCTGATTTTTTTTCGCGATTTCAGGTTTGGTCTCATAGTAAAAGTTGTTCATAATGATGAGTACAATGACCTCTTAAGAGGTTGCTGGTGTTTTTCAAATAACCCTGTATAGAGACAATTCTAATTTCTCAACTCTTTTTTAGTGGATGTAATGGAAATCATATCACTTGGTTTTAATAGGTTTTAATATTTTATTTATCTTTTTGATAGATTATTTTTTTGTAAATGTGAGGACTTTGTAGGTCCTGTAGATTTTAGATCTGTAGACCATTTTTTATTTTATCAAGTACCTGGTACTTGTTGATAGGCCTACGCTGTCCACCCATACTTACTGTAAATTGAAAAAATTGTAAAGCCTACTATTTTTAAAAGAATAACCGTGGAGTTTCTTTCCGATTCTTCTCCATAAGAAACGACCAATTGGAACCGTGCACCTAGCTTCTGACGTTTCATAAGTGCCCTTGTAGGCATAAGTGAAATACCTACAATATTTTGATTTTGATTTTGATTTTGAAAGAACTAGCTATTTGGTTTTTTTTTTAATTTTGTCGATACTGGCTCAAATGCCAATTTTTCCATTTATTTTTTTATTAATATTTATTTATGAAATGTCATCGTGGTCCAGAAGATAACATGAAGCGCATGTTCAAAACTTACCTTGCCTTCAGTTTGCGGTTTAATCTGTGATATGAGGATGCCGAATCAAATTCATTTCATAATACGTTAATCTTTCTAAGTTAAACGTACACCAGTTCTGAGTTGAGCTGCACGATTTTTGACAAATGCATGCACTGACTGGACAGGTCCGCTCAATCTGTGTGGTTCTTTCCTCAAAAGACCATTTCAGACACCAATCTACATGGTCTTCACAAAATCCTGATCATATCAGATCAGGATTTTGTCTGGACTTTAAAAAAGACTGTGACCTTTGAGTTTGTTTCGGCCTTTCTTCTCAGAGTAGACAGATAGGAACCGCCGAACTCATCTAGTTAAAAAAAAAAATAAGATTGACGTGTTTGTTCAAACCTACTTACAGAAAATAAATCATTGCTGCTGAGCTGGACTTCCATTAGGTGCAACCATGAGACACAAACCGGCAGTAGTGATCGAGACCGTAATAGATGTTGAGGTGTCTATGTGTCATTTTATCTTTGTTTTTTTTTTTCTTTCACCTTCTTCGATGTTTTATTTTAAGTACTTGTATTGTGTCTTTTGTTGCACTGAATAAACGTTTTATCTATTTATCATTTATCACCAAAGGGGATAAACCAATCCTATTTTGCAATAAATATTTAAGGGAAAAAGGCATTATTACTGTTGTAATTTCAAGAATGTACGTACAGCCTACGTTAGTTTTTTTCACGGTTACAGCCGACAGTCCCAGCTGGTGTCTCACCGAAATTATTTAGAGACGCTAACCGCATCTCAAATACCTACCTCTGACCTCCAAAAAAATATTCAGACTAAATAAAAGCAAAGAATGTGGCCCACGTTATCCGTTAGCCACGATTGGGTGCGAAATTAGCGAGCACTAGACCAAAAGCTTGGCTAGCGAATTTCCTACATCCTATACGCCCTACCAACTTAGAACCCTCACTACTACAACCAAAAACCAAGCCAAAACGAATCTTATCTCTTAGCCATAAAGATCAAATGAAAGCCAGGAACGTTAAAGTTAATTTTGCAGTCGCTAAAGCGGACGGCGGCGGAATTTCAACAAGTTGGACGATTGCTTCGAAATACATGATTATGAATGCGCTCATTCGGGTCTTTATGGCTGAGAGATAAGGTTGGATTTGGATCGTCCGGGGGGTGGTATAAAGCGGTTGTTTGGAAGGCAGTGGCCCCGGTAGCAGTGCAGACATTCTTGACGAATGCTGCCAAAACCGGGCAGTTTTCACCTCGTTCGGGCACAGTTTATTGTTTTATTTGCGCTTTACTTCTCTACTGGATTTTTGGGCGGTTTAGTTTCGGAACATTGTGAAAAATGAAGAGGACATGGTTTTTTGATTAGTCAGTATTTACTTTAGGGATGTCAACAAGTTTTTATTCTGGGAATTTTAGCTGACTTTTGTTAGATTTATCTCTATTTCTCGTTTCTTCTGAACTGGAAAGATGTTCAAATGTTTTGTTATAAATAAACCGTGTACCCGATGGAATTGTCTTCGGTGAAAATGACGGACTTCAATACCTACTTAAATTAGGCCAGGAATATGAGATAACTAGCTGCGCCCCGCGGTTTCACCCGCGTAAGTTTTGATCCCGTGGGAATATCAGGATAAAAAGTATCCTATGTGTTATTCTGATGTATAAACTATATTACTGTAAAGTTTCATCAAAATCCGTTCAGTAGTTTTTGCGTGAAAGAGTAACAAACATCCGTCCATCCATCCTCACAAACTTTCGCATTTATAATATTAGTAGGATAGTAGGATAGGATAGGAAGTAGGATAGTAGGAAGTAGGATAGGATTAGTAGGATTTTCAAGTTATGAAACAACAAACTGAATGTTAGCAAAGTTCAAATTCCATTGCAAAAACTTATCAGGACTATTTTTTACAAATGGCCACTCAAAAACAACTTAGAATACATTTGACTAAAGTAGATAACCGTGGGGCAATTCTCGTAATTTTAAGAACGTTCACTATCTGTAGGCCAATTCTGCTAATTTAACACGTTTAAAATCTAGTCGCAGTCTCATCTCGGCGACAAACAAATGTCAAAAACTTGTCAAAATGTAGGGAAATTTGAATTATTTTTGACAGATTGAGACTGAGATCAGACTGCGAACGTTCTTAAAAATTACGAGAATTGCCCCTCTGATCTATCTCAATCTGTCAAAAATACCTCTAATTTCCATACATTTTTGACAAGGTTTTGACATTAGTTTGTCATCGAGATGAGACAGCGACTAGATTTTGAACGTTTTAAATTACTAGAGCTGGCCTTCTGATTAACTGGCGATGGAATGTAAATTATCTAAGATTATGAACACTGATAAATATACTTTCAAACTTTAAAAAATTCTTCCTTAAGGTGATTGCGCAGTGATTACCGCGAAATTAAAATTTTCTTACGTGTTTTGCAATTTGCAGCCATGCTATTCTCTAAGGATACAGCCTTGCGGGCAGCGCTGTCGCAGCGCTGTCGCGGTGTGTTTGACAGTTGCGACAGCGCTGTCCGCAAGGCTGTAGCCTTAGAGAATAGCTCCCCAGGTCAGTGTCAGGTTGTATCTTGATCAAAATATGAGTTGCGACTATAACAGGTACTTATTCACAAAATTATAGTCATTAGAATCATTAATACATCTTACTAAGTTAGATTTGTACCACAAGAAGATATCTCCTAGGGAAAAGTGTTTATGGTACAAATCTCTCTTATAAAGATGTATGAATTCTGTAAATATGTACCTGTTATAGTCGCGAATCAAATTTTGATCAAGATACAACCTGACACTGAACTGCAAATTGCAAAAAACTTGAGAAAATTTGAATTTCGCGGTCTACCACTGCGCATTCACCGTAAGTAACTCTTCATGCTTCTAGACCCAGCAGCTTAGCCTGTGCGTTGTCTGTTAGTGAATTTAAGACTTCTATTAAGTAAGAATAGTTGAGTAGTAATTTACAATAAGTAAGTGAATGCCCAAACATCTTGCGAAATACAGGTTAAAACAGTTTATTTGTCCATCGATTTATCCTAACCCAAATCTAATCTTCAAACTTAGCTCCAGTTTAAAGATCGTTTTTCATCATCTGCCTAGCCTTTTTCCAACTATGTTGGAGTAGGCTTCCAGTCTAACCGGATGCAGCTGAATATCAGTATTTTATATGGAGCGACTGCCTATCTGATCTCCACAACTCAGTTACTGGGTAATACGATACCCCTTGGTAAGACTGGATATCAGACTTTCAGGCTTCTGACTACCCGGAACGACCGTTAAAGATCTACGAATGACAACCGGAACCAACGGCTTAACATGCTTTCCGAGGCACGGAAGGGTCTCGGTATGTAAAGATGGTCACCCATCCACAGACCAACCGTGGCAAGCGTAGCTTAACCTGATCGATCGACCTGTGCGGCTGTTATTATTTAGCCACGGGCCACTTTAAAAATCCTTTATATAAATCCCTTTATCTATAAACGTTGCTTAGAGTTAAGAGACGTTTAAACGTCAAAAATGTGTTGTTGAACAGTCTTTATTAAGAATCCCTTGCATCCAGAAATAAATGCCCAAAAACAATTATTCTTCTCCAAAACCCAATAAACACGCTCCCCCCACTTCATCCATCACTAATGTCCCACACAGTGGACTGATAGTCCCACAACAAGATTTAGACATCAATAAATTTGGCCAGGCGGCCGCGGATACAATTTATGTGCGTCTGCTGAGAATTCCTCACCTCTACTCAGCATTGCCAGCATTCTTGCATCACAGAATACTCCAGAGGGTCATGTCCATACAAAGGTGCACTCACACATAGATGCATAAGGTCTGTTCCAAAAGTATCTGATGAAAGTATCAACAAACTTTGTCCAGGTTAAATTCGTGCGTAGGTAATCACTCAGTAAAGGCAGTGAGAGTGAATTAGTGACAAATTCATCTGTATTGAGAAGATTTCAACTTTGTATCAGCAATTATTATTTGAATAACGTTATTAAATTGTATAATGAAAAATCATCGATGAAAATTGAGGTCATAAAATTAACGTCAATTGTCAATTGAAAACATCGTTAAGGTAATTTTAATTCCCGAAATTCTAATTTCCATTGTAAATGACACGGCGAATATATAATGATAATAATACATTTATTGACAATTATAAGGCATAAAAATTTACAGTAGGTACAGTTTTGCTTTAATGTAAATTATATTTATAGCAGTAGTATTGACTGGGTAAACCTGTGTTTCCAGCGAGAAGAACTAAAATGAATAAATAATCAAAAGTTGAAATGTTGTGTTGAATTGGCATCTACAGGTACGTTTTCTAATTCATTTGTTTACGTTTTTATCAGATACTTTTGTAACAGACTATAGTTGCGAGTACGCTTGCATTCGCTGTACTTGGAGCGTGCCTATGTGTGCGAGCACCAGTTTTAGTCCACTGTAAGGAGCCAACCTTCTGTACTATTCTCTACCTCTACTCTGAATAGCGGGCATACTTGCACCATGCATGTATTGTTATTTGGACTGAGGTATCTACTTCCCTAGCCCAGTTGTAGTAGGACTTAGTAGTTGAAGTTTGAATTTGCAAGGTACTTACTTAATTGTGTGTGTGGTTTCCGAGGAAGTGGACAAGCTGTTTGTGTCACTTACTCTGACCGTGCCGTAGTTGTGCACACTGGAACGCCATACAGCAATTACACCAACGGAGCAAAAAAAATATTTCATGTGGTGCTTTTCATCCATCCTGTGCGCTGTGGACATAGCGGCGATGGATCACGCAAACTCACGCAGCGTCAAGACATTTCTCCATAAACCTATCACTCCGTCAATATTGCGCACATTCTTTGTGAATTTTTGAAGCTTTCTTGAATTTTTCAAAATAAATACATTAAAATTGAAAAAAAAATGGGAAAGTTTGAGGTGTCATCTTGCCTGACAGATGACAGAAAAAAAAATGCAACTGGATTATGTTATGAGGACGTTCAGCAATTACCTCTCTTCCTGTTTATAAAATAATGTGGTTATTAGGCCTTTTGTGCACGGTTTCATTACAGTACGGAATATAAACTGCGCCGTAGAAAAAACGTGCCTGTCAACATTCCATAGTGATGATGATTATGATGATGATTTAATGATTTATTCACTAAAGAATTCTTATAGATAGGTACATTGCCCCACAAAACTGCTTACGCAGTTTAACTGTGAGATCATTGGGTCTCGTCTCGTCAATGAGTCGATCAGTGATCATAGTAATCTATACAACACTTACCACCGTCCCTATATACGAAAATGTAGTTTTTCACGGCAAGAAAAACGTGTGAAAACAAAGGGCCTAAAGTCTATATGTCAATTATGATGATAGCAATGGGCATGTCGATGTCGAGTCGATGGAAATTTCGTATTTCTCTACTTACATATCCTTTTCTTTGAGGTTTCGAACGACGTACAATAAAAAAAAAATCCAATAACAAAAAATAAATGATAGATTTTATGAGATTATACTTTTGGGTTGATAATTATGATGCAAAATAGTCCTCCAGATTATATTTCCGTCATGATGGCAAATCTTAAGAGACAAGTGTGTGCGCGGACATAGGTGCACTGTCTCTTCTCTCTCTCTCTCTCATATTCTGATGAGACGGCAATCCGACACGTCCGCATAGAGATCCGGCACAGGACCAACGGCTTTAATTAATTTCCGAGGCACGGGGGTATCACACCGACAACTTCCAAACTTCGGGCTGTTATAAAAAAATTCCTAATGAAAAAACCCAATAACACTGCCTGGCTTGAGAATCGTACCCAGGACCCAACGCTCAGCAGTATGATGACATAAAACGTCCTTAAACCTATACAGTCTCAATATTCATTTATCGATATCTTATTCGCTCACAATAGAATCTCTCCGGGCCGGCTTGCTCAGTTAAATCGCTACGATTTAGAGTAACGAGTTTTGTGTCTCTTGTTTCACTTACCTACTAGTTGTGTTGGACACAGATGCCCTAGATCACGTCATGTAGATCTAGATAGATAGGCAGCCATTTATAGCTGTTTCTGTTAGTATGGATAGTTGAACTCAATACTTTGGTGTCAGATGTAAGAGTCTTCCAAAGGAAAGGTGATTTTTTTTAAATTCTTTATTTATTTATAGGGGATTTTACGCATAGCGTATGCCAGTCCCATTGTATTGTACTTTCACAGAACTTGGGCCATGAATTTGAACAAACCCTTCGCATCGTCGCCATTTGGTTGGGATATAATTGTATGGAACATACCTATGTCAGTTCTGTTCAAATTCAGGGACCTTACTAAATTATTTCTACTGGAATCATATTGGAAAGATGATTGATTACCTTAACTTTATTTGTTGATATAAGTTTGTTTGGTAAATATTAAAGCTGAAATTCTATTGTTTCCTAGTAACTGTTAAGTTCTTTATTCTCGCTAAGTAACGTAAATCGGCTACTTTCTAAAGTCTACTCCTCATCAATGGCCAGTAATTTTAGTTATAGATTCATGTGCAACATTTCTAACAAATGATTTGTTTCATATAACTGAGAGGCAATTCTCGTAATTTTTAAGAACGTTCAGTCTGATCTCAGTCTCAATCTGTCATAAATACTTCTAATTCCCCTACATTTTGACAAGTTTTTGACATTTGTTTGTCGCCGAGATGAGACTGCGACTAGATTTTGAACGTTTTAAATTACGAGAATTGTCCTACTATACGTACTTTTCTCTTTCCAACTATGTTTTGGTGATTGAAAATAAAGATATAAATCTTTTGCTATACCAATTTATTTATGCCTATTTTTTTATTACAGATGGCGAGCCTATCAAATTGCCGGAGAACCTGGAGAGCCTACCCAGAGCTGAACACTTCGCAGCACAGAGGCACCGATGGAACACCAATGAGGTCAGTGCCTTTGTTAAGAAATAGCATAGATACATCAATCTTTAGCATTATGCTGAGATAAGAGCCTTTTTTCCTCACACAGGTCCTTAATTTTTTGTTTTTAATAGTAATTGTGTTAATTTTAAATAAGTACTTCTTTTTAAAGGTTTGTCTTTCCTGTACATGTCACAAATAAAATATTCTTCTTTATTTCTTTATAAAGAGTCTGCCACACACCTGTGTGAAAAATTACCATTAAAATTCCTCATAGGTATGAGTAATAGCAATAGTTTTATTTCGAAACATCAGTACACGTTACATCAATGAGGTCTCGACTCCTGAATTAGGACATCCTGTATAACAGGGGTGACCGACACAGGGCTCTACAAACAGAATCTTTTTCTAGAATTTGATGAGCCATTATATTATTTAGGACCGGGTGGTACTGTTCTTGAGAAAACTAACAGCGAAAATAAAGGTTATAATTTTTTTCGACAAAGGTGTGACTGATCACAGTGATTCTATAAATTAACTAATTGAAATGTTCACTTAGGTACCTGTATATGTTTTACTAGCTTTTGCCAGCGACTTCGTCCGCGTGGAATAATGACTTCCGGAAATTGAGGCACTAACTCTCATAGAGTTTAACCGATGTGCTCTTTCTTCTGCCGATTCTTGAGAACGCGTATTTCTCATTCAACGCGTTTTTCAAGACAATAGCGGGTGGCAGCCGGCGTCCGCTTGGGGCTTGAATAACTAAAAATATATAACTACGTCTAATATATAAAATAATATATAATAAAACCTACTTCACTTAAAACTAAATACCTATAACTACTATAATTAATAATACCTATACCTATAATTAATAAAAGTACCTACGTTTTACCTACTTAATATTAAAAAAAACTGAACATAAATTAACCAAAACTTACCTACTACTAACTAACTACTACTAACCTACTACTACTTCACCTAAAAAGAAATCCTGTTTTCCCAACTTTCCCTTCACTGCTCTGCTCCTATTGATCGTAGCGTGATGAAAAGTATACTATAACCTGCCCAGGAGTATGAAGAACAATTGTACCAAGTTTCGTTGAAATTCGTCGAGTGGTTTTTGTTTCTATAACGAACATACAGACAGACAGACAGACAGACAAAAATTTTACTGATTGCATTTTTGGCGTCAGTAACGATCGCTAATCACCCGCTGATAGTTATTTTGGAAATATATTTCATGTACAGAATTGACCTCTCTACAGATTTATTATAAGTATAGATGAAGATACTCTTTCATAAATATTTAGTATCTAATGTGAAGATGACTACTGAAACATTTAGAAGAGTCAATATCATTTCCTTTTCCCAACTATGTTGGGGTCGGCTTCCGGTCTAACCGGATGCAGCTGAATTTCAGTATTTTACTTGGATCGACTGCCTATCTGACCTTCACAACCCAGTTACTGGGTAATACGATACGAAAATAAATAAAAGCGTAAGCTCAACTAAATCCATATTTACAAAAATAATTAGTTCATCACTTCAGGCATCCGACCTTGGCATATAAAACTAAGAAATCTCGACATTCATATCTAATCAGTCACGCTAACAACTGCTATTAAAATCTTATCATTTGTAATCCGATGTGCACTAATAATAATGAGAGTAGGTACCGTGTAAATAATACAGTACAGATTTTTTAAATTAGTTTGCTCGAACTTTTTTAAGGGTCAACCACATATTATTTCTATCTATACTTACAGGGTTATTGGAAAACATTAACAACCTCTTAAGAGGTCATTGTACTCATCATTATGAACAATTTTTACTATGAGACCAAACCTAAAATCGCGAAAAAAAAAATCAGCTGTTCCCTACATTTGGACGAGTTACACACACGAACATAAATGTGGGGAACAGCTGATTTTTTTTTTGCGATTTCAGGTTTGGTCCCATAATAAAAGTTATTCATAATAATGAGTACAATGACCTCTTACGAATTTGTTAATGTTTTCCAATAACCATATATACCCGTCTAATTATAGATTATTTATGTAGGTTATACTATCTCCTAGATACATATTACATATATATTATTGTATATTCGACTCATGAGTAGGGCATGTTTCTAGATAATAAAAATTAGGATCAATCATAATGAATTAACAATTCATTCTATTTCTGTGTCTTCTTCTAAATAATAATTTAATTTATTAATAATCAAGAAAATACAAAACGCCCAGTGCTGATCCTAAGGGATTTGAGGGATGTCCTCATACCGACACAAATTGGGCTCACAAACTAACGGCAATAGGCGTCAGAGAATCGGCTAAGCGGAGGCGGTATTTTTTACCTACTCATTCTTTTGACTTTTATAAAGTCCTGCAGATCGTATTTCAGCCACGGTGGCCAATCTCAACGGAGACTAGACTTCGGCGCTGGAGATATTATAGTGCACAAGTGTGCGCGCAGACACAGGTGCACTCCCTCTTCCCTTACTCTCATAGTCCGATGGGACGGCAATCTGACACGACCGGAGAGAGATCAGGCGCAGGACCGACTGTGCCGACCAGTACCACACAGTGGCGCCCTAATCGTTTGTTTGGTTATTTCATACAATTTAGAATGAAAATGCAGAAAATAAGCACGTTAAGTTGTGCTTCACAAGATTATACGTTAATATTATTAGAAGCAGTAGTTTTATATTGTTTAGTTTTATTATAATCCTTAAAACGGAATATAGTGGCCACTTTTATCCGTTTTAAGGATTATAATTAAACTAAACAATATAAAACTACCGCTTCTAATAATATTAACGTATAATCTTGTGAAGCACAACTTAACGTGCTTATTTTCTACATTTTCATTCTAAATTGTATGAAATAACCAAACAAACGATGAGGTCGCCACTGTACGGTCGGCACAGTCTTAGCGTGTTTTCCGAGGCACGGGGGTATCACACCGCTTACTTCCAAACTCCAGGCTGTTAATAAGAAATACGACGACTACGCTTACGTTTATAGACGTCAGACGACGTTCATGTGGGAAGAAACGGAGGCTGAAAATAGATAATAAGAAAGAAAAATTGTTTATTCTGCAAAAAAAAAAACGCACATTACAAATAAAAAATAAATAAAAAAGACAAAATATACACATATAACGTAACTAACACGAACCACACCACTCGTGATAACTTTCAGATCAATTTACATAACATAACATTGCGCCTGTAATCCTTGAAGGCTTAGACAGAGGTGTACCTACAGTACCTACAGCCATATTTCGCCAGCTATGTATAAGAGGCTTATTACAAAAATGCGCGTCGATGCATGATATCCTCGTTGAAATTGAATACTATTCGTTGGTTAGTATAAATAACAATTAATTGGTATAGTTCGTTTTCTCTTCTACAATAATAATAAATAGAATAAGTAATACAATTTTTTTTATTACTTATTCTATTTATTTAGCAATAATCGTTCTCCTGATGCATGTTTAGGCAAAAACTCATGGAGAACTAATTTGAGAGCTCTAATTTGCAGATTCTGTTAAATATTAGGTATCCATCAAAACATTTTGTCTCATATTACAAATGTCATATGGTTTCATAATAATAGAATACTTTTGTGTTCTTTATTAAACTTTATGCACTAGTAAACAAAAATACTGTACAAAGGCGGACTTAATGCCTGAGGCATTTTCTACCTTAAGGTGATGCGGAGACAAAACATACATGTTATACGCCTCATAAAATAAAAAAAAAAACGATTGGGCCTAATTAAATTTTCTACTGGAAACAAGTCTGAATATCTCCAAAATTCTACATCATTTTCACGTAGTATTTATACCAAAATAGTCTCCAATATTGCTTAATCAACATAAAAAAAAACAATATAATGTTGGTAAATAAGCCCACAACATTTTTGAAATATTGATATGGAATTTTTTATACTGTAAATAGGATATCGGAATTACTTTTACACTTCATATTATAAAAAAAAAATAAGCAAGATGAAGTCGGCGTTTCCTATCTGACTACTCTGAGAAGAAAGGCCGAAACAAACTCAGAGATCACAGTCTCTTTTAAAGTCCAGATCTTGGTCATATCATGTGAATACCATGTAGATTGATGTTTGAAATGGTATTTTAATTGCATAAGCTTTAAGAGGAACACGAAAATCTAATACCAAATTCAACCAGCCTAAAAGGAAAGCCAGTACATATTAACATTAATTATACATAAAGTCACAATAACGTTGACGCGGTATCGCGGCACATCGCGGCACATCGCGGGAACGCGCGGTATATATCGCGCTAATGCATGTATTATGCAAACAGACAGAACGTCTCATATCTCGGTGTGGCAATGTTTTAGTCTACTTAGCGTGGCGTAGATTAGCTTTTCGACCCCTACTAGTTGCGTGCCATTATAATTTCACGAAATTGAAAAATATTTTTTAGTAATTTTCGAAAGAATACTCTTTATTTTTCTATGAGGGTAGTATATCAGCCAAACGGGTCGATCGATTAGGTTAAGCTATGTTTGACGCGGTTGGTCCGTGGATGGGTGACCATCCGTACATACCAAGACCCCTCCATGCCTCGGAAAGCACGTAAAGCCGTTGGTCCCGGCTGTCATTCGTGGATCTTTGACAGTCGTTACGGGTCGTCCGAAGCCCGAAAGTCTGACTACCAGTCTTACCAAAAGGTATCGTATTACCCAGTAACTGGATTGTAGAGGTCAGATAGGCAGTCTCTCTATATAAAATACTGGTATTCAGTTGAGTCCGGTTAGGCCGCTGCCTGGAATTTTGCGGGCAGCGGAGCGTCAGCGGCGGCGGCGCGGGCGGTCGCCGATTGCCTGGAGTGCAGTGTTTTCGAGAACCGGTCCATTTAAATGTACGCATAAGATCCTGCCGCTCCCGCGCCGCCGCCGCTACCGCCCCGCTGCCCGCAAAATTCCAGGCAGCGGCCTAAGACTCGAAGCCGACCCCAACATAGTTGTTAAAAGGCTAGGCAGATGATGATGACTCTTTATTATGTACACTACCACCATGTTAATGTGTCGAATTTGATTAATAAGCAAAATATGTTGACTAGTTTGATGGTACTGCAGGGGGGACACAGGCCTCCGTTCTGTGGCAGGAAATATATCAGTAAAATAGTTCGCTCAACTATTGGAGCTTTTTCCAATGTCTTTTTTTCCTTTTCACAACACATTTTACTTGCCTTCAACAATATTTTTAGCATCTTTACTAGTGGGTGACTAATGTTACCCATTTAATTCTATACCTCAGAACGTTATTTTTATATAACAAACGTGTTAAATTTACTGTTCTAATAAAACAAGTCACTATATTTATTTCTCATTAATCGAGCTATGAAAATACTGATGTCAAATATTTATAACCTAGGTCTAGTTAGATTACTGCATCACTAAAACAAAACAAAAAATATTGCTATCCTTTACCTCCTAACAAAAAAGAGATAGAAGTAAGTAAAAGAAAACACGTTGAATACATGAAAAGTTGCTGTTCATTGTCTTGGCGTCATAATAAGCTGCTTGTTTGTAAGCTCAGCACTTAAAAAACCTAAAAAATATCGATGCCTTAGTTCACAATTGAACTAACTACGAAATTTACATTTTTGAGGAGAGAGCTTTAAAGTTTTTTAAAGTTTAGACGAGAACAGTAGAAAATCAATGTAAAATAACAAAAAAATATGCATCTTTCCTTAAGACTAGTCCTTTTACTCCATCTATCTTGATTTGTTTTACAAAAATAAAGATCATTGGTATAATACCACATTCATGGAACATCAAACGAACTCGTTTAATACAACTGTGACCCCCGTTTTTGGTAGAAAGAGACGGAATAACGGTATTTCGATGCGCAGAAACGAAAGACCATGAAATTTAGTGTATTTAGCATTAAAAAAGTAAAAATTGAAAATTTTGTAGTTAGTGCAATTGTGAACTAAGGCATCGATATATAGTTTGTTCAAAAAGTATCTGATGTGTAAACTGATGTGTAAATGTAAACAAATGTATCCGAAGACGTAGCTGTGGTACAGATTAAATAATAGTTTCTACGCCTGTCGATGCCAATTTGTAGTAGTGCCACTTGCCAATTGAGTGTTTTGATTTGTTATTTTAACTGTAATAGGAAATTAAATTTTAAATCACCTTAAATATGTTTTCCATTTGACAATTGAGGTTAATTATATAACCTGAATTTGTATAGATGATTTTTCAGATTGTTAATTATTATCATCATCATTTCAGCCAGGAATCACCCACCCACACCCACACTGCGTATAGGCCTCGTGTCTTCTGCCATACTTCCCTGTTCTGTGTTGATTGTTAATAATGTTATTCAAACAATAATTGGTAGAAAAACTAATGAGATGATATACATATAGTTGGAACCTTCTAAATACAGATGAATGTGTTACTAATTCCCTTTAGTGAGTGATTGCAAAAGAATTTAACATAAACAGTGTTTGTTTACGTTTTCGTCAGATACTTTTGGAACAGACTATAGACATTATACCAGTAGTTATGGCACATCGAGGCAAGAGTTCGAGGTGGTAAGTTTCAGCTTAGTAGAGCGTCGTCTCTATTACTCATAACGGTCTGACAGTCTCTTTCTACCGCTGAATGTATCATTTTTACGCGCAGGCACTGTAATGCATTATAGCTCTCAGCGATTCGTGGTCTCTTAGTAGGTGCATCGTTTAGATTAGCACGGCTAATGAAATGCGTTAGGTGTAAATTACACTCTGGAACGTGTGTCGCTGTTATTATGTTAATACTCCTAATGAGCTATAGTGCCCTGGTACCGACCTCAGTTAGGCAGCGGAAATCAAGGTTTGGAAATGTATCGGTATATAAGTAACTAATAGCTTGGCAAGACGGTCGCCCCTGGCTGGAGGCTTTGAGTTTACTTAAGGCAACCACAGGATAGTCCGGTTAAGTAGTCGCGACTTCTCAAGGTCATCTACGAGATGACATACAGGAAAAAAAAGTCAAGACGGATTGTATGGAAATACGTGCACGTTAAAATAGTATCGTGGATGAAAAAAAAAACGTCTTTGCATATTTCCATACATTTTATTTCCCTGTATTATCGCAATGCCGTGGATGGCCACGATAATATCGTCACGTCAGAAATTATAAAAGCGCCCATTGTCGATAGGAAAACAGATGGTCTTATCGTTTTACTCGACTACGGCGAAGGCTTAAAGAAAGGTTATATTTATTTTTTATCTTCATAAAATGTGTAGACAACATTGAAAATCATTGTTGTTTTTGTTACGCTCGATACGCTTAATATGGTCATAATGAATTTCTACAACAAGCTCGTTAAAAGATCCAACAAATCATTGTTAGTCATAAGCAGTTTATGCCCTACATGGGGGTTATAAATATTCATGATAAACTTCACGATTTGAATTCGGCGTCTTTCCGTAGGTATGGGGACATTTTGACCTTGAAGTGTGCTTGTCAGATATAATCGTAGGATTACGGTGTTAACGATGAGACTATTTACAATATATTTTTTTAAATTATTTCAGTTGTTGTTTAATAATAGTTGACTAAAAAAAAAGTACTCTCGTATGCAAATTCTTACAAACTACATTTATCTTGGTAATTACAAAGTGGACTGAAACTTTGAACATTTTAGGAAAAAAAAAAAAATTGATTTTTGTGTTAAAACTACAGGCATTCTGGGATTTTTAAGGGTTGTGGTGGATAGCAGTGCTACTTAGGTTACCAATACAAAAAAAAAAACAGAAATATTTGTAAAATTGTGGTAATTGTAGTTAAAAGTAACTTAAGGAGTGTCAATCTTCGAAGGATTTCAATGTATTATTTTTGTAATTTCCAAAAAAAATTGTTTTTTTTTTCTCGAGTGAGCAGGTCCACCCTCTGGTGTCCGCTTATTGTTGAATTTTGGGATACGTTGTATACATATAGTTCAAAGGTCAGCATGGGCTCTACACATTCGTCATACTTCAGTAGCGTTTAAAAGTTCCCTTTTGATTCTAGTCAGTGAATGGTTCTCAACCCCTTTGCCTACTAACTGCGTAACACACTATCAATCTGAATCATTTTGAAGCATTGCTAATCCATTGCTTTATATGTTCTAAAAAATTGTCTGCTCAATAACGTAAATAACGCAATAAATGTTGTTGAATTGTCAAAAAGCCATTCCTACTGTTCGATATAACTACTATCTCATCATGAGCCTATAGCAAACAGTTTACTGCTAGATATGGGTATCTCCAATCACATATCAATTTGATAGACCCTCGCCTCGCCCAATCTCATCTATCTATCACTAATCGACTCCTCCACCTAACCTAGGGACATCCTACACACAAATTTTCTTCATTTCGCTGGCACGATAGTTTTTAAAATTTTGTTGGCCCAAAACTTCACCACTTCCGCGGCGTTATCTCGGTGGCAGTGCAAAGGTCATTTTGGCTGCATGTTTATTATCCTACACATTATAAGATGACACTTAATATTTGAACCTTCTTCTTCGTTTCGCTGGCACGACTGTATTTTTGATCTTGTTGGCCACCGACGACGCCATTTTCACGGCGTCGTCGGTGGTAGAGCAGAGGTCCTTTTTTGGACATAGAGGGCAGGTTACGAGGCGGAGGATAGTTTACAACATAGCGCCACAATCACACCCTACTGCCATATTTGAGTGATAAATAAAATAATCCGGACATACACACCCATCATTAACAAAAATGATTACAAAATCAATTAAAACACCGTTGTGTCTCGAGTGGATCCACGTTATACGAAGGGTTTAATATCCATAATTTTACAGTTCAACCGTTTTGTCAAAATTTCACCCACCTCTAAATAATACAAGCCTTTCCCTAATGTCATTACAGTACATAATACGGGGATATTTATGCCACTAGGTTAATATCCAAATATCCCTTGAGAGAAAGTTCAAAGTGATTATGTCAACGCTAGACACTATCAAATTAAGGGCCGTTCCTAATGAATTCCGTTTCAAATTCGTGTATGTTATGTTAGGAAACTATTTTGGGGATATTGCGTATTGTTATTAACACTGTGTTTGCTTTACAACGTTGTGTTGAATTTCTGTTTGGTGTATGGGTTTTATAATAACAGTCGCACGGGTCGATCAAAGTTTAAGCTACTCTTATCGCGGTCGGTTCGGGGATGGATGATCATCCATTATATATCGAGGTGCCTCGGAAAGTACGTTAAGCCGTTGGTCTCGGCTGTCATTCCTAGATCTTTGACAATCTTTACAGGTAGTCAGAAGCACACAAATCTGACAAGCAGTCTTACCTAGGGCTATCGTGTTACTGGCTGTGGAGGTCAGATAAGCAGTCGCACCATGTAAAATATTGGTAGTAAGCTGCATTCAGTTTGACTGAAAGCCAACCCCAATATAGTTGGGAAAAGGCAAACAGATTGTATGGGATTTGAAGTCTGAAATGACTTAAAATTCCATACAGTCTGCCTGCCTTTTTTTGTTTGATATTTCATCTTATTAGAATAGCAGAAAGAGGGACGTTCAGAAATTCACAATCAAGAATTTTCATTAACTTCTGGTTAGACTAAAAATTTCCTGAATCAAGAGAAAGTACCAAGGCTCTGCGATTCATTTGGTTGTGTTTACTCGATATCTTTATGGCTTCTGTGGATTCACTTGACTTCATAGATTTATGAAAGTGTTGTTAACTTGTTACCTCAACTTTATGATTTGATATTTTCTATTTTAAGTGTATGTATAAACTCTGTGTGTGTTTTTAATTGGTTTTATACCGTTTTAATTCGAGAAAATAAATAAAGTTTATCATAATGTAACTATTCTTACAAATACTACATGCTATCCGCCTTATGAACGAAAATCTATTCTTAGAAATTTTGTACTTACAGGAAAAACGGTTATTTACAAATCCTCTTAATCGCCTCATAAACGAAAATCTATTTTTAGAAAGATTTTACTTATAGTATAAGAAAAACAGTTACTATTTACGAATCCCCAAAGGACGAGACAATCTATTTAAAGCCAGCTCACGATCTGTAATACTCAAAAAAAAAAAAAGCTCTAAATGTCAAGGATTTACCTCACAAAAACTTACAATAACATAAAATGAGAAAGGAAATCCTCCCTTAAATACACTATTTTCTCACGAAACGTCCCTTGGAATCTAAATCGGTAAGTTGCTGTAAAGCTACGCTTACACAGGCTTTTTTTAAAACTATTATTGTTGATGGTAGTGGAGCAATCTTTTTTAATTGCCAAAAATTGCTTAGGTAAATTGTTTGGGCAATTTTGTCTCATATTTTTTGTATTGCCAAATATCGAGAAAATGAATAGAAATTCATTTTGGAAATAATAAACAGCAGCAACCCATGAATATGGTAATACTCATGGCTTTGCGTTGTTTATTATGTGGCTCCATATTGCTTCACGTCGCTTCATATTATGAAGGCACAGTAAGGGAAATTAAATGTTTATCGCTGTGTTATAGCCACTTTATATGATAATAGGTTATTATTTTTACCGACTTAAAGGATGTTATCAATTCGACCTGTATGTATGTACAGAGGCCAGCACATCAAGCTATCCCAATCTGTCAAATTTTCCCAATTGAGTTTGAGCCTTATTCCTTTGTGGTAAAGTTGAAAATCTATCAAAGAAATTTGACAGATTGGGATAGCTTGATGTGCTGGCCTCTGTACCTAATATTATTGGTTATTATTTTATATATTCCGTTGTTATGTTGTTATTTTTTTTTTCTCCGCACTCTCAACCTCATTGCTGATGACGTAGACATATTCTGTTGCTCTTTGGGTGAATTTGAAAGAATAGCTACCTATAGAATTTGCTATGGTACAAGCTTTGACACTGTATAATTTTTAAGTGTACTACAATATCGCATTGGGTCTAGCCTGTAAGGATATTTGTATGTTTGGAGTGAATAAATAAATAAATAAATAATAAATAATATTTTCCGGTCTTTACAGACTTATGCAATTGCTACAATCTAGGAATTGCCGTAAATTGCTCGGTATTGCCGTGACCGCGACGAGAAGCCGTGTACTCGTACCTTAACTTTTGTAACGGCCTTCATTCTCGCCGGTCACTTATACCCTCGTTTCTATTCAATATTACACTCCGGCAGACGTTAAAGGGTTTCAGTGCTTGTGTTGGCTTGCGTACCTTGTGTGATAAATTGTCGGTTTGCTGTTAGAGAAATAGAGTATGTTCTACGGTTGGATCATATTGGAACGATACGATACCTTGGGTTTCGATCGCGGATTAAGGTTTTCCGAAGGAATCTACTAGTTCTCTATCTTTTTATTGTAATAGTAATATTGTAAGTAATAGTTTAGGCTGTGCATTGTCTGTCAGTGAATTAATTTAAGATTTTATTAAGTAGAAGAAAATACTAAGAAGTTGCAGATTTGTCACAAAGGTTATAAAATTATTTTAGAGCACAACATACTTATAGCGAGCTATTCCAGTTAGACTGCATTTATAGCATGGTAGGTCAAGGTCTTTGTTTTTTTTGTACCGAGGGGTATTCTCGTAATTTTTAAGAACATTCACAGTCTGATCTCAGTCTCAATCTTTCCAAAATACTTTAAATTTCCCTACATTTTGACAAGTTTTTGACAATTGTTTGTCGCCGAGATGAGACTGCGACTAGATTTTGAACGTTTTAAATTACGAGAATTGGCCTACTGATTGATATCATTTTAATTTCTGACGGTATATTGTTATGGTGTTACAAGTGATGTGTACTCGTTCAACGCTACTATGCTTTCGCAGTTGTGATTAATATTATAATTGCGAAATAAGTTCAGTGTCCACACTGTAGAATCCTGTTGGTCTTGTAATTAGTTGATTATATCACTAAACTGGCTGTCTATCACAGCAAGCCACTCGTGCAGGGGCACTTCATCTTTTCCCGCCATTCGTGGTGACTGACAGTTGACATTATTGACAGCAGCACCCTAATTCACAACCATACGACAAGCTATCGTATCGAAAATGACACATTTCAATAACCTGATTTGCCTTGTCTCCGACAGCAAACAGCTGTCGGCAGAATAGTGGTCATCTATTTGATTTAAAATGACAAAATTTTCGGATTTTGGACTTGTGAAAAGCGTAAAGCGGAAAAATAGGACTCCTACGATAACATTGATTTATTTTCGATACGGTACGGAAGCGTATCGAGTAGTTGTGAATAGCTATGCAGTTACCTAACTTCTTTTGTGTATGAGACAGTGGTACCGAGTCTGTTGTCCGCAAACTAAACTAAAATTTAAGTTCATTGCATGTTTTTCTTTCTATTTCATTAAGAAAAGGACAGAAGATAAATTTTAGTTTAGTCCTGTCAAATTAATCAGCGCCTGACGTAAATTGAAGTCATTTTAGTAGGCAAGTTTTTAATCACGTCTAAACTTGTATGGAATAGTCTAAGGCACTGATTAATTTGACAGGACTAAACTAAAATTTATCGTCTATCCTTTTATTAATGAAATAGAAAGAAATAGATGCACTGAACTCAAATTTAGTTTAGTTTGTGAACAACGGAATCGGCACCAGTGTTTACATAATATCTCTATCGATACACACACTATAATAAAACCTTCGACTCAAAACTATTACATTACACGCTTCAGTCACCGCTCCATACCTACCTTAAAGCCCTTTATACACGGCACTTTTTTTACGGTACGGCGTATAAACCGTACCGTAGAAAAAACGTGTTTATGAACAAGCTTCCACAGTGATCGACGACCGTGCCTACACACGGCGAATAAACCGTAGTTTTTTACAGCAAGAAAAACGTGTGTGTAATTATGTATAAAGGGCCTAAGGCATTGTACTGAAACAACAGTTTCAATGTAATACTTGTAATAACACTCAATCAAAAGTAATGGGCAGGTACTTAATGTACTCATAGTAGGCTAGCAATAATTTAATAGGAATGTCAAACCTTTATTGTAGGTTCGAACCTAATGTTATTACTATTAGAGATAGGTACGACTGGTTATAATATTATATTACTATTATTGATAGCGTTACGATTTAGGTTATACCGTCCAAAACCAAGCTCCATAAATTGAAATTTATGGAGCTTGGTTTTGAACGGTTTTGGTCGGTCGATCGATCAGGTTAAGCTACGCTTGCCGCGGTTGGTCTGTGGATGGGTGACTATTTTTATATACCGAGACGCCTCTGTGCCTCGGAAAGCACGTTAAGCCTTTGGTTTTGATAGTCGTTACGTTACGGGTACTCAGAAGCCGGAAAGTCTGACAACCAGTCTTACCAAGGGGTATCGTATTACCCAGTAACTGGGTTGTGGAGGTCAGATAGGCAGTCGCTCCATGTAAAATACTGGTATACAGCTGCATCCGGTTAGACTGGAAGCCGACCCCAACATAGTTGGGATGAGGCTAAGCAGATTGGGAAATGACCCCTTTTTAACCGACTTCAAAAAGGAGGAGGTTATCAATTCGGTTGTATTTTTTAAATTTTTTTTTTATGTTTGTTACCTCAGTACGCCGTCATTTATGAACCGATTTGGAATTTTTTTTTTTATTTGAAAGGATATGCTTCCAGATTGGTCCCATTTTTGTCAAAATCCAGTTCTGATGATGGGATCCATGAGGAATTGAGGGAACTCCTCAAATATCAAATACATATAGAAATTTTGGTATTTTCATCAACATGATTGTCAAGCATTTGCATTAAAAAGTACAATTTGGTGAAGTGGAACTGATGAAGGAGACCACAGATAGCCACAGGAACTCTTCATTGATAATAAGTATTTCACGGGTGGCGATAAGATATCTTGATTAAGATAGTTAAGCGACTATGACGAAGCAAATTTAAATAAATGGTTCTGACGAAAATGGTACCATCAAACCGATCTGATGATGAAGCTGGAAGGTAGGTACCGGAACTTCGTAATAAAACCATGTATTCTAGCCGTGTTTGGGCTTATTGGAATTGTCATGAGATGCACTCTGACTATAAAAAGTAAAAAATAAAAACTTTTTAACAAAAAAAAACAACCGACTTCAAAAAGAAAACACTACAAAGTGTAAAATAACTTTAATTTTAATTTTGGAAGTCGGTGGCAAAAACGTAAATACAAAACCAAAGACACCGACTTCCGAAATTAAAATTAAAGTTATTTTACACTTTGTAGTGTTTTTTTTTTGAAGTCGGTTGTTTTTTTTTGTTAAAAAGTTTTGTATTTACTGAAATTAAAATAGACGGAGGTAGTCCGGGTTATTGTTAGATGTTTATAAAAAAAAAACACACACATTGAGTCTAAGCGCAAAACAAATAATATTTTTTTTTATTTTCTTTTTATCACTCTTTTTTATCATCATACTAGCTTCGCTTCGCGGTTACAACCTCATACGTCTCGATCTCGTAGGAATATCGGGATGAAAAGTATAATATGTAGGACATCCAGGTCACGTTCTATCCATGTGTCGAATTTCATCCAAATCTGTTCAGCCGTTTTAACGTGAAACGTAAAAAAAAAAAATACAAAAAAAATCTCTATTTGTATTAGTATAGACGAGTATATCAAGCGTCAAAACAATCTGGTTATTCAAAAACCTCCAATATTCAGCAACCTAACATATAACGGAATTGAGTATTGATTTGGCTTTCAGACGCCACAGTAATCCTATCACTGCCCGAGACACAGGCCTTTCTCACAAAACCCTAGTTTAATATCACTTACAACCTAGAACTTTCTCATGTCACCCTCTACGATAAGAAGTTTAAACTTAAGGCCTCAAAATTTAATCCCGTCACTCTTACCCCACACAGTCTACCCGCTTAAATAGTGCGGCTTACAGGAATTTAAAGTAATACAATAGACAAAGAAATGTGAGGGTAGGATATTTTTAATTGATAGGAATAAAATGATTAAGGGACCAAGGGGTATCGTATTACCCAGCAACTGGGTTGTGGAGGTCAGATAGGCAGTCGATCCATGTAAAATTGTCTGCATCCGGTTAGACTGGAAGCCGACCCTAACTTAGTTGGGAAAAGGCTAAGCAGATGATTAGGAATAAAATGATTATAGCTAACTACAAAAAAATAAAATTAAAAGTTCGAGTAGTAAGTTTTTGTTTTTTTTTTAAATGAAAATCGTCTACTTTTACTTTTACCATGTTTGTAAATATGTGAGCACCATGTATCTATCAGATAATTAATTAATTATAATTAATTTATTATTTTATCATAATTTTGAATTTTTTACCTATTGTGTTATAATAATTTTATTTTAGGTGCATCGTCTTCACATATTATTATAATAATATAATAAATAATTCATACAAAATATTGTAAAACATTTTAAAAGAGTAACGATGGAGTTTCTTGCCCATTCTTCTCCATACGAAAACTACCTTTTGGAAGGGACGACTAGAATCAATTATATTTTACTAGCAGCGCCCCGCGGTTTCACCCGCATAAGTGTCGATCCCGTGGGAATATCGGGATAAAAAGTATCCTATGTGTTATTCTGATGTATAAGCTATATTACTGTAAAGTTTCATCAAAATCCGTTTAGTAGATTTTGCGTGAAAGAGTAACAAACATCCAACCATCCACCCTCACAAACTTTCGCATTTATTTATAACTAGCTGCGCCCCGCGGTTTCACCCGCGTCAGTTTTGATCCCGTGGGAATATCGGGATAAAAAGTATCCTATGTGTTATTCTGATGTATAAGCTATATTACTGTAAAGTTTCATCAAAATTTGTTCAGTAGTTTTTGGGTGAAAGAGTAACAAACATCCATCCTCACAAACTTTCGCATTTATAATATTATAGTAGGAAGGAAGTAGGAAGTAGGATATTATATTAATATTATCGTAGGATTGTAATTTTTGACGTTCAAAAGTGGCTTTTATGTGCCTATCTATACTTATAATAAATCTGTAGAGAGGTCAATTCTGTACATGAAATATATTTCCAAAATAACTATCAGCGGGTGATTAGTGATCGTTACTGACGCCAAAAATGCAATCAGTAAAATTTTTGTCTGTCTGTCTGTCTGTATGTTCGTTATAGAAACAAAAACCACTCGACGGATTTCAACGAAACTTGGTACAGTTGTTCTTCATACTCCTGGGCAGGTTATAGTATACTTTTCATCACGCTACGATCAATGGGAGCAGAGCAGTGAAGGGAAATGTTGGGAAAACAGGATTTCTTTTTAGGTGAAGTAGTAATAGGTTAGTAGTAGTTAGTTAGTAGTAGGTAAGTTTTGGTTAATTTATGTTCAGTTTTTTTTAATATTAAGTAGGTAAAAGCGTAGGTACTTTTATTAATTATAGGTATAGGTATTATTAATTATAGTAGTTATAGGTATTTAGTTTTAAGTGAAGTAGGTTTTATTATATATTATTTTATATATTAGACGTAGTTATATATTTTTAGTTATTCAAGCCCCAAGCGGACGCCAGCGTCCGCCCGCTATTGTCTTGAAAAACGCGTTGAATGAGAAATACGCGTTCTCAAGAATCGGCAGAAGAAAGAGCACATCGGTTAAACTCTATGAGAGTTAGTGCCTCAATTTCCGGAAGTCATTATTCCACGCGGACGAAGTCGCTGGCAAAAGCTAGTTTGAAATAAATGCTTTGGTTTGACTTGACTTGAAAAGCTTTAACCGAATGGTGCCCAAAATCAGGCCAAAGAAACCAGGGCCATCCAAAAGCGCGCTGGGTTGATGATATCGTCAAGGTCGCGGGAAACACCTGGATCAGGGTCGAACGGAACCGGAGACTATGGCAGAAAAAAGGAAAGGCCTGTACACAGCAATTGGTGATTCCGGGCTGAAATGATGATGATGTTGATGACATAAAATTAAATTTTATTCTTCACTAAGCTGCGCCCCATGGTTTCACCTGCATAAATTTCTAATCCGGGGGAATATCGGGATAAAAAGTATCCTATGTATTAATCCAGGATATCAGCTGCCTCCGTACTAAATTTTATCAAAATTGTTTTAGCCGTTTGTGCGTGAAGAAGTAACAAACACACTCACAAACTTTCGCCTGTACAATATCAATGTGTTGTGATTATTGAAAGTCTTACCTTATTACATATCAGGCGAACTGTGGATATTATAGGCACATATCTGCCTATCCCTTTGGGGATTAAGTATAGGCGTAGTGTTATGTAATATGTTCGCGGAATCAGTACCGTTGTAAATAGTCAAAGGTAACGGACCGATGTCTAATGATGACATCTTACGCCGTCGCGTCGTTTGCAATATCGACTTTGTGCTCCCCGCGGTATATTTTCTAAGGGTGACACTATTTAAACGGACAGACTTTACTTGCTACCCCAACCCCCTTTGTTTACACCTTCCGTTAACACCGGCTTCCACTCCTTTAGGTTACGTATGGAAATTTAACGATCCACCGAACAGGTGACCCGGGTTATGGGCGAAAAACCTGACTATAACGTGCCTTATTACCGTATTGTTTTAATGAAAATTAGAATATGTTAGGGGAATATTTAAGGCTGCCGATACGGATAAGTGTGTGTTCGCACTTGGAGAGTTAAATATTATAGTTTTTATTGGCAGTGTTTATGAGGCGAGTGAGAGAGAAAGGTGGGTCTAAGCCCGTTTTATTATTTATCGAGTTGAAGGGTTTACAAAGATATTTAATGATAATGCTTAAATCAGCTGTGCTAGAAATATTCCAAAAAAACATAGCAAGGATTCGGTATTATATTTACCGATTTACAATAGTTTTAGTGTTCTGGTTTTGGTTTTGTTTACATGGTTTTCAAATTAACCCCACTGATATGATATTAGGTCCCGTACTTTTCTTATCTGGAATTTATCTTCATGCGTGTGTACTTTTTTATAAATTTCGTTCACAAAGATGTTATCACATCTTATACATACAAATAATTTGCCGACTACTTAATTCGTCCATGATAAATGACACTCATAAATGCTGAGTAGGTGTAAAACATTACCCTCGATTTGGCAAGCCGCTTGTGTAAACAATATTTATGCGATTTCAAACTACGCTGCTAATGCACCCGCCAGTGGCTGGCGCCAGCGGCTGTACCAGTGTGGATGAGACTTTAAATCACTTGCTTATATATAAGTTTTTACTTGAATCGGTACAGGGTTTTGCGAATGTTATGTAGGTATTTATTTTTGATGGTATAAAGACCAGTGACCATATTTTTATTGGTAGCTATAACCGAAGTCTTTTTGGTCCTTTAAGTCTATAATTATAAAATAACAGTGCTGAAAAAAAAAACGAAAGTGAGACGCTACTGAAAGAATGAGCGCTGCTTTCGAAATTGTTAGCAGGGATTCAATAACGCAGTAAAATACTTAACAGACAACCAGCACCCTAATTGCGTAACACACTATCAATCGGAATTTGAATCATTTTGAAACAAAGTGCTAATCCATTGCTTCATAAGTTCGAAAAGTTTGTTTGCTCAACACGTAAATAACGCAATGAATGTTGTTGAACTGTCAAAATAAAACCGATTACCACTGATAATGTATTACGCAATTGCCCCGCTGGTCTAAGTATAGAAGATAAAGTCTTTATGTAAGCAAATAGAATCACGCAACGTTACTACAGATTTTTAACGTTTTATGAATTCTTGTGTCACACTACATTCTGCCATGTTGTTTCTACAAAGCTTTAACTTTTATTTACCACTGCAGCACTTTTAATTGACTGTTCATATGCCTGTGATTTCCCGGAATCCCACAAAGCTACTTTGCGGCAGAATTACATATGGATGGTTTCATTTTGTTAACTAATAAAACTACTAAGTTTCATTATACTTCGTCCGCGTTTTCTATCTGACTACTCTGAGAAGAAAGCCCTGAAGCAAACTCAGAGGTCTCTTTTAATGTCCAGATATAATCTTACTCAGATCATGTAAAAACCATGTAGATTGGTGTTTTAAATGAGGAAAGAACGACACAGATTGAGTGGACACTGTTTAGTCAGTGAACGCACTCTCTGCATACCTATAATGTGCCCACTGCTGGGACGGGCCACACGAGCCCAGTGCGGGGTGGTAGATGTCACATATCTTCGAATATTTGGTCGGCGGTATGCCGGTTTCCTCACGATTTTTTCCATCACTGTCAGTGCACGCATTAGTCAGTAATCCTGCAGCTCAACTCAAAACTTAAGGATCTCAATTTGAATGAGCAGCATACTTTAAGTATGATTTATTTTTATTTTTAAAGAAGCAACATCATCTTCTTTTATATTCTTTTCTTACCCCCCTATATATAGTTAAAAAGTTGTATATCCCAACTCACAACACCCTTTAAAAAATTCACGCTGTAAAACGTTAAATAGGGCAGAGGCTATCGAAGTGCGTGTAGGTTAGACCGTCAAAGGTACTCACTGCATAAGTAATGTGTCACTGTTAGTTATCTTTATGTTCCTTTTCCTGTTGCACTTTTTACCGACCGTTTAACATTACGTGTCGGTAAAACAGGGTTTTTATGACAACTGTCTACGGTTTGTGATTCGTTAGTGTCTTTGGATTAAGTTAAAAAAAGTTATTTTTTTTTATGTATGGGTGTAAGAAATGTTGTAGTTCCGGATAGTTTTTCAATGAAAGTTAAGTAATGTGGTGAGGTTGTTTTTGAATAAAAATGTAATGTGGGTGACGGAATTGTGGCCTGCTTTATAAAAAAGTGTTTTGGTATGACAACACATCTGCAGTGCCTGATACTGCAGATGTCCATGTGCTTTAGCATTATCAGCCTATAATGTTCCCATTATAACACAGGGCTCTTCTCTGGAAGGTGTGGTTCGTAATTCACCACGCGGGCTCAGTGCGGGTTGCTGGATGTCACATCTCTTCGATCCTGGGCCACCACTGCTTCAACTGGATCACCACTGGTCCAACTGGGTCAACGTTGTCCCTTGTGGTGCTGACCATTTACCGTCAGGTCAATAAAATCAATAAAACCCATGACACACTACAGCGGAAGGCCAACATTTTCCCGTTCCAATTTCCAATAATCGCGCCAAAAACTGCAATTACGCTCAACGATTTTCTATTCGACAAATAACTTACAGTTTCCTCTCTGGACCCCTCAAAAGGATAGCCAGATGTAAAACTCGATGAACCATACGGAATGTGTTTTGTGTTACAGATTTATATTTTTCCTGTTTTTCTAGAATAATAAGGGAGCGTGTTTTCTTGGGTCCTCATCATTACGCTTTGTTGTGAAGTACGATCCAGGTTTCTTATAAATAATTACGTTTCCTTTCTGTAAGTATTTTTTTAGACTTGTTGTACAATGCTCTTGAAAGGATGTTTTTGTAGAAATCTTTTGAGATGAAATGTTTGATATAACAGTCATTCTGTCTACAATGTTCCTGGGATATAAACAAAAGTCAAGATGACTGCTTAGTGCTTCTTCTTTTTATTAATAGGTAAGGCTCGCGGAGGTCTTCAGGGCGTTACTGGATAAATAAGGGCAAGTCCAGTCATAAATGTTTACTACATAAGATAATAATTTGTCTTGGTCATTAGACGCTTAACATACAAAACAGATCAACTCTCGTATTTATTTATTCAAGTTTGTAAAATAAGTTGACCTACTGCCTACACAACATGCTTACCTATACTGTATGACACTTCGTTCGGCGGATTATAAGTTCACGTTGGCGACTCGAGCGCACGGTTCGCTTCGCGGGAAGGGTGGCAGCGTTAAATGCCTACTTCGGTTGGTGTACCTACTCTTCATAATAATATGACAACACCAATTACTTTTGTTAGTGTTACAGCCTACACTTGGTTTGGGGATAGATAAAATTAGAGTTGAGGAAAGTTATTTTGATATTAACAATAAATGATTGAGTAAACTTTTATTTTAATGATGCTGTTTTTATTAAATGATTACATTCTGCAATAAAACTGCAGATTTTTATCGATATGATTTATTATAGACCCCATGACTAGAAGCTGCCGTAGATGCCCAAAAGGGAATTTCGAATATTTTTTATTGATCCCTTTTGAGCACCACGTTGGAAAAATATTGATTGGCGCTTAATGCATAGGTGCTCAAAAAATAGGTGTTCAAACGGGAATACTACACATCGCTTAGTAAACAAATTACTAAAATAAACCTTTTTTAATCAATTCCAAACACGGCATATTAATAAAAACTTTTTTAAAATTACAATATAACGAAAAGCAAATATTTTTGGTTATTGACTGACGATATTGTGTGCGCATCGTTCCTACGTTTCATAGATTTCGAGAAATACTATTGTGAGAGATGGACAAAAAAGTAATGTTTTAAAGGTTCAGAGTCCACCACATATTATTTTGCTTACCTATTTTAGAGATTACAATTATATATTAGTCTCCATGTTAGACAAATTCTCTACCCATTCAACATATCTATATATAGTTTGTCGTATATATCTTAATACACAACCAACCACCACTTATTACTCACACAATTGCTTTTATTCCCTTTATTAGTAACATCGGCCATTATTGGGCGTACTTAATGAAGTACGCCCAATAATGGCCGATGTGTGTGTGTGTATATCTGAGGTACTGTAGCCAGACAGCAGGCTTATTGGGCCCACCAATATGATAGTATTAGATTCTCTCATAGATTTGTTTATTTATTGTTTTAGGAAATTGTTCTATTGTTTTGTTTGTTGTTAGATTAATTGTATATAAGTACAGACGCCAGCACATCAAGCTACTATAATCAGTAAAATTTCTTTAATAGATAAAATATCGCTAAAGCATAAGGTTCAAAGTTGATTGGGAAATTTTTACAGTTTTGGGTAGCTTCATGTGCTGGCGTCTGTACTAGTTATTCCTGAAGGTACTTGTTTCTCAGTTGGGAGTGCATATATCATTTAAAATACCAGCCTATTATTGTCCCATTGTACTGTTAAAGGCTTCTTCTTATACAGATAAAGCACTAGCATTGATCACCACGCTTGCTCAAGACAGTTTGGCGATTTAAGTGGGTTTATAAAAAAGATAAACAAAATCGTTTTAACGTAAAAGTGAACCTGTGAACTGGGCTAATAAAATAGATTGTTTATTTTATTTACTGTACTATACCAAATTAGAAACTGACATAAACCTATTTTTCTTCTTTAGTGTCCTTCCAATAAAAGCCAAAAAAAAAAAAAAAAAAAAAAAAAGGCTAAGGAAGGAACACGGGTGGGTTTTAGTCAGTAAGAGTCTGACACTCCCTCCTGCTCCACCCTGAGCGGGAGGGGTCATTTTTTTTTCGAATCCAATAAGTTATATCGAGCATTATAACAAATAGGACTTTTTTTGTCCATTCTGTTATATTGTATAACTACTAGTATAACTAGATGGACTGACCCCTGCAGAGCACTTCCACTAATCGCACTGAAACAAAGTTTTGTAACGTACGGTTATGTGGAACAATTTATCGTTATTGTTTTAAGTGCCCAAACGGCATTGGCATACAGTTAGTAGTGATGGGACCAGGTTAAGCTATGCTTGCCACGGTTGGTCTGGGCATGGGTGACCATCTTTTCATACCGACACCTCTCCCTGCCTCGGAAAGAACGTTAAGCCGCGTTGGTTCCGGCTGTCATTCGTAGATCTTTGACAGTCGTTACGGGTAGTCAGAAGCCCGAAAGTCTGGCAACCAGTCTTACCAAGAGGTATCGTATTACCCAGTAATTGGGTTGTAGAGGTCAGATAGACAGTCGCTCCATGTAAAATACTGGTATTCAGTTGAGTCCGGTTAGACTCGAAGCCGAACCCGACATAGTTGGGAAAAGGCTAGGCAGATGATGGAGTACCTACCTATGATAATATTGATTAAATTGAAACTGTTTATCATTACTTAATACATAGTACTAGTATTACATTCAGTTCTACCTATTTGTAAAAGCAATAAGCAAAACAGAATGTTTGCAAAACGGAAATCAGTAAAAACATTAAAATGTGAGAATATTGGCTCGTATTTGAGCCATTATTTCTGGACTTTAGAACAGCTAATTTGTGTAAGGCACGGGACTTATACAAGAGGCGTCGTCGGTCGAAGGCGACCTGATGGCCCGGCACGGTCTCTGCGCCGCACTTTTCATATTTCATACAAAATGCAGGTAGGAGCAATTAACGCAAGATCAACGTCAGCTTACCTGACGCCTCTTGTGTACGTTCCATGCCTTAGTGTGCATACACACGAGCACCACGCGTCAACGCATCGCATCTACGGCTGCCGTCGAAAACGTGCCGTTCGTGTGTATGAGCACTTACACAGATTAGCTGTCCTGATTTATGCAATGTAACAAAACATTAGGCGAATTTATTTCAACGTGTGTTCCATTTTAGATAGGTAACGTTTCACCAATCTGTTATCTTAAAATCGGGGGTAACAACCTATTAGCATAATCAGTCTATAATTTTATTTTTGCTGGAGCACAGGCCTCCCTTATCGAGAGGCTGTGGGCTATTAGCTACCACGCAATCCCAGTGCTGGTTAATAGATGTGACATGTCTTTGAATTTATTTTTTTTATTTTATTTTTTTTTCCTACACCATTTGTTATATGAATGCTCAATCTTGACTTGTTAATTTTATTTTGTTATGGTATATGTGTATCCTTTGTTGGAGATCCTCAATAAATAAATAAATAAATAAATAAATAAATAAATAAATAAATAAATAAATAAATAAATAAATAAATAAATAAATAAATAAATAAATAAATAAATAAATAAATAAATAAATAAATAAATAAATAAATAAATAAATAAATAAATAAATAAATAAATAAATAAATAAATAAATAAATAAATAAATAAATAAATAAATAAATAAATAAATAAATAAATAAATAAATAAATAAATAAATAAATAAATAAATAAATAAATAAATAAATAAATAAATAAATAAATTTTTGGTTCTAGGACATGCCGGATTCCTCAAGATCTTTTCCTTCACTGTTTTGAGAGCAGTGGTGATTAAATTATTTACACAGAGTAAAGCGCCTGATTGGGTTCGAACCCACGACCTATACAACTCGTAAGTCGGAGGCGTTACCACTGGGTCTAACAACCTATTCGGTAACATACAAACAATGCTGACATCTACGCTGGAAAAATCTAATGTACAGTCAACAGCAAAAGTAGATGATGAAAATCAGAAATTCAATACTAATGAACGGAGTTCGCGTCAGAACTGTGTGGCGTCGAAGTGTCGTTATGTGATTTTAAATTACACCAAACATTTACTACTCCGACGCCACACAGTTCTGACGCGAATTCCGTTCGTTAATTAGTATTGAATTTCTGATTTTCATCATCTACTTTTGCTGTTGACTGTACTTAGTGTAAATGTAACGAGAATTTTTCGTGAATTTCCTCAAGTTGTGCCACAAAACGCCCGATAACGTCACTTCGCCTGAATAGCTGGTTTCAGGCCGAAAAATGTCTTTCAGGCGTCAAGATTCAGGATTCGATGACGTGGCTTTTTAGTTCAGTCTTATCGGGAGACTTGGTTGGTCAATTTTGGTATGGGTTTCTATTTTTAACCGACTTCAAAAAAGAGGAGGTTCTCAATTAGACTGTTTTTTTTTTGGATGTTTGTTATGCGATATCATAAAATATTTGTTTATTGGATAGGGTATGCCTCAGGGGTGGTCTCATATACATTGCATTAACTTTGCTTGGGTAGTTTTTGAATTAGCTTCAATAATACGTATTTATGCCACTTAGTTTATATGATGTTATAATGACTTCCTGTCACTGATATTTGCACAGCAAATACGAATTTGTGTGGGGTAAGTACCTACAGCTTAAAAGTGAAAAATAAAAAATATACAAAAAAAATAACCGACTTCCAAAAAAGATACTATAAAGTGAAAAATAACTTTAATTTCGGAAGTCGGTGGCAAACAATGAAAATGCGAACCCAACGACACCGACTTCCGAAATTAAATTTCACGTGGAAGTAATCGCGGGCAGAAGCTAGTACGAGAAACAACAAAATTACATTATACAATACTACATAACTAAAAATTATTTTTCCCACATTCCCTCACGCACAATTTATTCCTTTATGATATCACAATAATGAGAAAAATGACAAAATCCTCACTTATTAATTAAGCTACCAGTCTGTCACGAGATATTTTGATCTGATATCTGATTTCTAAGCTAAGGAATGCCTACCTAATATTATTGCCTTTCTGCCTATAACCGTATATCTTACAGATTCAGCTATGAAAAGGTAAATTGAACGGGAGCGGAAAATGTCAGATAAGAAAACTATTTATATTCTTCTCTTAGTGTGTCGATGGCAAAAATAGTACGAAAAATAAATATCGTTTTTTATATTTTTGTTTGGCCGAAAGTTCAGTACCGCGGATACCATTCGCTGACGCAGCCATTAGGTCCTCACGAGTGCTGGTGACAGGGCATAATAATAGGTAAGTAGTACCTATTGTAGAATATAATATAAATAGCTTCTGCCCGCGACTTCGTCCGCGTGAAATTTTACACTCTCTCCCCTAATTCACCCTCTTAGGGGTGGAATTTCGAAAAACCCTTTCTTAATGGAAACCTCTTCACAAAGAACACACCCTCCAAATTTCATGTCTCTAGGCTCAGCCGTTTAGGTTTGTGCGTTGATATATCAGTCAGTCAGGACTTAGAATTTTATACATAATACAGGATGTCCCTGGAAGTATGGATCAAATCGAATAGGGGCGTGGGTAAGGTCATTTCCAAACTTTTTGATCCTGAGAATGATTGATGATTGAGAATTATTTTACAGTTCAAAAGTTGTGACCAATTTTTTTCAATCGTTTCGCATAGTGCTCAAAGAAAAAAAATCATTAAAAAAAAAAACTATCAGGGCTGTCTAAAAAACTTAAATTGACAGTTCTTGGTAGTTTTTTTAAAATGATTTTGTTCTTTGAGCACTATGCAAAGTGATTGAAAATAACAAAAGTTGGTCATAACTTTTGAACCGTAAAAATATTCACCAACATTCTCAGGATCAAAAAGTTAAAGGAAATGACTTTGCCCACGCCTCTATTTGATTTGGTCCATACTTCCAGGGACACCCTGTATAGATTTCCTACTAAGTATGGTTTTTCACTGAAACCCACGGAGTGTTATAGATAACATCACGATTGTATTCTTCGAAGGATTAGACGAAGGTGTGCCTAAAAAAAGTCCTCCAGACCGTATTTCGGCTTCGGCGGCCAATCTCAACGGAAACTAGTCTTCGGCGCGGGAGATATTATAGTGCACAAGTGTGTGCGCAGACACAGGTGCACTCCCTCTTCCCTCATTTTCATAGTCCGACACACATACATTTACACACACACTCACACACACATTTCGACAAGTTATGTGAATATAAATGTAGGGAACAACAGACTTTTTTTCGCGAGCGATTTTTCGTTCATTTTTTGTATACTTATCGTCAGAAAAGGCGATAACAAGTATGTGGTATAATTTAGTGCATATACAGAGTTGATACGACAGAGGGGCATTAAATTACACTACGTATACTATACGTGTTTAGTATTGATTCGATACGGTATAAAAATAAGAAGCACCATAAATGAGATTTTTTTTGTTTCAAACAAACTAAATAGCTTACAAATCAGAGTAAAACGCAACCACCCTTTGTAAATAAAGGAGAAACCCAAACTTCATAAAAACTTGGGCCTGGTGACTGACCTTGGATAACTATACAAAGTGGCAACGTCCAACGTCGCGCGCGGGCATAACTCGAAACACACTGTGGATTTTCCAAACTGCAGTACCGGAGATTTTGCCGATTTCAGATCGGTCCGAGTAATAGTACTCTCATCGGTCCATATTAAATTAGTTAAGAAATGACGGTCTTCGGATGTTTTATTTAGTATTGGCAGTAACTGTTGCTGATCGGCAAGTCTCTCGATAAAAAAGTTTGCACCTTCCGATATTTAGAAGGTTTGCGTTTTTTACGTTTTAGAACCTTGTGGATAGTTCTATGGCAACATCTAAACTGCCGGGCGGCTCTGTGGAGACTCGTCGGGCTGCGGGAAATATTGTCTAAAATTCTTTCATCCCAAGCAGCGGGCATTTACCGCGGTGGCACTCCCTCCTGTTACAGCACTATACGTTTATTGACCCGTAATCTTTGTACTGCCAACTGTATGGTGCGGGCATTCCTAGGGCAATTGCGGCTATCACCATACCTTTCTCTGTAAGTTCGTAGAGCTAACGTTGCGTTTCCACGGCATTCGCCGTAGATTAAAATCATGTCAGTGTATTCTGACGCCGTGTCAGTTACGCGAGGTATTTTTGAACACTTTAATTATACACACACACAACCAAAGTTTAACTATCACAATAAAAACAGTCAATTAAAAAAAAACACTAACACTAAATAATAATAATCCCAAGTTACGTGTCCTGTCACAATAAAAAAAAGGAATACTGTCTTAAACTTATTTAGTGTCCTATCACAATAACAAAACAAATTCACAATTATTGTTAGCCCACAAGTTCGACTAAACAATAAGGGCGCAGGAGCTTCCGCGTACGTACCTACGTTCCGGAAGGGTAGCGTCGGCGCACTGAAAAAACAAGTTTTTTGGAAGCCCCACTTACTGATCGCAAGCACAAAATACAGAGAGTACAGAAGTCAATCTACATACAAAGTGCGCTCGAGCAACGCACACATAGACAACGCTCACGGACACGATATCTCGGACTGGTTGGGACTAGTGCGAGCGCAAGTGCCATCCGCTTGAGACATGCGTCTATGAAGTGCAAAAATGGAGCAATAAAAAAAAATTATAACTGTTCAGTGGACGGTTGTTTAAATTCAACATTAAACGGTGAATTGTCGTTTTTTAATCTACCAGTTGTTTCAGAGAGGTAAGTAGGTATTTGCTTGTATTTCGATGGTTTGTATTAACGTAACACAGTAGTTAGGTAGGTAGGTAAGCGCCCCGGCCCCCGGTCCCGCGCCGTAAAGTAAAAGCGAACATGACTTTGTAGCACTTTGTGACAAATTTGTAATGTAACAATAACATTAAAATTAAAATATTTTAGTTATTATTGGTTTTTTCGTTTCTCATCAATAAATCAAACAACTAGATGCGAGTGCCACTACCACGATAGTTTTTTGTGCATAAGCCAAAGTTTCCAATATAGCGCGACCGCCGAGCGTGGACTTCTGTACTTTCGGTATTTTGTGTCGCAAGGATCTAAGATACAATAGCAACACACTGACCTATTTCTATTTCTTTTACGCACGTGATGTTTTGCCAATAGGATTGTCACTCTCTTATGTACTACGTATTGGTTTATGACTTGCCTAAGAGCGGCAACAACGTATCGTAGATTTATCGTTTTAAGGTGCATGACCTATGCCTATAGACATAATCAGCTGTTAGGAAAAATACATCGTGTTCAAACGGTGCAAAAACTTAAAAAATAATTTGCGACTAAACTACTGTTTCAATTTAATTGATTTTTGGTAGAGAGCTTGATAATGATACCTAGTATAGGCAGTTTAAAGGAAAGCCCATCTGTCGTATCAACTTTGTATGTGGTTTCCTACCTTCTATATTCATCAATTATGAAAAAACCCAATAACACTTTGCCCGACCCGAACATCGAACCCAGGACTTTGAATTCAGCAGTAGGCCCTTAAAACCTAATACATTAAAAAACAAACATTGTGTGACATTCTCCAATATCGCTGAAAAAAAGCCTACCTATAGTACATCCATAATTCCTCAGTTATGTTTAAACCCATGTAAAAAGAGACGAGCCTCTTGCCATCAACCGATCACACGGGACTCCGCGCTGCTACTGTGAAGTTCCAGATGAAAAACCCAATGTCACTTTGCCCGACCCGATAATCGAACCCAAGGACATCATGCACAGCACATCATGCATAGCAGTAGCTTTTTTTTTTTTGTGGATGGGAAATCATCAAATGACCCCTCCCGCTCTGGGTGGAGCAGAAGGGAATGTCAGACTCTTACTGACTAAAACCCACCCGTGTTCCTTCCTTAGCCCTTTGTGTTCCGGGGCAGCGGTAATCCTTTCGGACAATCCCGCTGCCCCGGCGGGCTTCGGCCCTTACGGGCCCTTCCTTAATGCTGACATCTCTTTGAGGCGCGCGTGGAACACGTACGCGCCGTCCGGCACGGGCCTGGTCCTGAGCGGACGGAGGGTTACCCATTACTCTCCGTCCGCAGGCCCGCGCCTATGGTGGACGGGAGTCGTCACGAGGCTCCCCACGCCCGGGGTGTCTCCCGCGGTGGCTGGGACGTGAGGCTCTCTCCCTCAGCCGTCCCGCCACCTCCTTCGCTAGCATGACTGCTTCGCAGAAGGAGGTGACTGCCTCCCACTCCCTCTCGCCCCGGACCATGGCTTGAACCAGGGCCGGGCGTGAGAGGTCGCCGCCGCTGCCGATCGCCTCTGCGAGAACAAGGCGGTGCTCCGCCCAAGTGGGGCATACCTCCACCGTATGCTCTACCGTGTCCTCCGGGCGATCCTCGCAGTGGTGACACCCGGGCGTTTCCTCCCGGCCGATGGTGTGCAGGAACCTCCCGAAACACCCGTGTCCGGTGAGGACCTGCGTCAGGCGGTAGGTGAGGGCGCCGTGGCGCCTCTCTTGCCACTCCTCAAAGAGGGGTCTTATCGCCACTATCGTGGCGTGCCCTGCGCTGGGTTACGAAAGTCGCTCTTTCCATGCCGCCATGAGATCGCGCCGGAGGTCGGTCCGCTCCACCGCGATTTGCCGCGGCAGCGGAGTTTCCCCCCGGCGTAGTGCCTCCGCGCGCCACTCGTACAGGCGCGCGAGGACTATCGCCTCCAGATCCCACGGCGGCAGTCCGGCAAGGAGGCTTGCCGCCTCGCCCGAGATCATGCGGTACCCCCGGATTAGCCTTACGGCTACCACCTTCTGGGGCGCGTTAGCAGTAGCGCTTGCGGTCACTATACCAACGAGTACTACATATACTGCAAAGCATTGGTGACCCAGTGGTTCTGGGCGCGACTTACGAGTTGTAGCTTCGAACCCCGTCAGGCGCTTTACTTTGTGTAAATTGATTCATCATCATTGCACTTAAAAATGGTGAAGGAAAACATCTTGAGGAAACCGGCATGTCCTAGAACCAAAAATTCGAAGACATGTGACATCTACCAACCCGCACTGGGCCCGCGTGGTAGATTACGCCCACTCCCTCTCATAGAGAGGAGGCCTGTGTCCCAGCAGTGGGAACATTATAGGCTGATTATGTTATGTTATGTACTACATATACTTAATATACTTTTTGCTAACACACAGCTATCAGTTCTGCAAGCCTAAAAAAACGAACCTAAATCGTGTGACATTCTCCGATATCGCTGAAAAAAAAAAGAATTAAATGAAAGCCTTTACAAAGATGACCCGAGTGACCTTCACGGCGGTTTCCTTATTTATAAAATTCTTAACGATTTCTTCAATAGGTGTCATTCCATTCAGTGAAGTCAAGCAAAAGAATTGGAACAAGTTTTTGTTAAATGACTTTCAAACATATTAAGCTTTGAACGTTAATGTGAAATTTTTAGTGGGGTTCCGTGTTGTTAACACTCTCCCTGCCGACGATAATATATAAAACTTTTTAAGTTCAGGAGGCCATGGAGGTCGCCGGCGGGTCCCAAAGTTTCTGCTTGTGAACGCCGTGAGTCAAAAGTCAAAATTATTACAAGAGGCCGTGGGATACGCCGGCGGGTCCAAAAAAAAATCGCCGTGGGACCCGCCCTGACCTCCCGAATTCAAATAGTTTATACAACTCCTGGCGTGCTGTTATGGAAAATGTGATACTTCTCTTGTGTGATGTGCTTTGGCCAGCTAAACAAATTTTTTTTGGGGACGCCGGCGGTTCCCTTAGCAGGGAGAGTGTTAATAGAGGTTCCTTATTTAACGTAGTAATTTTGACAGTTATAAAACTGTTTTGTGGTTAGTGAAAGAGTTGAATGATATTTTTGGCTACAAAGACTGGACAGGTCCACTCAATCTGTGTGGTTCTTTCCTCAAAAGACCGTTTCAGACACCAATCTACATGGTCCTCAAGTCTTATGTTCGTATTTTTATATACACATTGACATTGATGAATTTTATTTATACATTGACATGAATATTTACTTTGTAAAGTATTTTCTTCTTGTTTTTTAATTAGCTATTGTGAATGTGAGGACTATGTGGGTCATTTCTTTCTTTTTTTCTGTTTTCCTTCTTAGTGAGTTTTTCTCATGATCTGGCAGTAATCTACACGGGCTACCTAAATGTCCAATCTTTGGTATTGTTCGTCGAATTGTTGAGCTCCTCAAGTTCTGAGTTGAGCTGCACAATTTATGACAAATGCGTGCACTGACCGGACAGGTCCGCTCAATCTGTGTGGTCTTTCCTCAAAAGACCATTTCTGACACCAATCTACATGGTCTTCACATGTTCTAACCAAGATTTTGTCTGGACTTTAAAAGAGACTGTGACCTCTCAGTTTGTTTCGGCCTTACTTCTCAGAGTAGTCAGATAGGAAACGCCGACCTCATCTAGTTTAAAAAAAATAATAATAATATTGACGTGTAAAAGTGTTTGTACAAACCTACTTACAGAAATAAATCATTAATAATTTATCAAGTTATGTGAAAGATAAAATATTCTTTTCTTTTTATTTTCTATTCGGATCAGAAAAAAATGGCAGTGACTTCTTCTTCTTCGTGTCGTTGGCACGACTGTATTTTAGATTTTGTTGGCCCAAAACTACCAGAAGGCCAATTCTCGTAATTTAAAACGTTCAAAATCTAGTCGCAGTCTCATCTCGGCGACAAATAAATGTCAAAAACATGTCAAATTGTAGGAAAATTAGAAGTATTTTTTGACAGATTGAGACTGAGATCAGACTGTGAACGTTCTTAAAATTACGAGAATTGCCCCTCAGTTCCACGGCGTTGTCACTTAGTTTTCAGAGGTCACTTTGACTGCATGTTTTGGGACTCAAAGAGGGTAGTCACTGAAATCGGTTTTGTGCAGATGTGTACTAAAAAATGGAATTGAAAATTGATTTTATTTATTAACATCTAGATTTATTATTGTTTGTAAGTTACACGGGTTTAAAGACCATAATAATAGCCTCCCCAGCCGATCGGTAACGATGGCCAATCTTAACGGAGATTAGCCAGGTACGCAGGAGATATTATAGTGCACAAGTGTGTGCGCAGACACAGGTGCACTCCCTCTTCCCTCAAACTCATAGTCCGATGGGACGGCAATCCGACACGACCGGAGAGTGATCAGGCGCAGGACCAACGGCTCAACGTGCTTTCCGAGGCACGGGGGTATCACACCGCCAACTTCCATACTCCGGGCTGTTACTAAGAAATTCCTAATGGAAAAACTCAATAACACTTTGCCCGACCCGGGAATCGAGCCCAAGATCCCACGCTCAGCAGTCGCGTTTGCGACCACGAGACCAACGGGGCAGTAAGGACCATACAGTGAACATAAAACGAATTAAGTAACTTTTTCTTTCATTTGTTTTTCCATCTTCCATAGGCTGTTTTGACATCTAACATTGCCATACAATAAACTAAACAGATTTATAGACACCACCAGCCCTTCCATTACCCCAAATAGCAATCATACAACAACAGTTTACGTAATCGTTCGCAAATTCGCATATCGAAAACGGGATAACACCACGTTAGCGTGTTCCGTATCAATTAATCGTATTTCGGAGCGCGCCAAAACAAATCCTCCATGTTTGTGTCCCCCGCCCTCCACCTTACCCCTCCGACGTCCCGGCACTATATTAATGGCCGCTGTCACGCCAACCGGTTAGAACCAGATTGATGTGCGATGTCATTGTTTGGTTTCGGTCATAGTTCGCCAGACACAATAGGCTGAGTTTGCGCTGTCAGTCAAAATATTTGACCAAGTTTTTTGTTAGAATGTTTTACACATTTTCAATGTTTTTGCTGAAAGGGAGAATGGAAGTTTCGACGTTATTATTAGAGGGCTGGTAGCTGCTTCCTGCTAAATATGGGCCTCCTTTGTTGATCATTAATGGCATCTTAAAGACAGACGAAGTGGTTTTCTGAAAGGAACTGGCTACTTACCTACTAATAAATTAGTTTCTTAGCTTTATCTGAAAGTCAATTTGAGAAAAAAATCCTGTAAGAAAACCTATAGACATTACTACAAGTAATTCCCTTAGTCGTTTTCTTGAAAAAACTAAGTTGAAATACTGGTGTCCTTTTCCAAGGCGCTATCTCCACGGGCGAGAAAATCGCGGCGATAGTCATGCGGTGCCATCAAATTATCGTCGCGATGATACCGCCGCGCGCCGTGTGGAGATTGATTCATAGAGTTTCTGTTGACTTTGATGGCACGACGTTAATATCGCCGCGATTTTCCCGCTCGTGGAGACGGCCCCTAAGCCAACGGCAGAATTGTCAGACTACCGTCTTTTAACATAAGCCTAAAGGCAAAGGTAACACATTCGACTTCAAAAAGAAAGTCGTTGTTTTAATGTTTGAAGTTTAACATTGAATCGCTAAGCAGCACCAACAGCCTCAGAAACCCTGTTTGTAAAAACTTTTACAATATCTGAGAAAACAGAAGATATTTATTTTAACTTTCCTTTTACACCGTTGCATGAAGTATAATTTTCGTTCATTATTTTATATGAAACTCGCTGTTGTTCGCGACTTCGTCTGCATGTATTTTGTTCTTTATTATTTTTAATATCTACAAATATTCAGGGTCTTCTTCGTGTCGCTGGTACGACTTTCTTCAGATCTTGTTTACCAAAACTTCGCCTCGTCCACGGCGTCGTCGGTCATCATCATCTGCCTAGCCTTTTCCCAACTATGTTGGGGTCGGCTTCCAGTCTAACCGGATGCAGCTGAATACCAGTATTTTACATGGAGCGACTGCCTATCTGACCTCCACAACCCAGTTACTGGGTAATACGATACGTCGTCGGTGTCAAAGTCAAAGTCAAATCATTTATTTCAAATAGGCACATAAAAGGTACTTTTGAACGTCAAAAATTACAATAAAAAAATAGAATTGATTCTATTCGCCCCTTCCAAAAGTTGTGGCAGTGGCGAGGTGATTTTCACTGCAAGCTTTGAGACACAGAGGGCAGGATAGGAGGTGGAACATGGTTTGTGACATAGCTCCACACTCACACCCTACTGCCGTTCCGTCGAGGTAGCCCCATTTTACCAGATTAGAGTTATATCTCCCCACTTGTGACTGGAGACGGATCAGGGACTTCTAAACGGACCACGAAAGGTATGCAATGCAGGAAGAAGCTCCTTTGGTAGTAGATAATAAGTGGGAGGGGGATGAGTATGCTGTCACAGTTTGCAACGGGTGTAGCAGTAGGTACTGAAATCGTTTTGTTTTATTTATTTTTATTCGAGGAATCTTATCTTTTTGTATGCACGTGATTCTGTGGCAAATAAATCTATATTGCTTTCTAAAGTATCTTTAGGTCCTAGGTTATCTATCTGTCTTTCATAACGACCGGTTCAGTGGTTTTGGCATGAAAAGGTAACAGACCGAGTTATTTTCGAATTTAATTTTTTATTTTTTTTATAATTATGTGTTGCTTTCTGTGTCGCGAATATAATCGAATAATATACTCGGTATATTCGGTAAAAGTCTCGTCTTGTGAGTGCTCTGAGACGTGATAAGGGGATTATTGCATATGGATGGGCAACAGTATCAATGGTTTCCTTCAAACTTTCCTCAAACTAAGGGGGTTGTTGAGCCGTGAATGAAGGTTTTTAGTGAAAGCTTGATAATAAATAAGTGAGAAGAAGTTTAGCCACAGACAATGTTTCATAATGTACAGTATTTTTCATAAAACGTCTGACTAACTGGGTTTTTCTCTCTTCTCTTAAGGGTCCTCGAAACGATCAATTGCTACTGTAGTAACATTATTGATCGCTTCAATTGCATTTGGTAGACGATCAATTTGCGCATCAATGTGTATCAATCACGGAAAAATTGACAGTTGCAATTGTTCGTTCCGGGGACCCTTTAAAGGCTCAAACAGGTTCTCGCAAAAACTTCAACAGCAAAACAAATATATCAATACAAATGCAACATTCATCTTTCAACTACAACACTCTGTACATATCCCATTGACATTTCCAAGTTGATTCACCGGATAATTTCAACTGCGACATCGTTTTTGCGAAGAAAATGCCTTGTCGGTTCGTTTGTCCGTATTGTTCCGCTACCTTTATAGATCAATGGTCTATTGTCCTACATTTGGACGGCTTTGGGTTCCGTTTTGTAAATTCAGAATGGTTTCTTGTGGGGAAGATTGAATTTGTTGTGCATTTGAGGTGAATTGTGCGTATCTGATTGGTTTTTGACGTGTTTCTTTGTATTTTTGGGAGTTCCTTCTTTCCTTAAATTCGTCTAATCTAAAATAGCTAGTCGTTTACTGGTTTTGTAATCTTTAAAAAGCTTTTGGAAACAAAGTACATTTGTTAGTAAGAGCGAATAACTATAAATGCATTTATTTATCAAGAAGCAGGTTACAAGTTAATAATAATGGCTTAGATATCAAGAGTGTATGTGGCACCTCCCCACAGACAATGGCCTAACTTCCATCTTGTGCATCTTGTTGACTGCGTTAGTGAGCGGAGTTCGTGCAGCTGAATTTTGGGCCAAAGATGTTTAAACTTTTTGCCCTCGATACGCTAAGTCATTGAAGTGACCTTCATAGTCATCACCAACATTTGTAGCCTTGTTTCACCCATTGCTGAGTTTAGGCCTCTTCTCCTACATGTTATACCATGCTTCCTTGGTCTGCAACGTAGGCTTACTCGAAATCAAATACTGTGAAAAGCAATATCGCTTTCTTACAAGCATTAAAATAATAAAAGCTTTCTCTCCAAAAACATCGCCGGCAATAATCAGCTGAGACAATATTTCTTTTATTTTGTAATCAGTAGCTAGAGATGTTTTCCGTTGCATTATCTTGTGTATTTGCCAAGAACAGATTTATGTTATTGTAATGTTCTCTGGGTTAATAAAACACACTTTGACAGATCACGCAGGTGAAGTAGTATATGCGTCTGGCGAACGTCCGGTCTCGCTCACGGTTAGCGCTCGACTGCCCGCGCGCCGCCCAGGCGCATACACTACATCCCTTCTTTATTTTATAAATAATTAAGTTTCAATAACTTGAACAACAATATTAACAATGTAAGAAAATAATAGATTTAGTAATATACATATAAACTAGTGAATCAGGCATACAACATTAATTATGAGTATTATGAACAAAGTAACAGACAGATAATCATTTTAATTGCTTAAAGGTATATTGCAATAATTAATTCCTCATTGTTCAATGACCCTGTGTCCTTATTATCATTGTCCACACTTGCCAAGAATCATTAATTTTCTTTAAATGTACCTACTATATTCCGACGATACTCTTTACCTGTTTCGTCGTTCAGTACATGAATGTCACCACCGGTGACTCCCGTCACCGTGTGAGAGGTAGGGTTATAGTTAGGTGTCAATTTGTTATCCTTAGTTATATTTTTTAACATTACCTTTTCCCCTATTCCTAAATTAGAATCAGTAGCTCTTCTTTTTTTGTCCCCATATTCTTTCCCTTTTTCTTTCATTAGCATATCCCTATCTCTCACATCGGAATCTATGAGTTTATGTTCTACATCTGGAGCGAATGGAACTTTATCTCATAAGCGTCTTTTAAAAAATAACTCAGATGGCGATGTACCGACCCCCTTAGACAGTTGTTGAGATTAGGGCTTGGGAAATCGGCAACTGTCGACAAATTTTGGACTTCTAAACAAAATAAAGCATTTGAAGCTCTAAAGCTTAGCTTAACCAATATAAAATGTCTTGGTTACTACAATCCCAGCGACCAAACGCAGGTTATTGCTAACGCATCGCCGGTGGGACTGGGTGCTGTCCTTGTCCAAATAGATACGGAAGGTCCTAGAGTTATCGCTTATGGACACAAAGCTCTCCAATTTAATGGATGCCTATCCACCACGCGGAAACAGCACGTACTGGCAACGTCACACGTCCTCAAAGTACCGGCTCCCAGACACGCCGGCCCCCCCACGGTGCTCCTCCCCACCGTTGATGAACAGCGGTGATGAGTGAAAATACACAAAATGCCTGCCTGGTTTCGAACCCTCGACTTTAGCCGGGCTAGACCACCCCCACTGTTGTGCTTGATCCGCCGCTTGTATTAATATAGTATAGTCCCAACAGTAGCCATCGAATTTGAACCTTATCATGAAGGTATGATAATTATTAAGTTCGTGTTCTCAAAACTTGAAAATTAACTGAGATTCAGAATTCAGAGGGGCAATTCTCGTAATTTTTAAGAACGTTCACAGTCTGACCTCAGTCTCAATCTGTCAAAAATACTTCAAATTTCCATACATTTTGACAAGTTTTTGACATTTGCTTGTCGCCGAGATGAGACTGCGACTAGATTTTGAACGTTTCAAATTAGCAGAATTGGCCCACTGATATACTGAAACTTCTAATTCCTCAGTTGATTAAAATGTCCAAACAGTACTAAAGACCTTCCCATATTTCGATATAACTAGGTACTTAAGTACCTACTATAATAACTGTGTACTTATTCCAGTACTAAGCTATCTTTAAATATGCGCGTATTTCTGTGGATATTCTTCCTTTCTGTAATTTTTCATTGAACAATAATTGATTTAGAAGAAGATATTATATGAGTCAATGCGAACTTTTTAGGGTTAAAATTAATTTAGTAGTATCATTACTTTTAACAACTTCAATATTATACCTATTAGGTAACATTTGATAGCATTTCTGGTAGGTAGCTCAAGAAGTTTAATCAGACAAAACATTTTTTTTCCATGTGTGTAGATAATCTTATTATTTATTTAAGTTTGTGATTTAATTCCATTGAATCATCAAAGTCATATAATCGTATCATGTTCCAGAATACTGGGTGAAGCTGCATCATAGCCAACTTACCTACTATAACACTGTGCAGTTGTTAATTACGTCTAAAGTCCAAGTAACAATACAAAATGTTTCCTTGAAATTGTAGTATATTATGTAAGGCATCGATATTAGTTCAATAACTAACAGTATTTTTATAATTATTATAAGCCTACTTGCTCCCTATTACTTACTGTGTAAGCAATACTTCTACGCTTTGCAAGGCAACACATAGTGACATGACATATCTTTTTATACCATCCTGTACCACTATGGTACCTATACCCGTGTACCCATAAATAAATTTTAATTTGAATTTCAACAAATCTTCCAGCAAAACTTGCTGTATCCTAATGTGACAAACAATACAAAATATGGTGCCGATCTCATAATAAAGGCGTCAATATTTTCACACGGACCATTGTAATACTTGTAACAGGACCTCACAGAGGGCCGTATTATCATTTGTCACGTGTGTGATAAGATAAGAATTATAATCTAACATCTAACATCAGCCTGTCCCCAGCGGAGGGCCAGAGAGAGATATCAAATCCAATGCAGCAGGGAGCGAGTCTACAGCCATGAATTTTGCACAAAGCCAGACTACGCCGACGTCGCGACTAAGAAACTCTGATGGAAAAACCCTACAACGCCTGGTGCCACCGGGGCATCGAACCCAGGTCCCTACGCTCAGTAGTAGCGCTTGCCAATTGTAGTCTTACTAGACCACAAATTATAATAATTAGTTACTATTAAGGTAATGAAAATCTTAACAGCTAGACACTCTCACAGTGTATAATTATAATTAACCTATGTTTGAATAGGTAATAAATCTTTACTATTATAAGTACATAATCATGTCTTGGTTTTACGTAATGTTACATGGCACCTGTAAGTTAGTAAGTGACCTGTGTAGGTACAACCACATTAAGGAGTTATACTCCAACAGAAGAATAAGGGAACTTCTCTTTTCAAATAAAATTGATTTATTGATTTGATTTGTTTTTTTTTTTTTTTGTATTCATCATAGTTGTCGCAAGAAAATATTACTTTATTCTATTAATCATTGCAATAACATCAAACAGCAGTTTACTGTTATTGTGACTTTTTATTTTCACTTTGCATTCATTTTATTTCAAAGTACTAGTACTTTTTATTATTTTAAGTGATTGGTACTAGTATTTAATTATAGTAATAATTACATAGCTTTTGCCTTTTCCTTAGTCTGTTGATACCAATCTAAATTATGTCACCCTAGAACTCGGCTACATTATCAGTCGTACTCATTAGGTAGTTCTTGCTACATGCATGAAATTATCCTCAGCAGAACAGCTCTACACTATGAGACTTTCTACTACAATCATGTACCTAATACCCCTTTTTTTTCTTTTTTTTTTTTAAGACAGCATTTTTTCACTATAAATACTTCAGTTTGGATAATTCCCCCAACATGGAGAAGTGTTGCTCATTTATTTACAGGTGTGTCGTTGTTGGCTGTCAGTAAATTCTTCCATTTCCCCCAGCGAGTGCCGACAGATGTCGGATCGCCTTCGCAATCAAAATGGTCTAAGTTGGGAAATGTGAAATGCCTCATAACTTTGCGTGGACTTTAATATATTTTTGTGATTATGTTATTTAAACATATAAAGTTCCTTAAAATTATTACTTAATTAATCTGCACGGCCCTTTATTGCTTACTCATTGTGTGACTTTTAAGTGAAATTTTATTGTAAATATTAAGAACTTATTGCGTGGATTTAATTATATTTTTGTGAATGTGATTATATGTTATTTAAACATATACAGTCCCTTAGAATTGATAATTAATCTGCGTGGCTCTTTGTTGCTTACTCATTGCGTGGCCTATAAGTGAACCATTATTATAATGTAAGTATGTACTTATTGCGTGGACTTAATTATAATTTTATGATTATGTTATTTAAACATTTATACAGTCCCTTAAAATTGTTAATTAATCTGCTTGGCCCTTTGTTGTTTACTTATTGCGTGGCCTTATTGTTTTTTCATCTGATACGATGCAAGGCCCTTAGGGTACTTGTTAGTATTTGCGTGCCCATTAGAGCATTTCGGATTCAGCATGACCTTTGACGTAAGCGTAAGTATGACTAACTAAATATATTAATTAACTTTATTCAATAACGTTACTTTACCATTGTTGTGGAAATTGACTGATAATAATCTATTAACCAATTAGATTTACTAACTGGTTAGCACTAAATATGCTAGTAATTAAGCCATTATTGATGCTTACACTAACGTTTCCCGGTCTTTTCTCACATTTATTCTTTACGTACGGTCGTGTGTGCGAATAGTATTTGCGTGACCTTGATATTTCTGTGTCGAAATGCAAACAATTGATCATAGCAAAACCAGTGACCTGATTAAAATAGTATTTACTGATTTTGTTTTATATTTACAATAAGTGGGTATGTAGGTTATTTACAACAGAAAAGTTAAGTATGTTCAAGATTTATGATAATAATTGGTTATTATTTTTGTTCAAAATAAGTAGCGTGCAAATAACTCAATTATTTTGTTATTTAAATAAAAGTACTTACTCAATAAGAAAACTATTATCAATAGTACAATAATTTACTGTTTGCATTACAGCACATTTAAAATAATTGCGTACTATTCAGGCATGGCCCTTTGTTTTGTTGTAAACAACACTTAACTGCATGGCCGTTGTAACATTTACGCTTATCAGTTGTTTACCTCAATCGAAGCAGAATTTATTTTTCGTTAATCATACGAAACAAAGTAATCATTAGCTGTAACCATCTATCTTGGTAACGATTTATTTACGTGTAGGTAGGTAGGTTCAGCGTGACTACGTTCCGTTTTCACTTTAGTATCCGAACTACTAACGATCCTTATCGAAATATAGTCGCTTAATAATTGAACGTAAACAACTTTCAACGTGCATTATTTTTCAGCGTGCATTCTCCTTTTATTTTTTGGTAAATGTTTTCAGTGCTTACTTTTATCCTCGTCGCCACTTGTAATGTTCTCTGGGTTAATAAAACACACTTTGACAGATCACGCAGGTGAAGTAGTATATGCGTCTGGCGAACGTCCGGTCTCGCTCACGGTTAGCGCTCGACTGCCCGCGCGCCGCCCAGGCGCATACACTACAGTTATTACTTTTTTTTGCAATGGGAGTGGAAGGTACAATATTATGTGTGGTATGGTTCTATAGTGTTGTTGAAATAGGTCGGCAGGCTTGTGGCCTGTATTGGCATTTTACATTTTTGGCATGTGCCGATGGTTATCCGATTAACGTTGCTCGGTTTCGCGTGATCTAGATTTTGAAACGACAGTTTTTGAGTAGGTAGTGAAACATTTGTCATCATCACTTGCAACACCTCTTTGGAATTTAACTCGAAAGCTTTAAGAGCCTATACTACCTCAACTAAAATTCACTCTTTATCTCGCTCGCACGATACTGCTCGCGGACTGAATGAGAGCGAGACAGAGTGCGGTGCTAGGCGGCAGTCAGCGCCAATAGATTAGTTATTTGCTTTTTACGGTGAAAATAATGGTAATTAAAAAAAAATAAAAAACACAAGACCTGCTTTATAGTTATACAAAGTTCCATGATCTAATTTGAAGTATTTTTTGAATACCAGCGATTTATTGTTCGGTTTGGAGGTAACTTTGGATTTTTTTTCTATCGAGAAAATTTATATGGAATCGTGTTTTCGTCAAACGTAAGACCTAAAATTAATCCTCAACTTTACCATATATTTATTTCAAAATTAATGCTGCAGCATTTTCGACATAACGGATGATCATGCTAAGCCATTTGAGGTCGTATAGGCCCTTAAGAAAAGAGAAGCTTTGAGAAAAGTATCTTCTTAGTGTCGTCACTTTTGTAAATTTCACAAGCAGCATAATATTTTTAAGCTGTTAGTAATTGGTAAAAACTAACCTTTATGAAGTCCGACTTATATTTACAAGTAACTAACTAAAACATCTTCGATGGTCCTTTGTTCCACAGTAAACCAAAAACCGGTCTCCTATCAATAAGATGGCACTTAACCTTGCTAATATTGAATCAACCTTTCCTCTTAAAGAAACAGCCGGAAGGCCAAAAGGGAAAATGAAAAAACACTACTGCTTTTTTTCTACACGCCTCATTAGATACGATGGCTTCAGAACCTTTTTGTCAAAGGACAGCAGCCTACAAAGGAAATCCCACCTTAATTTCAAGCCAATAAGGTTGTATTCCCACTGTTATTAGCCCAGTAACCCTGTGCTCGCGAATTGGGGCGAGAATTTTCGTCGGTAAAGTGTAATAGTATTTTGTTTGTCGTATCGCTTTTAAAAATGTAGGCTTTTGTCCAAACGTGGGGAGTGGGATAAACTGGACGGAAATTGGTAAGGTTTAGTTCGGAGTCGCAATTTCACAAATTACAATGGAATAAGTGTGTGTGCAATTTTCAGGCGATCTCGAGAATTTTATTGATTTGACCCACTGTGTTGTAAACATATTTAGAACACACGTTGACATGTGTGCTCGCTGAACGATAAGGTTAAGCAGTTTTCAAAGACATTTCTTTCTTGAATCGCAGGCACCTGTTACCTTTTCAATGTCCTGATATCAGAAATACGTAATCGGTAAAATACAGTCTTGTGTGGTGCAAGCAAAACAGACCTAAAAGCTCCGAGTTTGCACATTATGTTACAAAAGTATTCATATAACAGAGTTTTTATACACAATATGGAACTACTTTAAAAGAAAAAATGTGCTGCAATTCACATTTACTACTACTACTAACTCTTGCAGTGCTATACACGTAAACACTGTATATTTTCTGCAAATTTTCTTTACCAGTCGTATAATAATTTCCTTGGTCGCAAAAACAAAATAACACACGAAGTTACGACCATATTTCCGAACACTTTTACTGTTAGTTACCAACCTAAAACACCAAATATTTAACTACCCACAAAAACATAAACACCTCGCAGTATTCTGAAGCTAATCTAAATATTCACAAAAAAAAAGAAAGTTTTCACATTACAAAAGATAAAAGATAAGATAAAAGATAAAAGCAATAAAGGCTACGAAGGCGGAAAGCGCATAAAGCAAAAAGAAAACGGTTCAGAGTGCAAAGTTTGCATTGAAAGTTCGCACTGGACTTAGCAAAACTAACATAATAATAGGTGCTAATTACGTGTCATAGAAATTGAGATTGCTAAACACTTGCCTTTTCTTGGATATTGTCGGATGTCGGAGATTTTTATGAGCTTTGGTTTATGATAAATCAAGGACTACCCACAGATATAGATAGACCTAGATAACGCAAGTAACACGATCTGTATGAAAACCAAGCGTGCCATTTTTTGACTACCTACTATGACGTCACAAGCGCTCTTGCTCACTCACGCTCAACCAGCCAGCAGTACACAGGACTGAGCGCGCTAGTGGCAACTTACGATTTTTGGACGTAAGTTGATGCGATTTTTGGCACGCGAAGTAGTTGCTCTTGCGTTACCTAGGTGTGAAGTATATCTGTGGGACTATCCCTATTTCGCATGGTCTATAGGACTTAACAAAACATTGAGATTTCTTCATTAGGTGTAATGTCAGTCAAATAAAGCACTAGGAATTGGTGAAGGGCGGCCGTTTTGCGGGATTTTTGAAGTACAAAAAGTGCTGATTCTCAGCCTTGTTGGATGAAATGAATTGATTTTGTTTTTTTTTAATTTATAATATAAACTTACAATATACAGAAACCTTCTAGAATAAATTCTCTAAATAAAAGATGTTGAAAACCGTTTCGTAGTGTATGAGAACAATGAAGACATACAGACACGAAAAACGACTTCATTTGATAATAAGAAGATGAGTAGTTTGTTTTGGAAGACTCAATTAGGTACTTTTATTATATAAATGAAAAACTTTGCATGTTAAGATGTTATGTGAATTGCAAGTAAATACAGTTAGAAGTATCTTAAAAGTGCAACAAGGATAGGTATTTAACAGAAAGTTTCAAGTTTTCAAAAAGTTAAGTATCATTTTCAAAACGTGAAACTTCGAGAGTGGTTGTGCACATATTTTGGACTATTCATAACTCGATCCAGCTAAATGGTTCTTGTTGTAAAAGTATTAAGAAAGCTGGCAGCGTATCGCGACAACTTGATACTTGTGTAAAGTTAAGAGTTTAAAAAGTATCAGCATTCCTGTGATTTGGACTCGTAGGATCCCAGTAGTGGTATGATAAAATCAACTTTCTACTTATTCTACCTTACATAAGTTACCTTACCTTCGAGTTTGTTTCGGTCTTTTCTCTCAGAGTAGTCGGGTTTTAAAACGTTATTTAATTTTGACATATAAAAGTGTTTTTATTTATTTATTTTACCATTTATGTACACGCATATACAACGTGTAACGTTAAATGCACAAAACCGGAAAATATTTTGTTCATAATTGACTACTAAATCGATTTCAGTATTTTTTTAATATAGGTTATTTTTTTTTCAAAAATTATGTACTCGTATTTTGCCATACTATCTGCCGATTGAGCCAAAGAAAATTAAGTCTTATTAACAGGCAATAAGACTCAATTTTGAATGCATAAACTAATGCTAGATTTAACACGATTTTCTTAATAAAAATAGCTTTAAAAAAATAGTTTTGGTCATTGTATTATGCTTTTAACTCGATGCTCTAATTGGGGTGTATGAGGTTTTGCGTATTTATCGTTACACGTTGTATAAACAGACAAGGAAAAAACAACAGAAAAATAGGTACAAAGGTGATTCTTATTTCTAAAGAAATCTCTTCCATCATACCAACCAATTACAATACAATATATTACAATTTTTGAACCAATTTACAGAAATAAATATAATTTATCATCAAGCCGTCGGAATACCGTAACCGTTCCACAGTCTAGCCTCCAAATTTTTCTTGGCAGTGCACCCAAAAGGCAATAGAAATAAATCGCGACTGATACATAATCAGGTACTACAAAGCCGCCCAATTAGGAGGCTCGGCATGTAGGTCATCAGATTAGCATCGCTTGGCCAGATGTATGAGCGTGTTAATGTCCCGAGCACAGGCGAGACTTAACTTAGTACGGCTATTGGATTAAATAGTGCTTTTTGTCTTGTGTTAGTGTCTTTACGTACTGTTCTGTTGTAGGGTGTGTTTAAGAAATTAATGATCGTCGTGACGAAGTTTGTTGTATGGAGTTTTCGGCCTATTATTTTAATCGAAGTATCTCTTTTGGTATCGATTGCGATTGTTCCTGAAGTTCTGAGTTGAGATACACGATTACTGACAAATGCTTTCGCTGAATGGACAGGTCCACTCAAATCTGTGTGGTACTTTTCTTTGACCATTCAGACACTAATACCAATATACCCGTATGACCCCTGAATTTTTTCACCATTTCTTCTGGGTAGTCAGATAGGAAATGACGACTCCATTTGGCTTATTATCATATAATTTTTTAATATGACGTGCAAAAGTTATTACGATATACTATTTACAGAATAAATAATTTTATTTCATTGTGGCTCTACATAAATTCTTCTAAACCTTACCCAGTCCAGTTGTACTAACAATACTTACCTTGTATGATGTGCTGGCGTCTGTACACGGCACGGTTTCTTTACGGTACGGCATATAAACCGCGTCGTTGAAAAAACATATCTGTCAACAAGCTTCCACAGCGATCCATACAACACTGACGACCGTGCCGTGACCGTGCTATACACGGCGAACAAACACTATTTTATACGGCAAGAAAAATATGTGTATACAATGGGCCTTACGGTTTCAATAATATACGCTTGAAATTTTCACAATATTGGTTTCACCTTCAAACAATTCATGAATGAAACTTTCTGAAAGTGTCTTTTAAACTGGCAACGCAATGCCCACCCGCACTGGATCCGCGTAGTGGGTTACAGCCCACTCCCTCTCACCAAGAGGAGGCTTGTATTCCAGGAGTGGGAACATTATAGGCTGATCATGTTATGCTTTGATGCTATAAGTATCTTTGATAAAGTCGCATTCTCATCTCAGCAACAATCAATGTCAGAAACTTGTCAAAATTGTAGGGGAAATTAGAGGTATTTTTGACAGATTGAGACTGAGATCAGACTGTGAACGTTCTTAAAATTATGAGAATTGCCCTTATGGTCGTGCTGTTTATCAGTCTAAATCTAAATAGAAAATAGTAATATTTATAGAACTGTTCAGACTATAGGATGATTTCTACCAAATGGCTTGCATCGCATCGGTTTGGAACGGATTTTACAATCTTTAAACGATATTAAATCGTGTACATAGTATTTAAAGTCTAAATTACCAAGCCGCGCACAGCAGTTTGACCGCGGGCGTCTTCCGCGAAACGCGATCTTAGCCGAAAGTATGCTGCGACGCGCGATCGGCTCTGTTCGTCTGTCGTCGTATCCGATCGAATCCTTTCGGCTGTCGTCCAAAATTTTCTTTTCCTCTTCTGTATTTTTTTTCTTATTCTAATGTAATAGGCAACAATACTACGCCTACTAAAACCTATTTTCAAAAATTAGAACATGTCAACACGGGAATGAAACCATTTGACTAGGCGAATCGGATACGTTCGTAAGCGACGGTACGGAGCCGATCGTATGCGTCGACATGCTGCCGGACGCGATCGGCTGCCGCCGCATCCATTTGTATCCTTTCCAATCCGATGCGATCCGAGCCGTTTGGTGGAAATCATCCTTTATACAACTTTCGGTCGCCGCCCTCGCGGAATTATTTCTTTACATAGTGTTACCACTAACTCAGATTACATACAAGATAGTAGTTTTAACTTATATATTTCTTGTCTTTGTGTTACGGTTGTCGTTTGCGTAAAGATTAGGATCTTAAACATTTCTGTGTTGGCTGTAATGAGGTTTATCACCTTGACTTTTCGTAGTAGTTTCATGTTTTAATTTCTCATTGCGAGACCCAAGCTAAGTTGAGTTTTCCCTATTATTATTGGCCTCGGGAAGTTATAATATTTTAAGTAGTAGTCAGTGGCTGCGATATCGACACACAATCTGTTATCATGGATTCAGTAAATGATTCTGAAATGAATCTGAATTTTGACAAAGTTATTAAAAAAAAATAGTTGCTTCATATATTTTGACCTCTCAGGTAATGCGCTTAGTGCTTTGCGGGTAATCAGAAGCTCGAAAGTCTGACAACCAGTCTTACCAAGGGGTATCGTATTTATTTATTTATCTATTTATTTCAGGCATCAAGGCCCATACAAACACATACAATACAATACTAAAAAAAATCAGCTGTTCCCTACATTTATGTTCGCATAACTCGTCAAAATGTAGGGAACCGCTGATTTTTTTTCGCGATTTCAGGTTTGGTCCCATAGTAAAAGTTGTTCATAATGATGAGTACAATGACCTCTTAAGAGGTTGTTAATATTTTTCCAATAACCCTGTATATATATATATATAAAACTATTTATTCCGGTCTGATCCCCTGAACCCCGCCCCCACCCCCTGGATCCCCCCTGGATCCCCCTCCTGGATTCCCCTCCTGGATCCCTGGATCTGGTTCTATTACTTTAGGACACGACTGTACCTATGCGCAGACAGAACCTCTACTTTCGCTAAGGATTTATCGATAAGGATGACTACTTAAGCAGAGGTATGCAACCTTTTTAAAGTACATTCTATCATAATCTTTTGTTTTCTTCCAAGGAAACAGAGGTCAAATAAAGAGAGAGAGAGAAGTCGTAAGTTGTCTTTGAATTAACAAAAGTCGTATAAAATATACAATTTAAACGACATTAACACAGTTAGTGAAATTCGCGTGTTGTTACTTATTTCTTATATAAGTTTATGTGTGAATTAGTAGTATGTGTAATTGTTGTGAATGTTATTAGGAGCACGCGAGTGCTAAGCGATTCGGACGACGACGGCGACGTTGTTACATTGTCTTTAGGTTTGCCTTTCAGCAATACGAAAGTATTGAAATCAATTCATTGTCTGTTTGTTTAAAGTTCGTAGCTAAATTATAATAGTCGCACGAGTCAATCGAAGGTTAAGCTACGCTTGCCGCGGTCAGTTCGTGGATGGGTGACCATAACGAGATCCCCTCCGTACCTCGGAAAGGACGTTTAGCCATTGGTCCCGGCTTTCATTCGTAGATAATTGACAGTCGTCATGGGTAGTCAGAAGCCCAAAAGTCTGACAACCAGTCTTTGAAATCGTGTCACCCAGTAACTGTGTTGTAGGAGTCAGATATGCAGTCGCTCCATGTACTGGAAGCCTACCCCAACATAGTTGGGAAAAGGCTAGGTAGAAGATAAACCTGTCAGCAGATCGGTACCGCGGTTGACTTCGTACCGTTAGCCGTCTCTTCACTTGAAAGTTTTTCATTGAAGAACTGAGTAGGTGTAATTGTCTCCACTCACGCTGTTCAAAAAGGATTGACATCAAAGAGTCTTTAACAATTTGAGCAGCAATTTGCACTCAAATACCATGAAACGAACGACAGTCTCCTTCAGTTGCTACAGAATGGAATTTATATTGAAAAGCGATAGAATGAATAAATAAAACACAAATACAGACAGTTTGTTCATTGTCTTTAAGCGTGGCTGCCATTTGGTTTTTTTTTTGAGTTACGGAAGGGAAATAAAGTAAATATCAAGAATTCTTGCTCTATGTAACAAAATTTTTTTCTCATTATAAAACCCGCCATTTTAAAATAGTCTGTAAAAAACTTGTTAGCCTTATCTTTTTGCTCGAATTAATGGAGAGATAAGCCTTAAAAGAAGTTGAACTGAGAAAGTTTTCAAGTTCATTAAAAATTGACCCTTATAAACAAGTTTGAAGTGATATTTTTCTTTAAGAACTGCTAGTAAAACCGAAGTAAAGTAAACGAGAAATAAAATTATTCGGATCAAAAATTCAAGCGTTTATAGAAAACGCCTTATCTACGTTTATGGAAATTATAATTAAGTACAACAATTCCCTTCAACCACTCCACATAGCCCACCTTTACAGCAGTGAAAAAGAGATTAATTCCAAATTCGCCTCTTTCCGCTTCAATGCCGTAACACTCAAAAAGGCGCGCGGAAATCGCCATAATGCCGATATCCCATAAAAGCGTGCCCTTCCAGGGAATATAAATAAAAGGCTGAGGGCCATGACCCTTGGAGGTGAGGTCACACTGGCATATTGGACACATTCCGGGGTAAAATGGGACACCTATTAGGATCTGAGGTCTGTTCGCGGTACTGAAAGGGGATTCGACTCTTCTGTTTTTTAACTGGCTTCCTCTATAGGAATACATTCATGTTTTGTGTGAGCTCTTCAGAGAGTAGTTATATTAACTACTGATACACTAGTATACTTTGTATAGGCCTTTGATTTAAGAAACAATGCAATGACTTCCTAAGCTTTTAAAAAATAAACAATAAATATTTTTACGCTTATTCTGTTTTTTTGGGTTCCGTATGTCAAAAGGAAAAACGGAACTCTTATTCGATCACTTTGTTGTCTGTCTGTCAAGACACTTTATCTCGGGAACGCGTGGAAATTAAAACCATGTACTCATGTCTGCAGTCCCTTGAAGCTGTGAAAAAATCAAACGTCTAAGTTAATGTAAAAATATGATACGGCCGTTTATGCCGCAAAAAACGTATACATATTTCGATACTCTTAAGGGAATCAAAATGTACCCGTATGTATGTGTACCCATTGATCTAGAATCATTAAATTTGGCAAGAAGCAAGGCCATGTAGCACAAATAAAGAGAAAACTCCGGAAACCGTAAATTTGTAATTATTTAAGAAAAATAAATCCCGTTATAAACTATTTACATACCTACAAATTTGTACGGAACTTATTATATCCGAACAAAACAGGAAAAGTAAACAAATCATAACAGTCTAAAAAGACTACTTATCGTATGATAAGTAGTCTTATTGCTAAGAGCATAAGTAGGCACTTTGCATGTGTGTCTTGACTTTATCATATGAATGATCACGCGTAAATATTTACGATTTTACTCTTGTGCATATTAGGGAGAACGCCTAACAATGTTTGATCTCGAGGAGCCCATGTTTATGGCAATGAAGAGATCTTGAATCAAAATGATGATGCATCGTAAAATCTTTACGAATTCTGCTTCGATGTAAATGAAATTGTAGGTTAAGGTATACTAGGTGGTAGTTTGGTAAAGATTTTTAAGAGATACTGTGCTATAGGCCGATCGCTTATGGTGATTGCGCAGTGGTAGACCGTGAAATTCAAATTTTCTTACGTTTTTTGCAATTTGCAGGTCAGTGTCAGTTTGTATCTTGATAAAAATTTGATTCGCGACTTTGACAGGTACGTATTTACAGAATTATAATCTTTAGAAACATTAATACATCTTTCTAAGTTAGATTTGTACCATAAGAGATTTCTTCTTGTGGTACAAATCTAACTTAGGAAGATGTATTAATGATTCCAATGATTATAACTCTGTAAATACGTACAGCGGCAAGGCGTGCCTTGCCGAAGTAGCACATCAAGCTGTCAAATTTCTTTAATAGATTTTCAACTTTATCGCTAAAGCTTAGGGTAGCTTGTTGTGCTGGCGTCTGTACTTACAGTACAATCACATTTCGTCAGTTTTATTTCCATGTAATAGAGGCGGTACCCTATTAATATGTATCAAAAACACAACATTAATATACACAAACACAAAAATTCTTGCCTAAACTAAATAAGCGACACATACATGAATTTTCATTCATTCGCATACAGGACAGTTTGGGACCAACAATATTTTAGCCCGCTCTAGCATAGCTGCCTCGAAAACATGCATAAATTAACCATATTTAACTCAGCTAATTAATACAAGACTTATTTCTAGATTTTACTGAAGCATTTACATCATATTTATCGCTTAGTCACACGCGACATGGAAATTGGTGGAATAGTTTGCGAAGAGTGAAAACCTTTTAATATATTGTGGGGTTACGTTGCGTTTTTGAATGAGAATGGGGTTTTGGTAATAGTTTTGTAATTGGTATTGCTAGGTCTTTTGTTGTTTCGATAAAGTTAATTGGTTTTCCGAGTCTATTTTGGTTTTTCTTCTCAGAGTAGTCGAATAGCCAATACCGAAGTCAATATTTTTAAAACATCATTTATTTTTGACGTGTAAAAGAGTGTTTTTAACCAATTTACAAAAAATATATCAGTTATGTATTTAGAAATTAATAAAATTGTATGTCTCTAAAAAGCTATTTTCCTAAAAAGTTTGTATTCATTTTAAGTACCTACCTGAAATAATGAAACTTTTGGTATAACGCTAAGAGTTTGAGTGACTTATGAACTCAAGAAAGACGTAGCTTGTAGCTACCCGTCATAATGACACGTACAGACACGTAAAAACATAAAAAAAAGTCCCTTAAAATAACTCCCTATCACACCTTCTGATCCGTTAAACAAACGCCATCATCTCTCACGCCCAAAATCAACAAATAAAAAAAGAATAACTTCCACAAACCCAACATAACATAGCATCTAAATCAGACACATTGATCGCAGCCCCTCGCTACAGGTAGCTAAGCCTTTTTTCATGAAACACACCTGTTTGTGTGGTATAAATAAATAACGGTACTGTACAATGGCGTCGGTACCGCGATTTAGGAAACGGTTGCTCCAAACGTTAGCTTTATTTTGCTTGCGATACTTTGCCCGGATTTGCGAGTTTGGCGAAACGGATGTTTACTTTGGTGAAGTTGATTTGAAGTCTATTCTATTGATTTTGTTCGGAGATATTGGTTGGGAATCGGTTTTATTGTGCTGAATGTTAGTTTAAATAGAAATGATTTGGGTTTCAATGTATAGATTAGTGTTTCATTATTGTCTGTTTAAGATCATTAGTCTTTTGTTTTTAGAATGCATTGGTGTTTAGCAAAAGTTTTTATCTATCTTTTTTTTCAATGTTATTATGTTAATTACTGTGAAATAATTCATACTAAAAAAATATTTAAATGTCTTTCTATTTTCATTTAGCTTATTCATTTTAAAATTCCGTTTGACAAATAAATTGCTTCCAATATAAGATCGAGAATAAAATAACAATAAAAACTTGAAAGTTCAAACTTAAAATTCATGTTCATTAAACAAAAAATTAACAAACAATTAAGCTCCAAATAGTTAGCCAAACCCAAGGACTAACCGGAATACCCGAATACCGGGCCAAAACCATTTTCTAAATAAAATACATATATAATTTATCGCCATTCCGCACAAAATGAATGATTATAAACGCTCCTATTTCCTACCGACAGGCTACCATTAAGTTTTTACTCCAAATCGCATGTCCGAAAACTAAACAGGCCACGGATTGCGAATTTTGAAATAACAGTGTTTAATATTGCTATTATATTAACAAGGCCCCGTACCAAGGTATGTTTGAGTTCGTCGTGTGCCGCACTAAGGCGGGCTCAGAGGCGAATAGTTGAGGAAGGTTAGTTTTTAGTAGACACTTAGATATTGCTTAGAATTTTCACTGTCTCAATCTTATTAATATCAATCTACTATCAGGTTTGTCTTTAACATATACAGAGAAGGTAAGACCATTGATCACCACGTATCCGGAAGCGTGGTGATCAAAGGTTGTACCTTGCCTCAAGACAGGTTGTCGATTTAAGACTTATTATATGTCTAACTACCTATGCTACATATGAATGATCCCTGGTGAAGAGGGATCACTCAACTAATGGTTTTTCCCGAAGTAATGTAAATGAGATCACCTTTGCCCTGCAGTGTGACAATAATAGGCTAGTATTATTAAATAGTTTAATTTTATCTAAATAAATGGGACATGCTTTATTGTACACCAAAATGATGAAAGATGTGATAAGTGATATAAAATCACATCATTATTAATGTAACTGTAATATTTTTTACTAGACATTAATGTGAAGAAAAGCCACCCTGTTCTCTTTCCACCTCTCTCTGTCCAGAGCTGCCATGGACCAATCTATATATAAAATTCAAAGACCTGATTGACTGATATATCAACGCACAGCCACTACAAAAAACCGCTGGTCCTAGGGACATGAAATTTGGAGGGTGTATTCTTTGTGAAGACTGGGTATCCACTATGAAAGGGTTTTTCGAAATGTCACCCCTAAGAGGGTGAATGAGGGAGCGTGAAATTTCACGCGAACGAAGTTGCGGGCAGAAGCTAGTCTTTATTAAAAGAGTCCAGCTCATATAATATAATATGTAGGTATACATATAAGATATTAAATCACGTTTAATTTGGCCACGTACTAAACAAAATGTTAAACCATCCCTAAACCGAATGATGCGTAAATGTTTATTAACCTCATTTGTTTTAATATTCACGCGACAGTTTCCGCGGATCAGAGCACTCCTTTATAGGATGCAAGGCTCCATGTATGGCATCAACACCATTAAAATCTCATTTAGCATAATCATGGTGGCATTATTACCCATCTGAATAAACTCTTAGTGAACATGGATCGACAGAGTTCCCCGTAATTATCTATTTTGCATGAAAAAGCAATAACTAAAAGATACAATTTAGGAAAAGATGCCACTAAACACTTTCAGTGTACTATTTACTCTGTCTTGTAAGTTCTGAAACTAGTACTAGCTTCCAGTGCTACCCCTATTCGTGTCTGAACACACTATTATTGACCTAGCTCATTATTAATATACAGAAATTTGCATATAATGAGGCAAGCCGAAATATTCCCGACGTTCTGTTTCTACGTTTTACGATATTATGGTTTGCCTGAAACCGGCTCTGTTCCTGCACAAATCTAATTGTGTTTTATTTACCTATTTAATTGGTTATTTGTTTTACGATTTAGAGGTGTACTTGTTTCGACTGTTCTTCTTTGGTGATCGTGGAAATAATGATCCGTTGTTAAAGTTCGGCAGTGATTTAATGGTTGGTGTATATGTTCGAGGAGGAAGAGTTTGTTTTTATTACCTAGGTAATTAGGAAGATATATTTTCTTATGCGAGAAGTAAACTTGATGGGTTATTGCTTAAAACACTTGTAAGTTTTAGATAATAGTAAATGTATTTCAGATTAAAATCCATAATTATTATTGTTAGCAAAAGTCTTAACCTAATGTTAGTAAAACACAAAATTGAAACGACTGACACCAAAGGTATAAACAATTGCTTTAAAGGCTTTAATTTTGACAATTCAACAACATACATTGCGACATTTACGTTGTTGAGCAAACGAATTTTTTAAGTGCATGAAGTTAAGGATTAGCAATTTTCTTAATATTCCTTCGTATTGTGATTGACAGAGTTTTACGCAATTGGGGTAGGTACTGTTTCAGGATAGTTTTAATAATTTAATAGATAGCAATGAATAAAAAAACCACGTGGAACACGTTTAAGATTGATAAAAAATTCTTCAAGACCATTACTAACTTATAAATACGTGAAATGGAACAAGAAGCAGGACGATACTGTTTCTGATAAAGATACTAATTTGTTATTTATTTAACATAAGACGTCGAACGCCAATTACATAAGACGAAAACCATGGTATAAAGCATAGAACTACACGACAATCATACACTCATCTCACAATACTCTAGAGATACTGACATTTTCTTCCATTCGTCCGCAAGATTATCACAGTCAGGCCGTCCAAGAAAGCGTTGAGCGGAGTGTGTTTTATTTATAAACAAGTATTTTGAACAAAATATAAGATCCCAGGCCTAATCCAATTTAGAGAAAAGTGATTCTGGCTTTATTTATTGTAACCGGTGTCTGTTTTTCACAGAGCTTCAAGGTTCTGGCAATGTTTGCATCACTGATGGACGAATGGACGGTGTGCTAATATTTTAACGTTATATATTTGATGTGTCAGTGACGGGGTCTGTTTTGATAGGTTATATTTAACGTGAACGGATTTTAGTTATTTAGTGGTAGTATTATTTAATATTGAAAGCACGATAAGCCGTTGGTCCTGCGCCTGATCTCTCTCCGGTTGTGTCGGATTGCCGTCCCATCGGACTATGAGAGTGAGCGAAGAGGTAGTGCACCTGTGTCTGAGTCTGAGCGCACACTTGTGCATTATAATATCTCCTGCGTACCTAGCTAATCTCCGTTGAGATTGGCCACCGTGACCGAAATCGGTCGGGGAGGCTATTATTATTATTTTTTTAAATATTTTCAGTAACTCAGATATTTTGTAGGACCAAAGTTACTTAAAATATTAAGCACTATTCGTATTTAATATCTTGTAGGCTGTATTTTTAGCAAATGTTAATACAGTTAAAGATTATGAAGTATAACTACGATGTATTTTTATTAACAACTAGCTGCGCCCCGCGATTCTACCCGCATGCCGTGGGAATATCTGGATAGTTCTAATCCAGGTTTTGGTCTACCCATGTGCCAAATTTCGTCCAAATCCTTTTAGCCATTTTGGCGTGAAAGATTAAAAAACAAACATACAATAATCTAATCTTTTCTCTTTATTATAATAAATTAGTTTGACACTAGCTGACTCAATAGGCGTTATCTTGTCAAATTATGGTCTCATACAAAAATCCTATAGAAAAAATCACTGTCAGTTTTTCAAATTTTCCGGGCAACTGTTCCAATTTTTCTTTTCATAAAAACCTGATTCGGACTATTACGAATATTACACAACAAACAGTCAAATCGGTCTAGCCGTTCTCAAGTGATGTGCTTATCAACCAACAGCATTTCATTTTCTTGCGTGTGGATTCGAATCAAGTTTCCAAAAAATAAAATTAAAGTAGGTTATTTATTTTTTGCTCTATCAAAAAATGTGCTGTTATAAAAGTTAGACTTGAAAATTAAACCACTCACTCGTCACTTTAATAAATCAGAGTATTATTTAAAAGTAGTTTAGCCTAATTAAATGAAGGGTTAATTGCGGCTTTCAAGTAATGCAAGGTTGATGAGTTTTCAAACACACCTTGATTTAATGTTGCTTTGTTTATTAAGAACTAGAGTTTGCACACGGTGTTACCCACTAGTGAAGTACTATCACTGAAAGAAATAACAAGTAAATAAAAATGAAAAAACATTGATCTGAACTGCTTTAAACAGTTCCATATGAGCCTAACGTAAACAGTATTTTTTACTGATACGAAAACAGTTAAAGCTTCAGGCAAAATGTTACCGTCATGACAATAAACTTTAACGTTTTTTTTCAGTAAATGGTATGTTCAATTATTAAGCGTTACTGTTGTGTCTTTTATTGTTTTATAAACATTTCATCTTACTGTATAAAGTTAGTAAGTCTTAATGAAATAAGAAATTATTTTTTCAGTGTATTATTGCATAATATAAAATCTACCTAGCCTTTTCCCAACTATGTTGTGCTCGGCTTCCAATGTAACGGGATGCATCTGAATACTAATATTTACCACCAACAGTACTTCGATAAAAAGCACTAATTACGCAAAAATATAAGATACGACGATCTATACTTAGTGGCTTAGAAGCAGAACAAATGAAAATCACTTTTTCATTGGTTCTTTATTTATTTCCTTAAATAGACGCCAGCATATCAAGCTATCCGAAACTGTCAAACTTTGCCAATCAACTTTGAATCTTATGCTTTAGCGATAAAGTTGAAAATCTATTACAGAAATTTGACAGATTGTAGTAGTTTGATGTGCTGGCTTCTGTACAAGATTATAAAAAGGTGGGGAAATAATCAAAGGGCTTAAAAAGTTCGTCCGCATTGCTGTGTGATACATTGCTGTGTGATACATAAGTACTAATTTTATGTTGATGCATGTACCTACTTAAATCTACTAAGCAAGAACTTGTTTGTGAATATTAATTAATAAATAAGACGTAAAATTTGCATGCCAGTAAGGTAGGTCAAGGAGAACGTTGTCACATGTTATTTTAACACCACTGTATACCCTTGATCAGCAAATAAATGATTTGATTGATTGATTGATTGTCAATAGGAAAAGTACCCAAAAGGCTGGCAGCATTACTACGTTGTATGGTGATGCTGATTTTTTGGCCAAAAAATAGGCCAGCCATGACTTTTGATTTTGATGTATGAGATGGCTATAACACGGCTAATTGACGCCTTTTGATCTCGTATAGAACTTGTACGAAAACAAAATAAAAAAAAAATTGCAGTGGGTAATATACAATTTATTAAACATTTTATATTCGTAATTCACGATTATTCACGTTTTTTTTTTCAATTAGCAGCTGTTCTCTTATTTTGTTATTAACTATCTTTGTTGTTTTGTACCTACATGAGTGATCTGTGGTCATTTTTAGGTTATCTCCGAATTTGTTTAATTACTTTAAAACTCGGATACTTGTGTGAAAATGAACACTTTTATTTAATAGTATATAAAGCGTAGTCTATAATAAATAAAGATTTATTGTGTTTCAACTTAAGACGGATTTCCATACATCGTTGGACATGATCCTTTCTTGCAACACAAAAAAATTAAATTGACTTTGGTATTAAGTAAGATGGGCTGGTGTCCACAACTGCATAACAAGCGAGTATTGCGACCACGTCAAACAGATTATTTTTGACTGTGTTTAGTTTAGTTTGTGATCTTCCTGTACAAGTCGCAATAAATACTTTTTTCTTTATTTCTGTAGTGTGTCAATTTGATAAACAGTTAGATCACCCTGACCGTGTTTGCAATTTGCTTTACCTTTTCGTCATACGAGTAAATATATTGTGTTTACCAAAGTTTTAGTTACTAGTGTTACTATGCCAGAGAAAACTTTGTAAAACCGCTAAAGTCCAACAGGCAATGACCCCGATTCTGTGGTTTACAAACTAAACTAAATTTAAGTTCAGTGCATCTTTTTCTTTCTATTTCATTAAGAAAAGGACAGAAGATAAATATTAGTTTAGTCCTGTCAAAATAGTCAGCGCCTGACGTATATTTAGTTAGAAGCCATATTTTTCTAAGTCTAAACTTGTCTATGGATTATCTAATTTGACAGGACTAAACTAATATTTATCTCCTGTCCTTTTCATAATGAAATAGAAAGAAAAAGATGCACTGAATTTAAATTTAATTTAGTTTGTGAAACACAGAATCAGGGCCATTGTCCTGGGAGTTATCCTAGAAACAAATTAAATAATGCCTACGTCTGCGAAATGAGCTAATTTACGGCAGTTTTGAAAAGACTTCTGGAAATATGAGACTTTTTATAATTAAGAAAAGGGCCTTTTTTTAATTCGTGTAAATGTATGTTATGTTTAACGACAGAAATTATGTTTTATTTCATAATTGCGGTCGGTTTTATGTTAATTATAGTTTAATTTAATTGTAGCAATATTTTTGCCAGGGGACAATAAAAATGTAATTTTTATTATATTTTATGTTAACAATATTAAAGAAATGTAGGTACCGTTTAAGTACCTAGGCACTTTTTATAGTACCTATTTAGTACTAATGGTATCGTTTAAGTACCTAGGTACTTTTTATAGTACTTAGTGCTCATTTTGGATAGTCTCTTACCATTTTTAGGGCTGGTGTCTTACATGTAAACTAAATAAACAAAAATGCAATAAAATAAAAATCTGTACAAAATAAATCAAAATGATAAATGATTTTATTTCTGTAAGTAGGGTTGTACAAACACTTTTACATGTCAATCATATTTACAAACTAGACGAGGTGGTGCCGGTCTAGATATAAAACAGAAAAAAAATACTAAAAATGTTGTAACCCCACTTTCATTATATACCCTCGTAACGGTCAACTGAACCTACCCAATTATATTCAACACCAACACAATTCCGGCACATCCACATCCTGCTCTCCAACAACACATCTTCAAGGTCCACGCCGCCAATCTTGTGATCAGCAGAGAAGCATCATCAAAGCCCTCGCCGGCCCCTTGAACACGCGCGAACAAAGGCTCTGCCGCCGCTATCGTTCTCATATTACCCGCCTTAACTGACAAAACTGATTTGAGAGTGCTTGTGTCTACTTAAGGTTTTTTTTATTTTGGCTGTCTTTGACGCCTTTTGAGAGTGTATTGTGTGTTTTGGGTTCAGCTGATTGGCTGAAAATTGTCCTAAGTACGGTCAACAGCGAAATTTTTAAAAACACTGTCATGTTCATATTAAAATAAAAACATGTGTTATTTAAATACCGCATTATAATTTCCACTGTGGCAACACTGTCAAAGTACAAATTAATAATATTGTAACAAACTTTTAAAATGTATTTCCACTGTGGCAACTAAATGTATTATTCTGCTTTGGCAACACTTGGAAATAACGGTTAAGGTGAATGGGAAGTGGTAGACATAAGAAATATTCATACAACTTTATAAGTGAGATTTGTACCATAAACACTTTTCACTAGATTTCTTCTTGTGGTACAAATCTAACTTAGGAAGATGTATTAATGATTCTAATGACTATAATTATGTGATTAAGTACCTGTTATAGTCGCGAATCATATTTTGATCAAGATACAACCTGACAATGACCTGCTAATTGCAAAAAACGTAAGAAAATTTGAATTTCGCGGTAATCACTGCGCAATCACCTTAAGATATTAACGTTATTTCTGGGTGGGGCAAATATCGTTTTAAAATGGTAAACTGTGTAGTGCAAGTCAGTCGTTGACGGATTGTGAAAGAGTACAGTTGTGCAATTAAAAAGTATCAGCAAGAAAAGGGTATTTTTCTTAAAAATCACTATTTTCCGGCATTTTAATATAATAGCTAAGAAGTATCACACACTACAATATGCCATGCGACGGGGCGTGGGAAACGGAGTCAAATTCCCCGCGCGGAAGCATGTTTTTAGTTATTTTTGTATGTAAAGAATCACGAGCGGGGGCTCGTTATTTTTAGTTTTAGTGAATGATCCGCCTAAGAGATAATCGTAATCTCGAAAAAATTACCAACAAAACTTAAAAACCTATTCAACCCAAACATATAGGACGGCTGACTATGTTTCCACGATTACCATGTTGGTCCCATGGAGAAAGTTCTTCAGTTTGATGGTCTGCACTATATCTTTAAATATGACCTCACCTTTCTGATACACGCTGTATAGTTTAAGTGTGCCTTAACTGACAAGTAAAGTACAGACTTTCAAATTCAGACTTTTCAAATTTCTTTAATAGATTTACAAATTTCTTTAATAGATTTTCAACATTATCGCTAAAGCATTAGGTTCAAGGTTGATTGAGAAAATTTGACAGTTTCGAGTATCTTGATGTGCTGGCGTTTGTATCTACTTAAAATGCTTTACCAATCTGTTTATGTGGTTTTAATTTTTTCTTGTTTTTATCTTAGTACTAGCGTCTGCCCGCGACTTCGTCCGCGTAAAATTGCAACCTTCCCACCGCGTGGGATCCGATACCAGCCCGAGCTACTACTTTTTTGGCGGTTATTATCGTTGTTTCTGACTTTTTTCATTTTGTTCGGCTCCTAAGGGTAATTGAAAAATAAAATAATAAAATAGAATAAAAAATAGAATAATGTACCCAAGATTTTCTAATATCTTTTCAAAAGAGTGTCCTTGGAGTTTCAGTTTTTTTTTTCAGTTTTTTTTTTCTTTATATTTTTTTCCGTAAGAACCTTGTACAGAGTATTAGAAATATAACAAAAAAAAAATCTGCCAAATCGGACAAGCCGTTTTCATGTTATGTCGTGACAACGGAAAACGGGTTTCATTTTTATATACTTATATAGATTCGTGGGATGATTATTTGATTTGATTTTTAACTGTTGAAATGTGGATTTACTGGAGGCACTTCTCTGCCCATCCCTTTGGGGATTACGGCATATTGTTATGTATGTTAATATTCAATGATGTTTTCGTTTTATGTCAAATATTATGGTAAGTTATACGAAAATAATATACTTTTTGAAGTGCTAGTTAAACTTGTACTCAAATTAAAACAAGAAACCCTTCACTTTATTGCTCTAAAGTCTTCTTCTACTATCTATCTATATATACAGGGTTACTGGTAACTCGACCACTTCCTTGCAGGAGGTAATAGGGGAGCTTAAATGTGTCAAATTTAACGCCCATATGTATGGCCGAAAACGAATACTTTTACAGTTATTTGAAATTTTAAATTACTCCAAATTTACACACTAAGCTTTTATTTATAGCTAACATTCTACACAAAGCTAACACAGCAAAATGTCTAAAAATATCAAATAATTTCAAGAAGTTTTTGTAATTATTTGTACGAGTAGTTGCATTTTTTTTTCAAATATCTCTTAAATTATTAGTTTTCGGCCATACATATGGGGGGTTAAATTTGTCACATTTTAGCTCCCCTATCACCACCGGCAAGGAAGTGGTCGAGTTACCAGTAACCCTGTATATAAAATTACGAAGTCTTGACTGACTGACATATCAACGCACAGCCTAAACCGCTGGTCCTAGAGACATGAAATTTGGAAGGTGTGATCTTTATGAAGAGTAGGTATCCACTTAGAAAGGGTTTTTCGAAATTCCACCCCTAAGAGGATGAATGGGGGAAGGGTGAGATTTCACGCGGACGAAGTCTCGGGCAGAAGCTACTAAAAAATAAAATGCCGTAGATTTATCTAAAAATCACTCATTAAACTAAACACTCCACAATTCAATTCTAACAAGAATTTAAAATCAAAACTACCCACAAACTAACAGAACAACAGTATCTTGAAGACATCGCGACATTGTCCCTTTGAAATTCCGCTAACTGTTCTCGAAGTCGGTTCGAGTCCCGAGTCGGGAACTAGTCGCAACTTTGTATAGCCGTAAGCTCCTGATAACAGATGCTCAGTTGATTTTATATTATTATTGTGAGTTTGTATCAAGTTGGAGGCTTTAATGGAGTTTGTTGTTGTGTTAAATGTTGCCGTGAGCTGATATAAATTTTATCTAACAGCTACTCTTTCATATTAAGTAATAGAAATGAAATCTGCTCTTCTCATGCTATTTTCGTTAGTAAGCTGTGTCGTATCAGTAAAAATAATCCTGTATGTTGTTGAAGTGAAAACTTTTTTAAGTGCACTTTGCGCTCTTTCTGATCAGTGAACGAAACTGTACAATTAAGCCGTGTAAGTACATGTTGTGTACCTTTAATTCTTTACATATAACAACTCAACATTGATTTTCTACTACCTACTTACCCTATTAAAAAAAATGTAAAATAATAAATATACTACGCGCTAAAATATTAATAAATCCGTTATATTATTTAGTAGCGTAGCACGGATTTACGCGTAGCACTTCGTAGCACTTACACGTACTTAGCTGATTTAGAATGACTACCGTAGCGCGCTCGTAGCATTTTACGTAGCACGATATTATCTATATAAAAGTAAAGTTATTGTTTATTAACTGTATCCAGTATTATCACGTACACCGTGGTTCTATGTAATGTATGTACATAATATGTGAATATCAGTACACTAAGAAAATACATCTAAGTATACAAATAGATAAAATTAAAGTGTCTGTTTGAAATGTCAAAGTAACAGCTTTTTACTGAATGCATATGAAAGTATGTACAGTACTTGTAACATTTTTTTTTGTCTGTCTGGTTGTTCCTGCTTATCTCCGAAACGGTTGAAATGATTTTAACGGGACTTTCACTGGCAGATAGCTGATATTATAAGGCGTAACTTAAGCTAAAGTTACTTACTTTATTTTTGAAAAATAATTAGGGTTCCGCGCAAAAATTAAAACCCATGAAATCCAATTAATTTTCCGACATGCACGCGAACGAAGTCGCGGGCACAGCTAGTTATTTTATAAAACTCGTAAGTGTAACCTGCATTCTCGATTTATTTGCCAAAAATATAAACAAATACTAGTTTATGGAAAAATAACTTTAAATCCTACACAATAAAGTTCAATTTACGCTACAACTTCAAACATTTTCATAACTTTTTCAATAGTGATAGTAACTCTGAAATCAACTTAATTACCATTAAAATAAAGTTGATATTTGTTTAACTTGAAATACCTAATATTAATTTGAAAAATAAGTTTGAATTGACTTTAGGTATCTAAATCTATATGGGTGAATCCATTTAGTGTTCAAGTACTTGGGGCATTATGTAACCGACGGCCTTGATGACCAAGTGGATATAGAGAGGGAACGTAGGGCGTTGGCAGTCCGTTGTAACATGTTGGCTCGTAGATTTGCACGCTGTAGCAGGGCAGTCAAAATAACGCTTTTTAAAGCTTATTGCCAAGTGTTTTACAGGTGCAGTCTATGGACCAACTATACTCAGCGGGCTATCAGCGCCCTACGGGTCCAATATAATAACGGGTTCAGGATGTTGATGGGGCTGCCCCGTTTCTGCAGTGCATCAGGAATGTTTGCACAAGCACACGTCGATGGCTTCCACGCCATCGTCAGACAGAAATCTGCCTCTTTGCTCTGCAGAGTGCGGGAGAGCTCCAACTCCATCCTGAAGACCATAGCGGGGAGGTGCGAGTCTCCATTATTAGGCGATGTTGTTCGACGATGTATATCGAACAACAGCCTTGTGGCCAAGTAAATAGATAGTAAGTTTACTAACATAGGTATAAGTTATCTTTTTGTTTACTAACCAATATGGATGCAGCTTATCCGAATTAAAGATTATTTTTTTTTTTTTTATTTATAAGAAAACTATCTACTAGCCTGCATGTGTTCCCTTTTGCAGACAACCTTCACAGAGCCTACTTATAAAAAAAAAAACAATCTAAGCTCTACAAATCCTATATCACTAAGATCTTGCATTGATTAAATTCTTAATCACTGTTCCTACATTAAAGCAGCCTTCAATACTACCTTTCTGTTCATCAGCTATAATCTGCGAGCTAAAAGCTATGCTTTCTGCCATAAGCCAGATTACCTAGGTAAGGGTGAAAACCTGATAAAATAATCCTTTGAAAAGAAATGCCACAATGAATGAAGAATGGCCGGGATTTGCAGACGAGCTTCTTAGGTACGAGGTTGAAAACCAGTATTATATCGACTGCCCCGTTGGTCTCGTGGTCGCAAGCGCGACTGCTGAGCGTGGGGTCCTGGGTTCGATTCCCGGGTCAGGCAAAGTGTTATTGAGTTTTTCCATTAGAAATTTCTTAGTAACAGCCCGGAGTTTGAAAGTTGGCGGTGTGATACCACCGTGCCTCGGAAAGCACGTTAAGCCCTTGGTCCTGCGCCTGATCTCTCTCCGGTCGTGTCGGATTGCCGTCCCATCGGACTATGAGAGTGAGGGAAGAGGGAATGCACCTGTGTCTGCGCACACACTTGTGCACTATAATATCTCCTGCGTACCTGGCTAGTCTCGGTTGAGATTGGACACCATAACCGAAATCGGTCGGGGAGGAGGCTATATCGATAGAACTTTTTGACTGTCATATTTATTATTTTAGTACTTAATATAGTCATAGACTTTTTTTTTCAGATTATTATAACTATTTACAATAGATACTAAATTAAATGACTAACTAACTTACTATACAAATAAATAAAAAAAACAAAGGATTCTTAGGCGTCGAAATACTCGTCCGCATCGCTGTCTACAGGAAACGTGCCCAGAAGACTGGCAGAATTGCCACGTTGAATGGCAATGTTAATTCTTTGGCCAAAGAACGACTCAGCCCTCTGGTTAGCCGCGGGAGACGCTCCGGGCGTCGGGAGCCGCGTAACGACTCCCGGCCGCCGTAGGCGCGGGCCTGTGGGCGGAGAGTAATGGGTAACTCTCCGTCCGATCAGGACCAGGCCCATGCCGGACGGCGCGTACGTGTTCCAAGCGCGCCTCAAAGAGATGTCAGCAATAAGGAAGGGGCCCGTAAGGGCCGTAGCCTGCCGGGGCAGCGGGATTGTCCGAAAGGGTTACCGCTACCCCGGAACATAAAGGGCTAAGGAAGGAACACGGGTGGGTTTTAGTCAGTAAGAGTCTGACACTCCCTTCTGCTCCACCCAGAGCGGGAGGGGTCATTTGATGATTTCCCATCCACAAAAAAAATCCCTTTGGTCACGTGAAGTGAAGTACATAGACATAACTGACAAAACAAAATCCTGACGAACCGTGTATTAATCTGTAACCGTCTGTCTGTGTTTGTTACTTCTTGCAACGAAAAGAGGTTTTTTTTCAGCATTATGATAATGCAAGAGAGTTATTATTTGTCGAAGTTAAAATTAAAAAGGAGAATTAAGTATATTCCCACCGCAAGTGACGATACTGACGTCGGTTCATCTAGCACCATTCAGAAGGTCTACATTCTATCAGCGATAACATGATGGAAATGTCAAAAATGTATTTGATTGAAAAAAAAAAAAAAAAACTAACGAAAACAATCAATCAAACAAACAAACTATCATCAATTATCGTTTATCAATCATTATAATATATCAATCTTGGTGAAAGTCGATGTAGAAATAATGAAAATTACGAAATGCTTTGAAAGAAAATGCCACAGAAATGCAAAAAAAAATGCTAGGCCCTCTGAAAACTCAGTCAGTGAACTAATTTCTCTAAAAACTCGCATCAATACAAATGTACCTACGTCTAAAGCTAAATACAATCCATCCTACCCACTAGTTCACACATTACATTTTAAACTATTACCTTTAAAATGTCCATTGATGTCCCATCGGTATAAATAAAGAGTTCGCAACAGCATTCCTTAATTAATTCATGTGCCAATCGATTTGCACTTGTTTTGTTCGACTTTGCGTCCTTTTACGACGACGCGGCGCGCGGCGGGCCAAAGGATAACTCGTTTTTGCATAGTGTTGTAAGTTTAAATATCGATGCTACACTGTTACATTATATTATTACATTTCTGTTTTTTATCCATTTTCGGTGAGTTTCCCTTCAAAAACTCTCAATTTTATTCAAACTTTTCCTTTTTTGAAACGATAATAGCGCAGAAGCGTCCTCTTTTTTTTGTAGCCAATGTTCTATGTTCTATGTTATGGGTTTGGTTTCCGCACTTAGTCCTTTAAATGGACCATTGTGCGTGGGCCATGGCGGCCGTCGGTGGATATTCCAACCAGCCCACCTCCCTCCAGAAGCTGATTAGGTCTCCTGGTTTATTGAGAACATCTGTGTACGATCTGGGTGTCCCGAGGGTTTCTGATCTAATCTGGGTGACGCCTGTGCACTCAAAGAGCAAATGCGCAATGGTTTCATCAGCCTCCATGCAAGCTCTGTACAGGGGACTGTCCGTTATTCCTATTTGTAGCCAATATTGTGTCCCATTGCTGGGAAAAACTCTTCCCTTTTTCCAAACCTTTTTCCAAGTCTTGTGCAATCTTTGGCCACGTAGGTCAAACACGATTTGATCGTCACATCACCTTCGCCGCGGTGCTCGCTTCGACGAAAATGTTCTCCCTCAGACTTCCAGTGACTAACATCTTTGTCCATTCAAACCATATCAAGCAGCATCCACTATTGAAACAGATACAGCAGTTGTTGTTTCACAGTAGCCTGTAAAACTCTTAAAGGACGCATCGACAGTCCAGAACTCCACTTCTGTCGGCTATTTGTTCCCGACACAATCTGTTTGCGCCGCCGTCATCTAAAACTGTCGCCAGAGCTGAGTCCCCAGTGTGTCGTACTTTAAGGATGCTTACCTTGCTCCTGACCACCGATTTTGAATTTGATCTGTTTGGCGATGAATGGAGTAGAATAATGCGTGTATGTCTGATGTTTTGTGAGTAAAAGTATGGTAGGGTGTCCTCTATTATGTGTTAGTATTTGAATTTTTTTTTTGTATACCATACCTGCTTCAATCTCTGTGTTAATTAATGTTATCGGTGTTACCGTTTTAGTTAACAATAAACATACACACACAATAATTAGAAAGACCATGTTCAGCACTGAAATTCGCGATACCTACCTACTTAAATCCAACAAAAAAATCTCTTTGCATTTTTTGTTAAGTCCGTCTACAATTACTCTAGTGTACATAAAGTAATGTTAATAATGTTTTTAGTTAACTATTATAACGTAGTATAAAGCAAACAGTTATGACCTAGTCTATGAAGTAAGTTGCAGGTAATCGTCATAACATACAAAAGTGGTTATTTCAAACGTGCATTTAATATCGTTCAAACATACCTTCGCATAATTTTCATATATTTTCCGCTGAAACTTGACTAATAAATTAACACTTATCAAAAAAGTATCGCATTTTTTTATAAATAAACTGGTATTTTAATTTATTTATTTGGTTACTTTAGTAAAGTTAAAAATAAAAGTTATATATGTGCTGTAGGTAAGCTTCATTAGTAATCGCAAATATCTGCCTAAAAATTTTTTTTTAGAACCAATCAGAATAAAAATTTCTGTGTTTAAATAGGTTAAATTAAAAGAAAAAAACTTGTGACTGACTTGTGAGCCAGAACATGTTTTTTTATTACAGAAATATAAAATAAATCATCATCTGTAGTAAATAATCTTCTTTTTAAGTAACAAAGTTGTTCCCCACGGTTTCACCAGCATTATTATCCCGTGAGAATATTGAGATAAAAAGTATTGTTTGTCCTAATGCAAACCATGGTCTTTTTTTTTTGTGGATGTGAAATCATCAAATGACCCCTCCCGCTCTGGGTGGAGCAGAAGGGAGTATCAGACTCTTACTGACTAAAACCCACCCGTGTTCCTTCCTTAGCCTTTTGTGTTCCGGGGTAGCGGTAACCCTTTCGGACAATCCCGCTGCCCCGGCAGGCTTCGGCCCTTTCGGGCCCCTTCCTTGCTGCTGACATCTCTTTGAGGCGCGCGTGGAACACATACGCGCCGTCCGGCACGGGCCTGGTTCTGATCGGACGGAGGGTTACCCATTACTCTCCGCCCGCAGGCCCGCGCTTACGGTGGCCGGGAGTCGTCACGCGGCTCCCGACGCCCGGAGCGTCTCCCGCGGCGGCTGGGACGTGAGGCTCTCTCCCTCAGCCGTCCCGCCACCTCCTTCGCTAGCATGACTGCTTCGCAGAAGGAGGTGACTGCCTCCCACTCCCTCTCGCCCCGGACCATGGCTTGAACCAGGGCCGGAAAAAAAAAACCATGGGTTAACCATGTGTACACCTCTGTATAATATTAGTCTACACAAGCCATAATATTTAGTGATGTAATTTTTAACAGTAATGGTGTAATTTTTAAACAATACTCTGTTCAAAATTTGTATATCAAGAAATGTAACAAAGAAAGTATTATGAAGAAGTAAAATCTACGGTTAGATAATACATTTGAAATGCTTAATGGCGCTGAAGACATTGATAGGCGGTAGGCGTGAATTAATGTAGTGCAACGTGATTGAAATTTAGTATTACGTGTGGCATAATTTGAATAAATGTTTGTTATGTAGCAATAGAACGATGATATATATAGTCGGTGTTGATTATATAATTAAATACTATAGACGAGCAAATTAGCAGCAGTTAACAATCCATACTATATACTTTATTCATATTATTTTTAAAATTATTAATTCGAAATTCAGTCTATGTGTCTGAATTGTGTTTTTACTACCGCTGAACCGATTGTTATGAAATTTGCCCTTTCTCTCTCTATGTCTGGGACCTGGAAAAGGACTTTTTTACTCTGGTAGTACGTTCCAAGCTACGTGAAGCCGCAAGCAAAACCTAATACAAGATATTAAATAAAAAAAGTACTACAAGAAGGGTCAAACAATAGGTAAAATACATAAATGAAGGCTGTGTTAAAATCAAATCGGCACTAAAACTAATTCCAAAATCAAAACTAGCAAACCAATAGCAGTGATGGCCCAGTGATAACGGCTATGATTTACGAGTTGTAGGTCGTAGGTTCGAACCCCGTCAGGCGCTTTACTTTGTGTAAATTATTTCATCACCATTGCTCTTAAAACGGTGAAGGAAAACATCGTGAGGAAACCGGCATGTCCTAGAACCAAAAATTCGAAGACATGTGACATCTACCAACCCGCACTGGGCCCGCGTGGTGGATTACTCCACTCCCTCTCACAGAGAGGAGGCCTGTATCCCAGCACTGGGAACAATAAAGGCTGCTTATGTAAACCAATAGCACACCCTTAAACAACTAACCAACATCGATAAAATTCGTATCGACATGCCCCCTCACTAGCATCCAATTCCCTTAACGCCGGCGTCGTCGCCTGATATACGCCATGCGACAGATCGACAAAATCTTGTAAATATTGATTAAATCCTTACTTATTTACTCACCGCCCCGCGGGACTTACAAAAACTTTTGGCAATGGGAACTGTATACGCAGTAAATAGGGAACATATGCCCGTTTATTTATGCACAGATTGTCCGAAAATTGTGGTCGAAGTTGCGGAATACCGCGGTTTTTCCCGGTGGGATTCAATATTCAGTCTAAATGACCCCGGGAATGCTCGGAAATGTACATAAGAATGACGGTTGGATTGCAATGGGTCATCCCAAGGCGATTTTTCTTAGAAAAACGGCAATGTCGTACAATATTAAGTATTGTGTTGTTTTCTAGATACGATAGTGTACGTAGATTCAATTGAAATTGATTAGGGTGCTGAAAGATATTCTCGATTTTATTCTTTTTATAGATGTCGTAGGTTTTCTCTGAGGTCTCCATTGAGGATTGGATGCCTAAATTGAGTTATTCCGGTCGGATCTCCTGATCTGAAGGCCAATTCTCGTAATTTAAAACGTTCAAAATCTAGTCGCAGTCTCATATCGGTGACAAACAAATGTTAAAAGCTCGTCAAAATGTAAGGAAATTAGAGGTATTTTGGACAGACTGAGATTGAGATCAGCCGATCGATTCTGCAAAAATCTCACCGTGAAAAGTTAGGTGAAGTGAGTTTAGAGTAAGCTGTCAAGAGTATCAATCCCTAGCATCAGGATGACACTGACAGCTCACTCCACGCTGTGAGATAGTTACAGAATCGCACTGCAGACTGTGAACGTTCTTAAAATTACGAGAATTGCCCCTCTGATGCTCCGCTGGTTATTATTATGTTCTGATCCACTATAAACTTTGTCATTCTGGTCTGATCCACTTACTCTTTTTATTTTATTCCTGACGGATACACTAGTTATCTATTAACAGATTTTTGAGACAGTCAGCAACAAAATATACGTATACAGGGTTTATTAAAATACATAATTATGTTCGTAATTCTTATTGTAACGGACAAATGTATCTTAGTATTGAGAAACGATTCGTGTGTGGGAGATGGCCACCATTTCAGTCAAAGCAAAGTTATCTTTGTGTGTTTGATGATTGATATTATTGTAGAGACTAGCTGTGCCCCGCGGTTTCACCCGCATAAGTGTCGATCCGGTGAGAATATCGGGATAAAAGGTATTCCATGTGTTAATCCTGGTTATAAACTATCTGTGTGCCAAATTTCATCTAAATCCGTTCAGCCCTTTGTGCGTGATGAAGTAACAAACTTATGAACACACTCACAAACTTTCGCCTTTATAATATTAGTGTGATTTATTTTTAATAGGTTTCAGAAAATAGGAAAATGCTTAAGAAGGAAGCTTTAAGCTGCTCATTCATTGATAAACAATTATTACGTGAGACTACGTGACTGGTGAATTGAGGATGTACGATCGGTAGGTACACCTCTGCGCAAACCCTTTGGGTTTTAAAGGTGTTATGTTTGTGTTATAATTTACTTAATAAAATCTTAAAGTATTGCATCACTTTTCCGTAGGCAAACAATTCAAAAGAAGAATTTACCAACATTTTTTAGAAAAAAGAAAGATAATTTGTTTATTCTGCACAACCAAAACGTACATTACAAAAAAAAAAGACATAAAAAAGTAATAAAAAAAAATCGACTTCAAAAAGAAATTGACTCAAAATTATGAAATAACTTTAATTTCGGAAGTCGGTGTCTTGGGATCTGTATTTTAGTTTTAGTTTTTCAATTTACATACATACGTGTCGAATTGAAACCTCCTTTTTTTTGAAGTCGGTAATACACATGATACAACGTAGGAGGAGGAAGTATACCACGCAGAGCACTGATTTCAACCGCACTTGGACGAACCGCACCTGAGCGCTTCCACTAACCGCACTGAAACAAAATTTTGTAACGTGGGGTTAATGGAACTGCTCAAGTGCGGTTCGTCCAAGTGCGGTTGAAATCAGTGCTCTGAGTGGAATACCTCATAATAAGTTGTCAATTTTGTCCATTGCTTGGTCACCGATCATTGTTTGCTTTCAAACCGACTTCAATGTAGGAAGAGGTTGTGCATTCGACATCGATAAGTTTTTTGTTCTTTTTCTCTTTGAACTTAATAATCAGAAACACTAAACCTCAATACATTTATCCCCAACAAAATTTACAAGTCCAGCCCAAAAAATCAGTCGCCCTTTAGAAGTAGGTACTATTGTACTACTGGGTACATACTTATTAAGCAAGTTCTTGATTTACGCGAGTTCAACAAACGTTGGAGCACATCTGTTACTTGTGGTTCCTATGTATTTCGTATTATACTTTATGATTTAGAACCCTATTTTTCTTGTTCATTTGTTTTCGGCTACGGCTCCTGAATTTTGAGGGGTTGTGGCTTTGGTGATTACGGAGCCGTTTGTGTCGTGATTATTATTTATTCAGTGTACACATATTACCGATAAAAGTTACATAACATACATAATGAAAATTGAAATGTAAAGTGATGGCCTGAAACACAGGTTTGAATAAACCTAGTTCGGGCGGTTCGGGGGTAGTCTTAACTCTAATTCCGAACAATCACTTCTTGAACCTGTTTTAAAAATATTTTAGTTTTAGGTTAATTTTTAGGCACTATAATAATTGTATGGAAAATTTACTTCTCTTGGCTTCCTTTTGTAAAAGTTTTTATTATATTATTATTATTATAATCAGCCGGTAATGTTCCCACTTCTGGAACATTATAGGCATCCTCTCTGTAAGAGAGAATGGGCCGTAATCTACCACGCGGGCCCAGTGTGGGTTGATAGATGTCACAAATATCTTCGATTTTTAGGGTTCCGTACCTCAAAAGGAAAAAACCGAACCCTTATAGGATCACTTTGTTGTCCGTTCGTCCGTCCGTCTGTCTGTCAAGACCCTTTATCTCGGGAATGCGTGGAGGTATCGAGTTGAAATTAGAATCATATATTTGAGTCTGCGGTCCCTTGAAGCTGTGAAAAAATCAAATTTCTAAGTTAAGGTAAAAAGATACGGCCGCTTATGCCGCAAAAAGTAAATTTCGTTGAGTAAATTTCATGATTCTAAGTCAACGACGGCGTTGACTTAGAATCATGAAATTTACTCAACGGGAAGTACCCTATACATTTTGATTTCCTTGAGAGTGTTGAAATATACATTTTTTGCGGCATAAGCGGCCGTATCTTTTTACCTTAACTTAGAAATTTGATTTTCATGATTCTAAGTCAACGACGGCGTTGACTTAGAATCATGAAATTTAGCACAAGACGTAAAGAAAAAAATCCGAAAACCGAAAATTTGTAGTTACATACCTACTTTGTACGGAACCCTCCTCGGTGCGCGAGTGCAACTCGCACTTGACCGTTTTTTTTTGTTCTAGGACATGTCCGTTTCCTCACAATGTTTTCCTTCACCGTTTTGAAAGCAGTAGTGATGAAATAATTTATACAAAGTAAGACGCCTGACTGGGTTTGAACCGTCGACCTACAAACTCGTAACGTGAGTTACAGGTCCACTGCTCTCGATAAAAGTTACTAAGTAAATAAAACAAATAGTTTTGTTATGCAACGAGTGGCATAGCTAAAGCCTGTTAAATCGGCGGAGAAAACCTGAAAAGCTCAGTCGGGAATCAGTAACAAGCTTTGTGATCATTGCTCGTTCCTTATCTCTAAGAAAAAAGCTTTGCCAATGGAATTTTTATAGGTAACTAGGTTCAATTCGCGGCTTTGCACACTAGGATGCCGGGAATTATGCCACGGAATTATGCACTTTTTGTCCGGGTAACACGTTTACCCGGACAAAAAGTAACCTATGTTCTTTCTCAGGATGCCATCTATATCCTTGCCAAATTTTAATGCAATCCGTACAGTGGTTTAGGCGTGAAAAGGTAAAATACAGAAAGAATAACTTTCGAATTTATAACATTGGATATATTTAAACGATGAAGTATAAATAAAATAGGTATAGGTACTTAAATCTGATATCTATATATATCTTTTTTTTAAATTATTTTAATGGCCTGGTTGCTGGGACCTTTTAGCCAAGTCTTTATTTGGTTCTCTAATTAGATAATTCAAAGTCCTGACTGACTGATATATCAACGCACAGCCTAAACCGCTAGTCCTAGAGACATGAAATTTTGAGGATGTGTTCTTTGTGAAGAGTAGGTATCTAATAAGGAAGGGTTTTTTTCTAAGTTCCACCACTAAGAGGGTGACTGAGGGGAGGGTAAAATTTCACGCGGAAGAAGTCGCGGGCAGAAGCTAGTTTAGTATAGTAAACAAGCTGAGGGAATTTAAATTACAATTTAATAGGTATATGCGATAAACAATAAATATATTACACAATTTCAGAATTGGCTGCCCCCTATAAGCCCCCAAAATTAAACAGATCCAGCACATAATTCCCAAAAACCACTTAGATCCACTTAAAGTTCGTATCAAACTAAAATCTAAAGATATACAATATTAGAAGTAACGTGTACTATATAACGTGAACGGCGTGAATACCTTACCGTAATCCTTTTTAACTGCACCCGGCGAAGGGATTTGCGTAAAGCTGGTGTTTCACAGTTGAAGCGCCGCGATCGTTACCGCCATTTATCTTACTCGCGATGTCTTAAAGTTGTGAATTTGAAATTGTTGTTGTGGTATATTAACTTGTAGTTAGTGTTTTTTGGTATACATTTGGTATGCAAACCGCTCTACCCCCCCTTCCCTCAACTGCCTCCATTGGTCTCGTGGTCGCAAGCGCGACTATTGGGTGCGATTCCCGGGTCGGGGAAAGTGTTATGCCATAGGGAGTTTCTTATCTAACAGCCCGGAGTTTGGAAGTCAGCGGTGTGATACCCTTGTGCCTCGAAAAGCACGTTAAGCCATTGGCCCTGCGCCTGGTCTCTCTCCGGTCGTGTCGGATTGGCGTCCTATTGGACAATGAGTGTGACGGAAGAGAGAGTCCACCTATGTCTGCGCATACACTTGTGCACTATAACATCTCTTGCGCCGAAGGCTGGCCTCAGCTGAGATTGGTCGCCATGGCCGAAATTCGGTCTGGAGGACTTTATTTATATATACAAAATTTAAAAAAAAACATAGCCTAGCATGGACTGTGACGTCATCTTCAGCCCTAATACATGAATGGCTTAATGTTAAACCAATTTATGCCTCAAAAATGATGACGTGAATCCATTTTATTGCAAAGTCAAAAAGTCAAAGTTAAATCATTTATTTCAAATAGGCACTTAAAAGGCACTTTTGAACGTCAAAATTAAAAATTAAAAAATAGAATTTATTCTAGTCGCCCATTCCAAAATGTAGTTTTCGTGTGGAGAAGAATGGGCAAGAAACTCCACCGTTACTCTTTTAAAATGTTTTACAAGTTTTTGTATACATTCATTATATAATTATATGTGAAGACGATGCACCTAAAATAAAATTTAGTCTACCAAAAATGGTAAAAGAATTAAAAATATAACAGACTGGTAAATCAATTATGTGATAGATACATGGTGCCCACATATTTACAAAGATTGTAAAATTTTACTAGTATTTTAAAAAGTGTGTGAGTTACATTTGTCACAGAATGTAAAAAACAATGTATTTAAAAAAAAAATGTGTATGTATAAATTAAATTAGCAACCAGTTTGATTTTGTCTAGTGTTGCATCAGCATATTCTCACAATTGGCTCTCACAATGATATATCTCAACAAAAAACTAAAATAATACGCAACTTTTCTCCCCGTAATATAAAATAATAACGTCAATTCCCCTCAGTCATGTCTACGAAAATAATAAAACGTAATATAATATATTCTATATGAGTTAAACATCGTTTGTTTTGCGTTTCGCGTTGGCTGGGTGGTGCACGTGAGATTCATGAATATAATGATATAATGCCGTTTTTATTGTAGCTCGCGTGACTTTATGGAACATTCTGGACCGATGGCCTGTTGTCTGTGTTTTATCGAGGGCGGAAATGCTAGATTTCTAATATTACTAGCAGAGATTTTTACGGAGCAGAGGGACGAAACAGGCATAAAATAGAATTATAGAAAAAACTTTTTTGTGGACGGTGGTGTGTTGTTAACCGTTCTGTATCTATGTATCAGTACATAATCAGCCTTTAACGTTACGGGACACAGGCCTCCTCACAGTGAGAGGGAGTGGGACGTAATCCACCACGCGGGCCCAGTGCGGGTTGGTAGATGTCACATGTCTTCGAAACTTTGGTTCTAGGACATGCCGGTTTCCTCACGATGTTTCCCTTCACCGTTTTGAGAGCAGCGGTGATGAAATAATTTACACGTAAAAGGCAAAAAAGTAAAACGCCTATATAGTGCCTAGTGTCTTTGTATAAGTAAACACCTTGTAATTAATTGACAGTCCACGTTAGATTTTTCTGTTTTGTTAAGATGTTAAGTCTTTTGAAGTGCTTAAATAATATAAATATACTAGCTTCTGCCCGCGATTTCGTCTGAGTTAAATGTCTTGTTTCCCCGACTGACCCCATTGCATCGCATCGCCCGCTCGCGCTATTACTTAGTTTTCGTTTACCATTCGTTGTGACTTTTAATGTTTGATCGGCTTCTAACATTCGTAGCGCGATGTTAAATAGCATTAAACCTTCCTTAAGAAATTCACTATCAAATGCAAAAAGAAGTTTTCAAATCCAACTGGTAGTTCTAGAGATTAGCGCATCCAAACAAACAAACAAACTCTTCAGCTTTATTATAGGAAGTTTGTGAGTGTGTTTGCATGTTTGTTACTTCTTCACGCACAAACGGCTGGACCAATTTTGATAAAATTTGATATGGAGGTAGCTGACACCCTAGATTAACACATAACTTTTTATTCCGATATTCCCACGGGATCGACACTTATGTGGGTGAAACCGCGGGGCGCTGCTAATTAGCATATTAGATATCTATTACCTACTGTATATTTAGACTTCAGCGTTATTATGTTACTGTAAATAATTTCATGTCCATTTTTGACATGCCTGTGAGCCGTCACTTTACACACAGACAATTGTCTGATCACCTTATCTTCTTCGTGACTCAAATTATTCCTTTTAAAATGGTAAAGTAGCATATTCTTTGCGAGGAAAAAAAAAACTGAAACATTTTTTAGTTTTTACCAAGTAATTAATTCATAATCTACATAGTCTTTTCCCGACTATGTCAGGGTCGGCTTCCAGTTTAACCGAATGGAGCTGAATACCAGTATTTTACATGGAGTCACTGCCTATCTGACCTCCACAGCCTAGTTACTGGGTAATATTCCCCTTGGTAAGACTGATTTTTCAGACTTTCCGGATTCTGACTACCAGTAACGACTGTCAAAGATCCGCGAATGACAGCTGGGACCAACGGCTTATCATGCTTTTCGAGGCACAGAGGGGTCTCGGTATGTAAAGATGGTCACCCATCCACAGACCAACCGCGGCAAGCGTAGCTTAACCTGATCAATCGACCTGTGCAGCTGTTATAATTTGGCCACAGGTCTTTACCAAGTAATTACTCCATTATTTAGCTACGGGTCCGTCTTTACCAAATAACTGTTCCTTTAAATTAGGTGCTTTTACGCTTCCCAAGGTTATTTCCATATTTATTATCATGAGGCTGATAATGGCAATCTGACCTTTCCCAACCACTTCCAAAATTGCTCGCAAGCACCGAATAATAAAGTACCCATCATACTTGAAAGGCACCATCCGATAACAGCAGTGTTTCCAAAATGTTAATAAAATAATGTGATGATGTACTTTGTAACGATGCGCCATTAAATTTACATTAATCACGGCAAGGATTGAAAGTTTTCGTGAAGTGTGCCAAGTTTGCTTTGTAGTGAACAGTTTACTTGATGTTGCTATGGAGATAGAAGATACTTGCCTGATTTGTGTTTTATTTTTCGACTAGTTTCTGCCTGCAACTTCGTCCTCGTGTTCTTGTTCCTCGATACTCAATACTTTATTGCATTCCATAATGTGCACATATAACAGTTGGTATGTTAAAACATCGAATCAATTATGGACCCTGTCGGGCACAGCAAAGTTAAATTTAATAGGAGAGAGGATGAAGGCGCTTTTTGTTAAGAAAAAAAAAACAAATATTAAATTGAAATAGTAAGTATCATTTACTTTTTTTTTGGTATTTATATTTTATATAAGTATTTATATATTAGGTTTTAAATTATATTTATATATTTTTATATATTGCACGATTTACATTATTAGCACATCCCCCATCGCCGTCGCATCGCATCGCTTGCCCGCGCTATTCCTTTGTTTTCGCGTTCTTTCTTACTTTTTTTTTCCTTTTGCCTGGCTTCTAAGAGTCTTAGCTTGATGTCAAATAACCTATAGCCTTCCCCAAGAATTAGGCCATCAAATTCAAAAATATTTTTTCAAATCCGACTGAAAATTTCAGAGATTAGCGCGATCAAACAAACAATCTCTTCAGCTTTATTATTAGTTTAGATTATATTTTGAGCGTCTCGTGGTTAACTGGTAACAGTCGCACGGGTCGATCAAAGGATAAGCTACGTCTACCGCTTCCAGTTTGCGGATGGGTGACCATCTATTACCGAGACTTCTCTGTGCTTTGGAAAGTAAAGCCATTGGTCCCGGCTGTCATTCGTAGATCTTTGACAGAAGCCCAAAAGTCTGACAACAAGTCTTACCAAGGGGTATTGTGTTACCCAGTATCTGGGTTGTGTAGGTCAGATAGGCAGTCGCTCCATGTAAAATACTGGTATTCAGCTGCATCTGGTAAGACTGGATTCCGATACCAACAGTGTTGGGAAAAGGCTAGGCAGATGATGATGATAATTTTAAAGCAGTTGTTACTAAGGGGTGCTCTTGGTTCAGTTTGTTAAAGCTCTGATGATAGACCGGCACCCTTTTGTGTAACATATTTTCAATCAGAATCTGAATCAATTTGAAGATATTGCTAATACATTTCTTCGTAGGTTCGAAAAATATGTCTACTTAACAACGTAAATAACGAAATGAATGTTGTTGAAATTTCAAAATAAAAGCTATCGCTACTGATAGTGTGTTACGCAAATACCTCGAGGCTTCACACCTTAAAATATCGGTTGAAATGTTGGTTTCAGACGTAACTGATTACCTATATTGGACTCTGAGTTAAATTCAAAACTGCGTTCTAATGATCTAATTGAATTAAATGATTTGACTTTGACTTGCGTAGTTCGTAAATCTCTTCTTACAGACTTCTTCGCTCAATGAGGCAATAGTTCATACAACGATAATAAATTAACCAACCATCAACATTTATATGTGTCCCAAAACATGCAATCAAAGTGACCTTTGCGATGCCACAGACGACGACGCGGAACAGGCGATGTTTTAGGCCACACAAAATTTGAAATACTGTCGTGCCAGCGATACCAAGAAGAAGAAGCAAAATTGATTGTGGTATTGACTATCTAGGATGCCTACAGCAGTCTACTGCTGGACACAGGCATCTCCATTTGCACGCCATTCAGCTCGATTCTCAGCAACTATCATCCAGCTGCCACCAGCCACCCTACCCAGCTATCTAGGATATGCCAGAGAAACTTAAATATGGTAACGTACAGGCTGTAATCACAACAAAAACAACAAACAAAACTTTCACTTAATGCTTACGTTGAAAACAATTCTCAGAAAGTACAATATTCCACAATGATACTCGTATTACTTCGAAATGTGACAGCAATATCGGGGTGTACGTGAATGAGCACTCATAATGTTTACAAATAATATTATGAATCAACATTTCAGACTACCTCACTCTACTGAGAGTGAAAGGATTGTAAGCGAGTCATTCATTCGTAAACAGGTGTCTCGTTCACCTTTTCATTCAATTTTGATCGTTCTGAAAATGAAGAGAAATGTGGTCAAGGTTTTCACTGTGCTTAGCGGATTTTGTATTGGACATGGAAGAGTAGCATTTTGGAGTTTTATTTGTCATAAAAAGAACGAATGAAGGAGTTTATATTGTTGGTTTAAAATTAGGTATGAAGAATGCATGTGTTGTTGCGGTTGTAGGCTTCGTTTCTTGTTCACGATATATTGTGAACTTTAAGGTATCTTTGGTAAAAAAAAAATTCTCTCAAATACTATGTTTTCATCAAATGTTTACTCATGTAAGAAACAGCGCAGATTCGTGTGATTGATTAAGCTCATCCCTCTCACGCGAACTTATCGATGTATTCCGGTTATTGCGGATTAGGGTTGCGCCGGCTTTCCGCTAAGTTCGGGCGTTTTAGGTCAATTGATAACATAGGAAGCGTAGCTAGATAGGTTTGGGAAGTTTCGGATGATTCAAGGCTGTCTGTTCACACTTGTGTACCTCCTTTATGAAGGTTTTTGACCAATAACAATTATAATGAGTAATAAAAGCCTGATCGGCAAAAATGATGAACTTCCGAATAAAACTCTATCCCTAATGGATGGATAAATTCTTAAAAATTCTTCCTTGGTACCTCCTAATCTTCGTAACTTAAGAAACTCCTGTGCAAGATGTAATTTTTCTAGACCTAGCATTTTAGGCTCTGCGTTGTCTTTCAGTGCATTTAGGATTTATAAACTGAATTGAAATTTACCCACGATTTGTCAAAAGTATAGAACTTTGGAACATAATATTTTCAAACCAGGTACCTATGTAGCTAGCTGATAGTTATATTGACAGTTTTATTTTGCACAAAAATACAGTTTACCTTGCAAACAAACACGGAAGTTTATAAATTTCATTTTTCCGAGCGCAATAATTTGTTCAGCGTGAAAATTAATAAAAAAAAACTTTGCAAGCAAAACAGGTGGCCATGTTCGAACAAGTCAACTCGGTTTAATTTCCGGTCTGTTGCCATGGCAACGGTTCCAATAGCGCCGTGTCCGCTTTTTTGCTCAGAGCAATTTAATTGCAATCGCTATCCGTTGAGTATTACTTTTATTACGTCGTGAGAGAAATTTTAGTGTATTTTTCATGTAATTGGTTAAGTGTGATTTTAATTTTCGTAGGAATTGTAATGACTTTTTTTCAATCAATCAAACTTTGCGATATGCATCGATGCAATTCTTACACACGTGTTTGTCTAACTACGATATTCTACTAGCAAAAGTTTGCATACAACTTTAAGAATTAGCGTCGTAATGGTTACTTTTATCTTGTAAATTATGACGGCATAATAGTGGTGAATACATAGCATTAGTACTTAATAACACGAAATGATATCGATTGAAACTAAAATCAATGTAGGTAACTTTTTAATAAAGCGATTTCCTTGAGCTTTGGTTTTCAAAAAGCATCGTACAGAACAATCGATTTGAGCTATAATGCTAGTTTTAACGTGGTAATGCAAAGTCTATCTATCAATATATACTGAAGAAATCCTATCGCTGTTTAATTAAATTAAGAGGCTCTTCTTAGAGTCTCTATAATACCCATATCATGATATGATCCCTCACAACAATAATAGCGACACCATTTTGAACTGGAAGTTCTATTACAGCAGTAGTTCCAATCTGGGAGTATGCAAAACTTCCAGTACCGTTCTTGGGTAATACATCAACGTCATATGCACCATAGTGTGGTCTGTAATGGCACTTGACCCTGGCCATTAGTTGGCCGAAGTTGGGCCAACTTTGTGCTCCATTCTGCCTGAATTGGGACGCCTTTGTGTTAAGGGTTGAGCAAGCAGGTGTTTCTTGTTAAGTTATGCAGATGAAGTTCTGAAATAGTTTATAGGAGAACTGCCCTATAAGTATTGTTGTTATTATCCATGTTTTGATTTTATCTAATTTATTGGTCAGTTTCCTTTACGAGCCTATTACACGACATAAATCAAAAATTTTTTCTCAACTTATTTAAATTGCTTTCAATCAATCAACTCAGCCTATCGCAGTCCACTGCTGGACATAGGCCTCTCCCAGGCTGCGCCACAAGACCGTGTCCTCCGCCTTCCTCATCCAGTCCATTCCAGCCACTTTCTTTAGGTCGTCCGTCCATCTAGCTGGGGGACGTCCTACACTACGCTTGTCGATACGCGGTCTCCACTCAAGGACTCGTCTGCTCCACCGGCCATCGGTCCTTCGACAAACATGGCCAGCCCACTGTCACTTCAGTTTGCTCACTCTGCAAGCTACGTCGATAACTCCGGTTCTTTTCCGGACAATTTCATTCCTGAATTGCTTTAAAAAGCAGTAATTTTGGTATTTAATTTCGAATAGCAAGTTCCTGCCGAAAACTGTGACTTTAAAATCATGCAATATGTTCAAGCAGAAGAAGCAAGAAGGAAGGAAAGAAAGAAGAAGGGGCTCGTGGCTCAGTATCTAGACCCCTCCGTGCCTCGGAAAGCACGTTAAGCTTGTCTCGGCAGTCCGTGGAGTTTCTTGCCGGTTCTTCACCATAGGAAACGACCAATTGGAACCGTGTACCTAGCTTCTTACGTTTCATAAGTGCCCTTGTAGGCTTATGTGAAATAAAATATTTTCATTTCGATTTTGAGTCATTCTTGGATCTTTGACAGTCGTCACGGGTCGTCAAAAACACGAAAGTCTGACAACTAGTCTTACCAAGGGGTATTGTGTTACCCAGTAGGTACCTAAAGGTGTTGTGGCGGTCAGATAGGCAGTAAAATATAGTATATAATATACTAGCGGCCTGTCCCGGCTTCGCACGGGTGGACATTTATTTTTTAAACATTTTATTTTTTCTTGCAATTAAAAAGCCTATATTAATCAGTGGTAATGTAGCATTCAAATGGTGAAAGAATTTTTAAAATCGGTCCAGTACTTTTTGAGCCAATTCGTTACAAACATACATACAAACCTTTCCTCTTTAAAATATTAGTATAGAAGTATAGAATATAATAGAGTATAGAAGTATAAAATATAGAAGTATGGAATGCATTGCCAGTTCAAATAAAACGCGCGCAATCGTTAGCTGTGTTTAAGAGACTGGTGAAGGAACATTACTTGTTGTTGTGATCTTGTTTTCGTAACGCAATAATCTGTAGTCGTCATTTATTTTCGTTGTTTGTATGTATATTTAGTATGTATTTATTTATGTATCTATTATACAGCTTGTATGTATATATATATATTATATTATCTATGTATCTATTATAGTATATTATGTTGCACCATTGACAACCCCATTTTTATTTATCCACGCAATCACTGTCCATTCCAAGGTTGCCTGGAAGAGATCGCAGAAAGCGATAAGGCCGCCCATTGTATGTTTTGTAGTAATAATTGTTTTTTTTTTGTTAAGTATTTTCTGGTGTACAATAAAGTATATATAAATAAATAAATAAATATAGATTAATATATTTAGCTAGTTAGACTGGAAGCCAACCCTTACTCCCTTACAAAATTTTACCCTTTTACCCTTACAAAATTGCGAAAAGACTAAGCAGATTGATTTAAATGCAGTTACTTACTTTTAAAACTGTTATTTAATTCGTATATCTAATGACGTTCCCGGTGTGCATACGAAAATTCATAGTCGATAAAATCTATAGTCGGCACATCACTACTATTCAGTTTTCGATGTTAGGATTTATTAGATAGTTCCAAAATACTATCTACTACAAAGTGTTTTTTAACCGACTTCAAAAAGGAGGAGGTTCTCAATTCGACTGTATATTTTGTTTTTTTTTTTTGTATGTTTGTTACGCGATACCTCCAGTATCAATTGTGAATCGATTCAATTTTTTTTTAGTGGATAGTGTATGTTTCAGAGGTGGTCCCATATAAATTTTATTAACTTTGCTTGGGTCGTTTTTAAGTTAGCTTCAATAATACGTATTTTTGCCACTTAGTTTACATTGATGATGTTATAATGACTTCCTGTCACTGATATTTACATAGCAAGTACTGTTACACGAATTTGTGTAGAGTAAGTACAACTTAAAAGTAAAAACAAAAAACTTTCTTACAAAAAAAAAAAAAAACAACCAACTTCCAAAAAAGACATTAAAAGTGAAAAATAACTTTAATTTTGAAAGTCAGTGGCAAACAACGAAACCCAACGTCACTGATTTCTAAAATTACAGTCATTTTTCACTTTTTAGTGTCTTTTTTGGTAGTCGGTTGTTTTTTTTTTTTTGTATAAAAGTTTTTTATATTTATTTTCGTGTTGTTGTCTCCACGTTGTATAATAATAGTAATTTCCCCTTTCGAATAAATGTAAAATCGATACCCAAACAAAACACTTCAAATACTCAACTCAAATACGTAAAAATAATTCTACCCTCAAGATTTATCACTCTCCAGTGCTAACATTTCAAGCAATGAAACAGGAAACATTTACAGACACTTAATTATAAGTCTCGAACTTACACAAGTCAACACTTAAAGTGTGACCCTTTGTAACAACTTTTGAATTCGGCTCTCAGAGGATCAACTGCCGAATTCATAGGCCCAAAGGCCGAATTCATAGGCCGAACGGCCGAATTCGGAATAGTAATTGTAAGTCGTAATTTGTTGATTCAATTTAATTCAATTCTGAAGTTTGTTGGGTTAGTTTATTTGTTGATTGAATTTGGACTATTCCATGGGTTCCTGTGTTTAAATTTAAGTCTGTCAGGCTGTCAGGAGGTTCCACATATCATTCTTGGACAAGAAATGATATTCCAAAGATAACTCATCTATGATTTCATAATATTTAGAAGTTTTTAGGTCAAATACATACCTACAATTTAGGGTTTACGTTTCGTTTAAAACTTAGGCTGTAAAGTGTAAAATTATATTAGTTAGTGAAATTCCTCAGACATGGTGGGCATCGATACATAAATAAATGATAAAATTAAATATTTGATAAAACTCTTCTCAACCTTCCACTGCAGCGATTTGGAAGAAGGCCTGTGATTAACAGGATATTTAGGAACAATTTCATTCAATTCATTTTTTTTTTCATTTCGGTTATCTTTTCACCAATGAAACTGAACGCAATCAGCACATCTAAACGGCGGTAAAGAAGTATCAGTGTCATGAAATATTGACACTGATAGTACTTGAATGCGGTTTAGATGTACTGTTGCCCGGAACCTGTCGTGCCCATCCCCTTCAACCAACTACGCAAGTGGCTCCAGAAGCACACCCAAACACAAGTAGAGAGCTAGTGGACCTCGTCACCGGGCTGCAGGCAATCCAAGGAAGCCATGCCATCATTAGATGCTAAGCTAACCAGACGTTTACTACGCCTAAACAGGAAATGCCTGCACCTGGTGACGGGGACCATCACGGGACACTGCTCGCTAAATAAACACTTCCACACAATAGGCATAACGGACAGTCCCCCAGCTTGCATGGAGGCTGATGAAACCATTGCGCATGTGCTCTTTGAATGCACAGGCGTCGCCCAGATTAGGTCAGAAGCCCTCGGGACACCCAGATCTTACAGAGATGTTCTCAACAGGCCAGGAGACGTAGTCAACTTCTGGAGGGAGGTGGGCTGGTTGAAATAACCGACGGCCGCTAAGGCCCACGCACAATGGTTCACTTGAAGGATTAAGTGCCTATACTACCTCAGCTAAAATTAACTCTTTATCTCGCTCGCACGATACTGCTCGCGGACTGAGTGAGAGCGAGACAGAGTGCGGTGCTAGGCGGCAGGCAGCGCCAATAGTTTAGGTATTTGCTTTTTACGGTGAAAATAATGGTAATTAAAAAAAATTAAAAACACAAGACCTGCTTTATAGTTAGTTCGGTTAGTATACAAAGTTTCATAATCTAATTTGAAGTATTTTTTGAATACCAGCGGTTTATTGTTCGGTTTGGATGTAACTTCGTAATTTTTTTCTATCGAGAAAATTTTATGGAATCGTGTTTTCGTTAAACATAGGACCTAATATTAATCATTAACTTTCCTTTAGATTTATTTCAAAATGAATGCTGTAGTATTTTCAACATAACGGAGGATCATGCTAAGCCATTTGAGGTAGTATAGGCCCTTATGGTGGCACTTTTCTATATTTTTTTAATAAATTTCGGGAGAATATTAAGTACTCCAATGTTTGGCATTGTGCAACCAAAGTTAAACATGATATCGTTTTGAATTATTATTAATTTTGTCTGTACGGAAACAGAATAGTAAAATAAAAAGCCATTAAAAAATTATGAGCCAACAAAGATTCCTTTTTCTTGCTATTTTTAACGTAACTTTGGGTGTAAATAAGTAATAAAGGAACTGTAAAATCTGCAAAACCAAGTCCGTACCAACAAAGCTGAGTTATCAAAGAGAACAATAAACTTCATTTATAATTGATTTATTTAGTGGTTTTTTCATAAAACTCGATTTTCCGAAGCACTTTTAATTTTTTTTTTCCGCGCCTATCAGTTCTGTGCGTGAGAACTAGACGTTGTTCGTGTAGACTAGCGTCTAACTGCTCATCACTGATACTAGCACTGTCGGACACGAAGCCAGGCGAGACAGTGTGCTTTTTGGCCATGACCACCAGCGAGTTCGAGCTCGCGACCAGTTTAGTCTTAAGTGCGGAAACCAAACCCATAACATAGATAGATTACAGATCACTTTCAGTTTCATTGGTGGTCTTTATTTACCCATCCTTTAATTTTCCCACTGCTGGGACACAGGCAAGTGGGGTGATACCCACGTGGACCCAGTACGAGTTGGTGTACCTATATAATTTTTTATTTATTAAAACTTTATGCACAAGTAAAAACTGTACAAAGGCGGACTTAATGCCTTGGGCATTTTCTACCAGTCGACATATCTATCGGTAGATATCTCATGTCTTAACATTTTTGCTTCTTTCTGTCGGTTTTAAAAGCAAGTCAGTTAAGATGTGGGTACTTACCACCTTTATAATATGACGCGCCGCTCTATGTAGGTACCATTTTGTTTGAACTCAGATGTGTCTTCTCGACATCCGTGTGTCACTAACGGGATGCAGCAGAATACCAGCGTCACGTATTGTACCTGGCTTATGCTGAGCTGGACTCCCATTTGGTGCAACCATGAGACACACACCGCCCAGTAGTGATTGAGACCGTAATAGATGTTGAGGTGTCTATGGGTCAAATTTATCTTTTTAATCTTTGTTTTTTTTTCTTTCACCTTCTTCGATGTTGATTTTTTTAAGTACCTGTATTGTGTCTTTTGTTGCACTGAATAAACGTTTTATCTATCTATCTACATATTGATATTGATTTTCTCACTATGTTTCCCTTCACCGTTTTGAAAGCAGTGGTGACGAAATTATTTGAAAAAACTAAAGCGCCTCCCTGTGTTCGAACTTACGACCTACAACTCGTAAGTCGGTGCCATTAACACTGCCCTCCCTCTCTGAAATTCGCCCTTAGAGGCCAATATTTATGATCTATTCTCATATTGTAAGAGGCGAAACCATATTGGTATTAACAAAGGCGAATGTAAAGCATTGTAATTATGGCACTGTGCGTCCAGGATCGTTTATTATGGCCATCTACGTGGACCCAATCTTGCGCAATGGACGTTTACGATAATTTGCAAGTATTGTGTGAACTGGTAATTTATTATTTTGTAACCGCCGCCCGTAGTCAGCACCGACAAATGACGCTAATGAAATCGAATCTTTAAATGGAATAACATAACATCACGCCTGGAATCTCGAAAGATTCTTCAGAGATACCTGAGGGGCAATTCTCGTAATTTTAAAAGCGTTTACAGTCTGATCTCAGTCTCAATAATCTTTAAAAAATACGTCTAATTTCCCTGCATTTTGACATTTGTTTGTCGCCGAAATGAGACTGCGACTTGATTTTGAACGTTTTAAATTACGAGAATTGGCCTTCTGAAGTAAAATGGAATAATTATCACAGAACCCAATACTTTTTCTATAGAAAAAAATATCTCGGGCAGAATGCAGGAGAAAAAATATCCTAGTATCCTACTAATATTATAAATGCGAAAGTTTGTGAGGATGGATGGATGGATGTTTGTTACTCTTTCACGCAAAAACTGCTGAACGGATTTTGATGAAACTTTACAGTAATATAGTTTATACATCAGAATAACACATAAAATACTTTTTATTCCGATATTACCACGGGATCAAAACTTACGCGGGTGAAACCGCGGGGCGCAGCTAGTATGTAAATAAATCTCGCGCCGCTAGTCAAACTATACTCGAATAGGCAGTTATCAGTAATGCTAAAAAGAAAATTTAATTTAATTTCATTTATTTGTCAGATCAGTACAATCCATATTGTTAGTAAGTACATACACAACTTACGAACTAGTGTTAGTACATACACCTCAATCAATGAATACATTCAAAAAACATGTCAGATACTACAATAATAATAATAATTTATAATAATTAACACTACACACACTACTTCTGGGCACGGTTTGAAGGCAACACTATCGTCCTCGTCCAGTGCTTCCATATAAGGCCATCAGTCCTATCCGCTATGGTCATCAAGAGACTGTTGGCGCTGTCACGCACCCGCCGCATCAGGGATGCGATACGCTTTCAAATAATGGCATAGAAGTCATCTATACGAGCCTCAGCGAACATCCCTGATGCGCTGCAGTGTCGCGGCAGCCTCAACAGTGCCCTGTATGCGTTTGGACTTGCAAGGCGCTGTAAGCCCTCTGCATGTAGTCGACCCATAGGCTGCAAGTATAAAAGTACTGTAAAATATTGTTGAATACATTCACAATCAGCAGCGCAATTGCGTAACACAATCACTAGCAATGGTTTTCATTTTGACAGTTCAACAACATTCATTACGTTATTTACTTTGTTGAGCAGACAAATTTTTCAAACATAATGAAGCAATGGATTAACAATGTCATTCAAAATGATTGCGATTGTGTTTGAAAGTGTCTTAAGCAATTAGGGTAATGAATTTTAATAAACTTCTCTAGAAACCGACCGATAGCGTTAGTAATCTTATTAATGTTAGGTTCATACTTATTCGTATTGATATCACCCATCTATAAGCTAGGTTCAAAATAGCCAACCATGAATGAACTAAATAATGAACATGGAATTATGTACTAAATGAATTGTATCGCTACAAAGGCTATTATAAGTTTCCACACTTCGTCAAAAAAGCGTAAAATAAATAAATTCTTAAACAAAATTAAGTACATGATGACTTTTTAACCACCCCTGTTTGACATCAATACAAAATCAATCATACAAGCCACATACTTCAAGCCTCGACTCACTAAAAACCTTCATTAAGTACTATCGATTATTACGGTCAATAATCGAATTGTACTTATGTTCTGCGACTCGATTTCGCAACGGCTTTTTTGCGGTTAGCTTAAGGAATTCTCAACTGTAATTCGTACGACATAGAACTAATAATGGTTCGACACTGATTTGATCAGCCGCGTATTATGTTGGCGGTTCGTAAATGGGTCGCTGAATCGATATTCATGTAATCGCCTACTCGTTCCCGCCTCGATCCCGTAATATCCGATTGTCGACAAATATAGTGGGGCCGAGTAATTCTTAAATAGTTAGGTTACTTTTATCGACTCGCTCTTGGCTTTGATTTTGTAAATAGAAGGCGGGTGATTATTTTTTAGAGATGGTTTCAATTTTCGAATTTGGAGCGTTGTTCACTTGTTTTGTTTTATGACATTTTCGATCTGTCGTTGTGAACGTTCAGAGTCTGATCTCAGAATAGAATATTCGTTGATACGTACACTATAAATCTATATATATATATATAAAATGCAAATGTGCGTACGTAAAGACAGGATTTTCTCTATCTCCACTAACTCCAATCAACTTCCCGTTGGGTTGGTAAATACCTCTTGGTCTCCCGGTGGGAGTAAGGGAGTTTGGTCGCGGTGGGTGGAAGTGGGTGATTGTGGGTGGTGAAAATGTAGAAAAATATAGGTATATCTGCCCTCTTCTAACTCATGAGAACTTCCGGAAATGATATAAAAAACACTTAATTGTGTGCAACTGTTATAGTCGATCTGGAATGTTCTAGAAAGTTCTAAAAAATTCTGGAATGATCTAGAATGTTCTAAAACTTTCTGGAATAATCTAGATAGTTCTAAATTGTGTACAACTGTTGTAGTCGATCTGGAATGTTCTGGAAAGTTCTAAAAATTTCTGGAATGATCTAGAAATTTCTAAAATGTGTAAAACTCCTGTAATCGGTCTAGAAGATCCAGATCGAAGTAATCTACATCTGAATGTTCTAGAGTGTTCTGGTACTAGAAATTTCGATATCCGATGGTATATATGTAAACCGAAACTCAGCGACTTTTCGTCAGTTAAATCGTATTTACAGTCGAGAGAAGGTTAATCGGAGTTAAGAGTGAACAGTGGTCAAATGAATTGAAGTGATTTTGACAAGTGCAAAAGAAGGACCAGCATATTTCCAAACATTCTTATCTATACTATAATAATATTATAAAGAGGAAAGATTTGTATGTATGTTTGTAACGAATTGGCTCAAAAAGTACTGGACCGATTTTAAAAATTCTTTCACCATTTGAATGCTACATTATCACTGATTAATATAGGCTTTTTTAATTTCAAGAAAAAAAAAATGTTTAAAAAATAAATGTCCACCCGTGCGAAGCCGGGATAGGCCGCTAGTCTAATATATAAAATTCTCGTGTCACAGTGTTAGTTACCATATTCCTCCGAAACGGCTGTACCATCAACATTTATATGTGTCCCAAAACATGCAATCAAAGTGACCTTTGCGATGCCACAGACGACGACGCGGAACAGGCGATGTTTTAGGCCACACAAAATTTGAAATACTGTCGTGCCAGCGATACCAAGAAGAAGAAGCAAAATTGATTGTGGTATTGACTATCTAGGATGCCTACAGCAGTCTACTGCTGGACACAGGCATCTCCATTTGCACGCCATTCAGCTCGATTCTCAGCAACTATCATCCAGCTGCCACCAGCCACCCTACCCAGCTATCTAGGATATGCCAGAGAAACTTAAATATGGTAACGTACAGGCTGTAATCACAACAAAAACAACAAACAAAACTTTCACTTAATGCTTACGTTGAAAACAATTCTCAGAAAGTACAATATTCCACAATGATACTCGTATTACTTCGAAATGTGACAGCAATATCGGGGTGTACGTGAATGAGCACTCATAATGTTTACAAATAATATTATGAATCAACATTTCAGACTACCTCACTCTACTGAGAGTGAAAGGATTGTAAGCGAGTCATTCATTCGTAAACAGGTGTCTCGTTCACCTTTTCATTCAATTTTGATCGTTCTGAAAATGAAGAGAAATGTGGTCAAGGTTTTCACTGTGCTTAGCGGATTTTGTATTGGACATGGAAGAGTAGCATTTTGGAGTTTTATTTGTCATAAAAAGAACGAATGAAGGAGTTTATATTGTTGGTTTAAAATTAGGTATGAAGAATGCATGTGTTGTTGCGGTTGTAGGCTTCGTTTCTTGTTCACGATATATTGTGAACTTTAAGGTATCTTTGGTAAAAAAAAAATTCTCTCAAATACTATGTTTTCATCAAATGTTTACTCATGTAAGAAACAGCGCAGATTCGTGTGATTGATTAAGCTCATCCCTCTCACGCGAACTTATCGATGTATTCCGGTTATTGCGGATTAGGGTTGCGCCGGCTTTCCGCTAAGTTCGGGCGTTTTAGGTCAATTGATAACATAGGAAGCGTAGCTAGATAGGTTTGGGAAGTTTCGGATGATTCAAGGCTGTCTGTTCACACTTGTGTACCTCCTTTATGAAGGTTTTTGACCAATAACAATTATAATGAGTAATAAAAGCCTGATCGGCAAAAATGATGAACTTCCGAATAAAACTCTATCCCTAATGGATGGATAAATTCTTAAAAATTCTTCCTTGGTACCTCCTAATCTTCGTAACTTAAGAAACTCCTGTGCAAGATGTAATTTTTCTAGACCTAGCATTTTAGGCTCTGCGTTGTCTTTCAGTGCATTTAGGATTTATAAACTGAATTGAAATTTACCCACGATTTGTCAAAAGTATAGAACTTTGGAACATAATATTTTCAAACCAGGTACCTATGTAGCTAGCTGATAGTTATATTGACAGTTTTATTTTGCACAAAAATACAGTTTACCTTGCAAACAAACACGGAAGTTTATAAATTTCATTTTTCCGAGCGCAATAATTTGTTCAGCGTGAAAATTAATAAAAAAAAACTTTGCAAGCAAAACAGGTGGCCATGTTCGAACAAGTCAACTCGGTTTAATTTCCGGTCTGTTGCCATGGCAACGGTTCCAATAGCGCCGTGTCCGCTTTTTTGCTCAGAGCAATTTAATTGCAATCGCTATCCGTTGAGTATTACTTTTATTACGTCGTGAGAGAAATTTTAGTGTATTTTTCATGTAATTGGTTAAGTGTGATTTTAATTTTCGTAGGAATTGTAATGACTTTTTTTCAATCAATCAAACTTTGCGATATGCATCGATGCAATTCTTACACACGTGTTTGTCTAACTACGATATTCTACTAGCAAAAGTTTGCATACAACTTTAAGAATTAGCGTCGTAATGGTTACTTTTATCTTGTAAATTATGACGGCATAATAGTGGTGAATACATAGCATTAGTACTTAATAACACGAAATGATATCGATTGAAACTAAAATCAATGTAGGTAACTTTTTAATAAAGCGATTTCCTTGAGCTTTGGTTTTCAAAAAGCATCGTACAGAACAATCGATTTGAGCTATAATGCTAGTTTTAACGTGGTAATGCAAAGTCTATCTATCAATATATACTGAAGAAATCCTATCGCTGTTTAATTAAATTAAGAGGCTCTTCTTAGAGTCTCTATAATACCCATATCATGATATGATCCCTCACAACAATAATAGCGACACCATTTTGAACTGGAAGTTCTATTACAGCAGTAGTTCCAATCTGGGAGTATGCAAAACTTCCAGTACCGTTCTTGGGTAATACATCAACGTCATATGCACCATAGTGTGGTCTGTAATGGCACTTGACCCTGGCCATTAGTTGGCCGAAGTTGGGCCAACTTTGTGCTCCATTCTGCCTGAATTGGGACGCCTTTGTGTTAAGGGTTGAGCAAGCAGGTGTTTCTTGTTAAGTTATGCAGATGAAGTTCTGAAATAGTTTATAGGAGAACTGCCCTATAAGTATTGTTGTTATTATCCATGTTTTGATTTTATCTAATTTATTGGTCAGTTTCCTTTACGAGCCTATTACACGACATAAATCAAAAATTTTTTCTCAACTTATTTAAATTGCTTTCAATCAATCAACTCAGCCTATCGCAGTCCACTGCTGGACATAGGCCTCTCCCAGGCTGCGCCACAAGACCGTGTCCTCCGCCTTCCTCATCCAGTCCATTCCAGCCACTTTCTTTAGGTCGTCCGTCCATCTAGCTGGGGGACGTCCTACACTACGCTTGTCGATACGCGGTCTCCACTCAAGGACTCGTCTGCTCCACCGGCCATCGGTCCTTCGACAAACATGGCCAGCCCACTGTCACTTCAGTTTGCTCACTCTGCAAGCTACGTCGATAACTCCGGTTCTTTTCCGGACAATTTCATTCCTGAATTGCTTTAAAAAGCAGTAATTTTGGTATTTAATTTCGAATAGCAAGTTCCTGCCGAAAACTGTGACTTTAAAATCATGCAATATGTTCAAGCAGAAGAAGCAAGAAGGAAGGAAAGAAAGAAGAAGGGGCTCGTGGCTCAGTATCTAGACCCCTCCGTGCCTCGGAAAGCACGTTAAGCTTGTCTCGGCAGTCCGTGGAGTTTCTTGCCGGTTCTTCACCATAGGAAACGACCAATTGGAACCGTGTACCTAGCTTCTTACGTTTCATAAGTGCCCTTGTAGGCTTATGTGAAATAAAATATTTTCATTTCGATTTTGAGTCATTCTTGGATCTTTGACAGTCGTCACGGGTCGTCAAAAACACGAAAGTCTGACAACTAGTCTTACCAAGGGGTATTGTGTTACCCAGTAGGTACCTAAAGGTGTTGTGGCGGTCAGATAGGCAGTAAAATATAGTATATAATATACTAGCGGCCTGTCCCGGCTTCGCACGGGTGGACATTTATTTTTTAAACATTTTATTTTTTCTTGCAATTAAAAAGCCTATATTAATCAGTGGTAATGTAGCATTCAAATGGTGAAAGAATTTTTAAAATCGGTCCAGTACTTTTTGAGCCAATTCGTTACAAACATACATACAAACCTTTCCTCTTTAAAATATTAGTATAGAAGTATAGAATATAATAGAGTATAGAAGTATAAAATATAGAAGTATGGAATGCATTGCCAGTTCAAATAAAACGCGCGCAATCGTTAGCTGTGTTTAAGAGACTGGTGAAGGAACATTACTTGTTGTTGTGATCTTGTTTTCGTAACGCAATAATCTGTAGTCGTCATTTATTTTCGTTGTTTGTATGTATATTTAGTATGTATTTATTTATGTATCTATTATACAGCTTGTATGTATATATATATATTATATTATCTATGTATCTATTATAGTATATTATGTTGCACCATTGACAACCCCATTTTTATTTATCCACGCAATCACTGTCCATTCCAAGGTTGCCTGGAAGAGATCGCAGAAAGCGATAAGGCCGCCCATTGTATGTTTTGTAGTAATAATTGTTTTTTTTTTGTTAAGTATTTTCTGGTGTACAATAAAGTATATATAAATAAATAAATAAATATAGATTAATATATTTAGCTAGTTAGACTGGAAGCCAACCCTTACTCCCTTACAAAATTTTACCCTTTTACCCTTACAAAATTGCGAAAAGACTAAGCAGATTGATTTAAATGCAGTTACTTACTTTTAAAACTGTTATTTAATTCGTATATCTAATGACGTTCCCGGTGTGCATACGAAAATTCATAGTCGATAAAATCTATAGTCGGCACATCACTACTATTCAGTTTTCGATGTTAGGATTTATTAGATAGTTCCAAAATACTATCTACTACAAAGTGTTTTTTAACCGACTTCAAAAAGGAGGAGGTTCTCAATTCGACTGTATATTTTGTTTTTTTTTTTTGTATGTTTGTTACGCGATACCTCCAGTATCAATTGTGAATCGATTCAATTTTTTTTTAGTGGATAGTGTATGTTTCAGAGGTGGTCCCATATAAATTTTATTAACTTTGCTTGGGTCGTTTTTAAGTTAGCTTCAATAATACGTATTTTTGCCACTTAGTTTACATTGATGATGTTATAATGACTTCCTGTCACTGATATTTACATAGCAAGTACTGTTACACGAATTTGTGTAGAGTAAGTACAACTTAAAAGTAAAAACAAAAAACTTTCTTACAAAAAAAAAAAAAAACAACCAACTTCCAAAAAAGACATTAAAAGTGAAAAATAACTTTAATTTTGAAAGTCAGTGGCAAACAACGAAACCCAACGTCACTGATTTCTAAAATTACAGTCATTTTTCACTTTTTAGTGTCTTTTTTGGTAGTCGGTTGTTTTTTTTTTTTTGTATAAAAGTTTTTTATATTTATTTTCGTGTTGTTGTCTCCACGTTGTATAATAATAGTAATTTCCCCTTTCGAATAAATGTAAAATCGATACCCAAACAAAACACTTCAAATACTCAACTCAAATACGTAAAAATAATTCTACCCTCAAGATTTATCACTCTCCAGTGCTAACATTTCAAGCAATGAAACAGGAAACATTTACAGACACTTAATTATAAGTCTCGAACTTACACAAGTCAACACTTAAAGTGTGACCCTTTGTAACAACTTTTGAATTCGGCTCTCAGAGGATCAACTGCCGAATTCATAGGCCCAAAGGCCGAATTCATAGGCCGAACGGCCGAATTCGGAATAGTAATTGTAAGTCGTAATTTGTTGATTCAATTTAATTCAATTCTGAAGTTTGTTGGGTTAGTTTATTTGTTGATTGAATTTGGACTATTCCATGGGTTCCTGTGTTTAAATTTAAGTCTGTCAGGCTGTCAGGAGGTTCCACATATCATTCTTGGACAAGAAATGATATTCCAAAGATAACTCATCTATGATTTCATAATATTTAGAAGTTTTTAGGTCAAATACATACCTACAATTTAGGGTTTACGTTTCGTTTAAAACTTAGGCTGTAAAGTGTAAAATTATATTAGTTAGTGAAATTCCTCAGACATGGTGGGCATCGATACATAAATAAATGATAAAATTAAATATTTGATAAAACTCTTCTCAACCTTCCACTGCAGCGATTTGGAAGAAGGCCTGTGATTAACAGGATATTTAGGAACAATTTCATTCAATTCATTTTTTTTTTCATTTCGGTTATCTTTTCACCAATGAAACTGAACGCAATCAGCACATCTAAACGGCGGTAAAGAAGTATCAGTGTCATGAAATATTGACACTGATAGTACTTGAATGCGGTTTAGATGTACTGTTGCCCGGAACCTGTCGTGCCCATCCCCTTCAACCAACTACGCAAGTGGCTCCAGAAGCACACCCAAACACAAGTAGAGAGCTAGTGGACCTCGTCACCGGGCTGCAGGCAATCCAAGGAAGCCATGCCATCATTAGATGCTAAGCTAACCAGACGTTTACTACGCCTAAACAGGAAATGCCTGCACCTGGTGACGGGGACCATCACGGGACACTGCTCGCTAAATAAACACTTCCACACAATAGGCATAACGGACAGTCCCCCAGCTTGCATGGAGGCTGATGAAACCATTGCGCATGTGCTCTTTGAATGCACAGGCGTCGCCCAGATTAGGTCAGAAGCCCTCGGGACACCCAGATCTTACAGAGATGTTCTCAACAGGCCAGGAGACGTAGTCAACTTCTGGAGGGAGGTGGGCTGGTTGAAATAACCGACGGCCGCTAAGGCCCACGCACAATGGTTCACTTGAAGGATTAAGTGCCTATACTACCTCAGCTAAAATTAACTCTTTATCTCGCTCGCACGATACTGCTCGCGGACTGAGTGAGAGCGAGACAGAGTGCGGTGCTAGGCGGCAGGCAGCGCCAATAGTTTAGGTATTTGCTTTTTACGGTGAAAATAATGGTAATTAAAAAAAATTAAAAACACAAGACCTGCTTTATAGTTAGTTCGGTTAGTATACAAAGTTTCATAATCTAATTTGAAGTATTTTTTGAATACCAGCGGTTTATTGTTCGGTTTGGATGTAACTTCGTAATTTTTTTCTATCGAGAAAATTTTATGGAATCGTGTTTTCGTTAAACATAGGACCTAATATTAATCATTAACTTTCCTTTAGATTTATTTCAAAATGAATGCTGTAGTATTTTCAACATAACGGAGGATCATGCTAAGCCATTTGAGGTAGTATAGGCCCTTATGGTGGCACTTTTCTATATTTTTTTAATAAATTTCGGGAGAATATTAAGTACTCCAATGTTTGGCATTGTGCAACCAAAGTTAAACATGATATCGTTTTGAATTATTATTAATTTTGTCTGTACGGAAACAGAATAGTAAAATAAAAAGCCATTAAAAAATTATGAGCCAACAAAGATTCCTTTTTCTTGCTATTTTTAACGTAACTTTGGGTGTAAATAAGTAATAAAGGAACTGTAAAATCTGCAAAACCAAGTCCGTACCAACAAAGCTGAGTTATCAAAGAGAACAATAAACTTCATTTATAATTGATTTATTTAGTGGTTTTTTCATAAAACTCGATTTTCCGAAGCACTTTTAATTTTTTTTTTCCGCGCCTATCAGTTCTGTGCGTGAGAACTAGACGTTGTTCGTGTAGACTAGCGTCTAACTGCTCATCACTGATACTAGCACTGTCGGACACGAAGCCAGGCGAGACAGTGTGCTTTTTGGCCATGACCACCAGCGAGTTCGAGCTCGCGACCAGTTTAGTCTTAAGTGCGGAAACCAAACCCATAACATAGATAGATTACAGATCACTTTCAGTTTCATTGGTGGTCTTTATTTACCCATCCTTTAATTTTCCCACTGCTGGGACACAGGCAAGTGGGGTGATACCCACGTGGACCCAGTACGAGTTGGTGTACCTATATAATTTTTTATTTATTAAAACTTTATGCACAAGTAAAAACTGTACAAAGGCGGACTTAATGCCTTGGGCATTTTCTACCAGTCGACATATCTATCGGTAGATATCTCATGTCTTAACATTTTTGCTTCTTTCTGTCGGTTTTAAAAGCAAGTCAGTTAAGATGTGGGTACTTACCACCTTTATAATATGACGCGCCGCTCTATGTAGGTACCATTTTGTTTGAACTCAGATGTGTCTTCTCGACATCCGTGTGTCACTAACGGGATGCAGCAGAATACCAGCGTCACGTATTGTACCTGGCTTATGCTGAGCTGGACTCCCATTTGGTGCAACCATGAGACACACACCGCCCAGTAGTGATTGAGACCGTAATAGATGTTGAGGTGTCTATGGGTCAAATTTATCTTTTTAATCTTTGTTTTTTTTTCTTTCACCTTCTTCGATGTTGATTTTTTTAAGTACCTGTATTGTGTCTTTTGTTGCACTGAATAAACGTTTTATCTATCTATCTACATATTGATATTGATTTTCTCACTATGTTTCCCTTCACCGTTTTGAAAGCAGTGGTGACGAAATTATTTGAAAAAACTAAAGCGCCTCCCTGTGTTCGAACTTACGACCTACAACTCGTAAGTCGGTGCCATTAACACTGCCCTCCCTCTCTGAAATTCGCCCTTAGAGGCCAATATTTATGATCTATTCTCATATTGTAAGAGGCGAAACCATATTGGTATTAACAAAGGCGAATGTAAAGCATTGTAATTATGGCACTGTGCGTCCAGGATCGTTTATTATGGCCATCTACGTGGACCCAATCTTGCGCAATGGACGTTTACGATAATTTGCAAGTATTGTGTGAACTGGTAATTTATTATTTTGTAACCGCCGCCCGTAGTCAGCACCGACAAATGACGCTAATGAAATCGAATCTTTAAATGGAATAACATAACATCACGCCTGGAATCTCGAAAGATTCTTCAGAGATACCTGAGGGGCAATTCTCGTAATTTTAAAAGCGTTTACAGTCTGATCTCAGTCTCAATAATCTTTAAAAAATACGTCTAATTTCCCTGCATTTTGACATTTGTTTGTCGCCGAAATGAGACTGCGACTTGATTTTGAACGTTTTAAATTACGAGAATTGGCCTTCTGAAGTAAAATGGAATAATTATCACAGAACCCAATACTTTTTCTATAGAAAAAAATATCTCGGGCAGAATGCAGGAGAAAAAATATCCTAGTATCCTACTAATATTATAAATGCGAAAGTTTGTGAGGATGGATGGATGGATGTTTGTTACTCTTTCACGCAAAAACTGCTGAACGGATTTTGATGAAACTTTACAGTAATATAGTTTATACATCAGAATAACACATAAAATACTTTTTATTCCGATATTACCACGGGATCAAAACTTACGCGGGTGAAACCGCGGGGCGCAGCTAGTATGTAAATAAATCTCGCGCCGCTAGTCAAACTATACTCGAATAGGCAGTTATCAGTAATGCTAAAAAGAAAATTTAATTTAATTTCATTTATTTGTCAGATCAGTACAATCCATATTGTTAGTAAGTACATACACAACTTACGAACTAGTGTTAGTACATACACCTCAATCAATGAATACATTCAAAAAACATGTCAGATACTACAATAATAATAATAATTTATAATAATTAACACTACACACACTACTTCTGGGCACGGTTTGAAGGCAACACTATCGTCCTCGTCCAGTGCTTCCATATAAGGCCATCAGTCCTATCCGCTATGGTCATCAAGAGACTGTTGGCGCTGTCACGCACCCGCCGCATCAGGGATGCGATACGCTTTCAAATAATGGCATAGAAGTCATCTATACGAGCCTCAGCGAACATCCCTGATGCGCTGCAGTGTCGCGGCAGCCTCAACAGTGCCCTGTATGCGTTTGGACTTGCAAGGCGCTGTAAGCCCTCTGCATGTAGTCGACCCATAGGCTGCAAGTATAAAAGTACTGTAAAATATTGTTGAATACATTCACAATCAGCAGCGCAATTGCGTAACACAATCACTAGCAATGGTTTTCATTTTGACAGTTCAACAACATTCATTACGTTATTTACTTTGTTGAGCAGACAAATTTTTCAAACATAATGAAGCAATGGATTAACAATGTCATTCAAAATGATTGCGATTGTGTTTGAAAGTGTCTTAAGCAATTAGGGTAATGAATTTTAATAAACTTCTCTAGAAACCGACCGATAGCGTTAGTAATCTTATTAATGTTAGGTTCATACTTATTCGTATTGATATCACCCATCTATAAGCTAGGTTCAAAATAGCCAACCATGAATGAACTAAATAATGAACATGGAATTATGTACTAAATGAATTGTATCGCTACAAAGGCTATTATAAGTTTCCACACTTCGTCAAAAAAGCGTAAAATAAATAAATTCTTAAACAAAATTAAGTACATGATGACTTTTTAACCACCCCTGTTTGACATCAATACAAAATCAATCATACAAGCCACATACTTCAAGCCTCGACTCACTAAAAACCTTCATTAAGTACTATCGATTATTACGGTCAATAATCGAATTGTACTTATGTTCTGCGACTCGATTTCGCAACGGCTTTTTTGCGGTTAGCTTAAGGAATTCTCAACTGTAATTCGTACGACATAGAACTAATAATGGTTCGACACTGATTTGATCAGCCGCGTATTATGTTGGCGGTTCGTAAATGGGTCGCTGAATCGATATTCATGTAATCGCCTACTCGTTCCCGCCTCGATCCCGTAATATCCGATTGTCGACAAATATAGTGGGGCCGAGTAATTCTTAAATAGTTAGGTTACTTTTATCGACTCGCTCTTGGCTTTGATTTTGTAAATAGAAGGCGGGTGATTATTTTTTAGAGATGGTTTCAATTTTCGAATTTGGAGCGTTGTTCACTTGTTTTGTTTTATGACATTTTCGATCTGTCGTTGTGAACGTTCAGAGTCTGATCTCAGAATAGAATATTCGTTGATACGTACACTATAAATCTATATATATATATATAAAATGCAAATGTGCGTACGTAAAGACAGGATTTTCTCTATCTCCACTAACTCCAATCAACTTCCCGTTGGGTTGGTAAATACCTCTTGGTCTCCCGGTGGGAGTAAGGGAGTTTGGTCGCGGTGGGTGGAAGTGGGTGATTGTGGGTGGTGAAAATGTAGAAAAATATAGGTATATCTGCCCTCTTCTAACTCATGAGAACTTCCGGAAATGATATAAAAAACACTTAATTGTGTGCAACTGTTATAGTCGATCTGGAATGTTCTAGAAAGTTCTAAAAAATTCTGGAATGATCTAGAATGTTCTAAAACTTTCTGGAATAATCTAGATAGTTCTAAATTGTGTACAACTGTTGTAGTCGATCTGGAATGTTCTGGAAAGTTCTAAAAATTTCTGGAATGATCTAGAAATTTCTAAAATGTGTAAAACTCCTGTAATCGGTCTAGAAGATCCAGATCGAAGTAATCTACATCTGAATGTTCTAGAGTGTTCTGGTACTAGAAATTTCGATATCCGATGGTATATATGTAAACCGAAACTCAGCGACTTTTCGTCAGTTAAATCGTATTTACAGTCGAGAGAAGGTTAATCGGAGTTAAGAGTGAACAGTGGTCAAATGAATTGAAGTGATTTTGACAAGTGCAAAAGAAGGACCAGCATATTTCCAAACATTCTTATCTATACTATAATAATATTATAAAGAGGAAAGATTTGTATGTATGTTTGTAACGAATTGGCTCAAAAAGTACTGGACCGATTTTAAAAATTCTTTCACCATTTGAATGCTACATTATCACTGATTAATATAGGCTTTTTTAATTTCAAGAAAAAAAAAATGTTTAAAAAATAAATGTCCACCCGTGCGAAGCCGGGATAGGCCGCTAGTCTAATATATAAAATTCTCGTGTCACAGTGTTAGTTACCATATTCCTCCGAAACGGCTGTACCAATTTGTAGGAAATTTTATATGCATATTCAGTAGGTCTGAGAATCGGCTACTATATATTTTTTTTTTTTGCAAATCGACGTTTGCGGGGTCAGCTAGTATTACAGATAAAAATGTAGAAATTTTTCAATCAATTTCTCAGTCGCAATCTGTCAAAATTCTGTTGTCCCTACAATTTTTTTGAGAAGTTTTTGATATTTTTGACTACCGCTGAGTTGAGATTGCGATTAGATTTTTGAACGTTTTTAATTACGAGAATTGACCTTCTATTGTGTTGGAGACGGTGCTGGCTATTTTTTGAAGACAAATGGTGGGCTTTACAAGAATATGCAAAAAAATAAGAAGAGAAATACTATACAGGGTTATTTGAAAAACCCCAGCAACCTCTTAAGAGGTCATTGTATTCATCATTATGAACAACTTTTACTATGGGACCAAACCTGAAATCGCGAAATAAAAATCAGCTGTTCTCTACATTTACCTTCGTCTATCTCTTCAAAATGTAGGGAACAGCTGTTTTTTTTTTCGCGATTTCAGGTTTGGTCCCATAGTAAAAGTAGTTCATAATGATGAGTACAATGACCTCTTAAGAGGTTGCTGGTGTTTTTCAAATAACCCTGGATAGTTAGCATATAGGTCTATCTAACATAATACTAACTTAGGGCTTATTTTTCCAACGCCAGATAATTTTATCGGAGGAATAATTTTGAATTTTTGACAATTCTTCCATACAAAAACTGGCAGATGTCAGTTTTATTCCATGAATGAAAATTATCTGTCGATTGAAAAATCAGGTACCATAATTAACTATTGTTGCCACAAGAAACGAACTCCTCGAAGGCTTAACAAACAACAACCCTCGAACTACTTAAACACCAATTAAATGCATCAAATTACATTTTCAATAGTTTGGAACTGTGTAAACTTAGGATAATCAAGCAGTAATTAATATCTGGCGGCTTAAAGGCTAACTGCTTTTAGTTGATACAAAGCAAATTGTGCTTTTCCATTAAGCGGGTTTCGAGAACGCGTCTGTGTTTGTGTAGGTTGTGTGTGAGTGTGTGACCGCGAGGGAGTGTGTGTCTGTGTGTGGTTGTTTGTTTGTCTTAATTCGATGGGCATATGTATATAATTATGCTAATAGAAGGGGATTGTGAAAATTGATAGAATGGTAAACATGATGGGAGATTACGCAGGTGGCTTAAGAGACTAAACTAATATAAAGTACCTGCAAACTGGATGAATAGGGGTGCAGGGGAGAATCAGGACGAAACTTTAAAATTTATTTTAAAGTTGAAATAATATAGCTTGTTGCCAACAAGGGAACTTAATCGCTAACTATAATACAGTAAACACAATTAGAGTCCTTTTTGGCAACAAAATATATTATTTCAATGTTAAAATCCCTAGAGTGTTGTCCTGATTCACCCCTGCATTCATTCATCTCGTTTGACGGCACTTGTTTGAAGAACATGTGAGGGCTATTCTAACAGATGGCTATGCCTCTTTTAAATTTGTATATAAAAAAACATTTTTGACGTTTGATTTCGTACATTTGTAATTACTCTCTCCAGGTGGTGTGTGAAAAGGAGCTAAACCAAACTAGAATGTACAAAACAGTGCACGTGAAAGTGATTCCTCTAAACAAAACAGTCTTGATATGTAAAGGATCGTCACCCATCCACGAAGCGACCTCGGCAAGCGTAGCTTAACCTTCGATTGACCCGTGCGTGCGGCTGTGATTATTTAGCCACGAGCCTATAAAGATATAAAAATGAAAATACGCGAACAAAATGAAAAAAATACATTTTCATTCCATTGCCTTAGCATCGTTACACAGAATATTTTATTTGCCCACATAAAATCACCTTATATTTTATTGGATCATTCCTCTGGCCTGACAGAGCGATGATGCAATATATATTTACTTTGGTAAATGTATTTGTACTGTAATAACCCCTTTTTGCTTGTGGAAACAATGATTTGAGGAAGGGTGAGAATGAAATGATTTGTGGTCAAAATAATTGTGTATTTTAAAGTTAGGTTGAGTTTTTAGTAAAGATTCTTTGAGTATTATTGAGATTATTTATTGGCAACTAATTAGGAGTGGTCCCCAATAATGTTTGTTAAAATATTGCATTTTTTTTTTACCAACCAACACCAAATTTTTTTTACAACATGTTTTTTTTTAATTTATTTAATTGACCTTTTTGGACATTGGGGTTTGTTTATAAATGACGATTGAAGTTAAGTGACGTTCAGACGTTAAAAATGTATGGTTTAACAGTTGCTAATCATTACTTAACTTTAAACGATTTATCACCGCTAATGAGACACAATTGATTTTTCTATTGTAATGGGCCTTTATCGTGCCACGCCGGCCTTGATCAGTTAAGTAACGTTTATGAATAAAGGGGTAAATCTAAGTTTCGTAGTGTAGCTTTTATTTCAAGTACAAATGTTTTTTTTACGAAATATGCGTACACGAAAAATTTAAATAAAACTTAATTAATATACAACAAAATGACAAACATCCTTGAAAAAAACCCCATCAAACTTCCAAAAAGCCTTGTCCTATAAATGTTTACACAATTAACCCTAATTATGAGGGGGCGGGACCGACGTCGACGTCAACGTCGGCGGCACTTTACGACGTCGTTAGAGTTACATCTGACAGGGCGCTTTTAGAGCTGTGACAATAAAAGACCGAATGAACTCTTTGGGCACCCGGGTTGAGCACCGGGTGAGGGCAAAGTGGTGGTGGGGTCGCGATAGCGGTAGCGAGTTACGTTTATTTTAATTTTAGTTTATTTTGTAAGTAGGTCACGTGTGTAAATTATTATGGCGTGATGTTTCTAAGTGCGAGTGGAAGGCTTTTAAACTTTCATGAATTTCAATAAAGTTTTCTTCTTCTATTTGTGTTTTGGATTAGGTATTTTTAAGAAGGTAGGCATCAAAACAAGCATTTGTATAAAATATGAACAGAAGAATGAAACATCCTTGTTGTGTCGCTGTAAAAATCCCAAAATGATTTATTATATTTTCAACGCTCACACTCAATAATTTCACTTAGGTACTTATATTTCACTTTCTATATCCTCAAATTCCTGTTTATATAAAAATAAACAGTATACAATTGCTAAAAAATAGCCATGCGAGAAAATAAGGCATCGTAAATAAAAATTATTGCAATGAAACGCGATCCGCTCTCTCAAGCCCTAAGCGATAACTCTTATTGGTTATTGACGAGAGAGTGAATCCCTCGGCCCGAGAATTCTAATGACCGCACCCTAATTTTCATTTATTATTAAAATTTTCGTCTGAAAATTTGTTTTCATAATATCCCTCGAATGTTAATGATGGTTTTTTTTTGGGTCCTTTGATAACGTTAATGTAGATTCGTTTTGAGTTATTTTGTACCTAAATAAGTAGCTTATGGTGATGGTTTATGGTAAAACAAGAACATTATAGGGTTTTACGGTACCTAGGCTCGGGACCAAAATTGTTGGTTTTTGTCAGATAATGTTGGGTATAAATTTAGTTATTCATTTATTGAAATAATGCGTCATTTGAATAAATGTGCATTATAAGCAGCAATATAATTTATTTTCCACAAACGAAATTAATATAAAGAGATTGATAGCGTCTTTCTAATCGCAACTAATTAATCATAAATTCAGCAATTATTAATATAATTTGTTCGTTCCTCCCGCTGAAGATCTAACCCCTGGATATGAGTTGCCTTGGATAACCTGGAAGTCTTTACTCCGAACCCAGGTTGGCCGAAGCAAGGGAAACCTGTTCAGGTGGACTTTTCATTGGCGACTCCGCCTTGGAGTGTAAATGTGGTGCTGTTCCACAAACGATGGGACACTTAATATCGTGTCCTGCGTGTCCTGTCAGCTGCACGTTACAGGAATTAATGGACGCTAGTGATGAGGTCAAACACGTATTCTGGGCCTAGTCCATTTAGATAGCCATCGACTCGCTAAGAAGAAGAAAAATTTCAGTCCATTCTGGTAATTAGAACAAATATGTCGTACAATGTTAGTAATCCCTAGTTTGGCCACTTTGAGCACCTAAAAGCCATAAAGAGACTTTCAACCTTAAACAAAAGCAATAGACTATCACTTTTTATTATAATTGTTGTCATCTCAAACAACACAGTCGGGACATTACATTTGAAAATGTAAAGTTGAATTAATTACGAAACTCATACGCAGAAATGAATTGTTACTTATTTAATGAAATTTCACGAAATACGAAATTTTTTTTATGCTAAGCCGTCTAGTTTTATATAGACCTTTTGTAATACTAAAATAGCATATTATAACTAATACATTATTATTAATATACTCTGAACGGTGAATAGGTAAAATGTGGAATTGTATACAGGGTTATTGGAAAAACATTAACAACCTCTTAAGAGGTCATTGTACTCATCATTATGAACAACTTTTACTATGGGACCAAACCTGAAATCGCAAAAAAAAATCTGCTGTTCCCTACATTTTGACGAGTTATGCGAACATGTAGGGAACAGCTGATTTTTTGCAATTTCAGGTTTGGTCCCATAGTAAAAGTTGTTCATAATGATGAGTACAATGACCTCTTAAGAGGTTGTTAATGTTTTTCCAATAACCCTGTATAGTAATGGTAAGGATGTATATTTAAATAACTGGCCCCTGTAAAAATAATGGATTGGCAATATCAAATAACTAGTTTTAAAAGAAAACGCCTAGCAGTGTGACTGTAGAAATTAAATAATAAACACTAGAACAACTGCTATCAAAACAGTGAAGGAAAACATCGTGAGGAAACCGGTATGTCTTAGATTAGAACCAAAACTTCTAAGACAATCATGTGACATCTACCCGCACTGGGTCCGCGTGGTAGGTTACACACTTACACCCCACGCCATCTCAGAGTGGAGCCGTGTGTCTCAGCAGTAGGAACATGTTAGGCTGATTATGTGGTGTATTTAAACATTAGAAGAAATAAGAAAAGAAAGAGATGAAAAAATAGAATTGGTATTGTGTTCTACGGAACCCTAAAAACAAAAAAAAAACGGAACTTTTCCATACAATTGTCCCTCAATCAGAAACATAACGAATTCGTGCAAAAAATAAAATATGCAATATGCGTATGAGTGAGTAATTTAAACTTGTAGGCACCTCTATTTATCATCATTCCTCACAAATTGGGGTTTTTTTTTTTTTTTTTTTTTTGTGGATGGGAAATCATCCAATGACCCCTCCCGCTCTGGGTGGAGCAGAAGGGAGTGTCAGACTCTTACTGACTAAAACCCACCCGTGTTCCTTCCTTAGCCCTTTGTGTTCCGGGGTAGCGGTAACCCTTTCGGACAATCCCGCTGCCCCGGCAGGCTTCGGCCCTTTCGGGCCCCTTCCTTGCTGCTGACATCTCTTTGAGGCGCGCGTGGAACACGTACGCGCCGTCCGGCACGGGCCTGGTCCTGATCGGACGGAGAGTTACCCATTACTCTCCGCCCGCAGGCCCGCGCCTACGGTGGCCGGGAGTCGTCTCGCGGCTCCCGACGCCCGGGGCGTCTCCCGCGGCGGCTGGGACGTGAGGCCCTCTCCCTCAGCCGTCCCGCCACCTCCTTCGCTAGCATGACTGCTTCGCAGAAGGAGGTGACTGCCTCCCACTCCCTCTCGCCCCGGACCATGGCTTGAACCAGGGCCGGGCGCGAGAGGTCGCCGCCGCCGCCGATCGCCTCTGCGAGAACACGGCGGTGCTCCGCCCAATTGGGGCATACCGCCACCGTATGCTCCACCGTGTCCTCCGGGCGACCCTCGCAGTGGTGACACCCGGGCGTATCCTCCCGCCCGATAATGTGCAGGTACCTCCCGAAACACCCGTGTCCGGTGAGGACCTGCGTCAGGCGGTAGGTGAGGGCGCCGTGGCGCCTCTCTAGCCACTCCTCAAAGAGGAGTCTTACCGCCGCTATCGCGGCGTGCCCTGCGCTGGGTTGCGACAGTCGCTCTTTCCATGCCGCCATGAGATCGCGCCGGAGGTCGGTCCGCTCCGCCGCGATTTGCCGCGGAAGCGGAGTTTCCCCCCGGCGTAGTGCCTCCGCGCGCCACTCGTACAGGCGCGCGAGGACTATCGCCTCCAGATCCCACGGCGGCAGTCCGGCAAGGAGGCTTGCCGCCTCGCCCGAGATCGTGCGGTACCCCCGGATTAGCCTTACGGCTACCACCTTCTGGGGCGCGTTCAGGTAATGGGCGGCTCGCCGCCGCAGTGAACGCGCCCACACCGGGGCCCCGTATAGGGCCATGGACCGCACGACCCCCGCGTAAAGCCTCCGGCAGGAGGCGTTTGGCCCCCTCAGGTTGGGCAAGAGCCGCTTGAAGGCGGCCCCGGCCCGTTCCAATTTGGGAGCCAAACGTCGAAAATGCTCGACGAAGTTCCACCGGCTGTCGAGGACGAGACCCAGGTACCTCATCGTTGTCTCGACGCCGATGTGAACCCCTCCTACCGTTAGTTGGGATCCCGAAGGCAGCCCATTCCGAGGCCCATGAAAAGACATGGCCTCGGACTTGTGCAATGCCACCTCGAGACCCAACTGCCGGATCCTCTCCACGACTATCGCAACCCCGCGTGTCATCGCGTCGGCCGCCGCCTGATGCGACCTCCCCTGCGCCAGGACTAGCGTGTCGTCAGCGTAGCAAACCACGCTGACTCCATCAGGGAGATCGGCCCGCAGCACCCAGTCGTAACCGATGTCCCACAAGAGCGGCCCCAGAACCGATCCCTGTGGGACACCGCACGACATCTCTCGCCGGTTCCATTCCCCGTTGCGACCGGGGTAGATGACGGCTCTGTCCGTCAGATACGCCCCGACTACTCGACGGAGGTAGGTCGGCACCCGGTGATACCGGAGCGCCTCCCCAATGCAACTCCAGGGCAGGGTGTTAAAAGCGTTGGCGATGTCGAGTGACACCGCCACGACCACCCCACCCCGGGACACCGCGTCCCCCGTCGTGAGGGCCCTCACGCGCATGATGGCATCCACCGTCGAGCGCCCCTTGCGGAAGCCGAACTGGCTGTCCGCAAGATCCGGCCCCGTCCTCACCAGGTGCCCGACGAGGCGGCCCGCAATCACTCTCTCAAAGAGCTTGCCGACCTCGTCGAGCAGCACGATGGGCCGGAATGCGGACGGAGAGTCCGCAGGGCGCCCTGGCTTCTGTATGAGGACCAGCTTCCCCGTCTTCCAGCGGAGTGGAAACTGGCCCCTCTCCATGCATGCGCTTAAGAGCGCCTCTAGTCGGGGCCCGAGAGCCCCTGAGGCCAGGACCCAGGCCTTACACGGCAAGCCGTCGGGTCCTGGGGCGGTATTTTTGGCCTTCAGCCTATTTACCGCCACTCTCAGATCTACCCCGGTCACTTCAGGGATGTCGTCGTCGTCCGCGTGGTCCGCTTCAGGCACCGCAAGTGGCGGAGCCATGGGCGGGGGAGTATGCTCCGCCCGTGAAGGGAACAGAGCGCTCACCACCTCCTCCACCAGCTGGGGGCGGAGACTCTGCGTCAGCGGGGGGGCCCAGGTGCGGAGTTTATTCCGCACCATTTTATAAGGGCGCCCCCATGGATCTCTGTTCAGAGTCTCCACCATCTCCTCGCGGGCCATATCCTTGGCCCGCTGGACAGCCTCGCGGAGGGCGGTCTTCGCCGCTCTGTACCCCTCGTACAGCTCCGCCTCCGTGGCTTCCGCATCCGGAGGGCGGATGCGGAGCCTGCGGTGCCTGGTGTACAGGTGTCGCGCGTCGACGCAAGCCTTGCGTAGCGACTCCACCTCCCGCGACCACCAGTACACCCGACGTCGGGCGCGTCCTGGCCGGACTCGGGGCATTGCCACGTCGCATATCTCCGACATGGCCTCCCGGAACCACTCCGCCTCATCGTCGATATCGGCAGGCCTGGTACAAAGTATATTTGGGGTAAAACATATAAGTAAATGTCAATACCTGTTTCGCTATATTATTTCCTTTTATATAAAACATTTGTCCGTATATTTTTTTTGATGGGAAACTGCAGATGTTGCCAGAGAATAAAATCTGTTGTTTTGTTGGCGAATAAAAATAAAGTTAGGCTGCTTATTATCTGATTGTTAATTCTGATAATATAAGGGGCTCGTGGCTAAATGATAAGAGTCGCACTGGTCGATCGAAGGTTAAGTTAGGTTCGCTGCGACCGGTTCGTGGATGGGTGACTATCCATCGCTCTTTGTAAAATACTGATTTTTAGCTGCATCTGGTTAGACTGGAAGCCGACCCCAAAAGATAGATGTTTGTTTATGAGAATATTAATTTAACATATTGTTAAAATAAAACAGCATCAAGTAACTGTCAAAATCTTCCAGTCTTCATAAGTTCGTACAGTCAACAACAAAAGTAGATGATGAAAATCAGAAATTCAATACTAATGAACGGAGTTCGCGTCAGAACTGTGTGGCGTCGAAGTGTCGTTATGTGATTGTAAATTATACCAAACATTTACTACTTCGACGCCACACAGTTCTGACGCGAACTCCGTTCATTAATTAGTATTGAATTTCTGATTTTCATCATCTACTTTTGCTGTTGACTGTACATACATAAAACCAATGCTGTTATGTTCTTGCTTTTAGCGTGGCAGTAGGAAGTTTTTATGATAAATGATTTTATTTCAGTAAGTAGGTAGGTTTGCATAAACACTTTTACACGTCAATCATATTTTAATAACTAGATGAGGTCAGCGTTTCCTGTCTAACTAGTCTGAGAATGGCCGAAACAAACTCTGAGTTCACAGTCTCTTTTAAATACATAATCTTGGTCAGAACATGTGAAGACCATGTAGGTCTGAGATGGTCTTTTGAGAAAAGAACCACACAGATTGAGTGGACCCGTTCAATCAGTGCACGCATTTGTCAGAAATCGTGCTGCTCAATTCAAAAGTTATGGAGCTCAACGATTCGACGAACAATACCAAAGTACATTTGGGTAAGCCACATACATTACTCAAACCGCCAGACCATACAAAAATTAAAAGAACAGAGAAAAATAAAATAAATAAAATGACCCATTCACAATAATTTAAATAATATAATACTTTGCAAGTAAGCAAATGTCATTGTATATATAAAATTCATTAATGTGTATATAAAAAATCATTCATATGTAAAAATGAGCCGCCATAAGGTACATACCTACGTATTACGTAATCCGGAGTTTATGATTTTTAGAATAGAAGCAGCATTTCAAGATAAAGGACACTAAACTAAATCGATTTGCTTTTTAAGAGAAATTGGTTTGTACTTCAAATGAATAAGATTAGATTAAAATAAAGAAAAATAGAAAGAAAGGGAGAAAAAAAAATTATTACCAAAAATAGTTAAACCTTAAATAATTTTCATATTGCTCCTAAAAATATTATTGAACACTCTAATACAATGAATGCGCCTCTTTTTGTAAACCTCAAATAATTCTATTTTGGGGACCTAAAATGCTAAATAGCAAAGTAACTGTGAATTTGATGTAGTTCGGTTGGTCACAGTTCTAACATAACCTTTCCCATTTGGTCGGGGTACCTTATCTTAGTTAGTGTGAGCAACTGTGAGAAAAGGCCAAAAAGTTAAAAAGAGTGAGCCTCTTTTTAACTTTTTGGCCTTTTCTCACAGATTAACAATTAAAAAAAGTATGTATCCAAAAAAGTCCAAATATTTTTTTAGAGCATCAGTTAATTATTTTCCGTTTTTAAAATATTATGCAACCTTATAAAATGTTTCTACCCCAAATGATTGCACGAGACTTACGTTCGTGTGGCAATAAATGCCTAAATTAACTTGCCAAAACATTGATCAACATTTTATTGCATTTTCGCATGTTGTGTCTTCAAAAGTGTGTAACTAGTGAGCTATAAATTAATGTTACGGCACGAATTAGCCTTCAAATTATATATTTTTGTGGGAGTTGCGGAAATTTTATATACTTAACGGCGAAATTGAATCTTTCTTGTCGCATGTTTTTAGCTTTTCTTGTTTTTTTTTTGTCTAGGTACCTTTTCAGGCACTATTTTCTTTGTGCCATTTACCTAATACACTTACATGAAATATTTGATTGTTGTTCTAAACTTTTGGTTGGTACCAATTTTACTTCAACGATAACCATACAACGTCCATTTATCTTTTTTTTGAGGATGGGAAATCATCAAATGACCCCTCCCGCTCTGGGTGAAGCAAAAGGGAGTGTCAGACTCTTACTGACTAAAACCCACCCGTGTTCCTTCCTTAACCCTTTATGTTCCGGGGCAGCGGTAACCCTTTCGGATAATCCCGCTGTCCAACGTCCATAGCTGAGACACAGAATCACATTTTAATATAAAAATAAAACCAACCAAAAAATTGCACAACAGTTTAATCAGACGTTAGGGCACAACACCCCCACTTTTAGTATCAAATACCACTTTACACACAGCCCGACCATTTTACATACACCCAACAGCAAACTCGCAATACAAATACAAAAACCCAGTAAAGAAAACTACAAAGGAAGTGAACAACAACAAGTCCCCCAATTGTCCCCAAAAACGGACAACGACAGATATTTCCTTACTTACTGAAAACGGGTACTTCCCTAACTAATTCAACTACTTATGTATGCCGTAGCGTGCACGAATTATATTTGAAGCTATAAATCTATCCGTGAGGTCCCAATGTGTTAATATATTTACTGCATGTTCTTATTTTTGGGTTCCGTCGTTAAATAAAGGGGTAAAGGGGTACTTGGGGCGTAATGCATTCGTATTTTAGGGGGAAATGGCGCGGTTTGGGGTTGATTGGCACGGTTGCAAATGTGTGGTGTTTACGTTGGCAATTGGAGTGCAAAGTATGGGGTTTGGGCGATCTATAGCAAACTGGATTGGGCTTACTACTCGTAAAGCAGTTTATTTTATTTTAAAAGAATGGTTGTTTTAGTACTTTTCTTGGAAAAAACGGAGAAAGAATAAACGAAACTGTACTAAGATAATATACTGTATAGCAGACATTGCCCGATTAATTTGTGCCCGATTGATGGTAATAGGCTCGCCCCCTTTTCTTCTTGGGCGGACTTCATTACTGAAAATTGTGTCCCTAAAAGGCCTTCGTGGCTTTATGCACGATGTTCTTCCACTTCGTTCGGTTCTCAGCTTCTCTCAGGACGGTCATAACAGAGACTCCAGCGGTTATTTGGTATGACCAGCGGTTAGGCGATCATCCGCGCGAGGTCTTTTCCCATCTAACTTGCCCATCACCACCAACTTTTGTAGTAGTTCCCCCCCTTTTACATGGGACTTAAGAGGAAATGCGGGTGGTCTTTTCTCCATAGAAACGCTCTCGCCTGTTTTATTTATGGTTAATGACCATAAAGCTATTATTTTTTACAGAATAATAAATAATGATAATAAATTCTTTATTGACATAAATATTTGTAACAAAAGTCCTGACTCCTGCGCTAGGTACTCGTATAGTATCTGTGTTACAGGAGCCAGTGTCTTCTCCCAATAATTATGAGCCGAGTTTTCTATACTAATATTATAAAGAGGAAAGGTTTGTATGTATGTTTGTAACGAATTGGCTCAAAAAGTACTGGACCGATTTTAAAAATTCTTTCACCATTTGAATGCTACATTATCACTGATTATTATAGGCTATTTTTTTTCTTTTTTTTTTCCACCCGTGCGAAACCAGGACGGACTGCTAGTATGCAATAAGAACTAATCAAAAACACACAGGTGCAAAAATTATCTATACTAATATTATAAAGCGGAAAGGTTTGTATGTATGTTTGTAACGAATTGGCTCAAAAAGTACTGGACCGATTTTGAAAATTCTTTCATCATTTGAATGCTACATTATCACTGATTATTATAGACTATTTTTTTTCTTTTTTTTTTCACCCGTGCGAAGCCGGGACGGACTGCTAGTATGCAATAAGAACTAATCAAAAATACACAGGTGCAAAAATTAAAGTAAATATTAACAACTTGTATGTCCCTATGTTTTCCATTTTGATGATACATTATTTTTATAAGCACTAGAACCCTCAAAAAATGCCGACTTAAGGCGCTGTCAACACAGTGTACAAAGACAACTATTAATGAAAAAAGAAAAACACAAGGACACAGTATACATATATATCCTTCTTATTCAGTTTATGAAATATCTTTTAAATTGGTCCAATATTGGAGGAGGAAATAGACGAGAGCCAATCCTCGAATTATGACTTTTTACTTAGGCTTTTTCAAAAGTCTCTCCGACCGCATTTCCTCTTAAAATATAACTGGCGAAATGTTGGTGTACTATAGACACACCTCTACCTAACTCTTTGCGGATTACAGGCGTAATGTTACATAGATAATACCTATATAGTCATATATAGTCCATAAACATTCTGAAAAAGACAAAGAAATGTCTAAATCCGAAATAAAAATGTTTGTTCACAATGAATGGCATTCAAATGGCAAAACCCTGACCTACTCCGAATATATTTTGTTCCCCCATACAGAGTTGGGGTAAACAGAAAATCAATTGGGGACAGACAGTTTTGTTTTTGGAAAAACTACCTTAAACATGTTTTTTTTTTTTTGAGGATGGGAAATCATCAAATGACCCCTCCCGCTCTGGGTGGAGCAGAAGGGAGTGTCAGACTCTTACTTACTAAAACCCACCCGTGTTCCTTCCTTAGCCCTTTGTGTTCCGGGGTAGCGGTAACCCTTTCGGACAATCCCGCTGCCCCGGCAGGCTTTCGGGCCCCTTCCTTGATGCTGACATCTCTTTGAGGCGCGCGTGGAACACGTACGCGCCGTCCGGCACGGGCCTGGTCCTGATCGGACGGAGGGTTACCCATTACTCTCCGCCCGCAGGCCCGCGCCTACGGTGGCCGGGAGTCGTCACGCGGCTCCCGACGCCCGGAGCGTCTCCCGCGGCGGCTGGGACGTGAGGCTTACCTTAAACATGTTTAAGGTAAACAACACCGAGTACCTTTATTATGATCAGTGGTCACGTGTTTACTTCTCATACCTACGTGAGAAAATAGGGGGCTTGTGGCTATGTAATAACAGCGGTACGGGTCGATCGATTAGGTTAAGCTGTGCTTGTCGCGGTTGGTCCGTGGATGGGTGACCATCTTTACATATCAAAACCCCTCCGGGTTTCAGATAAGTTGGAAAGCACGTTAACCAGTTGGTCCCGGCTGTCATTTGTTTTTACGGGTCGTCAAAAGGCCGAAAGTCTGACAACCGGTCTTACCAAGGGTATCGTATTACCCAGTAACTGGGTTGTGATGTTGTGAAGGTCAGATAGGCAGTCGCTTCATGTAAAATACTGGTATTCAGCTGCATCCAGTTAGGCTGGAATAGTTGGGAAAAGGCTAGGCAGACGATCACCTACGTGAGAAAATAGAAAATGTTGAAAAAAAAAAAAACAGGTTTTTTTACCGAACATCGCTCAAGCTCTATAGAAAGCTTTAATCATTTAATAAATATAATAATGGTGTATAATAAAAAAGGCTCGTCAAAAGAGGGAAAATGTTTCGTGTTTCTTACGAAAAATTAATTCACAAAGGAATATGATTAATTTTGAGTTTGCTGAGAAAAGGAAGCTGTTTAACGTACAGCAGAGGAAATTTGTGAATTTCTTTTTAAATATGAGCGACTTGTTCGATTCTTTCCGGCTTTATTCGTGAGCGTTCGGGTGATTGCGATCAATCTTTGTCACGTTTTAGAAAGAGATTTTACGTTCAAATCTTTGTGGATATGTAAATTGGTAGTTTAAAAATATTTTAATTTGTCTTAACGTTGTGTGATTTTTGGAAGCTATTGTCTGGAAGAAACATATATATAACAATATATTTAATTTTTTTACGTCACACGTTCAAATATTCTCTGTCAGATTACTGAAGGCCAATCCCCGTAATTAAAAACGCTCAAAATCTAGTCGCAATCTCATCTCAGCTACAATCAATGTCAAAAATGTAGGGAAATTAGAGGTATTTTTCACAGATTGAGAATGAGATCAGACTGTGAACGTTCTTAAAATTATGAGAACTGCCCTGAAACTATTTTGAATTAGGTACTGCATTTTATTTATAAGTAGGTAATCAAACCATCTGAAAACTCAGGATACAGAGCATTTAATATTAATCAAAATACTAAAAAAAAACAAGCCCTTAAATGTCTCGATAAAATCGACCTTTAGAAAATATTTTTCTTTCTGCAAAACATCGAACGATGCGGTCTACAAGCTAAGTAATTTAATAACTCCTCATCCGTTCAGTTTACGCCTTCAGGGAGCGGAGCCAACTTTACGATTACACTCAAAAGCGTATTATTCCGATCTCGTCGCGAAAGCATTTGATTTATTTATTAGAATAACATGTTCCGAATCTTTAGTTTAGTTGATTACCAATTCAAAATGGCAACCGTATTCAAAATGGCGGTCCGCTGTGACAGTTCGTACGATGCCCTGTTTTTATGTGTGTTGTTAATATGCATGTGTGCTGATCAAGTTCTGTGATTGAGAATAAATAAAGGCACTAAGGTTTTAACATTCTGGGAGGGTAAAATTTATGTTAACTTCCGAGCTGATTGTGCATTCGTTAACTAGGTTACGACTTATGTTGATAAAAAAAAAAGGAAGAAATGCTTTCGGGTGGAGATTATAAACTTGTTTTTTTGGAACTGATTCACTTTCTATTGGGAATTTGATAAGAGAGATTATATCTTTTCAGCCCTTTTCATAACCGATAGACAAGATATTTTTTCAATATTTAGATCATAAATACTTAGTCTATTTCTTTTTTTGTTGCAGGAAATCGCGGCAATACTCATCAGTTTCGACAAACACAGCGATTGGCAGTCGAAAGAGGTCAAAATACGGTAAGTGAATCATTTTACTTCTTTGACGAAAATATGTTCTATAAGGAGAAAATCTTAGGCCCGATGTCCACCAGTCCACCGGGACGGTATAGCAAGGGATTTAGGCGACACGTTATAATATAATTTTGATATTATGACACTAGTTAATAATAAGTTAGTTAATAATTTCTACATTTAATATTTTTTTAAATTTACAGAGTAAAAAACTGCGACATTGGTAAATACCTTTTTAAGGCAAACTGCCACGACATCTAAGGCCCGTATTACAGAACGTCACTCAATACTCAAGCATTACTTAAAACTAGATTCAAGCCATTTGATTGATTAAAACTAGTTTTAAGTAATGCTTGAGTACTGAGTGACGTTCTGTAATACGGGACTTAGAGTGATTTTGTGGCTACGACCGTTCCTTAGTAGTTATTTCCTGTAAAATATTTAATAAACGTTCTCTGCAAATACGTATTTACGTGCTCTTTCGGAGAAACGTTTAAAAAATTGAAAAGTGCTAATAGATTTAAATGAAATTTCACGTGCGGCCCGCCCGAGGGAAACACGTAAAGGTTTTCAAGGAAACCATTATTATTGTGATTCAGGTGGGGAAATTGATTCGAGTAGAGGTTAGGAGGAGATATTAATTTGTAGAATAGAACATTCTTTATTATGTAGGTACAGTCAACAGCAAAAGTAGATGATGAAAATAAGAAATTCAATACTAATGAACGGAGTTCTTCGTCAGAACTGTGTGGCGTGAACAGAAAAAAACAAGAAAAAAAAACTTTAACTAGATAGTTTTTTGTTTTTAACTTTATCTAGGTAGCATACTTTCAAAGTAATACTAATATTACTTTGAATATATGCTACCTAGTTAAAGTTTTTTTTTCTGTTATATAGATTTAGAAATACAAATGTATACAAATAAAAACTATTAAACAGTAAAAAAAAATATTTATAAATAATAATAAAAAAAGTTAAAGTTTATGTTATGTGTTGTCTAGAGTTTTTTTTTTGTTATAAGTATATATAAGGCGTTTCAAAATCAACTCTACAAACCTTACGAGGTGCTTTAGACCATCAAAATTGAACCACTTTTACTATGGGACCAACTCTGATATCTCGCACCTACCTACGCAGTCAAAATGTATGGCGGAGTTATTTTTTTTTAAGAACCTACGAAAAATTTTCATTGCAGAGGGGTTCTGCGCAGTGGTTAAAAACTTATCCTGTTTAATATAATATAATTATATGAAATATTTTTAATTCAATAATTCATTTTGCCCTGACCACAATTACGTCTGCCATCAGTTAGTAAATATCCAAGTTTCATAGGTTTGTAATCTGTGGAAAATGTAGTTAGTATATTTTGTTAAGTTTAGATATTGTTTTATTTTCACTATAGGTACTATTGTTTGTTTTCCGTTACAAAATAAAATACTGACTTGTAATACTTTTGTTACCTACATGACTTAGGCCATCTTTTTAGCGTGTAGATAGCAGTCTAAATTGAGTCCGCCATTAATTTGGCTTCTATTAACATTATGCTATCAATTTAATAACTCCATCCAAATAATACTACTCCAAGTAAATAAAACATTCATATAAACCCTCCATCCTCCTTTGTTTACAACACAAACAAACCTTAAATCATCCCCTTATCCCATTTTGGGGGATGCTTGAAAACAAACAAAACTTGCCTCTTTATAATATTAGTACGTCCATGGGACAAGCATTTTTTATTATTGAATGGGACCATAAAAGCCACCTGATGGTGAATGGTCATCGTAACTCATTGATAATGCGCGATTCAGCTCTTTAAAGAGCTCCCTGATGCATTGCAGCGCTGAAACTGAATTGGTTCCCGTTCAATGCTTTTGAATTAAATAAAATATGTGTTGGCCTTTGTGATCAACACAAAATGGACATTTGTTCGTGAGTGAGCCATAGTTTTGGTTGTAATTAGGTGTTAAGTTTAGTAGGCTAATTTTAACTGTATTTCTTCGCTCAATCCAAAGTAAATTACGTACTGCACAAGACCATGAACTTTTAAAGAAAGTTACAAGAAAGACAAACTTTTTAAACATGCTTTTTTCAAAACTTAAATTACAATCGAAATGCAGAATAGAACACAGCTAAAAAAAGTCTTCGCAAACGAAACGAATTAAACTATCAGTAGAATAACGTGACCGTTATTTTTATACTTTACTCTGTGACGGTACCTAATTTGGCGCCCAACGAGGGACCCGTTCCAACTTGTAACAACTTTAAGCAAATTAAAACTTGGGCCGTGACTACTGCTGGCTCTGTGTGCGCCGTTGAAATATTAACTCTTTATGGGAGCGCAGTGTACAACGGGAGTTGCGGTGGATCCGTGTCGTTACATAAAAATTTAATAATGGTCTTGATACTGGGAAGTTTTTGTACGTGATCAAGTTTAGTTTGGTTATTTAAGGCTGCACCGAGATTTCTGATGTTTTTTTATTCAAAAGTTAGATAAAGTTTGTCATCCAGGCAGTACTTAATCCAGAACATGGCCATGATAGCGTAATCAGCAGGGAGTTTTATGTCAGTCTGAGATTAGGGAAACTGGGAACCGTTCGTTTCATAGTTCATGTAGTTTAAAATGACCCGCAAAGAATAGTAATAATGCTTCAGCAAGCAACTGGTGTGGGAAGCAGTGGTGGCCCAGTGGTAACGGCCGCGATTTACGAGTTGTAGGTCGTAGGTTCGAACCCCGTCAGGCGCTTTACTTTGTGTAAATTATTTCATCACCATTGCTCTTAAAACGGTGAAGGAAAACATCGTGAGGAAACCGGCAAAAATTCGAAGACATGTGACATCTACCAACCCGCACTGGGCTCGCGTGGTAGATTACGGCCCACTCCCTCTCATAGAGAGGAGGAATTTGTCCCAGCAGTGGGAACATTATAGGCTGATTATTTAAGCAACTGGTGTAATTTATGGATGGTGGCACTTTGGTTACTCCATCCATCGTTTTGTAACAAGCGACGCGACGTCGAGATCAAGAGTGGATACTTTAAACTATAGAAACAGTTTCCAGGCAAGAGCACAGGCAATGGAATAATTCGGTATGTAAAGAAAAAAAATCCTACGCTGATTCCCAAACCATTTCGAGATTTAAGGTTTCTTAACTTAATTTTTCTATTTTTAGCGCTTAAAATTATAAGATGGAGTTTATTTTAACATAAACACTTAATACCACTTGACTTTCATTTGACCTCCAAATGACGTCACAAGTAAGCAGATTGAGAATATTTTCGGTGCCTCCTCTCATCATATGATAAAAAGTTAAAGTCATTTAATGTCAACTATAGGGATGACCATAATAATATATGTAATGCAGTCGTGCGAAAATTTCGGCCTTTGAATCAATTCAAATCAAACATTGAAAATCTATTCACACAAAAAATCTAAATCCCGAATTCTGAATTATTGTTAATCGATCATTATAATGATAGCTTAAATAAAATGCATTCCCTTTAAATAATAATATTAAGTATAAAATCATTCGAACCATTTTGTAACCACAAATGGTGTTGGAAACTTGCAAATATAACTAGGTACTGTAGCTGCTTGTTATTGGTTTGATTTTGATAATGACATATTAATAATACCTATTATTTAATTTAATTTATTTATTTAAATTAATTATTAGTCATTTCTGTCCCACGGCGGGGCAAAGGCCTCCCTTCCCTCCTTCCACTTATCCCTATACAAAATTAATAACTGTATTAAATAAATGTTCAATCGATTATGTCGATCATTCCCACCTCTAAAACTGTCTAGTGTCATGCTTGAAGTTTCTGATGTCAAGCAAAAATCGTCAAATTTAGGATTTTTATTATTGTGTTATACGTGGCATAGATATTGAACTCTTCAGCCTACTTTTGAAGCAGAATTTAGAAAATTTATTTAAAATTAATGGCTGCTTAGAAAACCAAAATTTTGAAATTAGTTGCATAAAATAACTAAATCTATAAATTAAAAATATAAAAAAAATACCTGAAAAAAACTTTACATGCCCAATTGTTCAGTATGATTTTACGCTGGAAGGGATGCCCAAGAAGGAGATATAGTGACTTTTTTGGTGATGTTCTACCTTATTGACTGACTGGACAGGTCCACTAAAATTTGTATGGTTCTTTCCTCAAAAGACCATTTCAGACACCAATCTAAATGGTCCTCAAAATGATCTGACCAAGACTATTTCTGGATTTTTATATGTAACACATTGACATTGATAAATTTTACATATACAGTGACATGCATATTTACTTTGTAAAGTATTTTATTATTTTAATGACTGTGAATGTGAAGACTATGTGGGTTAATTTTTTTTTTTGCCTTTATTTTTTTCTCAGATAGTTTTAGTTATGGTCTGGCAGTTTGAGTAATTTATGCGACCCACCCAAATGTCCTTTCTTTGGTATTGTTCGCCGAATCGTTGAGCTCCTTAAGTTTGAGTTGAGCTGCATGATTACTGACAAATGCGTGCACTGACTGGACAGGTCCACTCAATCTGTGTGGTTCTTTCCTCAAAAGACCATTTCAGACACCAATCTACATGGTCTCCACATGACCTGACCAAGATTATGTCTGGACTTTAAAAGAGACAGTGACCTCTGAGTTTGTTTCGGCCTTTCTTCTCAGAGTAGTCAGATAGGAAACGCCCACCTCATCTCGTTTTTTAAAATATGATTAACGTGTAAAAGTGTTTGTACAAAGCTACTTACAGAAATAAAATCATTTATCATTTCTTGGTTATCTTATAAAGAATTATTCCGTGGATGGGATGACCATCTTTACATACCGAGACCCGTTGGTCCCGGCCGTCATTCGTGGATCTTTGACAGTCGTTACGGGTAGTCAGAAGCTCGAAAGTCGGACAACCAGTCTTACCAAGGGGTATCGTATTACCCAGTAACTGGATTGTGGAGGTCAGATAGGTAGTCGCTCCATGTAAAATAATGGTATTCATCTGCATCCGGTTAGACTGGAAGCCGACCTCAACATAGTTGGGAAAAGGCTAGGCAGAAAATGAAACAGTTAATTTATTAGGAAATAGTTAATTTAATTTCATTCGAAAACATCCATCGGGTTTCTTACTAAACGTCAACTATATTCGGCGACCTCGTTCACATATCTCTTTTGGTGGCTGTGTATGTGTATAACTTTATATAAAGCAGTCTAATTAGGCAACTTTACACAACTGATTATATATTCTATCTGACATACTTACACACACAAGATAATTTCCCCCTAGTTTGCAAGTGTTTCAATTAAAAGTCGGTCATAATTGAATTTTTCGAGTAAATTACTTCTTCTGCCTTCTCGAGAGTGAAAGACGAACTTGAAAGTGCATAAACTACTCGTCTTTAGCCAACTTTTAAGAGTTCACAGTTTGCATTGTCAAAACTTGCACTGTTGTAAAATATTTTTTTTTATTTTTTTTATTTATTTCTAAAATACTAAATCTAATTCACATTGTATTTTAGCCACACAACAAAAACCTCTCAGGGTTTATCTGCGTGTTGGCGAGCCGTTCACATGATTTTTTTTTTTTTTTAAACAATGCTAATAATTGTTAGGTGCAATGATACATAGGTACATTATGAGAAGATTTTGTGAGGAAACGCTTTGATTTATACTTATAACTTTTCGAACTCTTTATATTTCACTTATATTTATATTTCACTTATATTGCTACTTAAAATATTAGAAAGAGTTGATGTTACTTTTAATTTGTTTATTTTGATACTTTAAACTATTATAAATAAAGGATAAAAAACATGTTTAAGTAGTCAGTAAACACATTTATACTGTTAACATTTCCTAGCTAATAAATACGTGTCTCACGAAATAATTCCAGTTGAAAACGAATACCAGGCAGCCGAAGTACCTACAAGCAAATGCTTGAATATTTGGACGTAACTATTCTTGTTTGACGTATGAACACAGACTACTAAAACATATGATTTTAAAATTAGTTGAGTTACCTTATTAGTATGTATGTGTTGAGCTGACTGTTAATAAATTACGATAAGGTCCAAGAGCGTTTCATCATGCGTTCCTCAAACGACTTTAAAAGACCCTCTACTTTTTTACTTCTATACAAAACCTTGGTCCGTTCTCAATTGGAATTTGCAGTACCGGTCTGGAGTCCTATTTTTGATATTTATATAAAAAGAATGGAAATGGTTCAAAAAAATTTTCTACGTGCTATGCACTACAGATGTACTAAGTCTAAATTACCATACACACAACTATTAATGCGTTATAAACTTCTAAGCAGCCTACTGATGGCCATGATGCTTCATGGTCTGTGTAATAACAAGTTCGATTGTCCAGATATTACCAATAATCTTTGTTATGTTGTTCCAAGAACTGAGATGCGTCGAGAGGCGCGTGTGCCCCGGCTGTTCCACACCGCAAGGTGCAGAACTCACGCTGGTGCACGGGCGCCTCTCCGACGTATTGTAGATACGTATAACACCCACTTTATCGATTTGGATATTTTTGCGCTTACACACTTGAAGTTCAAAAAAATGGCTGTTGAATCCTTAAAATAGCCATTTTATACTATTATTCCAAAAATATGTACGAGTACTTCTTACTCTTCTGCAAAATCAACGCACGCATTATACTATGTGTCTATAAACTATTATTTCGCGGACATTGGTGTGGGTTACACGTTTACATAGTTTTAATTTGTTTCATCACACTAAATTGTAATGTGTAACTGTTTTATGTCCCAATAAAGTAAAATAAAATAAAAAAAGAGAATTATCATTCTCTACTGCACACAGTCATTACTTTAACGATGATTTCCACTAAACGACTCTTATCGCATCGAATCGGAAAGGATACGACAGCCGATCGCGTCCGGCAGGATGTCGACGCATACGATCGGCTCCGTACCGTCGCTTGCGAACGTATCAATTTCTGCGCCTAGTCAAGTAGTTTAATTCCTACCGTGTTGACGTGTTCTAATTTTTGAAAATGGTTGAAATTGACGTAGTATTGTTGGCTACTGCATTAAAAAAAGAAAATAATCATAAAACACAGAACAGGATAAGAAAAATTTGGACGACAGCCGAAAGGATTCGATTGGATACGGCGACAGGCGAACAGAGCCGATCGCGTGTCGCGGAAGACGCCCGCGATCAAGCTGCTGTGCGCAGCTTGGTAATATAGACTTTAAAATATTGTGTATACGATTTAATATCGTTTAAAGATTGTAAAATCCGTTCCGATCAGATGCGGTGCAAGCCGTTAGGTGGAAATCATCCTTTAGTGTACAGGGAATCCTTCTCCATCCTAATTATGTACCTACTACTCCTTGTTAACAGTTGCGCGTCGATATCTCTGCACACTAATTAGTTAATATACTCATACCTTATTAGTATGTGTGATGGCTTAGTTTAGTAAAAAAAAAATATATATATTATGATATATAAAAATAAAAAATAAAATAATAATATATATATTATCTATTATTTTTATATTTTTAAATGTTTTTATATTTTCTTATATCTTAATATTTAAAAATATAATTTATATGTATATAGTAAAATAAAGGATAAATAATAATATATTAAGTATATTATTATTACATTATTAATTCCAAATATTATTATGATTCCTTCCTTTCTTCTCCCTTCTCATACTCATTGATTTATCAAAACCGTCACAATTAACAACCTTTTGTTATCCTTTCTACAACCAGCTTAACTACGTTCAAAAATCCACTGAAAAGGGGTAACCCATGATAAACATCCCCGCATTTAATTACTTTACTAATTGTATCCACCATATTATCAGGCTTAAACTTTGAACTTTGCAAGTACTAATGAGACCAAAGCCTGCGTTGTTTTAACTTGGCTTTAGTGAGTTATTTTGTGCTGTGTGGTGTGAGTGTATGTGGGATAACATAGGAGGTATAATATAAGAGAAAATTTGTACTTAAGATTTCCAACTATCTGATAATAATCATGGCTGCTTCGTTGGTCTACTGGTCTAGCGCTACTGTTGAGAATGAGGTCCTGGGTTCAATTCCTGGATTAGTGTTATTAGATTTTTCACCAGAGGTGCTATTCTTGGAATTTTAAGATCTAAGTCTCAATCTGTCAAACATGTCTCAAATTTCCCTACATTTTTGACAAGTGTTTGACGTTGATTGTCGCTGTGATGAGATTGTGACTAGATTTTAAACGTTTCTTAATAGCGAGAATTAGCCTTCAGGAATATCTTATTCCCCTTGCCCTTTTTTATTTTTTAAGGATGGGAAATCATCAAATGACCCCTCCTGCTCTAGGTGGAGCGGAAGGGAGTGTCAGACTCTTACTGACTAAAACCCACTCGTGTTCCTTCCTTAGCCCTTTATGTTCCGGGGTAGCGGTAACCCTTTCGGACAATGCCGCTGCCCCAGGCTTCGGCCCCCTACTATTGCTGACATCTCTTTGAGACGCGCGTGGAACACGTACGCGCCGTCTGGCACGGGCCTGGTCCTGATCGGACGGAGAGTTACTAGTAGCAGCTCTGAGTCTAGATTTGTCCTCGGTTGATGGCAATACGCTCGCCTCCTATTACATGCGACTGAAATATAACTGACGAATTGTGGGTAAAAAATAAGGTAAAAGTAAGGCAGACCTTACCCTTCGGATATTACAAACACGATGTGTTTATGTTACGTAATAATAATAAACAAACACTATACACAGAAAAAAATCTAGGACCAATTATCACACAAAAGAAGAATCTCTCCAGAAATAAAAACAAATAGGAAACATTTTAATAAACAGATTGAGGTCTGATAACTCAGTCTGATCAAGGTTCGAAAACAGCACAGATTGCAATCATTGTAAGCATTATAGTAATCAGAGATACTAAGTATGCAAGATCTGTAATATTCCTATATACAGGATTGGCAAAAAATCGTGGATCAAATAAAACAAAACGATAGCTGGGGTTATTTGCAGTAAAGCTACTAGCTGTTTCGTTTGATCCACAATTTTTTCGATATTGACTTTTACAATATTTTTTTTTGTTTAGTTATAACTAAAATCTTTTGATGTGATCTGCAATATACTACATAATCTCATATTTATCAGCATATTGATATGAGATTGTCATGTATAGATGCATTAGGATTATTCCTACTGCTACTTCGCCCTATGGAATGATAGACAGTGATTAATACATTTTTATTTGATAACCGACGATAAATTTTTACGTTTCACCAGCATTAGTTTCGATTCCATGGCAATATTGGGATAAATAGTATCCTATGTGTTAATACTAGTTATAAGCTATATGTGTGCCAAATTTCATCAAAATCCGTTCAACGGTTTACGCGTGATTGAGTAACAAACATCCAAACATCTTCACAAAATTTCACATTTAGGTATAATATTAGTAAGATTACAGACTCTACTCTCCTAATGGAACCCTTTCTAATACAAGCCTAATCTAAAATGATAATATCAAACTACGTCTTCAGCAATACCTGTTCTATTCTATAAACTATAAATCTTCAACTGTCAATGCACAAGAAGTTCTGTAGGTAAATCCATTCCGATGTCGAAAACATAAGCTGTGGTTATAAATCATGAATCAGTTGGAGTATTATCTTATCGGAGCTATATTTCATAATGGTTTAGTTTCTAGGTCTTTTCAGTACGCAAATATTAACTTACTAAATTGCAGTAGTAGCAAATATATTCAGAAAATTATCTTGATAAACAACATGTTTAAAGTAAGTATAATAAGCGAAGTTCGGCGGGGCAATTCTCGTAATTTTAAGAACGTTCACAGTCTAAGTCTGTAAAAAATGCCTTATTTTTGACAAACTGACCCTTGTTTGTCGAGATGAGATTGCGCCTAGATTTTGAATGTTTTTACATAATTACGGTAACTGACCTTCAGTTTAGTGGTATTTTTTATTTAAATTATTGAAACTTTAAGAATCAAGACATATTGTTTGAAAAATGAGGACAGTATCAGGTCTAATGTGGTTTGCCTTGGGCAAAAAGTCTAAGTAGGTCATAAGACATAAACATTTTCATACTAATCTAGAATATTCATCTACTTAAGAACAGATATATTGTGTAATAGGCTACAGGCATTTAAAATGTTTAATATCTTCGTCTTTTGTCTCTTTCTACTTGTACCTTTATAGGTCATCTTGCCGTACCACCTTTTCAATTACTTCCAACTCTTTTCTTTATAACTTCTTTGCAGTCATAATTTACTACCATAGCAATATGCGCTGTCAATTTTTCTCTAGACATATATGATTTCTTTGTTATAACCAAACTGATTGGCCCATTACCCAGTGTCCCATACCAATAAATCTATCAAGAGCATTAAATTATCCAGAGTAATGGCTGCGAAATGATCTGTCATGGCGGCGCTGCGTTTGTCGACATATTGAGCTCGAATAATTCCGGATCGAGTCAATATGAGGCAGTACAATTAAATCACTCTCTGTTTGTATGGAATGAAGTGATTGAGGTGTGGAATTATTTTGTTTGTTTGCTGGTTTAATGATAGTTCGGAATTTTGATACTTAGGTTTTTTGGGTGGTATTTCGTCGTAATTGCTTCTTTTGTGGCTGAGAGATAGATGTCTGGCCTATATTTAAAAACGTTCAAAATCAAATCACAATTTCATTTCAGCGATAATCAATGTCAATGATAATCAAAAGTGAGGGTAACGCTTTGGTTTCCTAAGAAATCAGAGTACGGTCACACGATAACGGCTGTTCAAATATTGCTGTGTTTTGATACACTTTTCATATACTTGTGAAAATTACAAGGCTTGTGAATATTAAGTCTGTTATAACATAAAGGAACCGGTTTCCCAGCAAACCCTAGCTTAACTTAAAGGTATTTTTAACGGATTGATAATGAGATTAGAATGTTGTAAAAAATACGAGAATTGTCCCTAGGAGCTACGATGCTCGCTTGGAATATAAATTGGTACTGTTTTACAGATATAAGTTTCGGTAGAATTGTTTAGTTTTACATAGGAGATTTATATCTTTAAACGAAGTCGAGGCGTCGGTAAAACGCGTTATCTTCACAGCCGTCTGTAGACGGCGGCAACCACTTACCATCAGCAGGGCGAAAATACGTAAACCTTTTTCTTCCCATATTACCTTTACACAAAAGGAAATATATCACTATGTATTTTACTGTGTGTACATAAATGAATAAAAATGTAAGCAACAGTTCAGCAAGCAGAAATCAAGGTCAAAAACCAACACCTACTTAATGAATTATTAGATTGAAAATTGCTCAAACAACCAATCGAAACTAAAAACTACGCTAATTATTCCGAAGCGGAGAGTTATACTCCCGTACCACGAACATACAACGGTAAAGTATTGTCGTAAATAAACGTTACGACTTTTACGAGTGCAATAAAGTTGGGCATGAGAAACATCCAATAACGGCCATCGTCACGATACTTAATAGTTTTTATTTGGGAATTAATAACTGCGTAGGATAATCGGCCGAAGGTTGAATATTGCCTGGCAAGCTATTTACACAGAAATGGAGCGTGGATTGCAGCCAAGTGTGGTGAAATGTGTTCACTTAAGGGCCTATACTACCTCAAATGGCTTAGCATGATCCTCCGTTATGTCGAAAATACTGCAGCATTAATTTTGAAATAAATATATGGTAAAGTTGAAGATTAATGTTAGGTCTTATGTTAGACGAAAACACGATTTTATAAAATTTTCTCGATAGAAAAAAATTCCAAAGTTACCTCTAAACCGAACAATAAACCGATGGTATTAAAAAAATACTTCAAATTAGAACATGAAACTTTGTATACTAACCGAACTAACTATAAAGCAGGTCTGATATTATTTACTTTTTTATAAATTACCATTATTTTCACCGTAAAAAGCAAATACCTAAACTATTGGCTGCCTGCCGCCTAGCACCGCACTCTGTCTCGCTCTCACTCAGTCTGCGAGCAGTATCGTGCGCGCGAGTTAAAGAGTGAATTTTAGCTGAGGTAGTGTAGGCTCTTAACAATAGCATTGTGTGACTTTAGATTTTTGTATTCAAATCTAGTTATTTCTCTACTTAGGTTGTACGATATGTATTTGATTAGATTATGGTTTATTTATTAGCTCGACCGTTATTATCGTAATAAACTACTTGCAGACTATTTGTGGTCATCGGGGCCTTATTTTGTTTATATTCCTGAATCAAAACCTATAAGGGTACTTCCTGTTGACATAGAATCATATTTGGCAAGATATCGCTGAGTGTGACTCCCGTGTACCCCGGGGGTATCAGGGCGCCACACTGCCGACTCTCATCTGTCCATGTATTCGATGTTAGAATATTCGTAAATATAAAAAGTATGTATTAGGTATGTTGAAACTGTGTGAACTCCCCGTCTTGTCACTAAAGGTTCTTTGAAAACCAGCTTCAGATAGCATCTGACGCATAATGCTGAAATGAACCTTTTTGGCGCAGCCGTGAGGTTCACACTATTGTTATTTTAAACATAATTTTTATTTTCTTGATTTTATATTTTGTGTTTCACGAACTGTGTCCAAATATACTTTATTCTTTCTTTCTAGGTTTTGCAAAGTAGGTACCAATAATTACATAACAATACGCCTGTGGGTGCCAATCCCAGACGCGTTGGGCAGCGGTATACCTATAGTACCTACACACGCCAGCACATCAAGTTACCCGAAACTGTTAAATTTTCCCAATCAACTTTGAGCCTTATGTTTTAGCGATAAAGTTGAAAATCTATCAAAGAAATTTGACAGATTGTAGTAGCTTGATGTGCTGGCGTCGGTACTACTAGATTTCGCCAGTTATGTCTAAGTCCCGTGTAATAGGGAGCGAGCCTTTTGCCATCAACAAACTTTTCACGTGTAATTCTAGTATTTTTATGTAAAGAATATATAAAAAATTAGAAATGAAAAATTACAAAGTTATAAGCTTGTTAGGTTACCTCGTTGTCCGTACAAAAACATGCTCAACGCGCGGCGCGCTGCGTCTCCGCGCCACGCCGCGCCGCCCGCGCCTGCAGCGTCGGCGTCGTCTTGGCTCGATAATGATTACGTAGTTCGGTGTCCAACTTGTAACCTTTTTAAAATATTTTTGGGGCAAAATATAACAGGGTGTAAAAATTATTGGAATCGATTCAGTTACTTATTCTGAACAAACTATATTCAGGTTTCGCATATACTTTAAATAATGTTGTATACACCATGTGAATTACAGATATATAAGTAAGTATAAATGTAAGGATTTTACATTTATTACCTATTCCTATTTATCCATAAAGCAAATCTTAGAAGCTCTTACTAGCAGGAGGCGCTTACTGACAAGATTACAAGATTACCCATATGTTGTGTGAAGTGTGCCTACTGCCTTATGACGAAGTAATTACTTTATGCGCCATGCTGTATGTTTTTGAAATGTGGCTCGGGATGAAGGGAAAGTATTTTATTGTTTCCGTTATTAAGTTAGACGAAAGAACTTGGTGTTGCTCTTGGTATGTTAAAATAAATTAAAACCCTCTAAGCAAAGTGTTCTTTTTTCCGTGTCGACGCTAATGACGCTAATGTCTTCCTACTTAATTGCCGAAGACACTCGAAAAGACAATCCCTATCATTTTGACATTTCAACAAATTAAGAATTGCTTAAACAATATGAAGCAATAGGCTTTGTTGTATTACGCATTTACTATGCTGATCGAAATTGTTTGAAGAATGAACGATAGAAACAGAATTAATGAAAATGCTCTGAAATAAGTCGAGACACTTTTTATTCTTTAGAAACGCGATTTTTCAGCTGAAAGTGTTTTCAAGGTAGATTGGTAAATAAAGACACATATTTTATTATTGATTTTATGTGCACCGGTGCCTGATTACCGGCAGATTTTTATGAAAAATATATTTTACTACTTCAATAAAAAGTCCTCGTTAAAAATTTAAAATACTGTATTATTTCATTTTAAAGCAGGTAAGTAGACAGGTTACTTTACCGTATATTTCTAATGGTATTTGACTAGAAAAGGCAGGAAAGTTAATTTAAGCCAAATAGAAAGAAAGGTTAACAATTATACTAAAGCAATGCGAAAATAAATTAAGAATTCTGTTAACCCATTTAAAGTTAGCCAAAATTTTTAAAAGCACGCGATTATAACCACTAATAAAACCCAAAGTTCAACTTAAAATACTTACATCTGTATAATACATTACGGTTAAGTTGTTGTACTAATAAAAAACTTGAGCAATTTTACGTTTCTGAGGCGAAAACTTTTTTATAGAAATTCAAAGATGGCGTCGGTTACGATGATTTATTAAAAACTCGCGCCATTCGGGAATTTTCCGCCGTTGAAAAAAAATAAAGTTTTAGCTAAGTTTGTGACCTAAACGGCTTTGTAAAGAATGTTCGTCGTAAATCTTGAGCCGTATCACTTTTATAGTATGAATTTACCGACCGTCAGTAGTTGGGTGTTTATCTATTTATTAAGTTTGTTAAATGTTGCAAGGGTAAAAAAATTGGAAGTTTTTGGTAGAATTGTAATATGAAAAACTGTGACAAATAACTGTGATAAAACTTCATTAGAAGTAGGTATCTATTTTTATTTGGTACAAAATACGTCCTATATTTATGACTAAGGCCGCGCACAAACCTCGGTCAAGACTGTTTTTATACAATAGGCTTGTCAACTGAAAAAATCTATTTAGTCCGTCAGTTAGATTATCAAAAAATATTTGACCAGTATTTTTTCTTTTGTTACGTAAACCAAAATTGACGAAGTACGACGCTTTTAAAATTCTCAATACGTCACAACTTGGTATAATTTTTAGTGCGTTCTGACGTCACCAGCCACTCCCGAGTTTTGATGCGTTTTATATTTGTCAATATTCATTGATTTACAAAAACAAAAAATACGTGTCCATTATTTTTCAATAGCTACTCTAACTGACGGACTAAATAGATTTTCAATTTATTGATGGTGGAAACTAGCTTATTGTGGAAAAAAAGCGTGTCAAGTTTAGTTCTACAACTTCAACCATTTTATATAAATTTTTCAATAGCGCTAGTCACTCTGAAATCTACTTAATTACTATTAAAATAAAGTTGAAATTCGTTTAACTTGAAATAATATTAGTCATTTGAAACATAAGTTTGAATAGACTTTAGGTAGGTATTTGCTTTCTTTGTTAAATGCGTCCCTGACTTGCTATGTTATGTCACCCATGGGAACAATTACAGAACTTAATCTTTACCACACGGCAACAAGTACCGGAAGAAACACATAAAGTACTTAAATAGACTTAAAACTTAATTGCCTAACATTTGCAAGATGGATGAATCTAAAGTCTAGACGTATTGGGGAAATTTACACTGCATGGCAAAGTGTTGTTTTCATACAGAGAAAGAATTTAGTGTTGGCCTCCATTTGCCCAATGTGTTGCCAATTTTTAGACCATTTTAAGTTGCAATAACAGTAGTCAATTGTTTTGAAGATTTACTTAATGAGGCATAAAATTGAGAAAGTCACATTTGGTAAGTTATAATCCGCTACTCACGATAGTCGCAATAGGCCGCAATGCAACGCATTTTCATGCGAAAATGTATAATGCGATGCGGCGCGGTCCGCCCTTGTCTGCGTTAGCCTTTACTCGTTACGTTCACTACGATTGTTTTAAAATAAAACTACAGGAGAAACTTAGTACCAACGTACCTATTAATACTTTTCTGGAAAATCTTTCTCGTCAAGGCAAACAGTTACAATAAGAACGAATAAACTGAAGTACGAAATCAAAACCAGAATTCTCGCACCTCAAATCGATATCCAATCGACCTAACTCATTTTATCCCTAATTAGTGCCACCTCATTAGCCAACACGAGCCGAAACACGCGTAAATTACATTCAAACGAATAGCCAGCGCCAATTAACATGACCGGTGTAATTCTCGATTAAATCACTCGATTCGCGAATCGATACTGGCACAGTATTTATCGATGCGATTAGTTTGATCGAGATAGAAGACTCGAATTAGCGCTGACGGATGAGTGCCGATCCGATTGGGGAGTGTGTGAAGTTCTAGCGATTCTGAAAGGTTTGCCGCCATTTATTTGAAGTAAGTCTGGCGATTTTACTGAGTAATTGGCGCTTTAGTGGCTGTGTTGTGGTGCTCCTTTATGTATCTGTTCCAGAATAGATACATAAAGGATGGATGTGATGGGATTCTTAATTAAGTGTTGATGAAGTTTATTTGAAGACTAGGAACTTGATAAAGGATGTTAAATTAAGTTAGAGGTTTTTATTATGCTATTTTCCACCATCAATAAATTGTAAATCTTTTTAGTCCGTCAGTTAGAGTATTGGAAAATAATGGATACGTATTTTTTGTTTTTTCTAAATCAATGAATATTGACAAAGATAAAACGCATCAAAACTCGCGACGTCAGAACGCACTAAAAATTAAACCAAGGTGTGACGTATTGAGAATTTTAAAAGCGTCGTATCTTCGTCAATTTTGGTTTACGTAACAAAAAAAAAAATACGGGTCTAATATTTTTTGATAAACTAACTGACGGACTAATTAGATTTTTCAGTTGACAAGCCTATTCCATGTAGATTTAATCACTGTGCGCTTTTATTTAATGTTGACTACTTACTCCTAGCTTCGTGGAAGTAATGGGGACAGGGCCTTTTCCCCAGCAGTGGAATGATGAAGGCTATCAGTAACTTAGATTTCCTCATAAGTCTAAATGATCGTTAGTACAAAATTTTAGGGACCTGAAAAGTTCACCACCATTTTATTTGACACGTCATATTCAAATTAAGTATTTATAAAGCTTATTTGGTGATTGTGAATGTGATGAAATGCGAAAGAGTTTACAACTTGATTATGAAATTTTTCTAGTTTAATGTATAAGTAGGTTGGTTGAATTAACCTTTAGTAACGGTCAAGATAGTGAATCATTTTAAACTTTACATTATCTTATGTTCACAAATTAGATTTCCTGTTATACCTAAATGCTAGTTAGCACTAAGCTTTATTTGTCTTATCAAAACTTAAAGAACTCGTGTAGCAAACATTAATTGGTATGCTTTGATTTTGTTAGGTACTTCTTGGTTAGAAATGGCTTAAGGTTCTATTCGCAAAAAAAAGTGAACCAAAACTTTATCATCTCAACTAAAATTTATTTAAGCTAATTTAATTCCTTTTTTCTTTCTAAAGTATCACCAACTGCGATACTTTATTCATATTACGATCTAGCCAAGTAATCAAATATAACATTAGCTGCTAACAAATCATTTAAATATAAGTTAAACTGCTAAGCAACTATAAGCGTTATACAACGTGGAGACGACAATACTACAATAAATGAAAACACAGACAAGATTAATGCCTAGTATTATTTTGAAACTATCAAATAAATCCTTACATCGACATCAAAAAGCCATCAATCTGCCTAGCCTTTTCCCAACCATGTTGGGGTCGGCTTCCAGTCTAACCGGGTGCAGCTGAATACCAGTATTTTACATGAACCGACTGCCTATCTGACCTCCACAACCCAGTTACTGGGTAATACGATACCCCTTGGTAAGACTGGTTGTCATAATTTTGGGCTTCTGACTACCCGTAACGACTGTTAAAGATCAAATCAAATCAAAAATCAAATCAGATCTACGAACGAAAGCCGGGACCAACGGCTTAACGTGCTTTCCGAGGAACGGAGGGGTCTCGGTATGTAATGTTGGTCCCATCCACAGACCAACCGCGGCAAGCGTAGCTTAACCTGACCGATCGACCTGTGCGGCTGTTATTATTTAGCCCAAAAGTGACTTTTGTAAACTAAATACTAGTCATGGGCCGACTATGGGCTTTGCCAATCTTTGACTAGATATAGTGACTAAACTATTGTATAGGTACACTTGGTTGAATTTTTGTATGCAGACTGGGAACTTCAGAAGATATACAAAATTTAATTAATTGTCGTACTAGCTGAGTTCCTGCGGTTTCACCCTCATACGTGTCGATCTCGTAAGACTATCGGGATAATAATAGCCTATACGTTAATCTAAGGTGTCAGCTACCTTTATACCAAATTTTATCAAAATTGGTCCAGCCGTTTGAACGTGAAGAAGTAACAAATATATATACACACTAATATTAGTGTGATAATTGTCCTCTCCACCATGTATAGGACTAATTTAATGATTTAATTTAATACCATTATACTATTTGTGTTACAATTTGTAAAATAAATAAGTATAAGCTAAGTACCACCCTATCGCTTTGGGATACCCTGTAATGATAAATAAATAAATTTCACGAACGTTTCCAACAACAAAAAAACACCTCTAACATCACCTAAATAACATCCTCCTCACATCTCGTTTAAAATCTTTCAAACCCAACAAACGGATTCCTTTCAAGAACCTATCAACGCAAGCACATAGACTCACGGAATAAATCCCCCAGTTGCATTAGTCAGTCCGTATTTTTTAATTGAGACCGGATCGATTTCTCGCCGACTGCAACGTCGACACCATTTGCTTTTATAATTTTGACACACTTCCAATCCACGGAACGATATCGGATCTGTCAATTAAAAATTTCAATTTACATGTCGAGAGGACGCTTAAGTTTTAAGTCAATTAAGAGGAATATGTTTTACTAGCACTTCGCCCGCGACTTCGTCTGCGTGTATTCGTGCCAATTTTCATTTTATTAACTGAAGCAATAAGATTTTTCATAAAAAAATCCCCCTTTTCACCCCCTTAAAGGTCGAATTTCCAAAAACTCTTTCTTAGTGCTTCCCTACAAAATAAAAGGAAGCCGTATGCAAAATTTCACGTTCCTAGTCCTTGCAGTTTCGGCTGTGCGTTGATATGTCAGTCAGTCAGTCAGTTTCTCCTTTTATATTATATATAGAAGTAAGTCGTGTCTTTATTGTTCGTGCCAGCTTGAAAATGTTGTCTGCTGAAGTTGTTAATGAATGAACGGAATGTTTTTATTATAACACAAACACGGGGTATGTATTTGGTTGATGGCAAAAGGCTTGCCCAAAATGACATGGAACTTAAACAAAGCTGGCGAAGTGTAGGAGGAAAGGTACGCCTCTGCCCTGCCCTTCCGGATAAACAAGCGTTATGTTATGTTTATCAGCATGTTTATAATATGATATATGATGTAGTTAGATTGGTGATAACTCGGATATCTATGGTTATAACTGTATTGTGAACGAGAATGAGCAAGTCTTTTATCTATACTAATATTATAAAGCTGAAGAGTTTGTTTGTTTGTTTGAACGCTCTAATCTCAGGAACTACTGGTCCGATTTGAAAAACTCAGTGTTAGATAGCCCATTCATCGAGGAAGGCTATAGGCTATATATCATTACGCTAAAACCAATAGGAGCGGAGCACCAATGAAGAAAGTTTCAAAATCGGGGGATTTTTTTCCTATTGAGAGCTTCCGCTGCGTGCGCTGCGTAAACGGTTAAAGTTCCGCAAAAATCATATATACAGAATTGTTCCCCTTTAAAAGCTTTAAAAAAAAGTCCGCGACAGCTTATGTCTATCTTTTAAGGTTAACTCACTATAACCTCTTTTATGGGAACCAAATTTGTTCTAAAATAATGCATTATTTGCGAAGGTGTTTTTATAAACATGGTATTAATCCTCATCCAAATAAATACATTATTCATCCCATGTATTTAATTTTGAACAAAATTGCCTCTGACATCATTTGATTTCAATGTATATTTTAGGAGATATCATAGTTTTAAAATAATACTAATAATAAAGCTGAAGAGTGTTTGTTTGAAACACGGTTTGAAAGCTCTAAATCTCTGGAAGGTCACATATATAAAAATATTTTTGCGTTTGATAGCCCAGTTCTTGAGGAAGGCTATATTCTATTAAACTTGACGCTAGGACCCTTAGGAGTTGAGCAAAAAGAAAAAAGTCTGAAGTTTTCGCCAAGCGAAAACGAAGTAATAGCGCACGCCGGCGACACGTTGCGACGGGGTGGATCGGGGAAACAAAAAAAATTTACGCGGACGAAGTCGCGGGCAGAAGCTAGTTATCTAATATTATGTACAAACTTGTAATCTATAAATCTATACTAATATTATAAATAGGAAAGATTTGTATGTATGTTTGTAACGAATTGTCTCAAAAAGTACTGGACCGATTATAAAAATTCTTTCACCATTTGAATGCTACATTATCACTGATTAATATACGCTTTTTTTTTTCACCCGTGCGAAGCCGGTACGGGCCGCTAGTACTAAATAAACTACAAATTATTAAAATAAAAATATAATAACCTAATCTAACTCATCATCATCTGCCCAGCCTTTTCCCAACTATGTTGGAGTCGGCTTCCAGTCTAACCGGGTATAGCTGAATGGCGACAAACAAATGTCAAAAACGAATCAAAATATATGGGAAATTAGAGGTGTTTTTGACTGATTGAGACAAATCAGACTGTGAACGTTCTTAAAATTACGACAATTACGGGTCTGCTCGTTTATAATCTATCTATACTATAATAAAGCTGAAGAGTTTGTTTGTTTGAGTGCGCTTATCTCTAAAACCACCAGTCGGATTTTACAATTTGGCTCTTTGCATTTGATAGCCCTGAGAAGCCTTAATTCTTGAGGAAAGCTATAGGCACAAGGGGGGTGGGATGGGGTTTAACATTACGGACCCTTAGAAACCGAACAAACAGAAAAAATGATTAAAACGCTGATTTGCTGGACTGTCGGTAACATAATTAACGCAAGACAAGACAAGACAAGAGGTAATAAGACTTATGTTTATTTTCAACACAAAAGAAACATTAAATTCGGAACTAGTTCAACCTCTTTTCGAAGTGACTGTCAAAACAATAACAGACACGATATTATCTGTCCGACGTCAAACATGACTTCATTTCGCTCTCCCCGCGTCAATATCATGTTCACATAAAACGTTAACAGAACCCTTAGAAAATACCCTTTGTCCGAGTCCATATTAAGGGGAGTCAGCACTCCGCAGTCAATAAAGCTAGTCTACACGCACTGAAACAAAATATTGTCGTTCACGGGGACGCTGTTCAGTATTCGACAAACACTCGATTTCCGACGGTCGGGCTAAGCGGATATTTCACGGGATTAGTCGCGGGATCTCGGGTCAAACCGATTTTTAATACCGCCCGACGTTTTCATAGAATTTATGTTATTGGATACGTATTTTTCAAGACTTATAAGTAGTTTTGAAACTGTATTTTTGGATCGATTCTATTGGAGATTTGTTCACGTAGAAGTGTCTCGAATATATTTTATGAAGCTTATTTTGTTGTACCGAAAATTCTGTGTATTCAGACAATCGACAATAAAAATATGAAAATTAAAGCCCGCAATTTGGTAGATCTCATCAAAATATTGTATTTACACGTGCTTCAGAACGGTTTTACTGTTGTTAATCAGAAACGTAGTATTTATTTAACGCAAATATACATATATTATTCTGCCTGATGAAAGGATATTTTTATCTATTTATATTTATTAATGATATAAAGAAGTTTCCATCTTGTATTTATTTTTAAACACATATAGCTGTTCTATTTACGCGCTAACATAAATAATGTTACAATTATTATTTTTCTGTGATGAACGGATATTGTTATCTGTTTATATTTATTAAGGTTAATATAAAGAAGTTTCTATCTTTTATCTATATCTAAACACAAATAGCTGTCCTATTTACTCGCTACCAATAAATCATGTAACAATTAAGTATTGCGGGGTCACACAGATCCCGGGATATCCGCAAACACGGAACAACACTACCCGAGCCTATAATTTGTAGGGTCATTGAGGCTAGGAGCTGACTGGCGCTGTTTGGCTACATCACAGCCCTAGATTCGCCCGGCTTATTTGACTAGCTTGATTTATGTAGCTATTCGTTTGCTAAGCGAGCACTAGATTGGTTTCTATTAGCGATAGTGTTTGAGCTCTGTCGGTATAGAATTAATTCGCTCAGCGTTTGTGTTTGGCGGTTAAAATTTTAAGGGGTTGGCGATATTGTTGCGTTGCGTAGACGTGTTTTGACGTGAATTGTTGTTATCAAACATCATTATTTTTTATAACAAATTGCTATGTGTTAGTTATCATCAGACATACAATTTTGAAAACATCATCTTTAGTTTAATCCATCAGCTTAATTGTTTTCTTCTTCTTTCTATCGATGATTCCAAATTATATGAATTTCATCATTTGTAATAAATAGGCAGGGATTTAACTCATGACCTTTTGCTTCTCATTCTCAAGCATTATATACTTTACTAATTTGTTGCCCGCGGCTTCGCCCGCGTGGAGTTCGGCCATTATTCACAGAAAATTCAACCTTCCATTTCACCTTCTTAGGGGTAGAATTTAGAAAAATCGTTTCTTAGTGGATACTTAATCTTAACAAAGAACACACCCTCAAAATTTCATGTCCCTAGGAGCAGCGGTTTAGGCTGTGCGTTGATATATCAATCAGTCAGGACTCTGAATTTTTTATAAATAGATAGATGACCTTAAACAAGAATTTTGTTTACCCATTCTTTTAAATACATATGCTTAAATTGTTCGTCTGCTCGACTGCGAGGCAATTGCGTAACTTACTTGAAATGGCAATACGTTTCTTTTAACAATTCAACACCATTGCCAACGCGGGCCAATTACACTGCAGCTCTAAATTTCAATGTTACAATAATTACAACAACAATTTTTGTTAGAAACCTTAGATATTTAAAACATCTAATCAAAAACCAATCAGTCTCCTCAATACTTCACCACAGTTTCTCTAATTGTGGTATCACGTTCGATTTCGAAGGGATACTGACATATGTGGCGCGGGACAGAGGTCTCGTCCGTCGCCGCAATTCATGGCGATCTGATTGCGTTGTCGGGTTACCATAAATTAGTTCTAGTGCGTCCTAATAGGTGAGGGTTTCGACTGGAGATTGGTAATACTGATTGAGGTTTTTAGGGAGTTTGTCGTCAATTTGCTAAGTAATAATATTAGGTACAAATAGCCTTATTGGTGATATTTATTAGAAAGGTCAGGTGCGTAAAATTCGCAACCGGCGTGCGTATATCAACAGAGGGGCAGTTCTCGTAATTATAAGAACGTCCACAGTCTGATATCAGTCTCAATCTGTCAAAAATATCTCTAATTTCCCTAGATTTTGGACAAGTTTTTGACATTGATTATCGCTGTGATTTGTGACTAGATTTTGAACGTTTTATTTACGGGAATTGTCATTTAGATGTATGAACGTGAACGAAAGAAAACCAAGTATTAGTTTAACTGTTGTGTTCGTTGTGGATAAATCTTGAACGAATTTTTACTAATTACATTTGAATTTTCATTGACGTAGTGCGCATTTTTCTAAAGTATTTTTTTTTCTGAGTTGTGAAATTGGCGTTTGTATTATTTTTATTTGGTAAAAGAGATTTGGCTTTGGAAAAATTAGTCCTTAATTTATAATATCCGGAACGAACTTCTTCAAGGTGCGGTAAGTATGGATTTACACAATTTTAATAACCATGCTTCTTTTTTGAACATAGGTACAGAGGCCAGCACATCAAGCTACCCCAATCTGTCAGATTTTCCCAATTGAATATGAACCTTATTCCTTTGTGCTAAAGTTGAAAATCTATCAAAGAAATTTGACAGATTAGGGTAGGTTGACCTGCTGGCGTCTGTACATGAAATGAAGACTAAAAAAAACAAATAAAAAATCGCTTGATTGGAGTAAGGTGGGTGGACTATGTAAGGCCATGCTTCTTCGAAGGCCAATTATTAAAATTTCGTAGTTATTGCAATGTGATGACAAATTCCTTCTATTTACACAAACACCCTTCGAACTGAAAATCACAGACGCGGCGGCGAATCGTTCGCGCTACTATTTTGGCAGTACGGTCCCTCGCTTCATTGATACTGGGAATCGATGACGTTAATATAAGGTGGGTGTACCAAAGGCCACTCGAACAAATAAACAGTTATATTTCGTTTATTTACTGGATAAATGAAACTAACAAATATTTAAGTAATACTTTGTTTTATTACGTAACATATAAACCACTTCTTTTTATTGTAGATTTAATCGCTATTTATTAACTTTTAGTGTTAAATGACTGATTTATTATAATGGCCTTCTAAAGAGCCTTGTCCCTAGCAAGGCCATTTGGAAGAGTTCAATGAAACTTAAGTTCAATCAATATTGATTATATCTGCAATTTAAAAAGTGGTTTATATGTTACGTAATAAAACAAATTATTACTTAAATATTTGTAAGTTTCATTTATCCAATAAATAAACGAATAATAACTGTTTATTTGTTAGAGCGGCCTTCCATGGTACACCCACCTTATTTGTTTTTTTTTTGTGATAAGATTAGTTTATAAGAATCACTAAGCCTATCTAAATTATAACCACTAAACCACCACACAGTACAGCACAGTCTGCTGTTCTTACGCCAAACCTAGCAGAACTTCAATGAAACCTAATTCAATTCTAGCCTATTGAAATTCGCGGCACGCGTTACACTTAGCTCTTTGCAATTAAATTGCGACGCGGCTCCGCTAATTGATTTGGGATACTGTACTACGACTGGGGTACTTTTGTGCACCCTCTTGCAGGACTGGGATACTTTTGTATACCATCTTGCAAGAATGGGGTACATTTGTGCAACCTCCAGCTGTATTGCTGGGATTTTATTCTGGTTTAAAAAGAAGGATTTATTGAGAAAGCAAATTATATAAGAGCTAAGTATATAGAGTGATTGGAAGATGGGTGCAAAGCTTTAAGGCGAAGATAGTACAGACAAATTAAGCCATGGTTGTCTGAGACAAGACTTACCAATTTTTTTTTTTAACCTAAATTTTATGCTTTTTATGTCTAATGACACACTAAACATGTTTTGCTAGATTGCTTACATATTACTTTAATTGAATATAATAAAAATGAATTCATTTATAATTCAATTTGGCCAAAATAAGCAGTTAAGTTAAATTTTTGGGAATTTTAGAAAAAAAAAAAAAATAAGGTTAGGCTTTTAATGGTTCTAAATTGTTTGTACTATCTTTGCCTTAAAGCTTTGCACCCAGTTGATGATATTGTGTAATGTTACGAATGCTTTGATTTCCTAGGAATGTGATTTCGTCATGTTATAACGGTCGTCATGAAAATCTGACATTTTCATAAATATTTGACATTACGGTGTCAAAAAACGCTCTGTATTTGAACAACATGCATTATACATACATATTGCATGACTGTTTACCGCTTTCTTGGGAAACGAAAGCTTTAAAATCAGGTCCGTGTTCGATAAAAAACCTAAATAATTTATGAAATTCATAATTGGAGAAATATTTACAGCAAGTAAGTAAGTAGGTTGGTCCGTCGATGGGTGACCATCTGTACATACCAAGACCCCTCCGTGCCTCGGAAAACACGTTACGCCATTGGTCCCGGCTGTCATTCGTGGATCTTTGACAGTCGTTACGAGTAGTCACAAGCCCGAGAGTCTGACAACCAGTCTTACCAAGGGGTATCGTATTGCCCAGTAATGGGTTGTGGAGGTCAGAACGCATCCGTTCCATGTAAAATACTGGTGGCCAGCTGCATCCGGTTAGATTGGAAGCTGGTTGGGAAAAGGCTAGGCAAATGATGGGTGCAATGCTTCTCTAGTTCGGATATAAGGCATATAAAAATTAAGCAATTAGGCATTAGAATTCATGGTTATCATTGGTGACGCGTCTTTATGAAACCGCAGCATCCTATATTTTGGCGTCCCTATTCTCGTTAGAGTTTTGGTGTTCCTTCAGTGTCACATATTTGTGCTGCCACTAGTACATGTCTTCCACAAAAATATCATATATATTTGCCGTTGTAAAGAAAGAAAGAAAGAAAGAAAGAAAAAGTATTTATTGCGACTCGTATAGGAGGATTTTGGATTTAGATTTATCAACGTTCGTATACAGGGTTATTGGACAAACATTAACAACCTCTTAAGAAGTCATTGTACTCATCATTATGAACCATTTTTAGTATGGGACCAAACCTGAAATCGCGAAAAAAAATCAGCTGTCTAATAATCTATGTTCGCATAACTCGTCAAAATGTAGAGAGCAGCTGATTTTTTTTCGCGATTTCAGGTTTGGTCCCATAGTAAAAGTTGTTCATAATGATGAGTACAATGACCTCTTAAGAGGTTGTTAATGTTTTTCCAATACCCGTATACTACAGAAATTACAGTAAGCAGCCGGAAACAAAGAACTAAATGTAACTAACAATTATAGGTAAATACAGCATTTTCTTATTATTATCTACTAGGTGAATAATCTTAAAATGGAGCAGTTAATTTATTTTTATAAAATGAAATGAAGACAGATACAGCCGTATCATCTTGACGACAGATATTAATAGATGAATCATGAAATCAGAGGGGCAATGCCCGTATTTTTAAGAACGTTTGCATTCTCAATCTGTCAAAATTACAATCTATTTTCATAAATTTTTGACAACATTTTGACATTCATCGTCGCTAATGAGATTACGACTTGAATGTGAACGTTTTTTAAGTACGAGAATCGGCCTTCGGATATTGTTGCTGAACTGGATATTATTTGTAATGTGCGTTTTTTTTTTGTGCAGAATAAACATTTTTTCTTTCTTTTTAACTGTCCGTTTATCCATTCATAAAGCATAACAAAAGACAATTAGAAATTTTAAGAACTTAATCATGATGTTACAATAGGCGATCTCTATCAAGAAACACCAAAAATCAACAAACCATTAGCCGTAACAATATAAAAATAATGTTGCCATTATAAAGACATGTCATAAAAGTACCACTATCCTGTAACAGGATTAATAAAAGATGTATAATGATTCATAAAATGAGTATGTTAACATTAATTTGTCCATTCGAGGGCCTAATAAACTTTTATAACAGTATAAAAACAACAGAATATCTGCAGATGTATGGATGTTTATAAATAGCTCATTTGCTTGTTATTATTTCGATATTGCAAAATACAGGGATTTCAGTAGCAACGCGTTTGTAATGTTATTGAAAAGTCAGTACCTACAATTTATTGATGGAATGTCTGGTACGCTTCCGCTGGGTGGTTAGCACTGCAACCCGAATGGTGTTTACCGCTGTGCCAGAATTCTATAATAATTGGTACCCTTTATGTAATGAATTTTCTTTTACACTTGTTACCAGCAATTTGCCATCATTTCACTGACTGGACTGTTACACTCAAATCTGTGTCTTTGTTGTCCGTCTCTCTGTCTGTAAGGACCTTTTATCTCGGGAACGAGTGGAGTTATCAAGTTGAAATTAATATCACATACTCAAGGCTACAATCCCTTACAGCAGTGAAAAAATCAAACTACTAAGTAAACGCACTCAAAAGATACGAGCGTTTATGTTCTGGAATAGGACCTATAGGGCGCTTCCAGTTGACCTAGAATCATAAAATTTGGCTAGAAGCAATATAATGTAGCACATTAATTTATAAGAAAACATCCGAAAACCGTAAATTTGTAGTTACATTACAATTTTTTTTCCCGAGATAAACTATTTACATACCCACGAATTTGTACGGAATGCTCGGTGCGCGAGTCCTACTCTCACTTGACCGGTTTTTTTTTAATAAATAGAATTAGTTCTTATATCTTATTTCACAGAATAAACTTTTCATAAGCATTATTTTATATTTTACGAATGCTTGTCTTTACTCAAACTTCAAGCTACCTCTACACCAAAATTCATCAAAGTCGATTTCCAAACACATACACACGATACAGAAAGACTTTCTCTTCTAATTTAGTATAAGATTAAGTCTTACAACGTATCGATTTCAATATCCATTCGCCAATTATATCCAATAAATCACCGCTTAGCAACATACAGCCATTAGATCGGTATTTAACAACGCATCGGAGATATGTATCATATATGTCTACATTTGTAGACGTTGCATGCGAGGCGGCCTTCTAATTGATACCGTCCGAACTTGAGTTATTCGAATAAATTTTTAACCGACTTCAAAATCAAACTGGTTGCTAATTTAATTTATACATACACATTTTTTTTTTTTTTTACATTGTTTTTTACATTCTTTGACAAATGTAACTCACACACTTTTTAAAATACTAGTAAAATTTTTCAATCTTTGTAAATATGTGGACACCATGTATCTATCACATAATTGATTTACCAGTCTGTTATATTTTTAATTCTTTTACCATTTTTGGTAGACTAAATTTTATTTTAGGTGCATCGTCTTCACATATAATTATATAAAAAATGTATACAAAAACTTGTAAAACATTTTAAAAGAGTAACGGTGGAGTTTCTTGCCCATTCTTCTCCACACGAAAACTACATTTTGGAATGGGCGACTAGAATCAATTCTATTTTTTCATTTTAAATTTTGACGTTCAAAAGTGCCTTTTAAGTGCCTATTTGAAATAAATTATTTGACTTTGACTTTGACTTTGAAAAAGGAGGAGGTTCTCAATTCGACGGTATGTTTTATTTGTGTGTTTATTACGCGATTACTCCGCCAATTGTGGACCGATTTTCAAAATTCTTTTTTTGTTCGAAAGGGTATGCTCCCGAGGTGGTCCCATTGTCACCAAATCGGAATCTGATGAGGGAATCCCATGGAAATCGAGGGAAACCCTCAAATTTTGTAGGCACACGTATAGCGATTTGGGTATTTTTGTTCAGCTATTTTATTGGTTGAATAAATCTTCAAAAAAATATAGTCTTCGCTATATTTTTAATTCTTTTTACCATTTGTGGTAGACTATTTTTATTTTAGGTGCATCGTCTTCACATATAATTAATGTATACAAAACTTTGTAAAACATTTTAAAAGAGTAACGGTGGAGTTTCTTGCCCATTCTTCTCCATACGAATAAAGAATTCCTTTTGGAAGGGGCGACTAGAATCAATTCTGTTTTTTTTTTCACAAAACCGTGTTAACAGAATGTATACTTGCACATAATTTCAAACATACTTAAATCTTTTTCTCTTGTATACTCAATATTACTGATAAATCTCGCATGAAAATGAAACATTCATGAAATCGTTCGTTCCTGAAAATTAAAACTTCTAAGTAAACATTAATTAAAATAGAACAATTTGTCTTCTCGGGACGTCACTAAAACAAAAACTGAACAGCAAAATGTAGAAATACATTTTTAATAATTAAATCGGAATCGGAACTGAAAAGTTGAGTAATTACACCTTGAATAAAGTGACTGCCACAGCGAATGGGCCTTCTTTGACTAATGATTATACTTTTTTAATACAGGTACTGTAATAATTGGAAAGTTAATTTTACCTTTTGACTTGTCCGGTAATTTTCTGAAAAGAATGAATGTAAATATGTATTGTTTCTTTATTTTTAAACGCTGAATGTACATAGCGTTGTAAATTGTGTGCTTTATTTTTTTCTTGCTACGCGCTGTTGGTTTGCGGCTACGCTGCTACGAACATGCTACGCCGTAGGCGTATCGTAGACTTGTGTTACGCTTGTATTGAAACGTTGAATACTAAAGATTTACATGAATTTGTGATATTTTACTACTACCTATACTGTTACTTGGAGCTGTTTTTTAATCAGAGATAGATATCTCTGTTCATAGGAAGCACTGTTGATAGAGAGTTCTGTTCATAGACAGCACTTCTTGCCGTAAACTTTGTTCATAGAAACAATTTACGGAAACCGATTAGATAAAGTTGTATTCCCATTCGCTCGCCCTTGCATCCTATGTCGACTTTTTCTGTGTAATGGGTTTAAAGTAACCTAACCAAACCTAATCTCGGGGTGCCCTTCGCTCGCTCTTGCATCCTACGTCGACTTTCTGTGAACCAAGGTATCTGGAAACAGTGGTTCCCATGAACAGAGATCTCTGTCAACAGTGCTTCCTATGAACCGAGATATCTAAAAACAATGTTTTCTATCAACAAAGTTTTCGGCGAAACATGTTGTCTAGGAATAGAGATTTCTATTAGCAATGCGCTCTGTATGTAGTCGTATCGTACAAGCGTGTTTCTATCTTAGGTTCCACACTGATGAATAGGACGGTATGAATAAATTATATTCGATAAAAAGCTTTCAAACACATTTATTCCTCAGATAAAAGTTATCTGACGGTTAAAAAATCGGCCGTTACTCTATTATATTTAAAGACTTGTTCTGTAGTTTATTAGGATGCTCTTACTGGAGCAGAATAAGAGGCAAAACTATACCTAAACACATTTATGAAAACAAAACTGGGTCTCGATACCTTTTCATGTATAATTTTATTTTAATTTTAGTGTCTACGATTTAGATTTTTAACGTAATAGCTATGTATTAAACAATCATTTTTGCTGGGTCTACAACGGCTCTTAGCTCTAAGCCTTTTGTTAACATCTTGTTCTTACCTTGTAGAACGCAAATAAATGAATATTAATTCAAATTCAAATAATTTATTTTCTCTTCACAAACAATGGTATCATATAAATTTAGACAAGCTTAGAAACTAGTTTGTGAGAGACTGGTGTCTGCACTAGGAATTCTTGTATAGCAGATCACCACTAATAAAACCGTACGCTGTAATAAGATTAACTATTAACATGGCATACTATTATTTTAATGATACTTACAAGCTACGTAGGTTGAACTACCAAGTGTGTACCTGCCCTTATTTCATTTGATAAATTACATTAGTGGATGACGCAGCTGTAACGGTATATATTTTAAAAGTGGATTTTGAGGACATCTATTATATTAAGGTCACGTGAGCTAGAAATAACATGGAGTGTGTAGGTATACTTAATAGGAAGGTGGATTATCTGGCTTTTTGGGGAAAATTGAGACAACATTTTGTTGAGCACTGACAAAAAATATGTAGAACAATTTCTCTTAGAACATATTTTTATTTACTTATATATAACTCATTACCTATCTGGATTACAGAACTACCTGGTTTTGAAAAAATGGTTGATATCACATAGTTTTTATTCTGTCGGCGAATTTCTGAACAAAAAATCTTGTCAGTCCTAATTAATAAATAAATTAATTAATTAATTAATTCAGAAATGCATTGTAATATTTTTTTAATTAGTTATATTCTTTAGATAATTTAAGTAACTTCCTTATTAGTATATTACTGTATGTTGTTAATACATACCTACTTCATGTATTAAATATTTGCATGATATCATTACATGGCGGAATGTGTCTTTGCACTACAATTTACATATTATCATCTTTTGTACCTAACACATTTTATGCAAATAAACGATTTTGATTTGATTTGATTTAGCCTACACTGTCCCATTACTGAGCAAAGGCCTTTCCCAAATCCTTCCATGCATCCTTTTCTAGAGCCACCTCGATCTAACCCTTGCGGTACTCGTCTATATCGTCTCGCCACTTCTTCCTGGGCCGGCCTTGGCGGCGCCGTCCATCCTTGCACATAATCAACTCATCATCTTACTAGCCTTTTCCCAACTATGTTGGGGTCGGCTTCCAGTCTAACCGGATGCAGCTGAATACCAGTATTTTACATGGAGCGACTGCCTATCTGACCTCCACAACCCAGTTACTGGGTAATACGATACCCCTTGGTAAGACTGGTTGTCAGACTTTCGGGCTTGTGACTACCAGTAACGACTGTCAAAGATCCACGAATGACAGCCGGGACCAACGGCTTAACGTGCTTTCTGAGGCACGGAGGGGTCACGGAACGTAAAGATGGTCACCCATCCACAGACCAACCGCGGCAAGCGTAGCTTAACCTGATCGATCGACCTGTACGGCTGTTATTATTTAGCCACGGGTCCCTTGAACATAATCAACTATGTATTTATTAATGTTTTAGCTTTATCATCATGGTTGTTAACTTTATAGTGCATGCTGTGGTCTCTTAAAACTGAAGGAGTACACCTATTTAAGAGAAAATGCGGGTGACCTTTTCTCCATAGAAATGCTCTCGCCTGTTTTCTTTCTGGCTAATAACCATGAAACAATTATTTTTTACAGAATAATAAATATTAACTACTTGTATGCCCATATGTTTTCCTTTTTAATGATACATTATTTTTTTAAGCACTAGAACCCTGAAAAAATGCCGATTTAAACTGTTGTCAACAGAGGCCTAGTGTACAAATTTGACAAAAATTAATGAAAAAAGAAAAACATAGGGATATTCCTTCTTATTCAGTTTATGAAATATCTTTTAAATTGGTCCAATATTGGAGGCGGGAATAGACGAGAGTCAAACCTGGAATTATGACGTTATACTTAAGCTTTTCAAAAGTTTCTCCGACACTGCATTTCCTCTAAATACTTGGCGTTGGTCATTATTTATGAGTCATGTATTGTGTATTTATCTTTGGTTGGAGATCCCAAATGAATAAATGGTCATAGTGGATTTGATTCTTACTTTGAGCGAGTCACTTAATATGCATCTTTTACTAACGTATGTTTTTTTTATTGACAGATAATTTTTATTCGTGGAATAAAAATTACGTCTGACAGATTTTGTATAGAAGAACTGTCAAAAAAAAAACATCGGGTACAATTATCTGGCGTTGGAAAAGTCAGCCTCACACACAAACCCCAACAGACCAGTTTAATCCCACAGCAATACACTCACACAAACACTCCTCACAATTAACAATTAAACATACTCAATAAATGAACACATCGTCCTTCAAGATACAGGATTTTCCTAGTTTGAAGGGCAGGGGTCTTTTTCATATACAGGGTGTCCCTGGAAGTGTGGATCAAATCGAATAGGGGCGTGGGCAAGGTCTTTGCCAAACTTTTTGATCCTGAGAATGATTGAGAATTATTTTACGGTTCAAAAGTTGTGACAAATTTTTTTCAATCTTTTCGCATAGTGCTCAAAGAAAAAAAATCAATAAAATCTATCAGGGCTGTCTAAAAAACTTAAATTGACAGTTCCTGGTAGTTTTTTTAAATGATTTTGTTCTTTGAGCACTATGCAAAGTGATTGAAAATAACAAAAGTTGGTCATAACTTTTGAACCGTAAAAAAATTCACCAACATTCTCAGGATCAAAAAGTTTGGAAATGACTTTGCCCATGCCCCTATTTGATTTGATCCATACTTCCAGGGACACCCTGTATAATAGCCAAATAGCCCATCCTTTATTGAAACAACACTGATGTTATCTAGGCTAAGTTTTTTGGTAAATAAATTATTACTTACTTATCATGATGCTATTATGTTTTTTCCTAAGTATTATTTTGAGCCCAAGGGCTTAATCCTTAATTTCCGGATAGTTAGAATCTACCGGATACTGAACCAAAAAAAATCTCTACAGGATGATTTGAAACAGGTCATTAATCTTTCATGATGTATGGTGCATTTTCAAAGGAATGCTACGATAATAAAACATAAAAAGGTTGTTTTTTTGTGTTGTACATATTATAAAATAAGTTAAAGTGGGAATCGAAGAACACTTCTTATTAAATAATAAACATTTATCGTACAATTGCCTTAGTTTTGATCCAACGCTAACAGTTCTCACCATAATTGGCAACCCAGCAAATGCTTCTAACTAAATCCGAACTCAAAACACACATTAAAACAAAAAGTCATAAAATCTAGTTAAGTTCAGTCTTGCATTCTGACGTCATAATTAAGTTATAACATATTACAGTAACGACGTGGCTTTATTGCTAAGTAATTGCTTAAGCACGTGCTTACTTTGAATTATGACCGATGGCTTCAGTCCAGTCTATGAGGGAAAAGGGGAATGTCATGGGGTAAAAGGGGGTGTTAATTAAGGGGAATGGGGGATTATTAAAATAGGTTTCAACTGCTCGTTTTGTTGAAGATTGAAGAGTTGAAGTATGTTTAGGAAAGGTGTTATTAAGCAGTGCATTTGGTATGTGGTTGACTTGGACTAAGGAGTGGTGGGTAGGCGGATTTTTATAACTAGTAGCATTTGTAAGGTTAATACACATAGATTATACTAAAGTGTAATTTGTGTTTATGTGAATCTGTGGCACCAACAAAAAATACTTCTCACGTCTATATCACAATACAACGCTTACAGCAAGATATCTAATATATAAAATTCTCGTGTCACAGTGTTAGTTACCATACTCCTCCGAAACGGCTTGACCGATTTTTATGAAATTTTATATGCATATTCAGTAGGTCTGAGAATCGGCCACTATAATTTTTTTTTTTTTGCAAAACGACGTTTGCGGGGTCAGCTAGTAATGATATAATGATGTTGCAAAATGTTTAATTGGATTTTAACTAATGCAACTTTAAAAATATTGTCAGTTCAGGAACCTGAAATAAACATACAGTATTTACAAATATATTTCACGTTCCTTAGTTGCCAAGGTCGCCCAGAATTTTTCAACTTCTAATACTTCACGACTCACCACAAAAACAAAAAAAATCTAAAAGAAAAACATTAAAAAAAATGATACGGAGAAAAGTGAACCGGATAAGAAACACCGCAAAGGCTTCAAACAAGAAAATTGCCCGTAGCTTGCATCGCGAGTTCCATAATCGTCGAGCGGATTTCTTTAGAAAAAGAACGACTTCTAATGAACTTTTCGAATCAGGCTTTTTCCGGTCGAGATTCTTTTTGCAGCTGACTGACTGATAGTTTGTTTTTCATTTGGTTTCGTGAAATGCCGTGCTGGTGTTGGTTGAAGTAATTATTATTGAAGTGTTGAATTTCAGTCAGACAGCCAGGCATTCTATGAATTGTTTAATTAATTTATTAAATACTAGCCATCTGCCCCAGTTTCGCACGGTTATTACGACTGGACAAATAATGATAATAATTAGAAAGAAAGTACTTATACGTATTTATTTATCACAGACCAAAAGACACACAGTAGGTATACCAGACACATAGGCATCAGATACAGTCACATAAAAATAAGAAAAATTAAAAAAGTATTAAGTCCGATGTAAAAAATTAGCAGGAAAGTGTGCCTCACGGCTGCGCTTTAAAGGAAATTTTGTTTAATAATGAAACACTTGCCGCATAGTAAGAAAATTTTGGACTTGGATAATAATTTCACTGCAGTACAGAGCAATTTACAGTCTCAAAATAATAACTAGAATCTCACCTTGGTTCACACCCGTGAGATTCTGAAAATACGAGGTACTAACGTGAGAAAATTAAATTTAAAAACCATAATAATAATCACATAAAAAAAAGATAAATTATTATTATTTTTTTTTTATTATATAAAATAAATAATAATAATAATTTATTTCGAGCAAAAAGACTCATAGTGTTTGTAACAATATACTTATAAACTATGTTAGTAAAAAAAAAAGACACAAAGACGGAAAATTAGATTGTGATATACACATTATGACATCAATGCTGCAAGGTGACAGGCCCAGCAGAAACCTTGGTGTAGTGATTCACAAACGTACAATCAAGCCTGCTTGCTATCACAGACAGGATGCTATAGGCGCTGCCCGGCACCATACGGACCAAGGATGCGCACCGCTTCCGCATCATCGTTTAAAAACAGTCCACGAGCCAAACCGTCGTCCAAACCTCGATATTTATTTATTATGTGAAAGTCCGGAATAAATTCTCAAAATTATGGTAAAAATTGCATTAAAATCTGTTGTGAGGTTTAAAAGAAGTACTACGCTCGCAACGAAAATTCAGACAGACACTAAAAGCGACTATAATTCCCATATATTTTTCATTTAAAAGTTACAACTTTAATCAATCATTAGCTAAACCGATTGATAAATTGGCCCTTACATAAAATAAAGAGATCTTGATGTTTTGTGAAGTCGTACACACCGTGTGAAGTACGGGTGGGTCGCAAATATTCCCATAAAAATAAATTAATTAACCCCACCAATCAAACCACCATAGTTCTACAAATAAAATGACTTCATTACCACTATCACAATCGGCGATCAACAGAAATATTCGCGCCGTGTGTGTGGCCACATTGCATGACGTTAAAATGCAATTAATGTTCAATATCTTTGTTAAGTTGGTAGTGTCAGGCGAGCGGTGCCGATTCCAGCTTTTTTTTTGTTTGGTGGCTGGTACAAGTTTTGTTAGTGCTTTTTATTAAATAGGACTTTTCTTCAATTATTTTTTTCTACTAGTTATCTAAAGGTTAACATTTTAGAAATTTAATTTGGTAGGTTTATAAGGATGGATTTGGATGGCTATAAGGGTAGGGGAAGACCAAAGAGTCGATGGATGGGCTGTGAGAAAGATGAAATGGCAAGAAAAAGGTTCACTACCTACATGACGACTAATAATCTATGGAAGGAAAATACATATTGAGCTGACCTCAAATAAATTGGAGCAATGGCAAGATAATGATGGTGATGATAAGGAAGGCTTGTGTATTGAAGTTGTCTTAATTGTCAAGTTGAACATTTGAGCCTACTCTGTAGCAAATTTGCTGACCATAGACTTGATCGAGCTTAAACAGAGTGAATGATAGTCACAGTCACACAAGCACACAAACAAACAAATAACAAGACATGTAACAAATGGGTAGTAGGAATACCCAAAATAAAATCCGACAGTTTTTCTGTAAGTCTAATAATAATAGCCTTTAATCAGACATTAAATTAAATGTTTGTTTGTAATAAATATTTCACTAACACTAAGTTTAATATGCATCGACTTCCTGTCTGTATGTCACTGATTGACAAAGGCCTCCTCCAACTGTAAGTATAGGAGTAAGAATAAATATCACAGTGCTGGTAGATACCTGGTAACACGTATTAAAACTAGATTAAATAATATACATATCATTAGTTTCTTCCGTGACGACTGACATAAAAAAAATACATATCCTATAAGACTCGGTAATACTGTACTGCTTACCATTAGTGAAATAATTTTCGGAATCGGATCAGCAGTTCTAAAGAATAACTATTACATACAAACTCTTTATAATATTGGTATAGATAAGCCATTTAATTATATTAAATTTGCACCACTCACAGAATAATCTGGCTGCGCTGCAGTTCGTGAGCCGCCCGCATAACTCCTAACCTTCCAATTGAGTTATTTATTTGCTATTTCACAACTTAAGACCGGTTTATATTAACTAGTTGTAATTTGAGCGGTTTTTAAATTATCGGCGAATTAATCGACAAAATACGTTGGAAATTATTCGTAAGCGATGATTTATTGAAGTGATCGGGCGGTGGCGTCGTCATGCGATGTGAATGCGGATCGGCGTTGCATTTATCGTAGTTTTCACGATTTTCGTGAATTTTTATGGCCTCATTAGTAGGTTGCACAGTTTTGATCGGAATCCGGGTTAGTTTTGTGCCTCGTTCCCTTTTGATCGTGTTTGCAGTCACGCTTTAATATCGTGCCTTCTGTGAGCGTTGTATTATGTCGACATGATAGGGAATTGTGGAAATTTGTCGAAGAGCTGTTAAGAAAACTAGTGTTTTTTATTGGCAGATTGGCACATCCATAGTTGCAGCGTTTTCTTTAGTTGTAAAGTTAAAAGTAAAGCAGGATTGAATACTGTCATAGCCGTAAGACACAATACGATTTAAAGACTGACCACAACTTACTTCCACTATTTGAATACTATTTTAAGTTTTTTTTTTTAATATTGTCTGTCTTACTTAACCTGGATCAAATAAACTTTTCTTCTTTCTTAGATATATTATTAAGTAGATATTAATTTACGACCATAAGTCTTATTCAAAGCTTAATAATATTCTAAACTAGCTTTTGCCAGCGACTTCGTCCGCGTGGAATAATGACTTCCGGAAATTGAGACACTAACTCTCATAGAGTTTAACCGATGTGTTCTTTCTTCTGCCGATTCTTGAGAACGCGTATTTCTCATTCAACGCGTTTTTCAAGACAATAGCGGGCGGACGCCGGCGTCCGCTTGGGGCTTGAATAACTAAAAATATATAACTACGTCTAATATATAAAATAATATATAATAAAACCTACTTCACTTAAAACTAAATACCTATAACTACTATAATTAATAATACCTATACCTATAATTAATAAAAGTACCTACGCTTTTACCTACTTAATATTAAAAAAAAAACTGAACATAAATTAACCAAAACTTACCTACTACTAACTAACTAGGTACTACTAACCTATTACTACTTCACCTAAAAAGAAATCCTGTTTTCCCAACATTTCCCTTCACTGCTCTGCTCTTATTGATCGTAGCGTGATGAAAAGTATACTATAACCTGCCCAGGAGTATGAAGAACAATTGTACCAAGTTTCGTTGAAATCCGTCGAGTGGTTTTTGTTTCTATAACGAACATACAGACAGACAGACAGACAGACAAAAATTTTACTGATTGCATTTTTGGCGTCAGTAACGATCACTAATCACCCGCTGATAGTTATTTTGGAAATATATTTCATGTACAGAATTGACCTCTCTACAGATTTATTATAAGTATAGATGAGTCTTTACGACTTACAAACACAAACATACTCCTACATATTTCACATAAACAGTCACCAACGTCAAACTCACAAAACTAATCTACAAAAACAAAATCACCAATCCGAATTCCATTGTTTCATAAAACATCAACAATTCCAATACAGACGGAGCAAAATGGAACACAAAACAAAAAGCGGCTTAATTTGAAAGCGCATTCAGGACCAGTGGAAGAAGTTAAACGCTCGTGAAGAGTTAGCGAAAAATTATTTGGAAAATCATGGCTCACGGCCCGCTCTTGACAAATCGCTTGCGGCTGACCCAGGGTTGTCCGAAGTGTGGCCTGAATTTCGGGACATTGCTGTCCCGGGACATGAAAATCTTATGCGATATTGATTGGATGGGGAATTTGTAATCTTGTTTGCAAGGGATATGGTGGTATTGTATGAAGAAAGGCTTTGTTTTTGTGTTGTTTCTTAAGGCTTATAATCAACCTTTTATGACGTGTAAAAATCCGATAATTCATTGCGTTAGTAGTTTACTGTGAGTTCAGATCCTAAGCAACGCGGCAGATAAATGTAATGATGATGACATCACTGTAATTTTGTTTTGTGCTTAACATCGTTTTGTCCTTAGAGTTTCTTGCCCGTTCTTCTCCATAGAGATCTAAGTTTTGAAATAGGCAACTAGCTTCAACTTTCTGGCTAACTGTCTCTTTCTATAACAATTGAAAAGTGCCCGTAAATGGTTATATCGAAATAAATGCTCTAGGTTTAAGTTTGAAAGAAAGAAATGTACGAGAGTGCCTAACAACCAACTTTCTGAAATTCCTAGGTGCCGACATTAGATCAGTCTCCTGCTCCCTGCAACCCTACTTGCCTCAGATCCGACTATTTGTCTGGTTTACGTAGGTTAAAAAGCGGCGGCGGCGGCCCCGTAATTCCGAGGCCATGTCCCGTATAAATAAATTTCACTGTCTTATCCTCGATTAATTAACTTGTGTTATGTCCGACACTTTACCAGACTTTATTATTCATATTTTTATTTAAAATTTTGGCTGAAACAATGGTAACAAACAAGAAATTAGTAATGGTGTAACTTTTGAGCGTAAAATCTGGAATTTTTGGTGACTCCTTGTTTATCGTTACGACGGGCTTTGTTGAATAAGGTTGGAGAAAATGGCGGCCGAATAATTAATGTTCGTGGATACTTTTGCTTATTTTTGTTTTTCCGCAATTTGCTTTGCTATAAATTTTCAGCTCAACAATCTAGCTGACGCAATTTAGATCGTACCTGTTTAATCTGAATTAAAAATAACACAGAAATCATAACATTGTTTGTTTAACCCAGAAAAGATAAGGTAAACAAAAATACGCAAATTTTGTTCAAACGAGCGACCTCCAATCTAACGTTTAACATCCGATAGCCCTATTGACGGATAACCGAAACGAAATCGCGGAAAAAATCGCAACTAACATAGATCGTCCAGATTTATGCGTTCAATAGCGATTTATTAGTCGGCGTACTCATGAATTTGACACGAAGCGTGTTTTTGTCGCAGAAATAACGTACGGCTGTGACGTCATACGAAAATACGGCCGCGCGCTTCCATCGTAGATTTTTATTGCTTTAAATAAATAAAATTGCATCAATGAAATCTGTTTTCGCCGTTATGGATGGCTTGGGTTAGGTATGGACGTAGTTTATGTACTTTTTCGGATTGCGATTTGTATGTGCCGAAATATTTGGCGATCGATAGGTCGTGGTTCGTAATGACAATTCAAAACACGCGAGTTTTATTGTGGTAAAATAGTTTGTTTGACCCACGCATCGATATCGGTTCCTTACTAAACTTCAACTATATTCGACGACCCTGCATACTTATCTCTTTTGCTGAATGTACATGTATGAGAATCCACCATCGTCGTTACTCACCAATAAGTATCCCGGAATACAGACACCCATCTTTCGATCTTTATAAAGAACATCCATTGCATTAGGTATCGTCAGTAAATCAACCAATCTGACTAGCCTTTCCCAACTATGTAGGAGTAGCAAGTAAAAGACTGTATAAATAGGCAATGGTTTAATGCCGTCTGATCTACAAATATAAACTTTCCCGGACAAACGGTTAATACTTTAAGTAAGGAGTATCGTCCGTCGCGGTGGAGTCCGTTGAAGCGAGTGGTCATCGGGCCGAGCCGTGTCGTCACCGCGCCGCGCCTCCGCTTGCCGATGACGTGCTGCGGGGTAATTGCGTAACACACTATTAGTAGCAATGGGTTTCATTTTAACAGATCAACAACCTTCATTGCGTTTTTTACATTGTTGAGCAGACACATCTTTCGAACATATGAAGCAATGGATTAGCAATATGGTTCAAAATGATTCAAATTGAGATCGATAGTGTGTTTCGCAATTAGGGTGCAGATCATGCTGCCTGCGCGTGCAGGCCGCACGCAAGGTGATGTATTGGGTTGGATTCCCAACAGAGTCGGCTTCCAGTCTAACCGGATGCAGCTGAATACCAGTATTTTACATGGAGCGTCTGCCTACCTGACCTCCACAACCCAGTCATTTATTTATATAATATATTCAGTAGTACACATATATTTTATACTTTTAAGTTGGTGCCAACATAAACTCATTAGTTTTATAGTGCACCAAAATCATCGACTATATCATTTGGAGAATTAAAACCTAAATTACCCTTAATTAACCTTAATGTAGGTACTATCGGTTACTGGATAATACGACTGGTTGTCAGACTTTCGGGCTACTGACGACCGGTAAAGACGAAGAAAAAAAAAGATCCGCGAATGACAGCCGGGACCAAGGGCTTAACGTGCTTTCCGAGTTACAGGGGGGTCTTGGTATGTAAAGATGAGTAAATAAATACTTAAATAATTTTCAGTTTTAATCGTCTCTGTACATATTCCTAAGAACATTACACTCATCCACAAAATACTTATCTTTTAATACATACTCGATGAAACCATAATAATTCAGTTTCTCAATGTATATAAACTACAATCTTTGATATGCGACTCAGCTGTACGTAATTTGAGTTATCCTGTACCAGTCAGCTTTACTAGAGTTTTATACATTCATTTAATATTTACGGGTGAACTCAAGGCTGTAAAATATAAAGTTCGGCGCACACGCCGTTACAATGTTCTGTCGTATGGACTAGACAATTTTGACGATTCGTAGTTTGTAACGTACAGTCAAAGAATATTTCGTCATAATCATCACACCGGTCGGATGGACGGGCGATCGCAGTTAGTTATGTATTTTGCAGAAAAGAGGATGCGTTTGATTATCAATACATATTGTTTGTTACAAGAGTTAGCCAAGGGTAGTATGGAGTAGGTTGAGAACTTCTTCTACAAGAGATCTACGTTTTGGAATGGGAAACTAGCTTCAACTTTCTGACTAACTGACCGACTAGTTAATTGTGACAGTTCAAAAGTGCCTGTAAATGGTTTAATTGAAATAAATGATTTGAGTTTGACAATATAAAAAAAAATCTTTATTACTTTCAGTTGTACAAAAACACTTATCTAAACACCATGCAGCGTTACAACTAAGAGAAAGAGTGATTTCGATGAACTCTAGCACCCAAAGTAAGACTTAACTTGTGTTTAGTGGGCCAGCGTCCTCGCCTATAATTTGAAAATAGTAACCTATATATAATATACCTTTTACCATAAACAAAACTTTTTTGTATAGATTTTTTCCAATTCAGGTTTTCTCACTACGTTTTCCATCATCGTTAAGTTTATCGTCAAAATTACTTTATTGTTTTATGAATATAGAATTTTAAATTACAAAATAAAAGTCATTTATTCAAACTAAGCTGAGAATCAGCACTTTTGAACGTCAAAATTTCATAAGACAGTTCCTCAAAACGCTCACCAAGAGGTTGGAGTATGCAATTGTTCAAAGACTTTAAATGCTGATTTGTTCTATAAACAAACGTATGTATGTATAGTTTGTTTAGGTATCCCAGTAAGACATTTCACGTCCTAATAAATCCTGTTTCCTCATTTTTCATCTATAAATAAACCCCTCATTTCAAGCACTGCCAATAAGGAAATCATCTGATAACACACTCCTTTCAAGCATTAATAAGGAAATAATCCTAAACAAAACACGATCTTCACCATTCTCTGTCTCTTGACAAGGGAGCGTGTCACCTTACGAATAATATGCGATTATTCGCCCATAATACACACATCAAAAGTGTCTAGGGATCAAGCATTTTTATGCGGATTTCTTGAGATTGAGATGTGGCTTTGTAATAAATTTATGATTTTATAAATTTATATGGATCCTTTTTGGTGCATTTCATAATTTGAATCAGGAACTGTGAATCAAATTCGAGTAAAAGATGAAAATCAGCTGTCAATATTTTCCCTATAAAAACATACAACGCATTGAAGACATTATTAGTGCTACTGTTTCCCTACTACTGATTAAAACCAACGTTATTATGGAGCGGCGACGTAATTTAAGCAGGGAAGAAATGCTCAGAGCCGTGGGAATGATAGAAGCTGGTTCCCGGCAACGTACTGTGGCTTTAGCTCTGAATACAAGTCAGAGTGTTATCAGTCGACTTTGGACACGTTACCGAAGCACTGGTACCGTGGCTGAGCGCCATGGAGGACGGTATCGCTGCACCACACGGAGACAAGACCGATACATTCAAATCTTAACTCGAAGAGCTCCAACAATAACCGCCATGATGTTAGCCGTGAGGCTTCATCACTCTTCAGGGAACTTAATTAGCGACCAAACAGTCAGAAACCGCTTGCATGAAGTGAACCTTCATTCCCGAAGACCGCTACGGGTACCACCTATAGCAATGCACAATCGTAGGATTCGATATCAATGGGCTCTTGAACACAGAAATTGGGCAGAAGAACAATGGCGTTTCGTGTGCTTTTCTGATGAGTCTCGTTTTGGTATGAGACCGGATACAAGACGTATACGACACTGGAGAACCCCTGGACGCCAACAGCGATTAAAATCCTGCCAGGAAGTCCATCCTTATAGTGGTGGAACCATCATGGTATGGGCGGGTATTTGGATCGGCGGAAGAACTGAGTTGATTTGGATCAGAGGCAACCTCAACGCTCAAATTTATGCTGAGACGATTGTATCAGACGTCATCGTTCCTCTACAAGTGCAAATCGGTCCCTTATTTCAGTTAATGCATGATAATGCACGACCGCACACCGCAAGAGTTGTAAGACAGACTCTCGCCGCAGCTAACATCAATGTCCTGCCCTGGCCTGCTCAGTCGCCAGACTTGAACCCGATTGAGCATGCATGGGATATGCCACAGAGAAGAGCTCTGCCGAATATGGAGGGTATCCAGTCGCAAGAAGACCTTTTTTTGTTGTTGCAACGAACATGGGCGGCCATTCCACAGCGTGATTTGGATGAACTCATTTTGAGTATGCCAAACCGATGTTCTTGTGTTGTTAGTGTTCGCGGTAGAAACACGGATTATTAATTGTTTAAGTTACCCAATAAAATTTTAGAGAAAACTGTTATTTCAGTCTTTTTTTCGAACTTTTGTGTTAGTGGTTCAAATGTCAAAAATCCCTTTATTAGGAAAATGGCAAATTTCTTTATTAATGCAAAGGTGACTTGGTTTATCGTTACTGTGACAAACGAAAACACTTTATTTGATGAATCCTTAAAGAAAATTTTAATTAATATCAATCAGGAGAAAAGTTATTGCAAAAATATATGTTGATCCCTAGACACTTTTGATGTGTGTACTTTTGGTCTGACGTGGGCGTTTTACTGCCAGCTAATAAATCTTCAGGGGTCCGGATACCATTGCTATAGTCATTCAAATTATTCTGGGTAAGCTGGCCTTAGGGACATACATTTTGAAGGAATAGAGAGAAATAATTTTGTTGATTTAATGAGAGTAATTATTTGGAAATCTACAGCACTTGGTATTGAAAGGGTTTTCAAGTCTCTAATCAGTTAATCTCATGTTAGTTTTTCATTAGGAAAATAACAGGAACCAATGTTTTTAAATGTGGGTCACAATTCTTACTGCACTAGTTAACGTAGTGCAAGTCTATTGTTAATCTTCATCACGTAGTTCCTTATTGGTTTTTAATCATAAAACTTACTTGTGTCATTGTATGTTAAAACATACAGAGCCACAAGTAAGCTTTATGATTTTCAATATAATAATATTGTGTTTGCTTTACGTGCCTTTCAGTTAAGCCAATGCTTGTTTGTGTTATTGACAGTGTTATAACACCACTTTCTAGAGTAATGGCGATAAACATCACTGATGCTATGGATCGAAACGATTCATCATCAGATATAGGAATATCTGATGAGAAATCATTTTCTTTCAGGAATCTACCAAAATGATCTTACAGAGATATGAGGAACAGGGCGTAAAGTTCATTCATCCTCCATGGAAAAGGAAGGATCCTCTGATCAGACGGGTGTCGTGTCTGGTGGGCAACTGCTCAATGATTCTTGACGGGCTGCTGTATATATGCTAGTCGCGCGGAAAACTTTGCTTGCGCGATGTAGGATTTGCGTGACGTCAATATGATTCATAGTTTGCATGTGGCGGTGTAGATGCCGCTACAATCCTGTAACGCCAAAATAGAACGTTGATGTCCACCGTGTGTAAAACCAGCATTAATTACAAGTTATAACATTACTTGATGTTACAACTTACATAACTACAAGTCACAACTTTGGCAGTAACCCTTCTGCTAAAGGCTTAATGATCACTTGTAGCACCCCCATTTTGAAGGTTAACAATTTATGTGAACTACAATTTGCCAATTAGTTTGATATGATTAATTATCAAAATTCGTGAGTTAAACAATTGCGATTACGAAGTTGTTATTGTGAAATCAAAGATAGCATAATAGATAATTTGTTTGGAATGCCAACAATTTTGAGTTTTTTGCTACGGGATAAAATAGCATAAGTACTGACACGTTTTGTTTAGCTGACTACCTAGATGTTATGGTCGTCTTCAGTTGGTTGCAAATTAAACAGCTAAGGAGGCGTCGGTATACGTAAATAATACAGCCATTACTCTTTAATTATAGGAGAAAATATGTAAAACAAAGTCGTTTGTCGGTGTTGTCGCACGGCCTACTTCTAAATGGTTTCAACGAAAGACGTCCACTGATAGATATAGGTCTCCCCCAAGCACCACTACTTTGATGTGTTCTGTGCTACGGTCATCATTCCATTTCCAAATTGTTTCAACGATCTTTATACATTTTTAGGGTTCCGTAACTCAAACGGAAAAAAACGGAACCCTTATAGAATAACTAGCAGCGCCCCGCGGTTTCACCCGCATAAGTGTCGATCCCGTGGGAATATCGGGACAAAAAGTATCCTATGTGTTATTCTGATGTATAAGCTATATTACTGTAAAGTTTCATCAAAATCTGTTCAGTAGTTTTTGCGTGAAAGACTAACAAACATCCATCCATCCATCCTCACAAACTTTCGCATTTATAATATTATAGTAGTTATAATATTAGTAGGATTAGTAGGATATTAGTAGGATAAATTTGCTCTCCATCCGTCTGTCTGTCAAGACCCTTTATCTCGGCAACGCGTGGAGGTATCAAGTTGAAATTAAAACCATATATTTAAATCTGCGGTCTCTTGAAGCTGTGAAAAAATCAAACTTCCAAGTTAACGTTAAAAAAATGATACGGCCGTTTATGCCGCAAAAAAACGTATATTTCGACACTCTAAAGGGAATCAAAATGTATAGGGTACTTCCCATTGATTTAGAATCATGAAATTTGGCAAGAAGCAAGGTCAAGTAGCACAAGTAAAGGAAAAAATCCGAAAACCGTAAATTTGTAGTTACATAACTACTTTGTACGGAACCCTCGGTGCGCGAGTCCGACTCGCACTTGAGGTTTTTACTATAATTATAAGAAATATGTTTTGTAAGGATTATGTTATCATTATTGGTTTGCTAAATTTAACTGTAATACCAACACAAGCGTGTTCTAATAAGGTCACGTGAACTATGTGATCAATCAATGAGCACATTGTATCGCAATTTTACTGATGGACATAAACCAAACAATTTGTCTGCAGTGTCCATTCACATCTATCTCACTGTATTCAATCATTTTTTTCTTCTTTCCAGGCCAAAAAGTGGCTCAATGCTGCTGTACAGCCGTAAAAAGGTCCGCTATCGACGCGATGGTTACTGCTGGAAGAAGAGAAAAGACGGGAAGACCACCAGAGAAGACCACATGAAGCTCAAGGTCCAGGGAACAGAGGTCAGTTGATTTATATTTTGTTATGTCTTTGTGTTTTTGGCTACAAAGTGGTTGCATTAACAATTTAAGTATCCAAAAGGAGATATCTGTCTAGGAGACAACATTTTAAGATAATTGTTATTCTTATTGATAGTCTAAATTAGATTTTGAAATAGGAATTTTCTTTTCGAGAAGCATTTACAGGACAGACAGACAAAAATTTTACTGATTGCATTTTTGGCGTCAGTATCGATCACTAATCACCCGCTGATAGTTATTTTGGAAATATATTTCATGTACAGAATTGACCTCTCTACAGATTTATTATAAGTATAGATTTTCTTTAGGATAAAATCTTACTTGAATGAAGTGAAAATATCCAAGAGAGTTTTTCCAGAGCTATATACATTTATAAAACTGTGAAGGGCGATTCCCCATTTATATTTTTTATTATTGCTGTATTTTCCAGCTACCTAGAGAATAATATTTTCGTTACAATTTTGATACGGTTTTTAATATAATAAACACCCTTATCTATTTATTAGTTTTAAGGTATCTTGCCGCGCCCTAACAGGGTCATGTACTAACTAGTTTAAGCCTAGCGTATAACTATGGTTGTGTACATTGTACATTAAAATAAATAAATAAATAAGTATGCAGGGTCGTCGGATATAGTTGAAGTTTAGTAAGAAAACGATGGATGTTATCGACTGAAATTTAATTTGATAAATGAGCTGTTTGTTTTTTATTAATCAAATTAATTTTTATTCGAGAACATCCATCGGTTTCTTAGTAAACTTCAGTTATATCCGACTATCTGCATACTTATCTCTTTTGTTGACTGTACATTTTAAGCAGTATTTGAAACGAAAGATCCCCAGACAATAATCAAAGGTCAACAACTCCAATGACACAGAACTAAATGTGTACCCACTATACATTATATAAATGCCCATATTAAAATCTACTACAAAATCTTTTCGGGGACATGTAAATAATCACCGATGCATTTTTATTTATTCAGCAACATTATTTTAAACTTTGCAATTTATGCGTTACCATATTACTAGCACGGGATGTAATCAAACATTACACCAAAAATTACATAGCCATTAGAACCCTCCTTGCCAAAATAATCTCAACTCGAAACGCTATTTATAAACATTTTGTCGGATATGAAGGCTTGAGGTCACGAAAATAGATAGACAACTTGAGCGATGGGCTTAGGGAAATTAAAGAAAGCGAAATTGCGGTGCAAAAGCTAGCGGTATTTGGAGAAATCTAGATTCTGAAGGCATTTCAGACTACACTGGTTTTGGAGCGTCGCTTTTGAAAAGTAGGTTAATAAAAGTGTTTTTAAATGGAGGGGAAGTGGTTGCCTTTTTCAATGTGGATGAGGGTTAAACATTTTAGATGGTTATAAGATATTTCTTTTTATTGTCTTGTGTTGGCTGTGTTTTAGCTAGGGTTTTCTTTCTATTTCTAGAAGCCAGTGTTTATGGTTTCGTAAACATTCCGCTATTATTGTATTAGTATTGACAGAACACACAATTAGGGCGCCACCTAAAACTTAGCACTTTTGAGCATGTAATAAAAATATGTTAATTCTTCAGATACAGCGAAGAAAGGAAGTAGATAGATTCTCGTAATTTTAAGAACGTTCACAATCTAACGGGCAATTCTCGTAATTTAAAGAAAGTTCTCAGTCTGATCTCAGTCTCAATCTGTCAAAAAATACTTCTGATTTCCTTACATTTTGACAAGTTTTTGACATTCGTTTGTCGCCGAGATGAGACTGCGACTCGATTTTGAACGTTTTAAATTACGAGAATTGGCCTTCTGAAGCGGTTCGGTAATTAAACCAACAAAACTTACCAAATGAACAGATTGATATACTTATGGCCGAATTGTATAATTTACAGACCATTATTATATAAAATTAGACTCTTGTATCTTTACCAATAATGAAGCAACGACCCTCCCATATGGAGGTAGCTATCACTGGTAAAATTCGCTTACGAATTTATTTATATGCCCAGTTTGGCAACAAAAGATGGTACCATTAGAAAGCACAGTGATTATATTTTTGTTTATAGGAACCGAGCATTATGCTGTGATATTAGGGACGCGGAACAAACGCAGTATTATTAAATAACATTATTAGTGAACACATGTTTTTCACCTACCGGGTATTCTCATCCCATTCGCATAAAGACATGAGGCAACCATTTAAGTGGGTCACCATTTACCTTCATGCAACTCTTACACATTGTATCACAAATGGCCCCCAGAGCGACGATTGAGCATCAAGTGTTGATTATTTCGATTATTCCCAAGAAAAACATTGCGTTCCGGAATTGTATAAAGGAAACTTTTAAAAGGAAATAACACTTTTGTCTGATGTGTGTTACAACTGGGATGTTTTCTTTTAGTTTTTTTTTTGCACTTATGTAATGACATAACATTACGCCTATAATCCATGAAGCGGTAGACACATGTGTACAGTCGACAGCAAAAGTAGATGATGAAAATCATAAATTCAATACTAATTAATGAACGGAGTTCGCGTCAGAACTGTGTGGCGTCGAAGTAATAAATGTTTGGTATAATTTACAATCACATAACGACACTGCGACGCCACACAGTTCTGACGCGAACTCCGTTCATTAGTATTGAATTTCTGATTTTCATCATCTACTTTTGCTGTTGACTGTACTTATACTAACCTATAATAATAATAATTTATTTATTACAGACATAATTCTAGAAAATAGTTTTACACTCATACATTTAAATTACTTATAAATTATATTAAATTCTAAACAGATGAAAACTCAAAATAAAACTGTGAATTGATTAAATTTAAATATTCAAAAACTCATTAAAAAAAATATAAAAATGTCAGAATTGTATAAAAAGATCAACCAAATTTTGGCAGTTAATTTAAGTACCGTGTAATAGGGCGGACACAAATCTCGGTAGCAGCCCGAAGTCTGCTATTTTGATGGAAAACTTAAAAAAAAGTCCAATAAAACTTTGCCCGACCTCAAAATGGAACCAAGGGCCTCATCTAATCTATGTTATCTAATTTATTAATGTTATGGAACATTGATGCCATAAGGATGATATTATTATTAATATAGTTATCCGTTTTGATGCAGAAACAATAGAGATGTAAATCTTCATTAATGGTGGAGTAATTTAATAGTCCCAGACAAATAGCTGTCTAATCAGCGAACCATGATTCGTGGCTCAACGGATTATTTCTGAACAATGGTGGTTTGAAAATACTCAGAGGGGATCGTGGCTAAATAATAGCAGGTGCTCGGTCGATCAAAGGCTAAGCAACGCTTGCCACGGTCGGTTCGTAGATAGGTGATCATTCATTACATATCGGAGACCCCTCTGTGCTTCGGAAAGCACGTTGCGCCATTAGCCTCGGCTCCCAACTGTCATTTGTAGATCTTTAATAGTCGTTTCGGGTAGTCAGAAGTCCAAAAAGTCTGGTCGTGGAGTCTAGTCAGATGTTCAAAAAGTTTGGTCGTGAAGGCAGGTAGATTGGCAGTCATCATCATCAGCCTATAGCAGTCCACTGCTGGACACAGACCTCTCCTATTGCAAGCCATTCAACTCGATTTTCGGCAACTCTCATCCAGCTGCTACCAGCCATCCTACGAAGATCGTCGCTCCACCTAGCCTGAGGGCGTCCCACCTTACGTTTAGCGGTTCATTCGCGGTCGGATCGGCAGATCGGCAGTTGTTCTATGTAAAACACTGATATTCAGCTGCATCCGTTCAGACTGGAAGCCGACCCCAATATAATTGGCAAAAGGCCTAGGATTGATTATTGGTGTTTTGAAAAGACGTAATACTGAATGGGAAATTTTGTTAGTAAGTTCAATGTAAGAAGGAAAAGAGGAAGGTGAATGCTTCAGGTAGCCCGCGAAATTCAAATATTCTTACGTTTTTTGCAATTTGCAAGAAAGTATTAGATTGTCTGTTGATCAAAATTTGATTCGCGGCCGTAACAAGTATGTTTTTACAGAATTATAATCATTAAAGTCATCAATACAACTCTGTAAGACCAGGTAATCCTGACTACGATAATTCCATGATGTTAGGATTACTTTGATTATTAAAATTCTATAAATACATCCTTGTTACAGCCGCGAATTAAATTTTGATCTTCATATAACCTAATACTGACTTGTAAGTTGCAAAAAACGTAAGAAAATTTGGATTTTGCGGGCTACCTGGAGCATCCACCATAAAGAATTAGGCGTACTTGTAGTCTGTCAGCATTGATATATATGTTACACTAGATTAGCAATTACCTCACCAAGGCGTTGCCACTAGTCTGATGGCCACAGCCATCAGCGTAGCTAACGTCAGTTCAGTGCTCTGTGTGACGCCAACCGAAGTCAACCGAGTGACATGCGACAAAAAATATCGCGAAAGAGTACGATTCAAGATCACAAAAACATAATAAATTAACCGGAATTACTTTCCACACGTAAATTAATTGTCTCTGTGTTTTTAACAACGTAAAAACGCAATAAAATGTAGAATTTTGTAAATTAGGTTCAGTGTTACCACTAAAAACTTAGTTTTAGTTTCCCACATTAGTGGGAGTTTTTAATTTATGGAATAAGTGATTTTAAATATTTTTTAATAATAAAAACGTAGCAGGGTGCCTAAAAATGCAGCACGCCGTGAAAAATGGATGGAAATAATCCGATTGCTGAGAAAAGAGACTGACTGGCTACCTACTAAATCATTCAATTTCATTAATAATAAAGAAAAAATATTCAAAAAGAAAATGTCTTAGTTATTTTCATTATTTATAAACTTCTATTACACATCCAATAAGAAATACATAATTCAAATATTTAAAAAATAATTTAACTTAGCCTAAAACGCTTTTTATGGCTTAAAATGTTGGGTAAAATTTCGCATGGGTAGGCAACCCCATCCCGTCATTGCATGTTTATACTGCGGTCTTTGTCCAATCTAAGCGACGGTATTATTCTTACGACGTGTGTAAGTGAGACAGATATATGTTTACTTTTAAATGTTTAGTAGTTTCAAAGCTACGTCGTCGCGTTTATAAAGTGGGTACACTTTTTTGCAACTTTTTATTGAGGTTTGCTTCTCTAGTTATATAGCTCAATGTCTGTCAGTGTCACATTTTTTACTCGGTCTGACATTTAAAGAAGATGGCTGCTTGTCATTCGGCAGTATTAACGTTACGACGCAATATTTTAATGCTGAATCGGTAAAGCAGATTGTACACATCTGAGATTGGCAGTCGGGACAATTGCAATAGAGAATAAGAGATATATAAATATACACACATCAAAAGTGTCTAGGGATCAACATATATTTTTGCAATAACTTTTCTCCTGATTGATATTAATTAAAATTTTCTTTAAGGATTCATCAAATAAAGTGTTTTCGTTTGTCACAGTAACGATAAACCAAGTCACCTTTGCATTAATAAAGAAATTTGCCATTTTCCTAATAAAGGGATTTTTGACATTTGAACCACTAACACAAAAGTTCGAAAAAAAGACTGAAATAACAGTTTTCTCTAAAATTTTATTGGGTAACTTAAACAATTAATAATCCGTGTTTCTACCGCAAACACTAACAACACAAGAACATCGGTTTGGCATACTCAAAATGAGTTCATCCAAATCACGCTGTGGAATGGCCGCCCATGTTCGTTGCAACAACAAAAAAAGGTCTTCTTGCGACTGGATACCCTCCATATTCGGCAGAGCTCTTCTCTGTGGCATATCCCATGCATGCTCAATCGGGTTCAAGTCTGGCGACTGAGCAGGCCAGGGCAGGACATTGATGTTAGCTGCGGCGAGAGTCTGTCTTACAACTCTTGCGGTGTGCGGTCGTGCATTATCATGCATTAACTGAAATAAGGGACCGATTTGCACTTGTAGAGGAACGATGACGTCTGATACAATCGTCTCAGCATAAATTTGAGCGTTGAGGTTGCCTCTGATCCAAATCAACTCAGTTCTTCCGCCGATCCAAATACCCGCCCATACCATGATGGTTCCACCACTATAAGGATGGACTTCCTGGCAGGATTTTAATCGCTGTTGGCGTCCAGGGGTTCTCCAGTGTCGTATACGTCTTGTATCCGGTCTCATACCAAAACGAGACTCATCAGAAAAGCACACGAAACGCCATTGTTCTTCTGCCCAATTTCTGTGTTCAAGAGCCCATTGATATCGAATCCTACGATTGTGCATTGCTATAGGTGGTACCCGTAGCGGTCTTCGGGAATGAAGGTTCACTTCATGCAAGCGGTTTCTGACTGTTTGGTCGCTAATTAAGTTCCCTGAAGAGTGATGAAGCCTCACGGCTAACATCATGGCGGTTATTGTTGGAGCTCTTCGAGTTAAGATTTGAATGTATCGGTCTTGTCTCCGTGTGGTGCAGCGATACCGTCCTCCATGGCGCTCAGCCACGGTACCAGTGCTTCGGTAACGTGTCCAAAGTCGACTGATAACACTCTGACTTGTATTCAGAGCTAAAGCCACAGTACGTTGCCGGGAACCAGCTTCTATCATTCCCACGGCTCTGAGCATTTCTTCCCTGCTTAAATGACGTCGCCGCTCCATAATAACGTTGGTTTTAATCAGTAGTAGGGAAACAGTAGCACTAATAATGTCTTCAATGCGTTGTATGTTTTTATAGGGAAAATATTGACAGCTGATTTTCATCTTTTACTCGAATTTGATTCACAGTTCCTGATTCAAATTATGAAATGCACCAAAAAGGATCCATATACATTTATAAAATCATAAATTTATTACAAAGCCACATCTCAATCTCAAGAAATCCGCATAAAAATGCTTGATCCCTAGACACTTTTGATGTGTGTATATAGAACATCATCTGCCTACCTTTTCCCAACTATGTTGGGGTCGGCTTCCAGTCTAACTGGATGCAGCTGAATACTAGTATATAATATAATAGATTCTATCGTACAATGAGCAGACAAAAATAGCCCTTCAAGTCAAACTCAAACTCAAACTCAAACTCAAAGCATTTATTTCAATTAAACCATTTCCAGGCACTTTTGAATTGTCAAAATTAACTAGTCGGTCAGTTAGTCAGAAAATTGAAGCTAGTTGCCCATTCCAAAACGTAGATCTCTTGGAGAAGAACGGGCAAGAAACTCCAAGGACACTCTTTTAAATTAAGATATTACAAAATCCTGAGTACAGTATTCTTGTTGCTTCTATATGTGAGAACAATGTTATGAAGAAACAATTCAAAATAGTTATAAGATTAAAAAGAAGCCCTGGCAGCTAAGAGATGACCAGTCTCAACTGACAGCGCCCGTTCACGAACATGACGCATGGATAAGCACCATCCAGCTCAACCATTTTGAAGGGAACCGAATGATCCAACACACGCGCCACCATCAGTGAGACATTTAAGTGAGCATGACACATTCTCAACTGCCATGCTCTTTCAAGTCAATATAAAAAAAAATTATAATGAACGGATCCATGGTTCTTACATTTACAAAAATTTAAAAAAAAATGCTTCCAAATTATACAAAGCTATAGTTACCAATTTATTTACGAGATGAATAAAATTTTACTAGAAAGAGGTATAAGCTATTAAAGACAAACATATTTCGACTGTTTCTGTACGTGATAACAACTTGACTGCGCATTTATTTCGTCACAGTATGTGCGCTTTTTGTAGTAGAAGTGTAACTACTGACGCTCGGTTGATCGTACCCACTCGCTGACTACAATTGAAGAAATATTCCAGTGCAGCAAACATTTGTCCCGAGCCAGTCGTAAGAGTCAACCGACTGAATCAGGCTAATGTTTGTAATGAGGCACTGCTGGTCTATGAGCCGTAGACTCTTCGTGATTATACGTTGTTGTCCTTTTTAGCCTATTCCATCAGGGGAAGGGTAATTAATGTTTTTGATCAATATGGTTGATGTTCACGATGTAATGTGAACTTTTTAGGAATATTTATCTTTGGTTTTGTTTTGCTTTTTACTGTCTATTTTTGATACGTATCTGTTTTTTCACTGTCTGTCATTATAATATTTCTATACCGAATGATTGTGTTTTTCTGATTAATTATTAAGAAATCTAACGTGCAGCCTAAGCAGTCGGTAATACTCTAGAATACAGTAAGAGAGGTAACAATTCCGATTGATTGCTGAAACATTAGGAAAGTTATTTTCTACGAGAAAACGCTAGTGTTCGGTGTTCTCAATGATTTAACGGGAACGCTTTGCAAATTGCAATTATATTGGTGATTGTAGCCTGTATGAAAATGTAGTCAATATTTCCTTTCATTTTGTATAAAAATAAACGCCAAAATTTACACTAAAATCGTTGCGATGTTACTTTATTGTGTGTCTAAGTAAAAAAGAATGCTAGAGCAGAAAAAAATCTTTACCTATTAAATGACATCTTGTTCAATGCTTTATAATGAAGTTTAGTATCTTTATTTATTTAATCATTTATGTACACACGTATACCTATAAACAGACAAGAAAAAAGAACAGAAAAATAGGTACAAAAGCGATGCTAATTTCTAAAGAAATCTATCTATCTATCTTTATTGTTACTCGGAGCGGGTTGACACTCAACTGCTTAGACTTTTTCAAACGCAAAAAAATTTAGGTAACCTACTAATGAAATGTAGACAAACTAAAAATTGCCTACTATCTGAAACAGTCCAGAACACGAATATTTTTCCAGCAATTACATACTCACTTTCACCAAAACCTGAATGTTACACAACCCTAGCTTTTGCCTTTCATACGAAAACCTTGGAAGGTGAAAAATGAGTATTGTTAAGTAATTACAGCAGGTTTCGTTCCGTGATTTGGCCCCAATCGGTTTTCAACTGAACAACTTTTGTTGGATTCCGTTTGCATGTGACGTGAGGGTGTGTTTGTGTGTGTGGAGTAGTTTTTCAATTAGGGGTATGAAGTTGTTTTTAAATTTGCTTGAAGTGGTGCATAAATGTAGTGCGTAATTATTTTTATATTAGTGCCTAAAATAATAGCTATCGATTTCCGGGTTACGTGTTATAGTTTTAAAGGATAGGTATCTTGATTGAAGTGGTGGATAAATGTAGTGTGTAATTGCCTAAGATATTAGTTATCGATATCCGGGTTACATGTTATAGTTTTAAAGGTTAGGTATCTAAGGTTGGAATATTTCTTTATTTTATTTTAACCTCCTTACTTATAAACGTTGTATAGCGTCTGTATAAACGCTTTGTCTTTTTCTTTCGAAAGTCAACTGACGACTGAAAGAGAGAAATCAGTGTGTAACTATTCATCTGATATAATACGTTTATTAGTAAGGGGATTAGAGTATTTATTTTAATCTTCGTGTCATATTATACAACAGAAAACGAAACAAATAACACTTTGGGTAGTAAAAGCTTCCTTGAATTTGAACTTTTTGGTAATAATTTCTGAATTCAAAATCTTAAAAGAAAAAGCCTAGTCTGGAATCAAAATCAAATCATCAAATCAAAATATTTTATTTCACATAAGCCTACAAGGGCACTTATGAAACGTCAGAAGCTAGGTGCACGGTTCCAATTGGTCGTTTCCTATGGAGAAGAACCGGCAAGAAACTCCACGGTTACTCTTTTAAAAATAATTGGCTTTTACAATGTTTTCTAATTACAGTAGGTATGGGAGAACAGCGTAGGCCTGTCAACAAGTGCCAGGTACTTGATAAAATAAAAAATGATCTACAGATCTAAAATCTACAGGGCCTACAAAGTCCTCACATTTACAAAATCAAAAACTCAAAAAAAGAATAGAATAGAATACTCTTTATTATGTACACCATTATAAATTACAGACATAAATATAGAAATTTTACAAAGGGTGACACAATGGGCGGTCTTATCGCTAAAAGCGATCTTTTAAAGACAACCTTTGGATCTACTTCCTGGTTTTTAAGGATGACGCTTTTTTTGTAGAACTTGTTTAGCTAAATAACCGAACCTGTAATTGGCTTTATGTTTCATATACAGTTGTTATGCATCTGTTATAGCTGTTGGTTTTCCTGTAAATAAATAAATAAATCACAGACTTCTACGGTCGTCAATTCTATGCGTTTATTTTCAATCATCCGCCAAACCAAACACGAATCACCAACCACAACAATAACCAATAGACAAACGGAAGCGCCATCCATCATCCATAACATCCATCCACAAATACCAGGCCTCATCCAGCCTCATCCGACGCGGCCTGATGAATAAGTAAATGGTTTCGTTGCAATTAAACTGGCAACATTGCACGGACGCTAATTGCCATCGATAAATGTGGTGGAAGGCCACAATGCGGATGTTGGCTTTTTTAACTTTGGGATGATAGTGGGGCTGTGATTCGGTAAAATTGATTGGGTTAAGTGATGGCTTACATTTTTGTTACATATTATGTTTGTTAATTTATCTATTTTGTCCTACTGTTGGGGTTTAAGGCTTTCACCTTTTTTTTTACAATCATATTTCTAGTCGCTTTTGAAATGGATCAGTTAGTTTGGCAGCGCCAGGATAGCTCGCGAAATTCAAATTTTCTTACGTTATTTGCAAATTTTCTTAGCAGTGTTAAGTTGTATGTAGAACAAAATATGATTCGCGACTGCAACAAGTAAAAGAAAAGAAAAATAGATTTATTTGTCACAGAAACACGTGCAAACAAAAAGTTAATTAATTCTAATTACAGCATATAATAAAAACAAAAAATATTTTTACACACGAGCACAAAGCAGAGATAATCGACGGCTGCACGTCATGACTGTGACAAGAAGGCTTCCACTCAACATGATGCTGTGCTAGGACCCACAGCACAGCGCTGATTTTCAGTGGTAACCCGAAAAGGACGTACGGAAACCAAGAAATTACAGAAAGAAAGATTTACAGTAATATATTCATTAAAATCATAATCATCACCATCTTCCCTATGTGTTTGTTATTCTAGCGTATGGCACTCGTGGGTTGCAGCTGAAAATCAGCGTTACCTGGCACACCTTGCAGCGGGATTGTCCGAAAGGGTTACCGCTACCCCGGAACACAAAGGGCTAAGGAAGGAACACGGGTGGGTTTTCGTCAGTGAGAGTCTGACACTCCCTTCTGCTCCACCCTGAGCGGGAGGGGTCATTTGATGATTTCCCATTCACAAAAAAAAAAAAAGTGGTACACCTCGTGTTGTCAATCTTAGTTTTCTGTTTTTTATAGTATTAAGGTGTATTTTTTTTTTATTTTATGCCAATAAACGCATTTTTCTTTCTTTCAATAAAACTCTCTTTCATATAACCCTATTGATTGATATTTCATGGAAATAGTAATTCTATAGTGTTATATGAAATAGTCCTAGCGCTTCCCCCTTATGAAGAAATGCGTGTGGTCTTTTCTCCATAGAAACGCTCTCGCCTGTTTTCATTCTGGGTAATGACCTTAAAGAAATTATTTTTTACAGAATAATAAATATTAAATTCTTGTATATCTCTATGTTTTCATTTTTGATGATACATTATTTTTATAAGCACTAGAATCCTCAAAAATGCCGATTTAAACCGCTGTCAACAGAGGCCTAGTGTACAAAGACAACTATTAATGAGAAAAGAAAAACATAAAGACATAGCATATATCCTTCTTATTCGGAAATAGGCGAGAGCCAAACCTCGAATTGTGACTTTTTACGGTCAAAGTCAAAAGTCTCTCCGACCGCATTTCCTTTTAAGGTGAATGGGAAGTGGTAGACCGGGAAATTCAAATTTTCTTACGTTTTTTGCAATTTGCAGGTCAGTGTCAGGTTGTATCTTGATCAAAATTTGATTCGCGACTATAACAGGCGCGTATTTACAGAATTATAATCATAAGAAACATTCATACATCTTTATAAGTGAGATTTGTACCATAAACACTTTCTTCTTGTGGTACAAATCTAACTTAGGAAGATGTATTAATGATTCTAATGACTACAATTCTGTGAATAAGTACCTGTTATAGTCGCGAATCATATTTTGATCAAGATACAACAGGTTGTATCTTGATCAAAATATGATTCGCGACTATAAATCAAATCAAATTTTCTTACATTTTTTGCAATTAGCAGATCAGTGTCAGGACACTGATCTGCTAATTGCAAAAAATGTAAGAAAATTTGAATTTGGCGGTATTCACTGCGCAATCACCTTAAGAAGAACCATGCAACTTTTCCTTTTACAGCTCAGCTCCACTTTTATTTGTTCCCAAGTCTTAAAGTCTACGTAAAGTTCTGTTACATGCCAAAAGCTCCTGATATAGTGTGGCGGGTGACTTATCTAGTTTAGCGTTACAGCATAATCTTCAAAGACTAAACTCGTCGAGCTCAGGTACACACAGCACTATGCTAGTACTTTTTGCCCATAAACTAGTGACAGTCTTGCGTGCCTGCTTTCTGTTTGGTGCAAGTTAAAAGAGGGGGGAGATTTATAAAAGTATTGCGCAGCAATAAGTAATTCCATAATTTATAATTATTATTATTATGAGCCTGTTATGTCCCACTGCAGGGCAAAGGCCTCCCTTCCGTCTTTCCATATTCTTCTGTCTCTTGCTACATCTGGCTAATCCTTTAGATAGGCGTCCAATTCGTCACGCCATCTCTTTCTGGGCCTACCGCGTCGCCGATTCCTGTTAATCGGAACCAAGTCAGTGGCTACTTTTGCCCAATTCTGTTGCGACATGCGGCAGATGTGGCCTGCCCAATTCCACTTTAGTTTGGCGGCTGTTTTGCCCCACGTCTGCGATTTGTGTTTTGGAACGAAGTATACTGTTCCGAATGCGGTCCGTGAGTTTGACTCCAAGAATACTTCGTTCTTTGCTCGCTAGCAGACCCCGAGTGCGGACTTTTGACGTTTCGTTAACGACCACGTTTGTGCTCCGTAGGTGAGGGTCGGAAGGATGCACATGTCCAATTAATTTATATATAGTATAGCATAATCAGCGTATTATGTTCCCACTGCTGGGACACAGGCCTCCTCTTTTGGAAAGGGCGTGGGCTATAATCCACCACGCGGGGCTGGTAGATGTCACAATGTCTTCGAATTTTTGGTTCTAGGACATGCCGGTTTCATCACGCTGTTTTCCTTCACCGTTTCGAGCAGTGCTGATGAAATAATTTACACAAAGTAAAGCGCCTGTTTGGGTGCAAAACTACGACCTAATTATATGTGTTTTTTTCGGGGCTGTGGAAAAGAATAATAAATACCTGAACCAAAAAAACACTTCACCGATAGTACCTACCAATGTCGTTTGCAAAAAAATAATCATAACAACGAAGACTGTAGAGGTATGAGGAACAGGGTGTAAAGTTCACCCATCCTCCATAAAAAGGGAGGATCATCCGACCAGACGGGTGTTGCATCTAGCGGGCAACTGCCCGATGATGATTCATGTCGAGCCGTTGTATTGTGATATGCTAGTTGCGCGGTAAACTTTGCTTGCGAGATGCAGGAATTTGCGTGACGTCAGTGTGACGCGTTGTTCACATGTGGCGTTGTAGATACCGCTACATTACTGATATCGATGTTTAAATACACCCTGTATTTATCTACTGCTGATGGTATACTATCAGAAGTAAAGACCAAGAGCAGAATAGTAAAGGATTAGGAGACTTACCATCATTTTGTCCGACAGACATCCGCTGAATAAATGTAATTTGAATGTCCTGTTAAAAATTGGTAAAATAAAGTCGTCTCTTGAGGCTTGCATGTTTGACAACAGTGTTCCACATGTTGCAAAACAAAACTCGTAAATAAACTCATTTTTTCACATTACAAAATGCCACTACCACAAAAAATTAAAGAAACACCTACCAACCTTATTATTTCATCACAAACTCGACTTAAATCTCTCAAACTTCACCAAGAAAGCATTTTAACAAGGTAAGTTGACAAGGCCGCTATTCGCTAATTACTTGTGCCGCCACACGTTGGCACGGGTCCAAGATGGCGGTGGCTACAAAACACTGTGCCATGGCCCGAGATATCATTGCAAGAATAAGTCCAGTTTAGCCGTGAATTAGTGTTTATTGGCTTTTAAAAGCGTTCGCCGAAGTTTGTATGCAAATGAATAGGCCTATGGTTTAATGGGTGAATGCTTTCGTGACCTGATTTGTTAGGATTTTTTAGGTTCCGACGCAAGTATAGGACTTGAATTCGAGTTAGGAAAGCTCTTTGACTCGATCATTCTTGAGTTTTGTATACTGATATTCGTCTTTTTGAGACCTTATAAATGACAAAAAGGTTGATTTCCGTGGAAGTTATCGAATATCGATGGGTTCTCCGAAACATTAAGATAGAAAATTCAACAAAAAAAAAAAAAATGAATTCCTTTCTTCCATATACCGCACAAAAGACCTAACAAAAAAAACGACTCATTCATTCATTGATTATCTCAGCCCTTATCCCAATTTATTTAGGGTCAGTACAGAAAGTCTTCTTCTTCCATACTTCTCTATTAGTTGTTAACTCAGTAGTCACCCCTTTCTAGCTATATCATCTTTCAAACAAGCCATACATCGTTTCTTTGGTCTTCCTTTACTCTTATAGATTATCCACATTCGAACACAAAACTTTCCATAAAAAAAATATTTGATACAAAAAATTTACAAATAATAATTTACAACAATCTATGTATCCGAATCAAAATTGTAACGACTATTTTTATTACACATTCTTGATCCACCAAACTTCGACGCAGTGAATATTGCAATAAAATAAATAAAATCCGGTCGGTTGTATAATGTTTCGACAATTTCACCGCGTTTCATTCTGGTTCGTTACCCAATACGATGATTCGAGCTATTTTCTTCAAAGAACCCCGACTTATTTTCGATAACAAAGTAGTATCGTGGGCTGTTTTTTCTCTCTCTTTTTAATAAAAAAAAGCTTTTTCAATATATAATAATAATAAAATAATTTATTTCAGGCAAATATCACTCATTGCCACACTATATAAATTAATAGAAAACATACGAAAACATAAAAACTTCATTGTATGCAATATTAATTATTTATTTATTTTACCATTTATGTACACACGTATATAAACAGACAAGAAAAAAACAGAACAGAAAAACAGGTACAGTCAACAGCAAAAGTAGATGATGAAAATCAGAAATTCAATACTAATGAACGGAATTCGCATCAGAACTGTGTGGCGTCGAAGTAGTAAATTTTATGTTTGGTGTAATTTACAATCACATACTTTTGAATCACTTCGACGCCACACAGTTCTGACGCGAACTCCGTTCATTAGTATTGAATTTCTGATTTTCATCATCTACTTTTGCTGTTGACTGTACAAAGGTGATGCTTATTTCATAAGAAATTCTTGTTTCGTGATTGGTTTTATTTTTTGGATTTATCAACACGTGGGTGTGATCTGTTAGAACTTTTATTATTTTAACGGATTGGTTATCATTTTTTGAGGGTAACATTTTTTATATCTTGATAGCCCTTATAACCTTATTGAATGATGAAATAGTCATTTAATAGGGTTATATGAATTTAGAGGGTTGTATTGATTATTTTAATTATTATAATTCTGTATATGCGTACTTGTTACGGTCGCAAATGATATTTTGTTCAACATACAAACTGAAACTGACATTCAAATTACAAAAAAAAAAAAACAGTAAATATTATTTTCTCTATAATTGCTTTAAAGGGTCGGCAGTAGTCTTTAGAACACCCACATTATGCCAGGTTGGTGTCAATGGCCGAGCCTTTGCAACTAGCTGAGAATTCCCAATGGATAAAAAACCCAGTACCACTTTTTTTTCTTAGCCATTAACATCCCACTGCTGGGTAAAGGCGTACTCTCTTTCCACCTCTCTCTGTTCAGAGCTTCCAAGGACCAATATTTCTTAAAAGAGTCCAGTTCATAGTAACACTTAATACTTCTTACTTTTCATTGTTGAATTTAGCTTTTCAATACCGTTGAAAACCACCATAGAACCATCTTTAAATAGAGCATCAAATTACCGTACCCTCCAATTTAACAAACTAGTGACGTCTTGTCGACATTATTATTGAAACAAGGCAGTTGAGTCGATTACTTTAACGGGCCTTAAGATGTCAGCTTTCAAGCCAAGCGCTCGAAATCCACGTCAAACAAGGCAAGTGTTGCCATAAATTCCTTTTTGCTGTATTTGAATTTACGTTTTAGGTTGTAAAAAGTACTTGAATTTTGCGCATTCTCGTGACACGTGTAATTTAACATAATAATATTTTTGGTCATTCCACCACGACATTTTCTAACACCCTTACGTGAAAAATAGGTGACATTTAAATTAAAATTTTAAAAGTCAACATTCTCAAAACTGAAATTAACATACCAAATATTAACGATTAGATGTGAAAGCATTAATATACTAGATTAACAAGGCAAGCTCCTTTGCATAATTTCGAATTAACTATCAAAATTTATTTATTGCAGCAAACTTTATACTGGCACTTAAAGCTTTGTTTACTTTAAAATACGGTTTAAAATTGTGTGTTTTAAATGCAAAAGTAAAGTTGCAAGGCCGCATGCAACGCGCGGCGTTTTACGTATTGTTTATTCGACCACAAGGCCGGGGACAGACATGCAAAACGGCCCATCTGGCCTGGACTAGCCTTTGTATATAGGCCAATATTTCCTGCTACACTTGTGTGCACGAGACTTTATATTTAAAGGGGAGTATTTTTGTAAATGGTTAACGCGTGGGACGAAGAATGCGGTCGTGCGGTTTTATGTGGAATATTTTCCAGGTTTTTAGTTTTATAAGTCTGGGTAGCACTGTAATAGTAATCTTTATTTTAGCTGAAAGATAAGAGAATAAGAGAAATCGTGGGCTAGAAAAACCTTAGTTGTGCTTCGTTGAAACTCTGAGATCAATGTACTCGTATAATTAAACACGAAATATACCTATATCTTCATGTCTCATGTTACATCTTTTGCATTAAAATTCATCTTTGATCATTCTTACATCATCCAAAACAGCAGCGTTCAGTTCAATAAAACCCAAAAATATCTCTCTTATTTTCAAAAGACCTTTTCAATCCAACTTTACGAGCTCATAAAAGTGACGTTCTACCTAAAATAAAAACAAATCAATCGCTCCACTGTCCGGCCAGCGTTTGTTTCGGTGGTGCAAGTAGTGGGTATACTGGCGCGTAGCCAGCCCACCTTACGAATGGTCTTGCGTTCTCGGCTTCTTGCTGTAAAATTTTGATCACACCTATTATGGGTAATAGTATGAATGTAGCAGGCGTTTCAGTGAATTGGATTTTTATGTTGATTCTTAATGGGGGATGGGAATGACAGCCGTTTGTTTCGCGTTGTTCGAAAGAGGTGTTTAATGTTTGTTGGTAATGGGGACATTAAGTTTGTACTGGTAAACGTTTGTTTAGGTTTAAGTGTTTTTCTATTGTTTCCTACACCACGGAAGAAGTGAGAAACAAGAACACTTTTACCACAGCTTAACTTTACTACCGCGTTGTCGTAAACGCCAATAATTATTTTTTTATTGTCGCTTTGTAATGCTTTATAAATTATAGTACACCGTTTTATAAACATAATACTGTTCAAAAATCCGCACAAGTTTATATGTATATGTGTTTATGTGTATGTGTGTATGTATAGGTGTAATTTATCTATAATATTTATATATTTAGAAATATATATTTATCAGTTGTCTAGTACCCATAACACAAGCTCTGCTTAGATTGGGACTAGATGGCGCTGTGTGATAGTTGTGGAATATTATATTATTATTATTATTATAATTTATCTCGCTGTTTCTGACAAGGGTGCTAGAATATTATTGCATTTTACCATTTCTTTAAAATCATCACTCAAGGGTATTATTAACTCGGCTCTCATATTTTCGTTCCGAGCACAGTCCACCATGATGTGAAGAACGTCTGCAATGATTCAATTTTAGTAACACAATAGTACCAGCAATATTAAAACATTAAACATGCTATTTTTCTGCTATCTCCTCTCTCGTCTACAATTTGCCACCGTACGCTGCTACAGCGAAAGTGTATGTACTCAAGCGCAAATTACATACATAAACAAAATAATTCATAATACGGGCACTGCATTCGCGAGAGCAAAATGCGCGAATGCATCTAGTTCTAAGCATGAACGCAGTGAGTCATAATACAGCAAAATGAGGCAATGCAAAATACTTCTAGGCAGAAAATTAGACCAAACAAAAAACCTCTCATTAGTTCTACAAGCAGCTTTATGTTAATCCCATTTGACGGACGAAGTCACATGAATATGTTGAACTTTTTTAATTCGTCCAATCTACGAATGCATTCATCCGAAAATGCACTTGGATAAACTGAATCGTGCCGATCCCCGTCGATTGGTCCAAAACTGGATTTCGCCGGTTCAAGCCAGACGGTTCTGAATCCATCTAGTTTTCGCCAGTAAAATTTTAAGGAGGGATTTGTTATGATTTATTTTATTCCAAGTTTGGAGTTTACGGTTTAGGAGTAAAATTAAATGTTGTATAAGCATGCGGAAGTATTGATTGAAATACATATTTCAGTAGCTCTAATAAATTGAAATGATTTTTTTCGTTTTAACTACACCGACGTAAAAACTTCAGATATTTTTACACTTCCAGTGTTTGAACTTATTTAAACTTTTTACTGACTATAAAATTTTATTTAAGCATACGTTCTTTTTCAAATCCATCTTTAATGACATGTTAGAAATCTGAAGCAAAGCGTTCTGGCAAATTATCTTGTTTCATAAAATAACTCTTCTCATAGTAGACAGTCCACAATAGGCGGATGTAATATTATTTATTTATTAAAACTTTATGCACAAGTAAAAACTGTACAAAGGCGGACTTAATGCCTTGGGAATTTTCTACCAGTCTACCTTATTTACGTAAATAACACTACATTTAAATTATTTGAATTTAATTCAAAACGGCATATGTTTTGTTTTACTGAATCTTCTTTTATAAACAGCTGATTTGCTTGTGGTTTCACTCTAACTTTTTTAACAACGAGAGGTGTCGAGGGATTTTGTTATATAACAAAAGTGTCGTAAACGTCAAAATGTTACACTTTTTAGGGTTTCGTACCTCGAAAGGAAAAAACGGAACCCTTATAGGAACACTGTTGTTCGTTCGTCCGTCTGTCTGTCAAGACCTTTTTTCTCAGGAACACCTGGAGGTTTCAAGCTGGAATTTATATCAGATACTCAAGTCTACTGTCCCTTAAAGCTGTGAAAAAATCAAACTTCTGAGCCAACGCAATCAAAAGATACAGCTGTTTATGCCGCAAATTTTCGACACTCGCAAGGGAATCAAAACCTACAGGGTACTTCCTGTGAACTCAGAATCTTGAAATTTGGTACGAAGCAACGACTTATAGCACAAATAAAGGAAAAATTGCGAAAACCGTAAATTTTTAGTTACATACCTACTTGCTATGGAACCCTCGGTGCGCGAGTTCGACTCGCACTTGGCCGGTTTTTTTTCGGACTAGCTTTGATTCGCCAAGTGTAAAGAGAACATGCGCAATAAGGAACTTCGCTCTAAAACTTCTGAGGATTCTTTTAACTTCCTAGGATGGTTAAAAACAAACAAAAAAAATATTTAGACTTCGTATAAAATTTGGAAAAAATTTTCTTCAAAAGTACTGCCAATAAGTCACGTTTATTGAACAAAATTGCAAAATTTTACAACACACGTGACAAGAAATAGCCAACACAATTTACACCAACATCAGCACAAATCCAACATGTCATAAAAAATCCAGGAAGCCTTACACAATAAAACACTTTCACAGACTTCAAACAATAGATATTTATGTCCCGACGTTTGTCTGAAGATTTAGATTAGGTATTCGTTCCCGTCTGTACCTTCGATATGGCATGGATTCGGCGGCGGTCGTAAAAGTCTAATTCACTCACGAGTAGTCTTCGTACGGATATTAAGTGTTGGTGTTAGTTATGAGCGGTAGCGGGTTCAGGAAATTGGATGGTTAATGTATCCGTTGAATAAGCATTTTAATGGTTGTCGTCTGCACCGTTATCGTAGCTGTTTACTGGTTTATTTAGAGTCATGATGTAATGCACTTCAGTATCTGTATTTTAATTATTTCCTCTATAAACTTCTTGTTTGGTTCAATCACGGACTCAAGCTGTCGCAAGGTCCAGCGGGGTCTTGCGTACCTAACACTCTAACAGTAGCATTGGCTTATATTTTGATAGTTCAACAAAACCGATTGCGTCATTTACGTTTTTAAGCAAACAGCATTTTCGAAAGCAATGGATTAGCAATATCCTTGAAAATTATTCAGGTTGTGACTGATAGTGTGTTCTGCAATTAGGGTGTTGTTGGATATAGGCATAGACATTTCTTTGTTTTAATCATAGGTACTAGAACCGACGAGTGAGGGAAACTGACCAGTGATACGCGGACTCTTTCTTTTTCGTTCACAATTTATTTTTGATAGTTAAAAATATAATAAAAAAAAATACCAAGCCTTGATTTCAACTCTAAATATGTAGGAGGAAAAAAAAAACAACCGACTTCCAAAACAAACACTACATGGAAAATAACTTTAATTTCGGATTTTCGTTGTTTGCCACCATAAAAAAGCAACATACAGTCGAATTGAGAATCTCGTCCTTTTTGAGTCGGTTAAAAACACAACTTAAAACTAGAAGACTTTATAATTTTTGCTGGATTCTGATCTACGCCATTGTTTAATAATCGACATAAAAAGTTATTGTTCGTCCGATATATCGCTTTTCCTCAAAAGTCGCTATTTGTGCGAAAAATCGCTTGTGACTCATCCCTGGTACCACTTCACCCTGAGTCCGGATATCCCCTCCGAAAAACCCACTACAGAGCCGGTTATTGGCTCGAATGGTCTCGCAAAAATACGATTGGCCAATATGGCCAGCGATTTAGATCTGAATGTCCATTCTGTAGGCCCGGCCGCGGCCCGGATATTTGATTGAGGCCACAATGAGGCCGAGTAGCCGATGATGAATTGGTGATGGCCATGAAACATTATTGTTGGGTTGATCGGCGCACGGTATTTTGGTAAATGCTGTATGGGATTTTTTATGTTGTATGATGTATAATTATAATGATTGATAACTTTGAGGTTGATACGACAATATTTAAAATAGAGAAAAACTTCAAGTAGAATTTATTCCAATGCAAAGACTATGCTCAGCTATTGACTTCTGTTACTTTCCTATGTCTTATCGATGTAGCCAACCATATTATACAGCTATCTCAGAGAAAATCCTCTATCTTATCTTAAGGAAACACATTAAGGTCACTTGAGAGCACTAAGTTACTTAATGGAGCTTGTTTAAGTAAGCACTTATAAAAGACTAATACGTAAATCTTCGGTACTATAAGTTTTTCTCAACCAGAAATCTGCAGAAACATTTTCTCGTCCACAAGACCTCAGTTAATTTAAGATTTCTTACATCATAAATGTTGCTAAAAATTCCACATATAAGTAGTAAATATAAGCTGGAATATTCCGAAAATCCGGCTAGGGACTCGTTTTTATATGCCGTAAATAAAAATGGTAGCAACAAGCAAAGGCGCTAGTACAACGACGGCAAGTGATCGCTACGCCGCGCGACTCGCCACGTACGGCGCGCAAGGAATGCTGAATAATACATTTTGCACAACTGTGACCGTTGAGTGGGGCTATCTAGGGGTTAAGTCATGAGCGATAGCGGGAGTGGTTTCGTTACCACCTGCTATTTAAATTTGGTTGGAAAGGCAAAAATCGGTTGTTACAGCTATGATGATTGGTTTGGAAAAGCAACGAGAATATTACGCTAGATATTAGTGAGAATTTAGTATTGCAAGTTTTTGTTATTAAACATATACATATCTTCCTGCGGCATTTCATTTAAATATTAGATAAATTGCAGTTGTTTTGCTTAAGTCTAACCTTCCCAGGTCCTACTTACAGAAAGATTTAAAACAGTAGTTAATGTGAAAATTACAACACAATATTTCTCCTTATAAATAATGTGTTGTAATTTTAACATTAACTACTGTTACTGCTTAGGCAGTGGCAGTGGAAAAAATGTCTATCCGCTTCCGTTCGAGACTTACACCACCCATGTGCACAGAGAGGCTTTCCTAGTAAACGAAGTTAGTTCAGGTGCCAATTCTAGGTCGAGCTTGGTTAGGCTTGTTTTACTACGTCGTGCAATGCTTTTTCAGAGATCGCTAACGAAATTTTGAAATATGAAAGCGAAGCTAACAGAGTTTATTGCAAGGATTCCATAAAGGTTAAATTTTATAGGATTTGTGTGGGTACAATTAAATTACTGTGAACTTCTAAGGAAAAAAACAATTTATAAAAATATTTTACTGTAATTTTCGTTATAAAAAAAATAATGAACATATTCAAAAAGGTCGTATTAATTTTTAAGGACGAATATGAAATGGACAAATTGATGATAATGAAAGTATACTTTAAGAATATTTAATATGCAAATGTGTTTCCTAAATCTTCCTTAAAATTTATAAAGAAAAACATGCAGACTTTTTTATTATTGATAATGGGGTGCTTAAGGCTCAAGACACACATTTTCGGAGCATTATGGATATCATTATGGGGGTAATTTTCTTCCGCGCAGATCGGGGCCGAAAAGAAAAACAGCAAATTAGCTGTGTATTATCTTGTCTTGAAAGCCATAAAAGTTAACCAAATGCAAAGGTTATTAAGATGGAAATGTACTTGGAGTTATTAATTTATTTATATATACTTACTAAACCAGACACTACAAAACATACAATGAGCGGCCTTATCGCTTTCTGCGAACTCTACCAAGATGTAAAAGAAAACACTCGTAGTTATATAAATTATTTTATCTTTAAGTTTAATCCATAAAGTAGTTTTGGCATTTGATTAATCTCTCATTATACCTACTACGACTGCGATTATGTCTGTTTTGTTTGTGTTTTATTCCTATCATATTTCAGAATTTTGTACTGATGATTTCTATTTATCCTTTATTCATAGCGAAATCTTTTTTGTCCACAGTGTATCTACGGCTGCTACGTACACTCTGCAATCTTGCCAACATTCCATCGAAGGTGTTACTGGCTTTTACAGGTAAGCATCATCACTGTTTACTTCTTCATGTTCTTCCTTATTTAAGCGATCCCAACTGGTGTATTCTGTGAAAACCTCACCATGAAAACTTGGGTGAAGTGCGCTTGAAGTGAGCTGTCATTCTACTTGATACCAGGGATAGCCACTATTGGCGGCTCCCTTCACCGGAGTTTTCACGGCCAGATTTTTGCAGAATACATAGATCGGAATAGTAGTTGTAACTCACTAGCGTGCGTCTAGTGACTTTTGTGTTATGACTGACATATAGTTCCTGTAGGTTCTGCCTATGCCTATGGGAAAGAGGCGTTTAAACCACAATGATCGAAGCGCGCTCGTAAAATGCAACAACTATAGCTCCCGAATCAGTACCAATAAGCAATTTTAAAGTTACATCGCTTTAGTTTTTAGTATTGCCAATCGCTTCGGTGATTGCAGCATGACGTTACTAGTTAACGCAATAAGTAGTTTCTGCTACCCATCCTCCTGATACAATCTCTCAATCGTCACTTACGACACTCCTGGGAATAATTGGGACAGACCAATTGTAGCTGAAACTACACATGGTTAATTAAAGGTAGCTACATGTATAGCGACTTAGTTACGAGGACTATCAGTGACTAAGGCTAAAGAGAAAATTCTAGTTGATAACACAATTTATGAGGTCGATGAAGTTATCAGCAAACAAATGCAAAAAAGTCAAAGAGACAAATAGCTCAGTTCTTTCTGTACATTTCTTACCAAGTTTCACCTCTAAGTCGGATAGAAATTTATATACGGTAATCTCTCGTTGCTGAAAACATTTTTCCACCTCGGAATGCATCCAACGCCTTTTGAAATATGAGATTTTGAAATGCGCTTCTTTGATATCCCTCGCTATTGATGAAACCGCGAATTGGAGGCACCGTTTTCAATATTTGTGAAATATTTTTAGCCGCTGCTATATTAATGGTTCTCTTTAGATTATGGATGTGGCTAAAACCTTGAGAGTATTGAGGAAATTCCAAGTTGTAAAAAGTTAGTTTGCTTTTACTTTGGCTCGTAAAAACATTTCAGTTTGGATTTCAGGAATGCTATTGATTAAAATTGACGAGATGCTTGTTCTAATTAAACATTGGAAATTGATCCGTAACCTCTCCTAGTAAGTAATAAATTGTCATTGTTTTTTTAATGTAAAAGGAAAACCTATTACCTACCGTTACCTACTTATTACTTGAATGGGAAAAATTTAAGCCCTAGGATACAATTTTACATTTAATACAATTTTTTTCTGAGAATTTTTTGGCTAAAAAGTTAATTACAGCCCTCGGGCTTCTTGTTCATTTTAGAACTCGAGAGCAAAGAAAATGAAATGGAAATTGGCCTTATGAAATTATTGTTTTATTATAAATAACGCAATTGAAGTTACTTAGAAATGGTGCTCCAAATAAAGATATAAATATCATTGACGTATAATAAAATGATTAATTAAATTAAATAATTCATGTCTATACAGTTTTTAACATTACCAGGATTTCGGAAAATATACATAACGATAAATAAATTAAGGATGCGATTAACAACAATTCCAGTGTAATATGTGCATACATTAAAACGTGTGCTAACTTTAAGCGCTCCACGTTTGTGTTAAACTTCTAGTAGGTACTTCCACACAATGCGATTCAAACGTTATACGTACATCGCTATATACTGCTATATGTGTATGTAACTTTAGCAATATCAAAACAACTTGGAGTACCATTTATAGACTATTGTTCACTTTAATGTTCTATACTTCAATTCCCAATGGATGTATTGAAACAATTTGATATAATTTATCTGCTTTCATATTGAATTATAAGTGAAAACTTTTGTGTAATTCATTTTTGCTTGTTGCTGAAACTGAAATAACTACAAGAAAAGTAATAGATCGTACATCTACAGTCTGTTTGCTGATAGTCGATAAATATTTATGATATGTCTTCGAATAGCGAATGTCGCTTAATTATCGCAAACTGTATGTTTGGGTGTTCGCGTGTTGCTTTGGGCTGTGTTTTTGTTAATAATTGTTTAAATTTATGTCGTGTATAAGTTTTTAAATAATTAAAGGGCCGCAATTTGTAATGAGTTAAGAAACTGTTGAAGGTATATCACCTCCATGTACTGACAGTAACTACTGGCTAGATGAAAAACTGTTTTAAATGTAATATTGACGTAAAGTTTTTTCAATTAGATTCCATGTTCTATATTGTTCACCATGACCTTCCTAATATATGTTTAACCACATAACTTGTGTTTCCGCTCTGCAAACCTCCCCAACAAAGGTTATGGGCCCAGAGCAGTAAAGTGTATTGTATGTTGTTGAAATTGTTGTGAAAATAATTCGAAATCTTGAAGATTTGTAAAGTACATGTAGGAAGAAAAATGACTTCGAATGTACGTATAGAATTATTGACGAAGGACAACTACGACAGTTGGAAGGTACAGATAGAAGCATTGTTAATTAAAAATGACTTCTGGGAGTATGTAAGTGGAGAAAAGCCAAAACCTACTACCTTTGCTGCTATATCGACATGGAAGACAGCTGACAGAAAAGCAAAGTCTGCGTTGATATTGGCATTAGATCCGAGTGTAGTTCGTCACGTAAAAAGGGTGGAAACTGCACGAGAGGTATGGTTAAAATTAGAGAGCTTGTTTGCATCAAGAGGACCTGCAAAGAAAGCGAATTTAATGAAAAGGCTCATGTTACAAAGGATGAGTGAAAACCAAAAGGTACATGAGCACCTTGATTCCTTTTTTGAAGCTGTCGACAAATTGGAAGAAATGGATATAAAAATCCATGATGATTTATTAACGATAATGCTGCTGTACAGTCTTCCGGGAAGTTATGAAAACTTTAGATGTGCTATAGAGTCTAGAGATGAACTTCCAAAGCCAGAGCAACTAAGAGTTAAAATCATCGAAGAGGATAGTTCAAGAGGAAACGCTCAAGTTGACAAAATAGAAGGCGCCATGTATTTGGACAAACATCAGAAGAAAACGACTGGAAAAACATTTAAGTTTAAATGTTTTAAGTGCCACAATTTTGGCCATAAGGCATCGGACTGCACTAAGAAAAGGGAGAAGACTCAAGAAACTCGATGTGTGGAGTCATGTACTAGTCATGAAAGTAGTGAAGTTTTAACTATATATCATGTTTCAGATGACTGCCGCATCGCTGTTGATGCGAAGCGCCGTCAGGAATGGATTTTTGATAGTGGTTGCACTTCTCACATGTGCAATGACCCGCAAAGGTTTGCTGAGATACTCCCTGCGAGTCAAAAATTAAAATTAGCCACAGATTCTTTGACAACCGTGCAAGGTAAAGGTACAGTTGAGTTATTAGCATGCAATGATGATCGAACGCGAAAAATTAAATTTGAAAATACCCTATTGGTTCCCGATTTACGTAGTAATTTAATTTCCATCGCCCAACTTACCGAACGAGGTTGTGAAGTCACGTTCAAGCATGACGTAGCCTATGTAGTTAAAAAGGGTGAGGTAAAACTGACCGCTGATCGGCGAGGTGATTTATATTACTTGAGGGAGCTGGACGCTTCAGCGTCTGTGGTAAGTAGTGAAAGTGTTGATCTGTATAGATGGCATGAGCGTATGGGACATCTGAATGCTAGGGATCTTATGAAAGTACTAAAGAAATCAGGTATTGATCCGATGAAGATCGATAGTAACTTGCATGATTGTGATGTGTGCGCTAAGGGTAAAATGGTGTCGTTGCCTTTTGTGAAATCCAGTTTACGCTGCAACGAAAAATTGCGAATAATATACTCTGATGTGGTAGGTCCAATGAGAGTTCAATCGAATGGCGGAAATAAATACTTTGTTACTTTTATTGACGACTGTACTCGTTGGTGTGACGTCTTTATGCTGAAAAATAAAAGTGACGTTTTGTCAAAGTTTAAAATTTTTAAATGTCATGTAGAAAATTTGACAGGAACAAAAATTAAATTTTTACACACGGATAACGGAACTGAATACAAAAATAATTTATTCAATGAATATTTAGAAAATGAAGGAATTAAGAGACGTTTTACGACGCCATACTCACCTCAAAGTAACGGCATCGCTGAACGGATGAACCGTACGTTGATTGAGATGGCAAGGTGCATGATCTTATCGTCAGGTATTTCACCAAGTTTTTGGGCAGAGGCTGTAGCTACTGCATGTTATTTGCGTAATAGGTGCCCAACTAGTAGTCTAAATGGCGAAATTCCATACGAAAAATGGTTTGAGAGACCTGTGAATGTCAAATATTTAAAAACATTTGGCACGGAAGTACACGTCTTGGATAAGGAACCAGGTAAAGATAAGTTTGCAGCACGAAGTTCATTTGGCATTTTTGTGGGTTATCCAGCTGATGCTAAAGGCTATAAAATATGGATACCTGAGAGTAGAAAAATCGTAGTGTCGAGAGATGTAAAATTTCAGGAAGGTAAACTGACTGAAATTGAGTGTAAGGTCTCAAATAAATCACTAATAGAACCACAATATGAAAAGAGTATTGTGAGAAAGACTGTTGATATAGAAATTCAAACTAAAGAACAGTCGGATGTGCCATTTAGTGATGAAAATTCAAGAGAAGAAGTTCCATTAGATATTCAACCGAATGTGCCAGTGATTGATGAAGGAACATCAGAGAATACAGAATCTACTGGAATTGGTAATAGAAACGTTACTTTAAAAAGAGGTCCTGGAAGGCCAAGGATTCAGAAAGGACAGGTTGGCCGCCCTCGTAAAATCTACAACATGGTTGAGGTAGAAGAGAGTAGCGACAATGAGTCATCGACGGAAGAATACGTCGACACTGATGATTTTGTTGGAGCAATTGAAACCACGTTGAAGGAAGCTTTAGCATCTGACGAAAAGGTCCAATGGGATGAAGCGATTCTTTCAGAAATAAGGAGTCTAGTAAATAACGACACGTGGGAAATTGTGAAGAAACCTTCAGATCGTAATATCGTAGGATGTCGATACGTGCTGACTACAAAGCTAAATGTTGACAATACTGAGAAAAAGAAGGCCAGACTAGTAGCAAAAGGATACAGTCAGCAACATGGCCTAGATTATAATAAGACATTCGCCCCAGTTGCGAGAATTGCAACTGTACGTTTGTTGGTCGCCTTAGCTGTCGAAATGGGCATGGACATTGACCAGATAGATATAAATACCGCCTATTTAAACGGTGATCTGAACGAAGATATTTATATGAAGATCCCAGAGCTGCTGAAAGAAGGTTTAGAGAAACTAAAAAATGCAGATGGCGTTAATTCTGCAGTAGGTAAAAAAGCTGCTAAAATGCTTGAAGATATGAAAGCAGGTGGTGACACCTGTCGTCTGAAGAAATCTCTTTACGGTCTCAAACAAGCTGGACGACAGTGGAATATTAAACTGGACGAGAAGCTGAGAGAAATGGGATTGAAACCTACGATAAATGAACCTTGTTTGTATCACAAACGCAATAAAGGTGGATCAGATCTTTTTGTTGTTGTTTACGTGGATGACGTATTAATCGCATCAAAAAAATAGATTGTATATTGATAAATTCAAGCAGGAATTAGCGAGGAGATTTGAGCTTAAAGACTTTGGTCAAGCAACCTTCTGTCTCGGGATAAATATAAAGAAAAGTGGCAATGAATATTTCTTGTCACAAGAGAAGTATATAAAAGATATTTTGAAGAAATTTGCTATGGATAGTTGCAATCCAATCCAGACTCCAATGGAAATCGGAAATCCTGTTATTAGTGAAAAAGAAGTAATAAAAGGGAAACAATTTCCGTATAGAGAACTTATTGGAGCACTCATGTATTTAAGTGTAGCAACTAGACCTGATATCGCCAACGCTACGGCAAAACTTGCACAGTTTGCAGAAAACCCGCAGGAAACTCATTGGAGGGCTGCGAAGCGAGTTCTTCGATACTTGAAAGGTACGATAACTCATGGTTTGGCGTTTAAGCCGACAGGGTTATGCATACAAGGGTATGCAGATGCAGATTGGGGTAACTGCCTCATTGATAGACGATCCTTTACGGGTTATTTATTCGTTCTAGGGGGCGCAAGCATATCATGGACTTCACAAAAGCAACGCATCGTTGCGACTTCTACTTGTGAGGCTGAGTTTGTGAGTTTGGCAGAAGCTATGAAAGAAGCTGTGTATTTGAATAGCCTGTTGAAAGAACTAGGTTTACATCAACTCTGTAAGGTAAGAATGCATGCTGATAACTTAAGTGCTATTTGCCTTGCTGAGGATCATGGTATACATCATGCGAAAAGTAAGCACATTGACATTAGACATTTCTTTATAAGGGATGTGCTACGTTCCAATAAAGCTATAACATTGGAACATTTGTCAACTGATAAGATGTTGGCAGATGTTCTCACCAAACCTTTGCCTCGCGTAAGACACGAATTACTAACAAGTGCGTTAGGATTGTGTGTGAGAAAATAAAGATAGGTTTATTATTTGTGAATCGTATCGTACATGAGTTGAGGGGGTGTGTTGAAGGTATATCACCTCCATGTACTGACAGTAACTACTGGCTAGATGAAAAACTGTTTTAAATGTAATATTGACGTAAAGTTTTTTCAATTAGATTCCATGTTCTATATTGTTCACCATGACCTTCCTAATATATGTTTAACCACATAACTTGTGTTTCCGCTCTGCAAACCTCCCCAACAGAAACCCTGATTTTATCAACTCTCGGCGAACAGACTTTACACCATTTAATCCAAGCAGCAAATAAAATATTAAGATTAATATAGATAACTAGGACACCTCACACTGTTGTCATTTTCAAAAACTTGTCAGATAAAAACTAATTGTAAAGCAACAACCTCTACATCATTTAACTTGCTACATCTGGAAAGTTCAATGGAATACTCTTTTACGACTGTTGCCTACGATTGTGCTTACATAAAATTGCAGACCCTGGTGATATTGGAGGTTCAATTTAGAGAAATATTTCTAATATAAATAAGCTATGTCACAATAAAGCTTCTAGTTTGAGATTTAAGAAATTTCATTATACATAATTATAGCTACACAGAAACCTGATCTTCTTCAACTTTATAAACAATCTTACATTCATTCATTTACTGACAGTCAAGGCACAGTACAAACCGCTGGGTTTAAAAGCATGGAAGAGTTCCTTTTATATCAAAAGTGAGCAAGCACTAAGGATGGATAAAAATTCAATTTATGGAATTTTGACCTTTGGCAAACCCCATCGGGCACTTGGCTTGAATACACAGAAATAGCTCGTCTCATCATAGACCTCATCCATCGCTTTCTATCAAGAGTGATCGAGGTCAAGAGCACGCCTACTCAGCAATAAAAAAAAATATATAGACAGAAGTCATACCGCTAATGAAATAAATGGTTATAATCATTTTAGTTTTCTAACCCGTATAACTATTCATTAACATTATGTGTGCAGTGCAAACAGTATATACATCAGGATTGGACTCTTGGTTGGCACCAAATGAAAATTTAATATTTGATCATCTTAATTCCATTACGCGATCCTATATAGTGAATATTCATAGGGTATCGTTAGAAACGTTCTGTTTCAGTCCGTGTATTAATTGCTTTTAATTAATTTTATTATACTGTGATTTTACGAATAGTTCATGATAATGAAAGTTTTATTTTTCATCTGATTTGAATAGGTAAGTTTTTTCCTAGATTTCAGGTTCAAATAACATCAGACAGAACAGATATACGAGTATAACAGTTATACAGATTTACTGGTGTCACTTTTAAAACCCTGTTGGCTGGTATAATTGTTAGAGTTATTTAATTAACCACCACCGACCGACCGATGGCTTCTACGCTATCCATACGCAAAAAAACCGCGTCGCTTCTGAGGAGGGTGAGGGGCAGCCAAAACAGCATCCTGAAAACGGTACCTGAGAGCTTCGGCTCTCCGATAGTACAGCAGTTCGTGCGGAGGCTGATTTTTACTAAAACTAGGCAATAAGTTGTTTTTTTGTATACTAACATTAGATGGATATTTGTGTCCGAAATAAAGCTATTATATTCTATTCTATTAAACATTCGGTAAGCTTTATCTATTTTGATATTCCATCATTATTTTATCTCTTCTTTAGATTTCAGATCAATTCTCCATACACAAGTTGAAGAATCTACCTTAACGTTACTTTTTCAAATATCAACAACTTCATCCATTAGACCTCAAAATCATTACCGTAATCTATAAGAGCTTCAGACAATGCCTCGAAGCCTCTCAAATTAATTGCCACCTCTTTGTCTACCGTTTCAAGGTAGGTGACAAGCTCTAATGACCAAACCGGCCCGAACTGAACTAATCCTCGTACCGACGATTACAAATTGACATTTTGTAAAATGCCATCAAACCCGCATCGAAAATGTCGATGGTAATTGAATTTCTGATTGGCTGTAGTTGCAATGTTTGTGTAGAGTAACAGGTGTCAATTTCTGTTGACGTATTAGGTGCGCGGCGGTCTAGCTTTCGTTGGAATTCGACGCGAGTGTATAATGGGGCGGAATTGCTGGATTAAATTTAGGTGGAATGTTCTCGAATTGTTGCGATCATTTTGGTTGATTATTTATTGGTTGGTCGGTGTTATAAATTGAAGATTACTTAGAATGTTGATTTATGAGTTGTACGTTGTGGGTTCGATCCCAGTTAGGTGCGTTACTTTATGTAATTTATTTCATCACCACTGCTCTCAAAACGGTGAAGGAAAACATCGTGAGGAAACCGGCATGTCCTAGAACCAAAAATTCAAGGACATGTGACTACCAATCCACAATGGGCCCGCGTGATGGATTATGGCCCACTCCCTCTCAAAAAGAGAGGAGGCCTGTATCCCAGCAGTGGAAACATTATAGGTTGATTATGTATATGTCCTGATATGAGCACGATGCATTATTCACCATTTTTCTTATTGCACTGTCTTTTGATAATAGTTTGTTACGTCTATCCAAATTCTTCATCTTTATCACAAGAAAGTGTGTTTTGGTGATTTCATATCACCTTAAAATTCTAATGTGTAATTATTTCAATATGCTTAAAATCTCCTTACGACAAGAGTTTCATTCAAATCCTAAAAATATCACTTACAGTAAAACGGAGATAGAGACTATCTTTACAAAGATAGTTCAATAATAATTAGACAAAGTTTATATATATCGAGACAATTATCTTTGGTGTAAGGTAATTCTGGAATCAAACCGAGGCCCGCTGAGGGATGGAAGGTCTAACGAGGGAATTAAGTAAAGATTGTAATAGCCTATTAAGGGACAATAGGAAGGATAATTATTCTTTGCTTACAGCCCCTTTGTGGGAATCTTGGTGTAGTGGTAATTGGTTTGTGGCTTTGAGCAATTATGGTGTTAACTCATTGTATATCTATTTAACTATACATATATGTCAGTCTGAAATCTAGGAAGTGAAAATAAACCCCTTTATTCCTGAACGTTGCTTAAATTTAAGTAGTGATTAGCGACTATTTAACCATACATTTTTGACGTTTGAACGTGATTTAACTTTAATCATCGTTTATATATAAACCCCTAAATGTTGGGGACTATCTCATTTTTTAAATGTTATGATTAAATTGGTCAAAAAAATCCTGTGTTTTCTCATCTTTTGATATCGTTACTGATGAGAAACAATATCTAGTTATTTGTTTTTACCACGTCAATGACTTTCGTTCAAATCTCCAGGATCCAATTACATTAATCCCCAGACAAACAATACTTAATTTCAATTCTATTGCTTTTTAAAGCATTAAGTTTTACAACGCACAGAGGACTGTGCGTTGTAAAACTTTATCCCCTAAAGCGATTATATCTAAATAGTTTTCAAAATGTACGTTTTCCAACTGTTTATTATATTTTGTAGTATGTATTGTATTAAGCAGTACATTATCCTTTTATTTCCTGTCGCCAGCCCGACCGTTAGATCGTGCTAAGTTCATAGAACTGCAACTAACTTTCGACTTCAGAGCATAGAAAAACTAGGGCTACCTGCTGTACAATTTGAAGAACTTATCTATGAATATTTTCTTTTTCTAAAAGCTGCGCTATATTTTGTTTGAGTACAGTAAAATAAAGTGGTACCAAAATCTTACATAACTACATAGGCGTGTGGCATAAGTTCGTAATAAATTGGATTATCTTTGATGGCAGATTTAATCACTGGAATTTCGTGCAAAGATTTGTGGGTACTGCTCAAGTAGTTACTCGTATCTGATTTATTTTACGTTTATGTAAATACTCCAATACTAAACTTTGGTTGTCATTAGTAACAAAAGGTTCTGTTTGAGTACTCTGCGAAATACCCTGTATTTTCGAAGTTTTTTTTTTTGCCTTAACTGCTTATTGCAAAAAAATACAGATGTATAAACAAGCACTGACAACATGCAACTGTTAATATGGTTACCAAAATAAAGAAAGCGGAAAATAAATTTTGTTAAATTTTTGATTTGGCCAGTTATGTATATTTTATTCCCTCTAGGCCAATTAAACACAACCTCTCACTCAAAACCGCAACACCACAAATAATGACATACAAATAACAATCAGAATTACACTCAACTGAAAATTTATGACTACAACATAAAACGATACACTGAAGCATTGTTACAACAAATCCACTTTTAACGGCGTGTTAATGAAAAACCACAACAATAATAAAGTGCACACGTGTCGAGAGGCACCCCTACGGCGTCGGCCATTACATAAATAATGACGCCATGTTTATTGCCGCCATTTTGAAGACAAATGGTTAGTTATTACGGCGCACTCGGTTTTACATTCGGTAGTCGGGTTGGCAAAATTAAAATATTGTGTATTACTTATTTTTATACCAAGTTTAACTGCGCTGGAGTCGATTTACTGGCAGTTTCGGATGTTGCTCTTTGTTTATGCCCTACTGAGTGCAGTTCGTTGTTTTCCGAATATAAATAGATATTTTTTTCATCCTCGTTAGGCTGTCTTTGTAACGTGTTTTATATGCCGTTGTAAATTTTCACATATCACTTAACGTTTACAAATGCGTTTGCTTTTATGGGCCTTTTGAAATTTATTTGTTTGTAACTAACTTGAGTCATAGTGGAGTTTGTATTGTTAAATTGTGTTTGTTATCCGGTTAAGAATAAAGGCGTGCTGTGTTGTCTCTGATTGCTATAATTTACGGAGATGCACTTGATAAGCTCTAGTTAGCACCGATGATCATTATTTTCTTTTTAACCGACTTCAAAAAGGAGGAGGTTATCAATTCGGTTGTATTTTTTTTTTTTATGTTTGTTACCTCAGTACGCCGTCATTTATGAACAGATTTGGATTTTTTTTTTTATTTGAAAGGATATGCTTCCAGATTGGTCCCATTTTTGTCAAAAACCAGTTCTGATGATGGGATCCATGAGGAATTGAGGGAACTCCTCAAATATTATAGGCATACATATAGAAATTTTGGTATTTTCATCAACATGTCAAGCATTTGCATTCAAAAAGTATAATTTGGTGAAGTGGAACTGATGAAGGAGACCCCAGATAGCCACAGGAACCCTTCAATGATAATAAGTATTTCACGGGTGGCGATAAGATATCTCGATTAAGATAGTTAAGCGACTATGATGAAGCAAATTTAAATAAATGGTTCTGACGAAAATGGTACCATTAAACCGATCTGATGATGAAGCTGGAAGGTAGGTACCGGAACTTCGTAATAAAACCATGTATTCTAGCCGTGTTTGGGCTTATTGGAATTGTCATGAGATGCACTCTGACTATAAAAAGTAAAAAATAAAAACTTTTTAACAAAAAAAAAAAAACAACCGACTTCAAAAAAAAAAAACACTACAAAGTGTAAAATAACTTTAATTTTAATTTTGGAAGTCGGTGGCAAAAACGTAAATACAAAACCAAAGACACCGACTTCCAAAATTAAAATTAAAGTTATTTTACACTTTGTACCTAGTGTTTTTTTTTTTTTGAAGTCGGTTGTTTTTTTTTTGTATTCTTATCAGTATGGTGAACATAAAATTACGAAGTTTCATAGTACCTACTTAATTTTTTATAGTACTAAAACAAACTTATGAAATAGTCCTCTCCCAAGCTGCACCAGAACACCCTGTCTTCCGCCTTTCGTCTGTCCCAGTCACCTTTTTAAGGTCGTCGGTCCATCTAGCTAGGAGGCGTCCCACATTACGCTTGCCGATACCCGGTGCCGCTATGCCCATACCGATACACATCGTGATTGCGGTTCTCTTTACCAAACCGTGTCCCATATGTTGGAGTGTCTAAAGTGACTATATACCTGCATTTCGGAGGACCTAAAAACTTGTGTTTGGCGTGGTTACCTACTGGGCCCAACTTATTCAACATAATATATGTATTTACCAGCGACTCGAAAAAAAGAAGAATATAGTTCCTACTTCTTTATTTGATAGTACTAAAAGCAACTTGTGAAATTACATAGCTATTTTTTCCCTGAAAATGATGGGTTGATCATAAAGACGATGGACAAAAAAAACAAGTATTTTATTGGTTTTTTTAATAAACATTATGATAGCCATACATGACTCGATGGCAATAAAATAATACAATATATTTCAAACGGTTTTAATTGTAGTTAATGAAGCGTTTTATATCAATCCTACTTCCTATCCTACTATCCTACTAATATTATAAATGCGAAAGTTTGTGAGGATGGATGTTTGTTACTCTTTCACGCAAAAACTACTGCACGGATTTTGATGAAACTTTACAGTAATATAGTTTATACATCAGAATAACACATATTTTTTTTATTTTTTTTTATTTCATAACAAAATACATTGTGTCGAAATTTTGTACAATGAAACAGTAGGTACAATACATTATAAACATAACAGTCGAAAAATAGTATGATAATATATAATGATGTCATATAATAATTTAAGAGTTAAACAATAATAATACAAAATGACACTATAAAAGGGAAAAATGAACAATATTAAGCATAAAAAATATTAAAATAATAACAGTCAACATATAATCATGTACAATCTCGAACCATAACATTACGGTTGTCGCTTATCATCTAGGTACTCATCGACGCTGTAGTAACCCTTCCTCAATAAATATGTCTTTAATTTGTTCTTAAATAAGTTTACACTATTAATGCTTTTCAATTCTAAGGGAAGCTTGTTGTATAGAAATACTGATTGGTACCTAGGACTATGATGAACCACGTTTATTTTTGGTTGGATTATATTTGGCAAGTCTTTCCTACGCGTATTAACTCTAACTAGTCGTTGGTCCTCAGTTTCGAATTTGGGCAAGTTCTTAACAAAACTGGTTAGCAGCACCAGTATATACAGGCATGGCACAGTCAAAATATTAAGTTTAACGAAAAATACATAGGATACTTTTTATCCCGATATTCCCACAGGATCGAAACTTACGAGGGTGAAACCGCGGGGCGCTGCTAGTTATTACTAAATACAATAATTATGCACGTAGATAACATAATTATATGTTCAAATGCTATAAATTTATTTTATTCTGCCTATATTAGCATTATTGTATATGTTTTGCTGAACATAATATAACCCGTTTCATTAATTGCTGATGAATTTGGTACAAAAAGTAATGTCGCACTGAAATATTAATTTGTGATGAACATTTTTGGACATAATAACATGAATTTTGAACCAACTACTATGTAGGTATTTTTAAACATATTTTATATTTATGTATGAAATTGTGTAGTTATGAAGTAAGATAAGTAATAATTATTTAAACTGACCCAATCAATACTTTTTTGTCAGCATTTGCAGTCTACATAAAAGCTGATTACTAAACAATCTTGAATTTAAACGTCGTATTTTTTCTATGTTAATATTTTTTTGTATTATTACCCTAACCGCTATAGGTCCCGAATGAGGTAAACGGATTACAGTTCTTCATCTTCAATCAGTCTTTTATTACTGAGGTTCGTGGTCACTGGACCCCTTTAAGCAGAGAATCTGCCTCCATTGACTGTGGTCTAAAGTTGCCATCACAAGCTGCTGAAATTTGCTTAAGGACGTAGCTTCTTTTACTTGGTCAGACTACCGTGTTGGCGACCAGCCTCGTGCTCTTTTTCCTTCGGTATTTCCAACAATGACCAACTTTTCAAGGCAGATAGATAGCCGCAGACTAATGGCTGACTGATGGCCTTAGATGGGAAGATCCCCATCTACAGTTATCTGCTATCTTCAGTTAAATATCAGGAAAAATCGAATCAGAAATATCAGATAAAATCGTTGAATATCAGTAGATACTGTCGTATTTATTTCGTTTAACTGAAATTCCAGAACCCGGATATAGTGCTAGTCCACTATCTGAACGTGCCATACCCTGATGACAACAAACTGGCGACGGTAGGGCCCAGTCTCGCCCTGTGGGCAGATAAGAAGGAGTGGACGAAAGACGAGCTCGTCTGCCAGCTGAAACCAATGTGTGAGTATGCGATGAGCTTATAATTAGGAGATAAACATTTAATGAAGAATTGAGGAAAAATGAACTGGGCCAATGGTGTGCCTTGAGGTACAAAAATAATAAGTGGCCCAAAGATGTGCCTTGAGGTACTCTTTTGCGTGTTTTTGTTTAAAGCACGTAAATAAAACTTGTAGGTAAGACTTTGCCTGACATTATTTTTTCTGAACATTTTATTATTAATGTAGCTTAGTTGCTATTTCAGAATTAAAAAGCAAAAGTAAACTTGAACTTTGTAAATAATAATTTATTCTAAGAAAATTAATTCACTATAATTCCATCAAAGTAAAACATAGTTCATTTAGCGCGATCCAAATGGATACCTTATGAATAAAATTATAAGATTCGTAAATGAGAAAGATGCCAGCAGTACCTTCATCTTGACTGTGGATCAACATAAATTTGAATAACTCCAAAGATAAGAATGTAATCACAGGTTTTTGCCACGAAAATTTTCAGAAGTATGAAATATGAAGCCAGTCGTGCTCTTTGTAAAATGAAAAGGAATTAATGGAATGAAATCAATATAATAGGTTATCAAGTTTTGGAGTAATCTTGTATTGCTTTTTTTATCCTTTTCAAAACAAGAAATTAATGAATAAGCTTCTTCGACGGAATCATCATTTAGAATAGATACATTACGGACAGCAGTTCTTGTAATAATTTTTAAATTCTGTCTTCCTCTTCAACTGCCAATCAAAACAGAATTACTATGTAACACTTCAAGCCGTCAATTAACAACTTTTCAGAACAAAAAATCGTAAAAATGTCATTCTAACAGAATTCGAGAATTTAAAACACTGGAACCAAATTGAAACGCTGAAAGTTTCTGTTCTGTTGTTGAATATTTATGAAAACGGTGGCAAATATCAATTATGCAGCGCGGTTATTAATCCTATCTGATCGGAATAACGATGCTGTTGTTAATTTAGGGACATCCTGTTATTGATTTTGGATTGAAAATTAATATTACAAGCGTTATAATGCCATTATTTTCGTTATCATTTGGTATGGAAATTGGGTTAGTGGGTTATTTTTTTAATATTATCTGGTCAATCACGCACGATATAGACGTGGTTGTGTGGCGTGATTTTAATTAGAAGGAGCAAGTACAGTAACGATTCGCGAATAAAACGAGACCTTAACTAAATAACATTACATCTCAGTAATCGTGCTGATTAATTATGGGATTATAATGTTTGTAGTGTTTCCTGTTTCAGTCTTCAGCGAGGATGATCCGGACCACAACAATGACTTGGAAATATCGGTGAGTACGGACCACAGCAGCTGAAATTAGTAACATAAATGACTATAATTGAAAAGCAGGGCAAAATGTTTCAGACATCGGAGACCGTGGAAGTCATTGTGACGCAACTGATGGAGAAGCAGAGATCTGCAAGAGCTGCAGCTTTGGCGAGGCAGCTGGAGTGCGGTTGTCCTGATTCTACCTGCAACGATTCAAGAAACTGTGCGCATCCCATGCGCAGGGTGCAGGCACCAAAACCACCACCTTCCGATCACCAAGTATCTTCAACCACCGGTCCTTCTCCGAGATCGATGTCTCACCCACCAAGGCAGTACACTAGAGACCATAGACCCGCCCAACAATCAGCATCTCCATTACTACTATCCTTAGGCCAAATACAAGGCGGTGGTGGTCTTTTAATATTGAATGGAACGAGCAATAGTACTCAGCAGAATTCTTCATTAGTATCCCCTCTGTCAGTGACGTCGTTTGTCTGTGAAGAACCCCGAGACAGGTATAGGCAGCAGTACAAACCCACTTTTGTTTTAAAAAGGGAAATTCCAGACAGTCAGCCTACAACTTGTGCCCAAAATACAGAAATGAAATTAGAAATTGAGCCTAAGGAGGAGAAAATAGACACTGACGTTTTTGAACGGAAAATTAAAGTGGAGCCAAGAAGTAGAAACCAGGTAATCGCAAGTGCGCCGGCTACTCCTTCGAGATATCCAGATTTAGTAGAAAGATTAGAAAGTAAAGCTTTGACAGATAACTGTGATGATACATTAGTGCTGCTCGGTACTGACAGCAATTTAGGTTCTAGTGGGTTCTTTGACGAAACTCTTGAGTTGTCGCATGAAGATATTCAGAAGACATTGTCGGCCAACATGCCTACTTGTGAACTGGACAGGAATGGTGTGAGGCATACCGACACGGCCAATGTGATGGTGTCCGGAATAGATACGATGGACTTTATAGACAGTTGTGAAGTGGTGGCATCGCCTGTTACAGGAGTAGACGATAATGTGTTTGTGAATCTGGACGCTTTTGATATGCTTGGTGATTTTCCGGAATTGGAAGTGCTGGACCCCAGTTCAATTTCAACAAATCCTGTGGTGAGTCGAAAAACATTTGGTATGGTACAATCATTCATCATCATTTTTAACACATTGATGGAAACGGGACACAAATTAAGTGTTGTCGTTATCACATCTATGCAAAGTCTCCAGCAAAGTGTTGACTTTATTCGAGCCCTCTCAAATTACATAATAAAAATTAAAATAATAGTGAGAACGAAAATATTGTAAGTTTTTGTCATGTTTTGGTTAATGCTTCTCATTTTCTTATTATGATTCCTTGGACATACTGAATATCATTTCACCTGCATTATAATTTTATAGTTTAAACAGTTTTTGTTGCGTTAACCTTTAAGGCGGAGATTGACTTGCAACGTTTGTTTGTAATGTGTCATTCGAGGTGAGCTGGGTTACAAAACGGCGATACACAAGACACGGCGAACGCTCGCAACGAGCACATTGCTGAAGCGCGCTCCATTTTTATTAAGAATGCCGGATGTAGAGGTTGGGTGCTTCATTAATTTTATTTAAATTTACACATTACAAAAACTCAATACATAAAAAAACAAACGTTTTATGCCAGTCTCCACCTTTACACATTTATTATTTCAACAAAAACTGGGTAAATTGACAGATTTAATCAACATAAAAGCAGTCCTTTTTCCTCAATTTTCAGACGTTATGCGACAAGTCTCCTCCTGTGCCGGCGGAAGACAGCAATGAGAAGATGCAGACAGAGAGTAGCAGCGAGGGGACGTTGAACATCATGGACTATTCCCCTGAATGGGCCTATCCTGAAGGTGGAGCGAAGGTTCTGGTGGCAGGACCCTGGACCGAGTCGTCTGATCAGTACACTGTACTGTTTGATAACTTTCCAGTGCCGTCGATATTGGTGCAGAATGGGCTTTTGAGGTGTTACTGTCCAGGTTAGTTAAGACATTAATGCTTGTGTGGAGGACATGCATCACTTGTTGATGGAATGTGTTCGCTTTGAGGCTGATAGGAGTAAGTTGCTCGGGGCTTTGAAGTTGAACAAGAACGACATAGGTACATTCCACCAAATACTGTCTAAGCCGAGCTCAGAAGATGCGAGAAAGTTGTTCTACTTTATGGCCCTGATATATTAATCTCATTAGTTTGATGTGTATCTTGTATTAGGTTACGATGGGACTGACATACGCTGTGCGTTATAAAAGTCCCTAAAATTAAAAGAATTAAAAAAAAAAAATTAATGCTTGTAGAATAGAGTATTCGTTGCCCTAAATGAAAATTGACAGGACACCCTCTTGACAAGCCTCTTGGGCTTAAAGTGATCAATAGGCCAATGAGTAGGCTTTTTATTATAATATCGACGCTTGAAAGGTAAAATTGACTAAACGACAGGTCGAACTTCTCAGAAAAAAAAAATCATATAAATTCTTGTAATCATCCTACAGGCATAATTCTTACTGTTTTGGAAATCTTATTTTAGCATCTGAATCAAAATTTATATGATTTTTTAAAATGAAAAGTTAAACTTTAAACTGTGTTCCTGTAAAGTTAGTCCCACCCATGTCGCTTAGTCAATTTTGCCTTTCAAGCGTCGATATGTAAACTAATTCCGAAGTAACGCTTTGACCTTGAGTTGGTTAAGCGTTGTACGTCGTTGTAGTTTCAATAGTATATGGGGCCTGCTTATATCTTTTGTTGCCACTAAGGTGCGATCAACTAGCATTCCTCATTCATTAAATTCAACAAGTTACAGAGCTTACAATCAATGTACCTATATAAAAGTTAAAAATACTTGAACTTGTATGGCACGAAATTAACTTTAAATGATAATTTTACAAAAAAAATATCCAAAGTTCTGTTGTATTTCAAAATTTAACCTTGCCATGCTTATTGAACTTTCTTGTAATGAAATCTGCTCTCCATTTCAGCTCACGAGGCAGGTCTAGCAGCAATGCAAGTGGCTCGAGGTGGTCGCGTAGTATCAGATACAGTGGTATTTGAGTACAAGCCAGGCCCCGCACCTGCGCCGTCATCACCCGCGTCCGCACCGCTACCATCGCTGGATTTAAGGAGGTTTTCCCTAATGCAGCGCTTGCAGCGGTTACAAGGTCGCTTGCAAATGAAGATTGAACCTGCTGATGAAAATAGTCAGGTATTTTTTTTTTATCTAAGTATTTACACTTATTTCTGTTGCTTTCATATGGAGCCATGGTGTCGAGAGAAGTTTAGTGTTAAAGCTATCATAGTTTTGCTAAGAAACGGGATGGTGTTTTTTCTCCTATTTAAACTCACACATTTTCACTGAAAAAACGAGGACTTTTACCATCTCAAATAGCAAACCAACCATCCGGAGGCCCAGAGCCTCAGATAAAACGCAAGAAAGAGCTAGTGTCTGCTGTTCAAGGCAGGCACTAAAGATTATCGTGAAGTGCCGCCTGTCACACTCGGTGGAGTCCCACCCACCTAACGCAGTCGCGTTAGAATGGGTAAAAGCTTTTAAATATCTGGGACATTGGGTCACTGCAACGCAGACGGATAATATTGACATGGGAGGGCGTTATTGGGGTTGCCACAGCACTAGCCCATCAGGGATGTTTGCAGAGGCATGAGGCAACTTTTACGCAATCATGCGAAAGCGTGTCGCCTCCCTGATGCGGCGGGTGCGGGGCTGTTCCATCAGTCTCTTGGATAAATATATTTTATAACTTCACCTAATCAATACAGCTGTTATTCCTTTAAAGTCACTAAGCTGTTTCAACTTTTACAATTTCAGATCGAGGATGTGCAGCTCTATTCCAATCCAAAATTTGAAGACCGTCTTGTTTCTTTCTGCCGGACTCTTAGCAACCGGTCTACTGGCAACTCTGAAGGTTTTACCACTGAACCCAATGAAGATGGCTCCACTATTTTACATTTGGCTGCTGCATTGGGGTATACGAAGTTGACCACTGTGTTGCTGAGGTGGAGCCAAGATGACACCAGTTTGGCGTTGGAGAAAGAAGTCAATTTGGGTGCGAGGGATAGTGATAATTGCACGCCTTTGGTAAGCTTACGCAGGCCTTATTTTACTGATGTTTTAATATTATGTAATTTTGAATAGGCAGTTTTGGGAAGAACACTAGTAGTGTCACTTTTTAAGCTCAACCACAACACTCTTGAATCAGAAGTGGCGAAATGTGAGTCTACTGTACCTCTTTTTTTTTGTAATTATTTTAATGACTTGTAGGCCAATTCTGCTAATTTAAAACGTTCAAAATCTAGTCGCAGTCTCATCTCGGCGACAAACAAATGTCAAAAACTTGTCAAAATGTAGGGAAATTTGAAGTATTTTTGACAGATTGAGACTGAGATCAGACTGTGAACGTTCTTAAAAATTACGAGAATTGCCCCTCTGGTTACTGGGTACTGTACCTCTTTCTACCCTTTCAAGGAATAGAGGAGTGTTGTTTTGATGGCCATAATAAAAATTTAAAGTACACCTTCTTGAAAAGCTTCTTGTATGAAGCCAAAATGATCATGAATTGCCGATCGATTCTGGAAAAATCTCACCGTGATAAATTAGCTGAAGTGAGCTGTCAAGAGTATCAATCCCTAGCATCAGGATGACACTGACAGCTCACTCCACGCTCACTTTACCTAAGTATTCACGGTGAGATGGTTACAGCAATGCTATTCTGTAAAAATCTCACCGTGAAAACTAAGGTGAAGTGGGCTGTCATTCTATCTGATGTTAGGGATTGCCTACATTGATAGTTCACTTCACCTAGGTTATCACGGTGAGATTTTTACAGAATAGCACTGCTGAATTGCACTGCTGTTTTAAGACTATGCCGACCGCACAGTGGCGCCCTCATCATTTGTTTGGTTATTTCATACAATTTAGAATGAAAATGCAGAAAATAAGCACGTTAAGTTGTGTTTCACAAGATTATACGCTAATATTATTAGAAACGGTAGTTTTACATTGTTTAGTTTTATTGTGATCCTTAAAACGGATTATAGTGGCCACTGTTATCCGTTTTAAGGATTATAATAAAACTAAACAACATAAAACTCTAATAATATTAACGTATACTCTTGTGAAGCACAACTTAACGTGCTTATTTTCAGCATTTTCATTCTAAATTGTATGAAATAACCAAACAAACGATGAGGGCGCCACAGTGCGGTCGGCATAGTCTTGACATAGTTGGCTGTGGTCCGCTCCCAGATGGTGGCGAGCGCGGCGGGGCACACGGAGACGGCGCTGGTGCTGGCGCGCTGGGGCGCCGGCACGCGGCGCGCGGCGGGCGCGCGCGGGGCCGTGGCCGCCGCGCGCCGCGCCGGCCACGCGCGCCTGGCCGCGCTGCTGGAGCGGATACACCCGCCCGCTAAGGATGGGGTCTTTGTGAGGCCGCATAGGTACGAATCTATATTGCGGAAAATTTAGTTATTACAACAAATTGCAGAGAAAAAAACCATTCTTGTTAACTGCTTCATCTAACAGTAATATATAACAATAATAATAATAAAAATAAATATATTATATAAATATATTTTATATTTTTATTATATCCTAATGTTTAAAAATATAATTTATATGTACATAGTGAAATAAAGAAAATAATAATAATATATTAATGATAATAATAATATAATATAATACAATAAAAAAAAATATATAATAATACCATAACCTACAAAAAACAATCGCTGAAAAAATAAGTAAATATACTAACCTTAAAGAGGAAATCACAAGAATCTGGAGACAAGAAAAAGTATTCGTTATCCCTATAGTTCTCTCCACGACAGGCGTTATCCCCAACCATCTCCTCCATAGCCTGAAAATAATAGATTTAGAAGAATCAGTCTATATTAACCACGGATTTGCTCCGTGATATTAACCTACAAAAAGCTGCCATTTTAAACACCTGCAGAATAGTTAGGAAGTTCATGCAGTTAGAGGAAGAAAACGCACCCCCATCTTAAATACACACCACACGCTGCATTTACTTGGCTTTACCCCGTAAATGTAGCTAAAACCAGCCTAAGAGCTGAGGAAAAGAACACGCCCGAAATAATAATACATAATATAATATTATTTATTATTTTTAATATTATATAATAATATTCTTAACGCAGAAGCGTTATATGCCATGCACGTGGCGAAATACGAAAAAAGTATTTTTCTCAAAAATAATTTGACTAAGTCTCACTGCACACATAGCCACCGGCTTGAGATAATAATGACCAGCACTTTTTTGACTTTAATTTCCTTTGTAATTAATTCACTATCTTTAGTTTCTTCGTTGAACTTCTTCTGTCTATGCTTCATAAGCAGATATAATATAAACTAACATAATTTAGACAACATATTTCTCTTTCCAGCTTATCCCAAAAGAGTCGTGCTGGCAGCTTGGAGAGCAACCTAGTGAAAAGGCCATCAATAGACTCTGGAATCAACATGGCCGACGCTTTTAGATCCAGCTCAGCCATAGACAAGTCGGAGAGCTCATCCTCTGCTAGGTAACGATTCACTCCCATTTGTCATGGATGCAGTTTTATTATTTTTGCATGACTGTGACTTTAGTTCATAATATTCTTCATCATTGTTCGAAAATGCGACAGTCCTATACAAACAAAATAATATTATAATAATGACAATTGTTTTTCTACTAAAATTATCAGTCTACTCTAAAAGGATTAACAGAGTATTGTCAATTTTAATTCGCCAAAAATCCTGACATTTTCAGATGGGAACGAAGCATGTCGCTACCTTTAGATTCTGATAACTCTGAAGACAGTCTTGGCGATTCGAAGATCGGCAGACGTATGGACCTGGCCCTCTGTAAGTCTTTGAACCACTTCGCCTCATTCATAGTCGATTCGTTTTTCATTTGCTGGTTATTTTATATCGGCACGGCAGCTGATGACATTTGAATGTCCTAACCTTGGTTTTGGGTTTCGGTCTATGTTTCCTATAAATGGTGACGGTTTGTTCGGCGATATAACTGGTCAAACGTGTGAGTTCTACACTGCGAGATTGTGACAGTTATTAACCTTTTGAAGCATTTTTTTTTTGCCGCTGATTTGAACAAGAAAACGTTTATGAACGTACTTGTTTATTTATTATGTGCAATTGCAAGTTTTTTTAATCACAAAATTAAGCTAGATGATATAAATATAATTTTTGCAAAACTTTCAATCACTGCATCTGGTTCACTGAAAGCAAGAAACCAATTAGCGAACAAAATAGATTCAGACATTTAGTCCGTAGCTTCCCCTTCCTTCTTTTCAGATAACGACAAAAGCATAACTTTAGAGACCACGTCCATTTTCAAAACATTTGATTTCGTTCATAAAAGTCATTTGAACGTGAAGACGTCAGTAGGCTCACGTCGTTTGACCGGTAAGGCTCCGTAGCGGCTTAGCGGATTGTTGAGCGCGGTGGTTCCGCAGGCGAGACGGCGCCGCGGCGCGCGAGCAGCCCGCTCATAGACGTGGAGGCGCTCTCCGACCACGACGACGCGCCGCCCGCCGCGCGCACCCGCACAGGTCAGTCTGTCGGCGCGCAGAAACGGTATAGACCTACGTACCTAACACTAAACACTAACAATGAGAATTCGATGAAGCTGAATCTCATTTGATATGGAATAGATACAAAAATTCCAAAAACTTAGCGATTTACTTAAATCGTTTAAAAAAGGAAGAGATTTATTTGTTATAATTTCCGTTTTTCATATTCCAAATTATACGAAATCACGATATAATCTACCGAATTGGCTTCAATTAACATTTCTTCAAATATTTACTTTAAATATTTTTTTCTTTCCTATCTTCCTATTGGCAATTTTTTACTATCCGTAAACGTTCTATACCATTTCGAGTCGCAGCATCGATAACTCCGCTCGTCCTATCTGTCGATGTTGTGTATGTAGTAGTTGCATTGCCTCCCTCTTCTTCTAACAAAAGTTGTCTATATATCTTTGTCTCCCTCTTTGTCGCCAGTCTGTAGTCCTTGTTCACTGTATGTCGGTAGACCACTTGTAGTTTCTTCTGTACTTTGTGTTCCAATATGAGCGGAGTTTTCCCTTGAGTGTTTGTTGTCTGTAGTATCCTTTAACTTAACCGAGTTTTATGATTAGTAACACTGAAATTAATAATCTTGATTCACGTAATAAAAGAATAAAAGAAGCTCCTGTATTGAATTAATAAAAAGCTCGTTTTGCTTCAAGAATAAAGTTCGGTTTAGTTAACTCGATGTTGTCCCTCGATGTCGCTTTCAGTGGTTCGTATTGGTCTATCCACTATCACTGTATGACAACCAAATTGATTGGCTTCTACTTCCAATTTCAGTACACAAGACTACGTTGTTCAGTCAGTACACTTGATTTCAAAAAAACGTGACAATTTCAACACTGCATGAACGCTTAACGCTTGCATGAGTATTTAGACGCTTTTTATGTGTAGAAGATTTACGGTTGCCATTGTTGAAGGTAAGTCCTTTGGCCACAGATTTATCGTGCACTGTTGTCTCATTACACTTTTTATTGGTTTATTCCTTGTATTTTTCCTCATTTTCGTAAACCCATAACCTCATTTAGATTATAAGTTCCTAATGTTCAATCTTCCTGTAGGTGCACACATTTTTTAAAAACTAGATTTAGGTTTGGGATATTGTCAAATCTTTATTTAATAACATTTTGTTTTCTTAAGTAATTATACAATGATTTTTCATTACGTTCTAATGTGTCTAAGTCAATATGAATAATTATAGCAAGGGCGGGCGATAAAAAACCAAGCTATCTTGTTTCATTCACTTTACCGTTGGTGGTGGTGTATGTGGATGTCTTTATTATATTAAGAATGCGATCTCTGTTTTCAGTACGTAATATCTGTAATCTAATGATATGCTGTTATTGCGAACACTCTTTCAGATTAAACCACCTAATATCATTTTTTATTTTCATTAGTACCTGTACCATTCATTTTTTTTTTTATATGTTACAGTCCTATCACCATAAAGTTTCGTGATATTATTGCCAAAACGCATTAACAAAATAATTTTAACGCGTAAGCTGGATTTGATTTACATCTTAGGCCGAGATCTATAAACGATATTTAGCACGTGCTTTGGCTATGCGTTATTCGTGTCACTGTATTGATTTCAAGATAGAGACGGAAACATGGCTAAGCCAGCACGTGGTAAGGAACATTGCTAGATCTCTACCTTAGACTTTTCGATAAAGACGTGATAACCGCGTTTTGATAGTAATACTACAATTAACCATAATCCTATTTTATGTCAGCTACTTAACTGTGTGTGAAAACTGCAAACAGCCGTTTAGTATGATTACAACAATTGGTGTATCAGTGAAGTTGTAATGTTCGTTCATATAAATTCAAATGCTACAGTTACGAAATGCAAATCATGACGACAAGTATAAATAAATAAATAAATCGTAACCAGAAAATTTGTCAGAAGAGTTGAAATACTGTATATTTTTTCGTTTGTCATGAGTTGTTTCATAAATTTCAGCTAAGATATCTGGAAAAAAAAAACAGACAACTCAGTCGCATTTGATGTTTTAGCTTTGACTTAAGTAAATCATGATCTGTCCTCGGTTGTTTGGCGACAGTGACAAAAGCGTTTATTTGAGTTAATATTATAAGGTTCCACTTCATAAAATCTTTTCAGGGGAGCAGGATGACCGGGTGTTTACGCTGGCGGAGCAAATCATAGCCGCCATGCCAGAGAGAATAAAGGTATGGAAATGCGAAATAAATATCTAATCTAAACCAATTATAAAAGCAATCCTAGTTTTACCTAACCATATAAACGAATTTGAGTTCGTGTGATTAGGAATATCAAAGATTGGTTAATTTTATAGCAGTTTGATTTATTTAAGTTTGGTTTAAAAAAAAACAAGTTAAGGTGCTTTTGCAGGTGCTGATGCTGATTTTTTTGTACCTCAAAAGGAAAAACGGAACCCATATAGGATCACTCGTATGTCTATCTGTCCGTCCGTCTGTCACAGCCAATTTGCTCCGAATCTAATGGACCGATTAAGTTGAAATTTGGTACACATATGAATCTTTGTGACCCAAATACAGACGTATAATGTAAATAATTGAATTTTGAATATGGGTGTCATTTTTGGAGGGCAAATATAAAATTTAAAAAAAAGTTTCGCAATCTGTACCGTGTTACATATCAAATGCTTAGGTACTGTGAGAATCTCAAATATATTTTTTTCATAATTTTAAAGTAAATTGTATTAAATTTATTTAAGAAAATAGACGAAAATTTACCATTCCTCCCCCCTTATCTCCGAAACTACTGAGCCTAAAATTAAAAAAAAAATGCAGAAAATAGTTCTATAGCAAAAAAACAAAAAAAACATCTAAGAAGTCTGGTCTTAAAACAATATGGTAAATCTCTCAATATTTTTCGTACAAACTTAAATTTCGGTTGGAATGTATGTGAAAACATGATTTTCAACTACAATGTTAAGTTTGTTCTTGGGATAAATTCATTCCAACTACGAAAACCTTCATTGTGCGTGGTCCGACACGCACTTGGCCGGTTTTTTAAATGTAGTACGTTTGTAAAATGGAATGGTTATATAAAATAAAATGGTAGTCTTATATATATACTGCCTGCGCATTTTTGTCCCCAAATTAAGACCGTTATGGTCACAAATTCTAATGACATTTTCCTTGACTGTAGAACGAAAGCTCGTCTCTGCTCTCGAGCTGTGGTCTCGACAGCGGCAGCGGAGGTGGCGAGGACACACTGATGGTACCACTCCTAGATGACACCAACACCTTTAACAGCGACTTTACTTTTGAGTTCTGCGACAACACTTACAGGTAAGCGTTCAATCAATTAAAGACCGTATTATGAAGTATTAAAGTCTTAATTTGTTCCGTTCTGAAAAAGAGATATGGTGCTGTTATATCCTGTATAACTTCATCTCTGTCATGTACTGGATCAATGACGGCTCTAACACGTCATGAATGCGGTGCCTAGATGTTGTGTTGTGTATCTCGATGTTTTCATTACCCGTTGTTTAACCTTGTATCAGTCCTACAATCCTTCTATCTCTTTTGGTTTTTTCTTATTTTTCCCTCTGGATGACGTCTGCAGCAACATTAGCTTCGAGTTCGGCTACAACTACTATAGGTTGGGATTTATTCTATTTAAAGCATAACGTTTTTATTTTCTTTAGCTTGATTTCCTATGTTTTTTTTAAACATGCTTTTATATTTTATAACTTAAGTGAGACAACATTAACAGTTTTACTAATGTTGCGATTCTGCATATATTGTGATTGCAAAGTGATTGCATGTTGAGTTTATGATTAAAAGCTCCGTTCGAGTTCGACCAAACCTGAAATAAATGCTTGAGTAAAACTGTCAACAAATAAATATTTACATGATCTTTATTTTATTGCCACAAATATCTTCATGTTATTAGCTTACTTGAATTTACTGTTTCAGTACTTTATCGTCATCATGAGCCTAAGTCCACTTCTCTAATCACACACCATTCAACTCGATCCTTGGCTTCTCTCAATCACACGCTTTTCAACTCGATTCTCGGCTATTCTCATCCAGCTGATATCAAATGTTATTTGATGTATCTAATGATTCTATAGGCAATTATTTGTTACCCAGGTACTGTGGAGGTTCCACTCCCTGTTCATCAGGCTCAGTATCGCCTGGTTCAGCTGCGTTATCACCACCGCCACCGTCGCCACGGTCTGCACTGTCGCACCCACCGTTGTGTACAACCCCATCGCCCACACTGCAAGAGTTTCTCAATGCAACCACGCATTTCTCTAACCTTACGCTAAATGGTGAGTTGATTTAGTCTGTAATCAGAAGTGAGTTTGATTTGGTAACTAAAGTAATACAAACTAATCAAGATAAAATATATTCAGAAGTTACATAATGAGTTGATTTAATTTGTATTGGGAATGGGAATGACTTCATAAGTGAAGAAAAATGATAAAATATCTTCAGAACTTCAAAGATCACGAAACGATCACGGGCTCAAAATGTAAAGAATATTCGCAAATTGAAAAGTACCTATTTTCTTTCGGTATCCATTATAAGTTTTACAGAGAGCTGATGAATATAATAATATATAATGCCACTTGAGATAATACCTACGCTCGTAATATTATTGATATAAACATATAATTATGCTAAAGCTCTAATTATAATTAGGTCAGGGGCTAACTAATTTGAATAAAGAGCGTCTTCCATAAAACGTTTCTAAATTCTACGCATATGATCATCAGTATCATCTGCTTAGCCTTTCCTTTTCAGTTAGGCTTGGTTTCCACTCAAAACTCTTGGATGCAACTAAATTCTTGTATTTTACACAGAGCGACTATCTCTAATTTATTTCATAAAACAGTTTTAACCCTGATATTTTCCTCAGACCGCGAACAACGGGAGCTATACTCCGCAGCGATCACAATCCAGAAGGCGTACCGCCAGTACCGCGGCAGGCAGCTGCAGCGACGAGCTGCGGCCGCCGCCATCACCATACAGAACTGCTACAGGAGATACAAACAGGTACGGACCTATAAGATAAGCTGTCTGTACAGTTAGTTGTTGAAACAATTGAGAACAGCTGACCGATTGTAAGAGACACCCTATCCAAAATATATTTAATAAAACATCGCATCGGTAGTTCAAGGATCAACGACGTTCAAAGATAATATGCCTTGTCTCGTCTAGGTTTCATATTGGTCATTTTATTTTCTTTTTGGATAATGTAAGGATCTTTATGTTATTATTGTAGAGGCATGAGGAACAGGGTATATAAAGTTCACTTATCCTCCATAAAAAAGGGAGGATTCTCCGACCAGATGGTTGTAGTGTCTTGTGGGCAACTGCCCGACGATTAATGACGGGACGTTGTGTATATGCTAGTCGCACGGTAAACTCTGCTTCCACGATGCAGGATTTAGCATGACGTCAGTGTGATGCGTAGTTTGCATGTGGCGATGTAGATGACGCCACATTATCATTAAATACTGTCGGAAAGTTATACGATGACACACAATAGAAGTTTTTTTTTATGACAATACCAGCCTAGCGACTTTATACGACTTTAGCTCTTCAGTGTTGTTAAATCTCACACAGCAGTTCAATGACTTTTCCTTACTTTACGTTTTGTATGTGCAGTTTGCGTACTTGAAGCAAATGCATGAGGCCGCGACGATAATCCAACGCGGCTACCGTAATATGCGTGCGCGCAGGATGGCTACCACACCTATCAAGTAAGTAGTAGTACAGTTTATTAAATGTAACCTTAGATTGACAGATATAATATGAATTAAATAAATAAAGTTTAAATGAAGACTGCAGTCAAGAATGTCGTGTAAATAGCAACGGAACTAAAAATTATATGGATATGACCGAAATCCATAGAATGATGTCGCAATAACTGCGGCGGCCTTATTGACTATTATACTATCATCTTCACAATGGATAAACAAGATCTAACTCAATATTTGTTTGAACAGAAGGACATACTCACAGAGGCGTCAGAATCAAGCAGCGAGGAAGATTCAACAGTTCATGAGGCAGTCAAAGATCAAGTGAGTGATAGATTTAATTTTAAGAATGTTATGACCCACTTGCACCACAGATTACTAAACTCGTTTAGGGCTAAACATAGCATAGTCAGCCTATAATTGAATGCTGTGGGGGTTTCCGCGGTGCTGTAGTGCATCGGGCATGTTTGCAGAAACAAAAACAGATGGTTTTTTTGCAATTATGCGGAAAAGAACGGCCATCTCTGATGTGCAGGATTCGGGGGAGCTCCAATGGTATTTTGAGAGTTATTGCGGACAAGCCAGACTGTCCATTCCTGGGGCACTGGACGCGTATGTACAGCTGCGGGTTGGGTGCCACGGGTAATGGACAGAGGTATATGAATTAATTTTATGAAAGAATTTAATTTAATTTAACTTAATTTAATTTATTTATTAATTTATTTGTGGACTAATTTCATCTATTATCTATGTGACTTAGAATTTTAATTTTATTATATTTTGTTTTATATTATTTTATTTTGATGTTTTATTTAGAATGTGAATTGATTTGGATTACTGTAATGGAATATTTTAATTTTTATTTTTGCTAATATAGTTTATAAGTGAGTTTTACTAACATTATGGATCATTGTAATCTGATTTTATATCAGTATCAATAAATAATAATAATATAATGTTTCTACTTCTGGAACACAGGCCTCCTCTGTGTTAGATACAGTGGGTTATATACAACCACGCGGGTCCAGTGCGGGTTGGTAGATGTCACATGTCTTCAAATTTTTGGTTCTAGGACATGCCAGTTTCTTCACGATGTTTTTCTTTCACCGTTTTTGAGAGCAGTAGGCCAATTCTGCTAATTTAAAACGTTCAAAATCTAGTCGCAGTCTCATCTCGGCGACAAACAAAAGTCAAAAACTTGTCAAAATGTAGGGAAATTTGAAGTATTTTGATAGATTGAGACTGAGATCAGACTGTGAACGTTCTTAAAAATTACGAGAATTGCCCCTCAGGTGTGATGAAATAAATTACACAAAGTAACGCGCCTGCTGAGGTGGAAACCCATGACCTTCAATTTTTAAGTCGGGGACATTACCACTGGTGGGCCAGTGGCAGGTCCAGTGCTCACAACACTGCGCTAAACATAATTATTTCAAATATCATTCTGTATCTGTCTTGTTTAAACGTTTGAAAAAAAAAAAGGATGCTTTAATTCAGTTAGCGTTAAACGTATATAAGATTTTTGTTCTTGTGTCGTAGGTGTAACAATAAAACCAAAATGTGTTGCTGTAATTAAAGCAATGTATTTAAAATTTAAATATAACTGAATAAAATATAAACTAAAAAGATGAAAAAAGAAAAAAACAAACCTGTAATTAAAGAAACGACATTTTAAGCGTTATATTACACCTGTCGATTCTCGTTATAATAACTATAATTAATTAAAATATTTTACAACAAAAATAAACTATTTTTCAATCTTCTATGTCATCTTGACATCCCTCTCTGCACACATTCAACTGTCATAAATAAACTCTTTGGAGTTATTAACCAAAAAGTCCTTATCAACTATTAAGAAATATATTTTCTTTACACGTATTTAGCGATTTGTAGTCTAAAAAGGGCTAAAAGTACATATTACAGCTAAACAACAGAAAACAGGACAGCAATCTCTCATCATAACACGTATTTTAATATATAGCATTGCATTTTGTAGAATTTTGTATAATTTTACCTATGAAGCGCAAGTTAGAAAATATTTGTTTTTCTGATTTTTATAGCTGGATTTGAGGCGTTGTCGTTTGTATATTTTTATACCTGTTGTTGTTACATTAATTTTAAGTTCTTTCTTTTTCTTCTTGTCAGCGCTGGGGCTGTGCCTCGCATAGGGTCGTACCATTATGATGAAGGATGGCCGCTTTATGAATGTGACGCATATTTCCCCCCAACATGTTCTTTTTTGTGTTTGTGTTCTTTCTTTGCGTCATGTTTAACATATTTTCTTTCAAGTTGGTTACATTCAAGATGTATATTTCGTTTTATGATGACGATTTGTTTCCTTGGAGAAGATTACTCTATTGTTAAGGCTCTTGCATGTGGGAGTAATTTTTAATCGACGAAACAAAGGAGGAGGTTCCGTATTTTTTTTTTTACAATAAAAAGATTTATTTTCTTTCGGTCGTACAGTCAACAGCAAAAGTAGATGATGAAAATCAGAAATTCAATACTAATGAACGGAGTTCGCGTCAGAACTATGTAGCGTCGATGTGTCGTTATGTGACTGTAAATTACACCAAACATTTACTACTTCGACGCCACACAGTACTGACGCGAACTCCGTTCGTTAATTAGTATTGAATTTCTGATTTTCATCATCTACTTTTGCTGTTGACTGTACCATGTTACCTAAAAGATATATAAGCTTCAGTCTACTCCATTCTATAATATGTATTTACAACAAATAAGATACCAATACAAAGTAACTAACTACATAGGAAACATTCTTGGAAAATGGTGCCTTTAATTTTGATTGACGCATAAACAAAAGGTTTCCAATTAGATTTTCTTGGAACAAATTGAGTAAATACCAACACTCCACTTAATGTCGTTTGAACTAATGCTTTTACTCGAGTTTATTGTAAATCTCCCAAAGGTATCGAACCATGTTCATTTATTTAAACGGTCTTTAGTTCTGTTGTTGTCATCAGATTTCTCGTAAATGTCACTTTAATTATTTGAAGACAAAATATTTATTAGTTAAATAACTGAAAATAATATTCACGAAAAGAGACACTGAAAAAACCATGCCATATAGGTGTAAAGTTCTAGACAAATCAAAGATGAGCTTTTAGTGTGTTCTATCAGAATTTGTGTTACTTTTAAAATGAATTACGTTTGGAAATCTCGCGATATTAAACACGCCAGTCTCTTAAAAATCCAATATATTAATATTCGAATTAGGATTTTACTAACAATTCAACAGTTCTAAGGAACAAAACAGATATGCGCCCGGCGGCGTTGTTACAGACATGTTTATAATATAACAATTTTTCATTGATAACCGTCTACTATTTTCGTTTACCGTTTACACCTAAAACTTGTTGTAAAGTAGTTATCAATAAAAAATGGTCATTTAAATTTATCTGTAACAACGTCGGTCGCAATGTGCCACAATACGAAGTCGCTTTGGCCTTAAGTTACAGTTTTGGTAACAAACGATTCTACAAATATTTTCTATATAATACATTCAATCACTAAAAGCAAAAAAGGAAAAAAAGGCAAAAGCACAAACTAAATAACACTACTCAAGATTTCAATGTCAGGCCTATTCATAAATTCAATAAAAAGGCGCGTCAAGCCACTTCACATTGTGTACCGCATAATAAATGTTATTTACAAAAAAATGTATTCCTTCTGAATCCAGTGGAAACCCTGAATTGTTTACCCGGAACTAATATACTGAGTATATTATGCTACAACGGAAGGGCTTAAGCCCTTTGAGCGAGAAGGAATAGAAAAATATGATATATTATTGTAAGGAAGGTCGTCTCAGTGAATGGAAACGCGGGGTTTTTTAACTTATCATGGCTGGTTGTATTTCGATTCAGCTGGTTTATTTGTGGTAATGAAAGTTTATCTGTTGTGTTTTTCTTAAAAAGTCGAAAAGGAAACAAATAGTTTTAACTAAGGATTTAATTCTTATATGAATTTCGTGTCCAAAGTAGTATATTACGATATGTGACTTAAGTATTCCGTTATCGCACCGCGTGAAATTAAAAACTGCTTAAGTCACACATAACGTAAACTATTTTATAAATCGTGTGTCCTAAACCCAACCTAAGTCACGTCCTTTCTGTGACTTAAATGCTGGTTTAGGTCACACAGTGCTATGAAAATGTTTAAATTACATTTCAGGAAGATACTTCACAGTTAGTACAAACCTTATCATCCAATTTCTTTTTACATTTCGAAACGGCTGGTTGACACTTTCCGTGACCCAAGGGCTGGCTTTTACCTTGGCCAGAGGCTAAGCAGTGCCATACAACGTGGTAATGCCGCCAGTCTCTTGGGTACATTACCAGTCGACAGCGATGCCGACGAAAAAAATATGAAATGTATACCTATTGTACAATGCCTGAAATAAAATTATTATTATTATTATTATATTTTAGTTTGTGTATAGTTTTAGTTAAGTTAAGATATAATTTTGTTATTTTTATTAATTAATTAGGTATTAGTTGTTATTTTACTTATTTATTTTATTAATTTAAAGACATTTTCGAAGGTTAATATTTGAATAATATACATTTAGCTTTAGCCAAAAATAGTACCCGTATAAGTTCCTGCGTTACCCCAACGTATTTAGAAAAACAGAAACATTAGTATTCTATACAAATAACCTTAATGATATCAAGTTGATTGCTAACTCGTTCCCCTGCGTCCTTATTTAGCAAAATAAGGAAGTTGGACACATAAAAAGGCAAGGTTCTTCTAATTTACAACCTCTAGGTGTGTCCTTTATTCTATTATTAGAACATAATGCTCCGTTTTTGTTGTTTTTCCCTGAAATCGTAAGTAAATTGCGTTTGTCTTGTTATTTTAGAGGTCTTCGGGGATTGTGAGGGTTTAGAGTTAATTCGGTTCTTCAAAACTGGTGTTTTATGGAACAGTTTTATATTAGAGGGGGATTTAATCGCATCTTTTGGCTAACAATACGAACAATAAAAGTATTGTTTCATTGTATTCGTTTTATATTTTATACTTGTGTATTTTATCCTGAAGAGCAGTCAATCCATGTTGAAGTAAGTTGCGAAGGTTAGTTTTCTAGAAGCCGAATAAATCATAGGCTACATTAGTAAATATTCAAGAAATACTCTTGGAAGAGTCTTAATAAAAATCTTAGGGGTATATTTATAAAAGTTGCTTAAAGTTGAGAGACGTTTAAACGTCCAAAATGTATGTTATACAGTCGCTAATCATTACCCAACTTTAAGCAGCGTTTATAAATAGACTCCCTAATGTTTAAGATCGACTACCAAAATTTTACTACGTTTTTTTTAAAAGAGAATGTCCGTTTAATAATGTAGGTATGCATGCCATTTCGCGTACCGCAAAGAATCGATGTCCCTCTTAAAACCGATGTTTTTCAATCAGAATGAGTTCATCCAATAAAATCGACCTTAGCAGCAAAACAGAATCGATCAATGTGTCCGGATCCCAACATCGATGCATAATGTAGTCAGTTAAAAATGAATGTTTAAAAGAAAAAGAACATTAACTTTACATACAAAATTGAAGACTTACTTTCTACTTTCGATATCTAAATATACATCTGTTTTAATGACCGGCAGATATCGCTTAGAAAGAACAACTTTGGAGCTTCAAACTTCCTACAGGTTTTAATAAGAAAGTTAAAGATTACACAGAGTTGGTCTTGGTTGAATGATATTTATGTAGGTACATCGATGAAGACATTTATTACTGGCGATATCAAAAATTAGAAGAACAAGAAATAAAATACAGTGGAGGTGTTACTTATCTTGATATACAATATTCCGCTACAATGGCGACATTAATTAAACCCACGGCTAGTGCTAGTAATCATAAAAATTATAACAACATGAAATAATTCATAATTTGATATCTATTGCCTGCGCCGTCGCTCGCCGACATAGGGGGCTCTCTCTCTCCTTCAATTCGCCTACTCTTTGCACGTTTTTCGTTATAATTTCATTCATGCGATGTTATGATCCGTGATCCCGGCAAATGACCGCTGCGTTTCAGTTCTTTAATGACAGGTTGCTTCAAGATCCTTTTTTTAGAAAAATTTAAATAAATAATAACTTTTAATGAAATTAAATATGTTCATAAAACGAAAACGCGAAACCGTATACGTGTGTTAAATTAATGTCGCCATTAAAGCGGCACGCTATATTATCGAAAAAGGTGGAATCAAACGCTATGATATTCAAATGAAAGGGAATTAAAAATAACAGAAAAATACCCGAACCATTCATTTGATTACGATGAAAGAACATTTTTTGCTTTCCTGCCTTTCAAATAAAACAAACAAAGCGAAAATTCATCAAATATTTCCAACAATTAAGAACGTTATTCATTGCTTCTATCGCAGTCCATGCTAAATTAATTTCGGCTACTGCTTCGTTCCGGATCTCTCCCAAGTAATCTAAGCCAGAATCAGTTCGTACTTTATGAATGAAACATTTTAGCTTTTGTCGAAACTTCTCTATCTGTGGCGGATAGATAAAACAACTGTACCCAAGTTTGTTCCTTGCCTTCGATAAGAGAATCTTTAGAGCATGATTTTGTTAAACTTACAGACTTGTTGTTTTATTAAATTAAAGGAGGGTTTTGTTTAAGCTTGTTTATTCGAGTTCCGTTTAGAGCTTGGCTGTGTAGGTGGAAACGTTTTCTTAGGATCTGGCCGACTGTTTAATGTTATTATGGTTTTTTTCTGATATCTTGAGATCATATCTATCATCTTGTTATTTTGGTCCGTTATAATCTACAGGATTTGGAATTTCAAGTGGTAAATAAGCATGGTGACTATTTTGTCTTCGATACAATAATTTTATATATTTTCTTGTCAAAAATCGAGTTTTATTAAAATTCCCAAAACTATTTTCACGCTGCACAGCACATGGGAGGAATTTACTACCAACGTAAGTTTTCGTAGCGAAAATATCTAATGTCAACATTTATTCTGTCTTTAATGGTATTGCATCTTTGTATTCTAGAATATATAATTTTTTGTGTTGAGTGTTTAAAACTAAAGTAGTTTAAAAGTGTTTAATATATTTCTTCCCGTTTGTGGCAGGTTGCAGAACGCACGAGCCGAAAGCGTGAGGGGGGTCCGGCGGTCGCCGGATGTCCGCCAAAACTCGTTGCCGCTCATCACCAGTACACCACTCACGCCCAATAGGTAAGCATCATCTTTATCATCATCAACATAATCTTCGTAAATTTTGACTTTAAAATTATCTTGATTTATTTGAACTTCGGTATGGACTACTAAAAGAACTTGTAAATTATGTGATTTGAAATCCGTTTTTATATTAGTGGAGGTTTTTATTAAATCTTTTTCGTCATTATTGTCTTCTATAAAGTGATGAGATTAATTAGATTGAATATAATGAATGGTTTTAATTAAAGTTTCCATTTTCTAGGATCGTTGATTACCTTGCTCCTGAATCGCCAATGAACGTGGACGAAGACCTTCTACTAGAGCTTCTGTTTAAAATCTGACAACGGCAGTATTTCAACGGACACTATCCATTCCTTAAACTATATATTAATTTCCATTCTACCCTCAATCAAAAGTTTTCCTTTATCCTTCATTTACAAATCGAAATCTTCTGTTGTATAATGTGATTTTTTCACATCGAGTATTTCAAATTACGCGTTAACACCAACTGCCTTTCACATTATCAAATATATTATTGTTTGATATACCTTAAGCTACTTTCACAAAACAGGTTTCTTATCGGAGTTGTGAACTGAATCAGGCCTTGTCTATTTGAAATATTTTAACAATTCTTTTGCTTAGCGTATTTTATTGTAGACGGTAAATTGACTTTTAGTTTCGCCGTTTAGATTTTTTTTTCTGAAAAAAAAAAACACCATCGTTATGATTCGATACCGTTTAAATTTATGCATATATGATTGAACGGTCTTGTATGAGACGAAAGCTTTGTATTCGTTCTTCTAATGTAAAACTCCACAGTTTCATCTGCGGAATATATAAACTGATTATAGCAACGTGTGTGACTCTAGAAGTAATTATGTTTCCTTAGAAATGACTTGTTCAGAGTTTAGATTTCGATTTATTCTTTATTTTAAACTCTTCAGGTCATAGACAGGGTTATATTTAGTATAAATTTTATCGTATTTGTATTATATTTTCATAATGTATTTTTGAGATATTTGTTTAGAACATTTATTGGAATCATATTTTTGAAAACTCTAAATTGGATGTAAAGTAATTAAACCTAGATCATCAAACGCATTGGCTGAGAAAAATTCGTAAGACTTGACGCAAAATTTTTGAAAATTCATTAAATATCTACAAAAATGGTTGCGTAACGTTTGGTTTTTGCGATTCACGTCAATTGCAAACGATTTGATATGGAATTTTAATGTGAAACTTTGAGTTATTTTTTTTGCTTCGAACTTTTAGATCGAGTCAAAACTTAAATTCTATTCTATGAATGATTTCAGCAAAGGTGTTTAAAATATGTAGGTTAAGTACAAATTCAAATTATTAAAAAGCCACTGTTCTTATAAAGTAGATGCACTTAGCGTATAATACAATAAACCCGACGAGCTGTGAGTATTTTGAGATTTTATCGTATTTAAGAGAAATAAAAGTAATTACGCGGTTAGTTTTGGTCGAAAGTTTACAATAGGTTTCATTCCAGCCTAAATAGTTTTAATTCTTTTAGTCTATGCAGTGGAGATGAAGCCTTAAATATCATCGAACATGTTCTACGATCTTTGAGACTCCCTTTAGATTAGATCTAATCTTTCGAGAGACCTTCGACCGTGTTACCCATGGTTTCTTTTTCTATGAGTTCTTCGTCTTCTTTCGTCACTATATCGTTAAGTTTGTATTCCTCCTCCCCTAGTTCCTATTCCAATAAGTGCGGATCCTTAATATGAATTTTCATCGACTACCTACATCTACTATTAGTTCTTTAGATAGTGAACTTTTGTTTTAGATCCTCGTTATGCTAACGCCATACTTACCTAGCGTTCATGAAGAAATAAGGTTGTGCACCACTTAAATATAGAAAATAAAAACCTAAATATTCCCTTTTTCTGAATTCTCTGATATTTTAACGTAGTAAACATAGTAAAGTTTTATAGTATAAGAAATAATAGAATAATCATAGCTTAATCATAAGAAGACGTGCTACAGTCGAGATATTTTCGATTCGTATTTTTATAAAGCAAAAGTTTCGAACGAATAAGGACGCTTTGCTTGAGCAGGGCCCTGGTACTTTGAGTTATCAAACTTACTTCAACTATCTCTTTTAACTTTCTTTCAATCGGTTTTGTGATATCTTAATTAGATTTATGACTTAGTTTTTCTTGAAAATTCTTTCTGTAACTTTTAATTCAACTGTTCGTATATTCCGATATATTCCTGTTTATTTAGATTTTGAGAGGCCCAGAGTTGAAAAAAGTAGGTAAAAGGCATTGGTTGATTCGCAGCGAAAGTTTCAATTTTACGCCGTTCAATATCGAACGGTGTTTTGGTGGGAATGAACCAGCGTTTTTTCGATTAGAGGAAAAATAAACACGCGACGAGGATTGAGAAAAACCGTCCAGTTGTGGCGGCTTTTGCACCCTCCGGTAGCGAACGGCAAAAGTCGCAATATCGCGGGTTTGCAAACACATTGTGGTAGCATCGGCGCGAAGCTTGCGAGCGAGGAGCGGCCGGGGGCGCACTAATACAACACGTATATTTCATATTTTTGGATCGCTAATTTTAAGATGTTATATTTATATATGTATATGTAGTAATGGCGGGTACGATACCAGTATTTCGAGATGTATTGCGCCAAAAGTTTTGATGTATTAATTTTCCATAAAAGTTATTCTATCATTTCTGTCTTACTTTTCGAACAAATAGTTCGTTTAGCTAGTGGTCATGCGTATACCTATATTTTTAGATAGCGTGCACGATTGCTTCTGGAGCGCTGATAATGTTATTAAAATGCGAAATGGGTGGAAATATTATGAAGAAAATTAATAAAACATATTTTTCTCAGTAACGCAGAACCTCTGAAAGCAATAATATTTTTGTGGTGGGATAAACTCCGATTTGTAAAGAAATAGTATTTTAATATCCACGCGATCGTCACAATACAGTTGAAATATAGACGCTTCTTAGTGCCACCGGTAACTGTGTCCTTTTTAATATCCTATCTTGTTTTAATAAAATGTGTGAATTATTTTAGAAAATGCCAAAACCTTATCAAAAAAGTATTCATTAATTTTGTTATCTTTTTTAATAAAATATATGTCAATTACATAAAATAGCGAAAAAAAGAATTAATTTTTGTAAAAAAAGATTATGAAACAAAGTCTTATAACAATACTTTACAATGGCTTTTCTTTTATTTTTACAAAATAACGAAAGCTATACACTTTTTGAGGATAATAAAAGCGGCACAATTACGGTAAGGCTTAGTATTGACCACAGCTAAAAGATAGTGCACTAGAAGTAGATATAGTTAGATAAATTACTATTATATGAAATAATAAAAAAAAAACTTGAAATCTATACATAGAATTTAAAACTAAAAGTTTAACTAATACTTTTTATTATTAAATTATAAGAAGCTTGTTCACACATTTTAACTCCATATTTAGTAAGTATTCCTAAGACTAAAAAGATAGAAATTGTTACTAACTGGTACTGGAATGAGATATTAGTGAGACTATGATTGAATTTCTTTTTATCTTTAAGGGTGGGCCGTAACTAGTTGAGCTTTATGAATTTATTATGCCGTAGGCACGTTTCTTTTGACGAAAATGTGATAAAAAGATTGCAAAAGCATTGATTTTTAGCGTCTATGATTTTAATGTAGTTAAGTTTACGTCTGTTGTTTATGCGATTTCTTATAGTGAATTAATTCGCGGTAGCTTGCGTATACTTTTATAGAGGCGCATTATTTTAGTCTTAGTCATTTTTATCTATGTAAAATAAAAAATGTTCATAATGAATGGCTAAAACTAATTTTGATCACCTCTGTGTAAAAATGATGATTTTTTAATCAAAATGAGCCTGCCTAAAGTATATTGCATATCACTTAGATACTTACTTAATTATAACTTTGAAATTTTCGACACTCGCGTATGATATTAGTTGTATTTTTTTTATGAAAAGCTAGATTACTAGAAATTCATTTAATAATAATAATTTTAGCTGCTAAATCCTTTTAGTAGGATTGTAATAATATTTTGAAGTGCGTTTTAGTCAGATTTGAGTATTTTAAAATATTTTAGCCAAACATTATGAAAATAAGCATGTTTAGGCTCTTTTAAAATAATTAATAATTTTAATTACTAGGTATCTATCATATATAATGCAATAGTGCCTGATTTAGTCATACAGTAGCCAAGAAGTATCTGCCATAAAGGTTTAGTTTCCTGAACTCTAGTCATTTTTATCGTAGAAAGCAAAATACCAACGTAACTTTATTTTATATTTTCAAAAATCATTACAATCCTATATTTTTATAGCTAGCTACTAGTATTATTGCTTTACAAAGAAATTTATATAGAAAACGAGCGTTTGATAGCGAATTTTATGATGTTATTTAATTTTTTAATTAATATAATTATTTATATCAAACGTTGTATGTAAGTTTTTCTATAATTTTAATATTAGCGAATGTAAGAAATTGTTACGTACTGCCAGTTTCAAGGTTTCTAAGACACCAAATATGGGACGTATGTTTGAGGACTGTCCAGTTTAACAGCTTAGAATCTCTTTTTATAGTACATCTTTCGTAAAAAAATGTTGTATGAATTATAATTGGATTAATAATAATTATGTGAATTGTATTTTTGACATCTATTTTTAATAGGTAATGAACTTGAAAATGAGTTGTAAATAATTTCTGTAAAAGAAAATTACTGTCGTATTTTCCACAACATTATTTAAAGTCATCAGTGATTTTTTTGTTATTATTAATTTTGTAGGTATTTTGTGTGAACTGTAAATAAACAATATTGTTCCTAAGTATTTATAATCGTAATTAATCATGTACTTATTTCTTATGAATGTATTCAATATGTAACAATGATTTTGTGAATGAGTATTGATTTCAACAATTTTTTTTTTCATTTTCTAATTTTAAGAATTCACGTGTATTTTACTAAGTTAACATTTTCAAAAAATGATTTTCGTATAAGAAAGGGTTATAATTTTAAAAAGAATTCAAAATATTATCAGAATAAGGTTGCTTTAATTCCTTAAAAAAGTTTTAATTTACGTTTTTGTAATTTTTAATTTTAGCATTTATATGAGAATATTGTTTATCTTTTTGTAAAATATTCTGAGATGATGGACACGAGAGTGCATGACGATGATCTGCTGGATAAGTGTACTTTGAACAAAAAATAATCTTCCTTTGTAATTATTATAATCTATAAACACTACAAAATTGTGATTCAAAGCAATTTAAAATATTACTGCTGATTATATTTTGTGTTTTATTTCAAACCCACGAAACCGTACATTCCTGTTAAAGCCTTAGTATACTCTATCACTAACTACGCTGGTCTAGTGGTCGCCAGTGCTACTGTTGAGCATGAGGTACTGGGTTCGATTCCCGGGCCGGAGAAAGTGTTGTTGAATTTATCCACCAGAAATTTCTCAGTACTAGCCCGAACTCTGGATTTGTTTCCAGTTGATGGCAAAAGGCTCGTCCCATATTACATGGGACTTCTACATAACTGGCGAAATGTAAAAACGCCAGCACACCAAGTCACCCGAAACTGTCAAATTTTCCCAATCAACTTTGAACCTTATGCTTTAGCGATAAAGTTGAAAATCTACATTGATTGAGATTCTAGTAGCTTGATGTGCTGGTGTCGGTACAATAGATTAAATCTCTACCTAACCCGTCGGGGTAACCTTACCTAATACAAAAGAAAACACAAAAGTTCAGAAAGAGAAGGAACCCCTATTGACAAAAAAAAAATCGGTTGATCCATAGCCATACATTACGTCGAGTTATCTATATATATATATCTATATAAGGAGAAACTGACTGACTTACATATCAACGCACAGCCGAAACTGCAAGGACTAGGAACGTGAAATTTTGCATACGGCTTCCTTTTATTATGTAGGGGAGCACTAAGAAGGGGTTTTTGGAAATTCGACCTATAAGGGGGTGAAAAGGGGGAATTTTGTTTATATGAAAAATCTTATTGCTTGAGTTAATAAACTTGAAATTTGGCACGAATACACGCAGACGAAGTCGCGGGCGAAGTGCTATTACGAACATAAATGTACGAGTATGGATCAGCTGATTTATTTTTCGCGATTTCGGGGTTGGTCCTATAGTAAAAGTTGTTCATAATGATGAGTACAATGACCCCTTTTAAGGATTAAAACGATCAAAATGTAACGGTGCATATGTAGATCGTATTTAAAAGTACCTCATCCAAATGTTCATTCTTATTATTTGACATAAAAACAACTGTAGCTATAACTGTAGACTTACATACATTTGAAAAGTTAGTTGTTATCGAGCCAAATAATTTAAGTGAGAAAAGTTCTTAGTTAAAATCCTTAAATTTATTGCAAGGCTAAGTAAGCGGCCGAGATAAGAATTCAGGCCAAGTTTTGTAACTAGATATTTAAATGTTCTGTTCTCATAACTTAAAGTAAAATATCAAGTGTTTTAGGCGTAAAGCTGTTAAAGATGAGGCATTTCCAGTTACATCTTCTTCTATATAAAAATAACTTTTCGTTGGTAAGCGCATCACTTGACGCTAGTACATCATGCTACTACAATCTGTTTTGTCTTTAATAGATTTTCAACTTTATTGCTAAATCATAAGGTTCAAAGTTGATCAGGAAAATTTGACAGTTTCGGGTAGCTTGATGTGCTGGCGTTTGTACCTATAACTAGTACTGTTTAAGTTATATTGATTGATACTATTGTTCCTTATATGATTATGTGTATGTCTTAGATAATTATAGTAACATAGTTTAAGTAATACGAACAACGATCTCGGGCGAGGCGGCAAGCCTCCTTGCCGGACTGCCGCCATGGGATCTGAAGGCGATAGTCCTCGCGCGCCTGTACGATTGGCGCGCGGATGCACTACGCCAGGGGAAACTCCGCTTCCGCGGCAAATCGCGGCGGAGCGGACCGACCTCCGGCGCGATATCTTGGCGGCGTGGAAAAAGCGACGCCACGATAGTGGCGATAAGACCCCTCTTTGAGGAGTGGCTAGAGAGGCGCCACGGCGCCCTCACCTACCACCTGACGCAGGTCCTCAGCGGACACGGGTGTTTTGAGCGGTTCCTGCACACCGTCGGGCGGGAGGAAACGCCCGGGTGTCACCACTGCGAGGACCACCCAGAGGACACCGTGGAACATACGGTGGAGGTCTGCCCCGCGTGGGCGGAGCACCGCCGTGTTCTCGTAGAGGCGATCGGCAGCGGCGGCGACCTCTCGCGCCCGGCCCTGGTTCAAGCCATGGTCCGGGGCGAGAGGGAGTGGGAGGCAGTCACCTCCTTCTGTGAAGCAGTCATGCTAGCAAAGGAGGTGGCGGGACGGCTGAGGGAAAGAGCCTCACGTCCCAGCCGCCGCGGGAAATACCCCGGGCGTCGGGAGCCGCATGACGACTCCCGGCCACCTAGACGCGGGCCTGCGGGCGGAGAGTAATGGGTAACTCTCCGTCCGATCAGGACCAGGCTCGTGCTGGCGGCGCGTAAGTGTTCCACGCGCGCCTCAAAGAGATGTTAGCAACAAGGAAGGGGCCCGTAAGGGCCGTAGCCTGCCGGGGGTGCGGGATTGTCCGAAAGGGTTACCGCTGCCCCGGAACATAAAGGACTAAGGAAGGAACACGGGTGGGTTTTAGTCAGTAAGAGTCTGACACTTCCTCCTGCTCCACCCTGAACGGGAGGGATCATTTGATGATTTCGCATCCACAAATATTCTGTTATCTGGGGCGGAGACAAATCCAACACATCACAGATCCTATAAATCGGTCCAGCAGTTCTTGAGTTATAAATGGTGTAACTAACCCAACTTTATTTTATTTATATAAATTCAATTTATTTATCTTTAATTCACGCACATTTGCCTAAATTAAAGTCAAATAAATAAAAGTAACTTATCGTGCGAAATGTGGGTGTACTATTTTAGGTAAACCACTACCGGACCCTTTCGGAGATTTTCCTTCAAGATAGCTTCAAAACGGGCCTCTGAAAACAGGAACCACCTATGTTATTCAATTTAGCATTCTGATTCAGAATAAAGATTTCGTCGATTCAATAGAACACAACATACCAGCTATTGACACTTTTTAATGGCAATCCTGTAAAAGACAAAAATAATATCAAAATAGAGAGGTAGACTATTTAATTAAACACCAATTTCTAGGTAGACAAACAATTAAAAATTCCCTTAACTACATGTTAATCCTCCATTCTAGAATCCGGCCGTTTTACTAACAGATTGGTCGTATAATGCCTTTTATAGGGCACGTAAAATTGTAATGGGCCCATATTTTATTGGCAGGGCGCTCAGAGCTTTGATTAAAAACCTTTTAGGAATACCCAATTGTTAGTACGTGGTTATCCTTATCATTAAAGTATAGTTAGGGGTCGATAACACCTTTTTTTTGGGTAAAATTGAACGTAGTAAATGTTTCGATACATTTTAATATTCAACTGCCCCGTTGGTCTGGTCTTCGCTAGCTCGTGAAGTGCTTAGTTCGTTCAACACGCCTTTTTATACCGTACACCATTTTTCCATGGTAACAGGTTGCGTGTCGTGCCAGCCTGTTTTTTCCAATTTAAGTTGGTCGACTATTACTCGTAAACTTGTAAAGCCTACTTAGCTGCTATGATAGTTTTCGTCATGTATATTACTGCCGTGAATTTTTCACATATTCAAAAGCAACAAATTAGCTGGCAGGGGGGTGGGGGGGCGTACACTTGACTCTAACAAAAAAATTCACAAACGGATCCCTGAATCTAAAAAAATGTTTTCACAAACCCGCAACGTTTTTGGAAGAACTATCTAACGATATTATGGGGCAGACGAGAAAAAAAAAGATCCCCACTTTACGTGTACAGGAGATACCCTAAACAATTTTATTTTACTTCTTTGTCGACGTGATTAATATGTGTATCCATGCCAAATTATAGTTTTCTAGTACTTAGAGTCTCTGAGCTAAGCTGCGGACGGACGGACGGACAGACGAACATGGCGAAACTATAAGGGTTCCTTGTTGACTATGGAACCCTAATAATGGGATAAAGGCAAGAGAATTATGATTATGACAACTTTGGGTAAAATTACAGGCTTTCGCTGGCATGGCGTTTTCATGCAACCTCGGCGGGTATTTTAAAGTTGATGGAAAATTATATAGACTCTGCTGGGAGAGCTGACAGATCTCAATATTATGATTAAATGAGTAACTAACTTACTATATACAAATAAATACAAAAACAAAGGACACTTAGCCCGCTATCCCACTGGCGTTTTACGAGCGTCGGCGTCTCGTGAACGTCTGCGCAGCGTCAACGTTGCGCAGACGCGACGTTGGCGTCGCGTCGTCGCGTGACAAGCATTAACGTCCGCTCAACGCGCGACACGACGTTGACGTTCGCTCGTAAAACGCTCGTAAAACGCCAGTAGGATAGCGGCCTTAGGAGGCGTCAAAGTACTTGTTCCGCATCGCTGTCATCCGGAAATGTGCCCAGACCGGACCTGAAAAGAGGCCATTGTACTCATCATTACGAACAACTTTTACTATGGGACCAAACCTGAAATCGCGAAAAAAAAAATCAGATGTTCTCTAAATTTATGTTTGCGATCGATGCACGTTTAATACCAAATACATAACTTATTTATCCGACCGGTACCCAGGGCTCATAGGTACCTATCCAGTTCGTAATGTGAATAGTAGCCTCATATGACTTTTTGCAACCATAGCGAAAAGAAAAATAATACCTTTTTCCAAAAAAGTAACACAAACTATAAAAAAAACACGAAGGAAAAAGAATTCGTATAAGTCCACTACCAAACATTGAAAATAATCCTGGTTGAGACCGGTATGTACAAAACATCCGGGTTTTGTGTGATTTTACCGGGCTGCCGCAATTCAATTCCGGATTAATACATGAGCTTTTTAGGATCCTCATTCAAAGAAAATGCGATTTTTGGAATTTCAAAGGAAATGTATGTAAATATCTCTTTTAGTTTCATTGTACGCATCCATCTACTTTCGTCAACTTCAAAATAATGTTAAAAAGTAGTATTTCATCATTTCATCAATTTTTTATTTTCTGCGCTATAATGCTAGTATAACACATTAAAACTATGTTCAATCAAAATCAAAATTAAAATATTTTATTTCACATAAACTTACATGCGGGCACTTATGAAACGTCAGAAGCTGGTGCATGGTTCCAATTGGTCGTTTCTTATGGAGAAGAGCCGGCAAGAAACCCTTTTTAAATAATTGGCTTTTACAATGTTTTCAAATTGCAGTAGGTAATAATAATAATAATAATAATATTCCACAACTATCACACAACGCCATCTAGTCCCAAGCTAAGCAGAGCTTGTGTTATGGGTACTAGACAACTGATAAACATACTTATATATTTCTAAATATATAAATATTATAGATAAATTACACCCAGACACAGAACAAATGATCATGCTCATTACACAAACATTTGTCCTGGGTGGGAATCGAACCCACGACCTCCGGCATAGCAGTCAGGGTCACTAACCACTAGACCAACAGGCCTGTCAGGTATGGGAATATGGGCGTAGTAACTAAGAAGTTTTATTACTTTCATTTAAGGAACATTCGAAACACAATTTATTTCATTGAGCAAGCATTCTTAGTTTCCGAAACTTCCAGGTATTTGAATGTGACACTAATTAATTGCTCTCGAGTGGAGCCCGGCCGTGTACCTTCCGAAATAAATGCTCTAAAGTCTAATCGATACTGAAAATCCATTGTGCAGTTAAGAAAATCTCAGCGGTTTCACAAACAGACATGAAAATTTAAATTCCAATTTGTTTCTGTCTGGGATAGACAAAAACAAATTGGAATTTAATTTTTTTTAATTTTAATTTTTTTGGAATTTAATTGGGATAATTGGACGAAGGCATGAGTTTATGTGTATATGTATGAAGTTCCAAATTATCTCCAGAGACCAAACTATCTAAAGTCTATTCAAACTTATATTTCAAATTGATATTGTTTCAAGTTAAAGAAATATAAACTTTTTTTAATGGTAAATAAGTTTATTTCAGAGTGACTAGCACTGTTGAAAATATTATAAAAATGTTTGAAGTTGTAACGAAAACTGAACTTTTACCATAAACTCATATTTGTTTACATTTTTGGCAAATAAATAGTGAATGTAGATTAACCTAACCTTTCTTCCTATAGCTAGTAATAATTGATTAGGGATGAATCTTCGAATCGTTCCTAATGCGATTACCAAGTGTCTCTCGAGGGTCTGGCCTCTTGTTTCAGAATTAAGTATGGTTGGCGAGGTGTCCTGATTGTCAAGAATTGATTGTAATTTATGCTAGAGAAATTAATGGTGGTATGTAGGTACCATCGTTGGAAAGCCGAGGAGAGCATTGTTGGCTCAGTGGTAATGGCCGCGACTTACGAGTTGTAGGTCGTTCGTTCGAACTCAGTCAGGCGCTTTATAAACATCGTAAGGAAACCGATATCTCCTAGAACCAAAATTCGAAGACATGTGACATCTACCAACCCTCACTGGACCTGCGTGGTGAATAACAGCCCATTCCGTCTTACCGGGATGGGAGCCTGTGACCCAGCAGTGAAACATTATAGGCATAGCTTGGTAAGCTGTACTTTTATATTTTATAGGCCGTCACTCTCTCCACAAAATGGGTCCCTGCAGATGCCTGAAAAAAAAAACAGCTGTCACAGGCGCCATCATACAGTGACCAGGCCAGTTGGAACGCCTCCATATTAAGTTGACACATCGGCGCGAGTGAATCCCCGGCGGGATCCACTTCAGTTTGGCCCGAGATTTATGCTACATTCAAACTGTACCCTGTGTATTTATTATGCTTAGGTTAAGGTATGTATCTATGGGTCTTTGTTACCTGAAAATAAATGGTTTATTATTATTAATATAGTATGAACCATTTTAGAGGATATTCCAAATCCATTGCTTCATATGCTCGAAAAAATTGCCTGCTCAACAACGTAAATAACGCAATGAATGTAGTTGAGCTGTCAATATGAAACCTATTTGCTACTGATAGTGGGTTACGCAATTACCCCGCCGTATGACCTCACGTCAAGTGAGATGTATGTAGTTTTGGGATGCATGAAGAATCCTCCTCGTGTAGCGCAGTTTGTTTCGGCAGTTACTCAACTGAACCAATCACTCGGCGCATCCTGGACAGTCACACCCAACACCTTATTTGACTGGCCAATTCTTCCCTTGCGGTGGTAGGGCTAACGCCCGCCTGGCTTGCAACCATCCTCCCACCGGCGTCAAGCAGCCTGCTGTGTTTCGTCGATGTGTGGGAGTTCTGCGCCTCAGGCATCTTCTGAGCACGCTCGTTCCATCATAGACCTCATCCATCGCTTTCCATCAGATGTGATCGAGGTCAAGAGCGAGCCCATCATAAATAAAAAAAAAATGATAATTTATTTCAGACTGCCAATTGACTTTTTAATCGAATAATAACTCTTTACTTTTATGTCACAACCTATTCTAAGGCTTTACTTCAGATAAATATTTCTTTACCCAATACTTCGACCCTAGTTGGGTGCGTCTTCCGAATTAAGGACTAACCAAACTTATTCAGCTCTGTTAAGCTTTTGTCCATAGAAAACAAGGATTTCGTATGAGGTGCGTACGCATCCGTTCAGCCGCGGAAAGCCGAACGGACTCCATACAAAATCGTTGCTTTCTATGGACAAAAGCTGAACAGAGCAGAATAAGTGTGGTTAGTCCCTTATCAACGAATCTCATTACGTCTGCAAGCACCAGTGAGTCGGAAAATCACTTCTATATTTAGTTCAATCTTTTCAAAGAATCAAGCCTAGATGTTTTGAAAAGAACCCTACCTACTACAACTAAAAAGAAAAACGAAAAGAAAAAAGTTTGAATTTGACCAGAGGAGTCAGCATAGATAAAAAATAGTGCCTTTTTAGTGTTGTGGACAGGGCTTGAAATACTAGTATTTTTGGGAACCGGTATTATTGGCTTTGGTGATACTGGTACTAGAGTGAAAAACCAGATAATTATAGTAAGTAAACATGATAGTAAATAAAGAAGAAAGAATTGGTTTATTTATTTATTTAATACTTCAAGCATATAAATGTACAGAGGCGGACTTAATGCGATAGGCATCCTTTGGGTGATGCAGAGACAAACACGAATTTTTTGATGTCCTTTCATTATTTCCCCTCCTTTTTATATACTTGTACATATTATTATTATTAATATAATGTATATTAGGTATATATATTACAATTTTATTCTGCACAAACAAAACGCACATTACAATACAATATATATACCTGCAGATTATCATCATCTGCCTAGCCTTTTCCCAACTATGTTGGGGTCGGCAACAAAACGCACATAGCAAATTAAAATATATATACAACGTAGTCAAAAGCCTCGTACTCAACGCATATAAAAAGTTGTCAATTTCGTCATTAAATAGGCATTAGAAAAATAATTTCAAGGTTGTCAACTGTACAAGGTTCCTCGCACAAATATGAGATTTGTGTTACAAGCCGGGAGTTTGATACCGGTACTTGTTAGGTGGAGTACTGCTATCCAGGTACCGGTAAAATGTTCCTACTTTGCTCCTATATGGTAAATTATGCTCCAATTCTCTGAAATGTTTAATCGCTTAAGAATATAAAAAAAACAAAGTGATTTTTTAACTAAATTGAAGAATATAACATTATTTCCTTAAAAAACACGGTTTGTTTTAATTTTTACCCATTTTTCGACCATTGATAATATCAAAAAAGGTAAAGCACCACGGAAACATGGGAGCATAGTTTGAAAGGAAAATATAACTTTGCTCAAAAAGCTTCCATAATGGAGATTGCTTGAGAAATAACTAACTAACAGGTAACTTTGCGCCTTATTCGTAGTACCTATTATATATGAAATACTTAATTATGTTGATTTAACTTTAATAATATGTTAGATAATATGTTATGCTTTAAATTAATACATCTTAGTATATTTCATAATTAATAGTTTAAACAATATTCATAATTCCCTTTTTTTGGAGCAAATATTGGAGCAAAGTAGGTCCATTCTACGGTACCGAAACGGTAAGAACTTTAACTTTTTTATATGCGTTGAGTACGAGGCTTTTGACTACATTGTATATATGTAGGTATATGTATATTAATTTGTTATGTACTTTTGGTACCGATTCCAAAACCTGGTTTAAAACCTGGTGGGAGTTTATAAAATCATGTTTGTGTCCTCGCCAGCATATCAAGCAACTACAATTTGTCTTTCTTTAATAGATTTTCACCTTTATCGCCTAAGCATAAGGCTCAAAGTTGATTGGGGAAATTTGACAGTTTCGAGTAGCCTAATGTGCTGGCGTCTGTACACTGTTAGGATGAGGACAAGTTAGGAGCTGTTCAAATAAAACAAACGTTTTGAATATATTCACAGTTAATTTAGTTTCTATAAGGTTTTACACGGAACAATACTTGCTTTTTTAAAGATGAAGTTTATAAGACAGAGAGGTAGCAGTGCTGCCAATTTATAAAACAATATTGTACCATAATGTTGCCAATGCCAATAATTCAAAGGTATTAGTTAAATGTTGTAAACATATTCGCGGGGAATGTCATTAAATTCGTTTATTACAATTAAGTTGTTCCTATGAACAATAAATAACATTTAGCAACAACGCCTCTTAGAATAATACCAAAATTAGCCAATTCATACATCTATATCTAATATATAAAATTCTAGTGTCACAGTGTTAGTTACCATACTCCTCCGAAACGGCTGGACCGATTTGTATGAAGTTTTGTGTGCATATCGGGTAGGTCTGAGAATCGGCTACTATCTATTTTTTTTTTTGCAAAACGACGTTTGCAGGGTCCGCTAGTTCTTTTATAGAATTCATTCATACACTCAGTATTCGTTGAAGTTCAATTAAGTGACATGAGAGCTTTCCAAGATGCACATTTGAGTCATGCACAGTTAGTCGTATTTGCGCCAGCACCCACTTGTGGGGATATGCTCTCTGGAGTTAGAAGGGTGCTTGGCTGCTACTAGGCTGAATGTGCATACTCCACTAGAGTATAGTTAACTTATATTTAACTAAGGCAAGGTCTTCGCTGTGTCGAGAGCATAGGACAATCGTCCTCTTGTTTTAAGTATATGTATTTAGAATTTAAATGGAACTGTGCGCACATAAATGCGCACATTTTGCAAATCGATTTGTAATTTTACTTATTATTTTCTTATTTTTTTTACTAACGTTGCTGACTCATTGTCCGAAAGTTTGACAGCCGATCTTACCAAAGGGTATCATATTACCCAGTAACTGAGTTGTGGAGATCAGATAGGCAGTCGCTCCATGTAAAATGCTGGTATTCAGCTGACCCTAACATAGTTGAGAAAAGGCTAGGAATCAACATTTGTGCCTGGTTGATGGCTATCGGCGCGCCCCTTAATACATAGAACTTAAACATAACTGGCACCATATGTGTACCGTTGCTCAACCCTTTGGGATATACAGGCGTGAAGTTAAGTTAGTTTTTAGCGTCACGTAGTAATTGAAACTGCTTGCTATGTGAATAAGGAATAATTTATTTAAAAAAAAGAGAACGGGTCGCGTTCTAAATACAAAAGTCACCAATCCGACAGAACCAAGCAGCGTAGCTCCTCGATCCCGGCTTCGCACGGGTCGAAAAAAAAAGGAAAAAAAACCTATATTAATCAATGATAATGTAGCATTCAAATAGTGAAAGAATTTTTAAAATCGGTCCAGTACTTTTTGAGCCAATTCATTACAAACATACATACAAATCTTTCCTTTTTATAATATTAGTATAGATAACAATGATAAACTTAATCGTTTTGTAAATTAATTGGTCAAATTTATAGGCTGACATGACAGCCATTCGATAATGAATTGACATTTAAAGCCGTAGTGTCGATATAATTGTTATTCTGATTATTATTGAGCTTTCATTGTTATTGAGCTGATTGACTGCCATTTCCGTTTGGAATTGAAATACTGTATTGAGACTACATTTTTTAGAAAAATGGTTGCGAAATTTTTGCTTGTATACGCATAATAACTGTTTTACGTTTATACAATAAAAGTGCTTTGTTTATTCTCCTAAGATATTTAATAATTTAGAATATATTTGGTGACAATATGAAAATACAAAAACACATATTCTATACACACTATCGTCTATATTTCTTTTTCATTTCTCCTTTTGCAGGTCTGCTGGAAAATTCTTATGAAATAATCGTTAGAAAAACCTTTGTACATAAATTTTATACTCTTATACTTTACTGTTTACATAAATTATAAAATAAATAAATAAACAATAAATTTTAACAAAATAGTTTATTCTTAACAAATTATTGAACATCGTTATTTGCAAATACAGACATAATTTTTCATCACAATGCTTACATCTAGAGGCAAAGTAGAAAAACCCCATGGCACGGGCTTCTATACTCCATTTAAAGTAAAATAACGACAAAATAACAACAGTTATTGTGTAATATTGTTGAAACTACTCCAATTTAGAGTTATTTTTTTAAAGTAAAAGTAAATAGATTACATTACTTTGTAGCAATCGTGAAATAACTGAGTTTATATTGGAGTAAAGTATTGGTTATAAGCGTTATTTTTCTAATGTTATATACTCCATGTATTATAATATATTATAATACATAATTATACAACGTGTAACGTTAAATGCGATAAACCTCACACACCCCAATTAGAGCATTGAGTTAAAAGCATAATACAATGACCAAAACTATTTTTTTCTAAGCTATTTTATTAAGAAAATGCGTTGATCCTAGGATTAGTTTATGCATTCAAAATTGAGTCTTGTTGTCTTAAAATAAGACTTAATTTTCTTTGGCCCAATCGGCGAATAGTATGGCAAAATACATAATTTTTGAAAAAAAAAAAGAAAAACCTATATTAAAAATTACTGAAATAGTTCAGTACTCAATTATGAACAAACTATTTTCAGGCTTTGCGCATTTAACGTTACACGTTGTATAATATAATAGAATAAGTATATGGAGTATAGTTTTTCAATGAAACTGTTGATGATAATTTGACCTCAATGCTGACACATGATGAGAAACATACATGCCAGGAACGTTATGATGAGGAACATACATGCCAGGAACGGTCTTCGTATAATACGAGTATTCATTTTGGTAATGGTTCGGTCTTGTAACAAACACGTATTGGGAGAAACTGGTCGTTTTCGGTACGTGTGTCTGTGTAGACTGCACGAAGTACTTCTCGTGTTTGTCAAGCCATTGGTTGACCTGAAAAAGGGAGATATGAGTCAAATATTATCATCTAATAATACTTATACGAGTATATAAAATTCTTGTGTCACAGTTTTAGTGTTAATACTCCTCCGAAACGGCTGGACAGATTTTGGTGAAATTTTATATGTATACTCAGTAGGTATGAGAATAGGTTTATAACAATTTTTTTTTTGCAATATGGCCTTTGCGGGGTCAGCTAGTAACATATGAAAATTAAAACGTCAAATTTTGTATAGTGCAACGTTGGGGCTTAGGTAAATGGCATATACAGTATTCATAGGTCCCAAGTTCCTACAAAAACTGATATTACAAAGATGACCAATTGTAAATAATTGAACGTGGCAAAACAATTTATAGTAGGTATATGAAAAGCCTCCCAAACGGTTATTGCCAGAGAGAATATAATAAATAATATGAAAAAATTAAATAAATAAATAAAATAAGATAAATAATAAAACACTTACGAAATTACAACGACACATTGAACCATCATGGTGAGAATTCATTTTGGTTTAAATTATCTTAAAAAGCAGAGTACAACTGTTGGAAGGAAAATAGACCGTACCAATCTTCGCAAGTTAATGTGAATGACGGATTATTTGCCGACACTTCAGTATTTATAAAAAGTCATTAGCAGATATCGGTCATAATGACTATTTTTGTACTCGTAATAATTAAGAACTTAAAACATTATAGGGTACTTATACCTAGTTAAGACAGCCATTACTAAATTGCTGTCCCTAGATGGATAATTTGCCCTTAAGTGGATTATCAAAGAGTGATTAGTTAATGAAGAATTCCTTGATCATTATTTTAACGCCAGTCGATGAATGTTTTTTCTCTCTCTCTGCCTACTTCAAATCATGATTAATGGTCTTTTGAAGATTTGTATTGGTTTGGTTTTGTATAAAAATGCTGCTATTGTAGGGTAAAACCTGAGGGCCTTGACAAATTAAAATTCAGCCAGGTATAAAAATAGGCGGAAAAAAAGTGGTTTTTTAGCCTAACTCTCTCTGGCGCTTAAATCAATCCCATTGAAAGTCGTTGTAGTAATAAGAAACGCTTTAAAAGCGATTATTACTTGTCTATGCCTCCCGGATGAGACTGGCACAGGAGCATGAAGATTGGTATATGCGATCCTACACTACCTCAGCTAAAATTCACTCTTTATCTCACTCACACGATACTGCTTGCGGACTGAGTGAGAGCGAGACAGAGTACGGTGCTAGGCGGCAGGCAGTGCCAATAGTTTAGTTATTTGCTTCTTACGGTGAAAATAATGGTAATTAAGAAAAAAATAAAAACACCTGCTTTATAGTTAGTTCGGTTAGTATACAAAGTTTCATGATCTAATTTGAAGTATTTTTTGAATACCAGCGGTTTATTGTTCGGTTTGGAGGTAACTTTGGATTTTCTTCTATCGAGAAAATTTTATGGAATCGTGTTTTTGTCTAACATAAGACCTAACATTAATCCTCAACTTTACCATATATTTATTTCAAAATTAATGATGCAGTATTTTCGACCTAACGGAGGATCATGTTAAGCCATTTGATGTAGTATAGGCCCTTAAGAGTATTTATTATCGAGCTGGAAATACTTTGGACCAATGCACTTGTGAGAACTCTAATAAGGTATTCCGAGACGCTAACAAAATCGTAGTAACGAAACCATAGCGAGATCTATTCGACGCTAACGCCATCTGTCGATCTTGACCTAAAACCTTTGATCTTTTACAATAATCGCTATGGGTTCTTCACGAAAAAAGAGAGACTTAAGCCCAGTAGTGGGTAAGGTCGGGCTGTGGATGATGATAATCATCATCTGCCTAGCCTTTTCCCAACTATGTAGGGGTCGGCTTCCAGTCTAACCGGATGCAGCTAAATACCAGTATTTCACATGGAGCGACTGCCTATCTGACCTCTACAACCCAGTTACTGGGTATACGATACCCCTTGGTAAGACTGGTGCTGGTTGCTGTGGATGATGATAATGATAACAGAAAATCAGAAAAATATTAAGCACTTGCTTTTCGAAGTCGTTTAAAAATAGCCAAACCGGTCTAGCCGTTCTCAAGTGATGCACTTACATTTACATTAACAGCATTTGATTTTTTATATTTCGGTCTGCGCAATCCTGTAATATATTAAACGTTTGCCTATCAAGTAGGTATGTGCAATATTTCTGATAATTTTTGTTGGATGTCACTTATTTTTCAAAGATTTTTATTTGGTTCTTTTTTGCACAATAAAATCACATTTTACAAAATGTCTTCCGTAAATTCTCAGAATAGTAACATAATAGAAGAATCTTTGGCATATAGAGACGGCTGGGATGGTCAACTTTACGTGAAAATCTAAAAGCATGTTAGAAAGTCATGAAGATGAGGTACCCTCACGACTCCATATGTTGCCTTGGTGGGTGGCTTAAGGGGTGGGCAGAAGCGAGAGAAGGTAAATCTTAAAGTAATATCAGTAGTAAGTTTATAAGAGAAACCTCTGACTGGCGGTGAAGGAAAAAATAGTGAAGAAACATACACCCTACTTGCGCAATAACATAATAATTGGCAATAACATTGCTTCATAGGTTTGAAAAATTAATCTGCTCAACAACGTAAATGACGCAATCGGGCAATTCAGGTAACTACTGGAAATCAGCGTCGTGTTTCGCTGACTGGTGTCATGTAGCCGGCCACGAAACCGGCGGTACACAACACCCTGTGGCCAGAACTCTTCCTTGAGGAACCTCTCGAGACGATGTGTCGAAACACGCACCACAAATGACTTGAAGTTCGTGTTGTAACGCGACTCCAACTTCTCGACCCTCAAAGTCCAGTTGGTCTTCAAAAGCACGTACTCCACGATCTCCTCAACTGCTGCGTCGTCGTGATTGCCGGACGCAGCAGCATGTTGGGTCCTGCCAGCGCGGTGCCGCACTGGTTCCGACAAAGTAGCTTCTTCTTCTTCTTCTCCACCTTGATGAAACCATCCTTGTCGCACGTGTCCTTCTCTGGACCCTGCCTTGCCCTGCCTGCCATGCTGTGGGTCCTCTGCATCATGCTGAGTGGAAGCCTTCTTGTCACAGTCGTGACGTGCAGCCGTCGACTATTTCTGCTTTGTGCTTGATAGATACGAGTATATATTATGTTTTTTTTTTTCCTTATTATTAGAATTAATTATCTTCTTGTATGCACGTGTTTCTGTGACAAACCTATTTTTCTCTTTTTTTACTTTCAATGAACTGTCTGAACTGGCAAAATGAAGTGATCGTTTGCTTCTCAGGACTTAATGAATCTAAAGATGCATTAAGCATGAGTATACGTGAAAAGGAACAAACATTGATTTAATCCATTCTTTGTATATCACAGTTATACAGGCTGATATTTTATGAAATTATTCATCAGCCTGTTTAACTAATCTAAACTAACCAGTTTGTTTTAAATGGGGTCAATGACAGTATAAATCATCTTTTCCTATAACTTATGCCAAACTCCGAAAGCTATCAAGCGAAAAATTTCCCCGAACCCTTTTCAACAGAATCGGCTATTAAAACACAAACTTTATGCATATGGGACCCTGATATTTTGGACATAGACACGATATATGGCCCTGGAATACAAAGATTTAGTTTGGTACGCGCCTAATGGAGCGTTCCTTTCTGGAACCAATTTAGTTAGGATCTGATTATTTTAGCTGACCCTAGCTGACCTTTTAAATTAAACGCATTGTTTGTTTTTGGCTTATTTGTAACTTCTGAAGAAGTACGAATTCATTTATTTTATCGTCTCAGCACGGGGACGACTCAGCGGCCGCTTTTAGATGCGTCAGAAGCTAATGCACGGTTCCGATGCGTTGGAATCTATGGAGAAGAGCCGGCAAGAAACTTCATGGTTACTCTCTTAAAAATAAATAGTTTTTTTTTACAATATTTTCAATTTTTAAAATATTTCAGTGTACGTAAACAGATATGGGAGGACAGTGTAGCCTTTTCAACAATACCAGGTACTTAACGAAATACAAATTTCTCTACAAATCTACAGTCTACAAACGTGTCGGCGAATACAATCATTTACTCATTGAAAGCGACTTACGAGTCACTCATAACTTATAGGTGGAGTGTATGTTAATGCACCCAAAATCAATTCTGTTCATCTAACAATTTTTAACAAACGCTCAGCTCGATCACCCCACTTCTCATATTCATTCGTTCAACGGAATCAATATCATTGAAGAGGTTTTTGTTCGCAAAGCCGTCGGATGCGATAAATTTGCGGCTTGTCTCCTCCAACGTTATTTAGAGTAAACGCCTTAGCAGCTGGCGGGTACTCGCGTGACTGTTGATAGAATTGATTCTAAGAAAAATGTTATAATAATGTTGTTCTTGTGTTGTTATCATGTCGGCACGACACTACACAAGGTAGCATGAGATGCTGAGATTAAAAAACCTTGTTCTTTTGGTAGCATCAGCCTCTTCATCTACATAAAACCTACTAGCAGCACCCCGCAGTTTCACCTGCATAAGTGTCGATCCCGTGGGAATATCGGGATAAAAATTATCCTATGTCAAATTTCATCTAAATCGTTTCAACGGTTTAAGCGTTAAGAGGTAACAGACAGACAGACATACTTTTGCATTTATAATATTAGCATAGATAAAACGCGAGATTACTTACAAACTTACAATAGTACTAGCCTCTAAAGTACTAGCCGATAATATTATTTCTACTTATAAAAGTGCACCTTTGTCACATAGTTCTGAGGGACGCACTATGGTTCGTGTAGAACAAGCTAGCTGGACAAAATTATTTGTTTCGATTTTTATTCGTAAATGAGGGTATCAAGCATAGATTTATGGATCTTAATACTTTTTTGAGGACCATTGGTCGTTTGAGCAGTAATAGTGAATAAAAATAATAGTATAGTGAAATAAAAACACAATATTATTTTAAACAATTTTTAAAAATAATGTATCTATTAAGACTGTGCCGACCGTACAGTGGCGCCCTCATCGTTTGTTTGGATAATTTATACAATTTAGAACGAAAATGCAGAAAATAAGCACGTTAAGTTGTGCTTCACAAGATTATACGTTAATATTATTAGAAACGGTAGTTTTATATTGTTTAGTTTCATTATAATCCTTAAAACGGATAAAAGTGGCCACTATATTCCGTTTCTAAATTGTATGAAATAACCAAACAAACGATGAGGGCGCCACTGTGCGGTCGGCACAGTCTTAATGTAGCTATAAAATCTAATAACAGATACATCAAATACTTAACAACTAAATCTGTCACTCGTTATCATCAGATGAATCATCCCTTGAATAGCCATGGTCATGAGTGGCAGAACTATGAAAACTAGAAACTATATTATCATTTTGTTCCTTACAGCTAGGTTGACCTATTAAATCTAGGACTTCGGTACGAAGCTATTTTCTTCCGAGGAACTTCTCTTAAACCATTTATTACAGGGTTAGATATTATCAATAACTTATTAAGACTATGCCAACCGCAAAGTGGCGCCCTCATCGTTTGTTTGGTTATTTCATACAATTTAGAATGAAAATGCAGAAAATAAGCACGTTAAATTGTGCTTCACAAGATTATACGTTAATATTATTAGAAACGGTAGTTTTACATTGTTTAGTTTTATTATAATCCTTCAAACGGAATATAGTGGCCACTTTTATCCGTTTTAAGGATTATAATAAAACTAAACAATATAAAACTACCACTTCTAATAATACACACATCAAAAGTGTCTAGGGATCAAGCATTTTTATGCGGATTTCTTGAGATTGAGATGTGGCTTTGTAATAAATTTATGATTTTATAAATTTATATGGATCCTTTTTGGTGCATTTCATAATTTGAATCAGGAACTGTGAATCAAATTCGAGTAAAAGATGAAAATCAGCTGTCAATATTTTCCCTATAAAAACATACAACGCATTGAAGACATTATTAGTGCTACTGTTTCCCTACTACTGATTAAAACCAACGTTATTATGGAGCGGCGACGTCATTTAAGCAGGGAAGAAATGCTCAGAGCCGTGGGAATGATAGAAGCTGGTTCCCGGCAACGTACTGTGGCTTTAGCTCTGAATACAAGTCAGAGTGTTATCAGTCGACTTTGGACACGTTACCGAAGCACTGGTACCGTGGCTGAGCGCCATGGAGGACGGTATCGCTGCACCACACGGAGACAAGACCGATACATTCAAATCTTAACTCGAAGAGCTCCAACAATAACCGCCATGATGTTAGCCGTGAGGCTTCATCACTCTTCAGGGAACTTAATTAGCGACCAAACAGTCAGAAACCGCTTGCATGAAGTGAACCTTCATTTCCGAAGACCGCTACGGGTACCACCTATAGCAATGCACAATCGTAGGATTCGATATCAATGGGCTCTTGAACACAGAAATTGGGCAGAAGAACAATGGCGTTTCGTGTGCTTTTCTGATGAGTCTCGTTTTGGTATGAGACCGGATACAAGACGTATACGACACTGGAGAACCCCTGGACGCCAACAGCGATTAAAATCCTGCCAGGAAGTCCATCCTTATAGTGGTGGAACCATCATGGTATGGGCGGGTATTTGGATCGGCGGAAGAACTGAGTTGAATTGGATCAGAGGCAACCTCAACGCTCAAATTTATGCTGAGACGATTGTATCAGACGTCATCGTTCCTCTACAAGTGCAAATCGGTCCCTTATTTCAGTTAATGCATGATAATGCACGACCGCACACCGCAAGAGTTGTAAGACAGACTCTCGCCGCAGCTAACATCAATGTCCTGCCCTGGCCTGCTCAGTCGCCAGACTTGAACCCGATTGAGCATGCATGGGATATGCTACAGAGAAGAGCTCTGCCGAATATGGAGGGTATCCAGTCGCAAGAAGACCTTTTTTTGTTGTTGCAACGAACATGGGCGGCCATTCCACAGCGTGATTTGGATGAACTCATTTTGAGTATGCCAAACCGATGTTCTTGTGTTGTTAGTGTTCGCGGTAGAAACACGGATTATTAATTGTTTAAGTTACCCAATAAAATTTTAGAGAAAACTGTTATTTCAGTCTTTTTTTCGAACTTTTGTGTTAGTGGTTCAAATGTCAAAAATCCCTTTATTAGGAAAATGGCAAATTTCTTTATTAATGCAAAGGTGACTTGGTTTATCGTTACTGTGACAAACGAAAACACTTTATTTGATGAATCCTTAAAGAAAATTTTAATTAATATCAATCAGGAGAAAAGTTATTGCAAAAATATATGTTGATCCCTAGACACTTTTGATGTGTGTATTAACATATAATATTGTGAAGCACAACTCAACGTGCTTATTTTCTGCATTTTCATTCTTAATTGTATGAAATAACCAAACAAACGATAAGGGCGCCACTCTGCGGTCGGCATAGTCTTAAGTACCTAAATCTCTAGTCGTAGCTATTCGCGATCGTTTTGCATACATAAAATACACGGATTCAAACTCTCAAACTCAAAACTCAAAGCATTTATTTCAATTAAACCATTTACAGGCACTTTTGAATTGTCAAAATTAACTAGTCACTCAGTTAGTCAGAACATTGAAGCTAGTTGCCCATTCCAAAACGTAGATCTCTTGGAGAAGAACGGGCAAGAAACTCCAAGGACACAGGGAAAGATATGTCAACTCCCTTCAGCCACGTCGAATTCCTCTCTAGGAACCGCTCTCGATTTCTTCCACAACTGCTCCACTTTTCAGCCAATTTCGATGAATATTTTGAGATGATGACCTTGACGTCTCTCAGGGACTGCTCCGTAACACCATCAAAATCGTATCTCAAAGATATAAACCGAAAGAGCTCCTTATTCCGCGTTTTCTTCGGGTGTTTTAGCCATTCTTCGAAAAAATCAATTTTTAATACGGTGAAAACTGTTTAAAGAAAAAAAAAATAGCTGTGCAAATAATTCACAATATTTTTTTCTACTAATTGCTACTAGGTACTTGTGAGAATCATATATATTAGATTCTACAGAGTGGGCATGAGTGGACATGTAATTTTTTGACCAATATGGGTGAAAAAGTCGACTTTTATCTGAACATTTAATTTAATCAAATTAAAGAATGAAGTTCCTGTCATAAAAATTAACTAAAACAAAACTACTTACCCTTATGTACACAATTCATCACTAAAACATTATCACAATCACTCTCACTTCTTCTAATGACTTAAATAATGTTATCAATATGGTGTAAAAATGCAAATGAATTCATTCATATAACGGTCCTAGTGAGGGTAATTAAAAAAAATAATAGGTGTATTCCTTATTGTATAGGACTAATGAGTTCGTATTATTAATTACAAGCTGCGCCCCGCGGTTTCACCCGCGTAAGTTTCGATCTCGTGGGAATATCGGGATAAAAAGTATCCTATGTGTTATTCTGATGTATAAACTATATTACTGTAAAGTTTCATTAAAATCCGTTCAGTAGTTTTTGCGTGAAAGAGTAACAAACATCCATCCATCCATCCTCACAAACTTTCGCATTTATAATATTATAGTAGGAAGTACTAGGAATTGAAGAGTTGTGTCAGAGTGGGACGGCACGCAATCCGACACGACCGGAGAAAGAGCAGGCGCAGGACCGAGGCACGGGAGTATTACACCGCCAGAGATTACTTACTGACAGACCAGAAAGTAACAAATTACAGTAATCCCGGAAGCCTACTATGATATTTTATAAAATTTCCTATCATAATAATTGCATAATTCTCAAAGTAAATTTAAAAATAATAAATACAGGGTATAATAAACCAATGCAATCTAAAATTATCAAAGAAAAGCGGGTCATGAAGTACCAATAATCATAAAGGATCGAAACTGTATGACATTAAAGGGAATACAGTCACGATTTAAAGCTTTAAGAGAGAAAATATTGCCAAACATTTCGACCGAAAATTGATAAAATAAGAACCAATAAATAAACTTTATTGTGTGTTTATAGCTGATTATTTTAAACAAACGCTTAACAAACGTAACGAGATGAGCCGCGGAATTGCTAATGCCTTATTGTAGACAATTACCATTTATAGTCTTCATTTACGAGGGGTTTTAGCAGAAACAATTTAGATGATTACTATCTTAATGCGTTTTTAGGGTTCCGCACTCAAAGGGTTGCCAAGCATAACCAGCCTATAGTGTTCCCACTGCCGAGTCACATGCAAAATTAAATGACCCTCCTCTATGTGAGAGGGAGCGGGCTGTAATAAAAATTTTGACGTGTAAAAGTGTCTGTATATAAACCTACTTACAGAAATAAATCATTTATCATTTATTTGCTTATCTACCACGCATGCTCAGTGCGGGTTGGTAAATGTCACACGTCGTCGAATTTTTGGTTCTAGAACATTGTCTTAGTTTCGAGAGCAGTAGTTATGAAATAATTTGAATAAAGTAAAGCGACTGGTGTGGGTTCGAACTCATCATCATCTGCCTAGTCTTTTCCCAACTATGTTGGGGTCGGCTTCCAGTCTAACAGGATGCAGCTGAATACCAGTGTTTTACATGGAGCGACTGCCTATCTGACCTCCACAACCCAGCTACTGGCTAATACGATATCCCTTGGTAAGACTGGTTGTAAGACTTTCGGGCTTCTGACTACCGGTAACGCATGTCAAAGATCCACGAATGACAGCCGGGACCAACGGCTTAACGTGCTTTCCGAGGCACGGAGAGGTCTCGGTATGTAAAGATGGTCACCCATCCATAGACCAACCACGGCAAGCGTAGCTTAACCTGATCGATCGACCTTTGCGGCTGTTATTATTTAGCCACGGGCCCCTCCCCGTTTTTTTTTTTTTTTTTTTTTTTTTTTGGTGTGGGTTCGAACTCACGACCTAGTCGTAAATCGCGGCCGGTACCACTGTGCCGCCACTACTCTCAAAGGGTGCCAGCGGGACCGTATTACTAAGACTCCGCCGTCTGTTCGTCCGTCTGTCTGTCACAGAGCTGTATCTTTTGAACTGTAATAGGTAGACATTTGAAAAATTCCCAGAGTGTGTACTACTAGGGGTGTTAAACAACAAATATTAAAAATAAAAAAGTTAACCATTATATTATGTCTTCATAAAAGAAACGTGCTTATGTTTAAAGTAAACTATTTTTAAAATATGTAGTGTTTAATATTTAATTGTACGGTGGTACGGAAGTACGGAATCCTTTGGAAGCGAATCCGAGTTGCACTTACCCGTTTTTTTATGTTGGTTTAAAATTAAAAATATATCGTTTATAAGCTAAAGACAGACTTAAAACTTTTCTAGGCTTCGTTCAGATGATTCAGCTCACGAAATAAATATTTATTTTGTGAGTTAGCTACGTATTTTGAATTTTCAGTATTTTTTTTACATAGAAAAATACATAAAGATACGACATATCATATTGTGTCATTGTGTTTCGAACCGGAGTTACCGACATAGCTTGAAAAGTAAACACACTGAAGTGGCAGTGTGCTGACCATGTAAGGACCGATGGCTGGTGGAGCAGACGAGTCCTGGAGCGGAGACCACGTATCGACAAGCGTAGTGTGGGACGCTCCCCAGCTAGATAGAAGGATGACGTTAAGAAAGTGGCTGGGACAGACTGGATGTGGAAGGCGGAGGACAGGGATTTGTGGCGCAGCCCTGTGCCCAGCAGTGGACTGCGATAGGTCGAGTTGATCATTATTAACAAGTGATCCAGTAAACCAACTTATTATGGTTATTTCCCTTTTCGATCGTACATTTTGTGAACTATGTCCAAAGAGTATTTCGCATCGCAAAACCTTTTCGGAGGCTTTTTTAAATAAACTTTTTAAATCTCGTTCGTTCCGAATTTTATTAGGGTTCTGGTAACCCGTTAGTCAGAAAGTTCTAGTCAATTGAACTTCGTTTTTGTTAGTGACGCGTTATAACACGATTATGCGACCGATTGAGTTAATAAGTCTGTATAATGTTGACTTTTGTACTGGAATCTTCATTAAGGTGAAGGTTGCTTGGAAAGCTTCCTCCTCTTTGAAAGGGCGTTAGCCTTTGGGGCTGTTGGTTTTTAAGTATTCATAGACATTCCTTATCTATATTATCTAATTGCAGTAAGACAATGCAAGCTGATTATTATAATGTTATTATTATTAATGGAGTCCGCAAGACGTGACTAAAAGATTGAAGATAATTATTATGAATTCATGTAGCCGTGAAGGTACATTACATAAGTTGCTGTCAATTTATAATTGTTGTTGCTGATGTGCGGTTAGCTGTACCGTTACAGGTCTTAGAATGATTAATTCTTAGAAAAAGTGTAGGTATTACAAAATAAAGAAACCTTTCTACCACTGAAATTAAATTCTTTAAAGTCACATCTTACTCTTTAAAATAACTTTCAAATAAATACTCTCCAATAATTCCAACGCTATCGCAAAAACCAATTCCAAGAAGTTACTCCACGAATCAACTACGGAATTTGTACTGAAACGAAAAATTATTTCATGTATTTCAGACGTCGGCTTAGCTTAGTGCCGCCACCTAGCGATACTTCGATTTCTATTTCACTATCGAAGTTGAATGCGAACAACTTTTAGCTCTCTGTGTGGAAAAAACGCGCGAGCATTTTATCAAGCGTGCTAGGATCTGTAGGTTTTTTTTTTGTTAAGCCGATAAAGTTGGCCGTTTTTTCCGGAATTGTATCTATACGGAATGTTTTTATTGTTCGGATTTGATGCGGCAGGCTGTGGTTTTGATACTCTAAATGTATTTTCGTTTTTTTTTATAGGATTTTGATCCGCTCAATTTTAAGTTGTACAATGTAGTGTTGGCCCAGTGATAATAGCTCCAACTAACGAGTTGTAGGCCGTGAGTTCAAACACAGGCGGGCGCTTTACTTTGTGTAAATAATTTATTTATTTATTTAAATAACATGGGAGACTTACAGCTAAAACAAACAGATCAAGGACAGTATATTAGTATGAAAGCCAATTACAGGTCTCCACCTATAAAATACAGAGAAGAAAAAGTAAATTCTAAGGACATTCACAACAAGTTACTATAAACTACAGCATAATTACTATGTTGCTCGAATACTCGCACTGCATAAGCATAACAACCACCATAACAAAATGAACTACAAGAAAAAGTTACGGCTTAAGCACTTCCTAGCTGACGACACACTAGTTACAAACGGATCTATATCGTACTGTTTACAAAACTTGTTAAAATTTCTGCTTGCACGCACAATGTCTTTATTTGGTGATTTTCATCACCACTGCTCTCAAAATTACGAAGAAAAACACCATAAGGAAACAGCATCTCCTAAAACTAAAAATTCGAAGATATGTAACATCTACGCAAATAAAATTGACTTTGACTTTGACTTTGACTTCCAACCCGCGCTGGACCCGCTTGGTAGGTAGATTATAGTCCAATCCCTCTAGAAGAGAGAACGTCTGTCTCAGCAGAGTGGGAACATTTTATTTTAAGCTGAGTATGTTAATGCAGTGTCACAATTGATTAAAAAACAAATAATGACCATAAGTTTTTTGAATTTTAGCAGAATGCTTCACCTCTAAATCACCAAAATGAGACGTATGAAGACGTTGTGACGTTTGATTCTATCTATACTAATACTAATTAATATTATAAAGAGGAAAGATTTGTATGTATGTTTTTAACGAATTGGCTCAAAAAGTACTGTTCCGATTTTAAAAATTCTATCACCATTTGAATGCTACATTATCACTGATTAATATAGGCTTTTTCTTCCCACACCAGTGCGAAGCCGGGACGGGCAGCTAGTAGGTATATAAATCACTTGCTGTGGAATGGCGAAGAGAAGATAGCATGTTTTGAGGCACTTTTAAGACCCTCAGCCTCAAAGGGCCTCTACGGAACCCTATAAACAAAATCTACTGCCATTCCGCCAAAACCATTTCAAAATTGGAATTGGCGCACCTCCTAAGCGGATTTTTATGCTGGCAAATATACTACCGCACTCCACTCCAACCTTACATCCTGGTACTAAGGTTCACATTTGTTTGTTTTAGTTGAATTATCAAAGATGTTCTTTTCGAGGCCCGTGCATAGAGAACACAGATTTGAAATAAGGAACTCACGGCTTATCCTATTGAGTGGTAGAAATAGTAGTCTGACCTCCATGGCACACCTGTGTTTTTTTTTTAATACTCGAAAGCGTGTATTGAAGTCGCCAGTATTCATTTTTCTTGTTTATTTTTCATTCAGCAAAACGGAAATTCATTTTTACTTCAACTTTTGACGCTGCAGGCATAGCCTAACTTTTGCGCGGGGATTTCATTTCTTTTTAATTTTATACCTCATACATTGCTCATACAGGACGACAAAAATGTAATTATGCTATAAGAAGCCTGTGAAATCATTTCTTAGGATCAAGAAGAAAAATATTGTTGTATATTGTTTTATCTAATTTTTCAATCGACAGATAATTTTTATTAGTGGAATAAAATTGACATCTGATAGTTTTTGTGTGGAATAACCATTGAGCTATATAACTAGAGAAGCAAACCTCAATAAAATGTGTCAAAAAAGTGTAGCCACTTTATAAACGCGACGACGTAGCTTTGAAACCGCTAAACATTTAAAAGTAAACATATATCTGTCTCACTTACACACGTCGTAAGAATAATACCGTCGCTTAGATTAGACAAAGACCGCAATATAAACATGCAATGACGGGATGGGGTTGCCTACCCATGCGAAATTTTACCCAACATTTTAAGCCATAAAAAGCGTTTTAGGTTAAGTTAAATTATTTTTTAAATATTTGAATTATGTATTTCTTGTTGAATGTGTAATAGAAGTTTATAAATAATGAAAATAATTAAGACATTTTCTTTTTGAATATTTTTTTTTATTATTAATGAAATTGAATGATTTAGTAGGTAGCCAGTCAGTCTCTTTTCTCAGAAATCGGATTATTTCCACCCATTTTTCACGGCGTGCTGCATCTTTAGGCACGCTGCTACGTTGTTATTATTAAAAAATATTTAAAATCGCTTATTCCATAAATTAAAAACTCCCACTAATGTGGGAAACTAAAACTAAGTTTTTAGTGGTAACACTGAACCTAATTTACAAAATTCTACATTTTATTGCGTTTTTACGTTGATATAAACACAGAGACAATTAATTTACGTGTGGAAAGTAATTCCGGTTAATTTATTATGTTTTTGTGATCTTGAATCGCACTCTTTCGCGATATTTTTTGTCACATGTCACTCGGTTGACTTCGGTTGGCGTCACACAGAGCACTGAACTGACGTTAGCTACGCTGATGGCTGTGGCCATCAGCCTAGTGGCAACGCCTTGGTGCGGTAATTGCTAATCTAGTGTAACATATATATCAATGGGAATAACTGTCAAAAATTCAAAACTATTCTTCGGACAAAATTATCTGGCATTGGAAAAATTAGCCCGAAGTGTATTGTTTTTAATTTTATAACTTTTACCATTACACACATTGTCTACATATCATTATCTACTTTATTATTGCAGGTATGCTGCAAGAGATTTTTCATTAAATAAGCATCACCTTTTTATCTATTCTTCTGTTGTCATGTATGTTTATTTAAGTGTGCACATAGTTAAATAAAAAACATTTTGTGTAGCCTATAGACAAATTATTGCATCCACGGAAAATGCATACATAGGCAGGTAAGCAAGCACATCAGAAAATAAAAATGATCCTTATAACATTTCTAGGAAATCTTAATGAATTTCTAGCAAAAGTATTCGTAGTACCACTAATGTACCAAAATGTAATTACAATTGACATTTAAACCTTAATGCGGACAAACGTAATTAATGTCCGCGTTACACACTTTGTCACAGATAGGTGAGCGTCGGCAAAAAAGGTTATCGTCATTAATCCCTTTATTAATGGTCCGTGGGCTACCCTTGTTTTTCTGACCCTACATCGTAATGTCGTGTTTTCTGCTTCATACATTTTATATTTACGTTGTTATTTTGTATTGTGTTGGTGTCACGATCGCAGAATTTCAGGGCGGAGCATATATCAGAAAGATGTGGTCAGGGGTGTGGTACAGACCATCAAACTAAACAACTTTCTCCATGGGACTAACATCGTAATCGAGAAAAAATAACGAACGGTTGACCGTCCCATATATTTGGGTCGAGTAGTTACTGAAGTTTTTTTAGGGTCAGCTGATATTTTTTTGCTACTATTCTGGGTTACCTGCTTATAAGTACCTACATAAGTGACCAAGACTTATTTATTCATGCACATATAAATAGTTTTATAACAAGTATTGCTACAAAACTTAAGTCTGCACTAGACCATAAGCTTAGTATAATTAACCACTTCTGGGCTGATTCGAATTGTAGTTTGTTCTTAGGAGGATGCGTCGCAACTTTTGGGCCAGTTTTGGCGCGATGAGGTGACGTCATTAATTTGTGTGGGTGTATATTGGCACACATTAATGTTTAACTTATCTGACACTTGTCGTAGCGTCAGATTAGGGCAAGTCGTCTGTCGTGAATTAAGCTCTCTTTCAAGAGACATACCTCACATTGTACGTCAGCACATCAAGCTACTACAAACTGTCAAATTTATTTAATAGATTTCAACTTTGTCGCTAAAGCATAAGGTTCATAGTTGATTGGGATTGACAGCTTCGGGTAGCTGTATTCTATTTCTGGCGTTAGATAATTGTTCATAAAGTTATAGGTAGTGTAAGTCAATGATTGTCTCAGAGAGATAAAATTGGACACTGTTGTCCTATTTTATCCAGTCGGAGCGTAGCTGATGTAAAGATTAAAGCCTATTTGGTACTTAAATGCAACCTTTACGAATACTTTGAAAATAAGATGGCAGAAATACGAGACAAACATTGATTTATAAAAAAAAATATGGAAGAAAATGCTATGCATGAGATTTGGCTGACAAGCCAATTTACGAGGATAAAAAATGTAAATACGTAGAACCACTAGGAATATTTACTGAAGTAATATGATTAACTGTGGTTTCATTTACTCGTTCCGGTAGTGAGAGCTCGTAAAGTTCTCACATTACTGACTACTGTATTGGAATAACATTTTCGTTACAAAAATTGTAGGTACTAAAAAAATGAATAAAAAAATAGAATTTTAAATAGAATTTTAAAGCTCTTTTTTCGATAAACGATCCACTCTTTGTGGTCGCCAAACTCCAAATTCTGCTAAAATATAAACGAAAAGTGGTGAAACTTTAAACACTCCGCTTTGACTGATTTCTCCAAAAAAAAAAGTAGAAATGAATCCCACTTTTTATTTTTTTTTAAACCAGCTATTTTTACCCCAAAAACCATTTATTTCCCGCAGTAATATTAAAATGAACGCGGCTAAACTTTGCCAGTTATAAAAAATCATAAATAATTAAAAAAGTCCGAGGGAGAATACTCCTTAAATGAAATATAGGACGAACGCATCCCAACTTTGAATTTCGAACATTATTTGAGTAGACCAGTTTAGGGTTTAAACACACTTGAGGTAAAATTGCATTTGAAAGGGTTTTGCGAAGTTATTTTTGTTTTTTTTTTTGACGTGATAACATCTTTTAAATCGATGAACACCGGCTGCACGCACGAAAAAGTGTCACGTTCCGCCTGAGCCTGAGCGTGCAAGCGAGAGCGTGGAACAAGCGATAGAGAGGCACGATCGGCCCATGCGTTGGCTTGTGACACATTTGAGTCATTTTCAAAAAAAATGTACTTTCTCTCATAATGTGTAGTTCTCGCTAAAAAATCACGTAATATTATGAGCTTGTTGCCGATTTCTTGAATTCGTTTTGTTCTAAACATTATTTATAATTTGAACTCATCAATTTGCGATGAAGTCTCACAATTCAGATTCAGGTGTATAATAAAACTGCTTGCTTCGTAACAATGATTATATTATTTCAACCAATCACTCTTGCTTATGATCTTACACAATTTTTTTTATAAAGTATATTGCTAACAATATGCATAGCTGTTAACGCACAGATAATTTTGAACAACCGTCTCGGTCGAGGTAGCCGATCAGAATGTCACTTTTTTAAAAATCACCGACCACGTGCATTTTGTTCCGGACTGAACAAAATGTATCCATCAATCTGTTCGTTCACCATAGACTAACAAAGTGATGGCATTCTGAATCGACTAACTTACTAAATACCGATAAAAACATAAATCAAATACAATCATCGAATAAATTGAATATGAATATTGGTAAAAAATAAACTAAATAAACTAAAAATTTGTAGAATAATATTAAATAATCATGAATTCATTACATTCGGCCGTCCGACTACGTGCGATCTCCTGACGCACGGTATATAATCATGTAGAATAATTATTTTATGAATTCAAATAAGTACTATCAAAATTATTAAGTTTCATGTGAATCAACTGTAAACTAAACATATTTGTATATATATTTTATATCTATTAATAAATCATTACATTCGGCTATTATTTGGACGCAGATTGACTTTGTGGCAGTTCATTGTCACTTTTATTACTTTCGCTGTCAGACGTACTACTACTATTAGCCACTGCATCTACATTATCATTTTGTTCGGACACATTTATATTGATCCATGGTCGAATCCTGTCTACTGCTACTACACTATCGAATTTATTCTTGCGTTTACTAAAACCAGGTATTTCGGTAATTTTATACCTATCATTGCCCAAAACTTCTGCTATTTTGAAGGGGCCTATAAATTTTGACATCAACTTTGTACTATTACCTTTATTATTAAAATTAGTTCTAGTTATTTTAATTAAATCCCCTTCCTTATAAGTTGGGGCAGGAACTCTATCTTGATCGTAGTTTTGTTTTTGTTTAATCTGACTAGATTCGATATTTGTACGTACTTCTTGCCTTACTTCTGTAAAATTAGGATTGGGCTCATTAATGACATCTAACATATTACTTAGGCTATCTTTCAATCTGGTTCCAAATAATGCTTCAGTAGCTGTTTTCCGAGTGGTGGAATTTGTGGAATTATTTATTCCCAACTGGATTTTGCCTAGACACATGTCCCAGTTCCGTTCATCGTCACCGTCAGAATATTTTGCAAGTGAACTTAATATCGTTTGGTTATATCTTTCGGCTTGGCCGTTGGCTCTGGGACATGCGACAGCATTCAAAACATGTTTAATACCATGAGTATCACAAAATGATTTAAAAGTTGCTGAAGTGAAAGAGGTACCTCGGTCCGATATTATTCGGGATGGTAGACCAAAGTCATAAAATATATTTAATAATACCTTAACCGTTGTTTTTGTTTTTGTATCTTTAACAGCTCTTACAAACAAATATTTGGTAAATCCATCCACTATGGTGAGAATGTAAACATTGCCGTTCTTGCTTTTGACAAATGGACCCAAGTGGTCAATGTGAATGGTGTGGAACGGAATGCTTACTTTTTCTATGGGGTACAACTGGCCATTCTTATGTCGTGATGTATTATCCTTATTGTAGGCGCACTTAATACAAGACTTTACATACTTTTTAACAAATCTACGTAACTTAGGAAACCAGAAAACAGATTGAATTCTCTCGGTTGTCTTTGATACACCTAAATGACCAGCGTCATCGTGGTTTGATTTACATACTTGCCATCGAGCATTGCGAGGGATTACTAAACAAAGCTTATCATCAACTCTCCTATACACTCTACTATTCTTAACTACATACTTATTTTTAATTTCTTTAGCTTCTTCATCTGACTCAGGTTTAAGAATTTTATGTATTCGGGATATATCAGGATCTGTCATTTGTAAAGTTAAGAGCCAGTTATCAGTTTCGATACTATAGACTGTGACTGTAGAATTATCGATATCATTGGGTGTTAATTTTGTGTTACGGCTCAGTGCGTCTACATGAGCCATACGGACGCCTGGACGGTACTCTATACTAAAATTGAATTCGCTTATTAAAAGCCACCACCTAGCTATTCGGGGTATTAAGTCGCGTTTAGTTAATGTAGTTCGAAGGGCGTTACAGTCTGTCACAATTTTGAACTCTATCCCCAACAAATATACTCTAAATTTCTTTAATGAACATACAATTGCAAGGGTCTCAAGTTCATAAGAGTGCAAGTGGCGCTCCTCGGGAGTGGTTTGCCGGCTAAAATAAGCTATTGGTTTGAGAGCGCGTGGCTCCGGCTGCCATTGCATCAATATCCCGCCCACGCCTAAAGAACTTGCATCCGTATGCAACTCAGTTTCAAAATTAGGGTTGTATAGCGCTAAAATTGGTCGGTCAATTAACTTGTCTTTTAGGGTAGTAAACGAATGGGATTCTGCATCTGTCCATTTAAAAAAATAGCCCTTTTTGAGTAAATTTGTTAGAGGCCTAGCTATTTCTCCGAAACTTTTGATAAATTTTCTAAAATATCCTGCTAGTCCCAAAAACTGACGGACTTCATGTACGTTCTGGGGAACAGGAAACTCTTTAACAGCTAAAATTTTATTTTCGTTAGGGCGTATGCCTTCAGCAGAAATTTCATAGCCTAAATAGTCAAGGGAATTATTGAAGAACCGGCATTTAGATAATTTTAAAGTAAGCCCATTCTGCCGCAACAACTTCAAAACATTTTCCAACCTCTCAAATCCCTCCTCCAAGGTAACCGATGGCACAAGAATGTCATCCAAGTAAGCTAAAGCCGATTCATGACGTTTATTACCTAGCATCGTATTCATTAATCTCTGGAATACGGCTGGGGCATTCGCAAGACCAAAAGGCATCCTTTTAAATTCGTAATGCCCATCTGGCGTTATGAATGCAGTTAGCGGACGACTCTCTTCTGCCACTGGAACCTGATAGTATCCAGAAGCCAGATCTAGGGATGTGAAGAATCTATTGCCACTAAGGTTTGTCAACTGATCGTCGATTATCGGCAAAGGGAACCAATCCTTCCTAGTCTTATTATTGAGAGCCCTATAATCGACACATAAGCGCTGTTCCCCTGTCTTCTTCCTCACCAATAGAATAGGGCTAGCATAATTTGAATTAGACTCTTGTATAATGTTATTGTGCAACAAATCATCTATGATCTCCCTAACCTGACCTCTTTCCGAAAATGATAATCTGTACGGTCGGTAAACTACGGGTTTATCATCTAATAAGTCTATTTTCATTTCAGTTGAGTCGACACAACCAATCTCTCCAAGATTGAATGCAAAGCAATCACGATAACTGAGTATAAGTGAATGAAGTCTACCTAATGTCTCTTTGTCAATTTGGGGACCAACTTTTATGTCAGATATTAGCAAAGGTTCGTATTCCGAATTATCTTTCGTTACTCTATTTGTATAGGTGGTGCTTTTCTCAACAATACAAGTTCCTTTAGCAATAGGACATTTCTTGGATAATGTAAGGTTTTGACCAGATAAATTAGTCACAGGCAAATAACACTTCCCATCAACAACCCTATAAACCCCTTGGTGCAAATAATGCTCTTTTTTAGGCTCACAATTGTAGTAACCTTCAATATAAATATCTCCACTGAAGCCAACATCGGATGTGGTAACTTCAACTAATCCTGACAATGGAATATCAGTATTGTTATCAAAGTTTAACTTTAAACGCTTCACCGGCTGTATTATGGTATCGGTATCGGGGCTCTGGTAAAACGTTAACTGATGGCTGTTCTTAAATACTGTTACGCAGGGAAGTTCAGTAACATTTTGACCTATAAGTAAAGCTGTCTGGAGGAACTGTTCGCTAACTACTAATACCTCTACGTTAACCTCAACTTCATCTAATTTCAGATCAACATTGCTCCTATATACTGGAAAAACTTTAGAGTTCCCGAATCCTTTGATTACTGGCAACTCTGTTAAATTCTTAGCTAAATTCAGACTTTCAGCATCAGATTCTCTAATTAAACTACATTCGCTGCCAAAATCGATAAAAGCAAATAAAGATTTATCGTTTACCGTAACGGTTTTGTAAAATTTATCGCTGTTGTTATTGAAGGTAGATATAGTCAAAATTTTTCGATCCTGGATATTTGTCTGTTTGGGTTCGTTTCGTAAGATTAAAGGCTCCAGTTTACAATCATCATTGTTGTGGCCTACCCGATGGCATTTTAAACATTTAGTAAGGGGTTTGGGGCATCGAAAGTAAGGGTGTCCCTTCAAGCGGCAATTGAAACAAATGACCGAATTTTCGCTTGAGGGTGTTGCAGCAGTGTTACCCGGTCGAACTACCATATTATCGTTACGTTTCCTATTGACTGTACTATTTTCTAATATGGGATGCTGGGAGCTTAGGAAATTCAATAAGTCTTCCGGTTCGCGACCAGTCAGTGCCTGTGCACTGCTTCTAATCGATTTATCTAGTATCCCGTGGATAATACAGTCGACGGCCTTTTTGCCTCTTATTTCACATCTATGTAACAACGTTAACTTATCGTAGAAGTACTCACGCAAACTTTCGCTACTACGAGTAGTGCGAGCTAACATTTCCTCGAGCAGCCGACCATAATTTTGCTCATTCGGGAAAGCTCTTATGAGTTTGTCCTGCCACTCTGACCAACTGAAAACAACGCTAGGAAGGGCTTCAAACCACTTCTTTGCCATACCAGAAAGCTTTTGTAGAGCAAAATGTATGGTCTGCTTCTCGTTCCATTCATAGATTACGGCACATTCATTTACTTTCCTAACCCAACAGTCAATATTCTGAGTTTTACTTGACGGATCAAATTCCGGTATAACATTGTTGAGAAAATTGTTATTTAAATTATTTGTCTTGCTCTTATGTTCTTGAAGGCTATTAAACATATCAAGTACCTCTTTAGTAGACCAACCGCCTCTCTCATTGGATCGTCTCTTACTTAAACTCCGTGAACTACGGGGTGACTCACTGCTGGATGAGGAGGAGCTGGACGACTGCTTACGTCTCTTCTTTGATCGCTTTTTGGCTCTCTTAGACTTAGCTGCTGCTTTGGAGGAGGATCGTTTACGTTTTCTTTGGCGCTCATCTCTGCGAGCCTTCAGGAGTCATTGCTTCGTCAGAATTCATACCTCAAAAGAAAAATATCATTGTATTCATGTCAGTATTTCAATTTATTGTTTAAGCGTGTTAAAACATTCTGTAGACATAAGTAGCTTGCTATTGTAGGTACACATGACCTCTAACAACTAAGCGCACATAGCTCAATAGGCATACATAGCCTCTAGTAACTAAAGCACACTTGGCTTCTTATTGTAGGCACACATAACCTCTAACAACTAAGCGCACATGGCTCAATAGGCATACATAGCCTCTAGTAACTAAAGCACACTTGTCTTCCTATTGTAGGCATACATAACCTCTAACAACTAAGCGCACATGGCTCAATAGGCATACATAGCCTCTAGTAACTAAAGCACACTTGGCTTCCTATTGTAGGCACACATAACCTCTAACAACTAAGCGCACATGGCTCAATAGGCATACATAGCCTCTAGTAACTAAAGCACACTTGGCTTCCTATTGTAGGCACACATAACCTCTAACAACTAAGCGCACATGGCTCAATAGGCATACATAGCCTCTAGTAACTAAAGCACACTTTTACGTACCTTAGATTGGGTCCTGATCCCACTTCTGAACTGCGATGAAGTCTCACAATTCAGATTCAGGTGTATAATAAAACTGCTTGCTTCGTAACAATGATTATATTATTTCAACCAATCACTCTTGCTTATGATCTTACACAATTTTTTTTATAAAGTATATTGCTAACAATATGCATAGCTGTTAACGCACAGATAATTTTGAACAACCGTCTCGGTCGAGGTAGCCGATCAGAATGTCACTTTTTTAAAAATCACCGACCACGTGCATTTTGTTCCGGACTGAACAAAATGTATCCATCAATCTGTTCGTTCACCATAGACTAACAAAGTGATGGCATTCTGAATCGACTAACTTACTAAATACCGATAAAAACATAAATCAAATACAATCATCGAATAAATTGAATATGAATATTGGTAAAAAATAAACTAAATAAACTAAAAATTTGTAGAATAATATTAAATAATCATCAATTCATTACAAATTTATACTCCAAATACCCACTACATTCTATTTTAATAAAAAAATTGCAAAATAAAAACGAAGAATCTTATTCCTTTCCTATACATTTCTGTTTGTCTCACTTAAGCTCTTGACAGCAAAAATATTAACTGACGCCAATTTTAATGAAATATGATTAATTTTAGTACGGGGTATATTAATGAAGGTATTGATCTATCGAAACAAAAATATATTTGAATAAAACGTTAAACTGAAATTAAAAAAAAATGAATTTAAAGACATGTCCACTTTTGTAGTACTTTGTGTAACACCACTGTGTAACATCGAAATCGTGTTACATTTGATTTACTTTGAACGCTTCTCTAGTTCATTTAGCAGTGGCAACGCAATATGCAACTACCAACCTAATAAAATAACAACGCATCCATCTTGTTTTTCTGACATTTAGATTTGACTGTGATCCTCGATTTTTGTCGCAAAATATTTTCCTCCGACTAACGTGGATTTAATAGGTACGTACCAATAAATAACTCAAAAACTTTATATATGCATGTGACTTCGTATACTAATGAGAGAATCCAACTGAAATTAAATGATTCTAGTGAGATATTTGCCTGTAATTTGCTTGACATTATTTTGACGCCGCGTAATGTTGTTATTTTGTGTAACATTGTGTAACGTTACACAAAGTAAACGGTATAAAGCTGTGTGTATATTGCAAGAATCCAGTGTTTTTAACCGACTTTTCAAAAATAGGTTCCGTTAATTCCACTGTTTTTTTTACATACCTATTATGATGTAATATATACATGAATTTTATTATGAATCGATTTTGTGATTATTTTTTGTTCAAAATTTTTTTTTTTTTTTGTTAATGAAATACCCAAAAAGGGGTCATTGTACTCACCATTATGAACAATTTTAGCTACGATACTATGGGACCAACACTGAAATTGCGAAAAAATATCATTTGATCTATGCAATTTGTCGAAATGTGAACACAAAGTATGGCACAGCTGCTTTTTTTCCGGATTTCATGATTGGTACCATAGTAAAGATTGTTAATAATAATGAGTAGAATGTCCCCTTGTCGGGTATTGCGTAGGTATACAAAAATAACGTAGTGTTTACTGCAACTGCAAGGGTGATCATGTCACAAATTTTAAATACAATCTTTGTTTTTGTTCACATAAAACCCGAAAAGGGGTCATTATACTCATCATATTGAACAACTTTTACTAAATAGGACCAACCCTAAAATCACGAGAAAACCATCTGCTGTTCCACACATTTTGACGATTGTGAACCTAAATGTACGGAATAGCTGATTGTTTTTGCGATTTCAGGGTTGGTTCTATAATAAAAGTTCTTCAAAATGTTGACTACAATGACTCCTTTTCGGGTTTACGATTCAAACTTAATAAAGATACAATACAACCCAGACCTAGTTTTTTTTTTTTTAGTTTCCTCTCAATAATAGCCATTACAAGACGGGTGGAAAACGGCAATATGAACTACTCTTTATAATGTCTTTTGTGTAACATTATGATCCAATATGTAACGAACAATTTGAATTCCCTTGTGTTTCTTTTGTGTAACGTACAATTATTTTGAAAATAGCTCATTTATTCATCAATGTTTCTTTATGACGTTATCACGTAAAACTATCGTCCGTAAACCGACTTAACAGACAACTAATTTTTTTTTTTTTAATTAAATATTCAGCTGGTCTATTCCGTAAAAATGTCACCTTTAAAACTTGTCAGTTGGGGCTGGTCATCTCTTAGCTGCCTCGGCTTATTTTTAATTATTTCAGTTTTGTTACTACACACATCAAAAGTGTCTAGGGATCAAGCATTTTTATGCGGATTTCTTGAGATTGAGATGTGGCTTTGTAATAAATTTATGATTTTATAAATTTACTAGCTGCGCCCCGCGGTTTCACCCGCGTAAGTTTCGATCCCGTGGGAATATCGGGATAAAAAGTATCCTATGTGTTATTCTGATGTATAAGCTATATTACTGTAAAGTTTCATCAAAATCCGTTCAGTAGTTTTCGCGTGAAAGAGTAACAAACATCCATACATCCATACATACAAACTTTCGCATTTATAATATTAGTAGGATGTGGATCCTTTTTGGTGCATTTCATAATTTGAATCAGGAACTGTGAATCAAATTCGAGTAAAAGATGAAAATCAGCTGTCAATATTTTCCCTATAAAAACATACAACGCATTGAAGACATTATTAGTGCTACTGTTTCCCTACTACTGATTAAAACCAACGTTATTATGGAGCGGCGACGTCATTTAAGCAGGGAAGAAATGCTCAGAGCCGTGGGAATGATAGAAGCTGGTTCCCGGCAACGTACTGTGGCTTTAGCTCTGAATACAAGTCAGAGTGTTATCAGTCGACTTTGGACACGTTACCGAAGCACTGGTACCGTGGCTGAGCGCCATGGAGGACGGTATCGCTGCACCACACGGAGACAAGACCGATACATTCAAATCTTAACTCGAAGAGCTCCAACAATAACCGCCATGATGTTAGCCGTGAGGCTTCATCACTCTTCAGGGAACTTAATTAGCGACCAAACAGTCAGAAACCGCTTGCATGAAGTGAACCTTCATTCCCGAAGACCGCTACGGGTACCACCTATAGCAATGCACAATCGTAGGATTCGATATCAATGGGCTCTTGAACACAGAAATTGGGCAGAAGAACAATGGCGTTTCGTGTGCTTTTCTGATGAGTCTCGTTTTGGTATGAGACCGGATACAAGACGTATACGACACTGGAGAACCCCTGGACGCCAACAGCGATTAAAATCCTGCCAGGAAGTCCATCCTTATAGTGGTGGAACCATCATGGTATGGGCGGGTATTTGGATCGGCGGAAGAACTGAGTTGATTTGGATCAGAGGCAACCTCAACGCTCAAATTTATGCTGAGACGATTGTATCAGACGTCATCGTTCCTCTACAAGTGCAAATCGGTCCCTTATTTCAGTACATGCATGATAATGCACGACCGCACACCGCAAGAGTTGTAAGACAGACTCTCGCCGCAGCTAACATCAATGTCCTGCCCTGGCCTGCTCAGTCGCCAGACTTGAACCCGATTGAGCATGCATGGGATATGCTACAGAGAAGAGCTCTGCCGAATATGGAGGGTATCCAGTCGCAAGAAGACCTTTTTTTGTTGTTGCAACGAACATGGGCGGCCATTCCACAGCGTGATTTGGATGAACTCATTTTGAGTATGCCAAACCGATGTTCTTGTGTTGTTAGTGTTCGCGGTAGAAACACGGATTATTAATTGTTTAAGTTACCCAATAAAATTTTAGAGAAAACTGTTATTTCAGTCTTTTTTTCGAACTTTTGTGTTAGTGGTTCAAATGTCAAAAATCCCTTTATTAGGAAAATGGCAAATTTCTTTATTAATGCAAAGGTGACTTGGTTTATCGTTACTGTGACAAACGAAAACACTTTATTTGATGAATCCTTAAAGAAAATTTTAATTAATATCAATCAGGAGAAAAGTTATTGCAAAAATATATGTTGATCCCTAGACACTTTTGATGTGTGTATTTGCTGTATTCTGGACGCTTTTAACGCGTCCGTTTTTTTTTCCATCGTTCTCAAATCCTATCCTACTTCCTACTAATATTATACATGCGAAAGTTTGTGAGGATGGATGGATGGATGTTTGTTACTCTTTCACGCAAAAACTACTGAACGGATTTTGATGAAACTGTACAGTAATATAGCTTATATATACATCAGAATAACACATAGGATACTTTTTATCCCGATATTCCCACGGGACCGAAACTTACGCGGGTGAAACCGCGGGGCGCAGCTAGTATTGTTATAAATTCATCATTAATGATGTACGCAGCTAGTATTGTTATAAATTCATCATTAATGGAAGTAACTTTTATTTTTAAAAGAGTGTCCATGGAGTTTCTTGCCCGTTTTTTTTCCACAGGTACCAACTATGCTTTGGAATGGGCAACTTAGCTTCGTATTTTCCGATTGACCGACTTCTTGACAATTCAAATGTGCCTGTAAATGGTATAAGTTTTGACAGCTCACTTCACCTAAGTTTTTGAGGTGAGACTTCCGCAGAATTGATCGAGAGTACAAAGTTGTGGGTGTAATCATTTGCATAGTTTTTGCTAAGATATGGCTACTTTTTCTCTATTTTGATGACTGTCTTTTAGCTCATAATGTTATTGGGAATTGATGTGACAAAGTTTGCAAGCATTGTCTTTATCTGTAATGTCAACATACTGTGACAAATACGTTTATTAAGCTTGGTGATTATGGAAATTTGGCTGTTTTATACGTAACACGTATATTTTACTTATAATAAGATATATAGACGCCAGAAAATCAAGCTACCCGAAAGTGTAAAATTTTCCCAATCAACTTTGAACCTAACGCTTTAGCGATAAAGTTGAAAATCTATTAAAGAAAGACAGATTGTATAGTAGCTTTATGGGCTGGCGTCTGTACAAGAAGAAAGAATTACATAGATAACATTCCAATTACATTTTTTGTAGAATAAAATAATGTATGTGTTTACATTCAATTGTTATGATTGGCACTAAATCAAACTTATAAGATGACAATAATAATTGATTATTGTCGCAATGCCAAAAACTCTTCTCAAACAATCAGGAATTGAGCATTGATCCGTCACTATGCTTAAGCAGTTGCTAGCATTAAGTGCCAAAGCACACACGCCACTTTTAGAATCGGCGATCTACGATTTTCCGACTGTATCGATGAATTTAGCTTCTAAAAAGCCGATCGCCGATGCTAAAGTAGCGTGTGTGTTTTGGCCCTAAACTACGGTTTTCTAAAAGAGCGGTGGCCGCCATATAACGTCCGCAGCTGTCAGGTAATGATGGAAGCGGGGTTGACTTTGGTGTCAAAAAACGCTCAATAGGAAAGCAGACAAACTTACTTTCATAAATAATGTTAAATAGGCTCAATCGGGACTTTATAATAAAAGAAGTAGTAAACTGTATTAAAATATGTGTACAACAATAATTTACTATATCAACTTATTAAAAGAAACAATGAAATACCCGTAGGGGAGCGCGTCTGTGAGCTGTGTAGTGGAGGGTCCGCAGCGGCCGTCGCGTACCGGGTTCGGTACTCCGGCGACGCTCCGCGCCATCCCCTCGGTCAATCCATGCGCTTACGTGGTGGCCGACAAATGTTTCAGTGACGTCATTCGCCGGTAAATAGCGGACACTTCGTGGTGGTCATCGCTTTCCTAAAAAAACCGTAGTTTAAGCTTAGCTCAAATCCATATGATATTATAACCGTAAATCAGATAAGAAAGCTCACCAAACATAATTGGTTTATCAAAATTAAATATGCTATTTTCCTGTGTCTTTAACAGCAGTGTGAATGCATCAACATAATTTATTTTACTTTATTTATTGGCATATGTATATTGCCAATATATTATTCATTCGCTAGACTAGAGCCATCTCGATCGGATATAATATAATACCGAACTTTTCCTTGTATTTCTTTATTGGCGGCATCACAGATTGCAGAAGCTTCAAGGATGTGCGAAAAGGATATGTTTTAATATCCTACTTCTTACTTTACAAATGTGGAAGTTTGGATTTTTGGTCATACTATTTTACTCGTCAGAATTTTTATGAATATTTATAACTATATCACGCTTTAACGGCTAAATTGATTCGGATGAAATTTGGTAAACGGATAGACAGGTCATGGGTCACTGGTTCGCTATATTTCAATTAGTCTAGGGTGCGAGCGAAACCCCAGTTAACAACCACATCATCATCTACCTACTTAGTAACTTAGTTCAGTCTAACCAGATGCAGCTGAATACCAGTAATTTCATGGAGCGACTGCCTATCTGACTTCTACAACAGAGTAACTTGGTAATACGATACCCCTTGGTAAGAGTGGTTGTCAGACTTTCAGGCTTCTGACTACCCGTAACGACTGTCAAAGATCCACGAATGACAGCCGGGACCAACGGCGTAACGAGCTTTCCGAGGCACAGAGGGGTCTTGGTATGTAAAGATGGTCACCTATCCACAGACCAACCGCGGCAAGCGTAGCTTAACCTGATCAATCGACCTGTGCGGCTGTTATTATTTAGCCTCGGGCTAGTTAACAACTGTGTATATGGTTATAGCAATAAATCATTAAATTCAACTGATATTCCTATAGTCTGTGCTGACCCTCATTTAATTTTTTAAGTAAATCTTACTTATCCTACTTAGTAATCATAATTCATATTATATATGCAAAAGTAAGTTTGTTAGTTTGTTTTCACGCTTATACCACTGAACCGATCATCCTGAAATTTTGCATATACGTTGTCAGGTGTATAGAAACGGACATAGGGTACCTTTCATACTGAAAAAAAGTGCTGTTCCCGAGAAAATAACGTTATTATGATAATAGATGGCGCCACGTGTGGTTTCACGGGATCGACATTTATGCGGGTAAAACCGCGGGGCGCAGCTAGTACTTCATATCGACACCTGCAATTTAAAACATTGTAACTCACTTTTTAATGTAAATCATTGCAAGTCATAAAAACATATAAAATACATAAGTAAACAACATATTAGTCATACAGCAAAGTAGATAATCCCTTTTTACTTATATTTACAAAATTGGAAGACGACTAGGACTTTATAGGAACAAAGTGAGAATATGTTGAATGTTTAAATCGCTATCCTGAAAAGTAGTGAAAAATGAGTTACAATGTTTTAAATTGCAGGTGTCGATACTTGCTTTCATACTGCAATGCTTACTTAAAACTATATGCTAATTTAGTACATATCGAAGCGACACATCTATTTATGTTTACACAATCTGCGACCATCATGAATGTGACATTCGCCTCCAGATATAATTTTGTTTGTCTACTGCTGGTGACTTGTGATATATTGATTCAAAGTATTTGTGGGTCAAAACTCATGTCGCATGTTAATATGGAAGCTTACAAATAGGTCAGCTTTTGTTAGTAAATTATTGTGTGACTTAGTTTTTTTGCTGGATAAGTGAAAAGTTACCTTTTTGCTATTTGTTATTCATTCTGATAAAAGGCAGTCCTGAAATGATTTTAGTAAAAATTGGGTTGATGAAATGCTGAATCTTCTTTATATAAGTATTGTATAATGAAAAGCATATGTGTGAGCAGATGTACCTAAACTATAAAGCTATCAATTAGCTTAACCGGACTTGCCTATGGGTGCCTCATTAAATCAAGACCTCCAACCAGGGCTTAAAAACCTTAAAAACTAAGGGATTACACGATAAGGATGGAAGATATAATATATTTGGCATAATAACAGATAGTATATTATCACTTGAAATAACGTTCACATGATACAATTTTCATATGCTATAAAAACGTATTACGTACCAGTCTTACCAAGGGGCATCGTATTACCCAGTAACTGGGTTGTGGAGGTCAGATAGGCAGTCGCTCCATGTAAAATACTGGTATTCAGCTGCATCCGGTTATACTGGAGGCCGACCCCAACATAGTTGGGAAAAGGCTAGGCAGATGATGATGCTATAAAAACGTATAACCTAATTTCATGTGATCGAATGTTATATTTCATAAAACCTTCTTTTGCTTTAATAACATTCAGTATAACTTTCATTTCATATAATTTTCAATTTGTATAATGCACTTTTTATAGAACGCTCAGTTGACCTAATTTTCATATTTACTCATTTTCAGCCAACATTTTGTAATGAATAAGTAAATATCAGGATTCATCATAATGTAACCCATCTAACGCAAATAATGCACCAATAATAGAGGGGATCTGGCGCACAGTGGCTGCTTCCGCGGCACGCTCGCCTTTGCGCATTAATAATATTCACTGTTCTAACCTAACCTAACCCAAATGATTAGGTGAGATGGTATCTGATGCAGGGAGGTATATATGGTGCGTTTTTGCTAGCACGAAAATAGCAGGCGGTTAAAATGTAAGTAATCAGTTTTTGCAAGAATATATAAAACAAAGTAGACGTTTCTAAATTATATTAAACGTTACTTATAGATTTTTGACTATTATAAGCTAATTGAATTTGAATTCAAATGTGCATTATAGAAAATATGCATTTAACCTTATAAAATTAGGTCAAATGAAATTATATTAATAATTCACTATATCATTACATCGTTATTATTATTTAATTATTATTAAGTATTTCAAACGTTACACACCCACGCTAAGGCCACTCAGACCTCGGCTTAGGGTGTCGCTGGGGGGAGGGGGGGGGGGGCGGCAAGGGACAAGCTGAATCGGATTAAACTGTTTAGCGGATTGAAACTACGTCGATTTATGCCGCGTTCTAGTCATTTACTTATGACTCAAACAATTAAAGCGTGATTTGAATTTACAGACAATAAAGCTAGCTTATCGAAATTTATTATTATGTATCTAGGAAACATAAATTCATACTCATACTGCTTTTGCTTCGTTTACGTTCTTAAATCAGATGGCGGTATGCCCCAATTGGGCGGAGCACCGCCGTGTTCTCGCAGAGGCGATCGGTTGCGGCGGCGACCTCTCGCGCCCGGCCCTGGTTCAAGCCATGGTCCGGGGCGAGAGGGAGTGGGAGGCAGTCACCTCCTTCTGCGAAGCAGTCATGCTAGCGAAGGAGGTGGCGGGACGGCTGAGGGAGTGGGCCTCACGTCCCAGCCGCCGCGGGAGACGCCCCGGGCGTCGGGAGCCGCGAGACGACTCCCGGCCACCGTAGGCGCGGGCCTGCGGGCGGAGAGTAATGGGTAACTCTCCGTCCGATCAGGACCAGGCCCGTGCCGGACGGCGCGTACGTGTTCCACGCGCGCCTCAAAGAGATGTCAGCATAAGGAAGGGGCCCGTAAGGGCCGAAGCCTGCCGGGGCAACGGGATTGTCCGAAAGGGTTACCGCTACCCCGGAACACAAAGGGCTAAGGAAGGAACACGGGTGGGTTTTAGTCAGTAAGAGTCTGACACTCCCTTCTGCTCCACCCAGAGCGGGAGGGGTCATTGGATGATTTCCCATCCATCAAAAAAAAAAAATGAGGGACAATTCTCGTAATTTTAAGAACGTTCACAGTCTGACCTCAGTCTCAATCTGTCAAAAATACCTCAAATTTCCCTACATTTTGACAAGTTTTTGACATTTGTTTGTCGCCGAGATGAGACTGCGACTAGATTTTGAACGTTTTAAATTACGAGAATTGGCCTTCTGGTCATCCATTCACGCCTTTTTGAAGAACATCACCAATAAGGTCGCTATGTATATATCCTTCTATGACATCCCGGCGCTTCCACTCACATCTGTTTTGTAAATACCTTGTGTTACTCTCCTGTCATTCATCCGTTCAACAGGATCAAATCATCTCAACTTTTTTAAATTTTTGTCACTACATCATTCATCATGATCTGCCTAGCCTTTTCCCAACTACGTTAAGGTCGGCTTCCAGTCTAACCAGATGCAGCTGAATACCAGTGTTTTACATGGAACGAATGCCTATCTGACTTCCACAACTCAGTTACTGGGTAATACGATACCCCTTGGTAAGACTGGTTGTCAGATTTCGGGCTTCTGACTACCCGTGACGACTGTCAAAGATCCACGAATGACAGCCAACGGCTTAGAATAGAATAGAATAGAAATCTATTTATTTATTATGTACACCATTATAAATTACAGACATAAATATAGAAATTTTGCAAAGGGTGACACAATGGGCGGTCTTATCGCTAAAAGCGATCTTTTAAAGACAACCTTTGGATGGATTAAATAGGGGGAGGAGAGACAAATACTGTAGGTAGTCCGTGGTGTACCATTTACAAAATACAATAAAGCTTAACGTGCTGTCCGAGGCACGAAGGGGTTTCGGTATGTAAAGATGGTCACCCATCCACAGACCAACCGCGCCAAGCATAGCTTAACCTGATCGATCGACCTGTCACTACATCATTGATTGTATGTATATGTTTATAGAAAAATATTTTCTCTTTTAACTGAATCTGGAACTACTAAATTCGATAAATATTTTATTGGTTTATTTAAAACTAAGTAGCTATTATTATTAAACGGTTTTATTTAGCTCACCCCGTTTGTTTTATTCTTGGGTCAAATTTAGGAATTCAAATTTCACCCTCTTCCTGTCAACCGATTAATCTGAAATTTGTATACACTTTGGATTTTGGTGACAATACAATTATGTTTATTCATTATCATTATAAATTCAAGATGGCCGCCGCTACAAAATGGCGGATAATTTATGTTTTATTAATCCCATCAATATGGGTATCAAATGAAAGGGGGCAACAAGCAGAATACAATATACTATAAAAAATTGAAATCCAAGATGGCGGCCGCTATAACGTAGGTTTTATCAATCCCATCAATATGGGTATCAAATGAAAGGTCTCAACAAGTAGAATACAATTTACTATGCAAAATTGAAATCTAAGATGGCCGCCGCTACCAAATGGCTGATAACAATTTTTTATCAATCCCACCAATATGGGTATCAAATAAAAGAGCTTGACAAGAAGAATACAGTGCACTATACAACCTCAATATTTAAGATGGGCGCAGCCACTAAATGGCGTATAATAATAAGATTTAAATTTAGAAATTGAATCTGTAATTTAGGTATCTGATTAATCCAGCCTGAATCCACCACCCAAGTCAAGATTTTGTATCGTGTTGAGGACTGTGTGGCGTTAGGGTGGCTAAAAATGATACGTCGTTAGCGGTACACCACCCAAGTTAAGGTGCAAGGTTAAAACGCGCCGAGAACTGTATGGCATTAGGGTGGATAAAAATGATATGTCGTTAGCGTTTTCCCCTCAAGACTCAGGCGCATCTTGTTGTACATAGCCTTGCCCCTTTATTGGACCTCTGGGGGGGTCGACCGTTTAAATGTCCATTACTCGTGGGAACAAAATGGTAAAAAAAAATATAAAAAATACAAACACAAATAAAACAGAAACTGCAACGCAACGTAAACGAAGGCTTCAAAAAGCGAAAGAAAAGTATAAAGCAAAACGAGCTAAAGAAAATGAAGGTGATAGAAATAGTCGATTACAGAAACGACGGGAACAATTAGCGTCAAAAACACCTGAGCAATATGAGGCCAGATTAAAAAAGCAACGTCAGCGATATACACAAATGACGGCGTCAGAAACGCCTGAAGAATATGAAGCCAGGTTAACAAAGCAACGTGAGCGATACACACAGATGATAGCGTCAGAAACGCCTGAAGAATATGAAGTTAGATTAATACAAAGCCGTGAAAGACAAAGACAGCAGTTGGGTTCAGAAACGCCTGAACATCGCGATACGAGGTTAAATAAACAACGAGAGCGTACCCAGCAATGCAGAGCTAATAATCTGCAGGCATTCGAGAATGCTATTAACACAATTTGTATACATGTTTGTGATATTTGTACCAAACGTTGTTATCCTAATCAAGTTCGTACAGTTCGGTACAACGCTACTGCATTAACATACTTACCTGTGGAGTTAACTTCGAAAATATCATTGTTATTATGTTCCCGCTGTCAAACACATGTTACTAGTAATAAAACAACAGCACCACCAAAAGCTTACTGGAATAATCTGGATCCAGGTTCTATACCAGACGTTATTCAAACATTGACACAGGCGGAACAACGTTTGCTGTGCAGAATTATTCCCTTTGTTAAAATCGTGAAATTTAGTGGCATCTATGGGCAGTACGGTTTTCGCGGACAGGCAGTTTTATTTGCCCAAGATATCTTTGAAGTCAGTGAAAGACTGCCTAGTATGCTACCAAGATCTGCAAGCCAGGTAGGCATTATTGTAGTAACCGAACGATTAGAAAATTTAAACATCACCAGGGAATTCACAATATGTCGCGAAAAAGTCTATAGTGCTTTAAGATGGTTAATCAGAAATAACCCGCTTTACAAAGATGTACGTATTGACGACAATGCCCAAATTAGTGACCAGGATTTAGTACGACTTAGTGTGCCCGAATTGTCTGAAGATGAAGGGTCCGAAAGGAATGAAAATGAAATTCGAAATGCATTCAGTACAATTAATAATGTTGCAAGAATTATTCGAGGTTCATGGCATCAAGCTGACTACAACGTGTTTACTTCGGGATATGCTGGTGTACAATGTAGTGCTATGTCATTGGCGAACATTGTCCGAGCTGCAATCCTAAGCCCTAATCAATGGGACGTCAATATTCTGAATGCTAATATGTTAGCGGGTGACTCCTTATATTGCTGGATTCGTACCCAGCTTGATCCTACTGAACTGGATGAAACAGGATATTTAGAGATACGAAACTTTCATATCGTCAGGCAAAGTTTACAAATGTATGAATGCCGATTTTCTATAGAATATGATGAAGACACTCTTTTATTCGGGAGTCTCCAAGATTCTGAAAATACCGATAATATCGGCATTACATTACATACAGCTTTAATTAGATTATTTGATAGTCATTCTTCAGGAATATTGACAGCGTCAAATAAATCTGTTAGCGTATTTCGCGGTGAAGACAAATACTATTTTGCTGACTCCCATTCTTGTGGCCCAAAAGGAAAACCAACACCAGAAAATGGCAATGCCTGTATTATAGAATGCGACAACTTACAAGAACTATGCCGCATCTGTAAAAGATGCCTCGGATCCCGTAATATCGCGTACACCCTTACACGCGTAGACGTACATTTGAGGGAAAATATTATCACTCGTCAGGGTGTTCAAGTACAGCAACAGGAAGATGCCATCACTCATCAGGATGTACAAGTACAACAACCGCTTTCGAATCTGAGATCTGAAACTATACCTATACAAACATCTGTAATGTTGCCTATTGATAGCGTCCAACCTGATGTTGAAGATGAGCTAGAGGTATCTGAAAATGTAAACGAAATCAGAAGAAAGACAAATAATAATATTGTGAATGACGCTTATGAGTTAAAAGCAGAAGAGTTCGCATGGTATCAGCTTTTCCCGTATGGTAAAAATGGTTTGAAAGAACAACGGCCCGTAAATATAAGTCCTTTGGATTACTATCAATTTCGTTTATTAGGTGCTGATGTTAGATTTCAGCGCAACGATTACCTATTCTATGCTCTATCAATGTTTGAGTACTATCGAGTTAAATCAACCATTGCAGCTTGTGCCAGAAAAGTTGAAGGTGAAAACGGCAATCGAGTGGAAGACCTGCACTTATATTTAAAAAATCTAAGAGGTTCCGCTGCTTATTGGCGTAGTGCTCTTAGTGATCTTATAGCACAAATCAGATGTTTAGGACCTCCCACTTATTTTGTTACATTGAGCTGCAATGATCTTCACTGGAAGGATATGAAAAGAGGTCTCCTTGTTAGTGATGGTAAACAGCACATTGACCCAGATGACATAGATATTCAGGAAACTCAGAGACTCATCGAGATGTATCCAGTTGTTGTGAGTAGACATTTTATGGTACGTGTTAATGCGCTAATGCAGTTTCTTAAAACTGATACTGAAATATTTGGCGGTAAAGTTAAAGATCATTGGTGGCGAATCGAGTTTCAGAACAGAGGAAGTCCTCATTTGCATATGGTTGTTTGGATCGAAGATCACCCGTCTGTTGCGACACCTGAAGGAATAGCTCGCATTGATTCAGTCTGTAGTACTGCCATTCCTCCAGAAACTTCAGAACTATATGAATTAGTTAAAAATTGTCAAATACATCGACACACTAGTACCTGCAAGAAAAATAATTCTGTTTGTCGTTTCAACTTTCCACGCTCGGAATGCTTAGAGACACATGTTATTGATCCTTCATCTAACGAATTTATCTACAACGGTGGTCGCATTTGCGTTCTGAAAAGAAAAAATAGGTAAAAAAAACTTTTTAAGTTAAACGGTTTTATGTTAAACATACATTGCAATATAAGATAAATGTACTAAAAACCAAAAAATAATAAAATAGATACAGTCGTGGGAATTATAAACATATGCATAGACTAGACTAAAATAAAACCGTGGGGCACGTCAATTGTCTACAATCGTTGATTAAAATATTTGTTTTGTAATCTAAATATATAAAAGAAGATACTGACTGACTGACTGACTGACTGATTGGTGACTGACATATCAACGCACAGCCCAAACCGCTGGGTCTAGAGACACCATATTTGGAACATAGGTTCATTGGGAGGTGTAGGGGTGCACTAAGGAAGGATTTTTTAAAACTCAGTTAAGGGGGTAAAACGGGGGTCCAAAATTTTAATGCATTATGTTTTCCCTTGGACCACGCGGGCGAAGCTGCGGGTTACATCTATAATTAGGCAGTTGTTCAACCGACAACGAGGGCTAGAATGTGGAAACAAGCTAGCAAGCTCGATTATAAGCGAGTTTTAGGGTTTCATAGTGGTGAGCGAGTAGTACTTTTATCATATGTTTTGTCGATTAAAGACAAACTACGAGCAGTGAAACGATTCCTCGCCAGCCAGCAGTGTGAATGTCCAACGATAAACTAGTTGAAACATCTCTTTTATTTACATGGAGTGTAAAACTATTGGAATTTCCATGAACAAGAAAATAGTAAGTAATTTCCTCACCGTCTGCGGGCCAACTGCCTAACGACGAATTAAACGATTCTTCTATCGCACATTAAGTCGATAATTTGTAGACAATTGACGTGCCCCACGGTTTTATTTTAGTCTAGTCTATGCATATGTTTATAATTCCCACGACTGTATCTATTTTATTATTTTTTGGTTTTTAGTACATTTATCTTATATTGCAATGTATGTTTAACATAAAACCGTTTAACTTAAAAAGTTTTTTTTACCTATTTTTTTGAAACCTTCTCTTATACCTACCCGTAATTACTGAAATAGACGAGGTTCATTTTAAAGTAGGTAGGTGGTTAATATCAAATATAAATAATGTCAATAAGGTATCTTGAAGGCAAGAGCTTGAGTATCGGCTGATCGCTCTTAATCTTAAGATGACAAGGCTTTAGATCTCCATTTTAATTAGCCACCGGCAGCTTCAGGGACATATTGAAAACTTTAATAAAGAACTCTTTAAATAGGCAGATTACCTTGAGAGGAATGGAGGTTGAAGTTTATATATATAATAGTAATATAATAGTTTATATATATAATAGTAATATAGTAGTATAATATAGTATCTAGTAATATAATTTAGTAGTAATAGTAGTATATATAATAATTTAATTTCGACATGGATTTTGGACGAAAATTTAGGTCATTTTAATTAATTATTTGTTTGTTTTTTTTTTGTTTGTCGTGTGTTTGTTTAAATAATAATAATAAAATTTATTCAACACTAAAGGGACTAACGTTAAATACAGTTTTTCTTAAATCTATGTCAAGTTCACTCATGATTTGTGCCTGAACTAGGTAATTCTGTGTTTCAGGCGATTAGAGGTAACATTAATTGATTGATTGTTGTTTGTTGTTTTTTATTGTTTTTGTTGTTGTTGGTTGTTGTCAATTACTTAGGTGTAGATAGTGGAAAAACTTGTTTAAATAAAATATAATATAAGTTTTTCAACTAGCTACGCGTCATTATAATTGGTTTATTTTGGACATGGATACCTAAACACGCAAATCTCCCCATAAAATTAGGCGTAGACAATATAAAAACTTGTGCCAAACATAATAATTATTTAGTCCAAACATTTGAAAAATGGTTCCCGGAAAACACAAGAATCCAAACCAGAAGTGCCAACCAGAAAATCTGATTTCCGAGAGTGCATTTGTCTAAACTAACGATGCGAGCAACTGCATCCAAAATCTTGTCATACTCTGTCTGCATCTAAAAGAGGTAAGACATTAATATTTTATAACACACTAGCGGCCCGTCCCGGCTTCGCACGGGTGGACATTTATTTTTTAAACATTTTATTTTTTTTCTTGCAATTAAAAAAACTTACATTAATCAGTGACAATCTAGCATTCAAATGGTGAAAGAATTTTTAAAATCGGCTCAGTACTTTTTGAGCCAATTCGTTACAAACATTCATTACAAATTTTTCCTCTTTATAATATTAGTATAGATTTATCACATCTTGTCATAATTCCTTCAAGTCCGTTGGCGAGGGATTTTGACTTTTGAGATATTCATCATCATCATCAGCTGAAAGACGTCCACTGCTGAACAAAGGCCTCCCCCTTAGACCACCTTGCATCCATCGCATCAATCGGTTGACCGCGACAACGTTTTTGTGATATTATTTCAATGTAATGTAATAAATGCTCTTGTGCAATGGGGCACCTAATAATGTGTCCAGCGTGTGCTGTTGCCTGCACATTACAAGAACTGATGGACACTACAGAAGGTGCCAAACTCGTAACCAAATTCTGGGCTGACTCTATGTAGATTGCCATCGACACGTTTCTTAATTTTAGCATATCAATCAACTCAGCCTATCGCAGTCCACTGCTGGACATAAGCCTCTCCCAGGCCGCGCCACAACACCCTGTCTTCTGCCTTCCTCATCCAGTCCGTTCCAGCCACTTTCTTTAGGTCATCCGTCCATCTAGCTGGGGAGCGTCCTACACTATGCTTGCAGCATTGTGGATGGGAAATCATCAAGTGACCCCTCCCGCTCAGGGTGGAGCCGGAGGGAGTGTCACTATTACTGACTAAAACCCACCCGTGCTCCTTCCTTAGCCATTTATGTTCCGGGACAGCGGTAACCCTTTCGGACAATCCCGCTGCCCCGGTAGGCTACTGACTTTACGGGCCCCTTCCTTATGCTGACATCTCTTTGAGACGCGCGTGGAACACGTACGCGCCGTCCGGCACGGGCCTGGTCCTGATCGGACGGATAGTTACCCATTACTCTCTGCCCGCAGGCCCGCGCCTACGGTGGCCGGGAGTCGTCACGCGGCTCCCGACGCCCGGAGCGTCTCCCGCGGCGGCTGGGACGTGAGGCTGTTTCCCTCAGCCGTCCCGCTACCTCCTTCGCTAGCATGACTGCTTCGCAGAAGAAGGTGACTGCCTCCCACTCCCTCTCGCCCCGGAAGCGCTATAGGCTGATTATGAAATAGCAACGAGTACCTACCCAGTTCTTACTAATAAATGTCGGAAAAGAAATCGTAAGAAATACGTATACATTTATCTGACTCACTGTCTTGTACATTTCTTATTTACCCTCTGGGGCCCAAGATTCGAGGGTTTGACAGGTAAATATTGACTATGAAATTAATGTTTCGTTTACGTATTGTTTATGTCCAAGTACGTATGTAGGTACCTATTGTGTTGTGTTTTATTACTATCGTTGTGTTATTTTGTACACGAGTACCATAAATCCTGCATTTTATTATTCTTAGAATACTAAGGGTTTGCGTCGAAATACGTCTGTGATCTATTGATTCATTTACGAGTATGTGATCACCATAATCCGCAACCTTTTTTTGTCTCACTCTACTATCTCATTTTAACGCCTTCATCCTGTTTGATAAAAGTCAATATTCCAGGCTTTTTCGAAGCTTAAATATGTCACTAAAAGAGTTCCTGGAGGACTTTGGGAAATCCCAAAGCCCTTCCAGAAACTCTTTTCCGCGACAACTGGAACCAGTGACTCTTGCCTAGCTATGGAAGAGAATAGAATAAGCAAAAAAAAAAATCTCATGCCATCGATTTATATAAAAATAATCGTCAATAAGGACCCTATTACCTACTAAATACTTTACCAAAAACTCGTGTGCTTCGTTGTGCAGCGTAGGATATGCGGTCGGAGAGACTTTTGCAAAAGCCTCAGTAAAAAGTCATAATATTCGATATTTGGTCCTCGCCTATTTCCTCTTTCATTATTGGACCAATTTAAAAAATATTTCATAAACTGAATAAAAAGGACTTATACTGTGTCTATGTTTCTCTTTTTTCATTAATAGTTAGTGTTTACATTCTCTTTGGTTGTCTGTAGGTACACTAGGCGTCTGTTGACAGTGGTTTAAATCGGCATTTTATTGAGGGATCTAGTGCTTATAAAAATAAAGTATCATTAAAAAGGAAAACTTAGGGACATACAAGTACTTAAAATTTATTATTCTATAAAAAAACATTGCTTTATGCTCATGAAGCGACCGCCCGCATTTCCTCTTAAAAGTCACTCAAAAAGCGTACTGAATATCATCTTAGTTCTAAATCTACTTTCGTTTAAAAGTCGAATGAGACGTACCTTGGCAAATAACGCGTAAAATGAGCGTAAATTGAGCAGCTGTAGTGTTGAGCTCATGCATTTTAAACGCTCAATTGCCGTTTGCTTTTAGTTTTAGAAGGGACTTTATAAATCAATAGGACAAGAGGTTATTCAGATGGATGAACGTTGGCGAGAATTGCTTAGTGGTGTGCAATTGAGAAGAATTATGTCCTCCATAAGTCACCTGCTAGATATAGGAGAATGTGGTTGTGTTGGATATTGAAAGATGTCATTATGTTGAGGATACGAAAACTTGTTAGTTTCAAGTTTTTATTTTAATCTGACGTTTAGAAGAATAGGAAATATTACAATTTAGATGTTAGGGCTCACATTTTTAAATGCGAATTCAAACTAATAAAAATTTATCGAATTACAGCAAAATAAATACCTACCTCAAAACAGAAAGCAAAGGTTATAATGCCAAAAGGGCCTCAGCTCAGCATAATGTCAGAGGACAACAGAAGGTGTGCCACCTGAGGCTGAATGCCGTAAACGTGTGACTATCTTTACATACCGCTCCGTGCCTCGGAAAGTACGTTAAGCCGTTGGTCTCAGCTGTTATTTATGAATCGTTGACAGTCGTTACAGGTCGTCAGAAAATAACTAAGATGTGGGGGTCAGATAGGCAGTCGCTCCATGTAAAATACTGGTATTCGGCTGCTTCCGGTTAGACTGGAAGCCGACCCCAACATGGTAAAAGGCTAGGCTGAAACGGAAAAACATCGTACCTACGTGGTTATGAAAAAGGTACCTATGGCAGTTACAACAGACATAAGTTATAATCCATACTAATAGGTATTATAAATATGAAAGTGAATCTATCTGTTACCTTTTGCCGCCTCAATCCTGGTTGCGCGTTTCTGTGGGAGAATTTCCGATATCCACGCGAGCGAAGTTACGGGAAAAAGTAACCGTAATGCGTATCTTATTAATATCAGGTACCTACCTAGACCGAACCTACACTGAACCGTTGACAGTTGGGGTATTCTTAAGTGGAGACCGCGAATTGGCAAACGTAAGGCGGGACGCCCTCAGGCTAGGTGGAGCGACGATCTTCGCAGGATGGCTGGTAATAGCTAGATGAGAGTTGCCGAGAATCTAGCTTAATGGCGTGCAATTGGAGAGGCCTAAGTCCAGCAGTGGACTGATGTAGGCTGATGATGATGATGATGACCTGATATACCCTGATTTTTAATTCGAAGGAATTCTGACAGCGGTCATTTTTTGACACTTCAGATATCATAAACCTTTTCTGTCTTGTCCTTTTTCTAAGTTATTTAAATGACTAGAATTTTTCGGATAAAATAACATTAAATATGAAAGAGAATGAGATCAAGTAAACTATATGACAATGTAAACAACAAACAAAACGTAACAGCAAATAAAAACTCAACAATAAATCGCAACAAACACCGTGAGCACATTAGAAGCCGAATAACATGCATGATAATTATTAATTGTCCCGAAGAACAGGCTAAGGAATCCAGGCCCATACCGCCAAACCTGTAGTTACAAGAAGCGAAGATTTTACAATCAAAAAGATTTTCCTAAAAAAGGTTTGTAACCCATGGATTAGTGGTCAGGGATTCCAGTGAAAGAAAAATAATTACCTTACTAATTATTGTATCTTCAATAATTTGATGATAAAAAATCTGATTACCATTTTAAAATTATCAGTAAATTTTTAAGTTTTTCTAATTGAAACCTTAAACACAAGAAATATTTTTTTTTAAATTTCACTTAAATGCGTTCCGTTTTAAAAAGGACCGCTTTATTATTGCCAACACTTCGGAAATGTCAGAATTCCTTCGAATTAAAAATCAGACATAGGTACCTCTTAAAAACATCCTATTGGTTTTTTCAAATTAAGTAGTTGAAATTTAAAAGCACCAACAACCGAGTCGCTTATAACTTGCTCCTCAATTTAATTAACTCCAAGATTTTACTGTAAATTGAAAAAATGTAACAACATTCTTAAAGTTAAAGACGTCATTCTGTCATTCGAATGTCTGGGGCTCGTTTCGTGGGGGAAATTAAATTTTAATATAAATATTTTTTTTTTTTGTATTTACACAGAGGCTGATTTAAGGTTTTTTTCGGTGTAAAAGAATTTCATGAATTCACGTTGAAGAAACAAAAGAAGCATGATAACTTGATAAGCTGTAAGGACTTTTTATAAATTTTACTTTTTGTGCCTGTTTCACTGTGTTTGTCTGGCAGAGTTTATACAAGAAAGCAATATCTTTATTTACCTAATATGACACAAATAATTATAAAAAAAAAAATCTTAATTGATACAAAAAGCTTTGACATTGCTTAAGCCTGATACATGAAATGGTTAGCTAATGGCCATAAGAATAAGGTAAACCCTGACTCCTAAACCAGCTGATCCTGTGACTTAGGAGTCAGTGTTCTGCTGTCACTGTGATACCAGAAAGCTTTTAAGTTGTGTTCTTAACATTACAAAAATAGTCATTGACAGTGCAGGTTGACAAAGTATGTATTTATTTATTTAGGCAAACCAACTAAATATACACAAAGACATTCAAAGTACATATTATTTACAAATACAATAGCATTGCATGCATCTAAATTAAAGGTAAGCACATCATTTTATTAAAAACCCACTATACAAATTATTATAATACAATCAACAACGAAGGAATAAGGGATATAAGAAACGATTTTTACGGTGTATATGTGAGCGTAGTCTTTGATCGTGCAGCCAACTTTGTACATTGATCTTAAGTTCATAATTCATTATCTGTTTCATATCTAGCTAATGAATGTATTCACAGCTTCGGCCGAAGTGTGCCGAAGTGCGGGTTGCTTAGTGCGGTACGCGAACAATAACGACATCATCCGACGAGTTCTTTTCGCCGTCGGCGTTCCAGCTGTATTAGAACCCAATGGCTTGGCACGCGACGATAGCAAGACACCGGACGGTATGTCTTTATCTCCATGGAAGGTGGGTAGGCCTTTAGTGTGGGACGCAACGTGTGTCGATACCTTTGCGCCATCCCATTTTCCTGGTTCGGCATGCTGTGCTGATGCTGCTGCTACGCCTGCGGAAAACCTCAAGTGGCGAAAGTATAATAATCTATATAATAATCGTTTGGGGTTGAAACCCTCGGGCCGTCGAGTCCGAGTGCTCATGCTCTTTTTAAGGAAATTTCGAAACGGCTGACTGACACTTCCCGTAACGCAAGGGCTGGCTTTTACCTTAGCCAGAGGTTAAGCAGTGCCATACAACGTGGTAATGCCACCAGTTTCTTAGGTACATTATCGGTCGACAGCGATGCGGATGCATTTCTCGACGCTATATTTTAGATTGTGATAATAATTTTATTAATTATTTTGGTATTAGTTTTTATTAACTGCCCCGTTGGTCTCGTGGTCGCAAGCGCGACTGCTGAGCGTGGGGTCCTAGGTTTGATTCCCGGGTCGGGCAAAGCGTTATTTTTTCCATTAGGAATTTCTTAGGAACAGCCCGGAGTTTGAAAGTTGGCGGTGTGATACCCCCGTGCCTCGGAAAGCACAAACAAAGCCGTTGGTCTGCGCCTGATCTCTCTCCGGTCGTATCGGATTGCCGTCCCATCGGACTATGAGAATAAGGGATGCGGGAGTGCACCTGTGTCTACGCGCACACTTGTACACTATAATATTTCCTGCGTACCCAGCTAATCTCCGTTGAGATTGCACCATCACCGAAATCGGTCGGGGAGGCTAATATTATTAGTTATCATTTAATTACTTATTATTTTAATTTACAGAAATAAATACAATTTAAGTTAATTAATTGAATACTTACCTGCAAGTTTTCCAATGCTAAAACTACAATCTGCACAGACATTATATCGTATTCAATACCTATTGAGATCAATATCTCTACAGATTTCTCCTAATACATACGATCCCTTAATTTGTGCCAAAAAATACAATGCATTATGTTCATATCAGATAAAAAGGAAATATTTTCTTTAAGAGTTCTTACATAAATGTCACGCTCATTATTTATTTAATTCCACACGGGGCTGTATAAAGCTGAACGTATGCATTAAAATAATCTTTTATTAAATCTTCTAGTGTCACTTGCAGGCGGGCCGCTTCGCCGGTAAGCCAAGTAAAGCTGCCTGTTCACTGTACAGGTGAATCTTTTGCAAAAAAAATAAGGGATAAGTCGTGAAATACAATAACAGTAAGAATAGCTTTTATTTTGACACTTCAACAAGATTCATTGCGTTATTTATATTGCTGAGCAGACAAATTTTTCGAATATATGAAGCAACGGATTAGCAATGTTCTTTAAAATGATTCTGATTGTGTGTTTCGTAATTTGGGTACTTTGATATCTTATCTGGCAGATTTATACACAATATTTCTGTTCCATAATTAATTTATCCGGTGGGCAGTGCTTACTCGGTTTATTCCGATCTCGGCACCCATGAATTTATTTATCATGCCTACGAAACATCATCTCGGCACTCTGTCATTAATCATTGTTAGGTACACATATCAAAAAATGGATACACAGTCATTATCGGTGCAGTGGTAAAAAACATAAGTTAGTAAACTTTATTACCTACCTTTATTACCTAACTTTGTTACCTTTATTAGTTAACTTTATTTTTAGTTAGTGAGAACACTGTTGACGATTCGACAATCGGCACGAACGACCGGGCAGTTGGTACCAAAATTCGATGCCGGCGTTGTTTACATATAAGAAAGAGAGACAAGACATTTTCAGTGCATTCTAATAAACGTAAACATAATAAAATCAAGAAAATTACATAGTTGCTGAACAAAGGATTATAAATTAAACTTTAATAACCCCAAAACTCGTAAAACGCAGACGTGATATACGACAACTTACTACAAATTCCTGCGACTCGATTGGTGGAAATTGGCAAAAGTCGTAGGTACCTCGTTACCTCAGAAGTCTGGTAGTGAATGGCCAGCCTTGGATGCTGCATGCTCTTGACAATGCTGATAATTTTAGATTCGTTGAAGATATTATTTTGGAATGAATCCAGAAGTTTGTAGATTTTAATTTATTTTCTTTTAGGCAAGCGCTGTCCGTATTTTTATGCCTTTAATTAAAATTGCTTCGACAGTAAGTACGGCTTTTGATGTTGTTATGCAATGGTGCTGAGGGGGAAATTCTTACTAGGATAGACTTTCATTTTGAAAGTTCAACAAAATTCATGCGTTATTTACGTTGTCGAGCAGACAAATTTTTTGAACATATGAAGCAATGAACTAGGGATGTGACGAAAAAATCGATTATACAAAAAAACGAATTTTTTCCCATAAAAATCGTTTTTCTGCTATAAAAATCGATTTTATAGCAAAAAAAAAATCGATTTTTATTGGAAAAGAATCGATTTTTTGTAATAATCGGGGTGCTGTTTGATTTGTAATCAGCAGTGCTATTCTGTTAAGATCTCACCGTGAAAACTAAGGTGATGTGAGCTGTCATTCCACCTGATGTTAGGGATTGCCCCTATTGATAAATCACTTCACGCTCACTTCACTTAAGTTATCACGGTGACATTTTTACAGAATCGATCAGCAGTAAAGAAGAAGAAAGAAAGTACATTTATTTAGCACAGACCAAAAGACACACAATAGGTACACCAGAGACATACATCAGATACAATAAAAAAAAACATAAAAAAGTGTAAAGTCCGATGTAAAAAATTAGCAGGAAAGTGTGCCTCACGGCTGCTCCAAAAAGGCCCAGTTCAGCAAAAATGCCAGACAACTAGTGCCTGACGCTGGTTTTCAACTGGACCTGATGTGTGAGGTGACGGATGTAAATCAGTTTTATACTGCAACATGACGTGTGTATGCATACTTAAATAAATAAAATACATTTGTGTCAGATAAGGACAGTAATGAATATGTATAAATAGTGTGATATTGAGTAACATTGCAAAAAAAAAGTAAAAAAATAAACAAAAAATATTGATAAATATATAAATGAGATGGCCGCATGATAGACCTTCGTTAATATGTAAAATGTAAGAAATTCTTAGAAACGAGTCAAAACAAAAAACTTGTTTTAAACGATGCCTGACTGCAACACAACAAAAGACATTGTCATAATAATTTATTAATCCGTGCACTGTAATTTCATCGCAGAATACGCTGCAAGCAGCCGAGACCGGCGGACTATTTTATGGACAGATTTCAACCTGTGTGTTTTGAACTTTACTTAGCTGTGGTTTACATTGGGATTAACTCAATACGATGGGTATAACGTCTATACATAAGTCAGCTAAAACATTTTTGGCGAAAGTGAAAATGCAAGCGAAAAACATGCACAAATAAACGAGAAATAGTTATAAGGATTAAAGGTAAGCGATAGTTGATAATAGAAATATTTGTAGGTATACTTAATTAATAAATAATGGATTCTTGTTTAATGTGAAAACTACCCACGTCTAATTCTCCTTTCAACAGCCATGGGATGTCAAATCACAAACTGAACAGAGGTTCACCCACTGCCAGCTCTTGGTGAAGAATGGGTGAAACGGCGCCATCCCGACATCCCAGTAAGAGAAAAGGTTTTCGAAATTGTCCTCTCTTTCCTTGTACATAGATAAGAACAATCTCACTATGAGTCGACTAATATCGTTCATAAATAAACTCAAGAGTTTTATTTGAAAAGCACTATGGTTGGCAACCGAATTAGTTATTATTTTAATACCATCTTACTTACACATACTCGTAAGAGGGGCTATTTTCGTAATTTTAAGAACGTTCACAGTCTTAACTCAATCTCAATCTGTCAAAAATACATCTAATTTCCCAATTTTTTTTTTTAAGTAAGTAAGTATTTATTTGCATAAAACATGGTATACATGGTGTTACAATAATTTACAATAAAGATCTTACATGTTTTGCCAGAATTGTACTTAGCATGCATAATTATGTTCACTTAATACTAACATGAGAATTTTTTATCCATAAATTCCTTAAGACTATAGAAATTTTTCGAATTTAACCAGTCAAACAATTTTCCCTTAAATAATCTACTTTTGACATTGATTGTCGCTGAGATTAGGTTGCGACGACTAGATTTTGAAAGTTATTTATCACGGGAATTGGCCTTCAGTAGGCCAGTTCTCGTAATTTAAAACGTTCAAAATCTAGTCGCAGTCTCATCTCGGCATCTCGGCGACAAACAATAAAATTACTGTCAAATACTTGTTAAAACATAGGGAAATTAGAGGTATTCATGACAGGATGAGACTGAGATCCTAACTGTACGTTCGACGTGCGTGACTGAACGTTTCTATAGGTATACAATTTTAACTCTAATGAGTTTATGTTGGCACCAATTTAAATGTATGTCAGCGTAGCATGGCGGACACATGACATTCTATTCTATTTTTTTGAGGTTCTGGCTCCATCGGTAACGTTCGATGATTTCAACAGTGTAAAGGTAACACATGACATTCGCTGTGATCGTACGTCGGATTAGAGTGACATTTGACAAGATGTCATTCTAAAGCCCGGTTTCCACCGCGAGCGGAACGGACCCATTAATGACTTCGTTAAACTCGCAAAGGCCACCAACCAACGGTTTTCCACCAACGGTGGAAATACAAGTATTCAGTTTGCGTTTGCGAGTATACTTGTATTTCCTGCATACTTGTATTTTCTGAATATTTTTTTTTTTCAGTTTGCATTTGCGAGTTTAACGAAGTCATTAATGGGTCCGTTCCGCTCGCGGTGGAAACCGGGCTTTACGGAGCGTCACATTTTTGGTAGCGAGGCAGTAGATTCGTACACACATGAGAGCCGTCGCGTCGTCGCACCTTAAGAGAACCGTTTAAATCAGGCACAATCATTTGATTAACGATGGATCATACTGATGTAGGTCATCTTAAGCTTGTATAAAATGTATCTGTACTAATGAATAAATAAAAAAAAAAACAAAAAACTCCTCTATGACAAGATATCAAAAATAATAGTAGAAATAGAATTGTAATAAATAATCTCCGCAATATAATAAGTGGCCCAAATAGACATAAAATTAATGACCTGTCAGTCTTTTTGAACGCTTGGCACTCATCTCGACGAACGACGGTTCGTTCATACATCTCGGCTACGGCTCGTTAGAGGTAGTTGATCGTTGTTGTGTTTGTAGGAAGTCACCGCATACGGAAAATTGGCCAACGTAAACAGAATAGACACGCTTGCTTACATTGGCTGGTGGTTCGAAGGGAGATGTGTGAAGGAAGTTGGAATGGGATAAATAACGTCATTTTCTGTATTTTTAAAAGGGAACATTATTTTTGGTGCAACTTCTGTGCTACATTTTATGAATTATTAATGTTTTATAAAGCCTGTATAAAGTAATAGCAGTCGCACGGGTCGATCGATCAGGTTAAGCTACGCTTGCCGCGGTTGGTCCGTGGATTGGTGACTATCTTTACATATCAAGACCCCTCCGTGGCTCGAAAAGCACGTTAAGTCGTTGTGCGTTGGTCCCGGCTGTCATTCGTGAATATTTAGCAGTAGCTACGGGTCGTCAAGTCAGACAATCAGTCTTACCAAGGGGTTATCGTATTACCCAGTAACTGGTTGTGGAGGTGAGAAGGCCAATTCTCGTAATTTAAAACTTTCAAAATCTAGTCGCCGTCTCATCTCGGTGACAAACAAATGTCAAAAATTTGTCAAAATGTAGGGAAATTAGAGGTATTTTTGATAGATTGAGACTGATATCAGACTGTGAATGCTCTTAAAATTACGAGAATTGCCCCTTTTATAGCCAATCGCTCCATGTAAAACACTGTTATTTAGCTACATCCGGATAGACTGGAAGTTGACCCCAACACAGTTGGGAAAAGCTAGGCAGATGATGATATAACTGGGTGCATCCCACACTACACTTGCCGATACTCGGTCTCCAGGACTCGTCTGCTCCACCGGCCAGCAGTCCTTCAACAAACATGACCAGCCTACTGCCACTTCAGCTTGCTTACTCTGCAAGTTATGTCGGTAACTCCGGATCTTTGTTGTTCCAATGCAGAACAAGAACTGGAAAGCTACGAGCTTTAACAAACTTACTCATAACATATTTGCTATAGGCTAGTTTACACCATCAATAAATTAAAAATCTATTTAGTCCGTCAGTTAGTGTCTAAACACACTATGCCGAAGTTACGCGACTGAAGTTCGGCGGCTGATTTTACGTTCCGACGTATTCGGTTGATATGACACACCATAAGTGTCGAACTTACGCGGCAGAAATTCAGTTCCGCAACTCCCCGCTGCTCCCCGCCCCCGGATCTTCGTCGGCAATCGAACTGAACTTCGGTCGCGTATAATTTATGATTATGATCTAGAAATGGATTGAAATAAATGATTTTTGAATTTGAATTTGAATAATGTGTGCTCACAGAATAAGTTGCCGCTGAACTTACGCCCGACCGAAGTTAGGCTGTACGCTACGACGCGACGTAATTTCGGCACAGTGTGTCGTCAGTAATTCAAACAGCATTGCAGGCGTAATTGTGCTGAAGTTCGGTCGCGTAACTTCGGCATAGTGTGTTTAGACACTTAGAGTATTGGAAAATAATGGACACGTATTTTTTGTTTTTGTAAATCAATGAATACTGACAAAGATAAAACGCATCAAAACTCGGGAGTGGGGGCTCGTGACGTCAGAACGCACTAAAAATTATACCGGGCAGCGGGATTGTCCGAAAGGGTTACCCCTACCCCGGAACATAAAGGGCTAAGGAAGGAACACGGGTGGGTTTTAGTCAGTAAGAGTCTGACACTCCCTTCTGCTCCACCCTGAGCGGGAGGGGTCATTTGATGATTTCCCATTCAAAAAAAAAAAAAAAAAAATGTGACGTATTAAGAATTTTAAAAGCGTCGTATCTTCGTCAATTTTGGTTTACGTAACAAAAGAAAAAATACGGATCAAATGTTTTTTGATAATCTAACTGACGGACTAATTAGATTTTTTTCAGTTGACAAGCCTAGACCGTTCCAAATTAAATTTCAAAGTCATACTGGTTACCAGTACCTATATCAACATTAATTTAAACAAGATTAATTCATAATACGATTTAACAAATTGCATTTCAAATGATGATGGACGAGAGATGTTTCAATGATTCATTTTATGTGACCATTTTAATATCCTCCTATTAATACTATATAGGCTTGGCTAATTAATAACAGCCGCACGTGTTGATTGATCAGGTTAAGCTACGCTTGCCGCGGTTGGTCTATGGATGGGTGACCATATTCATATACGAAGACTGACAGGGTGTTGTTAGGTTTTTTCATTAGGAATTTTTCAGTAACAGCTCGGAGTTTGAAAAATGGGCGTGTGATAACCCCGTGCCTCGAAAAACACGTTAAGGTGATTGCGCAGTGATTACCGCGAAATTCAAATTTTCTTACGATTTTTGCAATTAGCAGATCATTGTCAGGTTGTATCTTGATCATAATATGATTCGCGACTATAACAGGCACTTATTCACAGAATTATAGTCATTAGAATCATTAATACATCTTCCTAAGTTAGATTTGTACCACAAGAAGAAATCTCCTAGTGAAAAGTGTTTATGGTACAAATCTCACTTATAAAGATGTATGAATGTTTCTTATGATCATAATTCTGCAAATACGTACCTGTTATAGTCGCGAATCAAAGTTTGATCAAGATACAACCTGACACTGACCTGCAAATTGCAAAAAACGTAAGAAAATTTGAATTTCGCGGTCTACCACTGCGCATTCACCTTAAGCTATTGCTCCCGGCTGTCATTTGTGGATTTTGGCAGTCGTTACGGGTCGTCATAAGCCTGAAAATCTGACAACTAGTCCTTACCAAGGGGTATCGTATTACCCAGTAACTAAGTTGTGGAGGTCAGATAGGCAGTCGCTCCATGTAAAATACTGTTATTCAGCTGCATCCGGTTAGACTAGAAGCTGACGCCAACATAGTTGGGTAAAGGCTAGGCAGATGACAATACCCTTGGCAGTTTTTTGCAAGCTGTAGGTATCTGTGTGATACAGACATTAAGTGGGTACTGCCTCGTTGGTCTATTGGTTGCAAGCGCCTTGGGTTCGATTCCTAGGTCGGGTATATTATGTTATTGAGTTTTTCTATCAGTAGGCCAATTCTGATAATTTAAAACGTTCAAAATCTAGTCGCAGTCTCATCTCGGCGACAAACAAATGTCAAAAACTTGTCAAAATGTAGGGAAATTTGAAGTATTTTTGACAGATTGAGACTGAGATCAGACTGTGAACGTTCTTAAAAATTACGAGAATTGCCCCTCAGGAATGTTGGTTGATGGCAATAGGCTCGCCCACTGTTACATGGGACTTAAGCATAACTGGAGAAATTTAGATGTACTATAGATACCGTCGAGGAAACTTACATCTATAAACCGTAAGGGCTATTCTTGCTTGCAGCGCTCGGCCGCTATAGTAATGCTTGCTAACAGAAGGCCAATTCTCGTAATTTTTAAGAATGTTCACAGTCTGATCTCAGTCTCATTCTGTCAAAAATAACGCTAATTTCCCTACATTTTGACAAGTTTTTGACATTTGTTTGTCGCTGAGTTGGGACTGCGACTAGATTTTGAACATTTTAAATCACGAGAACTGGTATTCTGATGTCGTCATATCGTGTGCATGGGATTTTGTTTTCAAATTGGGCAAATGTAAGTTTCCCGGATGGTACGTACACCCTACCTATCTTTTCAGGGATTACAGGCGTAATGATATGTTATAAGTTAAATGATAAATAAATGATAAATGATTTATTTCTGTAAGAAGGTTTGTACAAAAACACACGTCAATATTATTTTTTTTAAACTAGATGAGGTCGGCGTTTCCTATCTGACTACTCTGAGAAGAAAGGCCAAAACAAACTCCGAGGTCACAGTCTCTTTTAAAGTCCAGACAAATTCTTGGTTAGATCATGTGAAGACCATGTAGATTGTTGTCTGAAAAGTTCTTTTGAGGAAAGAACCACACAGATTGAGCGGACCTGTTCAGTCAAAGCACGCATTTGTCAAAAATCGTGCAGCTCAACTCAGAACTTGAGGAGCTCAACGATTCGACGAACAATACCAAAGATTGGACATTTGGATAAGCCGCGTAGATTAGCAAAGCGTAGATTAATTGGCAAAACCTCCTTCACTATTACCTTATATCCAACAAGAAACCTGAGATAAAAGAAACGCCTACAAAATTGCAACACGATATTTTCATTCGACGGTCGACCACCATAAAAAAAAGAAAATTCTCCACGACACAGCTTTGACACAGCGTCCACTTTTTATCACACGCTTGCCAAGCCAACGGATTTATGTCTCAATTTCCTAAAGCTTATAAATCGTCCCCATTCCAAAGATACTTCTCTCCGTTTCAAAGTTTTGTTGTAAAAATGCGCCATGTATGTACTTAAATTTTGATATAGTTTTTCTTTTTGGGATGTATTTATTTTATGAAGATCATTTAGGATGATGTAGTGTTAAATCTTAATAAAATAAAGTAAATAGAAGTGATAACAGTTCAGAGTGATTTCAATAGAAAAGCTAGTTATCATATAAATGTGTATTTAGAGGCATGATGTTGATGCTCAAACATCCTAAAAATTATTACAACAATCAAACTCAAAGCATTTATTTCAAATAAACCATTTACACGCACTTTTGAATTTTCCAGCAATCGGTCAGTCAGAATATATATATATATATATAGAGTGTCCGGTAATTAATGGATAAGCTCTTCGGTGGTCTTTGTATATAACATTATGAACGAAACGCGAAAAAAGAATCAGCTGTTTCCTATATTTTGACGAGTTATGTGAACATAAATGTAGGGAACAGCTGATTTTTTTTTCGTGATTTCACGTTTGATCCCATAGTAATAGTTGTTCATAATGATAAATACGATAACCCCTTATGAGGTTACCTATTAATTACCGATACCCTGTATATATTGTAGTGATATTTGTTTTAGAAGTATGTAAGTATATTCTCATATTGTATGTTTATATTTAAAGTGAACTGTTATTTTGATTTATGTATTTTGTTTCTTCTTTCACTCTTAGACAAGTTGTCTACATCTCTTTTATCTATTCTCCTATCGCATGTATGCTGAAATAGTAGATTGTTGTACAAGGGTCAAAAGGAACCAATTCCCATACGAGGTATTTAGGCTATAGTCCGAGTAGGAATTGATGACTTTCACCTGTGTCAAATACTCTATTTTTCATTTCGAATAAAAGAAAAGTACAAAATAATTTATATTCTTGCTTAAAATCATTGTATGAATTTAAGTATCTTTCTTTTAAAATTTCTGGCAAAAGATTTTCAATTACTGTATTTGCTTTGTCTTTAACTGAATCTGAGGTCAACATTTTATAATCGCTTGAATTCATTTATAATCAAATGTTAGTCTATGAAACCAAGTTTTTGAATTTCGGTACTGCTTACAGTAGTATCCCGCCAAATTATACTATAGTATTTTTTTAAATTAAAAAAATGGAACACACCGCGTTACCGCCGCGGGCCGTCCCGCTTAATAGGTATTTTTTTTAATTCACACTGGCTGTTTATACACTTACAAGACCGCAGCATTTTTCTTAATTATGTAAAAATTTCGTAGCTGACTACCTAATCAAATTAGGTTCTATTTTTTTAAATTAATTCCCGACCTAGAGAGGGAAACAATTACTATGAGTCTTTCCAGCCGAAAGGTGGGAATTAGCGTCTTCCACCCGCTATTCGGATCAAACAAACACTACTTTCCGAGTATGAGAAATGAAAAAGATTTCTTTGGAAATAAGCATTACCATTGTACGTATTATTCTGTTTATATGTGAGGGCATAAATAGTTATATAAATAGATTATGTTAGTTACACATTCCAAACCATAGTCGGTTCCTGTGAAGAAAAACGGGCAAGAAACTCCATGGACACACTTTTAAATCGAAAGTAATCAAAAGTCAAGGAGACAATCATTCAATCCTATCCTACTAATCCTACTAATATCCTACTTCCTACTAATATTATAAATGCGAAAGTTTGTGAGGATGGATGGATGTTTGTTACTCTTTCACGCAAAAACTACTGAACGGATTTGGATGAAATTTGACACACAGATGGTTTATAACCAGGATTAACACATAGAATACTTTTTATCCCGATATTCCCACGGGATCGAAACTTATACGGGTGAAACCGCGGGGCGCTGCTAGTAGTTTATATGAAAAAAGTAATTAGATTTTCGCTTACTTCGACCAAAAAAAGCGCTTAAAGCTCTAAAAGACATACCTACCCACTGTAAATTTGTTTCAATTGTGTCGGAAAGTATATAAATATGCCTCGAACAGCCTCGTAGGGGTCATGTGACCCTCTCCTGATAGATTTATGGTAGCCCTGTCGCGGATAAACCTTACACACGTTCCGACATGACAATATACAGACGCTAGAACATCAAGCTACTCGAAACTGTCAAATTTTTCCAATCAACTTTAAACCTTATGATTCAGCGATAAAGTTGAAAATCTATTAAAGTTTGACAGATTTTAGTAGCTTGATGTGCTGGCGTCTGTACAATAGTGATGTATTTTTTTTAGATTGAAACAATGTTGTGGAAGAAAGAGGTAGTATATATTATTTTATCAATTTAAGTTGTTAATTGGGTTGGGAAATTGGTTATAATGATAGGGAAAGTTTCTTTGAACAGCCGCACAGGTCGATGGATCAGGTTAAGCTATACTTGCCGCGGTTAGTCTGTGGATGGGTGACCATCTTTACATACCGAGACTCCTCCGTGCTTCGGAAAGCACGTTAAGCCATTGGTCCTGGCTGTCATTGGTAGATCTTTGACAGTCGTTACGGGTATTCAGAAGCCCGAAAGTCTGAGAGACAGTCTTACCAACGGGTATCGTATTACCCAGTAACTGGGACGGGGAGGTCAGATAGGCAGTCGCTCCATGTAAAATACTGGTATGCAACTGCATCCGGTTAGACTGGAAGCCAACCCCAATATAGTTGGGAAAAGGCTAGGCAGATGATGATGATGATGTTATGGAATTTTTGGATAGCACGTGAATGTAATATACTTTAGTTTCTACAGTTTAATGTTATGCCATATGTAAGCCTATTCAAACTTGTTTTAAAATTAATATTATTTCAAGATAAATAAATATCAACTTTATTTTAATGGTAATTAATTTTATTTCAGAGTGACTAGCACTATTGAAAAAGTTATAAAAAGGTTTCAAGTTATAGCGTAAACTGAATTTTATGGTGTAGGATTCAAAGTTATTTTTCCATAAACTCATATTTGTTTACATTTTTGGCAAATTAATCGCGAATGCAGATTAAGTACAGAGGCCAGCACATCAAGCTACCCCATCTGTGAACTTTTCCCAATTGAATATGAACCTTATTCCTTTGAAGTAAAGTTGAAAATCTATCAAATAAATTTGACAGATTGGGATAGCTTTATATGCTGGCCAAATTGAACATATTCACTGTATTGCCTATTTCAAATTATGTACTGAATACCATCTTGACATGGTAAACTTATATTGATTTGATTGAATGTGTTAATAATATATATTGGCCCCGATTCTGTTGTTCACAAACTAAATTAAATTTAAGTTCAGTGCATCTTATTCTTTCTATTTCATTATGAAAAGGGCAGAAGATAAATATTGGTTTAGTCCTGTCAAATTAGATAATCCATACACAAGTTTAGACGTGATCAAAAAATTGGCTACTAAAAATACGTCAATTTACGTCAGGCGCTGACTAATTTGACAGGAATAAATTAATATTTATCTTCTGTCCTTTTCTTAATAAAATAGAAAGAAAAAGAAGCTCTGAACTTAAATTTAGTTTGTGAACAACAGAATCGGGGTCATTATGGAGTCTCTATTATTATAGCTAAAACTGTTTGCTTGTCTTAGTTAAGGTAGTTAGTATAGGATCATTTTAAACTTAATCAGTCTTATTTATAAACGTGTCTTAAATTTTAATCAATTGCTAAAAAAAAAAAAAAATTAATCATAATTTTTTTTTTAAGTAATTTTTAAAAATTTTATACAGATGATTAAAATTAAAATTCTGTAACTTGTACCTATTTTCTGTGCAAATAAAGAACTATTCTATTCTATTCGATTTTATTCACACACTTGTACCTACCTCTTTCAAGACTAATGAAGATGTACAATTAGACTTAATTAATTGCATTTCAAATGATGATAAACGGGACATGTTTGGATGATTACTCTTCATTAACCATAATTAATTATAACATCCTCGTATTAAGTCTATCGTAGTCTTGGCAGACGTAATACTTGACCTCAGACTGTTTTCATTGGCACACAGAAGAACGTCCATCTTTTTATAGTATCCACATAATTCCATATTCATATTTAAATTTATTTATTTGAACTTTTCGCACAAAAAAGTACAAAGGTGGACTTAATGCCTTAGGCATTCTCTACCAGTCAACCAAGGGTAGTGAAGAGATTAGATGCCAGGTGCTTTGGTTGAGAGGGACAGTGATAAAAAACACTTAAAACCATATAAATATAAATAGGTTATATACACATTCATACTATTTACTATAATGTATAATATGTACTTATAATATTTATATGTTTACTAGCTGACCCCGCAAACGTCGTTTTGCAAAAAACAAAAAAAATAGCGGTATGAAAAATAGATGTTGGCCGATTCTCAGACCTACCCGATATGCACACAAAATTTCATACAAATCGGTCCAGCCGTTTCGGAGGAGTTTAACCACAAACACTGCGACACGAGAATTTTATATATTAGATACAGGGTTATTGGAAAACATTAACAACCTCCTCAGAGGTCATTGTAATCATCATTGTGAACAACTTTTACTATGGGACCAAACCTGAAATCGCGAAAAAAAATCAGCTGTTCCTTACATTTATGTTCGTCAAAATGTAGGGAACAGCTGACTTTTTTTCGCGATTTCAGGTTTGGTCCCATAGTAAAAGTTGTTCATAATGATGAGTACAATGACCTCTTTAAATGTTGTTAATGTTTTTCTAATAACCCTGTATACAAATTCAAGGGAGAGAGATGTTGAGATGACTCTACGCTATTTGTTTTGAAAATAATTCTGCAATTTCGGCTTAAATGCATACCGACTGGTAGCCGTCCTGATATCAAAAGGAAGCGCATTCCAAAGAAGAATGGACTGAATATGAAAGGAAGAATGAACAAAGTCAGAAGTATCAGAAGGACAGAGTGGGAGAAGATTGTTAGAAGAACGCAGATTCTTAGCGTGAGAAGAACATAGATATTGGAAATGAGACACGAGATAAGAAGGAGGAGTGGCAGATTTGAGAAGGGAGAAAAGCGTGGTCAAATCGCACAAACTTTTTTTTTGGCGAATGGACATCCATTTGTGCTCAGACTTACAGCTCGACACATGGTCATATTTCCTGAGGTTGAATATGAACCGGATACTATTGTTGAGCAATCTGTCGAGTTTATCCAGCCAATTCACCCACGGATAGCAAAATATGGCAATTTCTTTTAACCATATTTTGAAAAACCCAGTCATACAAATAATAAAGTACCTACCTGGGCAAGAATATTACTTTATGAGCGTTAGGAAGAGACTGTCACAAAGGGTTGTGTGAAAGAAACAACCCTTTACGAATCTCTTAAATGCAATGTGTCATATTCACGGCTGGGTCATCATCTGCCTTGCCTTTTCCCAATTCACTATGTCGAGGACGGCCTCCAGTCAAACACAGTACAGCTGAATACCAGTATTTTACATGGAGCGACAACCCTGTTTCTGGTTCTTTTTTTTCTGAATGGGCTTGCTTTAGACCTCGATCACGCCTGATGGAAAGCGATGGATGAGGTCTATGATGGAACGAGCGTGCCCAGAAGATGCCTAACGCACTGGAACTCCCACGCATGGATGGTTCCCGGCTTTCCTGCTTTAATTCTTTAACGACTGAGTACTATAGTACTAATATAATTAGGAATTTAAACCTACGTAATGTAGAACTGATTGGCTATCAATTGATGCGTTATTAGGGCTGTGGTGAAATCACGTTCAATTGTAATTGTTAAATCAAACTCGTTAACTCACATTAATTTAGCTGTGATCGAAACCGTTTGTAATCGTAATTACAACGTAGTTTAGCAATGGAGTTAGAATTAAGTTGATACTGTTGTGATCATCAGTTGCGTAATGTTTCGTATTGCAATAATCAACTTTGTTTAGCATAATCAGCCTATAATGTTCCCACTGCTGGTGAAGGTGTGGGCCGTAATCCACCACGCGGGCCCAATGCGGGTTAGTTGTTGTCGCGTGTTTCTAGGACATGCTGGTTTCCTCACGATGTTTTCCTTCACCGATTTGAGAGCAGTGGTGATGAATATAAATAGAAAAAGTAAAGTGCCTGCGTGGGATTGAATTCGCGACCATACTCGTAAGTCGGCGCCGATATTTCTGGGCCACCACTGCCCAACTTTGATGACTCTTATAACGCAAACCTTAAACTCATTTCTAACCGTTCCCGCCACAATCCACGCGCTACTGCCGGAAACGCCTCTCGTTCTCGCCCGGCCAATAAGAGCGAGTCGAAGCTTCTAGAAGATTCTAGAAGCTTCCCATTCGGTGCGCACCTTTGTTTTATTTTTGACAAGTGTAACTGACGTCCGTCAACTGAGCCGTGCACCGAAAGGGTACAATAATTTTCACGACTTCTAACTTCGCCCCAAACCTTATTGTGTATAAACATATCTTTATCTGTATGTCAAACTCTTCATTATATGCCATCTTTACTGTTTGTAATCATTTGCATGTACTTTTTTTCCACGGTATTAAGCGCTTTATGGCGCGGTAAGAAGCAAATCTTTTGTAAATGACAATAGCGCGTTGCGGCAACAAATAAGGTTCAAAACAGCGATGCGTTTGATGCTAGTAAATTTTTGCAGTTGTAATTAAATAAAAAAATAAATGCCCGATTTTGGGGATTTTTCAAAAGTAACTATTTCTCTAGTTGATTGAATTTCCTTAATTTTCGTTACATAAAATATGATAGTTTACGCTCAACATTTTGTAAATTATGCAACGACAAATATTTTTTGTAAATAATAAGCATTCTTTTCTATTCTAATCCTCTTTACTCATTCATAACTGACCAAACACTACACCGACAAGTCAATAGTTAGAGCTTAAAATCCATCTTCCATACCTTACATTGGGGGGTTAAGCCGCTTCGGAGGAACGAGATTATCCGAGATCAGTCCAATTTAAATTTGCGGCGTAACTAATAATTAAATTCACAGCGGATCGGATCCAAAGGCTTTGCATACCCACCTACTGTGATTGAAAAAAAAAAAATATAAAGGTCTGATTTTTTTTATATTGAGGTTTTTTTGGGGGATTATTAATGAGGATCATTAGTACTGCGTAGCGAGGTATAGAGATGGTTGTATATCTGTTTGTGTAGACTCTTGTTTACTTTGTTGAAGTCTCGATATCCATGGTGTAGTCAATAGTCCGAAGGAATTGGGCAACCGAGGATTCTATAACTCTTCTTGCCGATTGTGTCTCCTCTCATATAAAAAATCTAAAATGCGTTTCCATCTTCTTTGATCTTGCAAAGGTATTCGACACGGTTTCAACTGGCCTTCTCCTTGAGAAACTAGAATTCATAGGAATACAAGTAATTTGCCTTGAATGGTTTAAAAGCTACCTGACAAACCGAAAGCAGTACAGGAAAGTAAGCTCTTTCACTAGTGGTCAACTTCCCATTAATTTTAGAGTTCCACAGGGTAGTTTACTTGGTCCCACGCTTTTCATTGTCTATATTAACTACATAATAAACCTTTCCGTAAAAAATGCTGAAATTATAACCTACGCAAATGACACTGCCGTAATATTTCACGGGAATTCGTGGGAACATGTACAGTCTCTAGCAGAAGAGAGATTATCACTATTCGCAAACACCCTGGACAGTTACGTGCTCACGCTAAATGGCAGTAAAAGTAAATATATTGTTTTCTCTAAAATCGCTGCTTCAACCCACCGGAATACCTTAAACTCAAACTAAATCACTGCTCTCTAACATTTCTGTTTCCTCTTACGACTGTCCTCCTCTTGAACGGATTTCTTACATTAAATACCTCGGTATTCTTATCGACGACTACCTAACATTTAAGCAACATATATCGAACCTTGCTAGTAAAAAAAGAAAACTTATTCACACCATGTGTAGGCTATGAGACTGTCTGCCCATAGACACACTACAACAAGTTTACCTAGCGCTATATATGCTAATCGATAATTCAGTACTGCACAGTATACTACCTAATACTCAAACTAAATCACTGCTCTTCTAACATTTCTACTTCCTCTTGCGACTGTCCTCCTCTTGAACGGACTTCTTACGTACAATAAATACCTCGGTATTCTTATCGATAACCACCTAACATTTAAGCAATATATATCGAACCTTTCTGGCAGAATAAGAAAACTTATTCACACCATGCGTAGACTATGAGACTGTCTGCCCATAGATACACTACAACAAGTTTACCTAGCGTTATGCCAATCGATAATTCAGTATTGCACAGTATACTACCTATACCTGAAATCATCTCACTAGTCTCCACTCTGGAATTCGTACTCCGAGCCCCAAGATGCAGACTAACTGTCTAGTTTGGGGCACACTAGCAAATACTATATTGTGACCTAGCTGTAGATAATATTTTAAGCTACTCATGTCGATATAACTTACTGATAACCAGTGAACCTGCTTACTGTATAAACTGGACAATAAATATTTTCTTTTTCTATAATACCGGACGGGTACTTATGTACAAGAGAATATTATCTTGCAAGCCTCCACAAGTAGCGATATTTGCAGCAAATAATTATTGTAACTATATTAATTTATTAAAAATCAAATGCTTTTCTCGGAAAACGCTAAAACTGGACACTAGGCATCTGAATTATTTAGCAGTAAATGAAAACGCTTTACAAGCCGGTATAAACAATGTGCCATGTAAATTTGATATTTTAAATGTCATTTTAATTTTGTCATCTTATGCATCTCGTATAAGATGATAAAATTAAATCATCATAATTTTTTTATTAATTTTTTGGGATGCACGAAGAAGCTTCCTCGTGTAGCGCAGTTTGTTCCGCCAGTTACTCAACTGAACCGAGCGCTCTGCGCATCCTGGACAGTCACACCCAACACCTTATTTGACTGACAAATTCTTCCTTTGCGGTGGTAGGGGTAACGCCCGCCTGGTTTGCGACCACCCTCCCATGGAGTCCGGCGTCAAGCAGCCTGCTGTGTTTCGTCGATGCGTGGGAGTTCCAGTTCCTTAGGTATCTTCTGGACACGCTCGTCCCATCACAGACATCATACATCGCTTTCCGTCTGGCGTGATCGAGATCAAGAGCGGGGGCCCATACAGCAATTAAAAACGATTAATGGACGAGAACTTATAATATTCATAATAGCAGCCTAACTCTTCTCAGAGGGCAACATTCTCCACACCAAAACAAACTAAAACCCTTAGCACAGCTATTTTCCATAATGGCTTTGATCAAACTCAGTTTAGTCTACATAACCCTGCATATCCCGGTCAGCTGCCAGCTTAACTTAAGTTAAACTTTGAAGAAGTACTTACTGGAGCTAGGTGCAGTCTAAATGGAGCTGATATGACGGTAGATTGAGATTACAGTATGCCTGCAGCGATGATTAAGTGGTAACGAGATTAGGTAAGTAATTTTGTATCGTGTAAGTTAGGTAAGTACCTATGCAATATCAGAAAGAGCAGTAGGCCAATTCTGCTAATTTAAAACGTTCAAAATCTAGTCGCAGTATCATCTCGGCGACAAACAAATATCAAAAACATGTCAAAATGTATGGAAATTTGAAGTATTTTTGACAGATTGAGACTGAGATCAGACTGTGAACGTTCTTAAAAATTACGGGAATTGCCCTTCAGATTTCTTTAGCAACGTTGTTTCAATTGCAGGTAATAGTGAATCCGTTTTAAGACTCAAGAATGAGAGAATTAACAAGGAAAAATGTATAATTTTGTAATAACCAGCTGACCCGGCGAATTTCGTACCGCCTCAGAATCAATAACAACGAATGTATGAGAAAATAAATTATCTTTATTTAATTTTTTTCGTGTGTTTTTCCATGTTTTAATAGTTATTCTGCTATTCGAGGCGGAGACAAATCCAACGAACCAAAGATTATGAAAATTGGTCCAGCCATTTTTGAGATATAAATGGTGTAACTAACCCGACTGCCTTGTTTATACAGGATGTCCCTGGAAATATGGATCAAATCGAATAGGGGCGTGGGCAAGGTCATTTCCAAACTTTTTGATCCTGAGAATGATTGATGATTGAGAATTATTTTACGGTTCAAAAGTTTTGACCAATTTTTTTTCAATCGTTTCGAAAGAAAAGAAATCATTAAAAAAACTATCAGGGCTGTCTAAAAAACTTAAATTGACAGTTCCTGGTAGTTTTTTTAAAATGATTTTGTTCTTTGAGCACTATACAAAGTGATTGCAAATAACAAAAGTTGGTCATAACTTTTGAACCGTAAAAAAATTCACCAACATTCCCAGGATCAAAAAGTTTGGAAATGACTTTGCCCACGCCCCTATTTTGATCTATACTTCCAGGGACACCTTGTACAGATATAGATTAGGCACGCAAATCAATCAACCAACTCAGCCTATTACAGTTCACAGCTGGACATATGCCTCTCCTAGGCTGCGCCTCAACACCCTGTCCTCTGCCTTCCACATCCAGTCCGTCCCAGTCGCCTTTCTAAGGTCGTCGGTCCATATAACTGGAGGACGACCCACACTACGCTTGCCGATACGTGGTCTCCACCCCGGGATACGTCTGCGCCCCCGGCCATCGGTCCTTCGAAAAAGATGACCAGCCTACTACCACATCAGCTTACTCTGCAAGCATGCAAATACTTATGTGTAAAAATATCAGGGGATTCATTCATGCTCACATCTACGTATATTGTCAAAAGACTTATCTGATTACAAAATATTTTGTCATTAGAATTTAACCGATGACCCGTTAGGTAGATTAAGAACTCGAGATTTCAATCATAATTATTGTAGAATCATGTTGATTCCGTATTTATGTTGAATATATCACTTCATTGGCTCACTACTACACCAAACTCCATAGTATATAGCATACTTCACTTTGTTTCCCGCCATTCCTCGTGACTGACAGATGTGAGATCTTAAACACTGTCTCATTCACACAAGCGGGGTCCTGTCACTTATGTCATCTGTCAGTCACGAGGAATGGCGGGAAACAAAGTGAAGCAGGCTATATACAATGGAGTTTGGTGTGGTAGTGAGCCAATGAAGTGATATATTCAACATAAATACTCTACAATAATAATAACAAACTATTTTACACATAGTCCACGAAATGTAGCCGAAAGTCACGAGTAGTTTTAAAATAAATGTATTTGACAATATAACCATTCAATGCGGTCTATGGTTCTCGCATATCGTATAAATTTTATGTTTATCGCTTAACCCCGCGACCGCCGCTGCGTGTGTGATGTATCGAGGTATTTCACATGATGTCACCGCAAATAAAAATGGTTTACAATGCTGTTAATAGGTTTGTAGTTGTTGATTGAGAGACGCTTTTGATTTTGTCAGTGCTGTCGAACTCGTTGTTGAATTTTTATGCTGTTATAATTATGTATAATTACAAAAGCAGTTTAAAGCAGCAATTGTAGCTATATTATCTGCTATTAATTGTCTCGTTGGTCTCGTGGTTACAAGTGCGACTGCGGAGCGTGAGGCCCTGGGTTCAATTCCCGGGTCGGGCAAAAATGCTAATGGGTTTTCCATTAGAAATTCCTTAGAAATAGTCCGGAGTTTGGAAGTTGGCGGATTAATACCCCCGTGCCTCAGAAAGCACGTAAAGCCGTTGGCCCTGTGCCTGATCTCTCCCGGACGTGTCGGACTGCCGTCCCATCGGACTACGAGAGTAAAGGAACAGAGAGTGCATCTATGTTTACTCACACACTTGTGCACTATAATATCTCCTGCGTACCTGGCTAATCTCCGTTGAGATTGGCCACCGTGATCGAAATCGGTCGGGAAATCGGTCGGGAGGTTATTATTATTGTATAGCTGTAAAACACACAGATTTATTTTATTTCTTTGTTTATGATCCTAATGAATTTCTTGATTTTAATTGATATTAATTTAAAATGTAAATGATTTTAATTAATTTAAAGATGATTGCGTTACAGCTGATTTTTTTTTCGTGATTTCAGAGTTGGTCCCATAGTGGAAGTTGTTCAGTTCGATGGTCTAAAGCACCTTTTAAAGTTTATAAGGCAATTTTTTTAAGACTTTGTATAATTATATTTTTTTAAGATTTGTGACTTGGCGACTTGATACGTCCCATGTCGCCTTTATAACACATTTATAACTGAACCTATTGTCAATCAATTGAATCAAAGTGGTTAAAATAAAGATTAGGTACCTACCTAAAATAACCGAAATTGCAAAAAATCATTATCCCGAACAACACAATATGCTTACGAGTGCCAACAAGTAAAGTTTCCGTACAATTCGGTAGCGAGTCACATCCCTCGGGGTCGAGTCAATTTCGTTCTACGAGGTACAACGTAAGCTGTTTTATTTGTTTCATTCATCCCCCCAATGAGTTGATGTTCGTATATATTGTTTGAGCAGTTAGGGTTAATTTATTATGTGTTGTCTTGGATCACAATGCGTTTTATTTAACCAGTTCCTGAATCTTAAATAAAAGAAATTATGTGAAACTGTTTATTCTGTGAATAAGATATCGGGATCACTTTTACGCGTCATATTATAAAAATAAAATAAGCTAGATGAAGTCGGAGATTCCTATCTGTCTACTCTGAGAAGAAAGGCCGAACTAAACTCAGAAGTCACCAGTGGCGAAGGTACCATACAACTCGATTCCCGCCGGCTTCCCTTTGAAAATTCAGAACACAACCACTCTACATATAGTCAATTCATCATTGAAATATAATGAAACGGTTTATTGAAATTTTTTTTTTGCTTCGGCTTACCTCTGTCATAAATTCACCCTTCGCCACTGGAAGTCACAATCTCTTTTATAGTTCAGACATAATCTTGGTCAGATCATGTGAAGACCAAAACATGAAATAGTCTTTTGAGGAAAGTACCACACAGATTTTAGTGCCAGTCCAGTCAGTGCAAGCATTTGTCAGTAATCAAGTAGCTCAACTCAGAACTTGAAAATGAGTTCGGGTACTAGTTAGATTGGAAAGCGTCATTTAGTTTAAAGAATATGTGACTGAAATATTATGTATAATTATTATTTTATCATTAAACTGTAGCGGTATCAACAACGCTACATGCAAAGTACGCGTCATACTGACGTCACGCAAAATCCTGCATCGCGCAAGCAGAGTTTACCGCGCAATTAGCATATATACAACGTTCCGACATCAATCCGCTGGGCGGTTGCCTGCCAGATACAACACAAGTCTGGGAGGAGGATCCTCCGTTTTCTATAGGGTATCAATCAACTTTACACCCTGTTCCTCAATACCTGTTTAAAACTATCGTATTTGACAATAAATGTCGCGGGTCCAATGGTTATGCAAGTTTGGCGAGCAAGCTCTGCACGAAAGTTTTTCTTTTGTAAATCAGTATCTTCATTGCTTTAAGCTTTTAATAACAATCCAAGGATTTTGATGGGAAATCCGAATCCATTGCTTCAGAAAAAAATCATCTGCTCAACAACGTAAATAACGCAATTAACGTGGCTGAACTGTCAAAATTAAAAACATTTCGATCTTGTCATTTTGTGTGTGTTAAGCGCAGGCCACGCTAAGAATGAAACTAAATTCGTTTAGCTTCGCTCATGTAGCTACCGCTTGTTTGCATACTTTGGTTCACACCGCGAACCGAAGTATGAAAAGACGCGGTAGTTACATGAGCGAAGCTGTACGAACTTAGCTTCGTTCCCAGTGTGGTCTGCGCTTTACGCAATTACCTCACGGGGCAATTGGGCTGATATTGGTAAACATTATTTTAAATTGTTACTTTAAAGACCAGTAAACGTAAATAAGGGTTGGATGAGATTTTATTTTTTTTAAGTAAAGAACAGGAAGAAAGGTATCACATTTTTGCACTAACTTTGGTATTGGGTATTTTAACACTCGACAGCGATGCGAAGTAATTTTCGACGCCATATTTTAGTTTATTAATTGTTTAAAACTCTGTTTTTTTTAATTTTCTGGACCAAAAAGACAGCTAATATTATATACTAAATAATGTCAGTTGGAAAAAAGTTCGATCGCAGCTGTGATTTTTTTATCTTTTTTATTGCTCAAGGGGTCCGCTCTTGACCTCGATCACGTCTGATGGAAAGCGATGGATGACATCTATGATGGAATGAGCGTGCCCAAAAAATGCCTATGGCACTGGAACTCCCACCGACGACACACAGCAGGCTGCTTGACGCCGGACTCCGGTGGGAGGGTGGTCGCAAAGCAGGCGGCTGTAAGCCCGTTAGTCTAGCAAATTAAAAAAAACTGAGTTTAGTTAGGCTAGGATATTATATTTTTATTATAATAGTTTGTTAATTTAGGGCTGACTTCTCAATAGTCAGATAACTTATATCAGAGGAATAAATATCGTGGTTTGACAATTTTTGTTTAAGAAATATGTCATAATTATTCTTCAGATGCTATTGAAAAATCAGCCTTTAGTATAAGGAGTTCATCCTGTGTGTATTTATTTTTATCCCCTTTAATAAACAATTACTATGCATTTTGGTCTTTTTTAGGGTTCCGTACCTCAAAAGAAAAAACCGAACCCTTATAAGATCACTTCGTCGTCCGTCTGTCCGTCAGCCAAGACCCTTTTTCTCAGGAATGCGTAAAGTTATCAAGCTAAAATTCATATCAAATACTCAAAGCTACAGTCCCTTGAAGCCGTGAACAAATTAGACTTCTAAGTTGACGCAATCAAAAGATATGGGAGTTTATGTTCCGGAATCAAAATCTATAGGGTACCTATACTTCCCGTTGACCTAGAATCATGAAATTTGGCAAGAAGCAAAGTCATGTAGCACAAGTAAAGGAAAAAAAAACCCATGATAAACAGATATTTACATACCTACAAATTTGTACGGAAACCTCGGGGCACGAGTTCGACTCGCACTTGATTGGTTTTTTATTTAGCCTTACACTGTCTCACTGCTATAAAAAGGCCTCCCAAAAAATCCTTCCTTGCATCCTTACCATAACATACCTTTATTCTTCATATGCCTTTCTATTTCCAAACCAATTTTAAAATAACAATTTCTAATTAAATCCTCCTTGCTTCAAGATATTGCACGTATACACCGACCTCTTTAGTGCATTCGATCGTTAAAAACGGTCAAGTCAGAGTAGTGTCTAATCTAACAAGGCTAATACAGACGGGCAGGCTTTTAAGACTGCTGGCTTTTAACTTTAGGCTTCACTTGTATAGTGTGGCAGGCACCTATTAATAAATTGGATGGTAAGAATAGATTTTCATAAAATAGTTTAGGAACTATACTTAGCGAAATATATATAATATAAGCTATACAACTTCTGTCATCCTACTTAAAAAATAGAAAAATGTTCGTGGAAGTAAAACAACTGAGTTGCGTTGAAAATAACAATGACAACAATGTTTCTGACAATGCATTTCATCAGCAAGCTATTCGGTCTAAATTAAAAAACACTAGTGTAGGAGTTCCTCAGGGATCTATATTGGGTCCTATTCTCTTTATCATATTTATTAATGACTAGCTTCTGCCCGCGACTTCGTACGCGGATCCTGTTGCTTATGCCAGCGACAACGGGGTCGTCAAAATCGAAGATCTGAAACGTCTGATGTCGAATTCTAAAAGCCAGGGAACGGGAAAATAACGGGATGCGCGAGACGATTCGAGACGTTCCAGATCTTTCATTTTTGTAAGTCAACAGGAAATGCCCATCAGACTAAACAACTTTTGCTAAGACGTCATTCCTTCCTATATACCCATGTTATAGTGTCGCTGGGCTTTGGAGTTCCACAACAGGTGTTCCAGATCTTCAAATTTATTCTCACAGCAGAAAATGCTCTTCACGTGGAATCATTTTTGCTCTGGCACCATTTTTATATCTCTTATACTTTAGCTGGTCTGTTGCGGTTCTGCATCAGGTGTTCCATTTTCCAAAATAAATTATAGCCTATATGTTGCCAAGACTTAATACCTATTACAACAAAAAAACTTTTTTTCCCGTAATTCCGCAGCGGATCCCAAGGGTACACTGAATTAACAATAATATTGCAAATAACTTAAAAAAAAATTCTTTATAAACTATATTTGGGATTTTTCCTTCAGGAGCTAATATATAAAGACCGGAAGCGTTGCTGACCCTTGAAAATGATATCAGATGATATCGACATTCTGTTCAGAGAATGTCGAAGTCGATCAGAATTCAAACGTTCGTTGCGCTCTTCTTCTGTCTCTTCATGCCGTACTCCAGCAATTCTTTCTCTCTCACTATCTAACTGATTATGAATATTTTGTTGTGTGCGTGGACAATGTATGATAATCTCGATCACCAGTTAGTCGCGCATCACGTTCATCACTCGTTACAAAAGACCTGTTAGTAGATCTGCGAATAGGCTGAGAACTCAAGCGCAATTCTCTATCCGTGAACGTCTCCGACTCTTGAGACAATGCGTCACGTTCACGATCAGCGGTCAGTCGCGCTTCACGTTCCCCACTTGTCTCTAGAGACCTAGAAGTCGATGCGTAGATACGCTGAGAACGCAGGCGTGCTTCGCGATCCGAAGAGGTTTCCACGGAGCGAGTTGCAGCCTGATGTTCTCGAACAGCATCAAGTCTCTCCTGACGCTCTTCGGTAGATTCTTGGGATCTTATGATCCTCAATCTTTTAGTTCCTTTGGAACATTGGGAAAGATTTGACCTCTTTCTAGCCATGGTTATAGTTTTATTGTGAAGATACCTGATCAATTAAAATCTAAGTGACTGCTCCCCTGTGTTACCGGGTAGGCTACTGTGTCACGAAGATGAATGGCAAAGAAAACTAAACACTCAAATAACAAAAGCCCGAAGGCATATTTATTCGATAAAATAAATGGAAGTTTTGGCCAGTAGAGTAAAATTTTCAATGATATACCATCGTCATCGAAAATCAGTCCTAAACTGTTACCGCCTTCACCGCGTGGAGGTACCTACTCGATAGCTTTGATTTCCACATCAGATGTTTCTGATTTTCGGTTTTTATAAGTCAACAGGAAATGCCCATCAGACCGAACAGCTTTTGCTAAGAAGTCATTCCTATGTGTGTTATGATGTAGCTGGGCCCTTGGAGTTCCACAACAGGTGTTCCAGATCTTCGATTTTTATAAGTCAACAGAGAGTGCTCATCAGATTGAACAACTTTTGCTAAAACGTCATTCCTATATATGTTATAGTGTAGCTGGGCTCTTGGAGTTCCACATCAGGTGTTCCAGATCTTCAAATTTATTCTCTCAGTAGCAAATGCTTATCACGTGGAACAATTTTTGCTATGGTACCATTTTTTTATCTCTTATACTTTAGCTGGTCTGTTGCGGTTCTGCATCAGGTGTTCCATTTTCCAACATAAATTATAGCCTATATGTTGCCCAGACTTAATACCTATACAACGAAAAAAAAATCATTCAAATCCGTCTAGCAGTTCCGAAGATTAGTGTGCACAAACACACAGACAAACAGACAAACCGACAAAAAAAAATTTAATTACAATTTCGGGTTCGGCATCGATATAATAACAACCCCTGCTACTTTTTTTTAATTTATTTCCATTGTACAGACACCACTTTTCTACAATTTTATTATATGTATAGAAGAAGATGTAATAGATTATGTGGAAAATATTTTAGGGGAACATTCAAAGTTAGTGGTATTTGCAGACGATACTAATGCTATCATTTCAGCAGATAACATTCAATCCCTTAATTTGCGCGTAAATGAAGCTTTAGAGGTATTTCACAATTGGTTCACTATCAACGGACTCAAAGTGAACGCTAGTAAAACCAACTTAATCCTATTTCGTACCACTTCCAAAAATAAAAGTCACCTAAATTGTGCTTTGGATGAAGTCCATGTCAGTATGGTTAAGGCAGTAAAGTTTTTAGGAGTTCACGTTGATTGTTATTTAAATTGGAAACCAGTACTTGAAAGTTTAAAAAACTCCATCAGCTCAGCATGTTATGTACTGAGAAGCCTACGAAATGATATTGACATTACACAGTTAAAAAAAGTCTATTACGCGTTAATCGAGTCAAGGTTACGATACAGTATCTTATGCTGGGGAGGCAGTTACGATTACAATATACAGAGAGCATTAGTGTTACAAAAAAGGGCCATTCGCCCCATGGTTGGCATTCGTCAGCAGGAATCTTGTAGGGGGCACTTTGTAAATGTGAAGAATAGAATAGAATAGAATAGAATAGAATAGAATAGAATAGAATAGAATAGAATATTTATTTATTTGCTCAGAATATAGGTATTTACAATAAGGTGGTTACAATAATATTAAAGAATCCTTGTACATTCTACCATTTTGGCATGCAAACTGTTGACGCCTTGCATGTGTGTGTGCACACGGACGACACACACGCATACGGCACGGCGCGAGAGGCGGCGCGCAGCGGGAGCAGAGGGCCGCGGCGCGCGCGGGGTGCGCGGTGCGCCCTACCGTTCGAATGTGAGACTGAGACCAGAGCGAATTTGTCGACGGCACCAACCGGTCATTAGTCGTGCGTCGAACTCTCATTTTATTTTACTTTCATTATTGTAAACCTTTAAGAGTCATTATATCATTATTGTAATTGTAACTACTTGTCTCATTAAGAAATACTCCAACGAGTCCACCCCTTCGCTGCCAGCATTCCTCAAGTTCTACATTTTGGTCCAATCGAACCGGATTACGAGCGACGCGACGCGACAAGAACAAAGAATCTGCGCACGAGGCGGCCATTACGTGGACTACGCAAGCACGACACGCGGAGTCGTGCGAACGAAGAAATCATTAATTTGGAAGGAAAATACATCATGGATGGAATTTATGGATCATAGTGCCAACCTTTAGTGCAAAGCCAATCCTTATTTCATTATAAATTCCCTAAAATAACGTTGGGCTAACCAACGCTACGTCCCTGTTACTAATTTATTAGTGCCTACGACAGTGTTCGAGTCGTTTCTTAGAAATTCCAATCCCATTGTCATTTGTCTGTCAGGCCTTTAGTATCTTGTAACGCCCCTATTTGCAGTTATTTATTGTGTTCATAAACTCATAATTATTATTTCGTGTTCACAGCTCAAAACCTCTAATGTGAGAACGTGGTTGCTGTTGCCTTCTGCGGTTGGCTAGCTACGTGGCATGTTTGCGTGCCGTGGGGCTCTTGCGGGCGTGTCGCACTCGCTTGCTTGGTGTTTGTTTGCCTGTGTTTCATGCGCACCCCCGCTGCTCCCTCGCACATAACATTTAAGTATAAGCTTGCACTTTTACTTTATAGATTTTCGTTAGCTTGTCTTGAACTTTAATTTCATTAAGTGGATCGTTAGCATGGATTACAAATCATTACTTAAAAAACGTGGAACCTATAAGGCAAAATTAACTCAATTTAAATCATATTTAGAAACAGTAACAAGTTGTAATACTTTGAGTTCCTTACAAATTAGTGAATTAAAAATAAGGTTAACAAAAATAGAGGAGCTGTATCCTGAATATGATAGTATACAAAGTGACATAGAGAATTTATCTGATATTCCAGAGGACCAGTATAAAGAACGCGAAACCTTCGAGATCCGGTATTATGCTGCGATTGCTGTTGCCCAGGAGCTGTTGAGTAAGCAGGAGGCCTCTGCGGGCAATGGATCGGGTACAGGTGCTAGTACTGTTTCTGGAAATAAAGGTGGGATAAAACTTAAACTTCCTACAATACACTTACCTACCTTTTCGGGTCAATATCAAAACTGGCTTGAGTTCCATGACACTTATGTTTCATTAATACACTCAAATGACACTATTCCGAGAATAAGTAAATTTCATTATTTAAGGGCTGCTTTAAAAGACAGTGCTGCTTTAATAATAAGTTCTCTTGACTTCTCCGATGAGAATTATGATGTTGCATGGCAGCTACTATGTGACCGCTATAATAACAGACGGCTTCTAGTTTACAATCATGTTCAAGCTATCATTAATATTGAACATGGAACACAAGAATCATTTCAAGTTCTGCGCAACATTATTGATACAGTCAATCGTAACATAAGAGCTTTAAAAACACTTAAGTTGCCCACAGATGGTTGGGATGTGCTCATTATATACATAGTCTCTAGTAAATTGGATCCAGTGACTAGTAGGGAATGGGAAACTTACCGTAATGCATTAGATGACTTAGCCACACTTGCTGATTTTAACAAATTTCTTAAGAATCGAGCAGATTTATTAGAAACCATTGCAGAAGTTCATAACAATGGTTCGAAAGGAAGACATAGTGGGAGTACACAAAAACAAGGTGACGGTACACATAAGCAAAAGACATTCACTGTCAACTCGGAGTCTTCAACCAATAACAAACCGTATAGTTGTCCATTATGTAAGGGTAACCATGCCATTTATAAGTGCTCAAGTTTTAAGAGTCCCTATCAATTTCGGCGCGCTATTAGATTAGGTAGTTATAGGAGTGCAGTGTGTATGTGTGCGTTCGAACTATAACTGATATCGTAGTGTGCGTTGAAGCGTACGGTGAAGCGGGAACAAATGATCTTGGTCCGTAACCGCTATTATTAGTACTCCATAGTTTTTACTTACTAGATTCCGTAATACTGGATGGATTTATAACATGATAAGTTTAGGTCCCATAAAAAAATATCGTAACCTAGTACGGCATTCACTATAGTAAAAGCAAATTATAAAGTGTGACCAGCTTATACAAAGTACGTCTGAAACGAATTACACGTGTTATTGTTTACCTAATACAGAATGACAGCGAGGTCTGTAGTATTTCCCTCGCTATAAGACCGCAGACCATGAGAGTATAGTGTAGCGTTGGTGCTCTGTGGTCACCTGTCAGGTCGAAAAAAAATGTCAGTTGGTTTTTCATGTCAATGAAAAATACATTTTCCTTATAATCATTTTAACATATAAATATTCCTTGTACAGACTTTCACCTTCCATTATTAATCATATAAGTGTTTTTATGTATGTGGACTTGGTCATTATACCCAATTATCTAATATCTATATCTATCATATTTATCCCATACTTTTTACCACTTCAATAGTATAGCGAGCCATTTTATCATTTAAAAAGCTAATCAATTTATTTGTATACAAAGTAGAAAAAACTGGCGGGACATGGAGGAAAAGTACTTTATTATTGAAGATAACTTTTATTCAAACGAAACATTGTTTTGTTTTTAGACCACACTGATCTAATTCAAATTTATAATATCCTATAATTACTTACGTTGTTTATTTCAGATGTAGCAACAGCGTGAAAATAAATACAAAATATTTTTTAGTTTTTTTGATAAATGATTTTATTTCTGTAAGTAGGTTTGCACAAACACTTTTATACATCAATCATATTTTAAAAACTAGATGATTTTTTTTTCGTGGTTTTAGGTTTGGTACCATAGTAAAAGTTATTCATAATGATGAGTATTCAGTACAATGACCCCTTAAGAGGATAACGGTGATTAAATTACACCCTGTAGTAGTACAGTAGATAATAGTGTGTAGAGAAATAAATGTCAAACTTTTTGTTCTAATTTTTAGCATGTAAGTACATACTTTATCCAGCTCCAGGACTAAATCTTCTAAAGAATCATCGAGAGAATCAAAGTTCGTTAGGAGAGGCGTTTCTTGAATTAAATCCATGTTCTGAAATTATATTAATCTGACATTAATATTTTGAATGCAAAATCTTAGATGTTTGTTACTTTATCACGACGACAAGATTAAAAGTATTTACATGTAACTTGGTACAGACATAGATCATAATCCTGGTTACTGGGTACCCTATAAAAATATCATGTCCTTTTGTCACACCCATAGCTAAGACACATTATAGTACCCCATTTGCTAGTTAGTAGATGAATATGTTTTAAATAGACATACTACTTAATATACTTTACTTACTTCCGTAGTTTTGTTATTTTTTGTAAGTGACCATGTTCCTGAACTCCCTGGTGACATGTTCTCCTTTTCATTCATATAGAGTATAAAAATAATATTTATTAATTTATTACAAAGAATACAGTTTTTACACAAAAATCAATCACTGAAAAATACCTTGTTTCCCCCTTTTCACCTACTGATAACGAGCCTGGTGAATTGTTAGTGTTACTGAAAATAATGAATAATACATTAATTATAAAACTAGCTAGCGAAAAGGAGCTTGAAGAGTCACTACATAGATAGTCCCTACAGTACCACCTCAGAACCAATAATTTATGTGGTTCAATCCGTTCTCGAGATATCATAAAAAAGCCATTCATGCAAAATGTATGAGAAAATGAATTATCTTCATTAATATTTAAAAATTACCTTGTGTTCCCATCCTTTTCGCTCATTGATGATGTTCCAGGTAATATTTGATTTTTGGTTGATTTCCGCCTATGTAATTCTCTACAAATACAATTAAAATATTTTTAGGTTATATAAATAATAGTAAATTATAACAATATTCTTAATTAAGGTGATGGCAACAGTTATTATTTACCTAAGAACTGCATGTCCTTTCGTATTTTTTCAACTTTTTTCTTTTTAATTTTTATTATTCCATGGTAATAAATTTCACTTTTTCGACTCATTTTCTAAAAACATATTCACCATTTTACTAATAGTACAATACAAAACATTAATATGTATGAATAACATTAACAACTCTCAAAGTGTCACACTATTAAAATAAAAAAAATATATAGTTACAGTCTCAAAATTGGTTTGGCGTAGTATAAAATCACGCACGATTCGCGAGTTACGTCGGGAGCGGCGAACGTCACAGGCGACACAGGTCCGTCGTCGAGAAGCCCTTGGGCGCGACTGAATGCAACGAGCGAGCGCATCGGTTTATAAGGCATTATTTAGATATTTTATTACAATTAAATAAGTAGTCAAATTTAAAATATAAAAACTGAGTTTGGTAGTTAAACATCTCAAATTTTAAAATATTTAATACTTATTGTTATTTTCAATAAATTCTTACGCGTAGACGATGGTTTTGCACACGATAATATTGGGTTTTTTCAGCGCAGTCAACATTTTTTTAGTAGTACTAATTCATTAAACTTCAAAAAAATAAATTGTACACTTACTAATATACTATATGCCCAGTAATTAGGATTTTTTTTCAGATTGTTATTTGCTACCAGTAAGCTAAGAAAGCAATTGAAAAACATGGTGTTTCGTGCTTATGTAAAAACGTGTGTTATGTTTTTATTTTTCGTAATTTATATTAAAAAGTTATCAAAATTTAAATTTGTAGACTTACTAGATAAATAGATGATAAATAACTGTGTGTTAAAAAAATATATATATAATTTAAGGATACTGAGAAATTAGCGCTGGAAAAAACTGAATTTTCTGTTTTTAGACCGCGAAATTGATAGGGACTCTTAAATCGCTTTCCATTGAAGCTCGTATTGAGAAGGCAAGATCCCTTAACCTGTGCCTTAACTGCTTACGTAATGGTCATAAATCATTTAAGTGTAGGATGGGTGCGCGGGCCTGCGGGCGGAGAGTAATGGGTAACTCTCCGTCCGATCAGGACCAGGCCCGTGCCGGACGGCGCGTACGTGTTCCACGCGCGCCTCAAAGAGATGTCAGCATAAGGAAGGGGCCCGAAAGGGCCGAAGCCTGCCGGGGCAGCGGGATTGTCCGAAAGGGTTACCGCTACCCCGGAACACAAAGGGCTAAGGAAGGAACACGGGTGGGTTTTAGTCAGTAAGAGTCTGACACTCCCTTCTGCTCCACCCAGAGCGGGAGGGGTCATTGGATGATTTCCCATCCACAAAAAAAAAAAAAAAAAAAAAAAGTGTAGGATGGGTGGCTGCGGCCACTGTCATAAACGTCATAATACCATGCTGCATTTGAATGGGCCATCCAGTACACAGGATACAAACAATGGTAGTACTGAGTCTCCACTTACTTCTACACAACCCACTCCTGATACTAGTAGTGTAGTACTCTGCACAGCACAGCCAAACACACAGTTGTCAACAAGCTTACAAGATGATGTGGTTCTGTCAGCCACTCATAATCCTCAATGCGTTATATTGCTGTCAACGGCCACCATTAATGTTACTGATCACAGTGGTCACAAACATAGGGTCCGTGCGTTATTAGACAATGGTAGCACATCAAGCTTCATTACAAAGAGCTTATGTGAAAAACTCAAATTGCCAACTCATTCAACCTCGACTTTAGTTGAAGGGTTAAATTGTCAATCTAGTTGTATATCTAAAAAATGTGATGTCGTTATATCATCACTCATTAATTCATATTCTGAGAGTATACATTGTTTTGTGGTTCCACACATTACTCAAGCATTGCCTTGCAAACAAGTCAACCATAAAGGGCTAGACATACCCCAAAATATTACATTAGCGGATCCTTTATTCCACACACCGTCACAAGTAGATATGCTGCTTGGAGCGGACTTATTTTGGAGTGTATTGTTAAATAATAATATTTCATTAGGTAAAAATAAGCCCACATTAAGTGAAACAAAGTTTGGATGGTTGATATCTGGGCCCACACTCTCATTACAACATAGCATTAATACAGTCCATTGCAATCATTCAAGTACACATTATGATGATCAACTTCAGGATCAATTAACCAAGTTCTTCGAACTTGAAACAGTTACAATGCACAAACCTGTATCCAAAGAGGAACAGGAATGTGAAAGTAATTTCATACAAACTACTACTCGTGGAAATGATGGTCGATTCATTGTAACAATTCCATTAAAAGAATCGCCTCAACAGCTGGGTAGTTCATATGAACAAGCCCTGTCTAGGTTCATATCATTAGAACGTAGATTCAAGCGTGACCCTTTATTCAAAAAGCAATATGCTGAATTCATTAAAGAATATATATCTTTAGGTCACATGACTGAAAATACAACTCCAGATAAAGATGAATACACATACATTATGCCACATCATGGAGTGTTACGTGAAACAAGTTTAACAACTAAATTAAGGGTTGTTTTTGATGCATCTGCAGTAACTTCATCTGGGTTATCGTTTAACAACATTCAAATGGTCGGCCCTACAGTACAAAGTGACCTCATTAGTATATTAATTAGATTCCGACAGTTTAAACATGTTGTTACTGCAGATGTTGAAAAAATGTATAGAATGGTTAAAGTAATTGAAAGCCAACATATGTTACAACAGATACTATGGCGTTTCGAACCTAATGAACAACTTAAACAGTACAAACTCAACACTGTAACTTATGGTACTGCATCTGCACCATATCTTGCAACAAGATGTCTAGTTCAGCTGGGAAAAGAATGCACTGATAAGTCTGTTTCAGATGCTATCATTAAAGGATTCTATGTTGACGATTTTATTTATGGGGACAATGACATGGCTAAGCTTGTAGACATCTGCAGAGGCGTCATTAACCAACTTGAAAGTGGACAACTTCATTTAAGAAAATGGAATTCAAATAATTCACGTATCATGCAACAACTCATAGGGGAAAATAGCAAAGATGAATTGCTTAATTTAAGTAACCATGAGTATTCAAAAACATTAGGATTACTTTGGGGTTGTAAAGAAGATGTGTTGTTATTTTCTGCAAACATTAAGCAACATGAACACATTACAAAGCGCACAATTTTGTCTACCATGGCTCAAATATTTGATCCACTTGGACTCATTAACCCTTGCATATTGCAAGCTAAAATTATTCTACAAAAATTATGGTCATTAAAAATAACATGGGACGAAAATGTTTCAAGTGAGATTCAAACAGCTTGGTGTAACTTTATTAAATCATTAGGTGATATTAACAAAATAAAAATACCGAGACATGTCACCTGTGACTATCCTGTCGTTTGTGAACTGCATGCCTTTAGCGACGCATCAACACAAGCTTACAGTGCCTGTGTTTATCTACGGTCTGTGTCCCAAAACAATGAAGTGACAGTGAAGTTGGTGACTGCAAAGAGCCGTGTAGCTCCATTGAAACCAATGACAGTTCCACGGTTGGAATTGAGTGGAGCTCTAACAGCAGCTCGTTTAGCTGATAAGGTAAAATCTTCATTAATGGGAGTTCACAGTTGTACTTACTGGTGTGACTCGACCATTGTATTAGCTTGGATTAATACTCCCAAGACCAATCTATTAAAACCATTTGTTTATAACAGAATTCATGAACTGAAGTCTCTTACAGAACCAGGTACTTGGCGATATGTACCTACAAAGTCGAACCCTGCTGATATAGGGTCGCGCGGCGCAGATGCTCGCCATCTCGAATCCAATAGCTTGTGGTGGTCAGGACCAGCATTTTTAAAAGAACCAGAGGCTAACTGGCCTGGCCCACCAACAAACATCAAGGAAGATGACTTGCCGGAATTTAAGGTTCAAAGTCATTTAAATGTCTCAGAGCAACAATCAGTCGAATTCGTGAGACGATTTTCTGATTTTAGTAAGCTACAGCGCGTTACAGCCTATATATTGAGATTTATAAATAATTGTCGTTATTCACAAAACAAATGTATAGGGTTTTTAACTTTACATGAACTTAATCAGTCTTTAATTACATTATGTAGAATTTCACAACATGAGTCATTTTATCACGAGTATAGATTATTAAAAAACAACCAAGAATTGCCATTAAAAAATAAATTAACTAATTTGAATCCATTTTTACATTCTGATAATCTGATTAGAGTTGGGGGTAGGCTCTCTAATTCACATTATAGGTATGACACCAAACATCCCATATTGCTACATGCATCTAATCACATCACAGTACTTATTTTTAAACATTATCACAAAATACTCATGCATGCTGGTCCACAATTACTGCTGTCAAACGTTCGTCATAAATTTTGGGCATTAAATGGTAGAAATCTTTCTAGAAAAACAGTACATAGCTGTGTTACATGTTGTCGTTTTTCAGGCAGAATCACACAGCCAATAATGGGCAACCTTCCTGAGCAGCGCCTACATGCTGATTATCCATTTATAAACACAGCAGTAGATTATGCAGGACCAGTGATGATTTTGAACCGAAAGGGTAGAGGTAGTCATTTAATTAAAGCATATATTTGCATTTTTGTGTGCTTGGCTGTTAGAGCAGTACACATGGAGCTTGTGACAGATCTCAGCTCCGAAACCTTTATTTCTGCTCTAAACAGATTTATTGCCCGTAGAGGAAAACCTGTCAACATCTTCTCGGACAATGGTACATGCTTCGTAGGAGCATGTAATGAATTGGCTAGGTTTTTAAAATTAAATGCAAACTATTTAAGTGCACATGCTTCAAATTTATCAATTAACTTTAAATTCTCACCAGCCTATAGCCCACACTTTAATGGTTTAGCTGAGGGTGCTGTGAAATCAGTCAAACATCACTTGAAACGTATACTTGCTCTTGCAAACCTTACTTATGAGGAAATGAACACAGTACTTACTCAGATAGAGGCTATCTTGAACTCAAGGCCTCTAACTCCTTTATCATCTGATCCTTCAGACCTAGTAGCCCTCACACCGTCACATTTCCTTCTTGGACGAACATTAACGGTTTTACCCTCTCCTCAGGCACAAGACACTACAAGGTTGAGCACTTTCTCACGATATATGAGAACTCAACAGTTGAAGACCCATTTCTGGGATAGATTTTATAAAGAGTACATTACAGAGTTGCAAAAACGACAGAAGTGGTGCAAAGGGGGAAGAGACCTACAACTTGGAGAGATGGTGCTAGTCAAGGATGATCGACTGCCGCCAAACAGATGGCTGCTCGGGCGAATAACCAGTGTGTATCCAGGCTCCGACGGTGTGAACAGGGTAGCAGACGTGAAGACAACATCGGGCACTCTTCGGCGTGCATTCAATAGACTGTGCCCGCTACCAGTGGAAGATCGGCCTGATGTATCTGCAAGCCACCGTCCCTTGCCGAGGGGGGCAACTTGTTGACGCCTTGCATGTGTGTGTGCACACGGACGACACACACGCATACGGCACGGCGCGAGAGGCGGCGCGCAGCGGGAGCAGAGGGCCGCGGCGCGCGCGGGGTGCGCGGTGCGCCCTACCGTTCGAATGTGAGACTGAGACCAGAGCGAATTTGTCGACGGCACCAACCGGTCATTAGTCGTGCGTCGAACTCTCATTTTATTTTACTTTCATTATTGTAAACCTTTAAGAGTCATTATATCATTATTGTAATTGTAACTACTTGTCTCATTAAGAAATACTCCAACGAGTCCACCCCTTCGCTGCCAGCATTCCTCAAGTTCTACACAAACATTGATGTAGTTCATCATCAAACATACAAACATTGATACCTACACAACTAAAATTTATCAGCTAGAAAATCCGATACGGAGTAGTAACATTTGTTTATTAAAAGTACAGTTAATTTCTTTTTGAAAGTTGTTACTGGCTCCTCTTTTATGGAATTAGGAATGTGGTTAAAAACAGCCGGTGCCATACCAAAAACGCTTTTCCTCAACAAAGCAGTCCTATATCCACCTGTGCGTAACAAGTTTTGGTATTGAGATCGCAACGCAACATCTCGGTATCTGCTTTCCGATAAAGTTAGAAATAGATGTCGATTACATTTCACAAAAAGAGCAATTTCTAAAATGTAAAGGCATGGAAATGTCAGTAAATTATGACTTTTAAAAATTGGAACACAGCTGTCAGTAACTTTCAAACCAAATATTGCTCGTAAACAGCGTTTTTGGGCCTTAAAAATACTCTCTCTTTCGGTACAATTGCCCCAATATATAATACCAAACCTTAAAGTGGAAACGACAAGACTATGATATGCTAGTAATACTGTTTTGATATTAACTTTTTTTTTAAGATTATAAAGTGCATAGGCAGATGCGCTAAGTTTTTTACAGATTGCTTCTGCCTGTGCCTTCCATGTCAGTTGACTGTCGATTAAAATTCCTAGAAATTTTGTGACATCTACTCTATACTGAAGATTCTCACTGTGCAGTCAACAGCAAAAGTAGATGATGAAAATCAGAAATTCAATACTAATGAACGGAGTTCGCGTCAGAACTGTGTGGCGTCGAAGTGTCGTTATGTGATTGTAAATTATACCAAACATTTACTACTTCGACGCGACACAGTTCTGGCGCGAACTGCGTTCATTAATTAGTATTGGATTTCTGATTTTCATCATCTACTTTTGCTGTTGACTGTACCTTCCTTATACGTTTTGGTGCTCCTAACACATTTTTCTAAATATGTACATCAATATGAGACTGAAGAGGAAAGAAAGCTTAGAGAGGGAACTAGAAGAAAAGATTTTAAATGCACTAATATTCCTAAGCTTAATATAGTCGAACACGGTACCAGCCACATGTCAGTGAAAATCTTCAATAAACTTCCCGTTGATATAAAATTATCACTTTACAAAAGGGACTTCAAGGCTAAATTGAAGCGTTACCTACTGGAAGGCTGCTATTATTCTATTAATGATATTTAAATTGTAAAAATACATTTAGTTAGGTTTAATCTTCTATTGTTCTTTTACATTAAAGTATAAAGTTCTTGTCAAAATCACGGGTTTGCTTTGTTTTATGACAAATAAATCAATTTAAATGAAATAAATAAAACAATCCATCATCATTTGCAACTACAAACAACAAAGAAAAAAATTATTTATTTATCAAAATTTTACATCCATTGTCCAATCAATATTCTCCTTCTTCAATCCAATTATGAAATGAAAAGCAAACCCGTGATTTTGACAAGAACTTTAACCATAAACCCAAACTAGTTCAGGTTTTTGATCAAAAATCTGGATTGTTACTGGTTTATGATGAAGTTGAATTTAAAATATGTCATCTTCCGGTTTTTCATCAAAAATCTAGGATTTTGGTCAAAAACCTAATTTTGTGAAAAACCTGCGACTTAAACAAAATGTAAAATATTTTTAAAAGAGAATGGAGAAAAAAGAGAGTGGCATTTCTTGACCATTCTTCGCCATACGAAACAACCTTTTGGAAGGGGTGAATAGAATCAATTCTATTGTTTTGTAAATTTTGAAGTTCAAAAGTGTCTTTTATGTGCCTATTATAAATAAACGATTTGATTTTGACTTTGCCAAGTAAGATAATAATCAATGCTCTCATTTTCCATCGGTGCCAGCCACAAACAGCAATTAAGTAATCGCAGGGTTTATTCGATATGCAAATTGACTACCAACCTAAATGGTCATTCATAATTGTCATTCTTTGACAGTTGCACGGAAGGCTATATCCATTCGTCGTAACTGAAAGCGACTGTCGTGCGTATTAATACGCGGTCGTTTGTATGAATTATGATGTAAAAAAATCGACTTGATTAATCGCGGAAAGCGGACGCGGCCTATTATAACACGGAAAATTGACGTAGTGTGTATCTATACTAATATTATAAAGAGGAAAGATTTGTATGTATGTTTGTAACGAATTGGCTCAAAAAGTACTAGACCGATTTTAAAAATTCTTTCACCATTTGAATGCTACATTATCATTGATTAATATAGGATATTTTAATTGCAAGAAAAAAAATAAAATGTTTAAAAAATAAATGGCCGCTAGTATTTAATATTTTTTATCCCTGATTGTACACAAATTACACAACCTATAGACATTTAGTTTTGTGTAAGCTGTTAACATGATCAGCTTATAAGTAATGTCCATGGCTGGGACACAGTCCTTCTCAATTCAAGAGGAAGTGGAATGTAATCTAACAACGCGAGCCTAGCGTAGTTTGGTAGATGTTACATATCTTAGAATTTTTGGTTCTAGAAGATGTTTTCTAGAACCAAAAACGTGAAAAACACGATGTTTTCCTTCACCGTTTTGAGAATTGTGGTGAAGAAATTATTTAGACAAAGTAAAGTTCTTGGCTGGGTTCGAACCCACAACTTACAACTCGTACGTTTGAGTTGGGCAAGTACCACTGCTCTCTACGTATGTAATCTATACAGTGTTATTTGAAAAACACTAGCAACCTCTTAAAAGGTCATTTTACTCATCATTATGAACAACTTTTACTATGGTACCAAACCTGAAATCGCGAAAAAAAATCAACTGTTCCCTACATTTATGTTCGTTTATCTCGTCAAAATGTAGGGAACAGCTGATTTATTTTTTCGCGATTTCAGGTTTGGTTAGGTACTTACTTTTTATTATCTTCTTACCTACTTTTTATTATCTTCTTCTTCTTCTTCTTGGTCGCGTACTTTACTATTACTGAAGGTCATGTCTCTGAAAGGCCTTCGTGGCTTTATGCACGATGTTCTTCCACTTCGTTTGGTTCTCAGCTTCTCTCAGGGCGGTCGTAACAGAGAGTCCAGTGAGGGCCACCAGCTGGCTGACCAGCGGTTAGGTGACCGTCCGCGAGGTCTTTTCCCATTTAATTTGCCCATCACCACCAACTTTTCTAGATTATTTGATTCCCTACGGACAATGTGACCAATATAACCGAGAATCCTTTGGTAACAGATCGTGGATAGTCTATTTTTTATTATTGTCTTACTTCTGGATAAAAAATATAAAACAAAAAACGAAAACAGACACTACCTACATACATTATTAATCTTACTTCTGCGGAATCACTAAGAAAACTCATTTACCCTTATTTTTATGCAAAGAAAATCCTATATAGGTACAGGTCCATATAACCCCTGTGCCACGTAAAAGGGTTTGCGGTAAGAAGGTTATCATACCATCATATTGTTAAGAACGTGACGGGAATACTTTCATGTTTAAAGGTTTTAAACGCATGGTTTTCTGGTTTACTTACCGGTTATTTATACTGATGGTTTGGAAATAATTGGTGATAGTGAACGTCAACATTTGCAAAAAAAAAAAATCTGTTAACACTTTCGCTGACGTCACGGCCAAAGGGGAATTTTTTTTCGTGTTGGATATGACGCTACGCCTATAGGCCATTGATATATAAAAAACCCAAGATGCACAGTCTCGAATAAAAGTAACGCTCGAAAGTGTCGCCAAACACTCACCAATTATACCTACGTAGTTATAGTTATGCTGTACGCATATATTTATGCAAATTCAACTTTACGCACATTGTGTAAAGCTTTTTTTACAACGCAGTGTTCGAAAAGCAATAAAATTTTACGACCGACGGTGGTCGGTAGGACAAGGCATTGAGTGGAGACGAACATTTTTATATATTTTTTTGTCATAAGATGTATTTATTTAGTATTTTAAGAGTTTATTAAATTGTGTTCTAAACACATAATTATGCTTTTATTTGAGCGTAAATATGTTTTTGGGTAGGACAAGGGTATATCAATAAAACAAATATTAACTGTTAAAATCGTTTATTTTATACTGATACTACGAGTATTTGACAAATTCATTTTTCTGGCTATCGAGTTACTTACCACTACGCGAGGAACCGCCGTTTTACGAAAAAGTTTTATGCCTTTGCAGTGACATACATAGGTACATATCTTCGTCCAAAAAATGTTCTGAACAAACGACGCTTGAATTATTCGGCTTAAAAAATCTTCACGCCTTTATCGACTAACAAGTGATCTCCATTCTCCACATCGTATAGGATCACGAGGAAAACTAAAATATAAAAATGACGCTAATAAGTTTTCAAGAAGTTTTTAAAGTGACGTGTTGCGCCAAATCGACACTTACAGACTACGCAACACTTCTGTCTTTAGCATGCCGCATGTCGCAAACCCATAAGTTGTCCCATAATTAATCCAATATACATTATAATATTTACGAACATTTAAAAAAATCGTCAAATTGACTACCTTTTCTCTATATTAAATTATTTATAACGTAAAATATTCGTCGAAAACGAAATACAAAAAAGTTCAAAGTACATAAACTTATTAATAAAAAAAAAATAAACAGAACAAAAAAAATCGACTCCATTGAAAAGAACAGGGTCATTTTTATTATGCGACTAAAATAAGAAGGAGGCTAAAATGCATCGTTCTTATACTGAAAAAGCGGCTATTGAAATTTGCCGTATTATACTGTGATCGTTGAATGAAGTTTTCATAAAAATAAATCAAAATCGCATATTTACTTCCTATATTCAGTCATAAAAACAACAAAAACTAATCAATAAACTCTTTTACTTACCGAAAATATGATATCCCATCCTTTTTTAACCTTTTTGACGTGATATTTCTACAATTTTTCAGAGAACACTTCGGCATTTTTAACGAGTGCATCTAGACGCGAGCGACGCGAGACTATTTGAAATGAGCGCACCATTGTAAAATGTTGCGCTCATTTTATGCGGACGGTTTTGAGACGTTGACTGTGCATCTTGGGTTTTTATATATCAATGCTATAGGCGGTTAATTTTACATAGTCAAAGCCGACAAACCGCCTATACCCTTATAAATGTGCCTACATTACTAAGAAACAACGTGATCCAGTGTCGTATTGCACTCACTTAAATTTTCTAGTGTCAAGCAAAAATAAATTTATATATATTTTATATTTATTTATGGCTATGGGCGTGGTATTATTTTATATGGAAATTTTTAGTGTAATTTTCAGAATTTCAACTTTATCTCAGTGTCAGCGAAAGTGTTAAGCTACGGTTGGTCCGTAGATGATTGACCATCTTTACAAAGAAAGACCCCTCCGTGTCTCGGAAAGCACGTTAAACCGTTGGCCCCGGCTGTCATTCGTGGATCTTTTACAGTCGTTACGGGTGGTCAGAAGCCCGAAACTCTAATAACTAGTCTTACCAAGGGGTATCGTATTACCCAGATACTGGGTCGTGGAAGGTCAGATAGTCAGTTACTCCATGTAAAATACTGGTATTCAGCTGCATCCAGCTAGACTGAAAGCCGACCCCAAGATAGTTGGGAAAAGGCTAGGCAGATGATGAACTGGGCCGATTTAAATTTTTATTTTATTTGGTAGAGGAAGCTCGCACTGTGGTCACGATCACTTAACCTTTTAAATTAATTTTCCTTTTGTATCTAGTGATTAGGTACGATATATACGATGTTTATTTGTGTAACTACTATCAATTAATAATAATACAACAGTAGAAAGAAAACATCGTGAGGAATCCGGCATTTCTTAGAACCAAAAAATCGAAAACATGTGACATCTATCAACCTGCACTGGGCCCGCGTGGTGGATTACGGCCCACTCCCTCTCATAAAGAGGAGGCCTGTGTCCCAGCAGTGGGAACATTATAGGCTAATTATACTTATAATAAAAAAAATATAAAATCTCCTTTTTTCAGCGATAAATAAAAATGTTCACACACATCCACCTCCATAAAAGATAAATCTACGTAAGGTAGTTTAAAAATAAATCTTGTTAGCGAAGTAGCAAGGAAGTGACTAGTCGTTGGCACGTAATACCCCGCCCACTGATAACTTAGACAAACTTCTATCAAAGTCTATCGGTGAAACGGAACGCCTTCCATTTTTCCCAGTTCCGTATTTGAATTTCGTGCCGGTGGATTTTTCGTTGCCAGTTCGTTTATTTTCTTTTTTATATTAGACAGAGAATTTTGAATTTGGAGATATTTTCGGCGTCGATAAATGTGATCGTCATATTTACGTTGGTCCTTTTTACAAAATGTGTAACACAATTAACGCAAAATCTCATACACCCCAATTAGAGTATTGAGTTAAAAGCATAATACAATGACCAAAACTATTTTTTTATAGCTTACTATTATTATAAAGAAAATCGTTTTGATCCTATCATTACTTAATGCGTTCATTGAGTCTTATTACCTTAAAATAAGACTTAATTTTCTTTGGCTCAATCGGCGAATAGTACCTATGGCAAAATACATAATTTCTTAAAAAAAAAATTTATTGAAAGTTTCTGAAATCGATTCAATGGTCAATTATGGACAAACTTTTTTCAGGTTTTGCGCATTTAACACGTTGTATTAATTATAGAGGGAAATTAAAATTTTCAGTTATTCGGTGTCAACTTCTAAGTGCGACTATTCTAGTAGCTAATAAAGATCAAATTCGCAAAACACATAATTATTGTATGAAAGTCACAGGTGTCAAGAACGCATTATCTCGTCGACCGCAATGTAAAACAAAAGTTACTGCTGTATTTTAATCTCTGTGTTAAACCTTCACATTTACTAATTTTTACAGTAACTCGCTGCTTCAATTCAAAACTACCACAAATCGAGATTACATTTTTTTATTTTACAGAAGAGCTAATCAAGGAAAAAAAATCTATTTGTGTCTAATGTTTTTTTTATATTTTATACCAATTATACGCATATTATACATCGTTAGAAGCGTATTTTTAAGCAGCATTTATTTCATTTATATCATTCAATACAGTAATGGACCCTTTCTTTCCTATAATTACCATTATCAAAACTCTTAACGGACGATCACTTAAGAAATCTTAATATGTATAAATTACGTGTCACTTTGTTTGTCCGCAATGGACTCCTAAACTACAGAGCCGATTTCAATCAAATTTTGCATACTGTGTGCATTTTCATTCAACTTGAAAGATAGGATAGTTTATATCTCAATTTATAATAACGTAAACCTAGCCACAGCAACGCGTGGCCGGGTCTGCTAGTTTTATATAAGACATCGTTTACGTTAAATTGTTTGTAAATTCACTAACATTTGCAAATCACGTACATACTAACAATTGTATGACACAACAATGGTCCTAAAACATAACTTAGATTGCACTTCAAAACTTAACAGTCACGTTTTCAACATTATATGAACTCAATAAAAAATCTCATTTATTTTACAATAGTTAGTACTAGAGTTTAGATCGGACTACGGAGTTCACTTAGATGAAATATAGAACCTTATTCGTGTTTATAATTGCTTCGCTTGTACTCTGCAGGTACGGCAGATGTTTTTTGGGGTTAGGACACATTGCAATGGCGGAGCGATTGAGAAGTTCCTCAAGGAAAAATTGTGGCCAAAGGGTGTTGTGTACCGCCGGTTTTGTGGCCGGCTACGTGACACCAGTCAGCGAAACACGACGCAGACACTTCGTGTCGTTAGTTAGTTTTTTTTGGTGTAATTATAATGTTGCATGTATTTATAGTATTTTTAAGTTATATTAATATTGTATTGTATTTGTTTATATGGGCCTTGATGCCTGAAATAAATGGATAAATAAATAAATATAAAATAGATTAGAATAATCTTTATTATATGTACTTACACAAAATAAATAACATATATAAATGTAGAAATTTTACAAATGGTGACACAATGGGCGGTCTTATCGCTAAGAGCTATCTTTGAAAGACAACCTTTGGATGTATGCACAAATTGTATATTGTTTGAACTTTGTAAGTTCGGAATCTCAGCTCAACCGTGCTTGAAAATAGGAATTGTGGAAAGAAGCCAATAAATTCTAGAAGAACCTTATTATTTTGAAAAAAAAAAACTTCAAAAGGATTTCAAAATTTTTTGAGGAACTTATTTAGGTTTTGAGAATCTGGTATTCTGAGACAAAATAAACGACAATACTGTAGCTTAGCTACTTAACCTTGTAAATCTTGTAAATTCTAAAAGTATATTTTTCTTAAAATTGCCGGGTTAGATTAAAATGCTACTAAGGTTAGAGATGAGGTATTTCTACACAAATATCAAAACCGTATCGTTATTGCTCCAAAGACCACTTTCCATACTAATTCGCCCAGTCTCCTTTACATCGATAAATATACACCTTCTAAGAACCCTATTCTATAACCCCACTCAATAATTACCTCTAAACTAACCAAAAAAAACAAAGCACGCACGAGCCTAAAAGCTTAAAACTCAACTATTATTTCAATCTTAGACCTCTCAAACCTTCTTGAAAAACTAAGCCTCATAAATAATTCACTTGAACTGGCGAACCTTCGCTTAATTAGTGTCGCTGCCGCTTACGCCTCTTCTCATCCTGACCAGCCCTGTTAGGAAAAAGCTTCAACTCATACATTATTCAAGTTCTCACAAACTGTATAAACAGCCGACGACTGGCTAAAAGTGGTATTGATAATACTTGGAGATTTTTTCGGGATAAACTACTTTCTAGCCTAGTTAGTTTTTCTTTCGGCATACGTATGATTAGTTTTATAGAGATATCATGAACAGGGTGTAAAGTTCACTCATCCTTCATAGATAAGGGAGGATCCTCCGACCAGACGGGTGTTGTGTCTGGCGGGCAACTGCCCGATGATTCATGTCGGGCCGTTGTATTAGGTATATATGCCAGTTGCGCGGTAAACTCTGCTTGCGAGATGCAGGATTTTGCGTGATGTAAGTATGACGCGTAGTTCGCATGTGGCGTTATTGATTGGTATCAACAACACCACATGCGAACAACGCGTAGAAATTGTAGTGGTCTACAATTTCAGTGGAAATAACGTAGATGTTGATGTTGTTCTATTTAAGCAGTGCTAAGTGTTTGTCGATCATCGATCGAGAACGAGGTCGAGAGCAAGCCCATCAGACTAAAAAAAAAAACTATAAATTTAGAAGAAAAGACTAAAAAAGTAATTTTACCAGTTATTATTTCCTTATACCAGCAAACACTGAACAAAATCAAATACTGGTTTGTATTTAAACACAACTTCGGCCCACATTAATTCCACTAAACTTCCCCACTGGATTAACAGGAACTACATATATAATATTTCTACTTATATTTTCTAGAGTTAGAATGGATACTTAAAAAATTCCTATTTTTATTGGAGTTAGTTTATTAGATAGATAGGTGCATCTTCAACACATCTTCTGATCATCAGTAGAGGAACAAAATATCTTTAAGAGCCATAGAAAATTCAAAAATCTACTTAAAGTGCAAATTCAAGTCCAGGATTACCAAAGCGATATCAGAGTTTCTGGTCAACAACACATAGAAGGGCTATTCTCTGCTATCTAGCAGAACATAGCTCTCATAAGTGTTATTGAATGCATTTGTTTGAAGGAAACAAAGTCATATATATATGTATGTATGTTGTATTTACAGTGCCCTCTAAAAGTTACTTGATATTTTTTCCACTTCAGCTGTGGTGCCACATTATAATTTAAAAATAAAAAAAAGTAGTAGGTAATCTTATGAGACTACTTAATATTTTTTTAATGAAAAGTTAATAAAAACATTAAAGTATACAGTTCAAATATTTGAAGCTAGAATGTTAAATCACAACTGAAATGGAAAAAATGTCAACTAACTTTTGGAGGGCGTAACCGTAACTTAGGGTAAGTTACTCAAAGTATTTAATTGCCACATAACATTAAAATATATTTCAAAGGCGTGTAAAATAAGATTTATATCTTAACTAGATGCTTCGCGCGACATTGTTCAAGTTTTGATAAAATTATTAATCCTTTGAGGCGTAGATTGTATTATTTCTCTGTAACTGAGTTATTCGCGCCCCTGAAGTGCGTAATAATTATATTCCATCTTATATGCCAAGTGGCTCATAATTCTATGTAAGAATTTGATTAAAATGTATTCTTGAATGTGATTATGAGAGATTTCGCGTTGATTTTTGCATTACGGAGAAATTGATATTGATTGAAGTTCTTCTGAGCGTATTGCGAGCTTTTACTGGTTTCTAGACGTTATTGAGACATGTGTTAATCAATCAGCTCAGTGTTAGAGCCAACAGGAAGGTATACAAATATTTTATAATATTTTATTACTAGCTGCGCCCCGCGCTTTCACCCGCGTAAGTTTTGATCCCGTGGGAATATCGGGATAAAAGGTGTCCTATGTATTATTCTGATGTATAAACTATATTACTGTAAAGTATCATCAAAATCCGTTCAGTGGTTTTTGCGTGAAAGAGTAACAAACATCCATTCATCCATCCTCACAAACTTTCGCATTTATAATATTAGTAGGATAGGATTATTAGGAAGCAGGATTTATTTGCTTATGTCTAACACCTCAGCCTATATATAATAGAGGCATATGTCCCCTGCTGGACATATGCCTCTCCCATGCTGCGCCACAACACCCTGTCATCCGCCTTCAGTGTGTTGCTTTATAAAAACTTTTTTACAAAAAAAAAACCATCGACTTCCAAAAAGACACTACAAAGTAAACAATAACTTTAATTTCGGGAGTTAGTGTCGTTGGGTATGCATTTTTGTTGCTTGCCACCGACTTCCGAAATTAAAGTTATTTCTCACTTTGTCTTTTTCAAAGTCGGTTGTTTTTTTTTTTTTTTTTTTGTAAAATAGTTGGGGAAAATCTAGGCAGATGATGAATTTGTACTTACCCCACACAAATTCGTGTATCACTATTTGCCATGTAAATAACAGTGACAGGAATGGGACCACTCCTTAGGCATCTTATCTTATCTTATTCACTAAAAAAAAAATTGAAATCGATTACCAATTCCCGGAGATATTGCGTAACAAAAAAAAAAAAAACATTAAAAATCTGGTATTTAATTTATCGTATTTTTTTACCTGAGTAATTACCGACAGGGCTTTTGATGATCTTGGGATTTGTGCAGTATATTATGGGCGAACTGTGTATCTACATATTTTGAAGTGAACGTTGGTGTCGATACGTCTATGTAGGTAGTAATGTCCGCAAGCGAATTATTTTGAGGGATCAAGGGATTCTTTAATGGATATTAGTCAAAAATTGGAGAAGTTAAAAAGATCAAAACCTAAGTAGCATTATTAATTCTTCAAAATCGCTTCACTTACAGTGTCCGCTACCTTCCCAGTCGGACCACAACAGACTGCTAATTCAAAAACCACTAAAAAGTATTTTATTACGTTTTTTTCGTAAATTACTAGACTAACAATTTGTTCCCCTTGGAATTTTATTTCGAAATTAATTTCAAGTTAAAAACAACACTTTGTATTTACCTTTATTATTGTTGTTCTTAAGTCTTTAATTTCATTATGGCTGTAAAGTTTTAAATACTTTTGTTGCTTCGTTGAAAAGTATGTTCGGCAAAATATATACAACTAAAAAGTGAAAAATAAAAACGTTTTTACAAAGATAACAACCGAGTTCCAAAAAAACACAACAGAATGAAAAATAACTTTAATTCGGAAGTCGGTGTCGACCATCGACACAGACTCCCGAAATTAAAGTTATTTATCACTTTGTTGTGTTTTTTTTGGAAGTCGGTTGTTTTTTTTTTCTATAAATTGGTCGCAAAAAGGCTTCCACACGTCAAAACAAATAATTATATTTTAAAACCAGATGTGGTCGAGGTTTCCTATCCGACTACTCTGTAAAGAAACATCGTAACAATAACAGACGTCCCATTCTCTATTAAAGTTCAGACATTATCATGGTCAAATCATAAAAAGTTTAATGCTGGCACATTAAACTTAAAACCGGATAACTGTAATTAATAATTATCTAATTAGTAACATACTTCCTCAGATTTTATAAAAGAAAACCTCGTATTCCAAAAAAAAAATCCTCCTATATTCAAGCCCCCTATTTCACATAAAAAAACCCAGTATCTCCAAATGAATATAGGTAGTTTAGCTGAACCACAAATACGTAATGTAATCTACGCGTTCGGTGTGTAATCCAAGTGTAATTCCCCTGGATTTATGAGCCTTGATACGAACGGTATAAACCGACTAAATTGGAAATGCGTTCTGTTCCTTTGTGTTAGAAAAGGCACTGAATTAGATGTCGCTCTTATCACATTTGGTAGAACTTTGTATAGAGTACACTATCTAGGAAGACGAGTCGAATGACCAAAAAATTTTTAGTCTTTTATTTTTGACATTTTACAAATACTTACTAGAGCTTTTCTAAATCCTAAATTACTTATTTTAAGTGTGTCAAAAGTTAGTACAATATTTACACAAACTCGACGGCTTTATTTTAAACTAGCTGCACCCCGCGGTTTCACCCTCATAAGTGTCAATTCCGTGGGAATATCGGGATAAAAAGTATTATATGTGTTAATTCTGGTTATAAAAACCAAATTTCATCCAAATCCGTTCAGTAGTCTTTTCGTGAAGAATTAACAAACATATAAACACACACACACACACACACACACTCTCACAAACTTTAGCCTTTATAATATTAGTGTGAAGTGTGATAAACCAATTACAGGTACTTTTGAATTGTCAAGGGGTCGGTCAATCAGAAAGATGAAGCTAGTTGCCCATTCCAAAGCGTAGCAGGTATCTATGGAGAAGAACTGGCAAGAAACTTCACGGATACTCTTTTAAATCTAAATAATAATCTACATAGTCTATGGCTTCCAGCTTTGGCCTTAGAGCCGTTCCACACGGTGGGTGCGGCGCCGCAGCGGCAACGAAAAGAGTGTAGGCTTGGCCCATCTCTACGACGTCTGTACAAAATTAACGGAACGGCTCTTAGTTACACCACCCAATAGTATCATTAATTTTCTGGACGTAATACTTACACTATTGAACGTCAAGAAAATTTGTCCCATCATCCTCCTATGTGCTGATGACAAAACACTACGATAACTTTTCGCTTGCTAAGCGAGGGTGTCTCATATCATTTGGTCATAGGAATTTTCATATTTAGGAGTGGATTTTTCATAGACTGAAGAACATAGTAAGTTAGGAACCTGTATGTTACATCACGCATGATTTTTTTTTTAATTTTTTTGTTTGTTACATCTTTTATAGAATATTATTGTTTATCTTTCTTTTTTTTTCTTTTAACTTATTTTGTTTTGAGTTAGCCCTGCTACAGTTAAGTTTGCTAATAGCTTGTTTTTATTATATAATATAGTAATCTGTGGAAAATGTTGTGGGTAGTATATTTGTTAAATTAATTTTAAGACAACATTGTTTATGCTTAATATACTACTGTTTGTTTTCCCAAATGAAATAAATAAATAAATAAATAGTATCAGTACAAAATGTACTCTTAAACCGGTTTAATTATTGTCATTTTTTTTTATAGGGAGTTTTGTCCATTATAGATATGTGAACCCCATCATACCTTATATAACAAAATAAATTCACTTAGTAATATAATACACAAGGAAAAGAAAAAAAAACTTACATTATAGTAATACTAAAAAGCTGCTGCACGCTTCTGAACGTCTAATACTAAAACTACATAATTTTAAAGCTGCCTCCGATTTAGGGTTAGCTAAAATGCCTTGAATCAGACCTACACACATAATCAGCCTATAACGTTCCTACTGCTAGGTCACAGCACCCTAATTGCGTAACACACTATTAATCGGAATCTGAATCATTTTGAAGCAAATTGCTAATCCATTGCTCCATAAGTTCGAATAATTTGTCTGCGCAACACGTAAATGACGCAATGAATGTTGTTGAACTGTCAAAATGAAACCGATTCCGATTGATACGCAATTACGCAATTGCCCCGCAGGCCTTCTCTCTGTGAGGGGGAGTGGGCTGTAATCCACCACGCGGGCCCAGTGCGGGTTGGTAGATGTCACATGTTTTCGAATTTTAGGTTCTGGGACATGCTGGTTTCCTCACGATGTTTCCTTCACCATTTTGAGAGCAGTTGTGCTTGTGATGAAATAATTTACACAAAGTAAATCGCCTGACGGGGTTCGAACCTACGACCTACAACTCGTAAGTCGCGGCCATTACCACTGGATCACCACTGTTCACCAATCCAGCCTATATACATATTTATTGTTATGTCATGTAGCGGAATGCTAAAAAAATGTCGTGAGGAAAGTTTTGAGTATTAATTTGGATGGCTATAAGAGTATGGGAAGACTAAAGAAACGATGGGTGGACTGCGTGAATGATGATATGGTTAGAAAATGGTTGACTATTGAAATGGCGACTATGGAAGAAGGAGAAATGCTCCGCAGAACCCAAATAAATTTGAGTAAAGGCATTATGGCCCAGTTTATATTTCTATACTAACTATAGAACATAAACTCTGTAAGAACTTTTCATCATATTTCTAGTGTCCTTCTTACTCCACAATAACAGAGAACGACACAATTTTCACTTTGCATTAAATTACAAAATAATGATTTCTTTGTGATGAGATCTCGCAAGGTTAGGTACTCTTTATAAGTGTACAACGACCTTGAGCATTATACAGTTTTACAGATTGTATCTATTTGCTACAACTAGACATTTCCATTTCTTTTGTATTTCCAAGATACTGACACCGTTTCACACCTACAAACTTTTAAGACTTTTTTCCTTTAAACTTAAACACAAAGTTGATTTTTGAGTGTGGTGGAAACGTCTTAGAATACGTTTCCACCACACTCAAAAATCAACTTTACTTCTTAACTTTAGGGTGTACTTTCGTTTATTTTTCCATGATAAAAAGAGTATTTCTTGATGTAACGTGATGTGTATACGGTAGACTATATTATTCAGTGAGGGTTTCAGAGGAATCCATTTCCTGATGTCTGGAGTACAACGGATATCAGTTGGTGAGAATGGCCGCTGGAAGTTGGCTGTCCTACTTACTTTGATATCTTCTATTATTGGCATTATATTTGTATTGGGATTTTAAAAGATAGCGTCTGATATAGAAAGGTACCTACTGTGAAGGAGAGAAATTTATTATTTTTTTTTACAGAGGATACAATGTGATTTTTAGAACTTACTTCAGTTCTTATATTACTAAGTTTCGTCGCAAGAAAAAAAAGAAGTTAGTATTTATATTTTTTATTGAAAGGATTATTTACATGTAGGTACAGACGTAAATTTTAACCATTCAACTTTGAACCTTATGCATTAGCGATAAATTTCAAAATCTGTTGACATATCGAATGTGAACTGGCAACCGGTACTAGCTCATATTTTTAAGATTTTCACATTTTGATGCAATTTTATACTATTTCTCCGCATAGCAGCAAAAAATCCTTTCTCAGATAGATTTAAAATTGGCGCCAAAACAGCCTTTATTCAATTTGTAATAACATCGACCGCGCAGTGAATGCGAGCATTTAATACTTCTAATACTAATAATGTAATATTAACACTACTACGTGATAATAATTACGTACATAATTTTAAAACTTCGGGTCTTTATAAAGCGCAGTTCGCTATTTAAAAATGTATATAGTACAGTCAACAGCAAAAGTAGATGATGAAAATCAGAAATTCAATACTACTAAACGGAGTTCGCGTCAGAACTGTGTGACGCCGAAGTAGTAAATGTTTGGTATAATTTACAATCACATACCTTTGAATCACTTCGACGCCACACAGTTCTGACGCGAACTCCGTTCATTAGTATTGAATTTCTGATTTTCATCATCTACTTTTGCTGTTACCGTTGCTAGTTTACAGTCGATATTGTAGTAGCTTGATGTGCTGGCGTCTGTACATAGGTACTTAATTGTTTAAATTATCATATTATTGTGAGAAGAATGGTGGCCCAGTAGCCCGATTTACGAGTTGTGAGTCGTGGGTTCAAACCCACTCAGGCGCATTACTTTGTGTAATTTATTGCGCCACCACTGCTCCCAAAACAGCAAAAAATAATATCGTGAGTAAACCGGCGGTATGTCCTAGAAACAGAAATTTCAAAATATTTGACATCTACCAATCCGCACTGGGCCCGTGTGGTGGATCACGACCCACTCGCTCTCAAAAGAGAGAAGGCCTTTATCCCGTCAGTGGTAATACTATAGGTCGTTTATAATATATTCAGAATATAAATAACTTAGTCTCATTCTGAATTAAATAATGGCATATTCATTAGGATATCATGAGGAAGTGCGGGTGATCTTTTCTCCATAGAAACGCTCTCGCCTGTATTCTTTCTGATTAACGAACATAAAGCATTGATTTTTGCTGAATACTACTTAAATATTAAATACTTGTATGTCCCTATGTTTTCCTATTTGATGATACATTATTTTTATAAGCACTAGAACGCGCAAAAAATGCCGATTTATACTGCTGTCAACAGAGGCTTAGTGTACAAATTTGAAACTATTAAAAAATAAAAACATAGGGTCGCAGTATATATCCTTCTTATTCAGTTGAAATATCTTTTAAATTGCTCCAATATTAGAGGAGGAAATTGGTGAGAACCAAACCTCAAATTATGACTTTACGAGCTGCGCCCCGCGGTTTCACCCGCGTAAGTTTCGATCCCATAGGAATATCGGGATAAAAAGTATCCTGTGTGTTATTCTGATGTATAAGCTATATTACTGTACAGTTTCATCAAAATCCGTTCAGTAGTTTTTGCGTGAAAGAGTAACAAACATCCATCCATCCATCTTCACAAACTTTCACATTTATAATATTAGTAGGATAGGATATTTAGGCTTTTTCAAAAGTCTCTCCGACCGCATTTACTCTTACGAAAAGTAATGCACACCTGTAGAACAGATTCTAATATTAAGAAACCTTTTTCTTGCCAATTTCGCCAAATCCTTACCCGAAAAGTTCAATACAAAAATACTTGAACATCAAAATCGAATCCCGTCAGAACAGCTTAAAACTACAAAAGCGATACACCTCGATTGCTGTGGATATCAAATGTACATTTCGATCAGACCGTTTGCAGTTAACGTAGGTACAGACGTCAAAACATCAAGCTGCTATAATCTGTCAAATATCTTTAATAGACTTTCAACTTTAACGCTATAGCATTAGGTTCAAAGTTGATTGGGAAAATTTTAGTTTCGGGTAGCTAGATGTGCTAGCGACTGTACAAAATCTTTTCGGAGATTCTGTCTAGGACGTAGGCACTGAGATAGACTTATATCCTTATATACTCCGATCCCTGCTTATATCCGTCTAGGGACTTTGTACATTAATTCTTTGCACAACAAGTTAAGACTACTTGATGTGATTTATTCTTAGTCCAGACTGAATTCACTAGGTTTTTTTTATTTTAGAAACAACCAAATACAATACATTTATGTACACACATAGGTATATAAAAAAACAAGAAAAAAAAAACAAAATAGAAAAATAGGTACAAAGGTGATGTTATTTCTTAAGAAATCTCTTCCAGCATACCTGCGATAGGACAATAAATAGAGAGATGTAGACAGCGTGTGAACGAATAAAGGAGACAAAAAAAAAAACATACAATCATAAAAAAATCACTTAATAAAACTAAACAAATATTATGAGAATATACTTACATAAATACATATAAATATACATACTTCTAAAATAAATATCACTACAATCTTAATAATTATAACGTAATCAAAATAATAAATACATACACAACTATGATGAAGTGGAAAGATAGTGTTCTTTTACTCTTCTTTTAAACACTGCAACAGTTTGGCAGTCCCTAATTCAAACTGTCCAAAGTCCTATATTTATTTTAGTGCTGGTTTTTAAATAATTAGATATTTTTTTTCTGAGGTACTTAATATTGCAGCTCACCAAATTTTTTTAATAGAAAATAAATATTAATTAATCTTTAATTGGAAGGAGTGAAGGGAGAAGGGCAAACCCCCCCCGGTTTGCCCAGGCGTGGGACAGCGTAGGTTAGTAAACAAAAGACGAAACCCATGCTTGTGCAGACTTTGATTTTCCCTATAATCGACTATGGTGACGTGTGCTACCTTGACTTGAATGCGGTTTTGCTGGATAAGGTCGATAGATTGCTCAACAATGGTATCCGGTTCATATTCAACCTCAGAAAATATGACCATGTATAGATACAGACATAGATCAGAGCTCAAATGGATGCCCATTCGCCAAAGAAGAAGTTTGCGCGCTTTAACGACGCTTTTCTCCCTTCTCAACTCTCCCACTCCTCCTTCTTATCTCGTGCCTCATTTCCAATATCTATGTTCTTCTCACGCTAAGAATTTGCGTTCTTCTAACAATCTTCTCCTACTCTGTCCTTCTCATACTTCTGACTTTGTTCATTCTTCCTTTCATATCCAGTCCATTCTTCTTTGGAATGCGCTTCCTCTTGATATCAGGACGGCCACCAGTCGGTATGCATTTAAGCGGAAATTGCAGAGTTATTTTCAACACAAGTAGAGTAGTGTCATCTCAACATCTCTCTCCCTTGAATTTGTATATATATATATATTTATATATATATCATTAGTACATATTTATATATTTATTATAGTATGTATGTGTATATAACCTATTTATGTATTTGTGTTTAACAGGTTTTTTTTTCTTAATAATAAGTTAATAAGTTTTAACAGGTTTTTTTTTTTCTCATTGTTCCTCTCAACCGAAGCACCTCCCATCTAATCTCTTCACCACCCTTGGTTGACTGGTAGAGAATGCCTAAGGCATTAAGTCCGCCTTTGTACCTTTTTGTGCCAAAAGTTTAAATAAATAAATAAATAAAAGAAGTCTTTAGATAAAAGATAGCCGTCTATTAATATATAATTGGTCCGAAATCATCAATACATGACGTTATTACCATACTAGCTGTTGCCCGCAACTTTGTCTGCGATTCAGATATAATTCAATCATGATTCGAAAGACACGTGGCGCCATCTATTATCATAATAACGTTATTTTTGAAAAAAGTGCGGTTCCTCGGGAACAGCACTTTTTTTCGGGATGAAAGGTACTCTAAGTTCGTTTCTATACACCTGACAACGTTTATGCAAAATTTCAGGACGATCAGTTCAGTGGCTTACTTTCGCATTTATAATATAAGGAAGTTATGATTACTTTAGTTTTAGATCCGTAAAGTTGTATTTTGTTTTTTTAGTAGCTATTTTAGTACAAACTCATGCCTTTCCCTAGGGCGTAGACGGAAATTAACGCAACATGCAATGATCCCTACGAGTTTCTAAACTAAAATAAATATTTATTAAAAATAACAATACATTTTTATCACGATCCAGCCTGAGTATGAACGGCGCCACCGAGAGTTGTCCAGGAAGAGGTAACGAGACGACTTCGACGCGTACCGCAAGGGTTGGATCGAGGTGGCGCTAAAAAGGATGTATGGAAGGTATTAACTACCCAAATGTAAAACAGAGTATATAATATGTCACTCAAAAGTAAAAACCAAAAAGCATAAACAAAAGATATAAAAAGGTAAAATATCAAAAAGAAGAAAAGACTTGCACAAAAAGATTTGGGGAGGCTTTTGCTCAGATGTGGGACAGTGTAGGTTACTAAAAAAAAAATCTATTTAAAACACACATACAGATTTGCACTAAAAACGTTATATTTGTGAAAGTATTCAGCCGTCAAAGCTTCTTATTCCGTTTTTTAAGAGGAAATGCGGTCGGAGAGACTTTTGAAAAAGCTTAAGTAAAAAGTCATAATTCGAGGTTTGGCTCTCGACTATTTCCTCCTACAATATTGGACCAATTTAAAAGATATTTCATAAACTGAATAACAAAGATATATACTGTGTCCCTAAGTTTTTCTTTTTTCAGTAATAGTCGTGAAATTTGTACACTAGGCCTCTATTGACAGCGGTTTAAATCGGCATTTTTTTAGGGTTCTAGTGCTTATAACAATAATTTATCATCAAAAAGGAAAACGCCACCAAATCACCTGAAATCTCATCTCTGCACCATCCTTGGTTGACTGGTAGAGAATGCCTAAGGCATTAAGTCCGCCTTTGTACAGTCAGCAAAGGTGATAAGTATACAGGGTCGTCGAATATAGTTAAAGTTTACTAAGAAGCCGATTGATGTTTTCGAATAAAATTCAATTTAATTAATAGAAAACAAACAGTTCATTTATAAAATTAAATTTCATTCGAAAACATCAATCGGTTTCTTAGTAAACTTCAACTATATTCGACGACCCTGTATACTTATCTCCTATGCTGACTGTACCTTTTTGTGTGCAAAAAGATTAAATCAATAAATAAAGCTTAGGGTCATAAAATAGTTAATAAGTTAGTTATTCTGTAACAAAATCATTTCATTGAGATCATTAACCAGAGACAAAATAGGGAGAGCGTTTCTATGGATAAACGACTACCCGCATTCCTCTTAAGATAGCTGATAAGATATCTATTCTTATTGGGCGCTAAGCCGCCTAGGCTTGCCTAGTCTTTATCGCGGGATACATATATAGATAGTAATCTTCTTAAATTGGACGGCTTAGCAAAATTTAGATAACTGGTTTTATGTAGAAGCTCTCCATTCACGAAAATATTTTAGTGAAGGCATTGTTGGCTAAGAGATAAATAGTTATGCAGTTAAATCTAATTAAAGTATTTTATTTACACTAGCAAACACACCGTAAATCACATTTATTTATTTTGTTTTAACATAAAACGAAAATCTGCCATTTACATTATTAGCTACAGATAAATTATTTATTATTAGACAAAATATTACTCCTTTAACAGAAATCTAGAGGGGCAATTCTCGTAATTTTTAAGAACGTTTACAGTCTGATCTCAGTCTCAATCTGTCAAAAATACTTCAAATTTCCCTACATTTTGACAAGTTTTTGACATTTGTTTGTCGCCGAGATGAGACTGCGACTAGATTTTGAACGTTTTAAATTAGCAGAATTGGCCTACTGATATACTTTCATGATCGTCTTCCATTCATCCGCGACCAAATCAGTCAGGTTTAGCATCTAAGAGAACGTTGAGACTGCGAGGCTCAAGGTTAAAACAACAATGCAAATGGTAGAAACAGGTGAGGTGTTGCCAGTTTTTAAGGTTCCGTAGTCAACAAGGAACCCTTATAATAGTTTCTCCATGACCGTTCGTCTGTCCGTCTGCAGCTTAGCAGAGAGACTCTTAGTACTAGAAAGCTATAATTTGGCATGGATATACATATTATTAATTACGTCGACAAAGTGGTAAAATAACATCTGGAAAAAAACATTTTTAAGGTACAGACGCCAGCACATCAAGCTACCCCAATCTGTCAGATTTTCCCAATTGAATATGAACCTTATTCCTTTGAACTAAAGTTGAAAATCTATCAAAGAAATTTGACAGATTGGGGTAGGTTGACCTGTTCTGCCGCGCTAATTAGAAGTGCAGTAAGGGGGTTATTCGTAGTTTCGAGTAAATGGCGCCAAAAAATTTTTACTTTTATTTTGTTGTTTTAGATATAATTTTGAAGTTTTGCAAATATGTTTTGATTTACATGTATAGCTGAATATGCACTGTTTCTTATGAACTAACCCAATTCTCTATATGTTTAATACAACTAATTTAAAACAAAAAAAACTAGTTATGCTTAGCAGGGTCTTCAAAACTAACTCCAGTATTACAAGATGTAACAGCAGCAAGTTTGGAGTTACTGCGCTTTCTACTAGCAAACGCAGTTAGCTGCGTTTATTTTATTTTATTCAATTATTATTATCACCCCGACTACAAACTATAAACGCAGTGCAATAGTGACTTTAAATGTGAATTACTTAGTTATATTCATCCCTACCACTTCTTAATTAAATAAAACAACGTATATTTAATGAATTACGTTATTCTAATTAGCAAATAAAACATAATATTGAAAATATCTTAATCACAGACAGTTACTGCCTTTATTATTAGTAATACAATATTTCCATATAGTTATGCTTAGCCTAACTACAAACCATAAACACAGTTAAAGAGTGACTATTAGCTTTGAAATTAGTGTACACACGTAAAACATCACAATAATTAGATTATACCTATTAAATATCAAGAAGAGATAAATAATACAACTATTTTAATGTATTTTTATTAGAAGAACCAAATAAAACTTAAAACTAAAAATTATTATAATCACAGCCAAGTATTATGTCACATTATGTTGAGATCATAGATTAATCTTAATATAAGTACGTGTCACGTTGTTTGTCCGCAATGGACTCCTAAACTACTGAACCGATTTTAATAAAATTTTGCACACTGTATGCAGTTTCATCCAACTTGAAAGATAGTTTATATCTCAATTCATAACCGCTAATTTGAAAAAAAAAATGCACCCGTGCGAAGCTGTGGCGGGCCGCTAGTATTACTTATAGTAACAAGGACTTGTAATTATCACTAATTATTGCACTGAAATAATGAAATCTAGTAACAATCTCTTGAGTCTTTACAAAATCTAGGAATATAATAATATAAAATAGGTCACACTTATTTAAGATCAGTTTCATTAATCAACTTCAACCAAACTTCCTTCTTTGTTTCGAACATTACAATTTTAATTATTTTATTTTATTAGTCTATGGCAAATACGGAGATCAATGGCAAATACGGAGATCAGTCAGTGTTAGAATTATTCGCAAGTCTGAGAACTTATCATTAAAAAGATCTATCAGACTTCTAATACTAAAAACACTATAAAAACTTTAACAAAACAATTCAAATATTTAAAAAGTAAAAAAGAACTAGGTATCAGGCCTCTTCGATATCATTATTCTTAGTTTCATTATTATTATTTACGGGCAAATTCAGCCAAAATTCCTTCCTTGTATCGGGCATTAGGTTTAAAAGCTTATCAATTATGGCTGATTTTGTTGTCGCCCTTTTTTTTTTTTTTTGTGGATGGGAAATCATCAAATGACCCCTCCCGCTCTGGGTGGAGCAGAAGGGAGTGTCAGACTCTTACTGACTAAAACCCATCCGTGTTCCTTTCTTAGCCCTTTCTGGGGCAACGGTAACCCTTTCGGACAATCCCGCTGCCCTTGTTGTCGCCCTAGGGGCGTGTTTTTGTCTAACCTCAAGCAAACTTTGATTCTTCATTAATTTAATTTGAAGAAAATCTAGGATTCTCATTTTCATCGTGGCTTGTTTTAAAATCTAAAGTGTATGTGGCCCTTTTTGCTACAACAACCACGATATCTTTTAGGTAAATTCTTGGAGTAATTTTACGTACCTTGTGAATTGAAGAAAGATGTGAATAAGAGTAAAAATCGGATACTTCCATGATTTTAACGTCGACAGGATTTTGGGCTTGTTTCACAGCATAAAATAAAATCGTTAAAGTCGTTCCTTTCATTTTGTAAAGATTGCTCGACTCTGTGATGAAAACTGTTAGCAGACATAAGTATGCCCTGGTTCGAAAATTGTCTGCGCGGAAATCAAATTGCTGTTAATTATAAATATCACCCAATTTTTGTTTTGGGCTGAACAATTTCTAAAATAAAAAAACGCGTTTCTTAAGTAAAAAATAAAACCTAAAGGTTGATATTATGTCTTCTTGACTACGTCCAGACGTGCTTTCGTTCCAGATTGCTATAAATAGAATGGATTCTTTCTTGCATGTTCCTAATGAAACGAAACTCTCGTTATAAGCTATTAATCTTGGACAAAAATTGCGCTTTTAAATTGCTCCATACGAGGCAACATAATTACCTTCTGTAGGTCAACAGAGAAACATACTGTATTTATGTTCACTATTTTTTGCATCTTTTTATATGCTTTACGGGCCTGTACATATTTTGTTTTATGACTTTTATATTTAACGCAAATGGGGCAAGTGTATTTTCATTACCTACTTATTGCGTCACTTTTGGCGTTTGTGATGGGCACAAACTTCGCACTCTTCGTTGCCCAAATGCGCAAAAGAAACATTCATGTCCTTTCGTACAACCTGTCGATAAGTTTTTCTATTCGTAACAGTTTTCGTTTCGGCAAATTCAGTCACCCGCCCAACTCACCTCTCAACCCCCGCTAACTTGAGTGTTATACTTATTAAACAAAGTCCAACTTTACTGCGGACTTTTTTCGTACTTCGATACCTATGCATAAAATTGTCTTGTACTAATTAATAACGCAGTGTGAGATATTACTGCTAATATCTTATGCATTTTAGAAAAAATCTATAAGGTACTACATACTAAATAGTAATGCAGTAATGACGCATACTGCATTTCTAGTTAGTATCTCATAATAGGTTCTTTACGTACAAATACTAAAGATAAGCGCAGTCACGCATCTTACTGCATTTTAAATAAGTATTTTTTAGTCTTTCAAATGAAATGGAGTGCTTAGAAAAAGAGCAGTATCCAATATTACTGCATTTATAAGTAGTATCCTTAAATTATTCATTAAACATAATTTACAAATCATAAGAGCAGCAAGTGTTTCTTACTGCGTTTCTTACTAGTAAAAAAAAATAAGTTCAAACAAATACTGTAAGGCAAAGAGCAGTAATGTGTCTTACTGCAGTTGTGCTTAGTAATTTAGTTCTCAGCAAGAAACATACTGCGTTTTTGCTTATTAAAAATACTACTTCCAGAGCAGCTATCAAAATAAGGATCAAATCACCATATAGAGCTCATTACGAGGATTCAGAATCTATAAGTAACTCAATTTTCCAAAAAAACATCTTTACTGCGTTTCTAATTAGCGCGGCAGTGTTGGCGTCTGTACCTCTACACGTAAAGTGGGGATGTATTATTTTTTCTCATCTACCCTATGATGTGGGGCATTTTTGGATAGGTCTTTCAAAAATATCCTGGGTTTGTGAAAATCATTTTTCGACTCAGGGATCCGCTTGTGAAGTATTAAGCTTTAAACTGCTAAGTTTTGTTAGAGCCAAGTGTCCCCGCCCCTTTTTTTTTAATGTGAAATCATCAATTGACCCGTCCCGCTCAGGGTAGAGCAGAAGGGAGTGTCAGACTCTTACTGACTAAAACACACCCGTGTTCCTTCCTTAGCCCCTTGTGTTCCGGGGCAGCGGTAACCCTTTCGGATAATCTCGCTGCCCAAGGGTCCCTGCCAGCTCAATGGTTGCTTTTGGATATGTGAAAAAATTCACCGCAGTAGTATATATAATGAAATTAAAAGAAAAACTATCACAGTTAAGTAGGCTTTACAAGTTTACGAGTAATAGTCGACCAACTTAAATTTTCATGTTTTCACAAGACAATTTTGCTGAACTATACTCCAATAAATGTGTAATCTAGACCAAAATTATAACACTGTCATCATCTGCCTGGCCTTTTCCCAACTATGTTGGGGTCGGCTTCCAGTCTAACCGGATGCAGCTGAATACCAGTGTTTTAGATGGAGCGACTGCCTATCTGACCTCCACAACCCAGTTACTGGGCAACACGATACCCCTTGGTAAGACTGGTTGTCAGACTTTCGGTCATCTACTGTCAAAGAATCACGAATGACAGCCAGCACCAACGGCTTAACATACTTTCCGAGGCACGGATGTGTCTTGGTATGTAATGATGGTCACCCATCCACAGACCAACCGCGGCAAGCGTAGCTTAACCTGATCGATCGACCTGTGCGGCTGTTATTATTTAGCCACGGGCCCCTCTACCGAAATTATAACACTGTGTTCCTAAATAATTTGGCTCTAATGTGGTATATATATTTCTATATCTAAGCTTTCTAATGCTTTGAAGATCAGGACAAAATAAATAAAATAAAACGAAAACAGATTGATGCAGAGACAATACCTATCTCAGCTTGAAGCTAGATTCATCTGAGTATGGATTCATCTGAGTATGGACCGTTCTGTAATAAGACTGATGCTCAAGTATTGATTACATACTTCAATCAAACTGGACTTGGGGATCGGTCTGACCTTAGTACTTTTCCACAAGAACTACTACAAAAATCCTCGTCAGAAGTGACCCACTTTATATGATATTAGTTTGCATATAGATCGCAAGGATAGATCGCAGGGGTGGTCAGCAACGGATATTAAACGACACGGCTCGGTGACTCGCTCTCCGAGGTACATTCTTGAATGAAGATACGAGCGCTGAGCAGCAGTGTCCCTATTGTTTGGATATGGTATTATCTGCGGGCTTATCTGATATGGAATTTATGTAGTACGTGATATGGGAATAGGGACACTAAGTGTAACTAAGTATTAGGGGCACATTCTACCACTCAGCGAATATTCAAAGAAAAATGTATGTAGGTATCGTGGCGGTGCCTACTACATATTGTAAGAAAATAGAACTTTTGCCGTAGCAAAACTAATAACCAGTCGGCTAGGTTTTCAATAGGGCTTACTAGAACGTTTTCATTGGACGGAGGTTCTTTTGTTTTTCATCAAAATAATAAAAAGGCAAGAGGAGAAATATAAAAGATATTTGTGTTCCCGAACCATAAAGCCTAAATTGAGGCAGAAGAGCATCTACGTATAATACATTTTATACCAACTTGGAACCGTGACCAAGCACAGTCAATGCTCCACCTCATATAACACACGCTACACCACAGGTTACCGTCGTATTGCCCTTTCTCTAACTCAGGACTTAACACTGTCATTTGAAAACATTGTAAAAGTCATTTATTTTTAAGAGAGTAACCGTGGAGTTTCTTGCCGGCTCTTCTCCATAGAAAACGACCTATTGGAACCACGTATTGGACGGAACCCAGAGGTCTTATTGTGTGCTTTGTTTAAGTGTAAGGAACTTGTATTTTATAAAATAAAAAGTATAAAAAAAAACCGTGCACCTAGCTTCTGACGTCTTATAAGTGCGAATGTAGGTTTATGTGAAATAAAAGATTTTCACTCTGTTTACAAAAACTGCTAAAGTCATCACAGTGGATTTGCCTTATGAGCAAACATTATGTCCCATTAAATCCTACTTCCTACTAATATTATAAATGTGAAAGTTTTTGAAGATGTTTGGATGTTTGTTACTCAATCACGCGTAAACCGTTGAACGGATTTGGATGAAATTTGGCACACAGATAGTTTATAACCAGGATTAACACAAAGAATACTTTTTATTCCGATATTTCCACGGGATCGAAACTAACGCGGGTGAAACCGTGGGGCACTGCTAGTAAAATATGATTGCCAATACATATCACGCAACTGCCGGATTTGTCCTTTCTCAGAAATGCCTGGAAATTTTAGATAACTATATAATCAGCTATATACCAAACAAACGAGTGAACGAGCTACCGTTACATTGGCCCCGATTCTGTTGTTCACAAACTAAATTAAATTTAAGTTCAGCGTCTTTTTCTTTCAATTTTATTATGAAAAGGACAGAAGATAAATATTAGTTTAGTCCTGTCAAATTAGATAATCCATAGACAAGTTTAGACGTTATTAAAAAATTGGCTACTAAAAATACGTCAATTTACGTCAGGCGCTGACTAATTTGACAGGACTAAACTATATTTATCTTCCGTCCTTTTCTTAATGAAATAAAAAGAAAAAGATGTACTGAACTTAAATTTAGTTTAGTTTGTGAACAACAGAATCGGGGCCAGTGTCTTCTTATCATTTCTTTGGCTGGACATGACAAAATAACACAGTTGATTTGCCACATCCTCTAATACCTACACAGACACAATTAATCTATTGTCACGGTGGCTTGCAGTGACCGGTGACTATCGGGGGCATGGTGTTTGGTACAATTTATAATCGGCACGCTAGTGTAAAGATTACATTATTATGGCTTGTAAGATGTTGAGAGAATAAAAAAAAAACAAAATAGGGTAACGGACCTTGTCAGGAACACGGTGCTACGCTCCAAAACGCAAATCACTGACGTCACCCCAGCCAAAATTCAAAATTTCTTACGTTTTTTTGCAATTTGCAGGCCAGTGTCAGGTTGTATCTTGATCAGAATACCATTTGCGACTATAATAGATATGTATTTTACAAAATTATAGTCATTAAAATATCTCTTTAAGTTATTTTTGTACCAAAAGTACTTTTCCATAAGAGGTTTGTTCAATTAATGAACCAATTTTGATAATTCTTTCATTAATGTGATTTATATACTTTCAGGAAAGTTTTAGTATGTAAAAAATTAGGTAATTATTCTTATGTACGAAGTTATATACATAAAATATGTAGGTGTAGCATCTCCGGCATTTCTATGCGAATTTCGATGATTCTTCTAGTCGGTGTCTTCAATTCTTCAATGCACTAGTGTTTTAAATTGAATTTGTGTGAGGTCATACAACTAAAAAGTGAAAAAAAACACTACAAAGTGATAAATAACTTTAATTTCACACACAGACTTCCGAAATTAAAGTTATTTATCACTTTGTAGTGTTTTTTTTTATGAAGTTGGGTGTTTTTTTTTTGTAAAAAAATTTTTAGCTGTATATTTTTACTAGGAACTATAGAACCATTCAGTGTGTTTAAATAGTTCGATTTACTAAATAAGGCATAGAGAAAAGATGATGAATGATAAGCGACTCTTTAACCATAAATTTTTGACATTTGAACGTCTCTTATTTTAAGCTACATTATAAATAAACCCCTAAATCACCAGTTTTTCAAGTAGACGAACTACTGAATAACATTTTAATTCACAAACATCACAAAAACATAAAAAACTGGATGACAAACAAGACATCTAACAAAATGGCGGCCCCGATAAAATTTACGCCTTATGGGGAAGTATCTAAAACTAAAACAATATAAAGCGAGTAATCCCGCGCGATTTAACTTAAAGCGAAGCTATTCCAACGCGATTTATTACGGTGAATTACCCAACTGCGTAAGTTTATTAAGTGTAGTGAATAAATGTTTAGTCGAATGATGTTTTTGCCGGGACTTGTTGAATATTTTGTTTTCAGCGTTGTTTTGGGAATAATATCTATAAAAACCGGATATTTGAAGGCATTCTCGTACTTATAAAATTTTATAATAATTCAAGTCGCGATCTATATCCCAGCGACAATCAATATGTAGATAGGTAATGTAAATAAAAGGTTTTTTTTTTAGACAGATTGAGACTGATATTAGAATGCGAACGTTCTTAAAATTACTGGTATTGACTCAATGTTTTTTTAATCTGTGTTGTTAAACATTCATTATGGGTCTTTATCATATGGGACATCGATAATTTTATGTAAATAGTCAACCCTAAGTTTGCTTTGCTAATTAATTATTATTTCTAGCGATTGGAAATCAATTTGATGTTACAGTTTGCAAAAGGCTGAGCAATCGACTTCTGTACAGATTCGATTCTCGTACTTTAACCCTACCTAAAATGTTTGTATTTCCTACAATGTTATGGTAAATTCGTAATCATGTGATTTACACGGTGCCATTTAAGTACCTGCGGTATTCCAGAAGTTGGAGCAACAAAAACACGATGCAAGTCATTTCTTGGTTAATTTTTATTGTATGCCACAGGCACGGAACTTGTATGGTATAAGGGGGCCTAATTTTTGTAATATCGCCCATAATGCATGATATTTAACTAATGTGGCATGTATATGAAAAATAAGCAAGACGAATTCGTCCGCATCGCTTTCAGTGCTCAAAAGGATGGCAGTATTGCCACGTTATTTGGCGATGCTAATTCTTTGGCCAAGAAATAGACCAAAGAAGTATGTAAAAAATAAACATATGGTAGGTTATTTTCAAAGAAGAAACTAGCAGACAAACAATGGCTTAAACACTTACAATTAATAAACCCCCGAAACACTTAACTAAACATGCCACTTAATCTAAGCTTCGGCACATCTAAGTAAATTAACTATCCCAATTACATTCACTAACAACTCTAAACTACGTTTAAACTTCTAAACTCAGTACAAGTTGAGTTAAGTTTTCACCTACTGATCTCTAACGCTTAGTAAGATTTAAGTTACAAACAGTGGTACCAAATTGATGGGTAAATAATTTCGATGGAAGTTTTGTGATTATCTATCTAGTTTCAGGTTAAGGAAGATAATGGGTTTATGATCTGTATCAGTTAGGCTAAGAACTCACGGAGCGATTTTCACCCGCGCCCGCCACGGTTGCGGGCCTGCAGCTTCTGGAGAATGTAGATTTAATTATGTAAAAAATTAAAGCATAACTCACGACGCGTCTTACGCCCGCGGTGTGCGAGGTTGTTTGCGGTTTCCGCCGCGGTCACCCGCAGCCTCGGCGGGTGGCGCCCGCGCGCTCTGTGATCGGTTGGCGGGCGACCTCGGTGGCCGGCGGGGGGCAGGGGGGTACAGAATCGTGATCGTTTTACTGCCCATCTTGCAACCGCACGTCTGTGGGCGATGATCGCAACCGCGACGGCTGCGTAACCGCGCAAATAACCGGTCTCGTGAGTTTAGAAATAAAACCGCAGTTCCACCACCGCGGCGGTCGCGGGTGAAAATCGCTCCGTGAGTTCTTAGCCTTATGAGACCTTAGTTTAGGTTTTGGTCTGAGTTATAATTTGTGAGGCGAAGTCGTTGAACTACATTGTATCAGTATTTATGATCATCTGGTTACAATAGCAGTACATACTAGCATAATCAGCCTATAATATTCCACTTTGTGAGAGGGAGTGAAGTGATCCAATAAGCGGGCTCAATGCGGGTTGGTAGATGTCACATGACTTCGAATTTTTGTTTCTAGGACGTGCCGGTTTCCTCACGATGTTTTCCTTCACCATTTTGAGAGCAGTGGTGATGAAATAATTTATACCAAATAAAGCCGTCTGTCTGCGTTCTCATCTACGACTTACAACTCGTAAGTCGCAGAAGTTACCACTGGGACATCACTGCTCTCAGTTAATATTGTCAAAATGGGCACAATGTGAAGTTGTGCATTATAATAAGGACTGGCTACTCAACCACAATACAATCCCATCAACCTTTTTACGCTACCATAACATCATCAACTTATAAGCCTCATAAGGCTTCCTCATACCTCTTATCTGTCTTTTAAAACTTCCTTCAGCATCCCAAAGTCTGTCTCCATGATATTGGTGACATGTGAATTTATGGTTATTACGGTAGTATCGGGACAAAGAGGGGATGGTCATTATTTTGAGGTGCATCAATGGGATCAGAACACATGGGGTTATGGGACCCTGGTTTGTGAAGATCCTGTGTCGTTAGATTTTATTTGCTTGTCTACCTTGTAAATAGGTAAGGTTGAATTGGGCGTTTGAAGATGTCTTTATCTTTATTTAGAAGGTTCTGACTGAAAAGCGATATTTAAATGCTTTAAATAAGTAGACAAGAATATAATCATGTAGGTCCTGACGAACCATCAAATGAGTCTCTATGGTCATTTATCCTTATGGTTAGCCCCAAGGAGTAACATATAATATACAAAGTGGAGATGACAATACAACAATAAATTAAACTTCGTATACCTAATGACGTTCCCAGTCTGCATACAAAAATTCAGTCAAATGTATCCAATAGTTTAGTCACTGGATATTGTTTTTCATTTTTAATATTTTCTATAAGATGTATCTGTTATCAGGCCAGCACCGACAGGTTAAAGACATCTGCAGTTAAACACAGCATGTTGCCAGCTCGCTAGTTCAATAACCTTCGCCAAATTTGTTCTTAAATTTTATTTCCCGATGCGAACTAATGCATATTATACCTTATGCTTGAGACATAAGAATCATGCATATGGAAGTTATTATTCACTACAAAATATGTTAAATATTTAGGTTTCGGCCATATGTTCGTTGGGTAAATGACACCACGCTGTTGCCGCAATATTTAATTGATGTTCTTTTTTGTTTATACTTTTATGCTATTTAATATGTTAGAAAAAATCACTTCTTCTTATTTCAACGTTAGGATTTATTTGATAGTTCCTAAATACTCCTATGCATGTATTGTTAGTGTTTTCATTTATTCTTGTATTGTCATCTCCACATTGTATACTGTACTGTTTTCGGCTGTAATGTCGTATGTTTGTAGTTTGTGTCTCATTATATCTTTAAATAATCACATTATATCTCCCCTTTTGGTAATTGTGTACTAGAGATTCGTTTGAGTCAGTAAATAGTCAGGATCAGTGAAGTAGGAAACCAAATACGTGAACCCGTAACCAATATCAAAAGGATATTTTAGTAAAATTTTCTACTTACTTTACATTTTCATTGCTACTACTTAGCTAAGTATGCTGACTCCCGTTCCCATTCACCACATACCTATTCAACACTTTCCGTTTCACACAGAACGTCCTACAAAGTACGAACATACAACTAGAAGCATTTAGCGAAACCGCGTAATGGAACTGCGTGCTCACAAGAGAAAATTATAGCTTACTTTACAGTTGTTTCAAATGTAAGCTGCTGAATGCAAGCGATGTGTTGAAGTAGCTATAAAGCATTCTTAGAGCTTGCATGGTTCGTATACAAGCTAGTGTGGTGTGTTTATAAAATAAACTAGCAGTGCCCCGCGGTTTCACCCGCGTTAATTTGAGGGAAAAACCTACTATACTTCTAAAATATGTTCCATTACTTTAAGATTATTACTCAGTACGCACGGCTACACATCAAGCTATATAACCAGTATAAGCTGACTTCTGATTGTACGAAAAACCTATACAATGCGACGTCAGCTAAAACTGGAAATGTATAGCTTGATGTGGAGCCGTGTGTTTACATTACTTTAAGACTATGCCGACCGCACAGTAGCGCCCTCATCGTTTGTTTGGTTATTTCATACAATTTAGAATGAAAATGCAGAAAATAAGCACGTTAAGTTGTGCTTCACAAGATTCTATATCCTCTAGGGTAGAAAATGTCATGAAGCACAAGTAAAGGAAAAATCCAAAAACCGTAACTTTGTAGTTACATTTCAAAAAATCATATTTTGTTTTTTACCGTGATAAACTATATACATACCTACAAATTTGTACGGAACCCTCATAGCGCGATACCTACTCGCATTTGACCGGTTTTTTTTTCAATAAATTGCTACAACAAAGTAAACAGTTTATACCCCGTGATGAACGCGTAACGACGTCATATTTGCAGCACTTAAAATGTATTCACTACCAAACAGAAAAGACGTCTCAAGACCTAATAAAATTAAAAATTCTAGAACCTTAATCCTCATCTCATCAAGATAAAATCGTTACGCATATAATAAAGTATCCCTAACAAAAGAGTACCCTTATAGTTTGGAGCGCCACATGCCGAAAATGACCAGCCGTTACGGACGCCCCGAGGTCTCAGCAGATTGGGGTATCTCCGGCCTTGCATGTAAGGGTCTTTAAGGACCCTTACGAATCCTAGCTCGAAATTATGAAGTCCTGGGAAATGAGCCGATATTTGAAATGGTTTTTTTGGAATGGAAATCTAGAATCGATGTAGATTAGGGTCGTGTCATTAAAGCCTACCAACGTACTTCGTTGGCTATACATAATATTTTTTTCTGTTATTGGTGTCAAAATTAACCATTTCGCAAAGCTGACTTCTTATGAAATAATTTGCTGAACGTACACATAATGATTGTATTGTCAAGTGTGGAGGCTTTTTTAATTCACCCATTAATTTAACAAAACCATTTCCTTAGTGTCTGCAAATCTAGAAAATGTGTTTGTTTTCACGTCACAATTTTTTTTTTCATAATGACTAACAAAATAACAAAATAGCTTACATAGGCATCTAAATTAAACTATCACTGCACCAAGACACTTTAACCACTTCTTCCCAACCGTTTACCGACCAATTTTACATAATTATTTAAGCATACTTAAGCAATGGTGTTTTAAAAAGGTTTCCGCATAATCAGCCCCTTAATTACAAAGACTGATGGGACCCTATTCTTGACAACAGTAAATCAGTGTCAGGATTACAATATAGCCAAGAGGCCAAAATTTAAGGCAATTTTACTGATGACTTCCCATCTAGGGGCTGATGAAAAAAGGTGTTTTGTTTGCGCAAGACTGGTTTCCATAGAGCGGCAAAAAAAGGTAGATGTTCTTTTTTTGGAGCGAGAACATTTTATTTTGGATTTTCAAGTCAATCAAGGTGAGATTCGTATTATGTCAAGACTAAATCGTATTAACTAAACACTTTTTACAAAAAAAAAAAAAACCGACAACGTGAAACATAACTTTAATTTTGGAAGTCGGTGTCGTTGGGTTCGCATTTTCGTTGTTTGCCACCGACTTTCGAAATTAAAGTTATTTTTCACTTTGCAGTGTCTTAATTATCTTTTCACTTTGCAGTGTCCTTTTTGGAAGTCTGTTGTTTTTTTTTTTTTGAAGTCCGTTAAAAATAAAGAGATTTAGCTAAGTGATCTGAGGGGCAATTCTCGTAATTTTATGAACGTTCACAGTATCTCAGTCTCAATCTGTCAAAAATACTTCTTATTTCCCTACATTTTGACATTTTGACCAGTTTTTAACATTAATTGTTTGTCGCCGAGATGAGACAGCGACTAGTCGCTGTCTCACACACACACACATCAGAAGGCCAATTCTCGTAATTTAAAACGTTCAAAATCTAGATTTTGAACGTTTTAAATTACGAGAATTGGCCTTCTGATGTGTTACTAAACAGGAAGAATAGCAGATTACAAAACTGTTTTTTTAAGTCCTGAATATATTATATTAACACACACCTAATAGAACATCACGCCTTGAATCCCCGTAGAATCAGACAGAGGTATGCTTATAGTTCACTCACATTTCATATGTTATCTTGTGCATGTTTAACTACTATATCATTGGGGATGAACATAAACAAGCCTGTTTAATATACCATGACTGAACATGGCGTATTATCGTTTACCCATTAGAATCAACTAACTAGATTGGAGTGACGTAACATGGTGTTTGTAAGCGCCTCACTACAGATATACTGAGTTAGCTCAGGTTCGTACGGGCACGTTTTTCCCGCAGCGATTTTTTTCGCGCACTGGATTTTCAACGCAATGATTAGCGCCGAGAGTTGAAAATTCAACAGTGTGTTTTTTTGACGAGCAGGGTTGAAAATCGAGTTTTTTTGTTACTTAGTCACACTGAAAACCTCCACCAAATCCTTCCAGGCATCCTTTTCTAGAGCCACCTTGACCCAACCCTGGTGGTACGCATCTAGACCGTTTCGCAATCTCTTCCTGCAGACGTAGCACGAGCACCGAGCACGACGGCAGCAAAGTAGAAAGACTCAACTGCATTTTTTACGAAATACATACTCTTTTACATAATTCGCCTCAGAATTTTTTGTTTTGTCATAGGATTTTTATTAGTTTTTTTTACTGATAATAAGTCACGTATATAAAGGCAGCTACAACAATTGTTCTCAGTGTCGATGTACCGTATTTTGGAACAAAAAAATATTGTAGTAATTTTGGCCTTAACCATTTCCTTGTTTTTCCATTACCTATTAAGTAAATGATGTAAAATATGGAGAAGATAGCTTTGTTCTTCTATTAATTATCACAGTTTTGCGTTCAAAACGCTCTCCTCTAAAATCATGATTTTGTAGATAACCGTATATACTTTGTTGCCGTCGTGTAGACAGTTTAAAATCTGTCAGTCGTCAGTGTCATTTTGACAGTTTGGGATAGAAAAGTTTCTTCTGAAATAGTCTACATATAAAAAGACCTAGACAAAGATCGTTAGAAACGAAAGACAAAATGACAGATTGTAGACGGATTTCTACGGTGCGATGTCAAAAATAGAGAAACGAAATGTCACTCTGTATAGAAAGAGCTGTGTCTATTCTTCGTAGAAATAGAAAGCGTCATGCTACGCCTGATGGGCGGGCCTCGGCGGTGCCGTCCATCCTCAGGCGCCCATCGTGTGGAGAGTGTTAACCAACGATCACTGTGCATGCAGCCGACGTGACCTGTCTAATCTTGTTCCATCTTGGTAGCCTTTTTGCCTAGGATCCCCGAGCGCAGCGCGGTGTTTCGAATTCTGTTAGTTCGTGTAGGTAACGTGTGATGTGAAATCCAGTGCGCGATATTTTTACGTCCATGCGTACGTGGCCTTACAGAGTCTACTAATAATGATTAAGCCAGCTTAAACTTGTCATGATATATTAGTACGCATTTCATCCTAATGGTAATATAGGTAGTCAGTGGCAGCTGGTTAGACTGGAAGCCAAACTGATTCAATTATAGTTATGAATAAGCCGATGATGCTAATTTTCAAACCGTTATTAGAATCAAAGAAAGTGGGGGTTGTGACTATATAATAGCCCTATTGGTCGATAAAAGGTTAAGCTATGCTTGCCGCGGTCTGTTCCTAGATGGGTGACCATCCATTAAAAATCGAGACCACTCCGTGCCGGAAAGCACGTTAAGTCGTTGGTCCCGGCTGTTATTTGTAGATCTTTGACAGTCGTTACACGTAGTCAGGAGCCCAAATTAAGTCGAACAACCAATCTTACCAATGGGTATCGTGCTACCCAGTTGCTAGGTTGAGCAGTTCAGACAGTAGTCGCTTCATGGTATTCAGCTGCATCCAGTTAGACTGAAAGCCGACTATAAGATAGTTTAGAAAAGGCTAGACATATTGATTGATTTTTATAGTATAAAACAAGTTGTTGTGTTGATGCTAATTTTCATCAGCAGATACTAGAATCAAAGCAAAGAACTTCTTAATCATAATCATAATCATTCATTTATTGCATTTCATGTTGTTTACAGGTTGTTACATTAAGATAGTTCCAAATAATGAACCCTGCTAGGGCACAGCAATGTATAGGCGATAGGTTTTAATTAATTTAACATGCTATCATTATTCATATAATTTGTTGATATAGATTAATTTAAAAATTATTAATTATTATTATACATTATGTCATTCTTATAAACTAAATAAAATAAATAAATTATCATTTTCATATTATAATCTCATACTTACTACAATTTATATCATTTGCAATGAGCCTAAATGTCATTATTATCTCAGTTAATTTAATGTCAATAGATTAGTTTTACATTAGATAGCGCAGAGGTTTCTAAGAAGAATCTAAGGTAAGGTAAAAAGGTAAGGTAAAACGGGTGTCCGCAACTCCACGTCACTGCGCGTATTTTGCGTACGGAAAGAGAGAACAAGAGTCTAATAAATTACTGAATTATTAAATTCTATACTAAAAAGTATTTGCTTAACACCTGCAATATTAATAGATTGCCGATTCAAAAATATTTTCTAGTGCGTGAGTGAAATTCTTTTATCAAGAAAAACACAATGCAAAACGAAATCATAAATCTCTGAAAACAAAATTATTTTTCTTAAAATAATATCGCAAATTTTCTATATCTCGCATCTACTACAAAAATATCTACAGGGTGCTAAAATGACACAGAGAAGTGAATTTCTAACAGCAGATGCTGCTGTTAGAAATTCACTTCTCTGTGTTCCAAGAAAAAAATTAATCCCTCAAAACTAAAATATAGTCCAAAAAACACTAATGCAATATTAAAAACATTCCTACATCTCGAAACGATAGTATAAACTGTAATACGAGTGCCTACGTCACAGCGGTATTTTTGGCAGTAATTCATATTCACCTGTTGCCTTTATATGAGCCCGTCAGCAGTGATATTTATGTAACTGTTTAATGTTATAAAGCGTGTGAAATTACGCAATGTTGGCAAATAATAAATTAGGTTTTTTATATGGGTTTTTGACGGTGTGTTGAGTGTGTGGCTGGAAATGTTGTGATAGCGGTATTTTTTATGACATTCAAGTTTTGTATACAAGCTGTAACATAACACTAGTTTACACGGTTATCATACCCCAGCTAAAAGTTCTTATTTTATTTTTCATTTAAGTAGAATTATCCAGAAAAAATATTTAAAAAATTCTGTCACGTCTGGTTTGAGAAATATTTATTAACTGAACTGAAATACATAATTATAGTATGAATACTAAAAAAAAATAAAAAATGACAAATTTTGCCATTTTTATAGTTATTCGAGTCAGTTTTCCTTATAATGGACCAACATTAATCCCTTAACATGTTTTTATACCAAAATCCTTGATTAATAAAGAAAACAAATGCACTTTTTAACGCATCTACAATGGGTCTTCTCTTTTTTGAAAATATAAACTATACACAAACTTATCAAAAACGATCAGAATTTTGTTCACACTTTCTACTCGACATTTTAAATCACTCGAAACAAGATAATTGTCGTTTGAAGCGAACGAATAAACAATAAACTGTCGTCACCACGTTAGGTAGTTAAAAGAAAACATTTGACTGCAGGAAGAAATTGCGACGTAATAAAATATTTCTGCTAACACTTTTAGGTTTAAGAAAGGTAGATTAGCATATTTATATGTATACACTAGATGACAACGCAAACGTCGTTTTGCAAAAAAAAAAAAAATAGATAGTAGCCGATTCTCAGACCTACTGAATATGCACACAAAATTTCATACAAATCGGTCTAGCCGTTTCGGAGGAGTTAACTAACAGTGTGAAACGAGAATTTTATATATTAGATTTATTCGGGGGTATAATAAAAAGTTCAATTTTGTAAACTAGTGATAATTAACGCAAGACGTAACATAATACTCTAACTGGGCTGTATAAGCACCATGGATTTAAAATTGAGTCTTATTTAGTGCCTTGAAATAAGATTTAATTTAATTCGGCTCAATCGGCGGTTATTATAAAAAAATACATAATTTTTGAAAAAAATACCTATATTAAAAGTTACTGAAATCGATTCAGTAGTCAATTATGAACAAACTACTTTCAGGACTTGCGTTTTTTCCGTTACTCCTTGTATATATGGGATTCAAAATCCAAGACAGTTATCAAATTTTGGAGCAACAAGTCAGCTTAACGAAGTTAAATTCCATTACAACCGAATTTTAGGAGTTTTTAATTAAAAACGGTTACTTCAACTTAGAACGCTAAATTAGATAGTTGACTAAGTAGGCAATGAAACATACATAAATGATCTGAGGTTACGGATTTAACCTTAGGATAAAAAAATACACGTAAATAAAAATGATAATACATTTCTTATTATGTATAATGTCAACTGAAGACTTTTAGTAAAAACAATAGATCCTTTAAGCAAACATAAATAACAATTAACTGTATCAGAAAATACAGCCCCAAGCGTCTCTTCCATCTTTAGGACGAGGCGATAAAAATGCCAATATATTTATGTAAAACATCATAACTAAGCCCTAAATTCTATTTAGGTTCACAAAAGAAAAATATACACAGACCCTATAAAGAAAAACTAACTATTTCGGTCAACAAAAAATGTACCTACTCAAAAAAAATCCCTCTATCTACGTCACTTTTCTCTCAATTTTCACCAAACTTTTCATGAAAATGTGCGATATTTTTTTCAGGACGTAAAAGAATGCCTCTAAGTTACATAAGATGTGAAAGGGACCTTGAAACTTTTTTCACTTCACGACACATTTAGCAAAGAAAAATGCCTAATTTCAGAGACGGCCGTAATTGAACTCTGCAGACATGGGTACCGTAATGCACGTTCAGACACGTTTCACCTAGTCGCGGAGATGGGAACATTTTGGAAATGTTTTTGTCAGTTAGAGACAATATTTCATTAATTTATTACTTACTCCATTTATATTTTGTGGTTTTGCGTACCGATGGCTAAAGATAGGTGTTTTAGACAAGCTGGTTTTCGGGCAGACTGACCGGAGTTCACGTTTTGCGGCGCAATTTTGGAGATGGAGATTCCAAAGACCAGCAGAGCACTGTGCTGTGATCAGCCAAATTGATTGACAGATGGATTTGTAGATGGATTCAAGTAAATTTTTTTCATAAATCAAAATTTCCTTTTCAATTATAGCCTTACAAAAACTGAGTAATGTATTTGTTATCTGTTTTTTATTTCGGTCTAGATAAGTAACCTTGTTAGCATTTCTAAAAAAATTGCTACTGTAATAAAAACGTAGTCTTCTACATTATGATTTTATTCTTTACCCCTTTGGACCGAACCTTTTAGTTTAACGATACCCAAAAAATATATCGTTGATAAAATTTGAAACCAAACTACAAGGGAAAACATTTTATTCAAGCATTATAAAAAGTCCCTTTTAACGATTTATAAGTCTAGCCATTCTCGTAAATCACTCAACGTGTAGTAACTAATATTTATTACGACGAATTTACACGGCACAAGATTACTCTTAGCGCGTTTGTCCATCGCTGCCGACACCGGGACGTCACCGAGAAATGAGATTATTTGAACCGAAGGTGACGTTTACAGCGACTGAACTCGGGGATTTATTATGTTATGATAGGCAAAACAAAAGCTGGGTGAACGCGACGGTGTGACGGCAGTGTGTGGACAAGATCAAACGTGTTTTGTATTGCCGGCACATCAGCCTGTCATAATATCAGGACGAGTTCTAGCGGTCGCGCCGAACCCCTCGAAATAGATAATGGCACTCGGGTGACGTACCTGCGGTATATACGCAAATATGACACGCGGCCATAATGTAAACATATTGCTACTTCGGCACCGTCACCTCGTTTTCAGTGACGTCAGTGACGGCAGCGGTAGATAAACGCACTTAGGGTGGCCTGTTATTGAAATCTATTTAAAAAATAAAACCTTTTATAAACAATTTAAAGACTACAGATAAGTCAATCTTATTGTTTCGCACCAGAATTACAGTATTTTATTTTAAAAACTCTCAAATATTTACTCTATTTAACGGGTGTTACTTTGATTTATAACTCTAAAAGATATAGATAATTATATTTTAGCTCCTTAAATAGACTCTTAGGATTAATTTAAATATCTAATGTATAAGTTATATATATTTAATTTTTTGGAGACTGTACTTAATACCTAACACATGCATATGATTTTTTGTACTAACAATCAGTAAAAAAAAACTCGACGACCCGGACTCCTCGACTAACGTGACCTTTGTTTTTCCAGCCTAAGTAAGGCAGTAAATTGAAGTGGGTACCTACGCAAAGGCAGACTGAAACACTGCCATTCTGAAGTCGACGTTATTTTTCAGGTTAAAATAAAGTAGGGCGATTACCTCTAGAGAATTTTATGTTCCTGAAAAAGTTTGGCGTATTTTTTTATATAACTTCTGTTTAACTTAAAAAATACTGTATCAAAATGCACATAATTTTCTTTCAGTTGAGATACACAACTGAAAGAAAATATGTTAGTAAAAAGTTTCGATTTCGTTTTAATAATAGGGAACGGAATAAATCGTAAGAAACGCTCATCTGGTTTTTTCTTTATGAGTAAAAACCAGATGAGCAGATTTAGTTCGTTTCGATATCACCTGCATCTCCTTCAAAATCTCCTTTTTCTCTAACTGCTCAAGGCAACTCCATAATGCAGATTTTGGCAGAGGAAAGAAGAAAAAATAAAACGTTATTGTTTATTATTTTGCCTGATATCGACGCACAAGGGGATACCTGCATTAGGTCTAAGGCTTAACCTAAGTAATGGTCTAGGTCAACAACACGAATATTGTCGTAATATGCACCTACTGTGATGCCGCATAGTTGGTGAAATAGACTGTAACTTTTACAAAAATACTCTCAATCAATCAGACTAATCAACTCAGTTTATCGCTGTCCACTGCTGGATATATGCTTCTCCAAGGCTACGACACAAGACCCTGTTCTCTACCTTCCATATGTAGTCTGTGACAGTCACCTTTTGAAGTTGTCGGTCCATCTTACTGAGAGGCAACCCACACTGCGCTTACCGATACGCGGTCTCCACTCCAGGGGCCCAAGTCTGCTATTTTTATAAATTCGTCATTCCAACACGATTCCATTGTCATTTTGCTAAAAGTTTGTAATCTGCTAAATTCATGATTGTCGATCATTGGCCGGCAATGGTCTGAGAAAAACTACTACTAAATTTCATGCTAGATTTCATTTAATATATATTTTTACATTTTACGTATTAGTGTTTGCAATCTGAAGTAGTAAGAAGTTCGTAAATAGCAATAAACATTACATTGATTCATTTGTCATTATGTACGAGATTACCATTTTATGTCATTTCTTTCAATGGTGTGTCAGTGGTTAACCATTGGAAAGTCATAATGACGCCATTATATTTGTAGATTACCAAACTTGTCGAAATCAACAGTTATGAAATCAATGATAGACCATTCTGACACTATTGTAATAGCAGACTTGAGGCCCAGGAGTCGTTTGCTCCACCGGACATCAGTCTTACGACAAACATGGCCAGCCCACTACCGCTACAGCTTGCTTACAAATATTACCTCTATTCTATTCTATTTTTCTATTGTCAAAGACACTGCGCATAGCCCGTTACATAGCACGCTGAGCGAGCTTGTATTTTCAGACCAGCCCGACTAAAAGCTTTACCACCAACAAATCCAAATATTGAACCGTTCTTACCTTAATTCGTATTTAAATATCGACCCAAAACCTATACATATTTCAAACAATATTAGCTACCCTTTATGTAATCCAGTTTCATTTACATACAAAATGAATTATTAAACAAACAGTAATTAGGTTGCCGAAGTAGAACACTAGTTTGAAACTCACCGCCTGCTATAATTCTCAAAGGAGTTCTAATATTGAATTTCAGAGTCGATGAATAAACAGTGTGTCTACATGTTTAGAAAGGTAGGGTAGGTAATCGTATTATATTACTATAGGGTTTGTATTAGAAAGGTGTGGTCATACTGATAACACGTATGGCAAGTCAATATAATGAAAGGTCCAACTTGACGGATTACGCAATTAATACCTTTCTCCACGAGTTTTGCATCATACAGACGTTCTCTATTTAGACAGTGCAAATTGTGCATGTCTATGTAGCTTAAATTGGTTTGATTTGTAGTGTTCTAGATTTAATTCAAAAATTCAAATTCAGATTTTTATTTCAGACCTTATGATCCATAAATTGTTAGTATGAATTTATCCTATGTTAGTAAATAACAAATTACAAACAACAACAATAACTGAAACATACACTAATTGGCTACATGAACATGAACATGACGCACATGTCTGCCAGCCCAGAGTCTCATAAAAGGTCCGCCAGTGTAGCTAAAATACTGTTCGGGCCACCCCTGAAACGCCGCAACATCGACGCACACCGTTTGCGTATGATGGCATGAAAATCATCTATTCGCGCTTGCGCGAACATGCCCGATGCACTGCAAAACCGAGGCAGCCCCAACAGCATCCTGCATCCATTTAGGTCTACTAAACACACTTTATTTAATTTGTTTGTCCTTTGTTTTTCATATTTATATGTCAATCTAATGCATACTTGAAGGCCAATTCTCGTACTTAAAACTGTTCAAAATGTCAGTCATTACAGGTGGTCAGATATATCATGTAAAATAATTGTACTCCGCAGGTCAAATGTCTGACGCTCCAAGTTGTTAATATTAAACGGCATGTGCTTGCTTTTTAGATCGGACAATGCTTTCAAAAACTTCTTAAATTCCTAACGCTATTTTCGGCTTTTCGCTAGCTCATGTTCAACTGTATACTTTTCTAAGCCAACTTAACGACTTCGAATAGAAAACTGGTATTTCACTCCCCAAGAAATATTAATACCAATTACGAGCGTTTATTGCGGATCACGTATAGAATTAGTAACAACAACTGTACGGTGAAAGCATATACTAATAATGCAGTAATGATTATTCGTGAATTTTTACATTTCACTAATTGATATTACTTAGTCGAGCATTCAATACATAATTATCGGTCATCGCGTGTGCTCCCTCGCTCCTGTGTATTATTAAACCTTTGGTCCGGATAATATATTTAATTTGACTTTATAAGCAGCAGTATCATTTAGCCATCTTCCTAGCTTCTACATGTTAAAAACTATGTCAGTAAAAACTTACAAACTAACCTAACAACTAATAACTATGTTGCTCAATACATATCGGTACGTCCTCACGTGCCTCTTAAAGGGGCTGTCCACCTTGTCAACCAATGTCTTTAGGATGCTGTTGGGGCTTCCACGCGACATACCTATAATAGGCTTGTCAACTGAAAAAATCTAATTAGTCCGTCAGTTAGATTATCAAAAAATATTTGACCTGTATTTTTTCTTTTGTTACGTAAACCAAAATTGACGAAGATACGACGCGTTTAAAATTCTCAATACGTCACAACTTGGTATAATTTTTAGTGCGTTCTGACGTCACGAGACCTCACTCCCAAGTTTTGATGCGTTTTATCTTTGTCATTATTTATTGATTTACAAAAACAAAAAAAATACGTGTCCATTATTTTCCAATACTCTAACTGACGGACTAAATAGATTTTCAATTTATTGATGGTGGAAACTAGCCTATTAACGAATATTGTCTCTCTGATAATTTCCTCCAAACTAAATCACAAACGGGATGAAGCTCCCAGTTTATTATCGACCTACATTTCAATCCAAGCGAACCACAGATCTACCTCCATTGAACTAATAATATAAATGAACCGTCTGTTTGTTAGTTAATCACGTCTTGGCGGAGTGAAGCTCAATTCATCCTCAGTTGAAACTAATTGCGATTCTATGCAACTCTGTGTTGTAGTGACGCGTATTGTGTCAGTGGCTTTAATCATAGTTAGGTGTTCTCTATGTCAAGAAGACAAAGTGAAGCTAAATTAGCTGGCAGGTTAACTAGTAAGTAGTTGTAGAGCGTCTTTGTAAAGGAGGTCGTATGAGGAAGTAGGTACCCTACAAAGAAACAGTGAAAACGATTTTGTGGGTTAAATGTAGTTTATATAAATACATAAATAATATAATAGTGTTTTCTTGACTTTTGGACAGTTTGATTAAATCTGAATCCATAAAAGATCTGAGAAAACTGTCTAAGGACAACATAAATGCCACTTATAAAATGTCAATATTAGTTAATAATTCACAGAACATACAAAGATGCAGTTTTGTCCTTAAAAGTATAATTTTTACATCTAGCACCTATTGAAAGAAAAGTCACTTATACTGTGGTAAATATCCTTTTAATTATTAACACTTTACATTAAAAAACACACGTAGTCAGACACACAGATTATACTTATTTACTTTTGTTTAAACCATTCGCTAGTCCAAAAAATACTGCCCCGCAAAACAGTATTCGATTTACTTAACAGCTCTGTGCCCACGTTACAAAAGTGGGGGAAAGCGCGCAAATTTTAAGTCAATAGATGGACGTTTAATATAAATAAAATGCTAACTATTTATTATATTAATCATTAATACTTTGTGTTTGGATTTATTTATATTTATTTATATATACTTAATTCGTATTTAATCATAACATAATATTTAAATACGTTATCATGTTTTATCGAACCAAATTACTGTTACTAGTCAAGTTGCGTACTAATAAAATCTTAAATTCACATTGAAATAGTTTGATTTATTTTGTAATTGCTTACATTCGTCCATCCTGACCTATAAGTCGCGCCCTCGCGAACTATAAAAAAAAGAAATGAAAATAAGTACAAACAACTTAGTGTATGAAAAACAAAATAAACACACAAAATACAACAAATTGGCTTAAATAATGTAATACATTTCTTTCATTACTAGATGGATACTAATTAACAAAAACATAATAACAATACTTTTTCCAATGATTTATGGTTCATCTGAATTATGTTAAATATTAAGTAACAACAATTTAATAATAGTGAATATTATCATCAACAATCCATTTTTAACCAATCTGCCAATAACAATCAACTAAGTACATTAACATTGTTTTCTAAAAATAGAACCAATTTCAATTCCTTTCCGAAAATCTTAATGCACAATTTACACTCGTCCCATTTCACTACTGGAACCATATTACCATATCACAATATTATCATGTTAGTTGAATCTCGCCAACTAGTGGTGTTTTACCATACTACCATACTGCCATACTACCATACTGCCATACTACCATACTAGCCATACTAGCCATACTACCATACTAGCCATAAAAGCAGATTGTAGCCTCTTAAAGGCGTGTATCCTCTACTACTATACTATCTGATTAACTAAGCTAATAATAATATCTGATTCAACAAGTATAGTTAGTTAGTTAGGTTGCGAACTGCTAATAACGAAACTGGCCTTCTATAAGAAACTCACTTATATTCATAAAGTGTTCAACACACTAATTCATTGAAATACTTCCACAATTTAGTGGTCTGTATCCATATCCGAATGGTTACCATCAACCTCTTCATTAATCTCATCAACCGACTGGTATACAAGCCAAGGGTAAATTTTGTCTACCGAAAAAATTCCTACATATTTTTGTTTACCCTTTTTTTTTGTGATAGGCGTGTCCTCTACTTCGTATCTGTCATTCTGTAATACTTTGGTAATGCGGTAAGGGCCTAGACATTTTGGAACTAATTTCTTACTCTTCCCTTTCTGACCTACTTCTCTTTCTACCCTAACTAGCTGTCCTACATGAAACTGACGCGGGGGAATTCTAGCCTTATCAAAGATTTGCTTTTGCTTTTCCTGAGTATGTACTATTTTGTCTAATGCTTCGTTTCTAATATCTTTTACGTTAATGATATTAGTATCATCACTTTCCTGAACTGATAAAGCCAGTCCACTCTCACTCAACCCCTTTAGCCGCAACCCAAATAGCAATTGAGCTGGGGTTTTACCTACTGATTTATTGGTGGTATTATTTAAACTCCATTGTACTTGTAGCAAATACTCATCCCATAGTCTTTCGTCTTTTCCGAAGGTCATGGCCGTTAATGAATCTAATACCGTCCTGTTATAACGCTCTACCTGACCGTTAGCGCGAGGAGTAGCGACCGCATTTAAAATATGTTTCACACTTTTTTCTGACAAGAACTGTCTAAACTTCGAGCTCGTGAAAGTAGTGCCTCTGTCTGTAATTATTCGAGAAGGTACACCGAACAAACTAAAATATTCTTTAAAAACTGAAATAGTTGTGTGGGTTTTCGTATTTTTAACAGGCTTAAGGATAATAAACTTCGTAAACGCGTCAATAATGGCTAATATGTACTTATTCTTTCTTTTGCTCTCATTGAACGGACCTAGGTGGTCCGCATGTATGGTGTGGAAAGGCTCAGATATTTTCGGTATTGGATGTAAAAACCCTGACCGCTTTCCAGCAGGTACCTTTCCGTGAGCGCATTGAATACACGCTTGACAATACTTTTTGACAATTTTGTTTATTTTTGGGAACCAGTAGGTTGTTCTAATTTTGTCTAAAGTCTTCTCATAAGAAAAATGACCTATATCATCATGACAAGCACGTAACACTTGCCATCTAACTCCTTTTGGCACATACCATCTAGGTCCATCGTCCGTTATTTTGTAAACTACTCCACGTTTTAAAATAAAATTTGTTTTGTATAATTAATTTTGTTTGAATCTTTTTCATCTAAAACCCGTTTAATCCTTTGCGTCTCATCGTCATTCATTTGAACCGTGGCTAACCAATCTAAAGTAATCTGGAAAACTTGTAAATCAACAGGGTCGGTACTGGAAGTATTTGCTTGCAAAGGGTTCCTACTTAGGGCATCTACGTGCATCATAGAAGTCCCTGGTTTATAAATTATATTAAAATCAAATTCCTGGATCATACTCCACCAGCGAGCAACACGCGGAATCATATTTCTTTTAGTAAAAGTGGCACGTAAAGAGTTACAATCAGTAACAATAGTGAATTCTAACCCTATCAAGTAACATCGAAATTTAGTTAAACTATTTACAACCGCCAAGGTTTCTAATTCATATGATGAAAAGTGTTGCTCTTCTGGTGAGGTACGCCTACTAAAGTAAGCGACTGGTTTCATAACTTGATCATCCTGTCTTTGTAAAAGCATACCACCTACACCGTGTTTACTGGCATCCATATGCAACTCGGTAGCAGCACTAGGATTGTACAAACTCAATATTGGTCGAGATACTAACTTTTCTTTTAACTGGGTAAATGCGGTCTCTTCTTCTTGGCCCCAAGTCCAAGTAACATTTTTTTTTAGTAATTGAGTCAATGGTTGAGCTATTAGGGCAAAGTTTTTAATAAAGCGCCTAAAAAAACTAGCCAAGCCTAGGAATTGCCTAACATTATGGACATCTTTAGGGGTAGGAAATTTATCAACCGCGTCTATTTTACACTTCCCCGGTTTTATACCATTCCCCGAGACTTCAAAACCAAGAAATTCGATTTTTGAATGGAAGAAGTTACATTTAGAGAGTTTCAATGTAAGACCTGCATTACAAATTTTGTTAAATACTGATTCTAGCCTTTTAAGACCATCCTCAAATGAAACCGAAGGCACAAGGACGTCATCCATGTATACGACGACCGTGTCAAATCTTAAGTTATCAAGAACTTTATTGATAGTTCTTTGAAACACCGCTTATCGTGAATTTGTATTCCGATAGTTTTATGTTGAGTCCTTTATTCCTTTTTGCAGGTTTTCATTAGAGAAACAACACCATATTTTTTCGCGACATTTTTTATTGTTCACATTACAAGGACTCCTTACGTACTAATAGAAAACTCTAGAATTCAGGAAGTTACCATAGACTAAAAATGATATGGTCGGATACACACACAACTTAATATCTAACATCCTCCAACGCCAAAAATAACTAATAAAACAGGATGTATCCGAAATTAACAATAATCAAATTTAGTATTGCTACTTGCCTCTAGAGGGCGTTTTACATAATAATATTTTGTGCCATCTAGCGTACACACATGATACTAGTATAATCTTCTAGTTGCCCATAACTTTCTTAAATTAAACTTATAAATATAATTATCGTTTTGAAGAATAGCATATCTTTACACAACAATCTTTATAAAGTTTTTTATTACACCTATTGTTTATCACTATGTTTATGTCACATAAATCACTAAATATCTCGACTTTCAAAGATAAATTGAGCAAATATGTATGTTATAATATAATTAATTATTTTATGAAACAATCCAAAGCAAAATTACGTATAAATATCGTATTTACTAGGCATTTTTACCTTTCTACCGGAACGAGTAGATTTCTGAGGTCTCTCACGCAGTTCAGACGACGAATGTTCGTCGTTTTCTTGTTGCTCTGAATTATTTTTTAAAGAACAAATTGGACTTTGACTTGCCTCGTTTACCAATGGAACATCGTCACCAGTCTGATTGGAGACTTCCAGTTTATACAGCCTCTGGATTGGACGAACCTTGGTGCCAGTGGCAGTCCTTACTTGAGCTGTTCTTTCGATTCCGTCTTTTCCTGTAAACAAATCTAAAACAATGCCTAACGGCCATTTTATTCTCTTCTCATCTGTTTCTATCAAGACAATGTCACCTATATTTATACTATCTCTTGTTTCTTTTCCTTTTTGGACCAATAAAGTGAGATATTCATTCTTGAAACGAAGTTTGAATTGTTCTCGAAGTTCTTGTAAATATTTGTGCCGTTTATTCAAACTGTTAACATCTATGCAATCAAAATCAGTCATGTCAGTGTTATATGTGGGCTGGATGAAATGTGCTGGGGTAAGTGGCTCTAGACCGTCACCCTCGTCTTCATTTATATATGTAAGGGGCCGGCCATTCATTATTGCTTCACATTCACATAATATAGTTTCAAGTTCCTCATATGACACTGACGCTTTACCTAAGATACGACGCAGAAGATCTTTCATAATCCGTATCAGTCGCTCCCAATAGCCGCCCCACCAAGCTGCAGTTGGTGCATTCATTTTCCATAACATGCGTCGAATGGTGGAGTTACGCTGAACCTCCTCCCAATCTAGAGAAAAAATCAAATTTTTAGTTCCACAAAAATTTGTGCCTTGATCTGACATAATTAAATCAGCGCGGCCTCTACGCGCTACGAATCGTCTCAATGTCATAATAAAGGCCTCCGTGGAAAGTGATCTCGTTAATTCTAAGTGCACTGCACGATACACTGCACAAGTGTATAATACGATCCAACACTTCTCGCCGTTACGCAGAAATAAAGGGCCCGCTAGATCGACGCCAGTCGTTTGAAAGGGCGCGGAGCAGTTTGTGCGTTCTGGTGGTAGTGGCGCTGTTGGTGCCTGTGTGGCTTTAGCTCTATAACGTCTACAAATAACACATGCAGAGATTACTGACTTTACTAATAGACGTATACCGATGATCCAGAACCTCGCCCGTATATCTATGATGAGTTGATTAGCCCCTACATGCTGTAGATGTTCATGTCGCTGTCTCACCATAGCCGTAACAACTGGATTCTTAGCCCACAACAGATAAGGTGCCTTGGTGGTCTCTGGAAAATCTGATATTGTAAGTTTAGTTTTGATTCTTATTAATCCCTCTTTATCTATGTATTGTGTTAAATGTTCACTCTTTTTTCCATTAATTTCACTGTTTTCCTTTTGTATCAATTTGATCACAGTTTTTTTCTGCCTTACTGTACTCACTATAAGTTATTTCTCCTTTTCTTTTATTTTGTGAACGTCTTGTATTATGTGTAAACCTTAACATCCATGCTACCATTCTAATGATTTTTGAATATTTAGAGAAATACTGTATTTTATTTAGTAGACTTTGATTACAACATACTTGTGCATTACATACGGTTTTCTTAGTTTCCAGGTGTACTTGCAGTTCGTCCACTGTGAAATCAGACTGCGGCCACTGTTCGGGTTCCAGATGCAGCCACGCCGGTCCCTCCCACCAGCGGGTCTCGAGTAGGGTTCTCGCGTTGCAGCCTCTGGACGCTAGGTCGGCCCAGTTGTGTTCACCAGAAATATGTCGCCAATTGTTTATATTAGTATGTTGTCTAATTTCTTTTATTCTATTACCTACAAATGTGTTTAGAGGTAATTCTCGTTTTATCCAACACAGGGTAACAGCAGAATCCGTCCAGCAATATTCTAGACAATTCTCTATATTAAGATTTTCTCTGGCCTGTCTGAGTAGTCTTGTGCCTATCAATGCAGCTAGTAATTCCAGTCTGGGAATACTTATCTTTTTGGGTGGTGTAACACGTGATTTGGCTGAAACTAGTTGTATGCTTACTTTATCTTTTCCAGCAGCCCGTAGTAACACACCTGCAGCATACCCATCCTTACTAGCATCACAAAATAAATGTAAGCTTACCTCACAGTCTTTCATAATATTTTCAGTTAATCTTCGAGGTATTTTACATTCTTTTAAATAATTAATGTGTTGATACCAATCATGGAATCTTTTCATCAGATCAGCATCAAGCTGAGTGTCCCATGATAGATCTTGTTTCCAAGCTTCTTGCAATATAAGTTTTGGTGTCAACATAATTGCTGAAGTATATCCAATCGGGTCAAAAATCTTTTGTGTAAGTGACAACAAATCTCTTTTTGTAAGATGTTGTATATCTTCCGGGGCAGGCAAGTTTCCTGTGCTACAGTACAGCTGGTCAGATGAAGTATCCCAATTGAGACCTAGTACTGGCACTATATCCTTACCTGAATCATTTATTTTCAGCGGTGATGTCACCCACATGCGTAGATTGAATTTTGCCTCACTCATGATCCGTTTGGAGTCTTCTATAAATTTTGTTGTTTCTTTTTCAGTGTTTAAACTTGTTAAACAATTATCTACATACCATGATTTTTTCAGAAGCTGTGCAGTCTGTTGATGTTCTCCCGTTACATTGTTAAGGTAATGTATAAGTGTGGCAGACAATAAAAATGGGCTACATGTCAATCCGAATACTACCCTACAGTGTCTGTATACCACCCTGTTGTTACAATCCTCATTTTCCCACCATAAAAATTTTAAATAGTCTCTATCAGTTGTAGGAATGCTAATTTGAAGGAATGCTTTCTGTATATCTGCTGTAATACCAATTGCTCCTGTTCTAAAGCTGATAAGTAAGTTAGGAATAAGATCAATTAAATTGGTACCTTTTTCCAAGCAAGAATTCAGACACAGTCCATTTTTATCTTTGGCCGATGCATCAAATACTGGTCTGATTGAACTAGTCAGGCTAGACTCTTTAATAACAGCCCTATGTGGTAGGTAATGACCTGTATCATGATCTACTTGTGATGGTGGCACCTTTTCTATAATACCTTCCTGATGCCACTGCTGAAAAACTTCATGATACTTTTTGAATTTACCTCCTGATATTAGCTTTCGAGTAGTCGAATCAAGCCTTTGTTTTGCTCTTTCATAGTTAGATAATAAATCTTCGTGTCCTACTTTAAAGGGAAGTTGAACTTCATACCTGTTTTCTTAATTAATCTTCACTGTTTCTTTGAACGCTGCAAACACCTCCTCTGCGACTGTGGCCTTTGATTTTGTCTCTGCTGGATCCTGGATACCCAATGTCTCTAAATCCCAATAACCTGTCAAATCAGAACAAAACATAGAGATTGTCATATTACTTAAAGCACCTACTTGTCTGCCCTGTAGTGTCCAGCCCAGCTTTGTCTTTATGGCTACAAGTCCATTTTGCAATTGAATTATTGTGCCAGTCATCAGAAGACCTGAGAAATCTGCCCCAATTAATAACCCAATATCAGTACTATCACCTTTGTCACTCAGAGATATTTGGTGTGACTTTAACAAATTACAAATAACAGTGTCATTAGAATTGAATCTAGGAACATTAGTACAAACACATGAGCGCCCTAGCGCTTCCAGATTAATTTTGAAACTATTATCTAAGCTTCTTATTTCTAGGTTATATACTTTATGAAGCTGAGAATTTGTCTGCACTCCACCAAACAGGTTGTGGGTCAGTACTTCTTCTTTCATTGCTGGTATTTGGAGTTTCTCAATGATGTCCTGCTTAATGTAGGTCTTCTGTGAACCACTGTCATAAAGTGCGCGAACATGAAGCTTTTTGTTCTTGTATTGTATTTCAACTATTACAGTCTGAAGAAGTGTTGTTCCTTGTATAGTAGACGATGCTGCCGTTGTTTTCTTTTCTGATACAGGTGACTCATTGCTGTTATTGTTTGGTGTTGGTTTATTTGTCATACACAACACTGTTGAATGCCTTTTATTACAGATCAGACACTTTATTGAAGCTCTGCAATTTTTCCAGAAATGTCCTTTTCTCAGACAGATTGTGCAAGCCTTTTTCTTTATTACTATCTCTTTGCGCTGATCTACTGATAACTTTTGTAATTTGTAGCACTCAATACTGCTATGTCCTTCTTTGTCACGCCATAAACAATTATTTTTTGGTTCTTCTTTCACCGTTGCAGCAAGGCAATTTGCAGTTGGCATTTCTTTATTATTATTTGTTGCATGATTTTCCGAAAATGTATTAACTATTTTTATCCTTTGTTCATTTTCAACCTCTTTTCGTATAAATGTCAATAGATTGTTCAATTCTTCGTCTATATTGACATTACTCTTTGTTCTTTGCCATGTCTTTAATATTTCTTGGGGAAGTGATGACTCTACTAGCGGTAATAGGAAAGCAGCATGGTTTTTTGCGACTCCAAGTGTCTCCAATGCTCTTAAATGTGCGCTTAATTTGTCATATAATATGGCCAATACAATTCCATCACCACTCACTTTTTGTAGCACCAGTGCCAAAAGCTCCCTTACATAAACTTGAATTTGTAAATCTTCTCGCCCATATCTGGACTTCAGGTGCTCAATACACTTTGGATAATTTTCAGCAGTAATAGGGTAACTTCCTACCAGTGACTTAGCCTCAGATTCGATAGTCATTGCTTGCACCAGGTACACAAACTTATCTTCCGTAGCTATATTCCCTTCGTGAATTTTCCTGAATTGGCTCCAAAATGGCATCCAGCTTTTTAATTGCCCGTCGAATTTAGGAATGTCTATTTTTGGCAATTTCATTTGTGTGCTTCCTTTATTTTCTGAGCCCGTTAGTGGCACCATTTCGTTTTTTATTTTCAGCCATCTTAACGTGTATTTTTCACAATCTTCCAAATCCGTCAAAATCATGGATTCTTTGAAGTCATCTTTTTTCAAAATTTCTGACTGAACTTGTACATTTACTTCCTCCAGTTTTCCGTATATCTTTCCAAGGTTCTCCATTAAGATTTGTTTATTTTCCCCTTGGTCCATTTGTTCACTTAATTTGTTAGCGTTTTTTGTGAACTGCGTTCGGAGCGCCGCACGTAATCTTTGGTATTGTTCCATCTTTTGTTTCTCGATCACGGTCGCCATATGTCGTGAATTTGTATTCCGATAGTTTTATGTTGAGTCCTTTATTCCTTTTTGCAGGTTTTCATTAGAGAAACAACACCATATTTTTTCGCGACATTTTTTATTGTTCACATTACAAGGACTCCTTACGTACTAATAGAAAACTCTAGAATTCAGGAAGTTACCATAGACTAAAAATGATATGGTCGGATACACACACAACTTAATATCTAACACCGCTGGTGCATTTGTCAGACCGAAAGGCATCCTATTGAATTCGAACTGCCCTTCTGGTGTGACAAAAGCAGTTTTTTGTTTATCGCTTTCAGCTAACTCTATTTGGTAATACCCTGACGCTAGGTCTAAAGTTGTATATAAAGTATACCCCGCTAACCTTTCCATCTGATCCTCTATCCTAGGCAAAGGGTAGTGTTGTTTCACAGTTTTCCGATTTAAAGCCCTGTAATCTATACAAAGACGCTTCTCGCCGTTCTTTTTTTTTACCAAAATAATTGGACTTGCAAACGGCGAACAAGATTCTCTTATGATACCACATTGTAGTAATTCATCAGTCATACCCCTAACCTCTTGTTTTTCTGTATGCGACAACCTATAAGGCCTGTAAACTACAGGTTGGGAGTCCATTAGATCAATGTTCATTGTCTCTACATTAGTACAGCCTAACTCGGTCAATTTAGTAGCAAAACAAGTTCGGTAACGATTTACAAGATCCAATAGTCGCAATTTCTGATTCCGGTTTAAGCTTTCGTCCAGACACAAGTCATTTAAATGAAATGGTTCCAAAGGGCTTGCAACATCAATCTTATTTATAGTAGGACAACGTATGATTTTTAATTGCAAAAATTGCCCTCTAGCTATCAGCTGGTCTTTATTAAAAGTTATAACGTTTGAGGAAATATTATCGACTAATAGTACACCTTTGCCATTTTCGATTGAGTAAACACCTTCTTCTATATTATGTTCTAAATTAGGGATGGACCTGTAACTGCCGTATACTAATATGGACCCTGTTATGTTCGGAGACGTGTCAACCTCTACGTAAGAACATCCGGGTAGAATTGAACAAGAGTCTTTTGAAAATACACACATCAAAAGTGTCTAGGGATCAAGCATTTTTATGCGGATTTCTTGAGATTGAGATGTGGCTTTGTAATAAATTTATGATTTTATAAATTTATATGGATCCTTTTTGGTGCATTTCATAATTTGAATCAGGAACTGTGAATCAAATTCGAGTAAAAGATGAAAATCAGCTGTCAATATTTTCCCTATAAAAACATACAACGCATTGAAGACATTATTAGTGCTACTGTTTCCCTACTACTGATTAAAACCAACGTTATTATGGAGCGGCGACGTCATTTAAGCAGGGAAGAAATGCTCAGAGCCGTGGGAATGATAGAAGCTGGTTCCCGGCAACGTACTGTGGCTTTAGCTCTGAATACAAGTCAGAGTGTTATCAGTCGACTTTGGACACGTTACCGAAGCACTGGTACCGTGGCTGAGCGCCATGGAGGACGGTATCGCTGCACCACACGGAGACAAGACCGATACATTCAAATCTTAACTCGAAGAGCTCCAACAATAACCGCCATGATGTTAGCCGTGAGGCTTCATCACTCTTCAGGGAACTTAATTAGCGACCAAACAGTCAGAAACCGCTTGCATGAAGTGAACCTTCATTCCCGAAGACCGCTACGGGTACCACCTATAGCAATGCACAATCGTAGGATTCGATATCAATGGGCTCTTGAACACAGAAATTGGGCAGAAGAACAATGGCGTTTCGTGTGCTTTTCTGATGAGTCTCGTTTTGGTATGAGACCGGATACAAGACGTATACGACACTGGAGAACCCCTGGACGCCAACAGCGATTAAAATCCTGCCAGGAAGTCCATCCTTATAGTGGTGGAACCATCATGGTATGGGCGGGTATTTGGATCGGCGGAAGAACTGAGTTGATTTGGATCAGAGGCAACCTCAACGCTCAAATTTATGCTGAGACGATTGTATCAGACGTCATCGTTCCTCTACAAGTGCAAATCGGTCCCTTATTTCAGTTAATGCATGATAATGCACGACCGCACACCGCAAGAGTTGTAAGACAGACTCTCGCCGCAGCTAACATCAATGTCCTGCCCTGGCCTGCTCAGTCGCCAGACTTGAACCCGATTGAGCATGCATGGGATATGCTACAGAGAAGAGCTCTGCCGAATATGGAGGGTATCCAGTCGCAAGAAGACCTTTTTTTGTTGTTGCAACAAACATGGGCGGCCATTCCACAGCGTGATTTGGATGAACTCATTTTGAGTATGCCAAACCGATGTTCTTGTGTTGTTAGTGTTCGCGGTAGAAACACGGATTATTAATTGTTTAAGTTACCCAATAAAATTTTAGAGAAAACTGTTATTTCAGTCTTTTTTTCGAACTTTTGTGTTAGTGGTTCAAATGTCAAAAATCCCTTTATTAGGAAAACGGCAAATTTCTTTATTAATGCAAAGGTGACTTGGTTTATCGTTACTGTGACAAACGAAAACACTTTATTTGATGAATCCTTAAAGAAAATTTTAATTAATATCAATCAGGAGAAAAGTTATTGCAAAAATATATGTTGATCCCTAGACACTTTTGATGTGTGTTGTTTAACCACGCCAATAGTCTCTGGAAATTCACGGGAGATTATTAATTTATAATCGGTTTTTAAGATTTTAACCCCCAATGCTTCGGTAAATGACTGACCAACCAACAATGGGTACTTCAAGAAATGATCAGGTACAACAATAATATCTAATTCGACAATGACTCCTTGAATTTCCAAAACTACTGGGCACCGACCTATCGCATGAACTACCGCTCCACCAAAACCCGTCATTGCCACTGAATAAGTTCTATCCCATATACCTAAAACTTCTACAGCATCGGCGTTTCTAATGAGCGTACATTCGCTACCTGAATCTAAATACCCTACTTTTTTGTGACCGTTGATAAAAACCGTTTGTACATACTTATCATTAGTTTTAGGTTTGGTAATTGAAATTTCTAAGATAGATTTTGCATATTCCTTCTTACGATAACATTCATTAGAATCGTGACCTATTATAGAACAATTTGTACATTTTTTTAATGGCTTTGTACACTTATTCATAACGTGGCCTTCTTCCTTGCAATTAAAGCACTTGATTGTATTTGATTTATTATTAACAGGTGCTTTATCTTTAGTCGGAAATTTCTTATAAGATCTTTGAGTATTATCGTTTCTTTTGGTTATACTTTTTGCATTGCGTAAGTACGCCAAAAGTTTGTCAGGGTTATCAAACTGTGCTGCTTCCGCTCCTATCCTAATGGCCCTATCGTCTATGCCGAAGATCACGCACTCTACCGCTCTTTTGCCCTTAATTTCGCACCTATTAAATAATGCCATCTTTTCATAAAAATAATCCTCTAAGGATTCCCCAAACTTCGCTCTTTTGTCCAACATATCCGAAAGCATTTGACCATAATTTTCATCGGACGGAAAAGCTGCTTTGAGCTTTTCTTGCCACTCAACCCAGCTATAGTTGATGGTTGTAAGACCCTCGTACCACCGCTTTGCATTACCAGTAAGTTTAGGTATAGTATTATGTACGATTTGTCGGTCAGTCCAATTATATATGCTTGCTATTTCATTGACTTTATGTATCCAATTATTTATGTTCTGATTTTTTGAAGAAGGGTCGAACTCTGGAACTACATTAAAATTACTTATTTTTTCACTACCCCTACTCGAGATTTGATCAAGAAAATTGGCAAATTTAGAAAACACATCAGTTGTAGGAAATGACTCACGTGCACTGGTTCTTTTGCTTGATGAACGGGTATCTCGTCGACGACGTGGATCCCCGTTGCTCCTGCTGCATCTTGACCGTGATCTGCAATTTTGGCCGTGCCGCTTCTCCTGTGTACCAGGGATCACCCTGGTTGGACTGCGACTCCGATGTGTTGCAATCCTTTCCGGCGGCGGCGTCTCGAGCCGTCGAATTCGGTGACCAGGGCTCCATACACGGCTGCGCTTGCGGCTATGCCTGCAGCCCAGCCTGCGGCTGTGACTGCGGCTCTGCCTGCTGCACAGGCCGCGGCTGTGAGTGCGGCTCTGCCTGTTGCACTGGCTGTGGCTCTGGTTTCTGCTCCGCTTGAACCCTGCCTGTCCAACAGTGGCGATGGGGTTCGCGACGGTTGGACCAAACTTCCATCACGATCGTCATCCATTTGTAGACCTGGTCAATAAAAATAATATACGGACACAGCTATCCTTTTAAATCATCTAAATGGCTATTATTTTTATCTTATTTTTTTGGCTTCAATGGCTATTTAATAGTTTTTTTTTTTTTTTTTATACTTTTAACAAAGAGATTACAGCAAAACATGAATCAGGAAGGTACTTTTATATTTTACTGTTACAATCACCAAGTATAAAATTGGCAATGGCGTATTTTAATGTAACTTCGTAATGATTATATTTCAAACCACAACGACCGTTAATATCATAAAAGCACAGACAATCTTAATAGAAATGAATCAACTATAAAGCGGCTAGTATGATTCCATTACCAAAAGACTATCAGGTATAGTAACTAACGTTCAAATATGCACGACATAAAGATAAGATTTACACTATGTAATTTGAAAAGTAACAGAATACATATAGGTTAGGCAAATACACTTACGTGAAATATCCCACTTCTGAACTGAAAGAAAAGTCACTTATACTGTGGTAAATATCCTTTTAATTATTAACACTTTACATTAAAAAACACACGTAGTCAGACACACAGATTATACTTATTTACTTTTGTTTACACCATTCGCTAGTCCAAAAAATACTGCCCCGCAAAACAGTATTCGATTTACTTAACAGCTCTGTGCCCACGTTACAAAAGTGGGGGAAAGCGCGCAAATTTTAAGTCAATAGATGGACGTTTAATATAAATAAAATGCTAACTATTTATTATATTAATCATTAATACTTTGTGTTTGGATTTATTTATATTTATTGATATATACTTAATTCGTATTTAATCATAACATAATATTTAAATACGTTATCATGTTTTATCGAACCAAATTACTGTTACTAGTCAAGTTGCGTACTAATAAAATCTTAAATTCACATTGAAATAGTTTGATTTATTTTGTAATTGCTTACACTATGAAACTTCTCCGGGCAAAAAAACTACGTTAGCCACGCAATTTGGCAATAGTGATACTTTAAAATATTTCTGACTAGCTGCGCCCCGCGGTTTCACCCGCGTAAGTTTTGATCCCGTGGGAATATCGGGATAAAAAGTATCCTATGTGTTATTCTGATGTATAAGCTATAAAGTTTCATCAAAATCCGTTCAGTAGTTTTCGCGTGAAAGAGTAACAAACATCCATACATCCATACATACAAACTTTCGCATTTATAATACTAGCTGCGCCCCGCGGTTTCACCCGCGTAAGTTTTGATCCCGTGGGAATATCGGGATAAAAAGTATCCTATGTGTTATTCTGATGTATAAGCTATATTACTGTAAAGTTTCATCAAAATCCGTTCAGTAGTTTTCGCGTGAAAGAGTAACAAACATCCATACATCCATACATACAAACTTTCGCATTTATAATATTAGTAGGATTAGTAGGATATTATTACTCTGAAATCTGAGATACATATCTTTTGCGCCGGGTTTGGGGTTTTTTTGTGTGAGATTTGACGGATCTTCTTTTAATTTTTTTTATGGATAACTCGCACTTGACCAATGACAAATTTAGTTTTCCAACGTGAATCTAAATTAGCTGGTAAGGTACCTAGTAAGTAGTTATAGAAGGAGATCGTCTGATGAAGTGGGTACCACGATGCAGAGTGTTATTTTAACTGGGATAATATGAGGAAATCCGAATCCATAATAGGAGATACAAAGGACAAAGAAAAGTGGAAAAATATGGGGGAGACCATAACCTAGCAGTTGGATACTATAGATTAAAGGAATAAGAGATACGAGGAAACTGTCTTAGAAACGATTAGCAATGAGCACACACACAAACATCACACATACACACATCCCATACCATACCTGAAATCACCACTCGTCCCCACTCTGAAATTCGTACTCCGAGCCCCAAGATACAGACTGCCTAGTTTGGGGCTCACTAGCATATCCTATTGTAACCTAGCTGTAAGTAATATTTTAAGCTACTCATATCGTCTCAACTTGCTATTAACCAGTGAACCTGCTTACTGTATTACCTGGACAGTAAATATTTTCTATTTTCTAATTTTTTTCATGACATTTATTTTGACATTCTTAGTTTTGAAATGCAAACAATGTGGCTGTAGTCTATTATAATAAGCTTCCAGAGTCAGTAAGCTGAACTTGCAGGCTATCATAAGGAATCTTATTTGGTCGGTAATTGTAATAAAAATGTCCCGAGAACAGGTAGAGTTTTATTTACAAAGTATATACAGGGTGGTCAAAGAGTAGGGAGATTAAGGAGGTAATTTCCAACAAAAAATCTTTCTACAGCATGGCCATAGTTCAATTGCTCTAAAAGTTATGAATAATTTGTATACTGAGTTATTTTGCAATTAAACTAATTAAAAAAAAAGTGATATTAAACAATAAAACAAACGGTGTTGTATAATAATTAGATAATGGATCTGCACTACAAAAGTTCTATTGCGTTTGATCCACGACTTTTTGACCACCCTATATAAGTTTAAAAATATTTAGCAGTTGTTCAGTAATTTTCTGTGAAAACGAATTAAAAACTAACTATGTAGTTTACAAAATGTTGTTTATAACTTAGTTGGTGACCGCCACTTCATTAGTGTTTCTTTAAAGTGGTGCCAACATAATTCAGAATTAACCACAAATTAACAACACCCGAATGAAACTCGACTTTATTCTAGTTATATAAGGTTGAGTTTTCATTGCTTGTGGACATGGATCATTCTACACACATCAAAAGTGTCTAGGGATCAAGCATTTTTATGCGGATTTCTTGAGATTGAGATGTGGCTTTGTAATAAATTTATGATTTTATAAATTTATATGGATCCTTTTTGGTGCATTTCATAATTTGAATCAGGAACTGTGAATCAAATTCGAGTAAAAGATGAAAATCAGCTGTCAATATTTTCCCTATAAAAACATACAACGCATTGAAGACATTATTAGTGCTACTGTTTCCCTACTACTGATTAAAACCAACGTTATTATGGAGCGGCGACGTCATTTAAGCAGGGAAGAAATGCTCAGAGCCGTGGGAATGATAGAAGCTGGTTCCCGGCAACGTACTGTGGCTTTAGCTCTGAATACAAGTCAGAGTGTTATCAGTCGACTTTGGACACGTTACCGAAGCACTGGTACCGTGGCTGAGCGCCATGGAGGACGGTATCGCTGCACCACACGGAGACAAGACCGATACATTCAAATCTTAACTCGAAGAGCTCCAACAATAACCGCCATGATGTTAGCCGTGAGGCTTCATCACTCTTCAGGGAACTTAATTAGCGACCAAACAGTCAGAAACCGCTTGCATGAAGTGAACCTTCATTCCCGAAGACCGCTACGGGTACCACCTATAGCAATGCACAATCGTAGGATTCGATATCAATGGGCTCTTGAACACAGAAATTGGGCAGAAGAACAATGGCGTTTCGTGTGCTTTTCTGATGAGTCTCGTTTTGGTATGAGACCGGATACAAGACGTATACGACACTGGAGAACCCCTGGACGCCAACAGCGATTAAAATCCTGCCAGGAAGTCCATCCTTATAGTGGTGGAACCATCATGGTATGGGCGGGTATTTGGATCGGCGGAAGAACTGAGTTGATTTGGATCAGAGGCAACCTCAACGCTCAAATTTATGCTGAGACGATTGTATCAGACGTCATCGTTCCTCTACAAGTGCAAATCGGTCCCTTATTTCAGTTAATGCATGATAATGCACGACCGCACACCGCAAGAGTTGTAAGACAGACTCTCGCCGCAGCTAACATCAATGTCCTGCCCTGGCCTGCTCAGTCGCCAGACTTGAACCCGATTGAGCATGCATGGGATATGCTACAGAGAAGAGCTCTGCCGAATATGGAGGGTATCCAGTCGCAAGAAGACCTTTTTTTGTTGTTGCAACGAACATGGGCGGCCATTCCACAGCGTGATTTGGATGAACTCATTTTGAGTATGCCAAACCGATGTTCTTGTGTTGTTAGTGTTCGCGGTAGAAACACGGATTATTAATTGTTTAAGTTACCCAATAAAATTTTAGAGAAAACTGTTATTTCAGTCTTTTTTTCGAACTTTTGTGTTAGTGGTTCAAATGTCAAAAATCCCTTTATTAGGAAAATGGCAAATTTCTTTATTAATGCAAAGGTGACTTGGTTTATCGTTACTGTGACAAACGAAAACACTTTATTTGATGAATCCTTAAAGAAAATTTTAATTAATATCAATCAGGAGAAAAGTTATTGCAAAAATATATGTTGATCCCTAGACACTTTTGATGTGTGTAGTTTGGTATTTGGGTGGAAGTTCTAAAATGTAGTGTGTGAAACGTTTTCAAGGAAACTGAATTAGGTTGAATTCTGTATAGTTTTTGCTGTTGCTTTTTGAGGCAGGAATTTTGTATTTTCTTTAGCATTCTGGTAACTTAACCCAGTATTCCAAGGAACCTCGAAAAAACTTTCTTGTTGAAAACCTATATAAGTACTCTGAGGTTATTGGCATCTTTTTAGTTGAAGATATTTCGAGTAAAAAAAGTAGTATGCGGGTTATATTACCGTTAAAAAAAACATAATTTAAGCTATTTATTTCTAATATTAATTGATCTATTAACTTTCAGTCCGCATCTAGCTTAGGTATGAAAGCTGCTTTTGTAGGACCAAACATTATAACAGAAAAAACACCACAACTAAAATAGTTTATCATTGCCTATAATCAGTTACCATAACACCAAAATGCTCCAAAAAGCCTTACTGACCCGTCACCATAAAATCCCAGTCCAAATCGAGAGCGAGAAGATTGCCAAAGCCTAAAACCACCGGTCACCGACGGACTCATTATTATCAGCCGGTGTAGAACAGTTCGAGAGACTAATCAACTGTCTCGCGCTAGCCTCTGCGACTGATTAAAAGGTGTTTTAGATTTTGCGACAGTAACGAGAATTCAGGTGAAGTGTTAGCTAGAAACCGCAAGAAGCAAATGAGGTGTCTTTTGTTTCGGTTATCTTCTATACCTAAAACTGCCCCGTTGGTCTCGTAGTTGCAAGCGCGACTGCTGAGCATGGGGTCCTGGGTTCGATTCCCGGGTCGGACAAAGTGTTATTGAGTTTTTCCATTAGGAATTTCTTAGCCCCGTCCCCCGTAAAGCATGTAAAGCCGTTGGTCCTGCGCCTGATTTCTCTCCGGTTGTGTCGGATTGCCGTCCCATCCGACTATGAGAGTAAAGGAACAGAGAGTGCACCTGTGTCTGCACACACACTTGTGCACTATAATATCTCCTGCGTACCTACCTGGCTAATCTCCATTGAGATTGGCCACCGTGACCGAAATCGGTCGGGGGGGCTATTATTATTATACTAAAACCCATAACGATATACCCAACTCATGTTTAGCAATAGCGCATGCGGTTGCATGGTTGCCAAATAATTATGGTAGTTCATTCTACCAGGTATATAGGTACCTACCACCACCGAACAAATCGTTTCAAATCTATCTGTTGTACAGTGGTCAGCACATCAAGATACCCCAATCTATCAAATTTTCCCAATTGATTAAGAACCTTATTGCTTTGTGGTAAAGTCGAAAATCTATCAAAGAAATTTGACAGATTGGGGTAGCTTGATGTTCTGGCCTCTGTACATATAGTATTATTATTTACTAGATTTACTGTAGGCTATAGTTCCAATCGACTGAGATTCTCTAATGAACTCTGTTCTGCTTCAGGGCACGGCAAATGGGGTTTTACAATACACGACTATTGAGAATCATAACACATTAGGTATTTCAATTATCTTTATGTTTTAAACCGATCAAGGCTCATTATAATAGAAAAAAAGAAAATCAGTTATCTCATTAGCGGTATTAAACAAATTAACATAAATCATAGGTAATCATAATAGGCCTATTTAAATTTTTAATAGGAAAATTTGTCAGTTTTCGGTAGCTTGATGTGCTGGCGTCCTATACTTCAACATCCATAGAATAGTGCATCAGGGTGTATATGTACAGGAACGAGATAAAAACACAAAATCAAGACCACAATCACACCAAAAACTCAAAGTACACGCAACACGACAATCGAATCGTCTACCCTAAACGTCACCAAACCAAACGGCCCTGGTTTAATCGAAGTTTATCTAGGAGTTTGAATTACGGTGACCAGAAGGCGTTGGCAGATAGATACCTATGTGGTCACCCTGAATTATTGCCAACAGATAGTCCATCTATCCAAGTTTACGAAACGATAGAAACTAGAATTCAAATTGGTGGAAGTAACTGGAGAGATTGGACCCCGGAGTGGAAATGGGCTAACCGCTTTTAAGGAGTGTTGGAGTGTTATCTGAGGTTGGTACTAGTAGTTTAGGTCTAGAACTGGTCAGCCATTGTGGATTTAATTTGAGGTGCTTTAGTTGAGAGGAACAACGATAAAAAAAACCGTGGAAGAATTATCGAAAATCAGTCAAGTGCGAGTCGGACTCGTGCACCTTGGGTTCCGTACAATGTAGATATGTAACTACAAATTTACGGTTTTTGGGATTTTTTTCCTTTACTTGTGCTACATGACCTTGCTTCTTGCCAAATTTCATGATTTTAGGTCAACGGGAAGTACCTTATACATTTTGATTCCCATGAGAGTGTCGAAATATAGGTTTTTTGCGGCATAAACGGCCGTATCTTTTTTTCGCGTTAACGTACAAGTTTGATTTTTTTACAGCTTCAAGGGACCGCAGACTTGAGTATATGGTAATTTCAACTCGATACCTCCACGCGTTCCCGAGATAAAGGGTCTTGACAGACGGACGGATGGACGGACAAACAACAAAGTGATCTGAGGGTTCCGTTTTTTTCTTTTGAGGTACGGAACCCTAAAAACTATTAAAACTAAGTACACAAATACATTAATAGGTTATATACAAATACATACTAATTGCTATGATATATACTTATAATATACAGGACTTTATGGGGTTTATTTATAAACGTCACTCAAAGTTTAGAGAAGTTTATACGACTAAAGTGTATCGCTAAACAATCGTTAATCATTACTTGACTCTAAGAAACGTTTATGATAAAGGGGTCAGTATTAAAGTGGCGTTCGTTGTTATATTAGAGGAAATACCGCACCATCTGGTTTTGAAACATTGACTAAAACTTTGACGATTAAAATTGACGTAGATCTACCTCACTAAAATAGATCATTTCAGAATGTAGGAAGGCACTCGACTCAATAGAAGTATCTAGATATAAATATAGTCAGAAACTTTAAATATGCAAATGAGTAAGAAAACTAACATGATACTTACATAATATCATGGCTGTAATTTTCGAAGTTTTATCACTTATCGTTTTTTTTTTAAATTGCCTAAATCCTGCAGCGGCGTCAAACCATGCCCCTTAAATTTTTCGCCTATTACGAAAGCAATAATGCAATTACTTGGAACCTGGACTGCGCAGCTTAGTGACGCGTCACGTGTACTCCTTTTGTGAATTTTACGGACGAATTATTTGACCTTGGCTAAAGAGCGCTTCTATTTTTTGAGTGCAAGCAAAAATGAATTTAGTGGTGTTCAGGTCGGAGTGTCCGCGATAGTACAGTTGAGTTCACTAATATATTGGCAGTGACAAAGTTTTAAAAATATTGTAAGCGTTTAAAATGATCTTATTGTTAATGACTTAGCCATCAATAAAGTGTTTTCATATAAACTGTTTATAAGTATGTTTCGGTAGTGCAGTCAAAAATATCTGAGTACTCTTCGGAACATAAATATCAAAATACTCTAGATTTCAATATATTTGTTGCAACCTAAGATTCGTAAATATCTATACAGCTTTGAATATTCAACTAAATGGAATAAAGGTCATTTAGTTGTAAACAATTACATTAAAACCAACTATTAAATTAAACCATTTTTATTTTTGCTTGCGGGAGCAGAAGTACGAGTAATAATGCAATGTTGCCGTTGAAGGATGTCATAGCTGACAACTTCAAATTGAATTTGTTTCAAAGAAAAAGATTACAATAGGATATGCTTCTGTAAAGAGATTGTTCAAAGAATTTAAGACAACAATTCGAGACATGTCAAATTGTCACGATATTTTTCATAGAAAAATTGCATACCTACCTATATTTGTGAACCTAACTTTGTGCTGAATAATATGAATGATATATATGATTGCGCACGTTTTTTAGTCTTTTTTATAGCAATATTATTAAATAAATTGATTATAATGTAATCACATTTTTATGATGTCACAGATTGTTTACAATTTATTATTAGGCAAAGCTGTTTAGAGTTTTAAAAAACTCACCATTGCCTATATATTTTTGATTCATGAACATGCTCAGATATTAAAGAACTCGACTGTATCTACAGGGTGTCCCTGGAAATATGGATCAAATCAAATAGGGTCATTTCCAAACTTTTTGATCCTGAGAATGATTGAGAATTATTTTACGGTTCAAAAGTTGTGACCAATTTTTTTCAATCGTTTCGCATAGTGCTCAAAGATAAAAAATCATTAAAAAAAACTATCAGGGCTGTCTAAAAAACTTAAATTGATAGTTCCTGGTAGTTTTTTTAATGATTTTGTTCTTTGAGCACTATGCAAAGTGATTTAAAATAACAAAAGTTGGTCATAACTTTTGAACCGCAAAAAAATTCACCAACATTCTCAGGATCAAAAAGTTTGGAAATGACTTTGCCCACGCCCCTATTTGATTTGATCCATACTTCCAGGGACACCCTGTATAGGCAGTGAGAAAACAATATCGTACATATTATATTCGTGGAGACACATGACAGGTTTATAAAGTAACCAATTTTTGGAAAAAAAAAAACCCAGCTAACTGAAAGAAAACCTGTTTACCATATCTGTTGAAAGATAAGCGGGTTTCCAACAACAAAACACAGAAACAATTTGTATTACAAGAATTGCTTTGATGTCATCAATCCCTTCATAAAAAATAGTGTGTTGTTTGTGGTGGCCAGTTATCGATTCCAGTGACATAACTTGTAGAGAGCTGGCCATCGTAACTTTCGAGTTATCGTCGTTTTAATCAGACGCGGCGTAATTTCGCAGGCCACCCGCGAGCCAGAAGTAGCTTCACAGATATTCACGGATCGCTAAAAATGGCCGCCACATTCGAAGGGTTATAACCAATGATATTATAAAGGAAAGATATGCTACGTTCATACTGAGCGACGTTTTGTGTTGTTGGGATAGTGGTTTTCAACTACGACTGCGACAGATAATACGGAACGTATGACATAGAAAGAGATAGCTATCTGTAGTGTGTTGCGCTTGAAGTATGTCGACTAAACGAAATTACGACAATTGTCTGAATTTGACTGCAACAATTTGCGCGCGCTAGTGCCCTATCTACTTCTTTATTGTATATAATATCATTGGTTATAACTTAAAATCATAACATCACGCCTGTATTCTCCAAAAGTAAGGTAGAGGAGTACACGTATTATACCCAAATTTCGCCAATTATGTTTAGTCCCACGTAATAAGGGGTAAGCCTAAATGCCGTCAACTGGGCACTAAACCCATAGGTACTCCGGGCTATTTTTTTTGAGCTTGGGAAATCATCAATTGACCCCTCCCGCTCTGGGTGGAGCAGAAGGGAGTGTCAGACTCTTAATGACTAAAACCCACCCATGTTCCTTTATGTTGATCCGGGGTAGCGGTTACCCTTTCGGAAAATCCCGCTGCCCATATTCTGGGCTGCCACTAATAAATTCTATATCCCTATAACACTTTGCCTGACCCAGGAATCGAACCCACGACGTCATGCTCAGCAGTAACTCTTGTGACCACTAGACCAACGATACAGTGTACTTATAAAAGACTTTAAAAAGCGGACATGAACATGACATGGGATGCATGAAGAAGCCTCCTCGTGTAGCGCAGTTTGTTCCGCCAGTTACTCAACTGAACCGAGGGCTCGGCGCATCCTGGACAGTCACACCCAACACCTTATTTGACTGGCCCATTCTTCCCTTGCGGTGCTAGGGCTAACGCCCGCCTGGTTTGCGACCACCCTCCCACTGGAGTCCGGCGTCAAGCAGCCTGCTGTGTTTCGTCGATGCGTGGGAGTTCCAGTGCCTTAGGCTTCTTCTGGGCACGCTTGTACCATCATAGACCTCATCCATCGCTTTCCGTCAGGCGTGGTCGAGGTCAAAAGCAGGCACATTCAGGAATAAAAAAAAAACAATGGGCCAATTAAACCTAAACAAATAAGCTGTTTATTTGTCTTGACCAACAAATAACCCTAAAATCCGATGTTAATAATATATTACCAATGAAATCCCGGACCCGGATAACCGGTAAACATAATCGGGTCACGCATGCTTTGAATTATGGGCAAAAGGGTTGGGGATTACTTGCCAATTCTGAATATCAATTGTATTGTGGTTTACCTTTTTCGTCCGTATTTAATAAACGTGTCTTTTCAAGGTCAAATATTCAGGATATTTTGCTCGTCTGTATTTTATTTGATTTGAGTGTTTTCTTCTATTTTGTTCTTTCTCATTCGGATTATTTTCTGATGTTAATAATAATGATAATGATTCGTCAAAGAGAGGATTGGTTTCATCGTGCAACAGGGAGATAGGCTGAAATATGATCACTCATTTACTGGCTGAGCTCAGGTTTTGACGGGCGTATTTTTATCGCAGCGATTTTGTTTCGCGCACTCGACTTATACGCTCATGCGAACCTTTTTTTTTTTTTTTTCGCTGAGAAATGCGTTACGCATTCCCGCTCGCGGGGGACGAGACGGGATATGTGGGACTCCCTGTCGGAATGACAGTATACTCACTAAAACTCAGCGGTGTTCCCACATCGCCGTGATGGGGGGGCCATGGGAAACCGGCTCAGCCTTTACTTCCACAAGCCCCCCGGCGCATGCGGACCCCGCACGCCCCCCAAGTTGGGGGGCTACGGGAGTGGCCGGGAACACCTGGCCACTCCCGTCCGACACTGGTGAAGGCCTGTGCAATACAGGCAAGGGTGCCCCCGCACCCGTTGCCTGCTGGCCTCCACCTGGGAGGAGTCGAAGATGATTGTCAAACTGACGTCTTCTTCGACCCCTCCTCCGCCTTCGGAGCGGCGCCGCGTGAGGATCTTCCTCCCGCGCGCGCTCCGCCGCCTCCTTCTGTGACATGACGTGTTCGCAGAAGGAGGCGACTGCCGCCCAGGACCTCTCATCCCACAGCATTGCGTTAACCAAGCCGGGCAGCGAGAGGTCCGGACCGATCACCGCGATTAGACTGCGGCACGGCTCGGACCACGACGGGCACACTTCAAGAACCTGGGTTAACCCTACAGTGCGCATTTTAACCTCAAAAACTGTTACTATAATTATTGACCCAGAGTAAGAGGTAGTACTACTTAAGTACTTCACAAAGCCGACAACAAAAAAAACATCTAATATAGAATCGACTGCCAAAAATAAAACCATATATGACCTGTAAAAGTTTAACAAATTAAACGAGCATAAACGCATTAACATTACGCCTTTTAATATCCAGAACCTATAAACTTAAATGCACAGCGAGTGTGTAACTTGTATTTAATATTCTAAAATTTTACTTCCTCAGCAGTATTTCAGAAGTGCGATTTTGCAAGCAATTAAACGGGAGTAAACGCTCACTCGACGCGACGGTTGTGGGTTAAAAACGAGTATAAAACGGTATTTTTGCTGCCTTACACCTTAATGGACCATAGGCTTATGGTAGTGGGGGGTGGAGGGGCTCGTGGCTAAATAATAACAGCCGCACAGGTCGATCGATCAGGTTAAGCTACGCTTGCCGCGGTTGGTCTGTGGATGGGTGACCATCTTTTCATACCGTGACCCCTCCGTGCCTCGGAAAGCACGTTAAGCTTTTGGTCCCGGCTGTCATTCGTGGATCTTTGACAGTCCTTACGGGTAGCCAGAAACCCGAAAGTCTGACAACCAGTAAAAAAAGATGATCTCCCGGCCAATGAGTATCGTATTACCCAGTAACTGGGTTGTGGAGGTCAGATAGGCAGTCGCTCCATGTAAAATACTGGTATTCAGCTGCATCCGGTTAGACTGGAAGCCGACCCCAACATAGTTGGAAAAAGGCTAGGCATATGATGATGATGAGGCTTATGGTGGCAAATGGAGGGTTGCAGTGTTTTTGTTGATTTGGTTGTTTCAATTGATCGATGATAATTAGTTGACTTCAAAGTCAACCAATCTTCTTCTTATCGACACGCTAAGGAAAAGATTGGTTGACTTTGAAAAGGAAAGAATGCGCTTAGGGTCGCTTTTGAATTGGTTTACCTAAAAAGCCGCATAAATTTGAATGTAGGCCTTATACAGCTAGTCGTTGCAAAATGTTTAAAAATAATATAGCTCAAGGAATTACACCATCTATAGTTGAACACGAGAATCCTAATGAAATTTATGGTGCCCTTTTTGCTGTCGTGCAAAAAGAGTACCAATCTACTTTCAAGTCCAAAACCATTGACATTAATGGATCCTCTGTTGGCTTTAACCAATGGGCTACTCCAGGTATTTATAGAAGTAGAGCGAGACTATACGAGTTATATGATTTGAAAAAATACAGGTTTGATACTCCTTTCCTAGAGTATGTAAAAAATATTCAAAATTATTAAAAAAAAATTGTGCTTTGGCTAAATCAAAATTTTTAAGTGATTCAATTAAAAATTCGAGTAATAAAGTAAAAACCACTTGGAAAATTATTAATAATGAAATGGGTAAATCGGTTAAACAAGATAAACAACTTGAGATTATGGTTGACAGCAAATTAGTTAATAAAGCTGCTGACGTAGCTGAGGCATTTAATGAGTTTTTTGCCAACATACCTGTAACCACGACTCGCTCCTTAAATTCGTCCCCGTCTAAAGCTGAAAACCTTTTGCATAGTAGTGTACCTAAATGTAGTCGCTTATTTAGCTTCGAACATGTAACCCCGCGTGATGTAGTTAATGTTTTTAACACACTTAAATCTAAAAACACCGGTGATTACTGGGGCATCTCCATTAAACTTTTAAGTAATATAATAGACATCGTAGCCCCCTATCTAGCTGTTACTTTTAATAAATGTGTTGATTTAGGAATTTTTCCTGACCTCATGAAGAGTAGTAAAGTCATACCTTTATTTAAATCAGGTAATAAAAATGACGTTGGCAATTTCAGGCCTATTTCTATCTTACCTGCATTTAGCAAAATATTTGAAAAATTAATACTCAAGCAGCTGCTAAGACATTTTAATTTAAATAGCCTCCTTCATAATGAACAATATGGCTTTACAAAAGGTCGTTCAACTACAGATGCGGGTGTTGCTTTGCTGAAACACATATTTAATGCATGGGAGGACTCGCAAAATGCTATTGGAATTTTCTGTGATCTCTCCAAAGCCTTTGATTGCGTGCACCATGACACACTTTTACGTAAACTACGTCATTACGGTGTCCAAAACGAAGCTCTCAACGTAATAAATTCTTATTTACATAATAGGTTCCAATGTGTAGATGTTAATGGTGTGAAATCTTCTGGGCTACCAGTTCAGTTAGGTGTACCGCAAGGCTCAATACTGGGTCCATTCTTGTTCTTAGTATATATTAATGATTTACCTTTCTATTTAAAGGGCATCTGTGACGTTGTACTGTTTGCAGATGATACCTCTCTTATTTTTAAAGTAGACAGGAATAGACAAGATTTTGACGACGTAAACAGTGCACTCTCTATTGTTACGGATTGGTTTACGTCAAATAACCTAGTTCTCAATGCCAAGAAAACGAAATGTGTAAAGTTCGCCTTACCGAATGTTAGAACTCTAGGACCCAACATCGTCTTAGATAAAGAGGTGCTTGAAACTGTGGGCTTGGCAGTTTTTCTTGGAATAACATTAGATGCCAAACTTCAGTGGGGACCACATATATCAAGCCTAGCAGGAAGGCTCAGTTCGGCTGCCTACGCCGTCAGGAAAGTAAGACAATTCACTGACGTTGATACAGCTCGTTTAGTTTATTTTAGTTATTTTCACAGTGTTATGTCCTACGGTATTCTGCTATGGGGCAAAGCTGCTGATATACAAAATATATTTGTCCTGCAAAAACGAGCTGTTCGAGCAATTTACCAGCTAGGTGCTAGAGTTTCTCTAAGAGATTTTTTTAAAGATATTGGTATTCTCACGGTTGCATCACAGTTCATCTTAGCCAACATCTTATATATTAGGCAAAATATACAATTGTACACTAAAAACAGTGATATTCACAATGTTAACACCAGAAACAAGGACAAACTACGTGCTCCCTTTCACCGGCTTCATAAGGTTCATAACTCATTTGTTGGGCTTGGTATAGCCTTTTATAATAAGCTACCTTCTTCTTGGCTAGATTTGCCTTTTAATGCGTTTAAAGCTCAAGTAAAATCTAACCTTTGTTCAAAGGCATACTATTCCATCAACGGCTACTTAAACGATAAGAATAGTTGGTCGCCCTGATTAACTTAAGACAATGTTTATGTTCTTTCTCCAGAATTAGCTTACTGACAGGTTATATGAGTTCATATATATATTTTTTTTCTGTTTTTAGTTGACTTTATAAGTCAATTCAGTTTAATTTTATTTTAATTTATTATTGACATAATCTACTCATTTCAATGTTTTCTAATGAGTTGATTGCAACATATGTGGTTAGCTAGCGACCTCTACGATTGATCACATTTATCTTGCCTGAGCAACCGGCAGCAAGTTCGTCATGCTCCCTTAGATGTCACTGCTTGCGGTAGCGTCGGGGGTCGGGTTGCCTCCTTCCCTCAAATATGGCGAGGGGGGTAATGGCTGATCTTTGCGTTATGCTCGTGAACGGGTGCTGCTTGTGGTGACTGGTCGTCTGGCTGACCTTGGTTTTACTGTTGTTATTACTAATAACTTTTTTAAATTTATTTTACTTCGATGGTCCTAGTTTACCATTCACAGCTATGTGAACTGAACCCAGTATTGCATACATATTTAAGCTGTCACGCCCTTTATACCTGGAGGCTTTTATTTAGGTAGCAAGTTTTTGTTTACATTTTTAATTTTTGCTTGAGTACGTATTGTTTTTATTGTATTTGTGGGTATATTGACGTGGCAAGCTAACATATGGCAAATAATTTAATTTAATGTGTTCTGTAACGTCAATAACTTTGCATATCTAGTATTGTATACAATTAAATATTTTCTAACTGAACAGACAGCTGTGCTGCTGGGGAGTTTGTTGCGCCAATTCTTCTCCCCAGCGAAAGCACTAGGAAGTGGTGAAGGGCGGGCGTTTTGGGGGGACTGTCTTTTGTAATTGACGTTCGAAAAGTGCTGATTCTCAGCCTAGTTTGAATAAATGACTTTTGATTTTGATTTTGATTATTGTTTCTTTTAGGCAAGCTGCACGATCGTTGATTGCATCATCGCTTAAGCCTAAAAGTATATGATCGACTACAGTAAACCAAATCAAAAATATATATGTGGGGATGAAAAGGGCTGACATCAGAGAAAAATTAAATGTCATTCTCTTTTTTAAAATACCTTCCACGTCATCCTAATCATACGTCTTTGGCATACATAACCTGTCTCACTTACACCTTAGCATTCAGCTCTTTCACATAATCATGCATTCACATGCATTCAACAACATTCCATTCCTACATATATCATATTCTTTAGGATATATGCTAGTTAGATATTGTGTTGAAAACATAATACAACTAATTTGATACGATAGAAAAAAGTCATGAATACCTATACCTCTGGGAACTTTCTTTTCACAATAAAAACCATACTGATATACATAAAATCACTCTGATTTTTGTCAAATTATTCTAAAAGGAACATACTAAAGCACTAGTGTTTTAATTTTTTAGTCCTAACAACAGATTTTTGTAAATAGATAATATTGCTTCATATTTTGCAATAAATTACCTACCAGCGTTGTGTCATCGCGTTTCTTTTTAACCGACTTCCAAAATGAAGAGTTTATATTTCTTTTCTATGCAGTCCGATAGTGACCGCGCTTTAGGTCATGTAGTCCCCTTAAACATAAACGAATAGAAGCTATAAAACCGACTAAAGTCAAGAGAATGCGTTCCTGACCTTCAGTGTGACAATTCTACGAGTAGTAGCTAATAAAGATCAAATTCGCAATGCACGTATTTGTTTGTATGAAACTGTGAGGTGTCAATAACGTATTCTCTCGTCGGCTGCTCTGTTAGGGATTTCTCGAAGACAATGGGAAAATGTCCCGTTAAAGCTAATATAACACCAAATAACAACAAATTGCTTTCACTAATCTACCCAGCTGTGTGGTGGCAATCTACAAATCGACACACTAATCATGAATATGATGGCCGTTCAAAAACCTTACATTCAACCCTTCGTATGTGAACGTTATCCACGCGAGACAGTGAGTTTTTAATTCTATCTGTAATTGCATTCAACCGATTAGAAGATGAACTTCGTATGTTCGTATGAAACTGTCTGTAAACAATAACAAATGACAACAAAGAAAAAAAAGCGATTTATTCCCATAACAAAACACTATCAAAATCACGAAAATCTACATACAAAATTGACAACGCAGACTGTTGTACCGTATTCGTGTGAAATACGTATCAATGGTAATTTATTTCATTTGGCAAAGTGAAGAGCAGAACATTGTTGAATAATGCAACGAATTCTTTAAGGGAACCTTCGCTCGGTCACTTGTTTTATCGAATGTACTGTATGTGAGGTTGCCATGTAAAAAATGTGGGTAGTTCGTGTTGAGTTTGACATTTTGTTGCGTTACTTCAGAAACTGTTGGTTGGTTACAGGCTTATTTATTTAGTAAAACTTTATGCACAAGTAAAACCTGCACAAAGGCGGACTTAATGCCTTTAGCATTTTCTACCAGCCTACCAGATCAGATTGCTTGCTCTGAAGTTTTTTTTTATTGTACAGAAAATAATCGATCGTATTAATCTAACAAGCCCAGGGACCAAAAGCAATAACATTGAACTTTACCGGGAATAGAACACGATTATCACAATCACTTTTTCATCCTGTGGATCACCACAAAACTATTCATCATTATTATCATCTGCCTAGGCTTTTCGCGGTCGGCTTCCAGTCTAACCAGATGCAGCTGAATACCAGTATTTTACATGAAGCGACTGCCTATCTAACCTCCACAACCCAGTTACTGGGTAATACGATACCCCTTCATTTTTAGTTTAAAAAAAATACCAAAATTCTAATAATGTAATATCATAAAACCGCATAACTAAACCATAGACAATTTCGGAAGACCATTATTGTTTACACCTTTGGAATTTCTTAAACAAAATGTCATTAGTTTGTTCGAAAAGTTTTTTCAACTAGATAATTAGTGAAGAGATTCACCTAATGAAGTTAATTTTAAAAAATATGATTTATTTGGATGAGAAAATCCGTTTTTCACTTTTTGTTTACCATGTTAGAACAATGATTGATAAAAATATTTCTTTTGATAAATTATCAACGTTTTCTAGTGTATAAATACACCGTTGATTGAATTAAATGTTTTTATTTTTTACGGCAAACTTAAGAGCAATTTGCCAGTTTTTATAGCAATCGTCTGCTTTTTATGCGTCTGGATATTTGAATAAATTTTAATAATATTTCACGAAATATACGCCAAATGATATGGAAAAACAGAAATAATATCCATATTTATTTTGTAAGCTATAGAATTTTACGAGAAGCTGAAGTGTCATACAAATTGCTGTTAAAACTTTTTACATGTCTGCAAATTTTCAATTTGAAGGGAGGAAAAGAAGAATTTTGTGTTCTCCCAACAAACTCAGGGAAAATCTATATATATAAAAAGAGAAGTCAGGACTTCTCTTTTAACTGACTGACTCATCAACGCCCAGCCTAAACCCTTGGACCTAGAAAGCTGAAATTTTGCACAGAGGTTTTCTTTATAATGTAGACGAGGAATAAGGAAGGAATTTTCGAAATTCAACCCCTAAGGGAGTTAAATAGGGGATGAAAGTTTGTATGAAAACTCTTATTCCTTGGGTTAATAAACTTGAAACTTGGTACGAATACTTATCTAAGTAAATTATGAAAATTAGTTTTTTTTGTTTTTCTAAACTACCTTCTAAAGGGGGATGGGGGGGTGTCAAAATTTGTATGAAAGTATTTTAATGCACGGTCCGATTAACTCAAAACTCTGTATTTATACTTAATACCAAAAATAAAGAATTACGTGTATCAGGGTTTTTCGAAAATCTACCCCTAACGGGGAGAAAAGGGGTAGTTAATTTTACAGGGCAAATTTTACTGCCTGGCTCGAAAATTGGTATAAATAATCTGTGAGTCAAGTAATGAACACATTCCAAACGATTTTTCAAAATTCCACCCCTGTGGGGGTGAAAAGTGGGGATACAGCTTATATGAAAAATCTTATTCGTTGGGTTAATAAACTTGAAACTTGGCACGAATACTTATCTAAGTAAATTATAAAGTTTGGCATTTGTTGTTTTTCTAAACTACCCCTAACAGGGGATTGGGGGGTGTCAAAATTCGTGTGGAAGAATTTTAACGCGCGGTCCGATTAACTCAAAACTCAGTATTTATACTAAATACCAAAAATAAAGAATTACGTTTATCAGGGTTTTTCGAAAATCTACCCCTAACGGGGAGAAAAGGGGTAGTTAATTTTACACAGCAAATTTTACTGCCTGGCTTAATTAACTCGAAAATTGGTATAAATAATCTGTGAGTCAAGTAATGAACTCATTCCAAACAATTTTTCAAAATTCCACCCCTGTGAGGGTAAAAAGTGGGGATACAGCTTATATGAAAAATCTTATTCATTTGGTTAATATACTTGAAACTTGGCATGAATACTTATCTAAGTAAATTATGAATTTTGGCATTTTTTGCTTTTCTAAACTACCCCCTAAAGGGCGATTAGGGTGTGTCAACATTTGTATGGAAGAATTTAAACGTGCGGTCTCTGATTAAGTCGAAACTCAGTATTTATACTTAAGACTAAAAGTGAAGAATAACATGTATCAGGGTTTTGCGAAAATCTACCTCTGACGGGTGAAAAGGAGTAGTTAATTTTCCATTTTACTGCGTGGCTTGATTAACTCGAAAATTGTTGGACATAATCTTTGAGTCAAGTTATGAACACATCACAAACATTTTTCAAAATTCCTCCAGTATGGGGTGAAAAGTGGGGAAAAACTTTATACGAAAAATCTTATTCATTTGGTTAATAAACTTGAAACTTGGAAGGAATATTTGCCTAAGTAAGTAATAAGAAATGGGTCTTTCGAAAGTAGACCCCTGACGGGTAAAAAAGTGGTAATTCGATTTTTAAGGCCGGTATTATAGTGCGTAGCTTGATTTACTCCAAAAAAATGGTATGAATAAATTTAAGCTTCAAACTTGGCACAAATACTTATCTAAGTAAATTATAGTTTGTCATCTTATGTTTTTCTGCTCTAAAGGGAGATTGAGGGTGTCAGTTTGTATGGAAGAATTTTATCGCGCGGTCCAATAATATAAACTCGGAACTCAGTATGTTTAAGACCAAAATAAATAAAAAAGTGTGACTGGGTTTTTCGAAAATCTAACCCTAACGGGGTGAACGGGGGTAGTCCATATCACAGAGGAGTATTTTATTGCGTGGCTTGATTCAATGGGAAATTGGTATAAATAATCTTTGAGTCAAGATATGGAAACGTCCCAAACATGTTTTCAATATTTCGCCCCTATGGGGATAAAAACTGTGAAGGTGAAAAGGTGGTCTTATTCCTTTGGTTAAGAAACTTGAAACTTTTCAACATTTGCCTCAGTACATAATAAAGATTGTCACTTTTAGGGGTTTACTACTTACTTACTTAAAATAAAAAAGTATGAGTTTTAGGGTTTTACTTATTCGACTCCTACCGGGGTGGAAAATGGTAATAAAGTTTAAGGAGTAGAAACTTCAACTTCCATTAACACGAAAATGGGTATAAATAATCTTTATATCATAAAAATGGAAACGTACCAAATGCAAAAACAAGCCCTGTCGTGATGAAAAGGGAGGATAGTTTATTTGAAACATCTTAGGTAGTTTAACTAAGATCGTAATCAATAATTTTCGAAATACCTTTCAGGGGGAGGTGGAGAGGGTGTTAAATTTATTTGAGGAAAGTAAGAAACCCACGCGGACGAAGTCGCGGGCAAAAGCTAGTAAATATATATTCGTACTTGTTTAGTAAACCTTGCTTTCTTAATTGAAATAGATCATATTATAGCGCAGTTGTATTTTTATAAATTAATTAGGAATTATTTATAATTTGCTTACTTATTATTATTTTTTTTATTATTTATTAACAAAATAAAATACAAACATAAACATCACAAAAACCTCAATAGGTTTGTCCGGATGTTGACACACTAGCAAATCTTAAAACTAATTTAATACTTAGTTAAGTTATTATACAAATATTTAACAAATATTAACAAATATTTATACAAATATTTTTTGTATTTATTTTTATAATTACTGTTTGTTATTTCTGATTGGATTTTTGTTGGAACATCATTAATTAGAGGAGGTATTAAATAAGCGTTCGTTCGTTTCCCGTAATTGTTCTTGTATCTTGGTACTATTAGTTTTGATTGGGCTGCCATTCTTGTTGCTATGCTATGATTAAATTTAATTTGCAGTTCTTTGTTGGTAAATTTACAACACTAAAGTTCAGATAGATAGAACTAAGAAATTTTTAATTATTCCTCCGATAGTATTATCTGGCGTTGGAAAAATCAGCCCAAAAACAAATAAAAATTAAAAGCAACGTCAGTAGTAATTTCACCAGCAAATCGAATTTTAGTTTTGCACACGCTTTCAAAAGCTAAAAACATTTCTATATAAATTTTATTGCACCTGGCACTCCCGGAAGTTTGGATGGCGTCACACCCAGTCATAGCTTGAGCCAGTATATTCAATGTACTCTGTGGCTTGAGCATCGTTTACTGGTACCGGTAATCTGCTATCCACCTACTGATTTTGACACTCCAATATCAACTAAAGGAAATATTTTTCGTTAGAAGTTCGGAATTGTAGGTACCTACACCTTTATGATTTTCTCACACTTTAGAAATTTTACGATCAATCATTTTATTTTATCAGCACGCAAAAGGTCATTATTATTTACCACTTTTTAGGTCGTATTTTTTGTCATCTTCTATCATAATATATACAATACTAGCAACCCGCCCCGGCTTCGCACGGGTTCAATGCTGATACTAAGTATAGGTATACCAAGAATGTCAGCACGCGCATTTTAAATCCGTAATATCTTCGAAAATATTCATTTAAATTACATGCTGTAAAGGGCCATATTTATCTATATTAAATGCACAATGTATTTAAGGTACTTAATTGGATAAGGATTAATGCGGTATTGCTTAAAATTGCTTCGTAAATAAGCCATTATTTCTCGTAAAAAGTAAAGGATGAAAAATGGTTATTGTGGGTTATCCCTAAGAGATAGATATATACCATCGCGGACTTTTTTGTAGACCTTTTTAAGGTGTACAATACTGTAGTACATTATTTTGACCTATCTCGTAGGGTTCAGCCAGCGTTTGAAAAGTAAGCGCAAAAAAATGTGTTTATTTACGACATCACATTAGAAACCTCTAAAATTATCAATGTTTCTCTACTATACATGCATGCATGTATTATATTAGGTCGGGGCAAAAGTATTTTCGTATTTTTCATACAAACAAAAAATTTTGTTTTAGGTTTAATTTTTTATTTATTTATAATATGTATGTGTCGTTTTGATCGATGACTTGTTGCCATCTTGTGGGCAATGCCATGATCCCATTGCTTTAGAAGTTTTGAGATTTTTTATCAAAAAAATCTGACAGATAGTTTTCAGTGTTCTTTCGTGGTTAACTTTATGCTTCCTAAAGAGTTCTGAAGTGACCGAAACGTGAAAATCTGATGGAGCAAGATCAGGGCTATACGGAGGATGCATCAACACACCCCAGCCAAGCTCTCTCAATTTTTGCTGAGTGGCTATAGATGAGTGCGGTCTGGCGTTGTCGTGATGAAACACCACGCCCTTCCTATTTACCAGCTCCGGCCGGTTTTTCTCAATAGCTTCTTTTAACCTCATCAGTTGTTGACAGTAGAAGTCAGAGTCGATAGTTTTACCCGGCGGCAAAAGCTCATAGTGGACGATTCCTTTCCAATCCCATCAAACACACAGCATCACTTTGTTCCGAGTCAGGCCGGGCTTTGCCACGGTTTGTGGGGCTTGCCCATGTTTCGACCACGATCTTTTTCGGACATTCTTATCGTAAGTGATCCATTTTTCATCACCCGTAATCAACCGTTTAAGAAATGGGTCGGAATTATTACGTTTCAACTAAGAATCGCAAATGGAAACACGTTGCATTAAGTTTCCCTCAGTGAGATCATGTGGTACCCGAATATCAAGTTTTTTCTTGTACCCAGACTTGTGTAAATGCCGTAAAACTGTTTTGTGATCAACATCCAGTTCTTCAGCAATATCATAACTACTAATATGTCGATATTGCTCCACTTTTTCAAAAATGGCACTGATTTTATCCGTGACAGGGCGTCCAGAGCAAGCTTCAGTGTGTTCAGTGTGAAGGACACTAAAATTTCCTGACTTGAAACACTTGAACCACATTTGTGCTACTCGTATTAATACCGCATTAGGTCCGTAAACCGCACAAATTTTATTCGCGGCGTTTGTCGCATTTTTACCTTTTTTGTAATAAAATTTTAAAATGTACCGAATTTCTTCGTCACATACCTACGTTCATGTTGCTTGCTTGAAAAACAATTGAGAAATGGCGGGAACTAGTTTTTTTTATTATTTATTGCATCTTTAGAATGTCAACATTTAATAGTATTAAAACCAGCCAGTTACATTCAGTACTGCCAAAGAGGTTTGATTACTATCAATAGATTCAAAATACGAAAATATTTTTGCCCCGACCTATTATATATAAACCTTTCTCTTGAATCACTCTATCTATTAAAAAAAAACCGCATCAAAATCCGTTGCGTAGTTTTAAAGATCTAAGCGTACATAGGGACAGAGAAAGCGACTTTGTTTTATACTACTTATGTAGTGATACATATTTAATATTTTTCTTTCTTTCTTTTTCTTTTCCCGTTCCAAACAGATCTGAAGAAAAAATCGCCTTATTCTTTAAAAAAAAATACTTACAAAAATGGGAGTTCAATAATTATGCATTAGTTAAAAGAACTTCTAATGTTACTTTTCCCTTAGAAACAGTATAACAGGTACTCATTGAAACTAATGAAGGTATTAACTAAACACAGCTTCAGTTAAACGCTTCAGTTTTCCTTATAGTAATCTTAATCTTTTTCCTGGTTCCTAACCGGGTAATGGATGGAAACGGTGATTGATATTCACTAATGTAGAAAGGTTTTTTCCTTCTTTCTTACATATTATAAAACGCTACGTCTCTTTGTTTGTCAGTATGTTTCTTCCCTTAACGAGAGGCTTAGCAGATTTATCTGACTTGTCAGATTTGCGTATTTTTTAATTCTTCTCAATGATGTTTTGGTCATGTTTTAGTAATTAGTCATGTGTTTTGGTCATGTTTTAGTAAAGTTTTAGCATAATCAGCCTATAATGTTCCCACTGCAGGGTCATATGCCTCCTTTATGTGAGAGGTAGCGGGCTTTAATTCACCACGCGGGTCCAGTGCGGGTTGGCGGAGGTCACATGTCTTCGATTTTTTGGTTCTAGGACAAGCCAGTTTCGTTACGATGTTTTTCCGGGTGTTTCGTCGTTTCGCACCACGAGCGGTTCGGACCGCGGTGTGAAACGCCGAAGAGCTCTTAGGAATTGGCTGTTTCGGACCGGGGCGGTCCTTGGAACGAGCGGTGTGAATCGACCAATAGCTCTTAAGAATGGGGCAATTCGAACCACTATTGTTTAGGTACAAGCTAATTTCAAAGTTTGAATGTACAGTCGAGTAGAAAAGTATTTCATGAAAATAAAACAGTTACGACTTGATATTTTGTAATAATATTTCAAAATCACAATAGCATACTAAAATTTAGTACAAGTGGTTGAATTGAAATCACAGTTTGAGTAGTAATTGAGAACCTGTTAATTTAAAAAATTACGTATGATGTTTCGAACTGTTGTTTTAATTAGTAGTAAATACTTAATTATTGTCACAACTTGTCAGTCTTGGCCGTTACTACTAGGCCACCATTGATCTCTGTTAAATTTTAGGAATGATGTCAAATATTGTAGTCTGAATATGAGACCGATGATAGTGTCTTGAGAAACTCCTTGATTTCTGTCACAATTATACCTATATAATTATTATGATCTTATTAGCTAGTTATCAACTCAGCCTATATATTGCAGTCCACTGCTGGACATAGACCACTCCCAGACTGCGCCACAACACCCTGTCCTTCGCCTTCCGCATCCACTTCGTTTCAGCCACTTTCCTTAGGTCGTTCATCCATCTAGCTGGGGGACGTCCCATACTACGCTTGCCGATACGCGGTCTTCACTCAAGGACTCGTTTGCTCCATCGGTCCTTCGACAAAGATGGCCAGCCCACTGCCACTTCAGTTTGCTTACTCTGCAAGCTATGTCGGTCACTGCGGTTCTTTTCCGGACAATTTCATTCCTGATTTTATCCTTCAAAGAAACCCAGCCAGCGGTTACACTCGATTTTTATCCTATATATCCTATATCCTATCCTACTTTTATCCTAGTAGCTATAGTAGTACTGGGTAGTGTAGTATTACTAGGATAATAAGATAAAAAGTTTCTGATGTTTTAGTACAGGTCATGGTCTATCGGATTCAAAGCTTTATAAAATTCCGTTTAGCCATGTATGCGTCGTAGTGTAACAAACATGCTTTCACATTTAAATTATGATTAGGGATGCCTAAAGAAACTTTTCAATTTTAACACTATGTAGTTTGTTCACCGAACTGTGTATGATTAATGATTTCAGTTTTAGTGTTGGCGACTTCTTTATATATCGCTTTCTTAGCTAGGCTTGAGTTTTCAAATTAAATCGATTAATCAACCCGAAAGTTTGAAGTAACATTACTAGGTACTCAAAATTAGACCTGAAAATTCCTTGTGTGTAAAATTTTAAGCTTCTTAAGTTTTCTCGGGTAAACAGAATTTCTAATAATAATATTGAATTTAATAGTATAAGCATTCTTACTGGTTTTATTTTTAATTTGTGTTTGGTCTGATTTCTGGTTGTGGTTTTTGGCTTCGAATGTAATTTTTTCATAGGCCAAATCAATGAATCAGTAATGGAGGTCTACAAAAGCTACCTCGAGGTAGACGTTCACCTAACTGTAGAGGAAAAATATATTATGAATATGAAATTATTTTTTTTATTAAATTATATAAATCTCCAATATTTTTTTAAAACTATTTTACATTCTACAACTGCGTCGTTGGTCTAGTCGTCGTAAGCGCTACTGCTGATCATGAGATCTTTGGTTCGATTCCTGGATCCGGCAAGGTGTTATTGGGTTTTTCCATGAATTTATCAGTAGTATTCCGAAGTCTAGATTTATTCTCGGTTGATGGTTTGCCCCCTACAACCATGGGGCTTAAGGGGATTATAGGACCTAAACGGAAAAAAACGCAAGTTTTAGAAGCAATAAAAGTATATGATCGACTACAGTAAGCAAAATCAGAAATATATATAATATGCTTCAGGATATATGCTAGGTAGATAGTGTGTTAAAACATAATACAACGAATTTGATACGATAGAAAAAATCATGATGATACTCTAAAAAACTTTCTTTTTACAATAAGAACCATACTAATATACATACAATAATTCTGATTTTTGTCAGATTATTCTACAAGCAACATACTAAAACACTAGTGTTTTAATTTTTTAGTCCAAACAATAGATTTTTTGTGCTTCTTATTTTGCAACAATATACCAGCGTTTTGTCATCGCGCTTCTCTTTCTTTTTTATGCAGTCCGACAGTGACCGCGCTTTAGTCCCCTTAAACATAACTCACGAAGCGTAGGCCTGTGTATTATAATAATAATCATTTTATTTTATCAGGCAACTAAGGCCCATAGATAAAATACACAAAATAATGTTATACAATAAAAAAATATATATTAAAAACCATAAAACTATGAATACACACGTAACGTTGTCGGCGTCGTGTTTGGCTGCGTAGTGTCGCGTAACCGTCCTCGGAAACGTCGATATATGACACCTTCCGGCCAAAATCCTCTTTTAGGCAGATCTGTATAAATGTACACTATTTGTACGTCTGCTTAACCCTTCAATTATACAAGCGTGATGTTATGTTATTTCTAAGTAATCACCACGTCATAATTTAAGTTCCGAAGTTCAAAATCGCTTTTACGCCATAAAACCAATATGAAACAACTAGGTATTTCTATTGTTCGTTCCTTCGGTTTTCAGATGGTGAAACTCTGAAAATCCGTACAAAAATCGGAATCAATCGGACTGTGAACGGTTAAAGTATTCAATTCACGTTTCATTCACATTGTGGCTCTGTTTATTTATTTTTTTGCTTGATTTTCCAACACGCATTCGAAGTTTCGAACTAACCCTGAATGTTATATTGAGTGCAAATAATTCGCATTGTGATTTAGAGGTAGAGATTTTTTTTTGTTTGTGTGACAATAATTGTTTTTATTTTTAACTGGGATTTTTTAAAATTCTAAAGCTTATTTTTTTACCGAGTTAGGTAAGTTCAGTAAATTTATGATGGCATCGCGTTAATCGTCCTCTTAAAGGGTGATTTTGAAAATCAAATTATAAAAGTTTTTAATGTCACACAACCTCTGAATTAACTAAGTACTAAAAACTAAATCATTTCTTCTTGTAAAAAATAGTCAATCCTACTAATATTATAAATGTAAAAGTTTAGATGTTTGTTTTTTTTTTAGATTTTGTTGCTCAATCACACCAAAACAGCTGAACGAATTTTGATGAAATTTAGCACACAGATAGTTTATAACTTGGTTTAACACATAGGATACTTTATCCCGGCTGTAAGTTCCCGTAGAATAATTTCCGACCTAGCCACGGGAGAAGCCGCGGGCAAAAGCTAGCTACATATAAATGTTAAGTGGTTTTTTCAGGTCATCAAGTCAAAGATTGCCATATCTTTATCTACAATACACATCATCAATAAATGGATTTGCTCATCTTTGACAGTCGGTAATTACCTGTAACGACGACGTGTCAGACTTTCGGGCTCCTGACTAAGTAGTCAGAAGCCCGAAAGTCTGACCAGTCTTACCAAAGGGCATCGTGGTAAACTTGGTTGTGGAGGTCAGATAGGAGGCAGTCGCTCCACGTAAAATACTGGTATTCAGCTGCATTCGGTTAGATATGTAGCTGACCCGAACATTGTTGGAAAAAGGCTAACCAGATGATGAGTCACGTGAGCAGTGATAACAAGAAGGCAAAGCGGGAAATTAAAAACGTTCAAAATCTAGTCGCTTTCTCATTTCAGCGAAAATCAATGTCAAAAACTTGTGAAAAATGTAGGGAAATCTTTGACAGATTGGATTCTGAGATCAGAGGGGCAATTCTAGTAATTTTAAGAACGTTCACAGTCTGATCTCAGTCTCAATCTGTTAAAAATACCTCTTATTTCCTTTGTTTGTCGCCGAGATGAGACTGCGATTAGATTAAGAACGTTTTAAATTAAGAAAATTGGTCTTCTGACTGTGAACGTCCTTAAAATTACGACAATTTTCCCTCAGAAAAGTTTCACAAACTTTTATAGAAACACAACATCTAAAAACTAAAATTACCCGTAGGTATGTAGATAGCCAGTGAGTTCAACCCTTTATCTCAATGTAATTCCCGACTCCAGAGCAAGTTGTTCTAAGACAAACAATAGTCTTGCATGGACTCAACTACTCCTAAGCAGTCAGCTTCCGTTTGGAATTCCACTGCGCTCTTTATAAAGAGTCTTTGAGATCACGGTTATACTGGGCAAGCCATGGATTACGGGATGTTGTTGCTATTTCATTCTTTCACACTTATTGTTAGCGTGCTGATGGCAATCTATTTACAACGTGTTTTTTTTATATCCCATAACTCTTGGGTTATATTCTATAAGTAAAAATAATACAAAAAGTCTTAGAATATGTGGTTCAAAAATGCATAGTTTCGAAGGTATCATGTATCTAAGTTTCATTGATAAATCAGAGTAATTAATTTCATAAAAGCTAAGAATATGCGACGTGGCATATTTCACGGAAGGGTATTTTACATTAATAATCGTGACTCTAATTATTTTGTATGAAAAATGAAAAACAAAAAAAAAGCTAATTGAAAAATAATTCATACGCCAGTTGATTCTTTCATATAGCGTCATTCATATCATAGAGTTACGGGCACAGATATAGATAGACCTAGATAACACAAGTATCACGATCTGTATGAAAATCAAGCGTGCCATTTTTTGACTACCTACTATGAAGTAGGTTCGACGTCATCGTCACAAGCGCTTTATCTCACTCACGCTCACCCAGCCAGCAATACACAGGACTAAGTGCAACCCAGATTGGGTCGCAAGCACTTGAAGCCACAAGAGAGCCTTATGACTTCCAGTGCTTGCGATCCAGTGATAATGTGGATCACTGGTCGTTTGTTTGGTTTTGTTTTTGTTTTTATATGAAAGTATTAGGCAAACTTAATAAAAAATAAACATCAAAAATGTACCTAACTCGAAAGTTACAGCAGGCGGACTCGCTACGTCGAAGCTCCGTTCCTTTTACCTCTAAAGTTAGATTTTATTGAAGTTTCCATAAATGTAGGTACGTATAAAAGTAGGAAGCAATGCATGAAGACTTTTACAAGAACTTTGTATTTTCCTTACAGACAGCTAAAAACATACTATTTAGCGCCCAAGAAAGTTAGCCAATTCTAAATTAAGATAAGCGCAGAGTAGATCTTTTTCATTCTTAACTAACTTTAGAACTGACGTCTTTTCAGCTTAACGAAATGTTCACAGCATAGAGATAAGGTTGTAATTGTTGTTTAAGTTTTAAGCTAGGAATTTAAAGGGTTTCTAGCGCCATTTTGTTTCGATAAGGCGCCCGAATGGACCAGAAATGTGAAGACTTTGGTTTTAATAGAAGATTGTGATAGTACCTACATACGTTTTATTTAACAAAATTTTTACTACGTGTTTTAATAGAAGGAATTAATTGTGAAATGTACAAATGTGATTGATTAATCAATTTCGTATTGTACGTATTCATATCAAATATCGCGACGATTGCATATTAGCGTGTCATACGTAGTTTCTTGCCCCGCGTCCTAGAAAGTTACATTTATTTATTTATTACTTCAAGGACATAAATATACAGAGGCGGACATAATGCCATAAGCATTTTCTGCCAATCAACCTTTGGGTGATGCAGAGACAAACAGTAGTAAGTTCAATCATGAACATTGAGAAATAAAATATTTTAAATATAAAGATACGTATAAAACTATAAATATAATATATACCTAATTACATATAAATATAAGCACAAATAAATATACATGAATATACTAAAAATAAATAAGACAAAAAATGAGAAAATATTAGCGTTGTGATGATACTGCCAGCTTCTTGCGAAAGTGCTCGCGGACTTTAACTTTAAGGGATAATCGACATAACATTAACATTCCATAACCATCGAAAGTTCATTCGAAGGGTATCGTGTCGTGCCTCACGCGATCGGGGAAGGCGAAAGCAGGCGTAAAGAGGCTCGCGTTGTTTGTGAGAAATGTAAAAACTCTTTACAACATCTTGAAATGTTAGTATACCTAATTGCGAATTTCTGAAGTGAATTGAAATCTATACTTATAATAAATCTGTAGAGAGGTCAATTCTGTACATGAAATATATTTGCAAAATAACTATCAGCGGGTGATTAATGATCGATACTGACGCCAAAAATGCAATCAGTAAAATTTTTGTCTGTCTGTCTGTCTGTCTGTCTGTATGTTCGTTATAGAAACAAAAACCACTCGACGGATTTCAACGAAACTTGGTACAATTATTATTCATACTCCTGGGCAGGTTATAGTATACTTTTCATCACGCTATGATCAATAGGAGCAGAGCAGTGAAGGGAAATGTTGGGGAAACAGGAGAACTCACTCCATTTTTTAAGCTTTCGTCACGTGTGCAGCCTTAATGGTTAAAGCTACACAGAAATCATGTATGATGGAAATGTTCTCCTTAAAATTATATAAAAAATATTTCACGACAGCAAATGTCTATCTTTTATGGTTGACTCACAATAACACGTGTAACTCCCGATAGCTTTGCAGTTCGGAGCTTTCTGATTATATTTATCTACCCTTACGTTTATAACACTCTCACTCATCCCTAATTAAAAAATGATAACATTATTACATAAGTAATAAAAAAAGAATCATAGAAATTGGTACAGAAACACCAAAGTTATACATGAAATACGCTAATAAGCCATCGCGCGTGAATACTGAATCATGCTATATGGATTATTTTTGTGTAACGGTCGCCGCGCCCGCTATTGTCTTGAAAAACGCGTTGAATGAGAAATACGCGTTCTCAAGAATCGGCAGAGGAAAGAGCACATCGGTTAAACTCTATGAGAGTTAGTGCCTCAATTTCCGGAAGTCATTATTCCACGCGGACGAAGTCGCTGGCAAAAGCTAGTGTATAATAAATAATGATACCCATTTTGACATCGAGCAAACCCGCCGTCTAATTCCCGCGATGACCGTGTACCCACTCGACGATCGCTTTTGGTTAGGGCGCGTCCGTATGCATCTAACATCACATTACAAAAGTGGAAATAGTAAAACTTCTGGAAACAAAACACTAACCCCCTTACTAATAAACGTTGTATGGCGTCTGTATAGTTACATAACACTTTGTCTTCTTCTTTCGAAAGTCAAATTACAGACGACTGAAAGTGAGAAATTGGTGTATAACTATTCATCTGATATAATAGGTTTATTAGTAAGAAGGTCAGCATATTATTCTCATACGAACTATAAACTCTATGCAGGTCCTTATATTCATTATTTTCATTTCCACAACTCCACAAAACTACTGTTCTTATCTTCCCATAATGTTTCGCCAAAGCCAAACTAATGCGACAGAAGGAGAGGACAGTTACCAAGAAGACCCATCTTGGCTGAACTTGTCTCTGCACCTTGAAGCTGCAATATTTAGAGATAAGCAGCCCCTCAACCAAAAGCAGATCAGTCTTCGAATAAAATAAAGCAGAAATAAAAATTTGAGACTGCATTTCACTACGAAATGAAATGGTGCAAATGCAAAATCCTCGTAGCCCTAGCCATACTGGCTAGAACCGGATTCATGCGATTTAAAACAGATTCCATCCGGTAAATACTGGACTGTACCGGCTGGCGGATACAATTTCGCCATTTTGTTCCGGATTAGGTGGCGCGGCCCGGCGAAATTGCCCCGTTAACTTTTAGTGAAGTTTTGAATTATAATTTTCATGCTCAATTTTGTTTTAGCATTATTATGTGGAAGTAGATAAATATAATAAGGCGATATTGGACTCTTATTTGCTTTGAAAATACGTTGCACAAGGTAAGTCACATCCGATTTGTCTCTATATTGATTAAGGAAAAATCCTGGTTTCAAAAATTTTAATACCAGTCTGTTTCTCTCTTAAATCCGCTTCTCTACACATAAAGCTTATGTCACACCAAAAGCGGAGCGGAAGCGAATAAAGCCTGTTCGCCATTGTGCTCGAGTTTCCATGCACCATTTTCAACAGAAATTCATGCAATGCCTCGGGGCCGGAGTTGTCCTATAGATAATCCTTCGCCGTCCGGCTAGCTAGAGCCTTTTGTGTGAGAGGCACTTTATAGGTTACACTTTTCTGATATTGGCTGAAGCTCTCCTTTGCTGTTGCATACAGGGATAACAGATACGGTACTTAGGGAGATTTAGAGACGTTCCACACAGTGCGGTGCGGCGCCGCACCGGCGATCACACGGGCAGTGCGGCGCCGGCGTCGCAACGTTCTTACGGCGGCATCGCGGCGTCGCAGTGGTGACGAAAAGAGTGTTTTCTTGCCCATCTCTACGATAGTCCGGACAAAATTAACAAGCGTGCGCCCTTCCCTCTACCGCACAAACAACCGAGCCGTGCTGCTCCGGCGCCGCACTGCTTACACGCCTCCCCGCCTCGTCTCAAGTCATGCATGCGGTGCGGCGCCGGCGTCGGAGTGCACTGGAGCGCGCCGTGTGGCATACCATACATTTTTATATGTAGGAAACCGCAGCGACACCGCTCAGGCGCCGCGTCGCAGCCGCACCGCACGGTGTGGAACGGCTCTTACGTAGGAGGTCAAGCGGCTTTTGTTATGGTAAAGATTGGAAAGATAGGTAAGTTGTATTAAGGACTACGGGTTGATCGGGGGATCATAAACTTACGATGTATTTTAAACAGAAGGCTTCTACGTCCCTGAGCTCAGCCATGTCTGAATAGATTTAAACAAATAGTATGCAAGCAATCTATTTTCCTTCCCTTACAAGAGGGCTCAGGCAAAATGTAAGTCTATCAGCGATGATGATGATGAAAAAGTAAAAAATGTATGAGACTGACTTATGCTACCAAAAAGCTTATGTTAATCCTGTTGATAGTCGCAGTAGAAAAACGAAATGCTTGGAAAGTGATTGCCTCTTAAATATGCAAAGTGGAGATGACAATCCTACTATAATATTATGAATGTGAAAGTTTGTGAAGATGTTTGGATGGTTGTAACTCAATCATGCGTAAACCGTTAAACAGATTTAGATGAAATTTGGCACACTGATAGTTTATAACCAGGATTACCACATAGGGGGTACTTTTATCCCGATATTCCCACGGAATCAAAACTAACGCGAGTGAAACCTAATGTCGTTCCCAGTCTGTATACAAAAATTCAATCAAATATATCTAATAGTTTAGTCACTGTACATTATTTTCATTTTTAACATTTTCTACATGATGTATCTCTTAACAGGCCAGTACCGACAGGTTAAAGACATGTGCAGTTAAACACAACATGTTTCCAGCTCGCTACTTCAATAAAATTCGCCAAATTTGTTCTTAAATTTTATTTCCCGATGCGAACTAATGCATATTATACCTTATGCTTGAGATATAAGAATTAGATAAGAAAACAATGCATGCGGAAGTTATTACTACAAATGTTACATTTTTTACAAACCTGCAATAAATGGCGTGCCTGGCACACTGACCTATACCATTTTTTGTAGTTTTCGGCCATATCATCATCATCCTGATGTTCACGTTTTCTGGGTAAAGACACCGCATTGTTGCCGCATTATTTAAATGCTCTTCTTTTTTGTTTACAGGGGGGGGGGGGGTGGAGGGGGTCTCAGGGGATCAGACCGGAATAAATCTTTTTAATATGATATAAAAATATTATGTTGTAAACTTTTTAATTTCAGCGTTAGGATTTATTTGACAGTTCTTAAATACTCTTAGGCATTAGTATTGTTAGTGTTTTCATTTATTGTTGTATTGTCATCTCCATATTGTATAGGCTCTAAGATATCTTTGACCTAGCAAGCAGTCCAGGGCCTAAAGCCTGGAATCTCGAAGCCCTAACTTTGATCTATGTTTTAGATATTATACCCTTTATTTATAAACGTTGCTTAATTACCGCTAATGAGACACAATTTATTTTATATTGTAAATAGAAAGAACGATTTGAAAATTACATTATTGTTCTTTGTAATTTTCAAATCGTTCTTTCTATTTACAATATAAAATAAATTGTGATAACAAAACAATACTTTTAACAAACCCGAACTAGATAAAATAACTCAAAAAGCGACATTGAACAAATAAACTTTTAGAAAGGGTTGATGTCGAACAAAACCGGCTTCGAATCGTCAGCTAATTACCCATTGTCTCCGAAATAATTGACAAAGCTCCTGCTAATTACGGTCACTGAGGAAACAATTGACGCTGTTTTTCGTTGTTATTTTGAAAGATATTCTTTGAAAGTTTGAAGCGATATTTCTGCTATATTTCAACCAGTCTATTTTGCTAAAATCTCATCGAGAAAATTTGGATAAAGTGAGCTATCAATAATGTCAATCCTATTCTGTAAAGTTCTCCGCTCACCTCACTCAAGTGACCGCACACAATTAAAAAACGAACTCATTTGTTTTAAAAGTGAATCATCGCGGATTCACAACGAGACAACGTTCGAATTTCAAAGTGATGTTTGGAGAATAACGTTACAGTCTGCTACAGCAGAGGGGCAATTCTCTTAATTTTAAGAACGTTCACAGTCTGATCTCAGTCTCAATCTGTCAAAAATACCTCTAAATTCCCTACATGTTGACAAGTTTTTGAAATTTGTCGCCGAGACGAGACTGCGACTAGATTTGGAACGGTTTAAATTACGAATTATTTATTGGTCTCTGATCTGTTCTGTAAAAATATTGCTGAGAAATCTATGGTGATGTTTAGTCTGCCCGAGTAGGGCGAAGGAAAAAAAAAAATCTATGGTGAAGTGAACTGTCAATAGTGTCAATTCCTAACATCAGGTGGAATGACACCTCCTGTCAAACTCAATTCGCCTAAGTTTTCACGGTGCGATGTTAACAGAATGACGGATAGGATTTACGGATTTGATTTTTTTTTGTCTTTGTTTTACTTTATCAAGAAGTCGTGACTATTGACCATCCACCCACGATACCCATGATATTTATATTTATATATCCATAAAATCGCTGAACGCGTCTAAAAAAATTTTTGCTTAAAAAATTAATACTTAACTGTTTGAAGTCAAAGAAAAATTTCAGATCTGGAAGTTACTTTAATGAAAGGCCGACATCAAAATGGCTTGCGACATACCTACAGTTGAAAGTTACCTGTTTCAAAATACACAAGACATAGAACCTTGCGTTCCTCAATTCTTAGGGGATAGTTAACGACAAAAGTTATAACTGTTTAAAGAAGTTTGCATACCTGATTTCCCTTGGCTATCAAGTTATTTTATTATGAACCTTTGTATAATAATATAAAGGAGCTGCTTCGTTATTTACTTTATGGCAACATTTATTTGGAAAATTAAAAATGTTACCTTTCTTTATAAAGGTCAGGTGGACAGGTCAGGATGTATGAACGAAAAAAAGCAAAAAGAGTTTGTAAGGATCGCAGCAGGAGGCGTTCTTAGTATCTGCCCCATGGGAATGTTTATGTATGTTTTATTCGAAAAATAACTATTAGGCATTAAAAAATATTTTAAAAAGGTCGAGACTTTAATTTTTTATACTTATATAAAATAATATAGAATATAGGTACTAACTTTTGCCCGCGGCTTTGCCCGCGTGGACGTCAGAAATTATCCCACGGAAACGTATTTATTACCGAGATAAAAAGTATCCTGTGCTAATCCAGGTTATAATAAACTATCTGTGTACCAAAGAACATTGGCATAATTTGGTCTGGACTTGTTTTGGCGTCCATAGATTTCTAAACGAATCAACTTGAAAAAAATATCTACGATTTTTAAATTATTAACTCCTTCTCGTAAAAGCCGGAGCTATTTTTTGATTTTAAAAGTTTCTCAAATGATGTAGGGCCGTACATTCGAATAGTTACCATTAAAATAGTGGTGTTTACAAACAGTATGAATAGAGATTATCTGTATCGATAATTAACAAATGGTCTATATATTTGATCCATTTCGAGTTGACTTTTTTATACATAATTATTGATAAAATATCTTTAAAAATACAACTTTAAATCCAATTAATAAATCATCAAAATATCACTTACACTCAGTTTCAATGTTGTATCGATTTTAAGAAAATCGAATCTAAACGTACAGCACTATTTACTTTTGTTTTGACAGCAGTGACGGTTTTCTGTAAGCACGTTACAGAATCCTTCCGTGTTTTTCGTTTCGGTGGTGTTTTGTGTTTTGATTCGGCTTTCTATTTATTTTTACTCGACCTGGACTGTTTATGGACTGATTGATACTACCCTGTGTGACTAGTGCGTACCCTTAGGACTCCGATACTGCTTTTGCGTGACCTTATGGTCTGGCTAATCTTACTGTAGGTACTCCGATTGTGCCCAGTGAATTTGGATTTGTTGTACATAATAAACCCGGAATAATGGCAGATTACGATAGAGTTCATCGTCGCACGCGCATTTTATGTGTGAACTGCAATATATGCGTAAACACGCTGCGTCGATATCAAGTTTTAGCACTTGACCCGAGAGTTGCTGGCTTACGAGAAGATGAGGATGAATATTAAAATAAATATGTTTAATAAAATATAGTTTTTATTTATCATGCCATTACCTATTATTACACCCTCAGTTTTATTGGGCCAAATGCATGTTTTAAAATACGCGCCCAGCTTTCGTAAGTAGGCATTGACTTATTATATTACTATAAGTAGGCAATAGAGTTACACTACGCAGAGATTATTTAGGATTATCTGCAATAGCACACCCCATATCAGTTTATTTTATGATTCATTTCAACCTGAGATAATAATTATTAACCGACTTCTAATGATCGACGTTCATTCACATAACCTAAAACCTCAAACCCCGAAATATTTTGTTTCCGGCTTTCCCAAATAAAAATAGTCTAATTTATAGATTCTGGAGCTAACGCCGAATCTTTAGACATATTTTTCATTGAGGGTCGCCTCAGTTTGATCCCAGACAATTCTTAGCATGGAAAGCTGCCATTTTTCTTTCATCCAAATCGTAATATTTATGATTTAAATATTATGCTGAATTCATGAAAGCCTAGTTACTTTTTGTTAGAATACTGCTCAGAAAGTCGGGTCATATTTCAATCATAATTCGAAAGACACGTATCTAGCGTCCTAAAGCAATTGAGACCGTCGAAAATTATTATTATTTTCCTCGGGAACAGTCTTTTTCTGGATGAAAGGTACCCACCCTATGTCTTTTTTTTATAACAAAATTCAAATTCAAATTTCATCGTGATCGGTTCAGTGGATTAGGCGTGAAAAGGTAACAAACAAACAAACTCACTTTCTCTTTTACAATGTTGGTTAGGATTCCACGACCATAAGTTTTAGTTTTGTAAATACTTTGCGGAAAAGCAACTAAATGAATAATTAAAATAATTTGTTTTAAAAAAGCAACGGTCGACTCTAAAATTATAATGTTACATTATTAATTTAAATCTGAAAGCACGTAAAGCCGTTGATCCCTGTTGTCATTCTTGGATTTTTGACAGTCGTTACCGGACAGAAGCCTGAAAGTCTGATAACCAGTCTTACCAAGTGGTATCGTGTTACCTAGTAACTTAGTTGTGGAGGTCAGATAGGCAGTCGCTCCATCTAATATACTGGTATTCAGCTGCATCTGGTTAGACTGGATGCTGCCAAATATAGTTGGGAAAAGGCTAGGCAGATACAAATAATTAATCTCTCAAATCCATAATGCTGTAAGACTGAACTGAAACACTTCAGAGTATATTTCTTTAACTCAGAATGAATTTAAGTCATTATTTTATATGGAAAATAACGTTTGAAATTTCGATCTTCACAAAAGCTTAATAGTTCAACGCCTTCGTCCCTTAAACTTATAATTGATGTAGTACATAAATTGTAATCTATAGCCAACGAGTCATAAATATCAGTTACCCTTAAATACATAGCTTTAATATACATAAGTCTTAGTTAGTAAATATTTTAGATTCATTGTTTTGATGATTTTGGAATAAATGTAAATACGCGCATCTCTTTGTATTGTGTGATTAAATAGCTTGTATTTATTTGAATAAGATAAATATACAATAAGTCAAATAAAACAGAGTATAATACCAATTAATTTTTAGGGTTTCGTACCTCAAAAGGCAAAACAGAACCCTTATAAGATCACTTCGTTGTCCGTCTGTCTGTCCGTCGGTCAAGACCCTTTTTCTCAGGAACGCGTACAGTTATAAAATTGAAATTAATTACAAATACTCAGGGCTGCAATCGCTTGAGGGAGTGAAAAAAACAAACTTCTAAGTCAATGTAATCAAAAGATACGGGCGTTTATGTTCCGAAATCAAAACCCATAGGGTACTTCCGTTAACCTAGAATCATGAAATTTGGCAAGAAGCAATGTCATGTAGCAAAAGTAAACGAAAAAATCCGAAAACCGTAAATTTGTAGTTACAATACAAAAAAAAATTCCCGTGATAAACTATTTACATACCTACTTTGTACGTAACCCTCGGTACGCGAGTCCGACTCGCACTTGACTGTTTTTTTAATGTTGTTAAGTTTTTAAGGACTTTGGATTTATTTGATGTTTTGACGGTTAAATTAGATTATTTAGAGCCCTTAGCAAAACGTACTAAAGATAAATACACTCACATAATTAATCGTTGTATTTTATAAAGGTTGGTTTAGACCAAACAAGCGAGGTATTCTTCTAACCCAGTGTCCTATAAGAAAGCGATCTTCGCACTTATATTGTGTCGACTTGCGAACCAAGACACCGTTCTAATTAGACCATATCCTAGCCAACGCAATCGTCGCACAAAGACGCGACAGTCGACTAGTCGAGTTCGTTTTGTTTGGCGAACCCGAACGCGTCGTCTACAGAGAGTGCCTTCTGGTTTTCCAAACAAATGATCGCGATGATCGCGTATTCACGCGACCATAATTTTCTTTAAGGACAACGGGTATCTCCACTCTACCAAATTATTTTTGTGTAGACAGGTACAATCTTTGTAGGTCTATCCCTCTAAAATATCAAGAAAATAATTATCTTACTCATAATACGGTTCTATGATCGTGATATGGTCAAAGCCCACTTCTATGTAATAAAAAAAAAATTAAAAGTTTATTTCGGAATAATATCAAAAGTGTAAACTGTAGCGTAGCTAACAACGCCCTTCTCCCAGATACAGAATGGAATGATATTCCATGCAAAAAGTGCTTACACACAACACAACAGGACATTATAATTTGGGATGTATTTTGACGTTGAGTTAATGCGGTGAGTGTAAGGTAAATGGGTATGTGGGTGAGTGTTGAGGTGTGCGAGGGTTGCTTGTGGCATGTGTGTGGTGTTGTTGGGGTGTGTGAGCGAGTGATGAGTATTGTGAATGTAAGAATAGGTAGAATCTCACTCGCCAAACAAAAACAATAGCGCGATCGAAACTCTCGCTTAAATGTACAAAGTTTAATAGCCTTTCAAAGCAATGAAACTTCCAATCTACACAGCCCACTGTGTCAATATGAAGCATAACGAATAGACTGTCTATTTGAACAGTCAAAATATTTCGCCTAAATTTCACGAACAACGCCTCGCTAGAACAAGAATTTGCGTGAATACATAATTTATCGTGAGAACAGAAATATTTTTCCTCCACCTATTACATGTCGCAATTTTTTCTACAAATCGACAAACAGTTTGTAGGAACTGAATTTACGTTTGCGCATTCTATAGAATACGCAAACAGGTCTGTGGCCCGAATTTAGAATTCTATTTACAATGTCTTACTGTGAGAGGGTATTTTAAGAAAATACGCTTCTCTTTTTGTTGATGTATTCTCTTTGCAAATATGCTATTTCTGTTATTGTTCTACGTTGTTTATAGAAGATGTTAGCATAGCTAAAGTGAGATATTAAATAACATTAATGGGAAACAAACATGCCCATGATTGATTTGGCTCGCGAAAACATTTTTTCCAAAAAAAAAAATCAACAGACTTCCAAAAAACAGACTACAACATGAAAAATAACTTTAAATTCGGAAGTCAAAGTTGTTGTTTGCCACCGAGTAAGTAAGTAGGTATTTTGACAACGGTTTGATGAACCCGATGTTATGTATGTTATTTGTTTTTTTTTTGAGTTTACTACAATCCAGAAAGCTTTCACTGAAAGTGAGACTACATTCAAAACACACTTTTTTAACTCAATAAAATCAAAAGTGATGTATTTAAAATACGTTGACAATAAGCACTTTTTGAACGTCGCCCTTTACCACTTCCTTTAGTGCTTTATTAGCTGAGACGAACAAATGGCGCAATAAACTCAGCTGGCTGTACAGTTAGAACCACTCCATACTAAAGAATCTAGTAAGCAATTAACATTATGAAACACAAAATATGTATACTTAAGTCAGATAATAAACAAAAACAATTCAACTAAAAGCATTATTATATCAGTTCTCAAAATACTATAAGCCTTTGTCATTTCACAAAGCTACGTACATACAAAAATAAATGTTAAAACATTGAAAGCCACGAACAAATAGCTTTATTTCCGACCAGGTTTTAATCAGATTTTTTTTGTTCCCACGAAAGGTCCACGGCTTTCTCTGTCCGTTCGTTTAAATGGATTGAATTGAACTAAGGCGATTAACATCTTATTCTACGTTTGAATTCCATGAATGAATGGATAGTGGGCTTCTGCCGTATTGTTTCGTTCTAAATTTAAATTGAAACTTTGTCTAGTGATATCTATGGATTATCGTTACATGGAGTGAGAATTTGAATTTTAAATTGTGGTCATAATTTTTGGAAATGAATCTTGTAATATAATATTTTTCTTAGGTAATAGTTTTGTCTAACTAAATACTTGCTGTGTTTGCTTGTTGAAAGTTTTAACGTTACATTAGCGGGGTAATATATATATATTGTGTGCACTAACAATAACAATCGCTTTAATTTTGACAGTTCAACAACATTTATTGCGTTATTTACGTTGTGGAGCAGACAAATTTTTCGAACATATGAAGCAATGGATTAGCAATATCCTTTAAAATGATTCGGATTTTGATTGATAGTGTGTTTGAGATTGCGTACAATAAGGGGTGCAGGTTAAAAATGGTACTTACAAAGGTGCAAACCATTTTATTTTACTATTATTTAATAATAAGATATGAGACAGTCAAATAAACGCATCAATAACGTAAATAGGTATGCCTCTCTGTGTGTAACAGTTAGCTATATATGTACAAAAGCTTTTACAATTTTGACATATTCAAATATCACAAAATATATCGTTGCATACCGAAAAACAACAGATTTAACAGTCGAACAAATGTTAAAACTAAATTAAAAATGGGAAACTGCAAATAAATTTTGCACCAACGCCGATTTTGTGTTTGTGCAACTTTTAATATTATAGCACTACAACTCGAGTATTAGCGCTTCGCTGGCTGAATGTGGTTTCAAACTGGGTTGCAGCGATTGTGGCTATCGTTTTGAGTTTTTCTCACGTGGCAACACTGGAAAGGAAACAAAGGATGTTTTTGTTATGAAAGGCCTCTGAGGAAATTGTGTTTTTATAATCCGTGTTAGTTGAAGAATATTAATATTGCATTTGTCTTTAAAGTTAATTTTAGTCAAGTATGCAGAATGTTCTATATTTTGGTATTTTGATTCATTTGAATATGAAGGATTTTTGACACCAGAAAAAAGGGAGCCTGCGGGAAAGCTCCCTGGACAGCCAATCCTTTTTCCACCTTGCTGACTATCTGAAAATGTAAGTCATAAGATTCTGAAATCGTCCATACCGAACAGATAGAAGCGCCAGAAACAAAGTTGTGGACCAATACAACACATAGCATTATAAAAAAAACTACAGATTTCACTCGGCTTTGCCTCGCGTCGTTAGTTTCTCATTTTACGTTTTTCCCACTTCAGGGAAACCTGTGAAAAATACATGAAACGTCCCACTTTCATGAAAAGCGAGATTTTGAAACGAATGTGTTTTAATTCAAAAAATTGTCGAGTCTTTTTATTTTTAATAATCTTGCACTTGCTTTTCGGTATGTTCTGAATATGAAAGGTGTACAGTTTTTTGTGTTAGTATGCTTTACATTTCTATTTGAAAATCATTTTTAAAATTCGTCGCGGACTTTATAAGAACATAAAAAATGTTAACCCGGTTAGTCTTACATATTATTTTTGTCTTGTATCAGCACGAACCATATTTTAAGAAAAACTTATCCCACCAAAAACATTTTCATGTAAAATGCTTCCAAGAGACCATATGGCTCGCACCGTCAAAAAGTTATCAGATCTCATATAGAGCCACGCTTCTAACTCCACACATCTCAACTCTACAAGCCCTAAATTCACAAACTCTACACCTTAGTCAAAATATGAGGCTTGGCCGTTTCGTAACCACAAGAACAATATGCATAACAGAAAAGTAATGAATAGTGAATACATTTTTCACCTTATGTTCATACAATGGTAGCGTCTGCGTAAGTGGCCAGGGGCCACAGTATCTCTCTCGAACAACCCGCGATCCTGGCAGGCATCGGCCCTGGCGGACCCCGTCAGTTGCTGCTGACATCTCTTTGAGGCGCGTGTGGAACACAACGCTTCGTCGACCCGGGCCTGCAGTGCGATTCTGTAACCATCTCATCGTGAAAACTTCATTTATTTTTTTTATTCTTTTATTCATTTATTCATTTTGTGAACATAGGTGAAGTGAGCGTGGAGTGAGCTGTCAGTGTAATTCTGATGCTAGGGATTGATACTCTTGACAGCTCACTCTAAGCTCACTTCACCTAAATTTTCACGGTGAGATTTTTACAGAATCGATCGGCTGGTCCATACCGGAAGGCGAGCTATGATTGTAGGCCAGACTGTCCAGTGTGCGCTGGTAGTATATATTTTCAGTATTGCCACTTGTAGAATAAACTGAAAGACATTGCTTTACGTATTGTGTGTTTACTAAAACCCGTTGAAGTCCACACTCATTCACGCCACCATGACGTAAAATACGAAATCCTGCAGCATTACAAATCCGCCATTTTATTTCAATTCCACCGTGTAGCGGTGTCGTCATATATATTATTCATGCTCACGGTTCCCGCCGCAATAAAAATCCTATAATTGATTACTATGGACACCGCTCCGTTACTTTTCACTGACGGTTGATATTTTAGCTTTTAACTAGATAGTATTAACATTTCATTTTGACTGCCTCGTTGGTCTCGTGATTGCAAGTGCGACTGCTGAGCGTGGGGTCCTGGGTTCGATTCCCGGATCGGACAAAGGTTTTCCATCAGGAATTTCTTAGTAACAGTCCGGAGTTTGGAAGTTAGTGGTTTAATACCCCCGTGCCTCGGAAAAGCACGTAAAGTCGTTGGTCCTGCACCTGATCTCTCTCGGTCGTGTCGGATTGCCGTCCCATCGGACTATGAGAGTAAAGGAACAGAGAGTGCACCTGTGTCTGCGCATACACTTGTGCACTATATAATATCTCCTGCGTACCTGACTAATCTCCGTTGATATTGGACACCGTGACCGAAATCAGTCGGGGAGACTATTGTTAAAATTTCATATACCCTACGTACTTTTAGGATTTCATTGTATTTTGTGTGGAGTTGAGAGCGTTGTGATAACAGCCGTGACTTACGAGTTGTGGCTCGGAGATTGAACCCCAAGCAGGCACTTTTCTTTGTGTAAATTATTTCATAACTACTGCTCTCAAAGCGGTGAAGGAAAACATCATGAGGAAACAGGCATGTCCTAGAAATTCGAAGACATGTGACATCTACCAACCGGCACTGGGTCCACGTGGTGGATTACTGCCCACTCCCTCTCACAGAGAAGAGGCCTGCGTTCCAGCAGGCTTCGCATGAGCACCGTTTTGTCGACGGAAGAGTAGACAAAGATGACATTCCGTGTAGACAGTACGACGGCCTCGAGTCAACTGCACTTTTTACGAAATACATACTCTTTTACATAATTCGACTCAGAATTCTGTTTTGTCATAGTATTTTTATTCGTTTTTTTTACTTATAATAAATCACGTATCTAAAGACTACTACAACAATTGTTCTCAGTGTCGAATTACCGTGTTTTTTTTTTTTGCAACAAAAAAATATTGTAATGATCATGATTTTGTAGAAAACCGTATATACTTTGTGGCCGTCGTGTAGAAAGTTTAAAATCTCCTTACAACTGTCAGTCGTCAGCGTCATTTTGACAGTTGGGATAGAAAACTTTCTTCTGAAATAGTCTACATATAAAAAGACCTAGACAAAGATCGTTAGAAACGAAAGACAAAATGACAGATTGTAGAATTTCTACGGTGCGATGTCAAAAGTGGAGAAACGAAATGTCACTTTGTATAGAACACTGACCTCTACTAATACCAATTTTGGCGCTGTCTGACGTAGCGAGTGTCTGTGGTACTAAAACTAAGTGATTTCGAAACTTGTACTTGTTGTATTTAAATATAGTTATCATTCTTGATAACTTTTGTATAATGCATTTATCAAGAATAACATTACATTCGAACCAAATTAATTCAAAATGCTAAATTACTTTACAGTAAAGAAACACTTTTCTCGCAGCCATTTGCAATATACGTCAAAATTAGTTCTCTGGACACTCGCTAGTGGCGCTTCAAAAAGACACAAAAAAATTGCTGTCAAACGCTTGGAACAGCCTGTCCAGTGGTAATAATAGAGGTCAGTGGTATAGAAAGAGCTGTGTCTATTCTACGTAGAAATAGAATGCGTCATGCTAAGCCTGCTGCAGTGGGAACATTATAGGCTGATTATGCTATTATGCTTGTTTGGAATTCCTATAAAAGTTTACTGAACGATTTGTTGTAGAAATATCAATTACTATCATTCAGATCTTTTGCCTTTACAACAAGTACTTGTTTTAGGATTTCGTTGACTTTTGGATGTAATTCATATAAAAGTTTGGCGAACAATTAGTTATTGAAATGGTGATTTAAACTGAAATTACTTTCCTTCAGTCCTAGCTTTTACAACGAAATGTTGCCTTGCTCGTTGGACTAGTGAGAGTGAGTACGTATGACGACTGAACGTGATAGTGTTAAGCACAAAGGCTTTTTTTTTTGAGGGTGGGAAATTATCAAATAACTTCTCCCGCTCTGGGTGGAGCGGAAGGGAGTGTCAGACTCTTACTGACTAAAACCTACCCGTGTTCTTTCCTTAGCCCATTATGTTCCGGGGTAGCGGTAACCCTTTTGGACAATCCCGCTGCCCCGGCAGGCTTCGGTCCTTCCCTATTGCTGACATCTCTTTGAGGCGTGCGTAGAACACGTTTGCGCCATCAGACACGGGCCTGGTTCTGATCGGACGGTGAGCTAACCATTACTCTCCGTCCACAGGCCCACGTCTACGGTGGCCGGGAGTCGTCACGCGGCTCCCGACGCCAGGAGCGTCTTCTACGGCGGCTGGGACGTGAGGCTCTATCCCTCATATCCCCAGGAGGATTATTTTTTGAGCCAGAAAGTTTGGTACTTGAATTGGTCCCAGAAAATTTGATCCTTGCCAAATTTTATCCAAATCCTTTCAGTGATTTAGGCGTGAAAAGGTAACATACAGACAAGCAGAGTTATTTTTAAATGTATAACTATTATAGAAATTGAAGTATAGTATATACTAGCTTTTGCCAGCGACTTCGTCCGCGTGGAATAATGACTTCCGGAAATTGAGGCACTAACTCTCATAGAGTTTAACCGATGTGCTCTTTCCTCTGCCGATTCTTGAGAACGCGTATTTCTCATTCAACGCCTTTTTCAGCGGGCGGACGCCGGCGTCTGCTTGGGTCTTGAATAACTAAAAATATATAACTACGTCTAATATATAAAATAATATATAATAAAACCTACTTCACTTAAAACTAAATACCTATAACTACTATAATTAATAATACCTATACCTATAATGAATAAAAGTACCTACGCTTTTACCTACTTAATATTAAAAAAAACTTAACACAAATTAACCAAAACTTATCTACTACTAACTACTACTAACCTATTACTACTTCACCTAAAAATAAATCCTGTTTTCCCAACATTTCCCTTCACTGCTCTGCTCCTATTGATCGTAGCGTGATGAAAAGTATACTATAACCTGCCCAGGAGTATGAAGAACAATTGTACCAAGTTTCGTTGAAATCCGTCGAGTGGTTTTTGTTTCTATAACGAACATACAGACAGTCTTAGCCGCCACGGCTTATTTTAATTTATGAATTGTTCTTTTTAGTACGGACGCCTTTAACGTGCACGTCTTTCTGCATCGTTCTCACATGTATAATTTCAACATGAATGATGTAATCAAGATTTTTGTAACAATATTATGATTTAAAAGAGTGTCCGTGGAGTTTCTTGCCCGTTCTTCTCCACAGGGATCTAGCTTCATCTTTCTGACTGACCGACCCTTGACAATTCAAAAGTGCCTATAATTGGTTTATTTGAAATAAATGCTTTGAGTTTGAGTTTGAGACAGACAGACAGACAGAGAGACAGACAGACAAAAATTTTACTGATTGCATTTTTGGCGTCAGTATCGATCACTAATCACCCGCTGATAGTTATTTTGGAAATATATTTCATGTACAGAATTGACCTCTCTACAGATTTATTATAAGTACCTATAGATTATGAAAGTATGGTTTACTTTTAGGTAAAAAAATACTCAGTTACAATTTTAATTATTGCTATTGATATAATCAAATACTTTCTGAGTGCATTTCTCCTAACATGCAAACAAAGCTGTTTAACACGCATAAATTAAGTTCGTCTGAATGTTTTTTTGTTTGTTACAGATATGTTTTTACCTATAAAATCAAACAATATATTCTTCCCCTAATGTACAATATACAGCCCACCTAACTAAGTCATGTCTCCGTATGCCGCAGACGGTATTCAAGTAATTGGATGAACAAGACGCATGGCAATTTTCTACCCGCACGACTTCAATCCTACCTAGCTTATTATTTCGTATAAACGGTAATTTTGTGACCCGTTTTCTGATTCTAAGGTGAAAATAAATTATTTTAGATCTTTGAAATATAGATACTACTAAGAAAAAACTAGAACGCCAATGAAAAGTTAAGTTGAAATTAACAGGAACTTGGTGCTTGTCATTTTGAGGGTCAGGGAAGGTCAGTGCCGGAGTGCACGACCGGTTCTATCGTTCTCTGCTGAACCTAAGCCCCCGAATATGTGGCGTAGCAGTGGACGTCTTTCGACTGAAATGATGATGACAATGATGAACCATAATTTGACACTTAGTGGTATTGCAGGCGGGTGAAGTACACCGGTGTACAGTCAGCAAAGGAGATAAGTATGCAAGGTCGTCGAATATAGTTGAAGTTTAGTAAGAAATTTAGATTTAGTTTATTAAGAAAATTCAATTAAATGAATAGAAAACAAACAGTTCATTTATCAAAATAAATTTCATTCGAAAACATCAATAGGTTTCCTAGTAAACTTCAATTATATTCGACGACCCTGCATACTTATCTCCTTTGCTGACTGCATCCGGTATCCGGCTTTGCGGCACGCAGGCTCACTTTAAATGATAAATAATGCACTGGGACATTTGCAGGTCGGAGAATTATGAGCGTGCTAAGTTGTATTTAAATATTACTTGAAACTAAATGTTATTGAAGGAAACACTATGTTCAGGAAACCTATATACTGGTTGACTTTTTTTACCGTCTGCACAAATATAGGCTATAAAAGCTAAGCAGAGTAGAAGCCAATGCAACAGAAATCTCTTTTTTGTGAGAGTATTTTCTCACCACGCAAAACAAACTAACACAAAAGCCTTTCCGTTCGCTCCTGTTTAAATAACGTAAAGGAGATGTTCCAAAATGTGTGAAGCCTGGGCCAGGTCCTTGTACACTATACTTAAAAATAGGGAAATTCGTTTAAAACAGTTCTCAACTGTCCAATTGCTTTAAAACAGCTTGGTTTTCTGGTAAACAGAAGAAATTACACTTGAAATTGCAAGACACAAAAAACAACCCGTCATGGCGGTAAGCTGTCATTTTGATTGATTAATGACGTTTGACATGTTTTTGTTTATTTCGACGCTAGACGATAGTGACAGAAGTGACACTGTTGTGACAACTGACAGTTCTCTTTTTAACAACAGAGTAACTAAATCTGTGAGACGCCATGTTGAAAATCGATAAAATTAATTGATAAATATCAGTTCACTACCACAACAGTACACATTTAATTGAATTATATGTATTTTTCCCGAATTATGTGAATTTTTCTCTTTTTTTTGAGATACTGTACATAGACCTGGCCCATTTTGAAACATCTCCTTTGAGAATCAACTATTATTGAAATTTTGCCCCCAAAACTGATATTATATTCCTGAAATGGACCCCAAAGATTACCGACAGCGCGTTCACTAAACAGTTTGCATAATATCCTGATAGTGAATAATAATATTTGGGTATGTTAACTGGAACAATAGGATTAATACAGGATTTAGAATCAAAATACTGCTTATATTGGTCTCCAACTAGTTTATTTTTAGTAGAAGACCATTGACAATGGACATGTGATACTGATAAATGAAGAAAATATCGTGAGGAAAGTTTGTATGAATGTATCCACATTTATATTCAAAACTAGCTGACCCGCAAACGTCGTTTTGCAAAAAAATAGATAGTAGCCTATTTTCAGACCTATCCGATATGCACACAAAATTTCATACAAATCAGTCGAGCCGTTTCGGAGGAGTATGGTAACTAACACTGTGACACGAGAATTTTATATATAATCAAAATAATTTTCTTTTTGTTCATGGTATGTTTTTAAACATTAAAAATAATTGCACATTTTAGGTAGGCATTTTAGCGTGGGGTCCTGGGTTCGATTCCCGGGTCGGCCAAAGTGTTATTGAGTTTTTCCATTAGGAATTTCTTAGTAACAGTCCGGAGTTTGGAAGTTGGCGGTTTAATACACCCGTGCCTCGGAAAGTACGTAGAGCCGTTGGTCCTGTGCCTGGTCTCTCTCCGGTCATGTCGGATTGCCGTCCCATCGGACTATGAGAGTCAGGGAAGAGGGAGCGCACCTGTGCCTGCGCGCACACTTTTGCACTATAATATCTCCTGCGTAATTGGCTAATCTCCGTTAAGGTTGGCCACAATGACCGAAATCGGTCGGCGAGGCTATTATTAATTTCTTCTACCACCTTGCTGACTGGCTCATATTTTTCTTATCATACTTCATACTAATATTATAAAGGCGAAAGTTTGTGAGTCTGTTTGTATGTTTGTTACTTCTTCACGCACAAACGGCTGGACCAATTTTGATAAAACTTGATATTAAGGTAGCTGACACCCTGGATTAACACATATGATACTTTCTATCCCGATATTCCTTCGAGATAGAAACTTACGCTGGTGAAATCGAGGGGCGCAGCTGGTATAACCAATAATAAAGTGCCAATACAAAGGAAGAAGAAACGGTTACTTTATATTTATAACTGTACAAGTACTCGCTTAGTCCCCGTTGTAATCTGTAGTTCTTTGATAGTTGTTACAGGTTGTCAGAAGCTCAAAAATCTGATAACTAGTCTTACTGCAGTTCCTGAGTCAGTCGCTCCATATAAAATACTGCTATTTAGTTGCACCCAATTAGACTGAAAGCCGACCCCAACATAGTTGGGAAAAGCTTAAATAGATGATGAAGTAGACGCTTTAATAACCTCAGTTGTTCACGTCCATCTCTTGACACTGATCAATAAATAGATTTATGCATGACTGTTCCACTTCACCGCGTATTGTTATGCATATTAGCGTGTATTTCCGTACGGTGTCCGGTTAAAAATAGATCATAGATTAAGAACTAAAAACTAGATATTGTAATAATTAATGGAAAGTAGAAGAGGTATACTAATTTAGGACCTTACTTATACATATTGATGTCCACTGGTGCCGAACACGAAATATCACGAATACGACTTCAATGTTTGATGCAGAACTTAACACTATTCGGATAAGGACAGGGCGCGAACTATACATTTACAAACGCACTTACAATAACGGTTGATAGTTCCCCCAGTAAGATGTTAGTGAACAGTCGGGGTGCGGCGACTGTACGTATTTTCTGAGCTCCCGACTAGTAGGTTTTAGTCGGTAAGAGTCCATCATAACCGTCGCTTCTTTGTGTTTCCCAGACGGAGTGTATCCAAGAGGATATCTCCACGGGATAAAAAAAATGCTAGTAAAACCTTTAGAAACAAAAAGTTTTAATTAAAAATTTCATCTAGCTATGCAGAATAATTTAGTTACATTTGTAAAGTTATGTCACAAAAACAGAAATACCTCAAAAACAATAACAATAGGGCAATATTTTGCATTGACATTAATAGGTCATCTGCGTTTTGGCAGCAAAGATAAAAGATAGTTGCAGCTGCCAATGTGTCGAGTAGTTTAATATTCGTAAAATATGTTTTGTGTAACTATACATAGGCCTGTATTATCTTCCACCTGACAAACTAAAAACTTAAGGATTTATTATTATAATCCCGGCGCAAAGGTGCCCAAAACGCTTAGCTTATGGACCGTACTTATCGCGAGCGCTGGCTTCGCGAATTTGAGATGCTCGCGATGAGTACCGTTTTGATGAAATATAAGGACTGACTGACACTCTGCACTCAGAGTGTGCCAGACTGATATTTATGTACCGTATCGCCATTCGTAAAGCAGAATCGAAAAGAATACTCTCAAGAAGAATATGAGATGAGGTGAATGTTTGAAGATTGCTACAATGTGTATATAGGTATCAATTTAAAATTAGTGTGCTTGATTAGTGCTAACTGCCGAAAATCTAAAAAACATGTCTGTTTTGGAACGAAGTTCTTTAACGCAGCTTGCGGTACGTAGGTCTAAATGAAAATCCAAGATGGCGGCTGCGAGTATTTTAAAATTTTTCGTCATAGGAGTCGTTTTCATGGTTTTCGAGGGTGCTAAAGCGGATGGTATCATCCATCATGATACCATCCGCTTTAGCACCCTCGAAAACCATGAAAACATCATAGTAGTCAAATTGAAAATCCAAGATGGCGGCTGCGTACATTTTCAAAGTTTTTGTCATGGGTGTCGTTTTTATGTTTTTTTTTTCCAATTTCATTGGCCCAGCGAGTTCACCTGATGCTATTAGACATCCCGTGGAACTTTCCTTTCTCACATATCAATACTACCTACATTCTTATCTTCATACAAAATCTCATAGAGGCGGAACAAATCACGTACATTTGCCTTATCTTGCATTATTCGCAAGATCTCTTCACTACGCGAACGGAAGACCCAAATGGGTCCACAGAGTACGTGTGTGAGCATTGCTTAAAAGCGCATACAGATATAATGGTGCGAAAGATATGTATGTAAAGTTGAAGTGCATAATGGCGAATAATTGTCGACTATGGGTATAGTTTTGAAAGACTAATAAATCAATTGGATGTTTTGTTACTACGTAGATATATTTAATCTATACTAATCAGCGCATACACGCTGGTATTTAATAAATAGAACAATATATTCAACACAGCCTATCCAAAGGTTGTCTTTAAAAGATCGCTTTTAGCGATAAGACCGCCCATTGTGTTACCCTTTGCAATTTTTTTATATTTATGTCTGTAATTTATATGGTGTACATAATAAAGAGTATTATATTCTATTCTTATTCTATTCTATCACAGTCCGCTGAACATAGACCTCTCCCAGGCTGTGCCACAACACCCTGTCCTCCACCTTCTGTAACCAGTCTATCCCAGTAACCTTTTTAAGGTCGTCGGTCCATCTAGCTGGAGGTATCCCAGCGATTTAAGGGCTTATACTACCTCAAATGGCTTACCATGATCCTCCATTGTGTCGAAAATACTGCAGCATTAATTTTGAAATAAATAAATGGTAAAGTTTAAGATTAATGTTAGGTTAATTTATGTTTGACGAAAACACGATTCCATAAAATTTTCTCGATAGAAAAAAAAATCTAAAGTTACCTCCAAACCGAACAATAAACCACTGGTATTCAAAAAATACTTCAAATTAGATCATGAAACTTTGTACACTAACTGAACTAAATATAAAGCAGGTCTTATGTTTTTTATTTATTTTTTTATTACCATTGTTTGCACCGTAAAAAACAAATAGGTACCTAAACTATTGGCGCTGCCTGTCGCCTAGCACCGCACGCTGTCTCGCTCTCACTCAGTCCGCGAGCAGTATCGTGCGAGCGAGATAAAGAGTGAATTTTAGCTGAGGTAGTATAGGCTTTTAAACAGTAACAAAGAGTTATTGCTGAGCGATTTCCATTTTACGTGGATATGACGCATATATTATGTTTCCCCCTACCTTTTATTTATTTTATTTTTTGTGATTATGTTCTTTTTGCATCATGTTCACCGCAAATATACGTATTTTCTTTCTTTCTTTTTTTCTTTCTTAACCTATTTCGACGAATTTTATAATTATGTGATTCCAACCTGGCCATTTTCAGACAGATTCTTTATTTTCGAACCGAATGATCAATAACTACACACACATCAAATTTATTCAGCTGTTCTATTATTCTTTTATGGAATTTTAGCGCTCAAACTAAACACCCACGCTACGCTAGATTGTCACTGATCTGCATATGAATAGTAAGCCGGCATCAGCTATTCCACAATGGACGCAATGTATATCAAACGTTTGTATAAATATTTACATAACTGGAAATGCTTCAAATGGTATACAAGCCTTTATATATTAAAAGTACGCTTGGAACTCCAGATAAACCACTACGTCAAGATGATGCGTCTGCGCTGCGGAGTATGCAATACGCCACACAGACTACACTCCGCGTTGGGCTACGAAGTTTACGCTACGCCACGGACGCAAACTTCGCTGTGAATTCTTCGCCAAGCTACATTTATCTACGTTACACACCACTGCGCTACGGAATTTGCACTATACTACAAAGACAACTCAAAGTTAAGAAGTCCGTGCTTCAGCCTACGAAAACTAGCTCCACAAAGTATATACGTAGTTTCGCTATAATTTCCTGTTATCAAATCGCAATTACACTTACAACGCCTCTATTTTCCTTCCATTCAAGATTACCACACAAACTAAACAGTACGCTAGTCTAACAGATCTGCATATGAATAGTCTGACACTACGCGGACCGGTATCTACACTACACACTGAATACACAAACGTTTACATACATATTTACATTTGACGTCGTGTATATTATGTAAGTTTGTTCTCTCAGTTGTTATCACTTTGTAATTAAGGTTCCTAGTTTGTTTAGAGTAAGGCTTACAGGTTTTGGGTACGCGGATGCAATATTAATTTAATAATTAAATTATTTTGTGTAAATATTGTGGGGAATACTGCGTACTTTAAATTAAGTTTACTTGTATTTAATTAAACAGCTGCATCAACATGATAGTGTTAAAAGCTGTAAATGGTTTTGTGAAATGCAAAATAAGGTATTTTGCAATTTCTGAAACCACATAATTGACGGCACAGCAAGTGGCGCCGGGGCAGCGGGATTGTCCAAAAGGGTTACCGCTGCCCCGGAACATAAAGGGCTAAGGAAGGAACACGGGTGGCTTTTAGTCAGTAGGAGTCTGACAGTCCCTTCTACTCCACCCAGAGCGGGAGGGGTCATTTGATGATTTCCCATCCTCTAAAAAAAAAAGGCATTGGTAAAACATCATTTAAATCAAAGCAAATCCAGAAGCTACATCAAACTAACTTAGTGCAACGTCGAAGTTATTTTTCTTTCGAAAACTTGACTAAAGTTCACACAACATTGATGGCCAACGAGCAGCCTTTCGAAGTGGAAAGAAAGTTAAATGAATAATATGAAGAAATACGTACTGTATTGGATGTAAAAGTTCTTATGTATGCGGCAGTGATGTTTTAGAAAACGTTTTGTCACAATAATTCTAGAAACTAAGTTTAATTTTTAAAGCTTCCTCTTATACATACAGGCTGACAGGGAGACGCCGTATTCCTTGTAAGAGGTTACACTAGAGGTCATTAGCAACAAATAAGTCCAGTTAACTAGAGGTCAAAACTGGATGGTTAACAAGCGATTTATTCCGGTCTGATCCCCTGAATCCCTCTCTACCCCCCTGGATCCCCTGCTAGTTCTTCTTTTGTTTTAATCTCTTTATCTTCTTCTTTTGTTTTAGTCTTATCCACTTTATCTAGTTACTTCTTTATCTAGGTTCTTTTTGACAGGTAAGTACAGCCAAGAGAAAATAAACGTTTCATGTTTTACAAAATTAAATAACGATTTTTTATATATATATATATTTTTTGAATTACGAACGTATGTATTTCAATAAACCCTGTACGTATGTTGCGTTGCTGACGTTCCGTCAGGAAAAAAAAAAACAAAAGAAAAAGGGGATCAGATCGGAATGAGAATGTTTAATGATAAATGATAAATGATTTTATGATAAATGATTTTATTTCTGTAAGTAGGTTTGTACAAACACTTTTACACGTCAATCATATTTTTTTAAAACGAGATGAGGTCGGCGTTTCCTATCTGACTACTCTGAGAAGAAAGGCCGAAACAAACTCAGAGGTCACAGTCTCTTTTAAAGTCCAGACATAATCTTGGTGAAATCATGTGGAGACCATGTAGATTGGTGTCTGAAATGGTCTTTTGAGGAAAGAACCACACAGATTGAGTGGACCCGTCCAGTCAGTGCACGCATTTGTCAGTAATCATGCAGCTCAACTCAAACTTAGGGAGCTCAACGATTCGACGAACAATACCAAAGAAAGGACATTTGGGTAGGTCGCATAAATTACTCAAACTGCCAGACCATGACTAAAACTATCTGAGAAAAAAACAAAGGCAAACTAAAATTAACCCACATAGTCTTCACATTCACAGTCATTAAAAATAACATAATACTTTACAAAGTAAATATTCATGTCACTGTATATGTAAAATTTATCAATGTCAATGTGTACCTATATAAAAATCCAGAAATAGTCTTGGTCAGATCATTTTGAGGACCATGTAGATTGGTGTCTGAAATGGTCTTTTGAGGAAAGAACCACACAGATTGAGCGGACCTGTCCAGTCAGTGCTCCCATTTGTCAAAAAAATGTGCAGCTCAACTCAGAACTTGAGGAGCTCAACGATTCGACAAACAATACCAAAGAATGGACATTTAGGTAGGCCGCGTAAATTACTCAAACTGCCAGATCATGAATAAAACTAACTAAGAAGGAAAACATAAAAAAAAGATAGAAAAGACCCACATAGTCCTCACTTTCACGACAATTAAAATAATATTATACTTTACAAAGTAAATATTCACGTCTATAAAGAGAGAAAATAAAATAAATAATAAGCAAAAAAAAAAAACCAAACAAGATTCACTGTGTAAAATTGGAGCAGCTCAATCCCAAGCATGTTTATCCTCAATATAGTCTTTAACAGAATAAAAGGCTTTCTGGCATAGTTTCCGCTTTATAGAAGATTTGAATTTATTAAGGCTTAGATCTTGAATGTGGCTAGGAAGTTTATTATAAAAACGTATACATTGGCATCTAAACGAGCCACTTATTTTCTTAAGCCTGGTTGTAGGAACAACGAATTTGTGTTTGTTCCTAGTATTTATATTATGGATATCACTGTATTTTTTAAACAGATTAATATTTTTATGTGCGTACAAAAGATTTTCATAAATATACTGAGAAGGCACAGTCATTATATTAATCTCTTTAAATTTGTCTCTGAGGGAGTGTCTGGGACTTAATTTATAAATTGAACGAACTGCCCTTTTTTGTAAGACAAATATTATCTGAATATCGGCGGCATTTCCCCACAACAGAATACCGTACGACATCACACTATGAAAATAACTAAAGTATACTAAACGAGCTGTCTCTAAATCAGTTAAGTCACGAATTTTTCTAACGGCGTATGCTGCGGAGCTAAGCTTTTTTGATAATTTATCTATATGGGGGCCCCATTGAAGCTTGGCATCTAAAATTATGCCCAAGAATACGGTGGTATCTTCGGGATTCAACACTTCATCCTTTATAAGCACACTAGTTTTTACTTGTCTAACGTGAGGTATGGTAAACTTAATACATTTAGTTTTTTTCTCGTTAAGAAGTAGGTTATTAACATTAAACCAGTTAACTACTTTATCGAGGGCGCTATTTATATTGTCAGTAACCAGCTGCTGACGTTTGAGTTTAAATAAAAGTGAAGTGTCATCTGCAAACAACACTATATCATGATTATCCTTTATGAGGTAAGGCAAGTCGTTAATATAAATAAGAAACAAAAAAGGACCAAGAATTGACCCCTGGGGGACCCCCATTGTTACAATTGATCCGGGTGATCTTTTCCCGTTAACATCAACTCTCTGAATCCTATTACCTAAGTATGAAGTAAGAAGATCTAAAGCGGCATTCAGGACTCCGTAGTGGTGCAGTTTCCTGATTAAAGTTTCATGAAAAACGCAATCGAATGCCTTGGACAAGTCGCAAAAGATGCCCAAAGCATCGCATTTATCCTCCCATGCATTATAAACATGTTCTAAAAGTTCAACACCATCAGTAGTCGAACGACCCCTTGTGAAACCGAACTGTTTGTTATGTAGTAATTTATGTTTATTAAAAAATCTTTGCATTTGATCTAAAATAAGTTTTTCAAAAATTTTACTAAAGGTAGGTAGCACTGAAATTGGTCTATAATTAGTAGGGTCTGATGTACTACCCGATTTAAACAAAGGTATTATTTTACTGTATTTCATAAGATCAGGAAACTCACCACAGTCAATACAATTATTAAAAATAACAGCTAGAGTAGGTGCAACAATGTTTATAATCGTCTTCGCAACGTCCACAGAATTACCCCATAGATCCGGGGTCTTTTTAACATTTAACGTGTGAAAGGTTTTAATTATATCTTTACAAGTGACATATTGAAAAGAAAAATCAGAATCACAAACTGGAACGTTTTCTTTAAGTAAAGACTCTGCAGCGGAGGGTGATGAGTTGAGGGATTTAGTCGTCGATACGGGAATCTCAGCAAAGACATTTTCAAAGGCCGCGGCGACTTGAGAATCTGATTTAATTATATTGTCATCAATAGCAAGGCTGTACTCACTACCTCGGTTGCATGACCTTCCCGTTTCGCTATTAATGACATTCCATGTCATTTTAATTACATTACTACTATTTTTAATTTTTGAACTCAAGTAACGTGACTTGGCCATACAACAAACTTTTTTAAATAATTTTGAGTAATTTTTAACATATAAATTAAATTCAGCAGTATTTATACAAATCCGTTCATCATACAACTCATAAAGTCGTTTTCTACTTTTATGAATACCAATGGTGGCCCAGTCACTGAAAGAAGCATTACTATTAACCGAGAATGTCTTTGGAGTTAAAGTGTTATCAAATTGCGTACAATACATATTAAAAAAATCATTATATTGTTGATTAGGGACAACATTAGATGACAAAAGTGGTAGATTACTAAGAAGTTTAGTCTTAAATGTTTCCAAGCGTTTAGTAGTTTTTGGGTTTACAGTGATATCTTTTTTAGTAGCCTTTTTGTTTAAATTTGGAATAGTGATCAATTGTCCGCAGTGGTCCGAGTCTATTAAATTAATAATTTCTTTGTGGGATGGTATAACATCTGTATAGATGTTATCTAAGCATGTGGCACTAGTGGGATTATTCTAGTGGGCTCCAAAAATTGGTTATCAAGATTGTATGACTGAAACAAACTTATAATTTTTGAACTTAACCCAGAGTTATCTAACAAATTAATATTAAAATCACCACAAGTGATGATAGACTTGTTCGAATTACAAATTTTATGCAAAACTTTATAGTTCTCACGCGTGAAATTTCTTGTTCCCCCAGCCCACACCGTCTCATCGCATCGCTTGCTCGCGTTATTACTTCGTTATCGTTTGGCTTTCTTTCTCACTTTTCACTTTTTTGTTTGGCTCCTAACATCACGCTAGGTGATGTTAAATAGTCTATAACATTCCTCGAAAATTGGGAGATTATGAGATTATCAAGTCCAAACAAACAGAAAAAACTCTTCAGCTTTATCTAATCTAATATATAGAAATCTCGTGTCACAGTGTTTGTTATCGAACTCCTCCGAAACGGCTTGACCGATTTTTATGAATTTTTTTGTGTACTTTATTTGGCAGGTTTGAGAATAGGTCGTAGGCTATTTTTTTTTTGCAAAACGACGTTTGCGGGGACAGTTTGTTATTAGTATTATTAAAGATTCATAATATCACAGTGTCGGTGTCTGCGTTCCTGACTTGTAAGTGGTAATAAATCACTTACGTGAACGAGGCACTGATAGTTATGGGAATAAACGATTTCACTACAAAGCCGTAACACATCAATTTAAAATAATAGTTTCTGTCATACACTTCCAGCAGGCATCCAACATGCCTCGTTATGTTATGTTAAACTTATCTGTTAATCATATTTCTTTCAGTTCGGACATATAACTTTGTATGATAACAAGCTAAGCATGATATTATATATATATTACTATTATTATTATTATTATTTATTATTATTACTCTGCTCGATATTTAGCAAGCATAGTTATTTTTTGCCGACTTCAAAAAAGGAGGAAGTTATGTATTCGACGAGTTTTTCGCATTTAGTGTTCATATCGTGAAGGACCTGCAGTGCTATTCTGTAAAAATCTCACCTTGAAAACTAAGGTGAAGTGAGCTGTCATTCCACCTGATGTTAGGGATTGCCTCCATTGATAGTTTACTTCACGCTCACTTCACCTATGTTATCACGGTGAGATTTTTACAGAATCGATAGGCTGGTTCGAGAAAATGCTCCTATCATCACTACATAGTATAAAACAAAGTCGCATTCTCTGTCCCTATGTATGCTTAAATCTTTAAAACTACGCAACGGATTTCGATGCGGTTTTTTTTAATAGATAGAGTGATTGAAGAGGAAGGTTTATATGTATAATGTAGTGTATTTAGTATCAGCATTGCACCCGTGCCGGTGCGAAGCCGGGGCGGGTCGCTAGTACCTCATAAGAGCAGTGGTGACCCAGTGGTGACGACACCGACTTACGAGTTGTAGATTCGAACCCAGGCAGGCACTTTATTTTGTGTAAATAATTTCATAACCACAGCTCTCAAAATGGAGAGGGAAAACGTCGTGAGGAAACCGTCGTAGTTCTAGAACCGAAAATTCGAAGACATGACTGTGACCTCTACCAACCGCACTAGGCCCGCGAGGTATATTACAGCCCACTCTCTCTTGAAGAGGAGGCCTGTGTCCCACAGTGGGAGCATAATAAGCTAGCTTTATGTACAGTCAGCAAAGGAGATAAGTATACAGGGTCGTCGAATATAGTTGAAGTTTAGTAAGAAATCGATTGATATTTTCGAATAAAATTTAATTAAATTAATAGAAAACAAACAGTTTATTTATCAAATTAAATTTCATTCGAAAACATCAATCGGTTTCTTAGTCAACTTCAATTATATTTGATGACCCTGCATACTTATGTCCTTTGCTGACTGTACCAGTAAGTAGCATTATTGTGTTCTAGTTCTCAAGAAATCCCATTCTATATATTCATACATTATCAAACCATATTAAACTGAAAAATGTAATTAAAAAATTATAATGTACCCACTTACCGTTCACACACGCAATGAAAAACCTCAAAAACATTGAAAAACTCAAAGTAATTCCGTGTTAATTCCACGTTGAACAAACAAAAGTGTTTTGATCTTGTTTGTGGTGAAAATATTAATTTTGTGGAGGAGAACGTGTGAGCGCTAAACACGTAAAAGTAAGCACGCTCCCTGCTCGCTGCATCTGGAATTTCCTTTGTAAATTCACTGACTTAGTGTAATGGGGCTTGTAGACTTACTTGTGTATTTGTATAAGAAAAAGGTGTTCACTTTTGTTTTTGGAACGGCTACGCTGATTTTGAGTTGTATTTTAGAAAACGCTCAACCGATTTCAATGTTATTTTTATTCAAATCAAGTCATTAATTCAAATTAGGCAGTACTTTTCGATCGTCAAAATTACATTAGACAGTCTCCGAAAATGCCCGCCCTTCACCACTTCCTAGTGCTTTCGCTGGGAAGAAGTGGCGCAACAAACTCCTCAGCAGCACACCTGTATGTTCAGTTATAAAAAGTTGCTTCTATACAATAGTAGTTATTGCACCTCTGCGGTTAAAATGTTTTATGTTAAGTCATAAATCTATTTTTAAACGGAATTATAATTTTGACATGACAAGCAAACATATTTGATAGATAAAAAACCACCAAACTACACACGAATAATGTTAATATTGATGGAGTCCTCGTACGAAGGTCACTATGTATCCTAGTAAGGAAACCATACCCACGGCAGACACAAACGAAATACTTATAAGCAGAATGTATCGATAGCTCTGATTCACTATGGCATTAATCCCATTAATGTGATTCACGGGAATCGGGCACATCTTTTATTCCACGTCGTGAGTTTGTCAAATCACCAGCGGTTCTGTTGAAGACTGCTGAACTTTGAGGCCACCTTCACCAGAAGGTGAGCCCAGGAACCTGGAAACTACGATATTTATCTAATCTATACTTATACTTATAATATTATAAAGGGGAAAGATTTGTATGTAAGTATGTTTGTAACGAACAGGCTCAAAAAGTACTAGACCGATTTTAAAAATTCTTTCACCATTTGAATGCTACATTATCACTGATTAATATAGATTTTTTTAATTGCAAGAAAAAAATAAATGTTCACCCGTGTGAAGCCGGGACGGGCCGCTAGTATTATTATTAAAACTTAAACTCATGGACGTCTTTTTTATTTTGGGACAATTTAGCTAATGTATTTTAGGTAAAATTATTTTTAAAACCTGTGAAAATTAGTGGTAACGATCCTCAGAACCGATTGCAATCGATTCGATTGTTTCTGAAAGTCGTTATAAAATTTTACCCTAGAACACACTTGAAAATTGATACGCCCTACTGTTTTCTCGTGTTCCTTTTAAATGTTATTATTTATTTTATTTTTTTATTTTATCAACTGTTTTATATTAAGATTTTTTTACATTTTATATATAAAAATGGTTTCTTTTCTAAAAAAAAAATACGTTTTCATTTATGCAGTGAAGTGCCTGTTTTATTTCGCTACAGTATGCAAAGTATATCATTACGAGATACAGAACATTAATTAATTTTTTGCCGTAATATGTCAGGTAGGCATGCCAATATTCTATTCTTTTTAGACATGTAAATTGAAAAACTTGGCACCGTCGTTTTTTTTTCTACATTTGTTTTTTTTCAGAAAAATAAAATACATTAAAACTATCTTAAACAGAAAATCTTAAATAGAATTAAACTATTTTTAATTCAAGTCAAATTATGTTTAAATTGGTGAAATTACAAATTAAACATAGAGGTATATAAACTTAAAAAAATCACTGCTAAAATCATCGGTATCGGTAGCTACGCTTGTGTTATCGACAGTGAATAATTGACATTGCCAATTATTTTGAGATATTTATGTAATATTTAACAAAAATAAATGGTATTTCTTTACTTACCAAAATAAGTCTAATATCAGCTCATTTTTAACGATAACCATCTTACTAGGTAAGTGTATTTTTATTTTCGTAAATTTGAAAAAAAAACCTAATCCAGAAAAAAACTATTTTTTTCATGTTTTTTTTTTTCATCTCAGAAAAAAAAACGTTTTTTTATAACTCTAATTCTTTTGTTGATAAGCATTTCTCTCTTCATAAACACCCAAACTGCTGAGAATCGTGTCTCCACTTCAATTTTTTAATGGCGTACGGTGCTGATAGGGATCTTCAGTTCAGTCCGTTTTGGGCTTCGGCCATCAGCATTTACTAACCTCCATTTAATGTGAGAACAATTTTAATCAAAATATTTTTCTGGCATTTCTCTTTCCAACAGTTTACCGGGAAGGGTATCCTTTAATTAAAATTTCTAATTGGGTCTTATTTCAATCAAAATTGATCCCTCATCGGATTAATCAATTTTCAAACAAAGGACTGATCCGAGCAAACGCCAATTAAAGTCACTTTTGCAACCTTAAAATAGCCACAAATATAGCGTTTATTTGTAGAACATTTTCCTCTGAAAATACTCAGTACTACTGTGCACCAAAATAGCAAAATCCTTCTTGTCACTTTTAATTTTTTTTTACGGTACCGGCGGGTATAATTTTGTTGTTATTATGGCAACTGGTATATATATGGATTTACTTTATTTGTGCATAGATCCCACTGGGATTATAAACGAGTATGCAAGTGCCTTAACAGTTCTATTTTCCGTAAGCACGTTGAAAATTCGTTTGATTCCGTCGAAGCTCGTCGAATATCTATGTGCGGTAATACTTTGTGATTTTTACGTAAAATACCTCTTTTAATACTTATAAGTTACTGATTTTATGTAGGAGGTTCTAGATCAAATAATTTCTTGAGAAATTATTGACTGGTGGCACAATGCGGAATTTTCATAAAATTCGTTATCGCACATGCAATTCACATGAAGTAGTTATCATTTTAAATCCAACGGTTTTATTCCTTTTCCTAGGCGATTAAAAATGGATAAATTATTTTTAAACAACTTCCATTTTTTTAGTCTGAACTGACACTAAAAGAAAACGAAACATCGCCAAATTCAATAACAGTGTTCTATTTTTGCAAATGGCGATGCATCGTTTTGATATTTCAGAAGGATTTACTTAGTTGTTGCTAAGTACATCCTTCTCAAATATCAAAAACACGGTACCCAGCTTGTAAGCGACGCAACTACCATAGGAACTTTTTATAGAATGTTAATTTATTTTCTTTTAGCCGTCAAATTGATGTGCACTTTTTTTTGGTCTGTCATCGTCGTTGAAAACCCTATGTAATATATTTATCTGCTATTTTTGTAATTAAAGTTTATTTGTTCGTTTTACTGTTAAATCCGTCTTTTTTCTTCACTCCGAGTCTAGACCATTACAGTTGGTCCTTCGAGCCGGATGAATGTTTCATTCACCACCAACAATGTTCACTCGAAGTGCTTCAAAGAAACTAGCGGAACAACAGGCGAAGTCTTCGATCCAAGAGGTTCCACCAACACTACCAGCGAGCGAGGAACAAGTAAGTGTGAAAGACTTACAGCGTCAAGGTGACAAAACTCTTCTCGAAAGTGTAGTTGAAAAGGAACCACGATCGCTATCCGCTGTGGATATGTTGTCTACAACGTTTCAAGTCTGCAAAACAAAGTCTAAGAGGTCTTCATCTTCCTCTGTACTTGCACGGAAAAAAAGACTAGAGTTAGAGGCTGCAGAGGCGCGGGCGAGGATAGAATTAGATTTAATAAATAAACGACTAGAGGCAAACTTAGCAGAGATCGACGACGAACGTAGTGTAATGTCAGATCACACTAACAAGGGTGTAGAAGAGTGGCTAGAGCACAGCAACCAAGAGCTGTTGGTACAGCCCGTCCACGACAAGGGTCATACATCGGACGTGGCATGCCCGCCGACCACACAGAATGTCGGCACTGATGGGACAGTTCACCTGCTGGCCAGCGCATTAAAGGATCTTGCAGCCGCTTCTACCAATAATGGACTTAATTCAAACCTGTTAAGTAGAATTTGCACACCAAGGGAATTACCACCCTTTTCTGGCGACCCCATGGAGTGGCTCCACTTTAAACAAGCATATGAAGAATCGTCTAAAGTATGTAATTTCAATGATAATGAAAATTTGTGGCGCCTAAGGAAATGTTTGAAGGGATCAGCTCGCGAAGCTGTCTCGGCCTTGTTGATAAGTGCAACCTCGCCTGAAACAGTAATATCTACACTTGAGCTTCAGTTTGGAAATCCTTACATCATTTTGTCACGCATTATGGTTGATATCAAGAAATTACATCCAGTATCACAAGAATATTATAAAGATATTGTGCCCTTCGCAGTCAAAGTGAGAAATTGTGTAGCCGCTGTCAAAGTAATTGGGCAAGATGAATACTTGAATGGAATAGGAATAACTACATGCATTTTATCTAAGTTGCCATCAGTTCTGCTATCAAAGTGGGCAGATTACAGCTACACATTTATTAAACAAGGAAGAAAGCCAACATGGTTCGATATTTCCGAATTTTTAAACGAGGAAGCTTTTAAAGTGTCGTCTATGGTTCTATTGAACAATAAAAACGTCGCAAATTATACGCAAGGTACAGTTTTATTAAACAAAACTAGCGATGATAATGAAAAATGCAAGTTCTGTCGTATCTCAAAACATAAACTACAGGACTGTAAGAAATTTCGAAAAGCATTACGTAGAGATCGATGGAGTTTCGTGAAGCGAAACCGGATATGCTTCAAATGTATGAATGCAAATCACGATAGAGCAACCTGTCCAGCTTCAGCATGTGACGTCGAGAACTGTGGTCTACCACACCATAAGTTACTGCACTACAAAATACCTCAATCATCGAACAGCGATAGCAATGCTGCATCCGAACCGTCGTCGCCGCCACCGCCGGTGGCACCTGAAACAGTCACTCATATCAAGAATGGCGAGTGTAAAGTATTGCTGAAAGTGGTGCCTGTAACTGTGTATGGACCTAACGGTATTGTCAATACAAGTGCATTGCTAGACGATGGATCTACTGTAACTCTGATCAGTGCAGAGCTGGCGTCACGCGCCGGGCTCCGCGGGCGCCGCGAGACGCTGCGTGTGCAGGGCGCGTGGGGTGACAGCGCGCTGGTGTGCGACGCTGACGTGATGAGTGTTTGTATAGCGAACCATAATGGTGAGAGATTTAAAATTTCTGCTCGTAGTTTCCAGAACTTTAGTGTACCTGTACAAAATATTGATTTAGTTAATTTTAAAAACTATGAACATTTAAGTAGTTTAAAAGATTTATTTTGTTATTCTTATACTAAACCTGAAATTTTGATAGGTCAGGATAATTATAATTTATTATTACCGTTAGATGTTAGAGTCGGCAAATGTAACGAACCTTGTGCCACTCGTACTCCGCTGGGATGGTGCGTCCACGGACTGGTGCCTGTCTCTCTTTCGACGCGCGGGTGTTTCTCCACTCTACACGTCTCCGAGGTACAATCAGAGTTGGCAATCACTTCTTTCGAAAACCTGCACGAGATGGTAAGAAAGTCATTTACTATTGAATCAATGGGAATATCCGGGAAACCGCGCCAGAATGCTGATGAACTGCGCGCTCTGGAACACCTGGAACGAACGGCTAAGCTGATTGATGGTCGATGGCACGTAGGTCTGCCCTGGAAGGATGCTAGGTGTAAGATGCCTGATTCTGAACGTACGGCACTGTCTAGGCTGCATAATTTAGAGAAGAAAATGTCCTTAAATGGGCAGTACGCACAAAGGTACCGAGATCGTGTTAAGCATTTGTTAGACAACGACTTTGCTAAGGAAATTACAAACTTATCGAAACCTATAAAAACTTGGTACTTACCTCATTTTGGTGTAGACAACCCAAACAAAGGGAAACTTCGTCTTGTTTTTGATGCGGCGGCTAAAACGCGCGGCTTATCACTGAATGACTATTTATTAACGGGTCCCGATTTATTGCTTTCTTTGTTAGGCATTTTGTTGCGTTTTCGCGAACATGAGATCGCCGTAATAGGCGACATCAAGGATATGTTTTTACGAGTTAAAATCAGGGAGAGTGATCAAGATGCTCTTAGATTTTTATGGCGCGAGAGCCCTCACGAGCCCATTAAGACGCATAAAATGACTTCCTTGATATTTGGTGCGAATTGCGCACCTTTTGTTGCACAGTTTGTTAAGAATAAGAACGCGCGACGTTTCGAATCTTCAAATCCTCAAGCCGTTCAAGCTATTCTCGAACAGCATTATATGGATGATTATATTGATAGTCTACCGAACGACAAAGCCTGCATTGACCGAGCGCGCGACATAATACATATATATAAACAAGGGGGCTTCGAGATACGTAATTGGCTTAGTAACAGCAAGATAGTTTTAAACAGTTTACCCGAAGAGTTGCTCGCCACCTCGGCCGTAGCCGTGAAGATTGGAGCAAGGCACGAAGGTGAACGCGCCTTGGGTATATTATGGTACCCTGTCGATGACACCCTGGGCTTTAATACCACATTCAAGCGTATACCGGAAGAAATTCTGAATGGCACCAAATGTCCTACGAAGCGCGAGTTATTAAAAGTTATTATGTCATTGTTTGACGTCCATGGGTTTCTGTCACCATTCATTATTAATGGGAAAATATTACTTCAGGAAACCTGGAAATCTAATGTAAACTGGGATGAAAACATAACGGAAGATATTTATTTTAAATGGTTTAAATGGTTGATGCTATTAAAAACAATAAGTAGTATTCGAATACCACGCTGTTACCAGCGAGTGAACACGCCGTTGTCACCTCACGCTGCAGCAGGAGCGAGTAACGCTGCACGAGTGAGCGCACAAATACCGACCAACCAATTGAGTGATGAAACAGTTTATAATTGTTTACAACTACATGTTTTTTGTGACGCGTCTATGCAAGCCATGTGCGCTGTTGCTTATTGGCGTTGGTTGGATGGCAATGGACAAACAAGGGTTTGCTTCGTTGCGAGTAAATGTCGAGTTGCACCTGTAAAACTCGTTACAGTACCGAGGTTAGAATTACAGGCAGCAATCATAGCTGCCAGGTTAGCGCAAACTTTACAGTCCACACATAGAATTAAAGCAACCGAACGATTTTTTTGGTGTAATTCCACGACGGTGCTGCAGTGGGTGCGCAACAACACACGGTCATACAAACCTTATGTTGCTCACCGCTTAGGAGAAATCGACGAGTTAACGCAAATTAAAGAATGGAGATACGTACCTACGTCAATGAACGTTGCAGATAAAGCTACTCGCGAGAACTTTGATAGTGTTCAGCTGGATGGGGAGTGGTTTAATGGACCTGCATTTTTATACGACACAGAGACTTTGTGGCCGTCGAGTATATTTGCACCGATCATTGAAGAGTCTGACGTAGAATGTATATCAAATATAGTTCATAAAAATGTATCTGAAAACGCAGCAACTGAACCGGACCCGATGCGGTTTTCGTCTTGGATTCGGTTGCTCAGAAGTACAAGTGCAATGCTAAAATTCATAGATAAATGTCAAAAGAAAGAAACTGATGACTACACTGCTATGAAACGCGCTGAGATTTTGCTTTTACGAAATGCTCAAGGAAAATCATTTTCTATGGATATAATTTTAATAAAAAATGGAAAATGCTTAGGTAAAAGTAGCAAATTACTTAAGTTAACGCCTTTCTTAGATGAGCAGGATGTTCTTCGAGTGGGTGGGCGCATAGATGCCGCTGATGGTGTTTCTTTTGATGCTAAGCATCCTATAATTTTAGATGGAAGAAGTCAAGTAGCAAAGTTAATCGTTAGACATTACCATGTACAAGCGTGTCACGGCAATCAGGAGATGGTGGTAAATAACTTGAGACAGAAATATTGGTTAATTCGAATGAGACCTACTGTTAAAGAAATAACAACTAAATGTATGCTTTGTAGGATACGAAAGGTAAAACCACAGATGCCAAAAATGGGTAACTTACCAGATGCTAGCGTATCCCATCATCAGCGACCGTTCACTCATTGCGGCATCGATCTCTTTGGACCCATGGACGTTACAGTTGGCAGACGTATAGAGAAAAGGTACGGGGTCCTCTTTACCTGCCTCACTGTTAGGGCAATTCATTTGGAGACAGTGTCGTCGCTCAGTACCGATTCGCTGATTATGGCTCTTCGGAGAATGGCTTCAAGGCGCGGATGGCCTGCCCATTTATATTCCGATAACGGGACTAATTTGAGAGGTGCAGACGCAGAACTCAAGAAGTCAGCTATGGAACTGGATGAGCAGCTTCTGCAGACCGCTGCCGGCATTCACGGCACTCGATGGACCTTCATACCGCCGGCTAGCCCCCACTGGGGTGGATCATGGGAGCGCTTAATTCGTAGTGTAAAGGTTGCTCTGAAGGTCGTCCTTAAAGAAAGAGCGCCTAAAGAGGAGGTGCTGAACACTCTGCTGGCTGAGGTAGAAGCTATGGTGAATGGCCGTCCACTTGGCAACGTCTCGGTGGACGTAAACAGTAAAGAGTCTTTGACGCCTAACCATTTTTTGCTCGGCTCCTCTTCTACTTCACCGCAGCTAGGCAGCTATCAAGATTCGGACCTGTACCGGCGTCGACAATGGCGGGTAGCACAACGGTTGTCCGATATGTTTTGGAAAAGATGGGTCACTGAAGTACTGCCTACGATGATACCACGGCAAAAGTGGACCGATGACGGAAACAAGCCTCTTCAAGTTGGAGACTTAGTGTTTATTGCCGACCCTGATGCGCCACGTAACGTGTGGCCACGAGGCATCATAGAGGAGGTTTTTCCTGGAAGGGACGGCAGAGTGCGAGTGGTACAGGTACGAACCCAATTAGGTAGCATTAAAAGATCTGTGGCACGCGTCGCTAAGTTCTCCTTAGATTAGCTAGTGCTGCGCCAGCAGCACTAAGGTGGGGCTATGTAAGCGACGCAACTACCATAGGAACTTTTTATAGAATGTTAATTTATTTTCTTTTAGCCGTCAAATTGATGTGCACTTTTTTTTGGTCTGTCATCGTCGTTGAAAACCCTATGTAATATATTTATCTGCTATTTTTGTAATTAAAGTTTATTTGTTCGTTTTACTGTTAAATCCGTCTTTTTTCTTCACTCCGAGTCTAGACCATTACACAGCTCACGAATGCACTCCATATTTCGAAGCGCTTTTGGAACGATCACTCTAAACTTTCAAGTAAGACATACATATTATAAAGCATTGTTGTTTCGTCACATTTTAACGGGCCTAAATTTGCTTGGTACTTTTTTTTTTTTACAACTAGATACTTACACGGAGCTTAAAAAAAATCTGTTAAGTATTTCAAACGACTTTCTGTTCTGTAACCACACTCACCAAAATAAAACATACAGCTCTATTTTCAAGTATATCCTCTTTAACATCAAAAATATGGTCACAAATGCACTCCATATTTCCTGGAGTGCCTTTGGGACGATCACTCTAAACTTCCAAGTTTTAAAGGCCATTACTACCACAAACATTTGACGGTGCAGGTGAAAGGCTCTATCGACATTTCGATAGCCAATTCGAAGTCAGAGTGGCATGTACACACATTACCTGTGCCAGTAAAGGCTCAAATATTGGTTTTCGAACATGGAAATCGGTCCTTTTCTCCAAGGAATCCACGTTCAAAGTTTTTGTTTTCGAAACTTTTTTTAAGAAAACCTTTTTGTGTGGTGACTTTTTCGTTAAGTTGTTTTTGTATTTTGTTTCTTTATTTGTTATGTTGAAAGGTAACATTGCAAGACATAACAGCCCTAAACGTGATACTTAGGTGAAAATATGACTACATTTTTTTAACAAAATGTAACCGCTAATTGAAGGATCCTAACCGCGATTACATTTAAATACATCCAAAATACCAAAATTATCAAGCAGCAATCAGCTACATTTAATAAATAAAACGGTCCTCAACTGGAGATCCAACCTTTTTTAAATAACATCAAACTCCTCGAGAAGTACTTAAGAGCCCTCTTACATTTTGATATTGAGCGCGCATCTTTTTTTTTGTTTATAAAGGACATCGAGATGTCCTTTATAAACAACTAGTAACTGCGAGCAGTTCAACCTATGAGGTTGATATATCTGCTTAACCGGGATGAAGATGATAATGTTGATAATGATGCCTCAATAAATGAAGGGCACCAGCCAGGGCGAGCGCGCATCGCCGGCGCAGTGAAATATACAACGTGTAACGTTAAATGCGCAAAACCTGAAAATAGTTTGTTCATAATTGACTACTGAATCGATTTCAGTAACTTTTAATATAGGTTTTATTTTCAAAAATGATGTATTTTGTCACACTATCCACCGATTGAGCCAAAGAAAATTAAGTCTTATTTCAATTTTGAATGCATAAAGCGATGCTAGGATCAACACGATTTTCTTAATAAAAATTGACAAATAATAAAAAAATCGCTTTATTATTATTGTAGAAGAGAAAACGAACTATCTTTACCAATCCATTGTTATACAATATACCAACCAACGAATAGTATTCAATTTCAAAGAGGAAATCATGCATCTACGCACATTTTTGTAATAGGCCTCGTCAGAAGGAATAATAAATCCTCCTCGCCTGGAAGGTTTGGAAGAAACCCTTGAAATTTAATCCGAACGGTGACCTAGCCCTTTTTAATTCGACAGCTTTACAAAAAACCTGTTTTTGGTGGCAAATACGGTCCTTTGTAACTTTCAGTGAAAAGGTGTCAGGTTTTTTTGATAGCAAAACGTCTTTATGCAAACTTTCGCTCGAGAAAATTGACCCTTCTTTAGAAATATAACATGATTACGTTCGATAGAGATATTCTATGAAATTTTGCTCGTCGATTTTGATTAGGGAAGGTAGATGTTATTTGTGTACTTATCAATATGTTTTTGCAGTTTATTTTTGGCCAGCGTCTTTCTGAAAGCTGTCTAGCAAATATTTGAGGGTAATTATGATAATTATTTGCAAAGTAATGTCTTCTTAGGAAACTAGGTGCACTAGAAATACTCCTTGTAGTCCATAATGAAGAGTCTTAATCATACAGCCTTACGATTTCAACTCAGCAACTCAGGCAGGGTATGTAGGCAGGAAATGCTGAATACTTTAGTTTTTTTGTCAAAATAAATAGATAATATTGATAACCAATGACAGTGTTTCTAAAAGAGCTTGCATTAGACAGCTGAGATTATTTATTTATCTATTTACAGAAAAACCAACAGCTATAACCGATGCATAACAATTGTATATGAGACATAAAGCCAGGTTCTCACGGATAAAAACAGAAAATGTAGTAGAAATCTCAGGATCACTAACAAGCACGATAGAAAAGAATACATATATAAGGTATATAAGCACTATGCACTCTTGAAAAAGTCAGCGTTCAGTCGACTACGTGCAGAGTAGGTTTTGGTGGTAAATGGGTCAAATGAGAACTCTTTGCAAAGGATATTAAAGTCCTTACTCGCTCGCACCATGTATGAGTTCTGCCTGTAGTTAGAAGAAGAAAAAGGAATGGAGATCGGAGAATTGGAGATTAGTAATGAGCAAAATCGAGCTTAAAGAATAGTTTCATCCTTCACTCTTTAAAATTAGTCAGACGGGTATCATACCTCCGCCGCAAAACCATAGCACCGCATTAGTTTAATCTGCTCGGAAGCCGGTTATATCTCTATGCTTAGCACGCTATTTTGTTGTGGTGCCGCGTTTGTTTCACGCGCATCGGTAGCAGTCGCCAAGTTTATAAAGCTTGCAGTTTGTAAAATGGATGTTGATTTTACGGAAAAGCTAATCTAAGATTCCGAAGTAGACCTATACTGTATTTACTGAGTCGGATACGACTATATTTTGCTGTGATTGCTACAATTTAATTGACTCTCATGATGTTTCGCTACTCGAATCGCGACACAATTTAGGAATGTTTTTAGCGGGATTCGATCATTATTTTCTCGGTGGACCTCCACGATGACCATACCGACCTTACCGTATGATCTTGAAGGTGCTGGACCTGTGCTAAGACCTTCAAGGTCGTACAATGTCAAAGCCTCCACTCATTAGTCTTCGAATTACTCACACTCAAATCAAGGTTCTAATTTCAAATTTAACCTCAACCAGACCTTTTTATCAAAAAATTGTAATACGTTTTCCATACAGCGAGCAACTTGTACTCCCATTAGCAATGCTACATTAAACCCGGATCAACTTTTTGACGAAAACAACTTCGCTCTGCGATGATGGATGATCCTTATGAGATCAAATGCGATAACCGTAATGTGAATATAGATGTTCGTTCTAACATAATTTATTCTAACTTTGTGTGATAATTTTGACATTGTAATTTGAGTTTGTTACGGGTTTTGGGTTAAAAATGATGTCGTTTATCATGCTTGGTTATCATGTGGTTGACGCCCAATCATAGATTACATTTTACTCTTTCTGGGTGCTTTTTACACGACTGCCCAAACAAATTTTTATTATATTTTGAGGGTTCTTGTGTTTGTGAGTTTCTTTATTCCACCATAACTTCTAAACGGCTTAACCGATATCAATGTATGTGGTATCATTAGAACCGTTGCAATATCCCGGGTGATATAGGCTGGGGAAATATTAAAAAAATATAATGGGGGAACCATTGACCATGAAAAAAAAACGGAATATATTTTTTTTTTCATAAAAACTTTATGCGTATACTATCATCGTATATAACTTGCTTAGTACATAACAAACATAATTATAACAGTAGTATTCAATTTGCATTCGTTCACTGATAACATAACAAAAGAAATTAAATAAACATAGCAGTAGGTACTATTCAATATCCCGTAGAAAAACTTATTAAAAAAATAGGCTTATTTGTTTCCACGCTTGCTTCTTGAAGACAAAAACTATATCTACGTATATTAATATTATAAATGCGAAAGTTTGGATGTTTGGATGGATATTTGTTACTAATCACGTCAGAACGGCTGAACGGATATTGATGAAATTTGGCTCAGAGGTAGTTTGTAGTCTGGAATAACACATAGGATTGGAACACATTTTATCCCGGGAGTTTGTTCCCTTGGGATAATATTCGATATTCACGCGGGCGGCGACGCGGGCGGCAGATAGTAAGTAATGAAAATAAATTATCACTAAAAAGTAAGAAATAAAAAATAAATAATATGGAAAATAAATAACACGCCTGCCTTGTCAAAAAGTGAATTAAAAATTGAACTAAAAAAATAAAAATAAGCTAAGTAAATGAGTTTAGTGTTAAATGGGCAAAAGGTAGGTACTAAACAGATTATAATATTTACTGTGCAATTAAATCGCTACTGTACCCAAAAGTGGAAAACCGAAAACCAATCTTTTAATTGCAGTCGGGGCACGGTTCCTTGGAACAGTTCTTTACAGGTTCCCCGACTTCGCTGAAAATATTGGTTTTCAGTTTTCCACTTTTGAACACAAAACAAAAAAAAAAAACAAATAAATACGCTGCAGATTTTTCTATAAGCATAGTTGACCGTATTAGTTGAACAGTATCTAAAATAATGAAGTCTGCCCACGAAATCATGAAAGTACGCTGGAAGTTTGATTTCCGCAAGAAACCAAGAATCTGTTATTTACAACTTTACGCCCGTCCGCGAATAAAAATAAATGTAAATAAAGTTATACTATAAATAACTCACTGGTAAAAAAGAAATTCTCGAACTTTCTTTAAAATCATAAAATTCATCGCATCCTCTACACAGGTCACTCATTAATGTTGCAAGATATAAAAATAATGCACCACTGACATTGCAACGCACGTGTTTGCACTGGCAACCCACGCTCGAGCTCACCCACAACGTAATTCCATTCTGATTATGATTTCAAGTATTTATATTTCGCTAAAAATAACGTGTTATAATTCTCGCGAGTTTGTTTCTCTTGTAGCAGTATCTACAACGCCATATGCGAACAACTCGTTAATCTGACGCCACAAAATCCTGCATCTCGCAAGCAGAGTTTACCACACAACTAGCACATATACAACGACCCGACATGAATCATCGGGCAGTTGCCCGCCGGACACAACACACGTCTGGTCGGAGGATCTTTCCTTTTTAGAGTATGAGTGAACTTTACACCCTGTTCCTCATACCTCTATACTGGTGATCCCGACGTGATCTGAACACGCAAGCCTCTGAGAATAATCTTGTTAGCCTATGTAGACAATAAGACACACAATACAATTTGGCGGTTATTTTGGTGAGCTATAATTAGGAGATCTAAAATAAACCGTTGCTCACTTTCTTTCAATCTTTTAATAGCTGGCATTTACGTAGGTACATTTTTTTTCAGGGTTGTTCGCACACATATGTATGTATATCCGCCAAACCCTTTGAGGATTACAGGGATGTTGTTATGTCATGCAAAGGAAAAGTAATAAATTATAGATTGCAGCGACACACTTCACTATCAAGACGACGATGCCCTTAACCCGCTCGGTGCTACAAATAGCCGGCTGGAAGCGAGAGCGTGCCAGCTGCCAACACACCGCTATGATGTTTGGCATTTTTGCCAATAAGCTATGGGGAATCGGCAATATTGTGACGGGCGAGATGATGTGTTAATCACGTGTAGATGGTGACACATGCTGCTTCTTTAAATTGTGCCGTAATAGTTTTGTTAGACTAAATTGGAATACATTTCTAGATGTTTTAAACGCTATTAAAACTTCTAGAAACGTGCTTGTTCTAATTTGCCGCATTTCAAAATTTGTTTGTGATTAAGATGAAAATCGACCAAGATAAAGAACACTAATAGGGAGAGAAAGCTGCATCGGATTAGAACCCCTTTAAACTGTAAAAAAAACCCTTTTAATTATGGAATGACTAGGAATGGTAATATTGATGGTGTCGTTTTCTTGAGAGAGGACTGGCTCCCTCTGGCTTGGGAGGGAACTAAAGCCCTCACCGACGATCTCCGCAGTATGGTTGGAAACATCTGAGACGGAGTAGCTGAGAATACAGTTAAATGGAATGCGATAGGAGAAGCATTCTTCAGAAGAGGACTGCTTTATAAGCTGGTGGTATAAGATAAATGGTGAAAAAGTGTTTGTTCTAAGTCCCACTAAAGGCTGAAATAATTCTGAAATGGAAATAAAGGTAATAATGCAAATGATTTAATAACAACGAGAATAAGACGTTGGTAAATATAAGTAATTGAGTGGGACCAATTTATTCATGTCGCCACATTTGGAGGAATTCGAAAATTATCCATATTGGAGTCATTATACGGTGGGAGCACGTGAAACACTATTATCGTACATTCTAGTAGATTCATGATGGTATTAGCTTGTCCGCTAGAATGAGGTAAAACATATTCACCTGCGTGAAGTCTTGCAATTTTTTTAAGCATTTTCACTTACGACCAACCGTGAAAATATGTATTAGGGTTTAAAAAAAAACCGTGAAACTTATTTCTTATTTTGTGGAAAGCAGCAACTGACAGATTTATTACCTATACTAGCAGCGCCCCGCGGTTAAGTGTCGATGCCGTGCGAATATCGTGATAAAAAGTATCCTATGTGTTATTCTGATGTATATGCTATACTAGCAGCGCCCCGCGGTTTCGCCCGCGTTAGTTTCACTCCCGTGGGAATGTCGGGATAAATAGTATCCTATGTGTTAATCCAGGTTACCAGGATCTGTGTGACAAATTTGATCCAAATCCGTTGAACGGTTTACGCGTGATTGAGTAACAAACATCCAAACATCTTCACAAACTTTCACATTTATAATATTTGTAAGATTATTGTAAAGTTTCATCAAAATCCGCTTAGTAGTTTTTGCGTGAAAGAATAGCAAACATCCACCCATCCATCCATCTTTACAAACGTTCGCGTTTATAATATTAAGTAGGTTTACTCTGCATATACAGAGGCCAGCACATCAAGCTACCCCAATCTGTCAAATTTTCCCAATTGAATATGAACCTTATTCCCTTGCAGTAAAGTTGAAAATCCATTAAAGTAATTTGACAGATTGTAGTGGCTTGATGTGCTGGCGTCTGTACAACTATTTTTTTGTCCATGTAGGTATGTCAGTCACTTTAGTAAATCAGTCAGTACCTACACGCAATGGGAGGCAATTCTATGAAAATCATTGTCATTCAATTATAGGCCTAATTTTTATGGAAATTTAAATTGAATGTGAAAATTGCACACAAATATCTATTGCACACGGAGCTAATAGTTGAGCACTCAATAATTGTAGTGACATTACGAAATACCGCTCTCTGCCAACAGCAACACGGATACACAACTTAGAACTATTAATATCTACTGGTACCCACTTAATTTTCGTGTATTGGCATTGAAAAGTGGTGCATCTTGTTCTAGTGTTTCTAGATACATGTATTTGTATTCAAAGAGCGAGAGAGTTTGAGATAAAGAGAAGACAAGCTCAAGAAATATCGCATTCTAAGAACCCACTTTTAAGAAATTTATAATTTTGAAGTTTCGAAATAAAACTTACATGTAAAAAATATAAAAAAGTCCAAAATTCTGACAACCAGTCTTACCAAGGGGTATAAGTATTACACAGTGACTGGGACGTGGAAGTCAGATGGGCAGTCGCTCCATGTAAAATATAGCTGCCTGGAGCCGACCCAATACAATTGGAAAAATGCTAGGCAAATTATGTAAAATATATAAAAAGTAAACAAAAAAATATCTATTTATAGTTGATATACCTTTAAAAATCGTAAACGAAAATTACAAACAACGTCATTTATTAAGTACGTACACCGAATAAATGTTGTTTTTTGTAATTAACAAACTGTTGTTTGACAGATTTTAGTATTTACAAATTGGTGGGAATTCATTTAATTCACTGTCAAACAGCACTCGGACATAGAGATCCTAATGAAAAAATAAATCTTTTCATGTAATTCGATTCGTTTTATTTCGAACTTACTTTTTACTAGTAATCAATTAGATTGCGTTTGTTTTAGTAGACTATAAAACATAATAGAAAACACAAACCGTTGTAAAAATATTGTGAGGAAAAAAATCGTTACTCGTTTGTGTGTAAAAAATAAATATAGGATCGAAATCTTAATTACCTAACTGTATCTCTCAACATGTCAAAAAAATGTATAAAAAATAATATAAAAAACATTATTGAACAGAACATTATCATAAAATATTCCGACATGTTTACAAAAACCCAGTTGCACCAATAACCTATTTACAATGACACAATATCATAAGAGTCAAGTTCTAAAAGAAACTAGACGTAGTGACACCAAACAGTATAAAAAAAACTACAATGTCGTCCCGATATGTACTCTCGTACTCAACGCGAATGAGTGTCCCATCTTTTTTTAGAATTTAGCGAACGAAACGCGATGGGCTGAATAGAAGCAGTATCTTTGCGTTAGGCGCGCGCACTACAGTAAGTTTCCAATAAAAAGTTTGCATTATAAAAAAATAATTATAATGACAGATTAGCGAAAATATTTCCCGCCGAATATGTTGATCTGTCAAAAAGTTTTTTAAATTAATTATTCTTAAATTAAAAATTGGTTCGTGCGTATTCAATTTTGTGTAGATTTTTTAATGAATTCGTGATTTTTATCGTTAATATTAAGTGCTAGTGACATAGTGACGATTAGTGGCAATTATTTCGTGTGACAAGTTCTTTTTTTTTTGTTGCTGTGTGTGAAATTAGAGAGTGCCCAGGGGCGATATTCTATTTTAAGATTGTTCTTTCTAACACTTTAATTCGGTATTTCTAACTAACACGTCTCATAACTGTTTTTGCTTCGATATAAAATTTTTCCTTATTCTTGTTGTGGTTTATTGAACAGAAACGGTGGGGTACCTAAGTAACCTATACCTGTACCTACCTAGTTCCATCTGCATTGAATGATTATAAATAGTAAGGACCAGCAGTGCGATTCTGTAACCATCTCACCGTGAAAACTTAGGTGAAGTGAGTGTGGAGTGAGTTATCAGTGTCATCCTGATGCTAAGGATTGATACTCTTGACAGCTCACTTCACCTATCCTTTCACGGTGAGATTTTTACAGAATCGATCGGCTGTTATACCTTACTAATTATGACATAAGCTTCTCTTTAACTTTTCACCCTGGATCTAGATAGGTACTGTACAGGTACAGACGCCAGCACATCAAGCTACTAAAATTTGACAAATTGTAGTAAGTAGCTTGATGAGCTGGCGTCTGTATATTCCAAGCTAAAAACAATGTCAAAAATTGGGTGTTAAATTTTTTAGACTTAAACCGATCTACGGAACTTGTTACCAAAGCAAAATAATTTTACAGCTCTTGTTTATTGTGTGGAAACTATCACATTAAATTTAGTTTCAGTAGGTACCTACCAATTATTAGGGGACAGCACTCAATTGAATTATTATGTAAATCACAATCTGTAGTTATTGACTATCTATACTTAAGTTTCAATAAAAGAAAAAGTGAGAGTGTTGTATTTAAAATAAACTTACACAATGACACAATTGCAATATTATATTGTTTTAGAGGAATTTAATAACCTAGGTTTTTGAACTGAGATCATTTCCAATTATGTTGTTTACCATCGAGTAATTGACCTATTTAGGTACATAATTATATCTAGTGTAGGTAGGTGCATAGCCACCTGTAGCACCATTACTCACAAAATATGACTGAAAAATATATTCAGTTAAATATATTAATTTTTTAAAGTAGGCAAAGTTTTACTGGGGGGGACCAAATGGCATGGTTTTGTATATTACAAAATAATAACTAGCCAATTAACCAACAAGAACTGAAGGCTAATTCTCGTAATTTAAAACGTTCATTTGACAAACAAAAGTCAAAAACTTGTCAAAATGTAGGCAAATTAGAGGTATTTTTGACAGATTGAGAATGAGATCAGACTGTGAACGTTCTTAAAATTACGAGAATTTTATTGTCCTCTGGTCCTTACCAGCCTTCCAGCCAGTCCTTTAAACAGAGAGTAGTGGAGAGTAGTGAGTTCTCTGCAGTGGGACATCACAGGCTTTTAATAATGACTCAGTAATCATTGTGTCGAAAGTCTCGACCAACACCCGGAAAGACTCTCATAGGGCAGCTGGATCAAGGGTTTCATTCAGAAAGCGGTACTTCTGGACACCGCTCGCATTGTTAAGAGGTTCCTCTCTCTAGAGCCGGTGGCTTGGATCCCGGTGGGCTACTATTTTTTATATTTTTGTTTATAAAATTATTTAAAAATGTGATTTATAAGTACTTAAATGAAACAAAGGAGATAATAAGTAACCAACACTCTACTTCACGAAAACTACTCAAAACACGTGATGTCATGGAAAGAATGTAATACTAGTAGGTCAAGGTAGGCAGACAACGAGACGATGATTCAACACAGCTGCTCTTGATATTCTTGTTTATAAGTAGAACTGAAATATTTGCACTGTAGTGCATAAATACAGGAGTTTTCTTTAATGAAACAATTTGGTCACACGTTATCGTGACAGTGCTTCCTTACCCAAACCGTTCCTTCCACCCTCTGAAATCCTCCCACCTGGACATGAGTTACCTTGGGTAACCTGGAAGTCTTTAAACAGACTCCGGACCCAGGTTGGCAGAAAACCTATTCAGGTGGAGATTCATAGACGACTCTGCCTTGGAGTGTAAATGTGGTGCTGTTCCACAAACGATGGGACATTTAGTATTGTGTCCTGCGTGTCCTGTCAGCTGCACGTTACAGGAACTGGTGGACGCTGGTGATGGCGTCAAACAGGTAGCCGAATTCTGGGCCGAGTCCGTTTAGATTGCTATGGACACGCTAAGAAGAAGATTGTGACAAAGGTTCAAGTTACAGCTTAAAAACCATGTGGTTTATTTATAAACGATGATTAAATTTAAGTGACGTTTAAACGTCAAAAATGTATGGTTAAACAGTCGCTACCCCTAATTATTTTATTTTTATTTTATTTGATTACTTAACTTTAAACAACGTTTATGAATTAAGGGGTATGTCTTACGTGTCGTTTTTTATTATAATTTTGATCGTATCGACTGCCTCCACTTTGAAAGTGTCGAAAATAAAAATATCTTTTTGTTCTAAAGATTTGCCGCTTATTTACTTATCGCCAATTTTAAGTCAGTTTTTTATTATTGATATTCTGCTCCTACAATATTCTGCTGTTTTCAATTAAGAGCGTTTACGCCGTAGGTACGGCATTTTATACAAACTTTCAAGCCCTTGTTTTTCGAAATGAATGAACCGATTTTAATGAAACTTCATACACATATGCAGGATACAAAAGGTCTAAAAAGTTAGTTAAGAACATTTTCGAAATGTCTTATTTAAAAAAAGTTAACTGGAAGTCTCTGTTTCTATGGAAAATTTAAAATCGGTCTATTTTAGCTATTACACTATTTTCCGAAAATGTTCTTAACGCAGTTTTTAGACCTTTGTATACTGCTTTTATGTTTCAATAAAATCGGTTCATTCATTTCGAAAAACAAGGGCTTGAAAGTTTGTATGAAATGCCGTACGGCGTAAACGCTCTTAAGCATTGTAATTAATATTTCATTGATTTGCAGTTGATGTTGTTCATAAATTCATCGACATAAGTTAGGTAGTAAACCCACCTCGCAAATAGGTATACAGAACATCAAAATACCTCTTCCTGGATAAGGCAACCGCGGAAATCCGGCATTAATCTAGCAACCATTTCCATTCACAATATACAAGACGATTAACAACCACGACATCACTTTACACATACATAATTCAAGCATAGTAAGTACCAAAATAGCAACTGATATTAGTGATACAATAACTGTAATTAATAACGGTAATTACTGAACACTTAAACGCGAAATAGCTTAAAGGGTGTCGCCGTAAATTGTAATGTTTCTACGTACATAAACTTTGGACATGGGGAACATTTATAGCGTCGTTTGTCGTATGGAAAATGCTATAAAATGTGTGGTTTGAATGTCCGTATTTTTCGCGGCAATTTTTTATGGCTATAAAGATTAGAACATAGAATTGGCACTCCTGTGAGAAGTATAGAAGAATTTATTCTGAAATTAATTGAAATATCTATTATTCTATTATTCTCAGCTCTTAACTGATTGCATAGCATGCAGAGCTAACAGACTTCGATATAGACTAACTTGTAAAAAAATGTACCTATAGATACTTACAAGGATACTCACATAGTTCAGAAATGTGATATCTAAACAAATATTAACGAATAAAAAGTACAAAATAAGTTTTTAACAAATCAGTTAGTACGTGCCGTACACTTGATAGACACCTATTTAGAATAAAATAATAACAAGATTAAAGTTAACCATTAAATGGCTTGGTGCAAAAAACCCAAAGACAAATTAAAGATCTATTTCAAAGGATGAAATCTAATAAATTAAAGAGAATGGGTGCTCGGAATTATTTAAAACTACATAATTGAATATCTTTTACGTTTCGTCGTTCGTTGTAATAAAGTGCCTCTTTTTAAACTTTACTCTTTATCGTAAAAATATCTTTTCCACTTAAGCCAGCCCTTCGTAGCGTAGGTTTTATAATCTTTTCATCAAAAAATTTTATTCAGACATGAGAAATTATAATTCAAAAGATTCTTTTGATATTCTCTTTAAAACTAATTAGATTAAATTAACCTTGCAGACACTTTCACACTTTTTCGACATCTCAAACATCTGACCGATGGGTTACTGACAATTTACTTAACTCTAAACATTCCTTAATAGTAATTTATTCACTGGTTCTCCACCAGTCCAAATAACATTAATTTTCAAGTGTTCAATTTCTTTTTGCCCATTGGTATTTCCCAAAACTTGAGTAGGTCTTAACATCCTATACACTACAATCATACATGTAATAAAAATAATGTGTTGTGGATTTTGAAGAGTTTCAGTAAGATCATATACAAAATATAATAATGTTGTAGTGGAAATAATATTCAAAGACCAATATAAATACAGGGTCAATTTTAATTAACTAGCTGAACTTTTTATAGTCTGTCGTTGACGCGTACCGCTCGTGTATGCATACTTAGGTGAAGTGAGCTGACAATAGAAGAATGACAGCTCACTTTAAACTCACTTCACTTAAGTTTTCACGGTGAGATATTTACAGAATCAACCAGTCAACCTTTTGAGATGTAGGTACAGATGCAGGCACATCAAGCTACCCAAAACTGTCAAGCTGTCAAATTTACCCCATCAACTTTGAACCTTATGTTCTAGAGGTAAACTTGAAAACCTATTAAAGAAATTTGACTGGTTTAAGAAGCTTAATGTGCTGGCGTCTGTAGATGCATTGCATTTCATTCTATTTCGATCAAATCCCGTATAATACAAAACTGAACTTATTCTCCCACTTATCTCCTACGCTGTAAAAGATTCCATCTACTTCCTCTTTCTGAACGAAGAGTTGCTGACTTGGCGTTATTATTTAGTATCGCTAACGGTTCAAGTGAGCTTCCTGAATTGCCGATCAAAATCGGACTGCGGGTTCCTTCTTCTTTTCTGCGAAATCCTTATCTGTTGCATATTCCTATGGTAGGAACGAATTACAGACGAAATTCATACTTAATCAGAGCGTATAGACCGCATTATACGCCGGTGCGTCGACATCGACGTTTTCAATACCAGCATTTCAAAATTAAAAAGGACTTTTTGTTAGATAGATAGATAAAACGTTTATTCAGTGCAACAAAAGACACAATACAGGTAGGTACTTAAAAAATAAACATCGAAGAAGGTGAAAGAAAAAAAAACAAAAATTAAAAAAGATAAATTGACCCATAGACACCTCAACATCTATTACGGTCTCGATCGATCTCGGTGTTATATCTTTTTTGATCACGTAAACTAATTGATAACAAGTTACGCTGTTTGAAACACATTTTTTTACACAATTATGATAATGTTTTCACTCAACACATTCTCTACCTACTCAATTTTTTTTATTTTTATTATTATACTCTCTTGCTCTTGCTAAGTAATTACAGCCGTATGGGTCGATCGATCGGGTTGAGCTACACTCGTCGCGGTTGGTCCGTGGATGGGTGACCATCTTTACATACCAAGATCTTTCCGTGCCTCGGAAAGTACGTTAAGCCGTTGGTCCCGGCTGTCATTCGTGGATCTTTGACAGTCGTTACGGGTCGTCAGAAGCCCGAAAATCTGACGACCAGTCTTAACAATGGTATTACTCAGTAACTGGGTTGTGGAGGTCAGATAGGCAGTCGCTCCATGTAAAATACTGGTATTCAGCTGCATCCGGTTAGACTGGAAGCTGACCCCAACATAGTTGGGAAAAAGCTAGGCAGATGATGATGACGATGCTCTCTTCTATCTGTGAAAACGTGTAATTGGCCTTATTCTTGTTGCTCTCAAACGTGCAAAAGTGTTTAACTGTAAGTTTAAAAAAAACTGTAAAATAAAATAAAATAATTATCCTTTCAAATAGGCTGGAATGGCTAACGGCCTTTCTACCAAACTTTCCAAGTTCAAAGTCACCGAAGTTAAACGCACATTAAGTAATTCTTGTTAATCTATGTAAGCCGCCGTCGCTTACCTATTAGTTGCTATACATAAATTAATCAACGAAACTTTGACTCAACAATAGGGAAGATTAATCGAGTTATTAACATAAAGGGAAACGTTTGTACACTAGATGTATAAGAACAGAAGTTCTATGAGTAATGGAAATAAAAAAAAAATAAAAAAAACATAATTATTTAATGGGACTCGCACTGGAATAACAGAAACTAAACTAAACATAAATATTAAAATAAAAGGACAATAAAACAGAAAGTCCTACACGAGGTCAAAGGTACCTCAGGATGAAAAACACTCCGTATTTAATATTTTCGAAAAACTACTGTTTTGACTGATCTATGCGTACTTAATTTTTTGACAAGATTCTACTTAAAATATTTATTCCTTAATTTTCATGATTGCACCTACCACTGTTTGTCTCTGCATCACCCAAAGGTTGACTGGTAGAAAATGCCTATGGCATTAAGTCCGCCTCTGTACATCTCTGTGCTTGAAGTATTAAATAAATAAATATAATAAAATTGAAAGACTTTAACAATACGTTTCTTTATATTTCTTTCTTTGAGTACAGATCCAAAAAAAAAAAACGCATTTTACAAAGTCAAACTCGGACTTGACCGGTTTTTTTTTTCTAATTTTGTTACAATTGACTCTTCTTTGCTTTCTTACTCACTATTCCAAACATATTGAGTTAATATTTAAAGCATTTTCCCGATTGGAAATTGTTCAAGTAATTTGCGAAGGAACAGCAGCTGAAGTTTCTAATTAAAGTTTATTGTGCAAATTCATTGACGAGGTTCGTTTGATATTGTTTTATTTACTTGGCAGGCTTATTTACATATTCTGAGATCCGAGCAGTATTTGTTGTTTCTATGCTACATTGTAATCTGTTAGTATGCGCAAGACAGCCGCACGGGTAGATCGAAGATGTTAAGCTACGCTTGCCAAGGTCGGTCCGTGGATGGGTGACCATTAATTAAATATCGAGACCTATACGTGTCTCGGAAAGAACCTTAAACCGTTGGTCCTGGCTGTCATTACTGGATTAAAAGTTCATTTTGGAAAAGGGGTCACTTGTCCAAAATAGTTTGGGGATCCCTGGTCTAGACGATAATATAGAACAAACTTACCTAAAACGTAATATAACTTTAAAGATTTAGCTTTAAAATTATATTACGTTTTAGGTAAGTTTGACTGTGAAGACTGTGAAAACTTTTAGGTTAGGAAATTCAGGATCGACATAAAATCATTAGTAAGTCATTGCAATCTAATTCTTATCTCACAGTAAGGTAAGGTAAGGTATAAATTATAATCACTGTCCAGAGTTTTATCAAACTCTCGGCAAACATTCTATTTTATTTATACTCTTTTTCAATCGCATAAGGGTTACATTGCAATGACTTGCTAAGATTTTACGTTATTCTGATCGTAAATGTGCTGCTTTAGAAAGATTGCAAGATTTTTCTTAATCGCTGATTATTTATTATACTTAATAGGTTTTTATTCCTGAATATTCTGGGCACTCTCAATGTCAGCACATAAGCGTCATCGAATTCTTTGTTATATTTTAGTTTAATTTTAATTTTATACACATAAACATTCCGGAATATTTTTTTCGAAATGTACATAAGGAAAAAAATCAAATAACTGCAGTTCTAATTAGACAAACCTTAATAGCTTTTTTTTTCATAGATAACTGTTTTTTTCAGGTGCGCGGCCATAGAGAAGTTAAAATAGCTGTGGAAGTGAGAATATACAACATGTTGCAGTTTTTCCAGTCGAGAGGTAAGATTTATTGTTTTTTTTATTCTTCTATTTTCCTCCTTGACCTTTGAGTGTTCCATTCGATTACATTTGTGTTGATATTTAGGAGTTACGAAGCGGAATTTTCACATGATCTACTTTCGGAAAGGCGTTTGAGTTATTGGAATTTGTTGTGTGAAGTAGACCGGCACCTTGATTGTGTAACACACTATCAAATCTCAATCTGAATCATTTTGAAAGATATTGCTAATCCATTGCTTCATCATCATCTGCCTAGCATTTTCCCAACTATGTCGGGGACGGCTTTCAGTCTAAGATGCAGCTGAATACCAGTATTTTACATGGAGTGACTGGCTATCTGACCTCCACAACCCAGTTACTGGATAATACGATACTCCTTGGTAAGATTGGTTGTCAGACTTTCGGGCTACTGACGACCCGTAACAACTGTCAAAAGTCCACGAATGACAGCCGGGACCAACGACTTAACGTACTTTCCGAGGTATCGTTACGGGTCGTCAGAAGCCCGAAAGTCTGACAACAAGTCTTACCAAGGGGTATCGTATTACCCAGTAACTGGGTTGTGGAGGTGAGATAGGCAGACGCTCCATGTAAAATACTGGTATTCAGCTGCATCTTAGACTGGAAGCCGTCCCCGACATAGTTGGGAAAAGGCTAGGCAGATGATGATGAATTTACATTTTTAAAGGCGACAGAATTGCTTACAATCAAGCAATTCTGTCGCCTTTGAAAATGTAAACGTTCAAAGATGGTCTTCATAATTACTAGTATAATATAAAGAGCTGGTGTCCGTTACTCCACATCTAAGCGCGTATTTTGCGTATTGTTCAGAATTACTAATTTCGTTTTTATCAGAAGTAATTTGATTTAACACCTAACTTTTGCTCAAGTCCATTATGTCGTAAAAAAACAAAAGACAATTCAATTAGGCTCAAACCAGTTGACGTCTTAAAGTCGAGAATAAAAAAGATTGCCTCCAATATAACTGGTGTAAAAAGCCGCTTAACGAAGCCGAGAGTTACTTTTGCTACGTCGTTGTGATATTTTTTTTATCCTGGATCATACTTAGAAAAGTTCTGTTTATGAAGATATTGAAGGATAAAATTTGAACTTGTTTTTCAAGAAAATAGGTTTTTGAATGCTAAAATTTAACTTTAAACACCCCCACTATTCCTGTACCGTCTTTTTTTTCTTCGTGTCGTTGGCTCGACTGTATTTTATATCTTGTTTTCTCAAAATTTTGCCCCTTCCACGGCGTTGTCGGTGCCAGCGCAGAGGTCACTTTGACTGCAAATTTTCGGACACAGAGGGCAGGATAGGAGGTGGAGCACGATTTGTGACATAGCTCCACAGTCACACCCTACTGCAATTCCATCAAGGCAGCGCCACTTTACCAGGTTGGACTTACATCTTCCCACTTGTGTTCGGAGACGATTCAGAGACTAACTGTAACATTGTATGCACTCAAAAGCACAATGTTGTGTGCGTTATATTGCGCGCTGCCGTAAACAGCAATTTTTCTCACCAATCATAAAAAGTCATTTTCCAGCAATAAATGTTGCTCCATGTTACTTAGTTTGATGTACCGAATGCTTAGATAATGGCTATATCATGTGTCTTTTTACAACCAGTAGGCCAATTCTGCTAATTTAAAACGTTCAAATCTAGTCGCAGTCTCATCTCGGCGACAAACAAATGTCAAAAACTTGTCAAAATGTAGGGAAATTTGAAGTATTTTTGACAGATTGAGACTGAGATCAGACTGTGAACGTTCTTAAAAATTACGAGAATTGCCCCTCTGTTTTTGGCCTATCTTTCACCTACCGCTAGTGTGAACAGAACAGCGACTTACGAGTTGTAGGTCGTAGGTTCGAACCCCGTCAGGCGCTTTACTTTGTGTAAATTATTTCATCACCATTGCTCTTATAACGGTGAAGGAAAACATCGTGAGGAAACCGGCATGTCCTAGAACTAAAAAATCGAAGACATGTGACATCTATAAGTAGTGCAATCCACGAAGACGCGCCCCACTCTTCTTCCGAATCGTTAGTGGTTATCGCTAGTTAATTCCAATAGTGTTTTAGTTTTTTCGATACACACTAATTAATTACCCACTAAAATTAGTGTGTACCAACAAAACTAAAACACTAGCAGAATGTTGCACAATTGTTTTGTAAGCATTAGGAAAAAGAGTGGGGCGCGTCTTCGTGGATTGCACTACCAATACCAATACGCACTGGACCCGCGTGGGGGTTTACGGCCCACTCCCTCTCATAGAAAGGAGGCCTGTGTCCCATGGGAACATTATAGGCTGATTATGTAATGTGAACAGTGAAAAAAATAGATTGGCAGAATATGAAGTTTCATTCCATTAAGTCGTTACGTGATTGTCCTACAATGCTTTCTGTCAAAATTCTACCCACGAAGCAGTGTTTTATTACGTCCGTACGTTTGAGTAATTTATGCGACCTACCCAAATGTCCTTTCTTTGGTATTGTTCGTCGAATCGTTGAGCTCCCTAAGTTTGAGTTGAGCTGCATGATTACTGACAAATGCGTGCACTGACTGGACGGGTCCACTCAATCTGTGTGGTTCTTTCCTCAAAAGACCAATTCAGACACCAATCTACATGGTCTCCACATGATCTGACCAAGATTATGTCTGGACTTTGAAAGAGACTGTGACCTCTGAGTTTGTTTCGGCCTTTCTTCTCAGAGTAGTCAGATAGGAAACGCCGACCTCATCTCGTTTTAAAAAAATATAATTGACGTGTAAAAGTGTTTGTACAAACCTACTTACAGAAATAAAATCATTTATCATTTATCATTTGTCCAGCCCTATCTATCATTACGACCTTTGCACATATCAGGTGTGCCAGTGACTCAGTTAGTATTCAGAGCTGGCACGCCGCACTTCCTAGATTCACCAGAGCCTGCGCACAATTCAAGTGATTCATCACGTCGATATTTAATGTGGGTCTATTTTTATTCGATTTTATTTATGTTTGTTTGATACATCGTATATTTTAGGAATATGAGGTGATTTGAATATGAAGACGCAAATGTCACTGAGGGTTGATTTTTCAATAGTCAGATAACTTTTAACTGAGGAATAAATATTGACGTTTGACAGTTTTTGTATAGAAAATATGTCAAACTGTCTGATTTATTCTTCAAATAAAAGTTTTCGTCTATTGAAAAATCAGCCTTAAGACGTATGACTTTTTCATTATCAATTGAAAGTCTATTAATCTTATTATCATTTGTACGCAAATTGGGAAAGGTCCGTGGCTAAATAATAACAGCCGCACAGGTCGATCGATCAGGTGAAGCTACGCTTGCCGCGGTTAGTCTGTGGATGGATGACCATCTTTACATACCGAGGACCCCTCCGTGCCTCGAAAAGCACGTTAAGCCGTTGATCCCAGCTGTCATTCGTGGATCTTTGACAGTCGTTACGGGTAGTCAGAAGCCCGAAGGTCTGGACGACCAGTCATACCAAAGGGTATCGTATTACCCAGTACCTGGGTTGTGGAGGTCAGATGGGCAGTCGCTTCATGTAAAATACTGGTATTCAGCTGCATCCGGTTAGACTGGAAGCCGACCCCATTATAGTTGGGAAAAGGCTAGGCAGATGATGATCTTTTGTACGCAAAATACGCGCATTGATGTGGAGTTGCAGACACCAGCCCGTATTACCTAGATATTACCTATTAATCTTATTAGCAGAAATAGTCCATCGATTACGTAAAAAAACATCAAAAGTTGCGACCTCTCTGTAAGAAAGTGTTTGTACAACTTTGTCTGGCGGCGAATAAATTACGATTCGTCAAAAATCGATAATATAATGAGGATACTGTCGTTTCGTGATATGTAACATTATGATTCTAATAGCTCATTCCTTCATGCATATTGGATTCGCCTAATGGATATTGCAAACCATTGATACTTGTTGATAGGCCTACACTGTCCTCCCATATCTATTAACACTTTAATTTGAAAACATTGTAGTAGCCAATTATTTTTAGAAGAGTAACTGTGGAGTTTATTGCCGTCTCTTCACCATAAAAAATGACCAATTGGAACAGTGCATCTCAGTGCATTGGATAGTGCAAGGGGTATCGTATTACCCAGTAAGTGGGCTGTGGAGGTCAGATCGGCAGTCGCTCCATGTAAAATACTGGTATTCAGCTGCATCCAGTTAGACTGGAAGCCGACCCTAACATATTAGGGAAAAGGCTAGGCAGATGATGATTTGGAACAGTGCGTCTAAATTTTGACATCTCATAAGTGTCCTGAAGGTTTATGTGACTTATAATGTTTAAAATGTAATTCCATTTAAATTAGAGTGTCCGTATGGATTGAGGAGTCATGTCTGATGTTTAAACGCGGGTAGTTCCAATCCGGGAATTTGTAGTAAAACCCTTAAAAAGTTACAGGACGTTTAAGGTGGCTCCTCTATTCAAACGGATCCAGTATCAGGCCAATAAAATCGGCAAATTTATTACTAAATATTGGTAGTATCTGCGTTAAATATTCAATCCATACGGATACAAATTAGAGTGTATTTTTCCTATTTATGTACTGTACTTTTATTCTCCGCGTTGCTTTAATTATAACAAACAAACAATCTTGCCTTGTCTTTCAATAAAACACAAACTATATCGCTAATAACCGTGATGAGAGATTTAGCACCGCTCGTGATTTTGGCAATCACAACCAAATAACATCACGTACCAACTAATAATCTCTAATAGCGATTTTCATTTGTTTTCTTCCTACCTATAGTAAGGGACTGTTAAATGTTTTAAGGAGATCGTGAACTTGTTACCGGCGTTTGTGTATTGTTATTGCAAGCAGAAGGTAAATTCCTGTATTTAAGAATTATAAAAATCTGGTCGCAATCTCATATCAACGACAATCAAAGTCTGTCAGATTAAAAAATTGTGACAATTAGAAGATTATTACCTTTTGAAAGTTTGCAGCTGATATTAAAATGCAAAAGTTCTTCAAAATACGGGAATAAGAGAATCGAGCATTCGAGCAACATAGTTATTTATGCTGTAGTTTATAGTAACTTGTTGTAAATGTCCTTAGAATTTACTTTTTCTTCTCTGTATTTTATAGGTGGAGACCTGTAATTGGCTTTCAGACTAATATACTGTCCTTGATCTGTTTGTTTTAGCTGTAAGTCTCCCATGTTATTTAAATAAATAAATAAATAAATAAGCCCCTCTGTTTATGCGTAATGTAAAAAGACGTTCATGCTTTTGAGCAATTGAATAAAAATAATGCAATTATTTTCTTAGAATTGCATCTGCTATTCATATACTTCAATTCGTGGTACTTAACTGCATTTTATGCAATGCCAACGATTTAACCATAGATATAATAAAGAAGGACATAACCACACTTAAAGCTAATTTATTTCTAGAAGCCACTTAGATGATCTATAAATTGTTTATGTGATTTAAATTCTTATAAATTGTTATTTCGGAAATATGAGCATGTTTGTAGGTAAGCCATGCGTTTTCATAGTTTTGAATGATTAAAATACTCGTACATACTTTGAGACACGTCCAAATGTCTTGAAGTAATACTCATCTAGTTTTTAAAATATGATTGATAAGTAAAAATGTTAGCACAAACTTACTTATATCAGTAATAGTACATTATGATACATGTGTGCTATGTTGATCATTGCACCCGAGGCGCGATAAGGAACCCGAGTGTGCAATGATCAAGGCACACGCGTTTCATACGACGTTTTTCAGCACACTTGCGTGGAAAAAAACAGAAGTTAGCTTTTATGGAAAATGGCTTGCTGGTTTTGTATTTTCACGCGCCGCGCTAGCGATGTGCATGCAGGTGTAAATAAAAGCACTGGCAAAATCGCTAAACAGCCTATATAAAAATATAATAAACACAAAATAATGTTTAGACTGATCATAGTGTTGTCGTATGTCAAATTGTGGTTTAGTTTTTATGGAATTAGAAAGTACTATTGCCATAGAGAAATATACATTAGTTCAGTGAGAATCCGCAATAATAGAACGCAAATCAAGGTCTTTTCCGTTTCGTTCCGGGAGGGACCACGTACAATTTAAAGTAAATAAATTTTAGTTCATTTTGGAACCAAGGACAACTAAGACTATTTAAAAAAAGAAATGATTTATGGCCCGCGGATGCCTTTTGGCATGAAGTCTCTTTGATGAGATTAAAAAAAGCGCACGTCTCCGACTAGTAAATCGTTATCTGTGCCATTGCCGCACTAATGCGGTAACATAAAGTAAACAGCACGCGTGTTTAATACATTATGGAACTAAAAGCGGTTCATTAAGACCGACTTTACGAGCAAGTGTGTTGAAAAATCATTTATCTTTCATGAATACGTGGAATAAAAAAAAAATCTCCCAGTATATAGATAGATACACACACAAAGCTAATATAAAACTAATAAGCCACCACTTCCCTCTTACTCAATGGTTTAATAATCGTAACAAAATAATTTTCCCACACATTTGTTTCTGGTCACTTGCCAACAGCGATTTACACTTGACATAGAGCCGTCCTTAAGTCCGTAGACAGTTCGTAAAAACTATCATTTAGAATATATTCTGGAAGAATGTTGGCAATAAAACACATTAGTAAATAATATAAAATATGTTTTGTTCAGAAAAAACACAGTAGAGTATTAACAACAATATTCTATTGCAAATTGTGGAGGCTTGTAAATAAATGTCTTGTCGACAATTACATCACTATTACTTTCTAGCTGTAAGCCACCCAAACATAATAAAATTAAATAACAAGTACTAATAGAAAAAATTTTGGGTGGACTGAAAGAATGAAATAAAAACCGGTCAAGTGCGAGTCGGACTCGCGCACCGAGGGTTGCTTACAAAGCAGGTATGTAATTACAAATTTACGGTTTTCGGTTTTTTTCTTTCACTTGTGCTATATGACTGTGCTTCTTGCCAAATTTCATGATTATAGGTCACATTTTGATTTCCTTGAGTGTTTAAATATATGTTTTTGCGGCATAAACGGCCGTATCTTTTTGATTTTTTCACAGCTTCAAGAGACCGTAAAGTTGAGTGTATGGTTTGAATTTCAACTCGATACCTTTACGCGTTTTTGAGATAAAGCGTCTTGACAGACGGACGGACGGACGGACGGACAACAATGGGTTCCGTTTTTTCCTTTTTAGGTACGGAACCCTATAAAAAATAGTAATAGATTACATAGCAGCCTTAGGAGCTAGGTTTTCACTATTTACCACCAACACCTTAATTTCATAGCACACATCAACCACAATCTCAATAATTTTCAAGGATATTTCTTATCCATTGCTGTATATGTTCGAAAATATTGTATAATCAGCAACGTAAATAACGCAATGGATGTTGTTGAAATGTCAAATTAAAGCCAACTGTATGTGTGTTACGCAATAACCCCGCAGGTGTGATAAAAAAAACCTATAACACGTGCCGAAAAGTACGTCCCTCATATGTTTCATTACAGCTAAAATTACTCATTTTATTTTTACAAAATGTGTGTTAGCCGAACATGCCAACATCGTGAACATCTAGATATTTAGCTCTTTGGTAATATACGTGGGAGGTGGAGACATTTTAATATCTAGCTGAATGAAATAAACTAGACTTAATGGCATGCTGGATTAATATCTTGTAAATACGTGGTACGCGAAAAACATACTGGATAGAAAGTAAACAAAACTATATATTTTTAAAACTAGTCATAGAAATCTGATCCATATCGTTATTACCAATAAGACTACTTTATTTAGCAACCTTTGATAATATAAATTTTATTAGGATCTATTCTAAGCTGGGTTATAGTTCAGACGCCAACACATCAAGCTACTACAAACTTTCTTTAATAGTTTTTCAACTTTATCGTTAAAAGCATTAGGCTCAAAGTTGGGTTAGGTTAGGTTCTTGCCTGTATTGCACAGGCCTTCACCAGTGTCGGACGGGAGAGGCCAGGTGTTCCCGGCCACTCCCGTAGCCCCCCGCCTTGGGGGGCATGCGGGGCCCGCCAGCTAGGTGAGCTGAGCCGGTTTCCCATGGCCCCCCCATCACGGCGATGCGGGAACACCGCTGAGTTTTAGTGGGTATACTGTCATTCCGACAGGGAGTCCCACATATCCCGTCTCGTCCCCCACGAGCGGGAATGCGTAACGCATTTCTCAGCGAAAAAAAAAAAAAGGTTAGTTTAGGTCCCGCTCAGGGTGGAGCAGAAGGGAGTGTCAGACTCTTACTGACTAAAACCCACCCGTGTTCCTTCCTTAGTCCTTTATGTTCCGGGGCAGCGGTAACCCTTTCGGACAATCCCACTGCCCAGCTTGATGAGCTGGCGTCTGTACCTAAGTTGTTTCTATTTATATTAAACTAGCTGCACCCCGCGGTTTCACCCGCGTAAGTTTTGATCCCGTGGGAATATCGGGATAAAAAGTATCCTATGTGTTATTCTGATGTATAAACTATATTACTGTAAAGTTTCATCAAAATCCGTTCAGTAGTTTTTGCGTGAAAGAGTAACAAACATCCATCCTCACAAACTTTCGCATTTATAATATTAGTAGGATAGTAGGATTAAAATGCTATGTAATAAAGAATGAAAAGAGTGTACTTAGATGGCTTGGTCATGTTGAGAGGATGAATGAAAGGCAACTAACAAAAGGCAGGTATGAGTGGAGACCCCGGGAGGAGACGGTCTAAGAGGACATAATTATACTGACCTTAAAGGTGATTTTCTTCAAAAAGGTCAGATGCGTAGTACTCGCGACAAGCGTGCGTGTATGACCAGTCAATCTGGAATGGATGAAGAAGCCTCCTCGTGTAGCGCAGTTTGTTCCGCCAGTTACTCAACTGAACCGAGTGCTCGGCGCATCCTGGACAGTCACACCCAACACCTTATTTGAATTCCTCCCTTGCAGTAGTAGGGATAACGCCCGCCTAGCTTGCGACCACACTCCCACCGGAGTCCAGCAACCTGCTGTGTTTTGTCGATGCATGGCAGTTCAGGGCCTTAGACATCTTCTCATCCATCGCTTTCAGGCATGATCGAGGCTAAAACCGGGCCCATTCAGCAATAAAAAAAAAAAACAATCTATCTGTAAAATTCTCACAGTGAAAGCTTGGGTGAAGTGAACTTGAAGTGAGCTGTCGGTAGTATCAATACTTAGCGTCAGTTGAAATGGCAGCTCACTTTAAGCTCTCTTCAGTCACAGAATATAAAATTCTGTCGATTCGTATTCTAAAAAATCTCAACCATTTATACAAAGATGGGTCAGCTATAACTGACTATACAGGAAAACAAATAAAATAATTAAGAAAAGCCAATTAACATAACACAACATTATTATTTTCTCAAATATCCATAACAAAGATCTAAATCTAAACCTAATACCTACAAACGAAACTCTCAAAAAAAAAAAAAACGCAATATACCAGCTACACCCTAACTTGGTCGAATTAACTGAAACGTATCGCGCATCAAGTTACTATCTGCCGCCTTTGAGCATTTAACTTGCAACTTAGTTTGCGCGAGGTAATTGTATTATTGTCTGTATGTAGGAAGACCAAGTTTAACTTAGAAAATGGAACAAAACGTGACAAAGTTTTGTAAGACTGCTACGCTCGTAGACTTTGTCGAAGACCGTCTACGCGTGTAGACTGTGTCGTAGAGGGTCTACGCTCGTAGCACCTCACGTCTCATGGCTCCATCTTGAGATTTTGTTGTAAAGACACATTATATATAACTATTTTTGTATCTTTATGTGTGCATCGTCTAGTGTCAACTTTTTCTTTGAAGTACAGAAGTTGTTAAGTCACAAGGCGCTTAAAATATCAACATAGGTGAGCAAACACTGCCATAATAATTTAATTGAATTCGGTATTATTCAATTTCATATTTATTTATAGCATTCCTTATTGTAAAAAAGTGCTTAAAGCTAGGTACAAAAAAATATGGACCCTGTAAGGTAAGGATAGCAAAAGGGAAATTATTATTATCAAATCATTATGATCATCATCTGCCTAGCCTTTTCTCAACTATGTTGGGGTCGGCTTCCAGTCTAACCGGATGCGGACTGCCTATCTGACCTCCACAACACAACATACGATACTCCTTGGTAAGATTGTTTGTCAAACTTTCTGGCTTCTGTAGTCAGAAGCCCAAAAGTCTGACAACCATTCTTCAGTGTTTTCGGGTAGTACCGAAACGACTGTCAAAGATCCACGAATGACAGCCGGGACCAACGGCTTAACGTGCTTACCGAGGCACGGAGGGATCTCGGTATGTAAAGATAGTCACCCATCCACAGACTAACCGCGGCAAGCGTACCTTAACCTCATCGATCGACCTGTGCGGCTGTTCAAATCAAATCATTATGATATTGCCTTAAAAAGTAACCTGATTACGTTTGTTCTAATTGTTAATTACCTGCCGATGTGTAAGAAGTTTTATCAACTTTTTTTACACAATTTATCCACCTCGTATCTAAAAATCCATAGTCACCCTACCCATAAGTGTGTGAAAGCAATATTTCCCTTGTTGTTTCCTATTTCACATCATGCTTGGTTGACTTCCCTTTAACAACTTCTTAGATACGTAACTACGAGTTAACATACAAATTGGACTGTTTCCTACCAGAAGTTCTGTTCGTATTATTTTATTTTGTTGAAACGGTAGCCTTGTTACATTTTTTTATTTTTGTTTTTTTGTTCTTCGTTATTGTTACGGCTTAGGCACCAGAGGGGCTATTCTACTAATTTTTAAGAACGTTCGCAGTCTGATCTCAGTCTCAATCTGTCAAAAATACTTCAAATTTCCCTACGTTTTGACAAGTTTATGACATTTGTTTGTCGCCGAGATGAGACTGCGACTAGATTTTGAACGTTTTAAATTAGCAGAATTGGCCTACAGTTCCACTGTCGACGTGGAAGCGATTAGCTATCAACGATTTTCTCACTCAAGAAAAGTACAAAATATTCTAGTTACTGTGTAAGAAAAAAAAAATCGGTTGTCTGTAAAGTCGGTTTACTGACGATAGTTGAACGTGACAACGTCATAAGAAAATACTAAAAAAAAAAAAAAAAATTTTTTCATTCTTTTTTTTTTTTTTTTTTTCGATTGTGCCTCTTTGTCGCTCGTTCCGCGCTCTCGCTTGCACTTCAAGCCTTAAATGGAACGCCTCAGAGCGAGGTAACGCCCCATGACGTCATGTTTTTTCGTGCGTGCAGCCAGCTTAATCGAATTATAAGACGTTGTCACGTCAAAAAAAAAACAACCGACTCCCAAAAAAGACCTACAAAGTGAAAAATAGTTTCGATTTCGGAAGTCATCGTTAAGTTCGCAGTTTCATTGTTTGCCACCGATTTACGAAATTAAAGTTATTTTTCAAAAACAAACTCAGTTTAGTTCGATTGAATACTTGGCAAAATAAGGACTTCCTCCTTTCCCGCGGGGTAATTGCGTAACACACTATCAGTAGAAATGTGATTCATTTTGAGAGTTCAACAACATTCATTGCATTATTTACGTTATTGAGCAGACACACTTTTCGCACATATGAAGCAATGGATTAGGAATATCCTTCAAATGATTCAGATTGAGATTGATATGCAATTAGGGTGCTGGATATCAAACCAACAACCGTACAAGAAAAGCCAAGATATCAATTTAAAGTAACGTACCGCCCAAATTCTCCATTTAATTATTTGGTTAATTCTGGATTTGTATTTCGGTACCAACGCAATTTTATTTGCGTCTTATTTTACTTTGCCGAGCTCAATACTCTGACATTTATTATTTAAATGTTCTTCGTAACAGCGTTCAAAGTAATAATCCCAAAATGTTTATTAATTAATATGCCATTCCAACGTTTCAATTTCAATTTGATCCGACCATTTTATGAACTGTATGATCCATTGCGTGCAATAAAGTAAATGTCATTCTATTTTTAAAATAACTTCATAAAATACGGGAATCTTTTTCATTCTAGTGAATGTGTGGGTGGATTTATGGAATTAATTAAATAATAGCTAAAGACAAGCCCGTGTTTAAAACAAATGATTGCGGGATTTTAAATAAAAAGATTTCCGTGATTTAGGCCCGATTGCACTAATAATCACTAAACATATTTAGCGTTTAATTAATTTAAAATATTGTTTTATTTCTGACTCTGAAAGATTATTACTTCGTTTGAAGATGATATAATTATGTACTTTAACTTAGTAATTTCTAGGGCAAACGGTCCATAAGTATGAAAGTCTTACTTAAGCGTTTGATCATATTAATTTGTTTTAACTATACGCAATTGTTTTGTATTTTTATGGTTAGTTTACCATTCTATTAAACCAATTAATTATCATTTAAATACTTCTAAGGCTCTGGAACTTAAACCAGTCTGTTTAATTACCTCCGAATATCTTTTAGGTATCAAAATATTCGTTGTAGCCGTAACAGGTACGAATATTCAACTTAGGAAAGCGTACAAACTTAATTTCCCTGCGGTATGTGTTGGTGCATATGAGAAGAATCAGGGACGAATTGTGTTTGTGGCCTGTAATGTAGATTTCATAGAAACCTTCTTTGTGTTGCAACTATATATTTACTAGTGTCATTTGTTTTGGGTTTAGATTCAGGCTTTAATAGAAATTTTGAGATTAGATCTCGGGGGATTGTTTGTTGTTATTTTTGGTTATTTATTTTGATTTTCTTTTATAGAATTATGTGTGTTGAAAATGTATAGGTACTTACTAAATCTATACTTATAATAAATCTGTAGAGAGGTCAATTCTGTACATGAAATATATTTCCAAAATAACTATTAGCGGGTGATTAGTGATCGATACTGACGCCAAAAATGCAATCAGTAAAATTTTTGTCTGTCTGTCTGTCTGTCTGTCTGTCTGTCTGTATGTTCGTTATAGAAACAAAAACCACTCGACGGATTTCAACGAAACTTGGTACAATTGTTCTTCATACTCCTAGGCAGGTTATAGTATACTTTTCATCACGCTACGATCAATAGGAGCAGAGCAGTGAAGGGAAATGTTGGGAAAACAGGATTTCTTTTTAGGTGAAGTAGTAATATGTTAGTAGTACTTAGTTAGTAGTAGGTAAGTTTTGGTTAATTTATGTTCAGTTTTTTTTAATATTAAGTAGGTAAAAGCGTAGGTACTTTTATTAATTATAGGTATAGGTATTATTAATTATAGTAGTTATAGGTATTTAATTTTAAGTGCAGTAGGTTTTATTATATATTATTTTATATATTAGACGTAGTTATATATTTTTAGTTATTCAAGACCCAAGCGGACGCCGGCGTCCGCCCGCTATTGTCTTGAAAAACGCGTTGAATGAGAAATACGCGTTCTCAAGAATCGGCAGAGGAAAGAGCACATCGTTTAAACTCTATGAGAGTTAGTGCCTCAATTTCCGGAAGTCATTATTCCACGCGGACGAAGTCGCTGGCAAAAGCTAGTAATATAATAAAGCTGAAGAGTCTATTATTTGTATTAACGCTCTAATCTCTGGAATTATTTTGCATTTGATGGCTCAAGTTTTGAGGAAGGTTATATAATATTCAATATCTCGACCGAGGAAAAAGAAAAATTAAACGTTGGGGCAGCGAGTGCTTTCAAATGATGAAATTATCAATTTTGGTAAGTATGTAGGTGCCTACCTACCATAGCATATAATTTTTATTAATATTTTTTGGCTCCAATTGTATCCCTAGCTCAGCACTTATTATTAGCTACAATATACTGTACCTATTATTTAATAATAAATTTTCGTGTGATATTAAGTACTCTCAATAATTTAAACGAAGTGTCCTCGACAAATTATACATTTTACCCGTAATTAGGACTAAAACTGAGTTCCACTCACACGCTTAGTAAACAAATTAATTAAATCGCACTTAGGTGTTGAGACAAAGCTTTAAGTCTGAAATAACTTGAGAAAGGCCCACGTCTTAAAATACTTAGGAAATTAGTTGACCCGCTTAAATTATACCAAGATAAACTACGAAATTACTTCGTTTGTTATTTCTTAAACAATTTTGGTGAAAATAGAAACAAAATATTTCTTATTTTTGTCATCACGCCAGAAAAAGAAAGAAAAACATATTTTATTTACACACACAGAGAATGCAAATAATAAAAAACGAGCATTGAAACTAACAAAGTCACATTAAAAACAACCAAAAAAAATACCTATGCAAGGCTAAAAAGGCTCCTTTCTCAACTTAACGCTGCGACATTTAAAAAAATTAATATCGCAGCGTATATTATATTCTGTTAGGGCCAGGTATCAGCACTGATGTATCCCCAAAAAGGATAATTACATAACTACCTACTTAGTCTTGAACAAAAATTCTAATCATCATTAAACGGATATATTCAATACCCGGAAAATTACACAAGAATTTCCCTGCAGTAACTTTCAACATTCCTTAAAACTGCCTTTCCTTTAAATTCTTATCAACACGAAAATTATTTTCAATACAATTGTCCCTGCCTTTTCATTGTGCAACTTTCTTTAACGTGCTTCAGCGTCATTGCTCAGAGGAAAGTCGTAGGCGCCAACAATTGGAGTCCAAACCTGTCCAACTACTGTTTCAAATAAGCTGTGCGATGTTTCATGCCAGTTTCCAATGAGAATAATGAACTTCAGGATTCCTGGCACGGTCGGGTGCAATTGACTTGGCATGGGAGTCAGCTAGTTGTTGATGCGGTGTGTGCGCCCAGTTAGATTATTGTTCGTGAACACGTTTATCGGTTGTTGGACGGTAGGTAGGTTTGCTTTAAAATTTCTGTTAAAGGTCAAATAAACTAAACGTAGTCTCACAGTTCCGCAGCTGTTTTAACCAACGGCGCCGATTCCCTTATTCACAAACTAAACTGAATTTAAGTTAAGTGCATCTTTTTTTTTCTATTTTATTAAGAGGAGGACAAAATAATTATTAGTTAAGTCCTGTCAAATTAGTCAGCGCCTGACTAAATTGACGTATTATTAGTAGCCAATTTTTTAATCACGTCTAAACTTGTCTATGGATTATCTTATTTGACGGGACTAAACTAATATTCATCTAGTACTAGCTGACCCGGCAGACTTCGTACTGCCTCAATTGATAAATAAAAGACCTAAACTTTAGTATAAATCAATTTTAAAACAAACAAAACGAATCCGTACTTATTTAATAAAAAAACATTTTTTGAATGAAGCATGAAGTGTTATTATTATTTTGCAATAAAGTTCAAATTGACTGTACATTTTATTTAGAAAACGTTTGTATGGGAAATAGAAAAGGGCTGTTTCTAGGGTTTTCCCGGGAATTATTCGATTTTTTCTCACATTTTAAACCTTCCCTAGACCTCCACGAACATTTCAAGACCAAGATAAGATAAATCCGTTCAGCCGTTCTCGAGTTTTAGCGAGACTAACGAACAGCAATTCATTTTTATATATATAGATTACGAATCGTTTGTATGGGAAATAGAAAAGGGCTGTTTTAGGGTTTACCCGGGAGTTATTCGATTTTTTCTCACCTTTTAAACCTTCCCTAGACCTCCACAAACATTTCAAGACCAAGATAGAATAAATCCGTTCAGCCGTTCTCGAGTTTTAGCGAGACTAACGAACAGCAATTCATTTTTATATAGACATATTATAATATATAAATATTAATATTTATCTTTCGCCAACGTCTGGTGAATTGAATTAAGGGGTATTTTGTTGCTGAAAATGCTTAATCTTACACATCGCTAGTTAAATCTGACTGTCATACAGTAGGTACTTACACTGTTTAAGTTAGCTGTAAGTTTCCCAATTAGAATAAAATGGATAGGATTGCCAAAGTTGTTTTTTTTCGCATAACACCTAACCCGTTTTTGGCATAGGAATAAACATAGGTACCTACCTAGGGTAGGTATCTGCAACTTTAGTCCAAAGCGCGTATTTTGCGTACGGAATACAAATACTTAATAATCTTTGATGTCTGTATACTCCTACTCACTCAGTTTATCAGAAACCCGCCTTATTATTGCTGAGTTTCACGAATAATCTCAATTTCCACTGCCTCGTTAATTCCACTCAACCAATAAGGACCAACCAAAAAGACTAATAAAATTCACAAAAGCATTCTCCAAACACGAAACTCTTTACAGCCACACCCGGACTTATGAAGTTGCCTTAACAAGTTCCAGTGTTCGTCTTCCTTACGTAATTGCATTATCTAGGTAAATACAAACGTTGTTACATTATATTCCGGAACAAAACTCAGCCGAGCTACGATGAAACTCTGTTAGAAACGATGATTCTAAACAATTTTCGAAAACTCGCCTTTCTGATTTAATTGACAACTAAGATATAATAAAAACAGTATTTTTCGGTGAGTTATCTATACTAATATTATAAAGCTGAAGAGTTTGTTTGTTTGTTTGTTTGTTTGAACGCGCTAATCTCAGGAACTACTGGTCCGATTTGAAAACTCTTTCAGTGTTAGATAGCCCATTTATCGAGGAAGGCTATAGGCTATATATCATCACGCTAAATCTAATAGGAGCGGAGCACCAATGAAGAATGTTTCAAAATCGGGGGATTTTTTTCCTATTGAGAGCTTCCTCTGCGTGCGCTGCGTAAAAGTTTCGCAAAAATCATATATGACAGAATTGTTTCCCTTTAAAAGCTTTAAAAAAAGTCTGGGACAGCATATGTCTATCTTTTAAGGTTAGCTCACTATAACCTCTTTTATGCTAACCAAATTTGTTCTAAAATAATGCATTTTTTGCGAAGGTGTTTTTATAAACATGGTATTAATCCTTATCCAAATAAATACGTTATTCATCACATGTATTTAATTTTGAACAAAATTGCCTCTGGCATCATTTGATTTCAATGTATATCTTAGGAGATATCATAGTTTTAAAATAATACTAATAATAAAGCTGAAGAGTTTGTTTGTTTGAAACACGGTTTGAAAGCTCTAAATCTCTGGAAATATTGGTCGCATTATATATAAAAATATTTTTGCGTTTGATAGCCCAATTCTTGAGGAAGGCTATATTCTATTAAACTTGACGCTAGGACCCTTAGGAGTTGAGCAAAAAGAAAAAAAGTCTGAAGTTTTCGCCAAGCGAAAACGAAGTAGGTAATAGCGCAGGCCGGCGACACGTTGCGACGGGGTGGGTCGGTGAAACAAAAAAAATTTACGCGGACGAAGTCGCGGACAGAAGCTAGTTGAAATATAAATACCTAAGGACATTGAAATGGTTTGGTGGATTTTAATAACATTTTGCTTATAATGTTAGATTTACATAAAATACGAGTAGGTAACATTTCTCATATTAATCAAAAATTAAAAAACACTAACTGCATCATTCGGAAATTGAACTCCGTCATTTGTGTACCAAATAAGATAAAAATTCGAGGCGAATAAACTTATTTTTACATATCTATTAACAAACACATACTCAGTTTCTGAAACGATAGTCAATAGTCAACGGACTGCCAAACTCACGATAACTACTGTGATTGGCTAATCGAAAAATAAAATAGCCAATCAATTCACTAGACACGAGATTTGACACCAGTGTAACACACATTCAATCTGAATTCGACTAATTTTGAAGGATATTGCCAATCCATTGCTTCATATGTTCCAAAAAAATGTCTACTCAACAACGTACATAACGCAATGAATGTTGTTGAACACAATTACCCCACAGATGCAATTAAAATAGGCTTTCAAAATTCGTGTGTTTAGTAGTTATTTTTAGATTCGCGATAGTAGAAGTTTTGAAAACATATTTCCATAGGATGTTTTTAACATTGATCGTGTTTTCAGTGACACACGTGACAGTTACTTGGTTAAGACTGTGCCGACCGCACAGTGGCGCCCTCATCGTTTGTTTGGTTATTTCATACAATTTAGAATGAAAATGCAAAAAATAAACACGTTAAGTTGTGCTTGACAAGATTATACGTTACTATTATTAGAAGCGGTAGTTTTATATTGTGTAGTTTTATTATAATCCTTAAAACGGAATATAGTGGCCACTTTTATCCGTTTTAAGGATTATAATGAAACTAAACAATATAAAACTACCGCTTCTAATAATATTAACGTATAATCTTGTGAAGCACAACTTAACGTGCTTATTTTCTGCATTTTCATTCTAAATTGTATGAAATAACCAAACAAACGATGAGGGCGCCACTGTACGGTCGGCACAGTCTTAAGGCAATCATGAGACTTCTACTAACTTATTTATAATTCTGTGGGCGATACGAATGGAATATAAATAAGGACGAAATTTAGATAAAATGATGAAGCTCGGAGATATCATAAAAGTTATCGGGAGTAAGGTCGAAGTTGGAGAGCAATATTTATTAGCGTAAATATGAAGTGACGGAACCTTGTATTTATTTCTGAAACTTCCGTATTGGTTTGATGAAGAACTAAGAACCTGGACTTTGTTTTTCTTTCATCAAATCTATGAGGAATAAATTGAATCATTTGATAATTCAGAATTAGATTTTAATTAGTGAAGGGGATGTGGAATGTCCTCTTTCTGAATCAAATGTTTTTAATGGCTTGTAATTACAAACTTATTAGGCGGCGTACATTTTATGCGCGTGGGTGACTGGTCTTGTAGTGGTCGCTTGCGCGATACGATGTGTAGTAATGGTGGTGCGGTGCTCAGTCGCGGGCGCCGATGTCACCCCACGCACCGCCGCCCCCGCCAAATTCGTAATGGTGTGCCGCGCGTTTCGTCGTTGAACATAATTATCTATACTAATATTATAAAGCTGAAGAGTTTGTTTGTTTGTTTGTTTGTTTGAACGCGCTAATCTCAGGAACTACTGGTCCGATTTGAAAACTCTTTCAGTGTTAGATAGCCCATTTATCGAGGAAGGCTATAGGCTATATATCATCACGCTAAATCTAATAGGAGCGGAGCACCAATGAAGAATGTTTCAAAATCGGGGGATTTTTTTCCTATTGAGAGCTTCCTCTGCGTGCGCTGCGTAAAAGTTTCGCAAAAATCATATATGACAGAATTGTTTCCCTTTAAAAGCTTTAAAAAAAGTCTGGGACAGCATATGTCTATCTTTTAAGGTTAGCTCACTATAACCTCTTTTATGCTAACCAAATTTGTTCTAAAATAATGCATTTTTTGCGAAGGTGTTTTTATAAACATGGTATTAATCCTTATCCAAATAAATACGTTATTCATCACATGTATTTAATTTTGAACAAAATTGCCTCTGGCATCATTTGATTTCAATGTATATCTTAGGAGATATCATAGTTTTAAAATAATACTAATAATAAAGCTGAAGAGTTTGTTTGTTTGAAACACGGTTTGAAAGCTCTAAATCTCTGGAAATATTGGTCGCATTATATATAAAAATATTTTTGCGTTTGATAGCCCAATTCTTGAGGAAGGCTATATTCTATTAAACTTGACGCTAGGACCCTTAGGAGTTGAGCAAAAAGAAAAAAAGTCTGAAGTTTTCGCCAAGCGAAAACGAAGTAGGTAATAGCGCAGGCCGGCGACACGTTGCGACGGGGTGGGTCGGTGAAACAAAAAAAATTTACGCGGACGAAGTCGCGGACAGAAGCTAGTTATAAAATAATAGCGAAAAACAAAACGAAACGAACGTTTTGCTATTCTTTTTCAATTTAGGTATAAGAACACAATCCATCCTTTGTCGAATTTAGAGTCAGTGTACTTTAAAAGTAAAGAAAATTCGCTTCGCTGATATTGCACTAGGGTTTTCGTTTCGTTTTTAATAGTTATCTTCAAAGACTCAAACAAAAGAAACCTCAAACGAAATACGTCTGAGTCATGTTTCAATAAAAATTTTGTAAACACAATTTTAAGCTGAAATATTTAATATTAATTTTGAAAACGCAGGTTTACAATACCTGAATAATATTTAATAATACCCTTTACTCATAAAACGGTTTAAAATTCAGCACAATACACGTATAGGTACGTCTGAAATTTAAATTCAAACACGTAAAATGTCGGTAAATTAGAATAATGACGGCGATCTAAGTACGGTCAAGTTCGTTCTTTGTTATAGGTATTCTTTAATATGTTATTATATTGCTTGTAGAATAGTCTGACAAAAAAAAAATGATAAGTAAATTAGTATGATTTTTAATTGTGAAAAGAAAGTTTTTAGAGGTATCGTCGTGATTTTTTTTATTTATTATGGTCTGATCCCCTGAAACCCCCTCCACTCCCCCTGGATCCCCCGCTAGTTCTTCTTTTCTATCATATCAAATTAGTTGTATTATGTTTTCAACACGTTATCTAACTAGCATGTATCCTGAATAATATTTTATATTTGTTTTCATTTTGATAACTGCAGTGGATCATAAACGTACTTTAATCCCCTTACTAATCCGGGCGTAGGGAGCCGCGTGACGACTCCCGGCCACCGTAGGCGCGGGCCTGCGGGCGGAGAGTAATGGGTAACTCTCCGTCCGATCAGGACCAGGCCCGTGCCGGACGGCGCGTACGTGTTCCACGCGCGCCTCAAAGAGATGTCAGCATAAATGAAGGGGCCCGTAAGGGCCGAAGCCTGCCGGGGCAGCGGGATTGTCCGAAAGGGTTACCGCTACCCCGGAACACAAAGGGCTAAGGAAGTAACACGGGTGGGTTTTAGTCAGTAAGAGTCTGACACTCCCTTCTGCTCCACCCAGAACGGGAGGGGTCATTGGATGATTTCCCATCCACAAAAAAAAAATAAAAATTCCCTTACTAATAAACGTTGTATAGCGTCTGTATAGTTACATAACGCTTTGTTTTATTCTTTCGAAAGTCAAATTACTGACAACTGAAAGAGAGAAATCGGTGTATAGCTATTCATCTGTTATAATAAATACGTTAGGCATTATAGAACTTGCGTTTAGCTCCTGTAGTTCCCTTAATTTGCTCTCTATATTACTAAAGCAGACTTGATGTTATCGTAAAATACTAAACGTTTATATAAGTTGGCGATATTCTCCTTCTTCGTGTCGTTAGCACTACTGTATCTTAGATTTTGTTGTCCTAGAACTTTTCCACTTCCACGGCGTTGTCGGTGGTAGCGCAGAGGTCACTTTGGCATTATTAAATATTCATCATATAGCCAGGTACTTGGTACTCGCTACCGGCGTGCGTATATGATCAGAAGGCCATCATCATTCTCCTGTCCTTATCCCAATTTATTTGAGGTCGGCGCAACATGTATTTTTCTTCCATATTTCTCTATTAGTCTACATCTCAGTAGTCACCCCCATTCTAACGATATAATCATTCACACAGTCCATCCATAGTTTCTTTGGTCTTCCCCTACTCTTGTAGCCATCGACATCCATAGTCAAAACTCTCCTCACGACATTTTCCTCATTTCTCCGTAGCACATGGGGCATACCATGACAACCGATTTCCACGCAACTTTTCAGTTACCGGTGCCACTTTCAAACTTTCTCTTATGTACTCATTTCTTATTCTATCCATTCGTGTAACACCACACATCCTTCTTAGCATTCTCATCTCAGCTGCATGCAGTTGCCCTTCTTCCATACCTTTTGTGGCCCAACATTCAACCAGTAGGCCAATTCTCGTAATTTATAACGTTCAAAATCTAGTCGCAGTCTCATCTCGGCGACACACAAATGTCATAAACTTTTCTAAAATGTAGTTAAATTAGAGGTATTTTTGACAGATTGAGACTAAGATTAGACTGTGAACGTTCTTAAAATTACGAGAATTGCCCCTGATATGCGAACGTAAACGAAGCAAAATATCATAGCAGGTGGCGTTCTGTAGTTTCTACTTGCCCCCAGGGAAAGAAGGCGGGAGTTTAATAAGTAAGTATCATACAAAAAAATAAGAATAAAAAATTGTCTTCAAAACCCGAAACTGACATCGCCAACAGCACTTAACCTTCAAAGCCATAAGAAAAAACTTCACAGAACTAAAATAAACAGGGAAAGCGTTGTATCACATTAAAAACGATACGTTTCCATCTCGGTTCGATCTAAGGACGATAAACTCGAAGCGCAATACTTCTGCAAAGCTTTACGATTCTTTTTATAGAGGGATACACTTAAAACTTGTATACCGATAGGGTGTTATGGCTGTCTGTTATTTTATTTTTCCTTTTGTAGGTACAGATGTTGTACACTTTGTTTCCTTTTAGTTGTTAGTACTTATAGTTCCGTAATGGATAAAGTAATCGGACGTACTTACAACATTGAAAGGGTTACGGGTGTCAATGAATTCTTATTGGTTTCTTTTCTAGAAGGTTAGTTGATATGGTACGTGACCAATTACTTGCTGAAAAATGAAAATCAACCCCTGGAATAAAAGGTTCTACTCACTACAAATAAGCCTATACAATCTTTTTTTTAGTGCGTAAAATTTGTCTTAAATGAGTTCCTTTTTGGGTGTTGGTTATTACCGAATAACCAACTTCTTGGGTGTGAGTGTTGGTGTTCTTGGTGTGTTGGTTGGTGTGAGTTTGGTGTGTTGAGTGGGTTATTACCGAACTAAACCGCATTTAATTGGCAGCACCTAAGGAATTTAAGCTCCTCTTGACATATTGGCGTTATGCCTCCTACGCTACGGTTTTCACTGGACCTGCAGTGCGATTCTGTAACCATCTCACCGTGAAAATTTAGGTGAAGTGAGCGTGGAGTGAGCTGTCAGTGTCATCATCAGGATGCTAGGGATTGATACTCTTGACAGCTCACTCTAAGCTCACTTCACCTAACTTTTCACGGTGGATTTTTACAGAATCGATCGGCTGGACCCTATAAAGTTTGTTAAACCTTTCAACCTTCGCGGTGCATGTCAGCATGTGACCACCAGATGCATGTTAATGATGCAACATTCCAACAACGTTGCAAATACTCACAACCTAAATCACACGGTTAGCGTATTCTTAGAAACTTGAAAACTCCTGAAAATTAAACATTGCAACTAAAAGCATATTTACACAAAATTAGTGGATTGGACAAACGGTTCCTCACATACTAAATATCTGTTAAAACGAAACTAAGTAAAGAAGAAGCCGTTATGCTCAACCATGATGTATTTAAAAACGGGGTTGTTGCCAATATTGTCCTTTTGTAAGCAGATAGATATTTTATAGACTACTAGCTGCGCCCCCCGGTTTCACCCGCGTAAGTTTCGATCCTGTGGGAATATCGGGATAAAAAGTATCCTATGTGTTATTCTGATGTATAAGCTATATTACTGTAAAGTTTCATCAAAATTCGTTCAGTAGTTTTTGCGTGAAAGAGTAACAAACATCCATCCAGCCGTCCTCACAAACTTTCGCATTTATAATATTAATAGGATAATAGGAAGTAGGAAGTAGGATAGTAGGATTGTATAGACTATTGGTCTCATAAATATTATTTACAGTTAATAAAAGCAGCACCTGGTTTTCGATACTATTCAATTTTATCTTTTTTTAGATTAACAATTAATAATCAATGCATTCATATACTTAAATTATACAATGTAAAAAAAATGCAAGCCCTGAAAGTAGTTTGTTCATAATTGACTACTGAATCGATTTCAGTAACTTTTAATATACTTAGGTATTTTTTTTTTTAATATGTATTTATTCATAGATACTAACCGCCGATTGAGTCAAATAAAATGAAATCTTATTTCAAGGCTAAATTTTAAACGCATAAAGTAATGCTAGTGTCAACACGATTTTCTTAATAAAAAAAGCAAGCTTTTAAAAAAAATAAGTCTTGGTCACAGTATTATGCTTTTAACTCAATACTCTAATTGGGGTGTATGAGATCTTGAGTCAATTATGTTCCACCTTGTATAAATATGCCGCAGCAAGATGGTTAAATATATAATATAGTTATATGAAAGCGGTTCATAACTGTCTTATTACAAATGTTACTATGATAAAAGCACGATCTAGTTATCTAATGACTAATCTAGTGAAATTATTGTAAAAGCGAGGTGATAAGTACGGGTTCCCACGGCATTATATATTTGGATTTCAAAGTATGTAACATTATAGGTACTCACGATTATATTTTATTTATTTTTATTTTATTTATTTGGCTCACCAACAATTGAATACACTAAAACAAAGATATGACTTACATCCAATAGACTTATAGACTAGTGTACCAATTTCTTACAGGTAAGCACATCATGCATTACTTATTTGTTGTATATCACGGGCTTTAACCAACTTATTGCGACATATCATCATTATCTGCCTAGCCTTTTCCCAACTATATTGGGGTTTTACATGGAGCGACTGCCTATCTGACCTCCACAACCCAGTTACTGGGTAATACTATATAGCCCTTGGTAAGACTAGTTGTCAGATTTTCGGGCTTCTGACTATCCATAACGACTGTCAAAGATCCACGAATGACAGCCGGGACCAACGGCTTAATGTGCTTTCCGAGGCACGGAAGGGTCTCGGTATGGAAAGATGGTCACCCATCTACAGAGCAACCCCGGCAAGCATAGCTTAACCTGATCGATCGACTTTTGCGGCTGGTGTTTAAAGTTTCTCTTCGTGTCTGTCTGTTTTTTTTTAATTACGCAACAGATTTCGTTGCGGTTTTCAACAGCTTTAGAGAATTTTACACACATCAAAAGTGTCTAGGGATCAACATATATTTTTGCAATAACTTTTCTCCTGATTGATATTAATTAAAATTTTCTTTAAGGATTCATCAAATAAAGTGTTTTCGTTTGTCACAGTAACGATAAACCAAGTCACCTTTGCATTAATAAAGAAATTTGCCATTTTCCTAATAAAGGGATTTTTGACATTTGAACCACTAACACAAAAGTTCGAAAAAAAGACTGAAATAACAGTTTTCTCTAAAATTTTATTGGGTAACTTAAACAATTAATAATCCGTGTTTCTACCGCGAACACTAACAACACAAGAACATCGGTTTGGCATACTCAAAATGAGTTCATCCAAATCACGCTGTGGAATGGCCGCCCATGTTCGTTGCAACAACAAAAAAAGGTCTTCTTGCGACTGGATACCCTCCATATTCGGCAGAGCTCTTCTCTGTAGCATATCCCATGCATGCTCAATCGGGTTCAAGTCTGGCGACTGAGCAGGCCAGGGCAGGACATTGATGTTAGCTGCGGCGAGAGTCTGTCTTACAACTCTTGCGGTGTGCGGTCGTGCATTATCATGCATTAACTGAAATAAGGGACCGATTTGCACTTGTAGAGGAACGATGACGTCTGATACAATCGTCTCAGCATAAATTTGAGCGTTGAGGTTGCCTCTGATCCAAATCAACTCAGTTCTTCCGCCGATCCAAATACCCGCCCATACCATGATGGTTCCACCACTATAAGGATGGACTTCCTGGCAGGATTTTAATCGCTGTTGGCGTCCAGGGGTTCTCCAGTGTCGTATACGTCTTGTATCCGGTCTCATACCAAAACGAGACTCATCAGAAAAGCACACGAAACGCCATTGTTCTTCTGCCCAATTTCTGTGTTCAAGAGCCCATTGATATCGAATCCTACGATTGTGCATTGCTATAGGTGGTACCCGTAGCGGTCTTCGGGAATGAAGGTTCACTTCATGCAAGCGGTTTCTGACTGTTTGGTCGCTAATTAAGTTCCCTGAAGAGTGATGAAGCCTCACGGCTAACATCATGGCGGTTATTGTTGGAGCTCTTCGAGTTAAGATTTGAATGTATCGGTCTTGTCTCCGTGTGGTGCAGCGATACCGTCCTCCATGGCGCTCAGCCACGGTACCAGTGCTTCGGTAACGTGTCCAAAGTCGACTGATAACACTCTGACTTGTATTCAGAGCTAAAGCCACAGTACGTTGCCGGGAACCAGCTTCTATCATTCCCACGGCTCTGAGCATTTCAAACATATAAAATATTCAGCAGAAATTTTTAACACACATTCATATGAAAATGGAAAAGGACTGGAGCTTACAGAGTAAGCAAGCTGAAGTGGTACTGGGCTGGCTATGTTTGTTGAAGAACCGAAGGCTGGTGGAGCAAATGAGTTCTGAAGTGGAGACCACGTACCGACAAGTCCCCCCAAGGGATGCCCCCAGCTACATAGATGGACCAAAGATCTTAAAAAGGCTATTGGATCCGAAAAGCGGCGGACAGGATGTTGTGGCTTGGGAGATGCCTAAGTCCAGCACTTACTGCGATAGGCTGAGTTGATTGATTGATTCGTATCATTTAGCAAAACATTACTAAGTGATTGATACTTCATTCTAAAAAACTAAACAATACAATTGTGTACAAAAAACGCGTTTAGAAATACATCGTTAAGTTCAAAGCGTTATAAACTTTCAGTGGAGCGGAAGTGCCGAGCACCTTGCTCGTAGAGGAAGTTACGAGCACCTTGATCGTTAGAGGCTCCTACTTCCGGTGGAGTGCGTTAATGTGGCGGGGACACTTGTCTTGAGATGTTTTTTTGTACTCTGAATGATAAAACGAAAAAAACAAAACTTATGTTAAAATAAGACTGCAAACTAGTTGTTTAGCTATAAATGTTAAGCTGTTTCAATTTATAAACGAAATAGGGAATGTACAGTCACGAGCACTAATATGTCAACACTTGGCAACTTTCAATTGCGATTTTTTCGTGAAATAACAAATGCAACGTTGAAATATGACACTTTACATAAACCTATGGGTTCGAAAATACTATGTTCGTAATAATATAAAATTTAATTAAAAAATAAAGGAGAAAATCGCCTTTGAATAAAACCAAATGTATACATACTTTTGCTCGTGACTGTACCAGTAGCGATTGTTCTGTCTATCTATTTAAAAAAGTAATTGGAAGTCGATCAAAGGTCAAAAGTTTTAATCGTTGTAACCTTAGGTCTGATTCTACAATGCATAGCCTGTTGGTCTTAAGATAGAATAGAATAGAATAGAATAGAATAGAATAGAATAGAATAGAATACTCTTTATTATGTACACCATTATAAATTACAGACATAAATAATAATAATGTAATTAAATAATGATAAAATAATAAATAATGAAAAATAAATAATGATGAAATAATAATAATGTAATGATAATGTTTATTACTCAAAAGCAGCGCTTTACATTTCCTTATTCATCACTTCGATCGAAAGACGTCCACAGCTGGACATAGGCCTCCCAAAAGCACCGCTACTTCGACCGGTGGGGTAATTGCGTAAGTGTTGTAATTATGTATCACCTCATGTACAGTCAACAAAAGAGACAAGTATGCAGGATCGTCGAATATAGTTGCAGTTCAGTAAGAAACCGATGGATGTTGTCGACTGAAATTTAATTTGATAAATGAGCTGTTTGTTATCTATCATTAAAATTAACTTTTATTCGAGAACATTCATCGGTTTCTTACTAAATTTCAACTATATCCGACGATACTTATCTCTTTTGTTGACTGTACAGTCAGCAACAAAAGTTGATTAAATTTCAGTTTTTTTTTTTAAATCTCAGTTATTGAGCAAAATATTAACACTTCAGTGTTTTTAATCTCAGTCATTGAACAAAATATCATTGTACTTCTGCAGCAATTTTGAACAAATATTTTGCTCAATAACTGAGATTAAAAACACTGAAGTGTTAATCGACTTTTGTTGCTGACCGTACCTACCCATTCAGTAGCAATGGGTTTCATTTTGACAGTTCAACAACATTCATTGCGTAATTTACGTTGTTGAGGCAGACAGATTTTAAACATAATTATTAGCAAAAAAAACAAAACTCCACACTATTTCGAGCTCGTCTCGTGGAGTCCATGGGTGGTATTACCATATGAAGTGCGCATTAGATGGATACTGATGGATTTTTACAGTCAAGAAGTATATTCAGTATATTTTAAAGTAATTAAAGCATTGTAACATTAAGTCGTTAGCTACGTATTAAAATCGAACAGCTGAATTCAGTTGGATCTGGAGTAGACAAATTAATATTTTATAAGGCAATAAGCCAAGTACCTACTTAAATAAAATTGAATTTTGATGTTTCTTGCTCACATTTATCAGTCTTATTACCAGCTACTTATGACAGTTTGTAATAAAAATCATTTTCACAGATGTCCTTTGTTTAAACATCCAACGTAAGATTTTTTATTCAGCTTAATTTAATTACATAATTTACCAGGCTTCGTAGTCTCTTTGTCAGCAAATGCTCAGAATACTATGATCTCTTTAAAAAATAATTAATCTACGTCTTAGAATTCCACTCACACAATAAACATAAATAGCAACTAGCAACGCCGACATAAAAATTGCCAAGCTACAAAAAAAAAATGAAACACACGAAGGTGTTGCCAGCACAATGCACATAGCGTCACTAAGTAGCGTAATTAGTTCAGTCATGCGTTGACCGCCAACGACAGCGGACGTCCGTGCCCGCGCCTCTCAAGTGTTCACACTCGTCTGTAGTTGTTTATTGTTGGTATGTTTTATGTCACAGCTCGAGTTTTATTATGAGCATAAAATGATTTATTGTAGCATTATGGTGTAATATTTTTTCTGGTAAAACTGGCGGGTTTTTCTTCTAACGAGATCGAAATTGTGGGAAGAAAGAGAGATTGTTTAAAATAAATTCCGAATAAAACTAAGTTATTTTCAAACAATATTATTTTTGCTGTTTTACTGAGCCTTATTATACTATGAGCTTTCAGACAAAAACAAAAATAAGGTAATAGAACCGCTATTGTAGAATACACAAAACCTCTTCTGAATATTTAGCCTTTCTATCAAAACCTTCATTGTTTATCGCAAGAAATACCCTCTAATTTTGTTTCATCTCATAGCCACAACTATCTTATATAATAACGAAATACGACTATTATTAATAACAGGAGGATGTTCTTATCTCCAATAGAATAATACAAAATTGTACACATAATGTGCGTCTATTGTCAATCAAAGCGATATTGGATCGCGACTGTCGATATTTGGTTGAGTATGTGTACTGATGGTGAGAATAGTGTTACAGAATTAATACAGGAGATTTATTTTTGGCTTGGACCGTTATGAACGATATCCAAGGGCCGTATTACGAAGTAATAATGCTATCATGATTTTAGTGCGAAAAAGGGATGGTGCTAACGTGCTTTCCGAGGCACGGAGGGATATCGGTATGTAAAGATGGTCACCCATTCACAGACCAACCGCGGCAAGCGTAGCTTAACCTGATCGATCGACCTGTGCGGCTGTTATTATTTAGCCACGGGCCCCTCGCTAGCCCCTAGCTTTTACTGGGTAATAGCTTGATGTGTAGTCGTGCGTACTAAGTAATAATCATAAAGTAGTGGAATATATTTTAGTAGTTTAAGTAGTAGGTTTTTTCCTCAACTTAACGCGGGTGAAACCGCGGGGCACTGGTAGTAATTTAATATAATGTTTTAATGTTAAATTCACTCACATTAACGATATAGTTACGTTACGATATGTCAAAATGTTCCTACTAGGCTGAATAAACATACTTTCAACCGTTCTGAAGTACGATATTGAACAAGAAACCTTTAATTAAAAACAAATCCACACTACTAAATTCCTTTGTATTTCAACTACCCTTTCGCATCCAATAAACAATTTTCTATCTAAAACACAAAACCACATTCGCCACAACAGTACACAACCCGTTCAAACAATCAATATTCAATGACTGTCATACCCTTTCATTATCAAAGGCAATTCTGTCCAACCATTCTCATTGTACTGTTTACACATGAACACAGGTTTATTTGTTTACTTGTATAGACGTCAGCTGACAGCGTGGCATATGTTCTTTTTTGTAGGTTATGAATGGGACAATGTTGTCCTATAGATGAATGGGTGCTAAGTTTGCTGAGTCCGCCATTAATTTTGTCAATCGACAACATTCATTGTATTTTTACGTCGTTGAGTAGACATTTTTGTTTTCTTCAAAATGATTCTGATTGTGATTGATAGTGACGTATTTAGGGTGCTGGCTGAACTGTAAAAATGAAAGGCATTGCGATCGATGGCCATTGTATGTGTGATATGCAATTACTCCATTGATTTGTGATATTAATTAACGGCATGATTATCACCATGTAGATATTTTGTCCAAATTTATTGACATTGTACTGTTTACACATGAACACAAATTTACTTGTATAGTTGTATATACGTCAGTTGACGGTGTGACGTATGTTTTTTTTTTTGTAGGTTGTGAATGAAAGAAAGAAAGAAAGAAAAATAGGTTTATTTGTCACAGAAACACGTGCAAACAAAAAGATAAAATAATGGGACAATGTTATTCTATAGATGTATGGGATTTACGTTTGTTTAGTGGTTTTGTTGAAAAAGTAGCTACCTACTGCGTTAAAGACGTATTGCGCTGTTTATTGCAAATTGTGGACGCAGATTTTTGAAGTGGAACTTGGGCAGCGATTCGATAATCGGACGAGAATTGAGAGTGAAATTTTAAGGACGCATCACGTTTGGGTACATTTCGTTACATGAGCCAGAAGAAAGATATAACTCTCTTTGTTTCTCACTCTAAATCTCTTTAATTCTTTATTTTTAAGGATGTTTCATTTCTAGCACCCGTTTTTTTTTCGGCGTAATTTTTAACCCCTTAATTAACTTTTTTTATTTTTTTTATTGCAGCCTACCTACACACACTTTGTCAACATTTCAAGTAGATACCTATTACTGTTCAAAATATACAGCCCTGTGACAGACGGATGACAGACAGACAGTGAATTCATAGTAATAAGGTCACGTTGGCGCCAATTGGATACGGAACCCTAAAAATTCAAAATGGCCGCATTGCTTACTCTGTGTAATGTTATTCCATATTACGTTTATTCCCTTCATATTTGTATTATAAAGGTGCTAAATTGTACAATACGCTGGTGACAATTCAAAATGGTTCATTTTCAAACGAAATTGGTTTTCGTTGCTGTAAACGGTTACTGGAACGCACGGCTTTGTTTCTGTTCTAAATTGACCATCACATCAATTTGAGTTTGTAGGTGGAATGGGCGAGTAGAAGTACCTACGAAATTGCTTGGTCGACTCAGAAAATCTGACGATAATTTTGCACTGTTGATACTTGTACTGTTATTTATATCTGAAGATATTCTAGAGATACAAAAAAAAATCGAGAATTTCTTCATAGCATTTTCGATTAGATTCCATTCCAATATTATAAAGCCGGTTTTGTTTTCTGCAAAGCTGTATTACATAGCATAGGATCTACTAAGAAATAAAAACAATTCACTCAGTTACTACACAGACTCTAAGCTGATGAAACAGTATTCTTACCAACCCACAAAAATACTTTCATGAACTCCTAAGAAAATTCTCTATTACGTAAGAAAAAGAAACTTAATCCGAAAATACTCCTTTGTATTCCATACTACATATACAGGGTGTCCCTGGAAGTATGGATCAAATCAAATAGGGGCGTGGGCAAAGTCATTTCCAAAGTTTTTGATCCTGAGAATGTTGGTGAATTTTTTTACGGTTCAAAAGTTATGACCAACTTTTGTTATTTTCAATCACTTTGCATAGTGCTCAAAGAACAAAATCATAAAAAAAAAACTACCAGGAACTGTCAATTTAAGTTTTTTAGACCGCCCTGATAGTTTTTTTTAATGTTTATTTTTCTTTGTGCTCTATGCGAAACGATTGAAAAAAATTGGTCACAAGTTTAGAACCGTAAAATAATTCTCAATCATCAATCATTCTCAGGACCAAAAAGTTTGGAAATGACCTGGCCCACGCCCCTATTCGATTTGATCCATAATTCCAGGGACACCCTGTATATCAGTCAACCACTAACGTTTAATTGTGTGAATACAATAAAGTGTCACGAAGATATGTTACACTTTGTCGTTTATTCCAATCAGTGTCGGTAAGAATTCACACTCATTTTTTCTATCCAACTTAAGCCCAATGGCCCATGATACACTCTCCGTTTGAAAACCGTTCGTGCAAATTTCATATCTCAGGATAATATTCTGATCTCTTTCATGCCACCGTCCGAAGGTTTTATCTCGTTTATAAAACGGTATAAGCCCGAAATAATGCCGAGACCTCTTCTGCGATAGAAATATACGGTGACTAGGTTTTGCTGGATGCTAGTGGCAAATATAAGAGAAAGTAAAATGCATACAGCTGGGAAATAACATAGTTTACGCATTCAAATAATGTCTGACCCCCTTACTAATAAACTTATTACGTCAGATGAATAGATACACACCGATTTCTCTCTTTCATTCGTCAGTAATTTGACTTTCAAAAGAATAAGACAAAGCATTGTGTTGTCAAACTATACGGACGCTGTACAAAGTTTATTAGTAGGGGGGCAACTCTATAAATCTAATAGTAAAGTACACTTCTGTTCACTCTCTCACCTCTATTCTACTTAATATTATACATTCAAAACCACCTTTACACTGTCTTAAACTATTTTGAAGTTTATAATATTGACAAGCGAATTCAGTAATTATTTCAAGTAAACTACCAGACCAACACCTCGCCATGAAACTGTTTAAATACTAGCATTAATTTCGGTAACCGCATTTTAAGGCTTATCGCTAAGGTGCAAAACTTAGATAAGTAAATTTTCTGTGACCACACTTTTATCGATCGTTGACTCTCTATTATAAAGTTTTACTTTAAGAATTTCCTAGTATATTTATAGGAAGCTGTTACTTCCATAAAAAAACACTTCGTACTACGTGCCCACCCCAACTACTTTCCCGTATCCCTCACTTATTGCTCCAAGTCAGCGCGTTGTGGAAATTTGCGTACGTGGCTTTTTGGGACTTTTTGTGATGTAAGTATCCTTATGGGGTTTTGTCGATACCTTTTGTTACCAAGCTGTGACTCATGTCGCAGCTTGTGTTGTTTTTATGGTGTTGCATATAGAATTTGACCCCAAGGGTTGGTATGGAAAAAGCTGTGATTATCATTTAGATAGTGTTATGAATTCAAATTGAAACCGTTTTGTTTTTGTGGAGATTCTAAACAATGAATAAACGTTTCCGTATTGACCAGGGGAGGCTTTTGGTTAGCCATTGAATGTGTATGGGATCGTTTGATAGTATCACAAAATCTTGATCACTATTTAGATATTTCACTCGTATTGTGGCAAGGGGTATTTTGATTTTTTCTTACAATTGAACTCAGTTTTGTTTGGTAAAAATATTTTTATTAGGACGTATTCCTATAAAAATAAATATATATATATAACAGAGTTTCCTGGTCCACTAAAATCTGTCATTTGTCTATAGTAGATCTATATTTTCAAGAGCTAACTAGGTACTTTTTCATTGATTACTTTTTTAACTCAACAAATCACAATACTCCTTTTATCAACTCAACAGTTCCATTATAAACTAAGTAGGTAATCTTCCTCAGCTTCATCTTAATTTAATCTACATCAAACAGCCTCTTCGGAGTTTATCTTAATTGATTCATAACGTTAGAGACATTATAAATGTCAGGCGGAGGGGAAAGTAAATAGTACGATATCGCTCCCCCCAGCCTTGGAGATTACCGGCAGAGTTGGTTGGATTCTTTTGTAGGGTTGGCTGTGTGAAAAAAATTGGTTTTTTCCCTTTTTATTATAAGTATTTTACGTCCACAAACACTTAGTATTGTGTTGTTTTTGGGTAGTCATCTGCCTAGCATTTTCCTAACTTTGTTGAGGTCGCCATTCAGTGAAAGAAAGAAAGAAAATATATTTATTTACGGTAAACATGACGCAAAGAAAGAACACGAAAAACAACAAGTTCGGGGAATATAAGCCCGAAATCCACGCAAAACGGCCATCGATCGCTCAACTTGCTACGACCCAATAACTATACAACCTTTTCTCTTTGTTACGACCCTATGGGAGACTGAGCCCCAGCACTAGTTTTCAGCAACACCCGCCGTTGAAGTGATGACGTCAACCAGTGCAGCATGCGATAAGTGGTGTTTTTGAGTAGTATTGAAGTCAAATACATTCGAAGTTACAAGAAACAGTTCACTACACTTATTGTGTACCTAAGTTAATACCAATATTTAATGAAGCATTATAATGGAGACTTCCGATGTAGTTCACGTTAGAATTAACTAGAGTAATTGAAAAAAAAAAAACAATTTTACAAAAAAAAAAAACAACTGACTTCCAAAAAAGACACTACAAAGTGAAAAATAACTTTACTTTTTTTTCTTGGTTTGCCATTGTTAAGAAAAAGAAACTTAATCCGAAAATACTCCTTTGTATTCCATACTACATATACAGGGTGTCCCTGGAAGTATGGATCAAATCAAATAGGGGCGTGGGCAAAGTCATTTCCAAAGTTTTTGATCCTGAGAATGTTGGTGAATTTTTTTACGGTTCAAAAGTTATGACCAACTTTTGTTATTTTCAATCACTTTGCATAGTGCTCAAAGAACAAAATCATAAAAAAAAAACTACCAGGAACTGTCAATTTAAGTTTTTTAGACCGCCCTGATAGTTTTTTTTAATGTTTATTTTTCTTTGTGCTCTATGCGAAACGATTGAAAAAAATTGGTCACAAGTTTAGAACCGTAAAATAATTCTCAATCATCAATCATTCTCAGGACCAAAAAGTTTGGAAATGACCTGGCCCACGCCCCTATTCGATTTGATCCATAATTCCAGGGACACCCTGTATATCAGTCAACCACTAACGTTTAATTGTGTGAATACAATAAAGTGTCACGAAGATATGTTACACTTTGTCGTTTATTCCAATCAGTGTCGGTAAGAATTCACACTCATTTTTTCTATCCAACTTAAGCCCAATGGCCCATGATACACTCTCCGTTTGAAAACCGTTCGTGCAAATTTCATATCTCAGGATAATATTCTGATCTCTTTCATGCCACCGTCCGAAGGTTTTATCTCGTTTATAAAACGGTATAAGCCCGAAATAATGCCGAGACCTCTTCTGCGATAGAAATATACGGTGACTAGGTTTTGCCGGATGCTAGTGGCAAATATAAGAGAAAGTAAAATGCATACAGCTGGGAAATAACATAGTTTACGCATTCAAATAATGTCTGACCCCCTTACTAATAAACTTATTACGTCAGATGAATAGATACACACCGATTTCTCTCTTTCATTCGTCAGTAATTTGACTTTCAAAAGAATAAGACAAAGCATTGTGTTGTCAAACTATACGGACGCTGTACAAAGTTTATTAGTAGGGGGGCAACTCTATAAATCTAATAGTAAAGTACACTTCTGTTCACTCTCTCACCTCTATTCTACTTAATATTATACATTCAAAACCACCTTTACACTGTCTTAAACTATTTTGAAGTTTATAATATTGACAAGCGAATTCAGTAATTATTTCAAGTAAACTACCAGACCAACACCTCGCCATGAAACTGTTTAAATACTAGCATTAATTTCGGTAACCGCATTTTAAGGCTTATCGCTAAGGTGCAAAACTTAGATAAGTAAATTTTCTGTGACCACACTTTTATCGATCGTTGACTCTCTATTATAAAGTTTTACTTTAAGAATTTCCTAGTATATTTATAGGAAGCTGTTACTTCCATAAAAAAACACTTCGTACTACGTGCCCACCCCAACTACTTTCCCGTATCCCTCACTTATTGCTCCAAGTCAGCGCGTTGTGGAAATTTGCGTACGTGGCTTTTTGGGACTTTTTGTGATGTAAGTATCCTTATGGGGTTTTGTCGATACCTTTTGTTACCAAGCTGTGACTCATGTCGCAGCTTGTGTTGTTTTTATGGTGTTGCATATAGAATTTGACCCCAAGGGTTGGTATGGAAAAAGCTGTGATTATCATTTAGATAGTGTTATGAATTCAAATTGAAACCGTTTTGTTTTTGTGGAGATTCTAAACAATGAATAAACGTTTCCGTATTGACCAGGGGAGGCTTTTGGTTAGCCATTGAATGTGTATGGGATCGTTTGATAGTATCACAAAATCTTGATCACTATTTAGATATTTCACTCGTATTGTGGCAAGGGGTATTTTGATTTTTTCTTACAATTGAACTCAGTTTTGTTTGGTAAAAATATTTTTATTAGGACGTATTCCTATAAAAATAAATATATATATATAACAGAGTTTCCTGGTCCACTAAAATCTGTCATTTGTCTATAGTAGATCTATATTTTCAAGAGCTAACTAGGTACTTTTTCATTGATTACTTTTTTAACTCAACAAATCACAATACTCCTTTTATCAACTCAACAGTTCCATTATAAACTAAGTAGGTAATCTTCCTCAGCTTCATCTTAATTTAATCTACATCAAACAGCCTCTTCGGAGTTTATCTTAATTGATTCATAACGTTAGAGACATTATAAATGTCAGGCGGAGGGGAAAGTAAATAGTACGATATCGCTCCCCCCAGCCTTGGAGATTACCGGCAGAGTTGGTTGGATTCTTTTGTAGGGTTGGCTGTGTGAAAAAAATTGGTTTTTTCCCTTTTTATTATAAGTATTTTACGTCCACAAACACTTAGTATTGTGTTGTTTTTGGGTAGTCATCTGCCTAGCATTTTCCTAACTTTGTTGAGGTCGCCATTCAGTGAAAGAAAGAAAGAAAATATATTTATTTACGGTAAACATGACGCAAAGAAAGAACACGAAAAACAACAAGTTCGGGGAATATAAGCCCGAAATCCACGCAAAACGGCCATCGATCGCTCAACTTGCTACGACCCAATAACTATACAACCTTTTCTCTTTGTTACGACCCTATGGGAGACTGAGCCCCAGCACTAGTTTTCAGCAACACCCGCCGTTGAAGTGATGACGTCAACCAGTGCAGCATGCGATAAGTGGTGTTTTTGAGTAGTATTGAAGTCAAATACATTCGAAGTTACAAGAAACAGTTCACTACACTTATTGTGTACCTAAGTTAATACCAATATTTAATGAAGCATTATAATGGAGACTTCCGATGTAGTTCACGTTAGAATTAACTAGAGTAATTGAAAAAAAAAAAACAATTTTACAAAAAAAAAAAACAACTGACTTCCAAAAAAGACACTACAAAGTGAAAAATAACTTTACTTTTTTTTCTTGGTTTGCCATTGTTATTAAATAAATAAAGTAAGTGGCAAAAATACGTATTATTGAAGCTAACTCAAAACCTACCCAAGCAAAGTTATTAAAATTTATATAGGACTACCCCTGAGGCATGACCTATTCATTACAAAAATCATTTTTGAAATCGATTTACAACTGTCGGAGATATCGTAACAAACATACAGACGAATTGGGAACCTCCTCCTTTTTGAAGTCAGTTAAAAATAAACCCGTTACCTCTAATTAATCTGATGATGTTAATCTGATTGATTACCGTTACCTAATCGGTAACGGTAATCAATCAGATATTGGTTTTGCAGATACTATTTTCACAATACCCGTACAATTACTAATTTTGGTTTTTGTACTTTCTTTTTGCTTGCCGCGGTTGGCCCGTGAAAGGGTTGCCATCTTTACAAACCAAGACCCTTCCGTGCATCGAAAAGCAGACTAAGCCATTGGTCTCGACTGTCATTCGTGGATCTTTGACAGTGATTACGTGTCGTCAGAAGCCCAACAGTCTGGCAACCAGTCTTATTAGAGGTATCGTGTTACCCAGCAACTGGGATGTGGAGGTCACATAGGTAGTTGCCCCATAGAAAATACTGGTATTCAGCTGCATCCGGATAGATTGGAAGTCAACCCCAACATAGTTGGGAAAGGCTAGGCAGGTGATGATGTTTACTTTTTGGCTTCCTCCTATAGTAAAGTGAAGTGTGAAGGGTAAGAGTGAAATGTGGGTGTTTTGGGGGACTGTCTTATGTAATTTTGACGTTCAAAAAGTGTTGATTCTCAGCCTAATTTGAATAAATGACTTTTGATTTTGATTTTGATTTTAAACTAGCTGCGTCCCGCGGTTTTACCTGCATAAGTGTCGATTCCGCGGGAATATCAGGATAAAAAGTAGCTTATTTGTTAACTCAGGGTATCAGCTACCTCCATACAAAATTTTATCAAAATTGCTCCAGCCGTTTAAGCGTGAAGAAGTAACAAACATATAAACATACTCACTTACAAACTTTCGCTTATAAAATATTAGCGTGATTTACTTTTGGTAAGTTTCTCATTTAATATGGGTATTATTATTATGGCTATGTTGTTAAACTTTGCAGTGCACCATTTGTTTGTTTCGTAATTCATGTATAACTTTGTCAACCCTACACCCATCCAAATTTATTTACAATTTTCCTTATGAAATACTTTGAAGTGTTTCAACAAAATTTATAGCGGGACTTTCCCAAGTAATTCTGAGTTTCGGCGACTTTATGAAGTTTGAACTCGCTGCGTTTGCTCCCAAACGGGGGTTTGATACGTTCCGATGTGATGTTTAAACTCTTTAAGTGGCCATACAGTGGTCAGACTTTCGGGCTACAGACTACCCGTAACGAATGTCAAAGATCCACGAATGACAGCCGGGACCAACGGCTGAACGTGCTTTCTGAGGCACGGGGGGGTCTCGGTATGTAAATATCAGTCTTTTGCCAAGTATATCTTCCAAATATACTTGGAAAAGGCTGGTCAATCTACCTCCCTACTTAATAAGAAGGCTAGAATACTCATGAGTTAAGTTCACATAGTTCTTTCTTACGACACCATTTTTGTCTTATACGTATACAATGGTCTGACAATATCTAGAGTAGACATATAACCTCTCCATGTGCACAAAATACTCCCCAAGTAATACTTCACAACAACAAGCTTCATAAATACAGATTTTATTTTACTGCCCTCCGGATAGTTGTAATAAAATACCGTGGTCACAAAACAGACATTTACAGAAGACTAGCCATACAACGAGTGGAAACAGATGCATACAAAATAGAACTGGAATAGATAGAACTGGATAGATGGGCTGCGAATATATCGCAGCCGATCTATCCCGTAAAATACATTCTCACAGTGAAAACTTAGGGGTGAGGAGGGGGAGGGGCCCGTGGCTAAATAATAACAGCCACATACGTCGATCGATTAGGTTAAGCTACGCTTGCCGTGGTTGGTCTGTGGATGGGTGACCATCTTTATATACCGAGACCCCTTCGTGCCTCAGAAATAACGCTAAGCCGTAGGTCCCGGCAGTCGTTACGGGTAGTTAGAAGCCCGAAAGTCTGACAACCAGTCTTACCAAGGGGTATCGTATTACCCAGTAACTGGGTTGCAGAGGTCAGATAGGCAGTCGCTCTATGTAAAATACTGGTATTCAGATGCATCCGGTTAGACTAGAAGCCGACCCCAACATAGTTGGGAAAAGGCGCTTGATGTTCGTTGATAGCTCACCTCAAGCTCACTTTACCTGAGTTTCCACGGAAAGATTTTTACAGATTAGACCGGCAAAAGTGGTAAATACTCGTAATCACCCCATCGCCATTTTGATTTTTCTTCAAAGTTGCGGTGCAGGATGAAACTACCATAGATATGGATTGTAAAACAAACAAAAAAAAAAAAATTAAGGATAATATGGTGTTGCAAAGAGGTGCGTTGCCGAGAAAAATATTTGACCATAGAATGACTATACCAGCTTCTATAGAAAAAAAGTTCAAACGCCTCGTGACGATTTTCGGTACGGCATGGCATTGTTTTCGATCGGCGCGCGTCTACAGAATGTGTGAGTGCGACTGTTTTCAGTCATTTTATTGAGCTGACCTTCTGCACGATTTTGTTTTGTGACATAAAGGACTGAACAAGACACTAAAGTTAGACATTCAAGCTTTTGTTATAGTATTAATAACTGTTTTATATTTTGTTATTTTGATCTTTAGGATTGTGTGTACATTAAAAACCGCAAACAAAAATATGTTCGTAACTGCACTGTAATAAATAATAAAGGTATAATTGTTATTTTTTTGTGTAATGGGACTGTCATACACGTTTCGATTTTATAAGTCCATAATTACCTAAATAAAGAAAACATAAAATAATCTAACTCCAGTTTTTCTATTAAACAGGGTCAAATTAAATTAGCTAGCGAAACTCCGCTTTTTTGTGGGGTCATCGACCGCAGCTAGAGTAGTCACTTGAAATATCAGTAAAAAAAATCTGGTTTTTTTGTGTAAACTTCAGAGACGTGACGGGCTTCGATATCGAAACACGATATGACAAAAGGAAACAGATTTTCTCAACTTAAATTTCAAGTATCAAAACTATTAGTAGCGGTCGTTGACCCCCAAAAAAGAACATCAAATAATTTTATATTATCATAAGTATTTAGATATCAATACCCAACACGTCTGCAAAATTTCGATAGCTAATTTAATTTGACCTTTTAAATTTATTCCTATATTTTCTTTATGAACCAATCGAACACATCGTGACATCGAAAATCATACTCAGTTTGCATGCATCCCAAGTTTCAATGGCGTATTAGCACCATTATCACAAAAATTCTGTACTAATCATAAAATTTTCAAATGGCCGCGGCTCCGTCTCGATAAGAGGAGGATGAAGAGGGTTTGTCCATGATCTGGGTATAAATCCACACATTCGTTTTATTGGGTCGAAAGAAGGTATCTCGTGTTACACCCTGGTACCGATATAAAAATACCGTTAACCCACTATTGTTATCAATATACCGCGAACAGGATATTTTAAGTAAATTTTTATGTGGCTATTTTGTTAGCTAGTAAAATGGGTTATGAATATTTTTTCCAGTTCACTAGTTTATTCTGAAAAGCGTTTTAAGCCATATAAATATCAGATGGTAGACAAGAGAAGATTTCCCGGGCCCTTTCCGGGGCCCGTGGCTAAATAATAACAGCCGCACAGGTCGATCGATCAGGTTAAGCTACGCTTGCTGCGGTTGGTTTGTAGATGGGTGACCATATTTAGATACCGAGACCCCTCCGTGTCTCGGAAAGCACGTAAAGCCGTTGTTCCCGGCTGTCATTCGTGAATCTTTGACAGTTGTTACGGGTAGTCAGAAGCCCGAAAATCTGACAACCAGTCTTACCAAGGGGTATCGTATTACCCAGTAACTGGTTTTTGGAGGTCAGATAGACATAACGTAATCAGCCTATAATGTTCCCAGTGCTGGGACACAGGCCTCCTCTCTGTGAGAGGGAGTGTGCCGTAATCCACCACACGGGCCCAGTACGGATTGGTAGATGTCACATGTATTCGAATTTTTGGTTCTAGGACATGCCGGTTTCCTCACAATGTTTTCCTTCACCGTTTTAAGAGCAATGGTAATGAAATAATTTACACAAAGTAAAGCGCCTGACGGGGTTCGAACCTACGACCTACAACTCGTAAGTCGCGGCCGTTACCACTGGGCCACCACTGCTCTCATAGATAGACAGTCGCTCCACGTAAAATACTGGTATTCAGTTGCATCCGGTTAGACTGGAAGCCGACCCCAACATAGTTGGGAAAAGGCTAGGCAGATGATGATGAAACAAGAGAAGACATCCAACATGAAAATCATTTTTTTTCCAAAGAGTATTCTCATTGTCCAAGTCGTTGATTGATTAAGTTGATATACAGTTTCATGCGATTTCTAACCGACTTCATTAATCGACTTCAAAAAAGGAAGTTCTTTATTCGACCCGAATGTACACACATCAAAAGTGTCTAGGGATCAACATATATTCTTGCAATAACTTTTCTCCTGATTGATATTAATTAAAATTTTCTTTAAGGATTCATCAAATAAAGTGTTTTCGTTTGTCACAGTAACGATAAACCAAGTCACCTTTGCATTAATAAAGAAATTTGCCATTTTCCTAATAAAGGGATTTTTGACATTTGAACCACTAACACAAAAGTTCGAAAAAAAGACTGAAATAACAGTTTTCTCTAAAATTTTATTGGGTAACTTAAACAATTAATAATCCGTGTTTCTACCGCGAACACTAACAACACAAGAACATCGGTTTGGCATACTCAAAATGAGTTCATCCAAATCACGCTGTGGAATGGCCGCCCATGTTCGTTGCAACAACAAAAAAAGGTCTTCTTGCGACTGGATACCCTCCATATTCGGCAGAGCTCTTCTCTGTAGCATATCCCATGCATGCTCAATCGGGTTCAAGTCTGGCGACTGAGCAGGCCAGGGCAGGACATTGATGTTAGCTGCGGCGAGAGTCTGTCTTACAACTCTTGCGGTGTGCGGTCGTGCATTATCATGCATTAACTGAAATAAGGGACCGATTTGCACTTGTAGAGGAACGATGACGTCTGATACAATCGTCTCAGCATAAATTTGAGCGTTGAGGTTGCCTCTGATCCAAATCAACTCAGTTCTTCCGCCGATCCAAATACCCGCCCATACCATGATGGTTCCACCACTATAAGGATGGACTTCCTGGCAGGATTTTAATCGCTGTTGGCGTCCAGGGGTTCTCCAGTATCGTATACGTCTTGTATCCGGTCTCATACCAAAACGAGACTCATCAGAAAAGCACACGAAACGCCATTGTTCTTCTGCCCAATTTCTGTGTTCAAGAGCCCATTGATATCGAATCCTACGATTGTGCATTGCTATAGGTGGTACCCGTAGCGGTCTTCGGGAATGAAGGTTCACTTCATGCAAGCGGTTTCTGACTGTTTGGTCGCTAATTAAGTTCCCTGAAGAGTGATGAAGCCTCACGGCTAACATCATGGCGGTTATTGTTGGAGCTCTTCGAGTTAAGATTTGAATGTATCGGTCCTGTCTCCGTGTGGTGCAGCGATACCGTCCTCCATGGCGCTCAGCCACGGTACCAGTGCTTCGGTAACGTGTCCAAAGTCGACTGATAACACTCTGACTTGTATTCAGAGCTAAAGCCACAGTACGTTGCCGGGAACCAGCTTCTATCATTCCCACGGCTCTGAGCATTTCTTCCCTGCTTAAATGACGTTGCCGCTCCATAATAACGTTGGTTTTAATCAGTAGTAGGGAAACAGTAGCACTAATAATGTCTTCAATGCGTTGTATGTTTTTATAGGGAAAATATTGACAGCTGATTTTCATCTTTTACTCGAATTTGATTCACAGTTCCTGATTCAGATTATGAAATGCACCAAAAAGGATCCATATAAATTTATAAAATCATAAATTTATTACAAAGCCACATCTCAATCTCAAGAAATCCGCATAAAAATGCTTGATCTCTAGACACTTTTGATGTGTGTATGTATGTTCGCGATTTTCTCAAAAACTAAGGAACTAATTTTGATAATTTTTCATTGTGATCTACATACTTTCAGGAAGGTTTCAGTATATAATACTTTAGGTAGGTAATTATTCTTATGTATGAAGTTATATACGTAAATGTACTGCATCTCCGACATTTCTATGCGAATTTTGATGATTCTTCAAGTCGGTGTCTTCAATGCTTCAATGCACTAGTGCTAATTGAATTTTTGTGGGGTATGTACAACTAAAAAGTGATAAATAAAAACGTTTTTAAGTACACAAAAAAAAACGACCGACTTCCAAAAAAACAACACAACAAAGTAAAAAAAAAACTTTAATTTCGGAAGTCGGTGTCGTTGGTTCCGCATTTTCGTTTTTTGACACCGACTTCCGAAATGAAAGTTATTTTTCACTTTGTTGTGTTTTTTTTGGAAGTTAGCTGTTTTTTTTTTTTTTTTTTTGTAAACAAGTTTTCAGAAAGTCACATTCTGCGAAGCAAAATTATTAAGAGGGTGCATTCTGAAAATTGGCAACGTAATAATGTCCTCCAGACGCGTATTTCGGCCATGGCGGCTAATCTCAACGGAGACTAGCCTTCGGCGCGAGAGATACTTTATAAGTACAGCAAAGATGTGTGCTAAGACACAGGTGCACTCTCTTTTCCTTCACTCTCATAGTCCAATGGGACGGCACGCAATCCGACGCAACCGGAGAAAAATAAGGCGTAGTAAAATGAAGAATTAATACTGAAAGACTGAATATATCGATTTAAACTGTTACTTGCAACACTAAATATTTGTGTTATTGTTGCAATTCATCATTAATATTATATTTTAGGGCCGAACAGAGTCGTGAAAAATTAAACAATATATCAAAACGTTTGACATCCATTTGCGACGTTGCCAAGTGTAAGTTAAAAAAACTTGTGTTGGTTTTCTCATTATTTTATTGTGAAGTATCACTGCAATAAAAACTTCCACATTTTCTCAGAGCCATTGAAAGAACTCAATTTGCAACATTTGAATAACAAACTATTACCTATTACTCAAACTCCTGAATTCATTAATTCTTATTGTTATTTTATTCCCCGGCATTTAAATACTTTGCGAAAGTTTCCAAAGAAACAATGGATATAATAATAAAGACAGACTACAAAAACAAAGTTCCACGATAGTTCTGTAGCTCTATTAATGTTATGGTTAAGTAATAGTTAAGTTAATAAGTGATCATTCTTATCTTCTTTTGATGTTGATTAAGAAGTCAGAGGGTATAGTGAGAATGGATCTTATTGGCCGTACTTCTATAAGTTAATTAATAAATTAATGGCATTTGTTGTGATCTAACAGAATAAGATTGTTGGGAACCGGGATGATTTATTTTCGTGTAGCGTAGTGAAGGAAAAGTAGGCTTTTTTTAAACGTACAGATGCCAGCACATTAAGCTACCCGAAGCTGTAACATTTTCCTAATTTTATTTATTTATTTATTCAGTAGTATACATATAGTTTATACACCAAAATCATCGACTACATAAATTAACTTTGAACCATATAGGTACTTCACTACATATATATAGTATAAAACAAAGTCGCTTTCTCTGTCCCTTTGAACGCTTAGATCTTTAAAACTACGCAACGGATTTTGATGCGGTTTTTTTAATAGATAGAGTGATTCAAGAGAAAGGTTTATATATATATATAATACATGCATGCATGTGATGTCGTAAATAAACACATTTTTTTGCGCTTACTTTTCAAACGCTGGCTGAACTCTACGAGATAGGTCAAAATAATGTACTACAGTATTGTACACCTTAAAAAGGTCTACAAAAAAGTCCGAGATTGTATATGCCTATCTCTTAGGGATAACCCACAATAATCATTTTTTATCCTTTACTTTTTACGAGAAATAATGACTTATTTACGAAGCGATTTTAAGCAATACAGCATTAATCCTTATCCAATTAAGTACCTTAAATACATTGTGCATTTAATATAGATAAATATGGCCCTTTACAACATGTAATTTAAATGAATATTTTCGAAAATATTACAGATTTAAAATGCAGGGGCATAGCAGTTGCTGCGGTACCGGCCGCGGCGGCGCGTGCTGGCATTCTTGAAATCCCTGTACTTAGTATCAGTATTGCACCCGTGCGAAGCCGGGGCGGGTCGCTAGTTAGCGATAAAGTTGAAAATCTATTATAGAAATTTGACACATTGTAGTAGCTTGATGTGCTGGCATCTGTACCTACATAAACACCAGAGAGAGGCATCATAATTATATCAAGTACCTACAGTAGGCAATATTTATCTTCTCCCAAATCATTTTCAAAATAAAAGGTTGAAAAAAATAAGGCCTCTTTACAAGAATAACTAAGTGCTTGTTTTGTCCCTCTGCGATACACTAACAATAGCATCTGTGTAGACGATCATTAGAAGGGACGTGTCCAACAAAAAGTAAAGCAAAAAGAATTCAGTGTGAGTTTCAGAACTAACGATCTATTGGACTTCTAACATTTCGTGTGAAGTGTTAATTTGTAGCGCCAGAGAGAAAAAATATGACGCCACGAAATTGTTCGGAGTAGAAAGTGACTATTTTTACCTTTTAAAACTTTCGCTGCAAATTACAGTCTTGGTCTCTAGAATTAACTTTAATCGTAGGTAAAATCAAAATGTTTTATTTTACCTAAACCTACATGGGCACAAAATATGAAACGTCAGAAGCTAGGTGTCCTTAAGATAAAATGTTTACAAAAATAATAATAATAATATTTATAATACAAGTAACACATACAAATAACTCACAAACTCACAACATCATCATCAAAATTCATGATATCATGATAAAATAAAATAACAAGAAAAAAAAAATTAAGATTAGAAATAGAAATCATTTAAATATTACTATTTTTACTTACTAAAAAAAAAATATTCAATGTCAACTTAAATAAATAGGAATAATAAATACTTTGTCATATAAAAATAATGTCCTCATTCATAAAACAGTAATTTCAGTCGGCTCTAATAACATAACATAAGTTGACACGAGAAAACGTATGATCATCATATTACAGGTCATCAACCGAGTAGAGACACTTATCTATTAGGAATGCTTGAAGCTTTGTCTTAAAAGCAGATGTATAAATCAAGATTTTTAAGTGTAGTGGTAACTTATTGAATAATTGCACTGCTTGATATTGTGAACTGTGCTTCACAATATTGAAGTGAGGATTTATCTTATTTCTTAATTCCTTTCTACGTAAGGACAGTATGGTAGTGATATTATGGCTATATACGGCGACTGATAATTAGTGACCGATACTTAAACACGTGTTTGTACTCATGATAACAAACAACTTTTACTATGGGACCAAACCTGAAATTGTGAAAAAAAATCTGCTGTTCAGTCATTTATGTTCGCCTAACTGGTCAAAATGTAGGTACTGAACAGCAAATTTTTTTTTCGCAAATTCAGGTTTGGTCCCATAGTAAAAGTTGTTTGTTATCATGAGTAAAATCACGTGTTTAAGTATCGGTCACTAATTACCAGTCACCCTATATAAGTTTTGTATATTTTGAAATATATTCGTAAATAAGTCCTTTGCATATCGAGGTCCCTACATGCCTCAGAAAGCACGTTAAGCCATTGCTCGCCATTCGTAGATCGTTGACGGTCGTTACGGGTAGTCAGAATCCCAAAAGTTTGACAGCCAGTCTTACCAAGCGGCATCGTGCTATCCAGAAACTGGATTGTGAAAGATAGTTGGTCTATGTAAAATACTGGGGGCCGATTCTACTAACAAAATTGTTCAAAAATCGCATTGGAACCACAGCTGAATCACGGCTGTTAAGCGTTTTCATATTCTACTAATGAACAACGGTTCAACTGCGGTTACATTTTAGTTTAAGCCAACGATCGATCGAAATAATTTCAAAATTATATTCTGCTAACAAAATCGAACATGAGCGTGACGTTTAGTCACTTTCTACTGTTATTTTGACACTTGTTAGAATCGAATGGTCTAAATATAATTTTGTATTCGAAAATACTTTCGGTGACATTTAGGTAACATTTTTAGGTTCAATTTTTTTTTCTTGGGTATTATTAAACATACTATTTGGCATGTTGGTAACACAGTTTACCCGCTGTTACGTTCCCGCTACCATTCAGTTGCGATTCAGTATAGGTTTAGTTTCCAGCTTGCATAGGAAATAGTAGAATGACTTTATAAGTAACTATCGAACGGCGATCGAAATCGAACTGTTATTAAAACACAATTGAACGTGTAACGTTGCAAATTAGTAGAATCGCCCCCCTGGTATTAAACTGCATCCGGTTAGACTGGAAGCCGATTCCAGCATGGTGGTCAAAGGCTTGGTAGATTTTTAATTTTTTTATTATTATTTTTTACTAGTAGCGCCCCGCAGCTTCACCCGCATAAGTGTCGATCCCGTAGGAATATCGGAATAAAAATTATCCTATGTCCTTTTCTGGAACTCAAACTATCTTTATACCAAATTTCATCTAAATCGGTTCAGCGGTTTAAGCGTGAAGTTGAAGAGGTAACAGACAGACATACACACTTTCGTATTTATAATTTAGTATGGATTATTAGTTCACAAATTGGGCAATACAAATTTGTCTTACATACTCGTACTAGGCAATTTTCGTTAAAAGTCCTTGAAATAAAACTTAGTCACGTCTAGGAAGATTACAATTACGACGTACCCTCACTAACACGCAAACCCTTTATGTTACACCCACTATACAAATCAACAACACATGTACCCAGGCTTCAGTATAACCGAAAAGCAGTTAAGTTTTACTGTTACAGCCGTCCCCACAATTGATCGCCGCGTTACGGAGCATCACCGAGTCGGTTCACGGAGCATTTGCATTACTTTCTGGCAGAAAGAGCTGAACGAAGCTATTGTTAGTGTTATTTTTTTGTTACTTTAAGATAAAAACAGGTGGAAAAATGAAGTTAAAAGGTGTTTTTTTGCTAGTAAGGCCTTTTGTTCGCGGCACGGCTTCTTTACGGTACGGCGCATAAACCGGGCTGTAGAAAAGACAAATAAGCTTCCTTATTGATTAATACAACACTGACGAAACGTACACACAGTGTAAGAACCACAGCGTAGAAAAAACGTGTCCAAAATCAAGTAATTTATTTATATTAGGCTGAGAGTCAGCACTTTTCAACCATCAAAATTATATACAAGGTGTCATTTAAATGGTGTCGGACTTGAAAGAGGCCATTATACTCTTCGTTACGAACAGCTTTTACTATGGGACCAAACCTGAAATCGCGAAAAAAAATCAGCTATTCCCTACATTTTGACGAGTTATGCGAACATAAATGTAGGGAAAAACTGATTTTATTTTCGCAATTTCAGGTTTGGTCCCATAGTAAAAGTTGTTCGTAATGATGAGTAAAATGGCCTCTTTTCAGGTCCGACACCATTTAAATGACAACTTGTATAAATAAGACAGCCCCCCGAAATGCGCGACCACTACTTCCTAGAGCTTTCGCTTGAAAGAAGAAGAGGCGTAACAAACTCCCAAACAGCACAGCTGTCAGTTCAGTTAGAAAAAGTCCGTCAACAAACTTCCATAGTGAACCATACAAAACTTATATGTACAGACGCCATCACATCAAGCTAGCCGAAACTCTAAAATTTTCCCAATCAACCTTGAACCTTACGCTGTAGCAATAAATTTGAATATCTATTAAAGTAATTTGACAGATGGTAATAGCTTGATGCGCTGGCGTCTGTACAAAGGACTTTGAAGTGCTTCCAATGTAACAACATTTCCATGTTGTAAACTCAATCATCCGTTATTGCACTGAAGTGCTTCTAAGAATTAATAACGTTGTAAAAATTCTTGAAAAAATTCTAGGAACTCTTGTTTTAAAAAAAAACTGGAGCAAAAATCCTGTTATGAAGCAATGTTATCGTAATGAAAATTCCGGGTTGAATTGAACCCACAATATTAAAGCAAAGATTTTTTTTCCATTAAACTGTTCGCAATATTTACGGTCTTCTGTTCGGATATGGGTATCCGAAACTCACTCCCAGCAACTTTAGGATTAAAGGTATTCAGGTGATGCTATACCACGCGATATATCTTTAGCATTTGCCTACTTATCGCATTTTTGCACTGTAATTTGTTACCATAGCTGTGAAAAATGCAGCCTTTTCGCGCGATTTGTCACTGTAGTCTGTACAAATAAATTACATTGAAGTGTCTGATCGTAATGTCAAAGTTTTTTTCTGAATGTATAATGGAAGTATATACAGTAGTACTTAATAAACAATTTTTAATATTTTTGTCAGTCTGTCTCCTTTGTTCCGGCTAATCTCCTTTTAATTTATATAAAAAAAGAATTAGGAATTTAAATACAATATGCGCGCGAACGAAGTCGCAGGCACAGCTAGTTACAAAAATAAGAAAAGACGTTTCTTTCCATGGTTTAGCCGTAACATAAAATAATAATAATAAAGCCATTAATGTTGAAAATATAAAAAATATATAACATTCCTTAAATATATATTTCCTGCAGTAAGAAACTTATTGTAAATAAGAATTTTGGTTAATAAATTAAAATGATTGGACTAATAAAAGGTCTCACATTTATCATTCCTGACGTTAAATGTTTCAATATTTATTTATTTAATACTTCAAGCACATACATGTACAGATGTGGACTTAATGCCATAGGCATTTCCTACCAGTCATACGCAGAAACCTATTTAAACTATAAATATAATATATACCTAATTACATATTAAGACGCTGAGAACCAATATTGAGCTCCGATGTTTAGGTATTTTTAGCCACGCCCACTATTTCTCCGATATCCTAGCGCCATTCTTAAAAGGATGTGATACAGCGAACTACCAAGGATGAAACAAAGTGACGCGGTCAATAATAATTACCAATGAACCAATAGAGGGCGCTCTTATATATTTATTGTTCTGTATGAAGTGCTAAAATCAAATTAGACAAGGCGATTAAAAAAACAAATGAATATTTTTACCCCTTTTTTTTAAATTATTTTAAGTATTTACACTGATTTTTTAAAACTATTTACACTGAATTAGACGCTGACAAGAACCAAATCGGCTTGTCTCAAACAATTTTTTAGCCAAATCTATACAGTTTGTGACGGCGAAAAAAATATATGTTAATCTTGAACATATTTCTGAGAACCCTGTTGTATTCAAAACAGGTTTTTGAAAAGTTTTCTTGATATAATAAAATGGTAAACTAACCTCTTAAAATGATCTTTTAACAAAAATAGGAGCGTTTTTCCTGAAATAAAACGCATATTAAATTACTTACCTAAATTCGAAGCTTAATTATTTGAGATAGCAACACTGTGATCCCGCTTGTTTCCCTACTCTTTCTACCCTATATATCCGTCTCTTTCGCACATCTCCCCACCCTTCACCTCTCTTTCACCACCTGGTGGGGCTCGTCGCTAACAGCGTTCGAGTCTCTTGCTCATTGCGTTGAAAATCAACAGGCAGAAATTATCATAAGCTTCGAATTTAGGTAAGTAATTTAATATGCGTTTTATTTCAGGAAAAACGCTCCTATTAAATAACTTGACCGTAAATTCGAAGCTTAATTATTTGAGACGTGTTTGTTATCGCCTGGTGGTGAAGAACGCCAATGTGAAGATGATCAAATTTATGCATAGATAGAGTTTATTGTGTATGGAATATAGGTTTTGAAATGTGTATATTCAGTGTATTCAGTAGGTATATTCAGAGGTGAGGGGAGTTTTAATCATTAAAATTAAAATTCATCTTGGAAAATAATAATATTTTTTAATTATTAGTCATAAAATCAGAAAAATAATAATAATTCACAATTATTATCAATGAAATAAAGTCATGTAACAGAGTAAATCAAGCACTTGTAAAAACAAAAATAACGGCCTTCCTTGAGAACTTACATTTTATGGTTTAGAAAAATATTAACTATTTAAATTTCTATACTTTTTAATAATAATAATAATTACAATTCAAACTAATCACTGCAATCAATTAACAGGATCAAATAGATTAACAATAGTACCTGAATTAGAGACGGTTGGCATAACCTGGCGTTTGTAATATTTCATAAAAGTATTTTCAGCTCTCCAGTTACCTCTAGCTAAAATGTTTTCGATTGGGAGATTTTCGGACCAATTTTTGGATGCAACCGCGGACCTAAAACTACCGGGGGTTGCTATTATATTAGCTTCTAATAAAAGAGATCTAATCCAACCTGCTATTACTGCTCGCGAGGCTGGCCTTGCTTGACCTCTAATATTTATAAATAAATTATTGCATGAGGCCATACTTCGTCTATTCTTGAGAATATCAATAGTTTGTTTTATCCAATATACAGGGTCAAGATTCCTGTTATCTGGGTTTTTTGTTAATTTCCAGCCCGATTGCCTATAAGTTGCAGAATCGGTCTTGGATCCAAAAACTGGCCAAAAAACTATATTATCAGTAGACATAATCAAATGTTCTGAATCAACGTTGAGCAGAGTCAGGTCGTGTATTCTTCTGCCAGAACAAAGAAGTAATAATGCAGCTGTATGTCTGGATGTTGCAAAAATATTGTTTGAATCGATTGAACTATTTTTTAAATGAGATACAAGATCATCAATATTCCATATAGAGGGTCTGCTTGCTACCGGTTGTTTGAGAGCAATCGACTTAAGAACATGCTTAACTAAGGTATGAGAACTTAGAAGACCGGCTGAATCCGCATTACACAATGTAGAAACTACAGACTTATACAAAAGGATAGTTTTGAACGAAAGTTTGTCAATTAAAAATAAATCTGCCAAAAACCGTGCTACTACTGAGCCCTCTGGATTAACGGGGTTAATTTTATGCTCTCCCGCCCATTTAAGCCATCGTAACCAAGCAACTTTGTAGGTCTTACGAGTTGAATTCCGCCAGGATGATTGTAATAAACTGATTTGATCAGAATTCCAGTCTAATAGATTTTGATCCCACCCCCACATTTCCATACCTCTAGAGTTATATCTTGGACTTTGGGAGGTGGAAGCCCCGTTGACGTGTCCACTAGGTAATGACTGAGGTTCCGTATGGTGAACGGAGCTGCTATTGCTCGTGCTTTCAGGTCTCCCCTCCAGAACACTCGGTCCCATCGAGGAACTACCAGGAGGAAAATTCCGGAGGCTCGATTGAGATGCGCTAGTACTCTTGGCACGAGACAAGGTGGTGGGAATATCCACGCTAGTCGGAAATTCCAGTCCATTGAAAATGCGTCGTGATGAATTGCCTGTTTGTCGTTCATATCTAACGATACATAGTTGGCAACGACATGTGCTGTTTCTGATGCAAAAAGGTCTATCACAGGGGTCCCAAATTTCCTGAATATCATTTCTGTGCAATGAGGTACCAGGTGCCATTCGACAGCGCTTCGACGCCGAGATAGGCGATCGGCAAGAATATTGAATCTGCCTGGTAAATGAAAAACTTTTAGAACGATGCAATGTTGGTCCAGAATTTTGAATATCTCCTTTGTAATGTTCATCAGAGGCTTTGATATCGTCCCCCCCTCGTTGCGAAGGTAAGCAACTACTGTTTGGTTGTCGGACTGAACTAAGACTGTAGAGCATCGCAGGAGCTGACAATGGCCTTGTAGGACTTTTAAGATGGCCAACATTTCTTTTTGGTTGCAATGCAATAGAGTTTCCTGCTCGTTCCATGATCCTGACAGAGGCCGATTGTCCAACTGTGCGCCCCAGGCTAGATCGGACGCGTCTGTTGTTAGGAAATGACTCGGTGGTGCAATATGAATCGGTGACGAGGTCTGGTAATTTTGTAGCCACCACTTCAGATTTGTCTGTGCTTCTGCTGGCACAGTATGTAGCACCTTTGACGATTTTGGAATTGAATTTAGGAACTCTAGCAAACTCCGATGATTTAGCCTGCCTTTTGGGACTGTAAAACTGGCAAAATTTAGCAGGCCCACTAGGCTTTGGAGTTTCTTTAATCCCACTCTGTTGTCCTTCAGAATTCTTGACAACTTGGTCAAAAGACTGTGATATTTTTCTAATGGAAGCCTTTTTTGATTGAGCCAAGGGTCCCAATGAATACCTAGATATACTAGATTCGTTTGAGGAGTAAGCTCGGATTTTGTAAGGTTTACTTGCCAACCTAGATACTGTAGTCTTTTTATTACCAACTGAACTTGCAATCTGAGGATGTCCATATTCTGATGTGCAATCAAAAAATCGTCCAAATAGACAACGACGCGAATGCCTTCTTGTTCTCGCAAGGTCTGAGCGATCCAATTGGTCAAGGATGCGAAAACCTTTGGAGCTGTGCTCAGTCCGAACGGCAGGCATGTCATTTGGAGTAACTCTCCGTCGTAAATAAGTCGGAGAAAACGTCTTTGGGACTTGGTAATTGCCAAATGAAAGTATGCCTGGGAAAGGTCTATTTTGCAAAGCCAATCCCGAGGTTGGAGAAAATCCGGTATCCGAAAGATGTTTATGAGTTTGAAACGATCTGTAAGAACAAACTTGTTTAGGGCTTTCAAGTTGAAAATTGGCCGAAAGGAACCTTCGCTTTTCGGAACCAAAAAATTGTTGATAGAAAGCTTGGGGATAAATCTGCAATCTCGAGAACACCCTGCATTTTCATTTGATTTACGAGCACCGTCATTTCTGTCGAAATGGGAATAGCGAAGGTACTCTTTTTTAAATTCGGTACAATTAGCGGAGGTCTTTGAAGAAATGGTATTCGATAACCTTTTATTATTTTTATAAGGACTTTCGGAGCTCCCAAGTTCTCCCAATGATGAACAAAACGGGATAGCTGACCGGCTTTGAACTCGGTGCTCCTGTGACTCGAGTCAATACCTTCGGTTTTTAAAATTGTCATTTTTTGAGGCACCGTTGGATGCGCTCTGATTTGTTGTGTTTTTGAAATGGCCATTGACAGACCGGTGTTGGTGTCCAGCTCGTGTTCGAAAGGAACCCCTGGTATTGGATGTCCCCCGTCGACCCGTGTTGTTGTTTCCTAGATATCCCTGAGGATATTGAGAATAGCTACCTCTCGGAGGAGCATTGTGTCTTGGATGTTCAGCTTGCGCATGACAGCATCCAGGTATGTTAGCCTGTGTAGGCTCCTTGTAATACACCGCTCCCTTCGGAAAGCGGTTGTTAGGTATAGATCCTTTAGGGCTTGCTTGGGAGACAAGGCCAGAGTTGTTTGATTTTGGTGGAAAAAATGCTTTCTTAACCCCACCGATTTTTTCGAGAGCAGCCGTGAAGGAGTCGGCATTAAAAAGATGTTGGCATGAAGGCGGAATTTTACGTAAGGTCGTTTTTATAAGAGGGTCTCGTATGAACTTCGTTATGCCGTCACGTCTCATCTGAATTATCTCGGCTCTGTGTCCGCATAATAATTGCAGCAAATCGGATGATACTTTATGTACATCACCATTTAAAAATAACTCAATAATCTTTCCTTGTAAATTTTCAAAGTTCAAATCTTGTTGATCTTTTGCCCACGTCAAAAAACTTTTGATAGTTTCTTGCAGAGCTTCTCTAAATTTCAATAAACAGAAGGTTTGAGCAGCATAGGCCCTATCCACTTGAGCCAACTGTCGCGATGCCTCATAGGCTTTGATTTCGTCGTTAATTTCTAACTCTACGAAACCTGGAGAATGATTATATATTTTTTGTGTTTCGGCATAACGAACTTCACACCAGTGGCTATTATCAAAATGCTGAATACTGTTTAAGGTAGTTAAAAAGTCACTAGGCGCTACAGGAACTGACGGCTCCTTTAATTTAGTCTGAATAGCAAACTCAAAAGAAGATTCTTTTACAGCTTCACTAAAACTACCCACACTTTCTTTATTATCAAAAAATAAATCGCGGCTTTCGTTCAAGTCTATACACGATTCATTACAAAAATCCACAGGACCGGTAGGATTACAAGTATTATTATGTGCAAGTAAATCACGAAGCTCACCTAGTTCCCTGGATAATTTATCGTACCTACTACCCGTACGTCGAGAACGTTTGGATTTTCTATGACGGTGGCGCCTTGCACGTCTTCGTTTGCGGCTTGTCGAGTTACCTGTACTACTCGAGCTCGATGAGGTACTAGAATTACTCGATGAACTGCTAGTCGATCTGTGGCGAGACGTTCTCGGAGCCACTGACGCTTTAGCAGGATTGATTTCAGAAGGCACAGCCTGGTTATTCATCCTAGTACACAATAAATCGAAAGAAATCCGCTATAGAAATAATTCGTCACGCAATCAGAGAATTTTTTTGGGGAATATAATAAAAATCTGAGGGTAGACAAAAAATAAAACCTTCTAATAAAATCATACAAAAGATAAATTAGCAATGATCGCCGACCATTTGCTAGATTATATTATAATGTAGAAACGAACAGTATAACTGTTACCTAGGAATAATAATTGAATAAACACTCACATGTATGATGTTTACAGCTTTTCTGATACGTATTTAAAACTCAAATAGAATTCAGTTATATTCTTTAGGGAAATATGTATAGGTTCGTGATCGAACCCTATGCAGCGGGAAACAGAACGCCAATGAGCAAGAGACTCGAACGCTGTTAGCGACGAGCCCCACCAGGTGGTGAAAGAGAGGTGAAGGGTGGGGAGATGTGCGAAAGAGACGGATATATAGGGTAGAAAGAGTAGGGAAACAAGCGGGATCACAGTGTTGCTATCTCAAATAATTAAGCTTCGAATTTACGGTCAAGTTATTTAATATCTCTATTAATTATCAACGTACATTGGTAAAATTTATAACAATAACGTATCATATTTAAATACAGAACTTGGTTGTTTTTTATTTTTGACTACTCAACCTATTTTTAAGTAATTAATTATTTTTTGGTTTGTATAAAGTTACGAGCGTCGCGTCATCGCGCTTCTCTTTCTTATGTATGCAATCCGACAGTGATCGCATAGATGCGCGGCTAGACTATTTTGTTTTTTGAGAACTTATTTTATTTTGTTCTTTTAGCTACAATAAATTGTAAAAATATTAGCATTAGCACGTAGACATTTGTATAGGTGATTTTATAAGTTGTACAGGTACATATTGTATAAGTTATTTTATAAGTTGTACAGGTACATATAGTTCTAAGTTGTCTAAATATTTTCTGTGTAAAATGGGAAACAAACAAAAATGCCGGAGGCCAGCAAAAAAGCGCTTCTATAATAATAAACAAAAACATCTCATGGAAGTAGTAAAGTAAGTAATTTTTGTAATGTAATATCACAGTATAATTATATACAGTATTGTAACTCGGCCGTATCTTGGACATAAATGCCTACAGCCGCGCGGTACGTAAACATGCGATAGGGCTGCCCGCCTCCAGCATTTGAATTACATTTGCCTACTTTGCGTTTCCATTTAGTTTTGTGATTGTAATATACTTTATTTTATATAAAAAAATAAAATAAGTACTTTGTGAATTGAATAGGAAGTGTTCAACAAAAATGCATGTTGTTTTTTGATTGGTAGATTTAATTAAAAAACCATGTTTATGTTTGAATAACAAATCGGTCTTATAGATTTGCGACCGAAAAATATTTGCGCCTTGACTGAGACGTACGAAACGCTTTTTTATCAAATTTTAAAGTATAAAAAATCCGCATTCTAATATAAAGCTTAATTAAAAATTGTTTTGGGAAACATGGCCAAGGTGGGGAACTCCAATCTTTACAAGCTTCAACACCTACCTACTCAACTACAATGCAAGAAACAGCTGACGAGTAATTTTAATAACTTTTTATCTCAGCTTATTAACGTCTCTATAAATTAGGTACCTACAACTCGCAACAACTCAAAACAAAAATTCTTTGGTCACCAATGCCAAGCTGAACAGCTGGCTATGAATGTTTTAAAATCACAACCCTCTCAAACATCTAAATATTCTGTGAATATCTCATGAGTCTAGCTGTTGTTGTCGTTATTAATACCGAGAAAAAAAAAAAACGGTTTTTTGTGGTATAATTGTAGTTATAGCAGCAGCAGAAATACTTAATCTGAGAAAATTTCGACTATTTAGTGACAGACAGACGGTCAAATTTATTTTTTTCTAGTATTAGTCATACACACAGTACAATAAACAACTATTATTAATAATAAAATACCACGTCTTTACTTTGAATTATACAAACTAACAAAACAAAACACACATGCCCCGAGGTTTCTAACACAAGCGTAAGTACCTACCGTATCATGATTCATGAACCGCCTATAACTACCTATTTCACTCTTGTCAATCACTTTCCTTTACTCTATTCACTTTACACCAGACATCGTTTTTTTCGGGAGATAAAAGGAAATACTTATCCATTAAAAAGACACATTATGTACCTACCTACTAGTAAGTAAAATTATTTTATAGTCTTACCTTTCAAAGTTTCCAGGTAATCTAAAAAAAGTTATCCCTGGACGAATTCATGCAACCAAAAACAGCACAATATATCCTACTCGTCATATTAAATATGTACTTGAACTTATTTTTAGTGAAAAAATCGCGCGGTTATTGTTAAAAAAAACAACACACCGACCGTTCGTCACTGCGGCACAGTCGCGACTGTCTGCCTGCCGAGCGAATGCCGAGATCGAGGCGCGTAGGCCTTAGAGCATTAACCCTTTGACCGCCACGGTCGTGTATAGACGACAAATGAAAACGTGCCCAAAACGCCACCGTCGGCTAATGCCGACAAGAAAACACCATATTTTAAGTATAAACACAGAAAACTGAATTTAGTTTATTTATTTTGTACTTAAAACATGGTGTTTTCTTGTCGGCATTAGCCGGCAGTGGCGTTTTGGGCACGTCTTCATTTGTCGTCTATACAAGACCGTGGCGGTCAAAAGGTTAAACCAACCGGAGACGCCATTGTCAGGCGTTCCCCGCTGCCAAAGGTACGAGACCGCCGGTCATATCAGTCATATAAAACTAGTTGCCGCGCGTTCCACGTCATTCAACAAATCACACTAGCGCGGAACGAACGTAAGAGAAAAATGCCAAATTGCAGTGTTTTTTCGTGTAAAAATAGATCGGAAACATCTAGTAAACAAAAGGATAACCTTACTTTCCATCTATAAGTATTATTTTGTCCTAATAATAACATAAAATGCAATAAATTTGCAAAAAACCAAAAAATATTGTCGGTCAATGAATGTTGCCACTAAATTGTACAAGACCTAATTTAGTGTAATTTTTAAAGTTGTAATTTATAAATATTGACAATTATTTCAAACTTCTATTTCGCATTTGTTATTCTTATTACTGTTTACAACTTATTTTGTTACTTTATAAGATTTTTTTACTAAAGCCTTTAAAAAATTGCTATTTATTATCAAATAATTGATTAATGATATCAAACTTATGTTCCACAAATCTCTTACAATTTTCTCATATCGTTATTCTTCATTACTATAAAATATTTACGGGTCAAGTTATCACGAAACTACGCAATTTTTATATTTAAAAACAGGCCACACTGTAGCAAAATGAGGGCTGTGACTGCATAGAAACAAATATCGATATCGACTTTAAGAGTATGTTATTCCAGGGACTGAAAGCGGTTACGGTTAAAGGTTAAGATACCTCAAAAATATAACGGTACCGATTCAAAATAGAGGTTGAGCTATACCGGTACCCATGTAAATAAAGGTTAGGATAAATTGTTATTTAACCGTTATACGATTTCGGTACCGAAAAACATGGTGACGGCGCGGCGCGGGTGCACGGGGGTGTCTACAGCAACTTGCTGCAACTTGACCTTATGTTTGTTGTACTAGTGGTAGGTAGTTAGCGCGTGAAGGACATGGAGTGATTTAACAATCGCTAACGACAGAAACAGACAGAGTGGCGAGGCGGTGTGTCAAAGAAACCCTTATTTATAAAGGTTAAGGTATTGGTACTGATATTATTAAAAAGGTTATGTTACTTCTACTGAAATATACCGGTATGAATTTCGTACCTTAAAATACGGCTACTTTAAAAAATAACGATATCGTTATATTTCGGTTATCGTTTTTTAACGGTATGACGTCATACCCAAATTTAAAGGTACCTTTATTTTTGGGTAATTCAGTCCCTGTGTTATTCTATTAATTTTTCAGATTTCCAAAAGATGCAATGACTCGGGATGTTTGGATTTGGGGTTGAGCAAATCATGTTTCGTGGACTCCTAAACGTACTAGTACAATTTGCTCACAGCATTTTGAAGCTTCATGTTCTAGAATACATTCTAATATCAAGAGACTCCGTGCTGCTACTGAGAAATTCCTAATAAGAAAACCAATAACACTGCCCGACCCGGGTATTGAACTCAGAACGTCGTGTTCAGCATTCATCCTTGCGAACACTAGACCATCGAGGCAGCGATGATATTCTGTGAAAATGTTACCGTGAAAACTCAGGTAAAGTGAGCGTGGAGTGAGCTGTCAATAGTGTCAATTCCTAGATAAAACAAACTCACTTCACCTAAGTTTTCATGGTGAGATTTTTACAGAATCGACCGGCAGTTCTTGTACCGTGATGAATCCTTAGATTCATTGCCACGGTACAAGAACTGCCGGTCGATTTAAAAATCGATTTTAAAGTTAGTCTATAAGTAGACTAACTTTAAAATCTAAATCCTATGTTACCTATTTAAAAAGAATTGATCTGCATTGAAGATCAATTTGATAAGTAAATATGAAAAAAAAATTAAATAAAGAAGAGCCTTTTTTATCACAACTATTGGCTGAACTCATCGACAGCAAAATATCGATAGTGTCAAGCACTTTCATCGCTTACACAAAAATGACGTCATGCCGTATCCTGACAGGGCGTCTCTGTGTGAGTTAGTACATGTGTGCGTATAGTTTATGCTTGTGTTCGATATTTTTTTCGTGTGCGTGAGTAACAACGCGATCGAAAATGCATTAGTGTGTTATCACTATTTGTGTGCGTTGCCTCGTCCCCCGCGATGAAAGTGACAGACTTATTCGCATAGATATTAGTGCTCGTTGCGTCTCCGGTTGGTTTAATGCTCTAAGGCGTAGGCATAGCTCGCGCATCGTCCGTTTGTATGAAGATAGAATACTGCATATAATTATACCGTGGTAATATTGACAAAATAGGTACGAGAACAAAAATTAAATTTTTGTACAACCCATAGCGTAAATTCGACTACAATGATAACGCTAGGTTGGTCTAGTGGTATTAGCTTAGGTTCTAAAGAGCGAGTTCCGAGTTCGTACCCAGGAGAATTTTTAGCAAATTTGAAATGGTTTCTTTTTTTTATTTATTTGTAATTTTGAGGAAATTTTCCTTTTTTTATATTTATTTTTATATAAAAAAAATATATATACTTATAAATATTTTAATTATTAATTTTCTTTACAATAAAAAGAGACGTTTGGCGAACAGTTTAGAAGCAGGTGAAGCTTCGGAAATTGTTTTTCACCAGTAAGTTTGTAATAATTACAGACGCCAGCACATCAAGCTACCTGAAAGTGTCAAATTTTTCCAATCAACTTTGAACCTTATGCTTTAGTGATAAGGTTCTAAATCTATTAAATAAATTTTACAGATTATAGTAGCTTGATGTGCTGGCGTCTGTACATACTTATACAGGTTGAAATTGAAAACATGTGACTAAACGAAATGGGAGATTGTACTACTCAACATTATGAACAACTTTAGTAAAGGGACTAAAACTGCAGTCGCGAATAAAAAAATCAGGTGTTCCTTACATTTTGACGAGTTATGCAAACATAAATGTAATGTAATAGATTTAGAACCTTATTACTAAAGCATACGGCTCAAAGTTGATTGGGAAAATTTGACACTGTCGGGTAGCTTGATGTGCTGGCATCTGTACTTATTACAAACTTACTGGTGAAAAACAATTTCCGAAGCTTCACCTACTTCTGAACTGTTCACCAAACGTCTCTTTTTACTGAATAAATATATATTTTTTTTAAATATAAAAATAAAACAATGAATTTCCTAAAATTACAAAATAAAAAATGGATCCTATTCAAATTCTGTAAGACTTGACTTGGTTACGAACTCTAAACTTGTTCGCCAGAACCTATGCTAACACCACTAGACCAACCATGCGTTAACGTTGTTGATGAATTTGCGCTATGGGTTGTACAAAATAGCCTTTAAAGTACCTATTTAATTATAATTTCATTTTTGTTCGTGTACTTGTTTTTTCAATATTACATTATAAAAAATTACTTATTTTACTACTTCCATGAGATTTTTTTGTTTATTAGCTTAAAAGCGCTTTTTTTGCTGGCCTCGGCATTTTTGTTTGCTTCCCATTTTGCACAGAAAATATTTACACAACTTAGACCTATAATTATGTGCAACTTATAAAATATCCTATACAAATATGTTTACGTGCCAATATTTTTACAATGTATTGTAGTTATAAAAACATTCAAACGACAAAATATTAAACGAACGGATAGCGGGACTGCGGGGCTGCGGGGCAAAGCGACATACGTCCGTCTAGCAGCGCGTCTATGCGATCACTGTCGAACTGCATACATAAGAAAGAGAAGCGCGATGACGCGACGCTCCTAACTTTATACATATCATAAAATAATTAATTACTTTTATATCAGTTGAGTATTCAAAAATAAAAAACAACCAAGTTCTGTATTTAAATATGATACGTTATTGTTATAAATTTTACCAACGTACGTTGATGAGTAATACAGATATTTTTGTTAGAAGATCATTTTAAGAGGTTAGTTTACTATTTTTTTGTATCGAGAAAACTTTTCAAAAACGTGTTTTGAATACAACAAGGTTCTCAGAAATATGTTCAAGATTAACATATATTTTTTTCGCCGTTACAAACTGTACAGATTTGGCTAAAAAATTGTTTGAGACAAGCCTATTTCGGTCTTGTCAGCGTCTTAATATAAGCACAAATAAATATACATAAATAAATGAATATATTAAAAAGAAATAAGACAAACAATGAGAAAATATTAGCGTTGTCATGATACTGCCAGCTTCTTGCGAAAGTGCTCGCGAACCTTAACTTTAAAGGATAATCGGTTGTTTGCCATCCTGATTTCCTCGGGGAGCGCATTCCACAGAGAGATAGACTGAACGAAGATATCAATACGTATTGTCTTCCAGACCGTATTTCAGTCATGGCGGCCAATCTGAAAGGAAACTACTCTATGACGCGGGAGACATTATAGTGCACAAGTGCGTGCGCAGACACAAGTGCTCTCTCTCTCTCTTCCCCCACTCTCATAGTCCGTAATCAGTATTTCACAACAATGATGACACTGGCAGCTCGTGAACGCGGCTTAGGTGTGCTGATCGCGTTCAGTTTAATTGGTGAAATCCACCCTAAGCTGCTGCCACAGCTGTAGAACGGCAGCCATATTTCTTTTAATCCTTCTTCTTCGTGTCGCTGACACGACTGTATTTACATGTTATTATTTTCTTTAATTAAAAACCTACATACTATATTTTACTTAATGACATGTTAACTGATTTAGGTATAACTTTTCGCTTACAGGCAATGTTAATTAACAATAATAATTATTAATTTATTCTGCAGCTTGAGTCGGATAGCGATAACTCAGATATGGTAGCATTCTTATAGCAAATTTCGCCAATAAAAGTGAACGCAATAAACACTTCTAAATCGCGTTCAAGAGCTGTCAGAATCATCATTGATGTGGAAAATTGACACTGACAGGTCTTGAACGCGGTTTAGATGTACTGATTGCGTTCAGTTTCATTGGTGAAATTGGGCCTCAATCGGTTCCTTGAAACAAAATGAACCTTTTATGAAGTATTAGAATTAATAAAATTAAAGTGATTACGGAGACATTTTCAGTTTTATGTCTAGATTTAAGACTTTATCTTAATTACTTTATTTCAATATTTTGTCACATAGGCTTTCAAAATTACCTAATTAATAATAATTACATGATAATTAATTTGTGGCTTTAATAATACGTTCAGTCTAGACGGTGTCTCTCTAATTAATTTGATTACATACTTCATTTTCGAGCAATATTAATTTCACTTATATTATATCTATTATTTTCCCTAAAGTGAATTGAGTCGTTGAAATGTTCCGAGCGAACAAACGAAAGAACGAAGTAACCCATTCATTAATCAAACAATACTTATTTACCGAAACTCGCGAAGGCCAAAGTCCATAACTTTTGTTCTAGGTAAACAATAACAAACTTTCCATACGGAACCTTTATTCTCGTACTAATAAAATTTTAATCTGTTCACGAAACGAAACGAAGCGTGGTGGTTTTTACTCAGAAAATAATAAACTTTGGCACGTGAAATTTCATTAACGTTCGGATCTATATCATAGTTTTTAAACTACTGAGCGTTTCGGGGTGGGGCAAATAATTTTTGTTGGATTTTCGGTTTTTGCGTAACTAACTACTTATTCTCAGTTTTATGACGGCAAATTTTGTAGACTGTAAAAACAGCTCGTATTTTTGACTGCCAAAGGAGTTATCACAGTTCCGAAATTAGTTTTCGTTACCTATATTTTAGACTAGATTGGAAAACATCTTTATTGAATCAATTTTTTAATCATAAAAATATAATATCTTACAAATATACCTCTTTTTTCGTGAGGAAAATAAAAGGTTAAGAAATCTATCATCTGGAAAGAACAGTGTCATGTCTGACTAAAATCCACTTCTCATTCCAGTACTCTTCCGTTCAAAATTTTTTTTTTGTCCCAAATAAATAAAATAAAATAAAATCATGTATTGAATCCAAGGTAACAGAACCCTAAATGCGTAACACACTATCAATCTCAATGTGAATCATTTTGAAGGATATTGCTAATCCATTGCTTCATATGTTCGAAAAATGTGTCTACTCAACAACGTAAATAACGCAATGAATGTTGTTGAACAGTCAAAATTGAATCCATTGCTACTGATAGTGTGTTACGCAATTTTCCCGAAGGTTACTCGTCAGTGAGTCGCCAGCGGTCACGCGTAACCTAAAAGACCATGGGATATTTTCAGGGATTTAAAACACTAATTATTTAATAATATTTTTTTATCACATTATCATTACGTTAGGACAAAAACACACACACACACACAAAGTAAAATGCTAACAGTCAGTAGATATAGAGCTTGTAAGGGCCGAAGCCTGCCGGGGCAGCGGGATTGTCCGAAAGGTTTACCGCTGCCCCGGAACATAAAGGGCTAAGGAAGGAACACGGGTGGGTTTTAGTCAGTAAGAGTCTGACACTCCCTTCTGCTCCACCCAGAGTGGGAGGGGTCATTTGATGATTTCCCATCCACAAAAAAAAGGACATAAGCCAAAATTATAAAATCAAAATAATATTCTAATTTCCTTTGGATTTGTAAGCAATTTGGCATCATCAATTTTCTTACATCTCTAACTTTCGCGTGCTTGCGTGCTTTCGACGCCTGCGCCGCGACTAAAACAAATGCGATCTGCCTGTCATTGTTTAATTGTACACGAAATCCCCTCCCAGCACCCTTCGGAGTGCTTAGATCGCAAAAAAATATATTTATCTCAACATTATTTTATTAGACCTCTCAAATAAACAATTCTCTCTTTATAATCTCACAATATTTTCATTTATTATGATAAAAAACATCCTCATCTCCACAGGAAACAACGCCTTAACGCCTCATTCACTCTCACATCCGGTTTTATTTATTCCCACGACCATTGCTCGGCAGATTGGTCGCAAAACGAGCTACATTGTAATTTGAACATTATCCAGTTTTACGCATTTCCTGAGATTTATTTGAGAGATCTTTTTGTGCTGATGTAAGCTTGATCTGCATTTTACTGCTTTGTTTTGTGAATATGTTGAGGCAAATGGGGACAGAGAATTTAGTTCTATGATGTAGAAAGTTACAGAAATACATAAATAGGATAAATTTAAATAATAGGCTAAATCCCACCACCACCCACGCACCCTAGGGATGTGAAAAAATAATCGATTATTATTTTTATAGCATAAAAATCGATTATTTTTTCACATCCCTAACGCGCCCACCCCACCACCGACCACCCACCCACCTTTACCACCACCCACCCACCTTTACCTTCGATCGACCTCATGGGTCGATCGAAGATAAAGCTACGTTTTCCGAGGATGGTCCGTAGATGGGTGATCATCTATCACATAATTATAGAGACCACTCCGTGGCTCGGAAAGCATCCTGGCTGCAATTCGTAGATCTTTGACAGTCGTTACGGGTAGTCAGAAGCCCTTTGGGATAACCAGTCTTATATATCAAGTGGTATCGTGGTATCGTGGTATCGTGTTACCAAGTAACTGAGATGTCGGGGTCATATGCTTCAACTGCATCCAGTTAAACTGGAATCCGGCTTCAACATTGGCGGGTGTGACCGTGAGTCGAACTTAACGAAATAAGTACTGCAGTGCGATTCTGTAACCATCTCACCGTGAAAACTTAGGTGAAGTGAGCATGGAGTGAGCTGTCAGTGTTATCCTGATGTTAAGGATTGCCCCTATTGATAGCTCACTTCACGCTCACTTCACCTAAGTTATCACGGTGAGATTTTTATAGAATCGACCGGCTGTATCTCAAAAAAAAAAAAACAATACATTTCACAAAGCGAAAAGATAAAAACAACCATACATATTCATAGCATTATTATAATATCTTGCAACAGTTGCCCAGGGCTGTCTCTAAATTTATCTTCCGCTAAAAAAAATCGCATAAAGGCCCTCTCGGGGGAAATATGAGAATAAGACAAATGGTTGCACCCCTGACGGTCAGGTTTCGAAGACTTTGAAAAATGGCGCCTAAGACTTTGAGGAGCGGTTTTTTCTGACGTTTGCGTGAAGACGGGCCTCGGATTCAATTGAAAGCTGAATAAGGTTGTACTGTGCTACGTGTTCGCTGAGAGAAGGGATTAATAGTGTTAGGTTTTTCGCCTATTTTCTAGAAAAATCACTTAAGTAAGTCAGTCCAGTTAGATGGATGTGTTGACTTTTTAAGTTTTTCACGGAAAGCAAATTTCTTGGAAATGAATAAATTGTTAATAATATTTGTGTGAGCTCAAGTCAAAAAGGCTTTCGAATTTTTGTTTCGAATCATTGACTGCTCAAATTTTCTAAAAAAAATTATATTTTTTCCTTCATTTCCTTGAGAAGGTATTTTTACAAACTTGTCTAAACCCAAAAAATATAAGCTTAAATAAGTTGGACTGACCTTAAATCAAATACCATTTCCCCCCCAAAGCAGAGTATAGGCATTAGCGAGTAAAGCCGGGCATAAAACTTAGTTATCCGACGCTGGTGAGTACCAAGCCGATTGTACGTGACCAGAATCGAACTTTGGTCTTTCCTCAATGGTCTTTTGCTACGACATTTTCGATAGATCAATTAATTAGATTTCAGCTGATATTCTACGTTTCGTGGTTACCCGACTTGTATTTGTAATTTCTCTTCTGCGGCATAATCAGCCTATAATATTTACACTGCGGGGACTTTGGCCATCTTTCGGCGAGAGAGAGTGGGCCGTAATCCACCACGCTTGCCCTGGTGCGAGTTGCTAGATGTCACATGTCTTCGAATTTTTGGTTCTAGGACATGCCGGTTTCCTCACGATGTTTTCCTTCACCGTTTTGAGAGCAGTTTTTAGCTGCCACGGCTTATTTTTAATTATTTTATTTTTGGATTGTTATTTTGTTACTATTTGCTGTACTCTGGACACTTTTAACGCGTACTTGATTTTTATTTATTTTTTACATCGTTCTCACATATTATAAATTCAACATATGATGTAACTAATAATTTTGTAAAAATATTATTTAAAAAGAGTGTCCATGGAGTTTCTTGCCCGTTCTTCTCCATAGGTACCTACTACGCTTTGGAATGGGCAACTAGCTTCATTTTTTCCTGACTGACCGACTTCTTGACAATTCAAAAGTGCCTGTAAATGGTTTAATTGAAATAAATGCTTTGAGTTTGAGTTTGAGTTTGAGTGGTGATGAAATAATTTACACAAAGTAAAGCGCCAGTCAGGATTCGAACATAAGACATATTTATCACTGAGCCAGCAGTACACGACTATACACTCTTCTGCCGTACAAATTGTTAATTGAATTTGTTAAGATTTCCGAGCCAAAATTGACTTAAATTAATCCAAGTATTATCTTCATTTAATATATATTCTATATTCGTTAGCATAATTGATTGTTTTCTAAGAGCAGATTTTTCGGTTCAAACTAAATGAGCATCACCTTTGTACCTATTTTTATTTTCTGTTTTTATTTCTTGTCTGTTTATTTATGTGTGTGTGTGTGTACAGTCAGCAAAGGAGATAAGTATGCAGGGTCGTCGAATATAGGTGAAGTTTATTAGAATCCGACTAATGTTTTCGAATAAAATTTAATTTAATTAATAGAAAACAAACAGTTTATTTATCAAATTAAATTTCATTTGAAAAGATCAATCGGTTTCTTAGTAAACTTCATCTATATTCGACGACCCTGAATACTTATCTCCTTTGCTGACTGTACGTAAATGGTAAAATAAATAAATAAATAATATATTTTTTATACAAAATTTGTCAAACCGTAACATTTATATCATAGATAAAAGTTACTTGACGGTTAAAAATCAGTCCTTATATAATTTAACAAAGATTTTCGCGCATTGAACGTAGCCCCAGTGCTTCCACGAACTTTATTTTGGTAGGCAGCTCTAACTAAGATAAGGACCAAGTTACCAAAGTTTTGGAGAAAGGAGTATCTGTTCTTCTCTCCATAGATATTTACTTTTTGGAATGAATAACTAGCTTCAACTTTCTGACTAACTGACCAACTTCTTTGACAGTTCAAAAGTACCTGTAAATCATTTAATTTGAATAAATGCTTTGAGTTTGAGTTTGCAACAAAAAGCAGAAATCTCCGAAAAAACGCAATCACACAACAAAAATATATATTTATATATACTTTATTGCACACCAGAAAATACATAACAAAAAAAAAAAATAATAATAATTACTACAAAACACAATGGGCGGCGTCATAAATATAACAGCTACTTATTTTAAAATATCAGAGATTGGCAACATTTTCTCATTACACCCGCTTGGAGGTGATTACCGACCTCTGACATTTTCTACCCTTACGAAGGCCTATTAAACGTCAAGGCTTGTGAATACACTTAACGTCAGGAGCTCCGTAATTGGAAATTCCATAAGATTTTTTTCCAGTCCGGCGACTATGCATGTTAAGTCTCTCGGAAATAATTCAGCTAAAAAGATTTTTATACGCAGTCTATCTTGTTGAGGCGTTTTCGTAGTGTTAATTTGATATCCTTATCTTTTATTTTATAGTGTGTCTTTTAACCAGGCATTTGAAACGTTACTTAAAATAACGTTACGCGTAGTTCCGGTACCGATAATTTGTAACGAAATTAATTCCTTAACTATAACGATACTGACAAAAGGAACGAAATCCGAAACTGTTCAGTAACAATATTATCAATATTTCGTTATTAGTATAATGTTATAATAACGTTATTCATTTCGATAGTCAACCTTGCCACTTTTGCCAGTTTTATGACATAAAAAATGAAAAAGTATGAAGAATAACGTTATAAATGAATCTATAACATTTTACCAGTAACGTTATTACAAGCAGATAAGCTTAATGTTACTGATACCTATAACTTTACTTATAATATCGTTCTACGATAACGATATTCTATAACGTTATGACTTGTAACGTTATTGATATTTTTAGGTATTAGTATTGCTACAAATTTTGGAAAGTTATACGATAACATTGGTGCTAACGGAACAAAATTCATTTCGTTTTCAAGTCACTGCTTTTAACACGACACCGATCGCGCAGTGGCGCCCTCGTCGTTTGATTGGCTATTTCTTTTATTTTAGAATGAAAATGCGGAAAATAAGCATGTTAAGTTTTGCTCCAAACGGAAAATAGTGGCCACTATTTTCCGATTAGATTATAATAAGACTTGACAATGTTAAACTACCGTTCACAATAATAATAACATACATTCTCATGGAGCACAACGTAAAGTGCTTATTTTCTGGATTTTCATTCTAAAATAAAATAAATAACTAAACAAACGATGAGGACGCCACTGCACGGTCGGTGTCGTCTTAAAAGAAATCCACAACCTTTCATGAGTATTTTAGTCATGGATACTGGGCCCAAGCACGATTTTGAACCCCTCTGCGTTGAAATTTTTCAAAGACAAAAACACAGGTTGTCACGACGAAAACATTCTGATGACAGGAGATGCTCGTGCTTTTTATTTGACTAGATCCGGATTTCACTTGATTCAGCTGAAAATATTTTTCTACCAAACGATTCCCATGCCCTTGACCTCGTTGTCGTTGACCTTTTAAAGGCCGCAGAAGTATACTAGATGCGAGAACCACAGATCCGGTGGAAGTGGAGGGGCTTGGGGTAAGCTTAAGTCGAGCAGAAGATGTCTTTCGGCTGGTGATGATAATGAGTGGTTACACGCAGGCCTACGATGAAAGATTATTTCTAAATTAACCCATCACAACAAGAGCCTCCTCTTATCATTCGATTGTCTTCAACACAACACCAGAAAAAAATACAACATAATAGATACACGAGAGCAACACAATTCGGCACTATCTGCCGGCTTGTTCATTAATGAGGCAATATTAATGCCTGGGACAGGCCGCAACTTGGGACACCGCACCCGTTCTGGCACGGCCATTATTGCTCACATATGTATGTACCAGCTTTAAGGGCCTATACTACCTCAAATGGCTTAGCATGTTCCTCCGTTATGTCGAAAATACTGCAGCATTAATTTAAAAAAAAAGGTAATAGGTGAAGGTAAAGTTGAGGATTAATGTTAGGTCTTATGTTAGACGAAAACACGATTCCATAAAATTTTCTTGATAGAAAAAAATTCCAAAGTTACCTCCAAACCGAACAATAAACCGGAGGTATTCAAAAAATACTTCAAATTAGATCATGAAACTTTGTATACTAACTGAACTAACTATAAAGCAGGTCTAATGTTATTATTTTGTTTTAATTACCATTATTTTAACCGTAAAAAGCAAATACCTGAACTATTGGCGCTGCCTGCCGCCTAGCACCGCACTGTGTCTCGCTCTCACTCAGTCCGCGAGCAGTATCGTGCGAGCGAGTTAGAGAGTGAATTTTAGCTGAGGTAGTATAGGCTCTTAATAGTAAACTTAAGGCTCTGTTACACGGGGAGAATTTCTTGAACCAAAAGGCGAAAATGTCCACGCGAGTGTCGTACGCAAGACGCGCTAGACGGTTATCACTCACATAATTATGTTAACTGATGAGCTTGTAAAGAACGGATCAGGTGTGCTCTGTAGTTCAGTCTACTCCAAAGGCTTAAAGGTGTGGGGCTTGTGTGTGTGGGTTCACTCATAATCGGGAAGTAAACACTCCTGGCTTATCATGCGTTTTTACCGAAACGCTTTTTATTTTCCTATTTCCTAAGACGAACCCACTTTATATAGGCTTTCAATATAGGAGTATCATACGCACTGCTTAAATAAAGAAAGAAAATATATTTATTTGGCACAGAATAAAAGACACAATACGTAAGATACAAACATCAGATAAATATCAAATAAAAAGTTCGATGTAAGAAATTAGCAGTACCTAAAGTGTGCCTCACGGTTGCGTCAAAAAGGCCCAGTTCAACAAAAATACCAGCCACGAGTTTACATTAGTCAACTTTTTATATCCTTTTGATAATTCCCTGTTCGAGACGAGAAACTCTCCCTATATAATCGAGCCATTGGCCCAGATTCTGTTGTTCACAAACTAAACTAAATTTAAGTTCAGTGCACCTTTTTCTTTCTATTTCAGTAGGAAAAAGATAGAAGATAAATATTAGTTTAGTCCTGTCAAATTAGTCAGCGCCTGACGTAAATTGACGTATTTTTAGTAGCAAATTTTTTCATCAGTTCTAAACTTGTCTATGGATTATCTAATTATATCTCCTGTCCTTTTCTTAATGAAATAGAGAGAAAAAGATGCACGGAACTTAAATTTAATTTAGTTTGTGAACAACAGAATCGGGGCCATTACCGTGTTTAGGTTAGTGGACGAATTTTGTCCATAAAGTAATTTGCATTAGTTCTGGGTAGTGTTTATGGTTTTTGTTTTCTGTTTGTTGTTGTAATAGTGGACATCATTTTATTGTTAAATTACTGTAATGTACTGTACTGTGTTCTGTTGTTACTTGTATCTTGTTGTGCTATGTCACGCTGAATAGGCAATAATTCAATCTACCATTCCTGTTAATATTGGGCCACCAAGATACTGGTTTTTTTTTTGGATGGAAAATTATCAGATCACCCCTCCCGCTCCGGGTGGAGCAGAAGGGAGTGTCAGACTCTTACTGATTAAAACCCACCCGTGTTCCTTCCTTAGCCCTTCATGTTCCGGGGTAGCGGTAACCATTTCGGATAATCCCGCTGCAAGATACAGGCTGTGCCTAATTTGGGGCCCACAGCTACTTCTACTTATGCACTCTTCTAACTATCATTGTTTGTAATTGTATTTAATGAACCTTAATAAATAGGAACATGTTGATGATAAGATATATTTTGTCTGGTAAATGTAAAAGGCTCTGACGCCGCATTAAAATGTGGCGACCTTCTGGCCCAAGCACGGCCCTGAGCAGTGGTGACCCAGTGGTAGTGGTGGGTTCAGGCACTTCACTTTGCATAAATAGGCTAGCTTCCACCATCAATAAATTGAAAATCTATTTAGTTCGTCAGTTCGAGTATTGGAAAATAATGGACACGTATTTTTTGTTTTTGTAAATCAATGAATATTGACAAAGATAAAACGCATCAAAACTTGGGAGTGGGGGGGCTCGTGACGTCAGAACGCACTAAAAATTATACCAAGTTGTGACGTATTGAGAATTTTAAAAGCGTCGTATCTTTGTCAATTTTGGTTTACGTAACAAAAGAAAAAATACAGGTCAAAAATATTTTTTGATAATCTAACTGACGGGCTAATCAGATTTTTCAATTGACAAGCCTATTAATTATTTCATCACTAAGTGCTCTCAAGACGGTGATGAAAAACATCGCATGAAAACCGGCATGTCCTAAAACCGAACATTCTAAGACATGTGACATCTACCAACGCGCATTAGGCCCGCATGGTGGATTACGGCCCACTCCCTCTCATCGGGAGGAGGCCAGTGTCCCGGCAGTGGGAACGTTATAGGCTGATTATGATGATGACTGGACCCAAATAATATAAGATACATAGTTTTACTGTCGAAAACAGAAGATGAATAATGTAAGTAGCACGGAAATGTTTCCCATCTGCCACCTATCATCCATAAAGCATAAACGTTAAATTCGGTAGAAGTATTAGAAGAAAGTATTTAAATTTGCAACAACCAATTTGTCAAAGAACTTACTTGATAGGAGTCTTCAATAAAATACAGTTGAGTAAACCCGAACACACTCGTCCTTGGGTTTAAATTAGTACATTACGATAAATGTGGCGTAAGTAGTCCATTATAGCACGGCGTGGGTGCTAAGTCACACGTATCGTATACTATTTTATGACTTGTGTACCTTAAACCCGGACTTAAGTCACACTTTTCTGTGTAAAATAAACTACTGAAGTCAGGAAAACGTGGCTTAAGGTACCACTTTTCGATATTTTTTCTATACAAATTTCGGGAGAACCACCGGTGATGCACAATGTGAAACATTGTGCATCCACCGTTTGACATTGTGCATCCAAAGTCAAACATGACATCGTTTTGACTTATTATTAATTGTGTCTGTACGGAAACAGAATAGTAAAATAAAAAGCCATTAAAAAGTTATGAGCCAACAAAGATTCGTTTTTCTTGCTATTTTTAACGTAACTTTGGGTGAAAATAAGTAATAAAAGAACTGTGAAATCTTCAAAACCAAGTCCATACCGACAAAGCTCAGTTATTGAAGAGATCAATAAATTTTAATTGTAAATGATTTATGCAGTGGTTTTTTCATAAAACTCGATTTTCCGAAGCACTTTTCGAATCTTTTTACGCGCCTATCAGTTCGGAACTCTGTTTCTGTGCGTGAGAACTAGAAGTTTTTCGTGTAGACTAGCGTCTAACTGCTCATCACTGATACTAGCACTGTCGGACACGAAGCCAGGCGAGATAGCGCGCTTTTTGGCCATGACCACCAGCGAGTTCGAGCTCGCGACTAGTTTACTCTTAAGTGCGGGTTTAAGTCACACAGTGCAATAATATGTTTAAAAATATTCGCACCACTGTCAAAGAAGGAGGTTTATTTGACGAATTTTTGCCAAAATTCGTCAAATAAACCTCCTCCTTTGGCGGCTTTAACAAAGACTATGTAATTAACGCAGACTTACTTAACTGTACAAAGATAAGAAGGCCTCGTTTTTTGGAATCCCCTCTGATGTGCGATAAATTGGCGTGCCAAAGAATTTGGATTTTTCCTCGTAAATGATAGGTACGTTCAACCTTCATCTTAGTAATTTTGTACAAAGGTGACACTTTGGATAAATTGTTCTGCATGCCCTTGAAGCCTTATATGTCTAGCATACCTTCATAAGATTACATGCGATTCATAAATAAAAAAAAAAACTACTTAACAAGAGACAGTGAACCAGCAAATATTGAAATAAAAACTCTTTCGATTATTCGGAACTATGTAACGGCAGTACTGTTATAACAATAATAAAAATTGTTTCTAAACAATCAATATCAAAAGTTATTTATTCGAACTAGGCTGAGAATCAGTACTTTTTGTTTTGAACATCAAATTTATATAAGACAGTCGCCCAAAACGCCTACCCTTCACCACATCCTGGTGCATTAGTTGGGAAGAAGTGGCGCAACAAACTCCTCAGCAGCACAGCTGTCTGTTCAGTTAGAACTTGATAGATAAAATAGTAAGTAATTAGCATTACAAAACACAAAACATTAAATACAATTATTTGCCATATGTCAGCTAGCACACGCCTATATACCAACAAAAACATTGAAAACTATACTCAAGCTGAAATAAATAATAAAAACGTAAACATAACTTAATACCTAAATAAAAGCCTCCAGGCATTAAGGGCGTGCCCGCTTACATACGCAATTCAATTTGTCACATGTACCTGTATATTACAATATACAGGTACATGTGACAAAAATAATATTTTCGTCACAGAACAATGGAAGTGCTGCTTTGCTAGAGAGATGACCACTTATAGATTTTAAAAGCTATTTCTCAATTTATTTATAGAAAATATTTTATTATTAAAAATACTGAGATGCACAACAACACAGAAATATGACAAGAACCTCAAAAACTCATACACTTTCTATCCATATTTTTTCCCAGGCCCTCAATGAAATGAACTGCCACAAAATAAAGCCGAGAACATAACGGATGCTTGGGGAATAAATAAATCACTTTTAAACGGGCCTTATCGTGTTTTGTTCTTGATGTAATATCGGGGAAAATTCGGTTATTAATTGTTATGAGAACCAAGATTTGTAAGGGGAACCTAAATCGAGGGAGCAAATTTATTTGGATATTTTTATTTTTATTCCGTAACATTTTTGGGGTTCCGTACCCAAAGGGTGCCAACGGGACCCTAATACTATGCCTTCGCTGTTCGTTCGTCCGTCCATCTGCCCGTCCGTCCGTCCGTCTGTATGTCAGCGGGCTGTATCTCATGGACCATGCCAATTGAAATCTTCACAGAGTGTGTATTTCTATTGAAACTAATAAAAATAAAATAAAGTTAAAAATTAAAGGGGTCTTCGTACAAGAAACGTATTTTTTTCAGCGTTTTTTGCCTTGTGGTACGGAACCCTTCGTGTGCGAGTCCAATTTGCACTTCGCCGGTTATTTTTTTTTAGATAGACCTTTCTATTCTTCACGTAGAACAAGGCTGTGAAATAGATTAAAAAGTTGTACCTGCAATAGTAATGTATAGTAATAAAGTTTTAATGTATATAAAATATTCAAGGTAATCCCTTGAAGCAATGAAAAATTCAAACTTCTAAGTCAACGCAATCAAAAGATCCCTAGAATCATAATATTTGGCAAGAAGCAATATCATGTAACACAAGTACAGGAAAAATCCGAAAAAAAATTATCGTTAGATACATTACTAAGAAAAAAAAAACAAAACTATTTACATACCTACAAATTTGTACGGAGCCCTTGGTGAGCGAGTCCGACTCGCACTTGACGGGTTTTTTTTATAAGAATCTTTATTACCTTAATAGACGTAATAATATATTATAATTTAAACGCTTTTAAAGGCTGTTTGCGTCTTTACTAAGACGAATAAAGAAATCCAAACGGACTTCATAATGTCTCATTAATAAAGACGAAACTAGTTTCCATCCCTTGGGTCTAAAAGTAGGTATTGTAAAGGAAAATATGAAACGAACTAATGTTTTAATAGGTACCTATTAATTTTAACTAAATGATAAAAATATAGTTCAACAACATCAACATCTCTCTCCCTTGAATTTGTATATATATATATATATCATTAGTACATATTTATATATTTACTAGCGTCTGCCCGCGACTTCGTCCGCGTAAAATTGCAACCTTCCCACCGCGTGGGATCCGGTACCAGCCCGAGCTACTACTTTTTTGGCGGTTATTATCGTTGTTTCTGACTTTTTTCATTTTGTTCGGCTCCTAAGGGTAATTGCGTGATGTTAAATAGAATAATGTACCCAAGATTTTCTAATATCTTTTTAAAAGAGTGGCCTTGGAGTTTCAGTTTTTTTTCAGATTTTTTTTTTCTTTATATTTTTTTCCGTAAGAACCTTGTACAGAGTATTAGAAAACTACAAAAAAAAATCAGCCAAATCGGTCAAGCCGTTTTCATGTTATGTCGTGACAACGTAAAACGGGTTTCATTTTTATATATATAGATTATAGTATGTATGTGTATATAACTTATTTATGTATTTGTGTATCTAGTTTTAACAGGTTTTTTTTTTCTTCATTGTTCCTCTCAACTTAAGCACCTGCCATCTAATCTCTTCACCACCCTTGGTTGACTGGTAGAGAATGCCTAAGGCATTAAGTCCGCCTTTGTACCTTTTTTTGCGAAAAGTTTAAATAAATAAATAATAGTTCTCATAATCAGTCTATAACGTTTCCTAATAGTGTGAGACTGGCTTCTTCTCTGTGAGAGGAACGGGCCCAATGCAGGTGTTGGTGGATGTCATATTTCTTGTATTTTTTTTTTGTCTTAGCACGGTCCTTCTCCCACACTATGAAACTCGACGAATACGGCCTGTTATAAAATGCTTCTCTATTTTATAACAAAAAGACGTAAAGGAAACTCCGACGGGTTTCCAAAACTTTTGTGTATTTTGTTGTTATGAACAGAAATAATGTGACGTTTTAATTATAACTCTATTAAAGTTGTAACTTTCTGTTTTTGTTTGGAATAAAGGCTAATCTTTAGAACTATGAAAGAAGTCCTCGAGATTAAGGGATTTACAAACAAAGACGAGGGCGAAGCTCTGTTTATACAATAAAGAAGGATTGCGTAAGATACACCCCGAGTAACTTAAGTTATCTAATAAATTGTGAGAAAGAAAGAAAAGGAATTGTTAAAATGACCATTTATTACATTTAAAGATTAGGTCGTTGTCGAGTTGTAAGTCGTAGGTTCGTATCCAGACTTTTTATAATTTATTTCATCGCCACTGCTTTTGTAAGGGAAAACATCGTGAGAAAATATGTGTCCTAGAACAAAAATTCGAAAAAAAAAATCCGCTCCCTCTTACAAAGAGGAGGCCTGTGTGCCAGCAATAAGAATTGTATAGACTGATTATGCTATAGACGAAAGGTCCTCTACAGCATAATTAGTCAGTTGCATTACTGCCTTGATACACGGTGGTCAAAAAGTCGTAGATCAAACGAAATAGGGAGATGAAGGAGGTGGTTTCCAACAAAAAATCTTTCTACATCATGGGCCCTAATTCAATTCCTTAAAAGTTATGAATATTTTTGTATACCGAGTTCTTTTACATTCAGACTAATTTAAAAAAAATGCGATATAAAACAATAAAACAAACGGTGTTGTATTATTACTAGATAATGTATCAACACTACAAAAGTTCTATTGCGGCTCTGGGTACCAAATTTCAAGAGCAATTAATTTTCTCCCAAAAATTTTGAAGTGTTACCAAAAGTTATTTCTCACTTTAAAAGCGTTGAAAATGACTTCCTCTATCTCCCTATTTCGTTTGATCCACGACTTTTTGACCATCTTGTATAGATTTTAATTTAAATGAAATGTTACTTTTGCAGACGAGAATTTGTAAAAGATTTTATTAAATCCCTTTTTGGCACATAATTTGTTCAAAATTAGATTTTTTTTTTACCAAAAATCTTTATTTAAGACTAATCAGGTTTTTGTAAGCTTGTCAAACAAAACATTACAGATTTTCTACTCCGTGTTGCTAACAATTGGAGCATTTCCAATTAAAAAGTTAATTTCAAACAAAAATAGGTATTATTTTAATCCAACATTAAAAGTCCTAGATAGCGTGGATTCTTCTAAACAGTACAATAAGCTTACAAAAGGTCACACACAGCTACAAAGCTTGTTTGGCTTCAAGCCAACGGAATGGCCTGCATGCACTTGTACAAAAACTTCGCTATTGTTTCTTACAGCTTATTACTAAAAGCTTTTGTGGTCAATTTTCAATATGCCTTATTATATGGAGTTTGTAAGAAATACATATATGTGGGATATCGTCAGTTCCTGTTCCAAATAGCAAGTAGGTATGAAGAATCGCTCTTCTTTAACGTTAGTTGAGTCATCATCATCATCATCAGTTCCTCGCAGTGCAATTACTCCACTCTGCCCGCCACAGAGAAGAACAGTTCTAGGCGCCAATTCCCCCTATGTGACATTATGCAAGGTTGTAAATAGCTGCAGTGATCAAATCGACTTGCACTTTGAAGGTTTGGGCAAATTGAAAGCCAATTTTTTTAAGCATCTTGCTAAATAGTTTGGCTGTTCATTTTCTCGCTTGAGAAAAGATATATTTAAGTATATGTTCCTTAAGTGTTAAATTAATTATTTCGACCTTTAGATTAGTCATTTTTAAAACTAGATTAATATTATAGATTGTACAACTTCTTTATGCATGCGGATTTACCTATAAGTGATTGTTGCACTGTTGCATTTACATTTTTGCATGTTACTTTAGCATACAACCTGTGTAAATAATTGTTGGTGAACCAATTAAAAAAAAAATCAAAATCAGCCTATAGCAGTCCACTGCTGGATATAGGTCTCTCCTATTACACGCCATTCTCTCGATTTTTAGTAACTCTCATCCAGCTCCTACCAGCCATCCTACGAAGATCGTCGCTTTACCTAGCCTGAGGGCGTCCCACCTTACGTTTACCGATTCACGGTCTCAACTCAAGAACACGTCTACCCCAAAGGTCATGGTTCTACGGCTAAGGTTAATTAAGTATTTCTAGGATATATATAAAAAAATATCTAATTGTTCAATGTTTATGTTGTTCAATTTAAGTAAATAATGCTCTTGCTATGACTTTCTACAAATCCAGCTCTCTTCCTAATCGCTCTCTCACTGCTGAGAATCGTGACTCAGTTTCAAATGGTTAACAGTTATTTGCCATCTGTTACGATCAGAGGCCTGGGGCCCAAGTCTGCTATTATTATAAATTCGTCATTCCTAAACGATCCCATTGTCATTTTGATAAAAGTTCGTATCTGCTAAATTCATAATGGTCGATCATTGGTCGGACAATGGTCTGAGAAAAACTACTACTTTTCATGCTAGATTTAATTTAATATATATTTTTACATATTACGTATTAGTGTTTGCAATCTGAAGTAGTAAGAAGTTCGTAAATAGCAATAAACATTACATTTATTCATTTGTCATTATGTACGAGATTACCATTTTATGCCATTACTTTCAATGGAGTGTCAGTGGTTGACCATTGGAAAGTCATAATGACGCCATTATATTAGTAGATTACCAAACTTGTCAAAATCAACAATTATGAAATCAATGATAGACCATTCTGACACTATTGTAATAGCAGACTTGAGGCCCTGGTGAAGTGCGACGCTGATAAATTTTACGAGTATCAGTTGCTCGAATATTTGATCCGACCACCGTTCTGGGCTTCGGCCTCTAGGCCCTTTTGCACTCTATTTCAAATTCAGCTATTACGATTAATTATTATTATCATAGTACCTAATATGCAACAACGGGGCTTGTGGCTAAGAAATAACATCCGCAAGGGTCAATTGATCAGATTAAGCTACGCTTACCGCGGTTAGTCCGTCGATGTGTCACCATCTTTCCATACCAAACTCCTATGTGCCTCGGAAAGCACGTTGAGCCTTTGGTCCCGGCTGATATTTATGGATCTTTGACAGTCGATACGGGTCGTCAAAAGCCCGAAAGTCTGACAACCAGTCTTAAAGAGTGTCCGTGGAGTTTCTTGCCCGTTCTTCTCCACAGGTACCTACGCCTTGGAATGGGCAACTAGCATCATCTTTCTGACTGACCGACCCTTGACAATTCAAAAGTGCCTATAATTGGTTTATTTGAAATAAATGCTTTGAGTTTTTTTTTTTAGTTTACTGGTTAGACTGGATGCCGACCCCAACATAATTGGGAAAAGGCTAGGTAAAATACGCGCATTAAAGTGGAGTTGTGGACACCAGCCCGTATTAGGTACCTAAAGCTAGGCAGATGATGAGTACCTAATAATATGCAACTCTGCAAACCATTATTTGAAAATTAACACCACATTTGTATTCTTATTGCGTCTTAAATGGCTTCAATTAAATCTGGTCTGCGCAAAATTATAATATTTAATATCTGTGAATTGTTGTAGGTATTATAGTAAATTATTTAATATGTTCTTAAATCCAAGGCCAAAGATTTAATAATAAGATATCCATATAACAAGGCTGATGATAAAATAGAATAGAGTACTCTTTGTTATTTACACCATATAAATTAGAGACATAAATATAGAAATGAAGACTAATGATATTAAAATTTATTGAATAATATGAGTATTTCATTAATTTCTATTATTCATGTTCGTTCGTCACATTCGTGTTGTTTGATTTATGTATTTATAACAGGTACACCAACAGGCATGCATTTAAGAATGTGAAGTTCCTCCAGATTTGTTGTTACACAAGGGGTTCGCGCGTTGTGTTCCACGCGCACCTCAAAGTGATGTCAGCGCTAACTGACGGGGTCCGCTACGGCCAGTGCTTGCCAGAGTCGCGGGTTATTCGAAAGAGATACCGTGGCCCCTGGCACAGGCAACTGAAGGAACGTCTGTGGGTTTTAGTCAGTAAAAGTCTGAGACGCTCTCCCGCTCCGCCCAGAGCGGGAGAAGTTATTTGATAATTTCCCAACCAAAAAAAAAAGGGGTTCTTTCCAACCATTGATCACTCACCAACGTATTGTGAATGTAGCAGGGTGATCATGAGATTATCTGTTGCAGATAAAATCGTCATTATCCATGTTTTTAAGGCACCATTTTCTTCTTCGTGTCATTGGCATGACAGTTATTCAAATTTTGTTGGCCCAAAACTTTGCCATTTCCACTGCATTATGACAACGCAGAGTTCATTGCACCGTATTCATATTAGATATTATTATTTTCTTTCCTGTTAAAATATTGTGAAAATGACACAAGACTTTTAAAAGTCTGAGCTGAATCCGTTTCTAAGTCTACATCACATTATTCGAGGATTAATTTTGATTTAAGGCATCATAAAATAAAATTTTTTCACGTTATTCATGACTTTTGTAACAACAGTTATTTGTTAAAGTAAGATGGAGTTGAAACAAAAAACAAACATGGCCGAATGTGGGCCAGCCGCCATTTCATCTCTCCGTGTAATTCACACGCGAACTAATATAACACGATTAATATTAACTACAAATGAATATGAATGCTCAAGTTGAAAAGATAAAGCGATTAGTTAAACTATATACAACTCTAACTTGTTGTGATGTTCATACTTTCTATGTATATACATGATGTAAGAGCTTGGATATCTGGCTCAGTGGAAACAGATGTGACATATGAGTTGTAGGTAGGGACGTAAAGCAGTAAAATTACCACGTAAAATACGGTAAAAAAACGCTTTTTACCGTTAATTTCGGTAAATTACGGTAAAAAACGTAAAAATCGTAGTTTTACGTTCTACAAACATAAATACGGTAATGAATGAGGGTGTTTGTATGTGTAAAAAACGTAAAAATCGTAGTTTTACGTTCTACAAACATAAATACGGTAATGAATGAGTGTGTGTGTATGTGAATTGTTTCTTCATAACATTGTTCTCGCATATAGAAGCAACAAGAATACTGTACTCAGGATTTTGTAATATCTTAATTTAAAAGAGTGTCCTTGGAGTTTCTTGCCCGTTCTTCTCCAAGAGATCTACGTTTTGGAATAAGCAACTAGCTTCAACTTTCTGACTAACTGAGCGACTAGTTAATTTTGACAATTCAAAAGTGCCTGGAAATGGTTTAATTGAAATAAATGCTTTGAGTTTGAGTTGAGTTTGAGTTTGTATCTTACTCTTTCACTATGACTTTTGAATTATAACACGTCATCAATTTAATAATATATGTATGATAAGTGCAAAGGCCAGTAAAAATTAAACTTTTACTTTTTGGAAAATTACTTGTATTTAGTATTATACTAACTACAGTTCTCAGAATCAACAATTTAAATAATAAAATTAAACGAATGACAAAAATAAAACAAATCTATAATCTATCGCATTTTGCCCTACAACTTGACGGAGCGCACTTGTCAGCAACGTCACATTTTGATTTTGTAACCCCATGCGCGCTTGATTTAAAATAAATTAAAATTCATAATGTCACGCCACCGGTAATTTTACCGTAATTTATATAAAATATAAATTACGGTAAAATTATAGTATTTTACCAGCGTTTTCGGTAAAATTAAGTAATTTTGCAACCGTAGTTTTAGGTCATAGGTGCGATATTATGCAGACAATTTACTTTGTATTAATTATTTCGTCACCACTGCTCTCAAAGAGGACGAAGAAAAATATCGCGAGGTAACCGGCATGTCCTGGAACCAAAAATTCGATGACGTTTGTGACATGAACCAACGCGCATTGGGCCCGCGTGATGTATTATGGATCACTCCCTTTCACAGAGATGAGCCCTTTGTCACCGCTGCGGGAATATTATAGGCTAATTATGATAGCTGTGTGATTCTATACCATCCCTCAAGAGCAGATATGTCCCTCATTATCTTCCTGCACTCATCGTGGTTAGCTTTTGTGACTGACTGACCAAAATAACAACAAACAGTACGCTCACTTAGATATTTAACATTATATTGTCCGGAAGTGGCGGTGGCCGATGGCGTGTGTTTTGGATTATTTAACTCCCTTCAAAATGGTTGAGCTGAATGGTGCTTATCTATGCGTCATGTTCGTGAACGGGCGCCGTCAGTTAGGGCTGGTCATCTTTTAGCTGCCTTGGCTTATTTTATTTTTGGATTGTTGTTTTGTTACTATTTGCTGAACACTGGACGCTTTTAACGCGTACATCTTTTTTATGTCGTTCTCACATATTATTATTAATTCAACATGAATGATTTAAGTGATATTTTTGTAAAAATAGAATTTTAAAAGTGTCTATGCAGTTTCTTGCACGTTCTTCTACATGGGTACCTACCACGCTTTAGAATGGGCAACTAGCTTCATATGTTCTGATTGACCGACTTCTTTACGATTCAAAAGTACCTGTAAATGATTGAAATAAATGCTTTGAGTTTGAGTAGCTAAACTAGGAACGTTTCATATTTTTAATGCAAACCGGTAGGTTATATTCACAAAAAAAAAAATCCCGATTAAAACCAACAGAGCAGTACAAAAACTGTCGCACAAAATCAAGCCGAAAGTTTCCCAGAATATAGTTTTAAAACTCCAAACTTTTCTAATAAAAAAAATCTCTTGACCGCTGCCAGATGTCGCAAGCTGAGCGTAATTAGCTTAGCTTAATTCGCTGCAGCCTACAACTTGAGCTGTTACATTTGGCTGGCGTTCTGCCAGGCACCACAGCTTGGGGAAGCTGAGATAGACGACAAAAGAAATAAATCGAGACAGTCAGCGGTAGACTGACTAGCTGCCAGGTATTTCTGGGGATATTCAATTTTCTATGGATTGTTTGGCACACGTGGATGCCGGTTGAATTATAACCGCCAGTTTTGGACTCCTGCAAAACGGATGCAAAGGGTTTGCCAATATGTACAAAGATGAATGTCATCCATTTCGGCAAAAACAGCAAACGGGGACTCCGTTTGCTGTTTTTGCCGAAATGGATTTGATTTTCTTTTTGTATGGAACACTAAAATAAATGAAGTCTTCTTTAGTCCCCTGGATACTGCAGGTCTGTGTAAATAACCGGCAGTTCTGCCGTTAAATGGTCACACGGTTGCTATACAGTCTGTTTCTCAAACAAGAATAACAAAAAAACGAAGTCTATTTTTGGGTGTTCCTAAAAGTTTTCTAAACTTTATCATTCTATTTATAAATTTAGCATCTATTTCTGATTTTTTAACCGACTCCATCATTGTTAGATTAGTGAAACCTGACAGAATTAAGACCGCTTTCTCTTAGTTTTTAATCAGAGGGGCGATTCTCATAATTTTAGGAACGAACAGTCTGATCTCAGTTTCAATATGTCAAAAATACCTCTAAATTCCATACATTTTTAGACAAGTTTTTGACATTTATTGTCGTTGAGGTGAGATTGCGACAAGATTTTGACCATTTTTAATTACGAGTTGGCCTTCAGTTTTCTATGATTCTGTCCTCTGAGATCTAAACATCTGGTGTCTGTACCCACACAAGAGTGGCTATCCACGAGCATTACACTGTCGTGAAATGTTTGTTTTAGATCATTTAGTTATTCACTTGTTCTTTTACGCTCCGTGCTCACTTCGTAACGTTGCCATATTTTATTTTTTATGGGTCGCGAACTGTATGTTCATTCTGTTTGGTTTTAAAAAAGGAAATAACGTTTCATAATGCTCTGGGTTAGATTAAATTAAAGTACGATGTAATCAGCGTTAAGTTAGATATATGTGATATAATGGCCAGTATGAGGCGGTATTTCTTAAATAAAATATAAGATTATTTATTACCTTCAGTTGTACAAAAACACTTATCTAAGCACTATGCAGCGTTACAACTAGGGAATGCAATCTCGAGCCGAGATTAGCAAATCGAGATCTCGCCTGTTGAACCTGGTGTCGAGATTGGCAGTTTCGAGATCTCGTGCAAAACAAGTCGAGATCTGGCGAGATTTCTAGATTATCGAGATTTTGATTTTTAAACTCAAACACCCTTAAATGGGCAGCGGGATTGTCCGAAAGGGTTACCGCTACCCCGGAACACAAAGGGCTAAGGAAGGAACACGGGTGGGTTTTAGTCAGTAAGAGTCTGACACTCCCTTCTGCTCCACCCAGAGCGGGAGGGGTCATTGGATGATTTCCCATCCACAAAAAAAAAAAAAAAAAAAAAACACCCTTAAATCGATACAAAACTCGAGGAATGCTATTAGATTAGAATACTACATTAATTAATTGTGATTTTGAAAATAGCTTCTTCGAAAGCACAGAGTGTTCAAAGTGTTGTCTGCTAAGCGACATCTAATGTCTGTAGCTAAATAGCCTGAGGCCGAGAATGCCCGTTCAGCTTCCACGCTGGTAGGGACTACAGTAAGTAGGCTGTTATACACAAACTTTATTGCCCTCTTTGGCCACCATACTCGTAGAGATGCATCTTTTTAAGCAGGCTGTCAATCCTGTTCGCGCACTCTCGGTCACAAAATCTCGATCGATACTGTTGAGATCTCGAACGAGATTAAGAAAACGAGATTGCTTATTTTCGAGATTGAATATCGAGAAAATGGCCGAGATCTCGTGTTTTCGAGATCTCGCGAGATCGAGATTGCATTCCCTAGTTACAACTAAGAGAAAGCGTGTTTTCAATGAACTCTGGCACACAAAGTAAGATTTAATTTGTGTTTAGGGTGCTAGCGTCCTCGCCTATAATTTGAATATATGGATATCAGTAGTTGTAGGACGAGCAAAGTATATTATTATGATAACTACTTGCTAGTAAGTAGATGCTTTTGTGATGTGGCCTATTAAAGTACCTACATATAGGTATGTGTATTTATTGAGAGAGAGATAAATATAATATATGATGAAAACTTGAGTTCATGTAAGCCTGTATAAATATAATTATAAATACTCGTACACAACTACATTAGGTTAATACATTTAGTACATCTTCAGTCTTATCGTAACTCAGTGTCAATAGCCACTTTGTGACTGAGGTCGCAAATACCAAGGTCTTACATCCATTTAGACACATAGGAGAAAAGGTGCATAGTTTATTTATTTTATTACTAGCTGACCCGGCGAACTTCGTACCGCTTCAGATATTTTTTTTGTCATTTTTTCATCCAATCCAACAAATAAAAGATCATAAAAATTGCTCCAGCCGTTCTTGACTTATAAATTGTGTAACTAACCCGACTTTGTTTTATATACAACTAGCAACCCGCCCAGGCTTCGCACGGGTGCAATGGTGCAATACTGATACTAAGTACAGGTATTTCAAGAATGCCAGCACGCGCCGCCGCGGCCGGTACCGCAGCAACCGCTATATCCCTGCATTTTAAATCTGTAATATCTTCGAAAATATTCATTTAAATTACATGCTGTAAAGGGCCATATTTATCTATATTAAATGCACAATGTATTTAACGTACTTAATTGGATAAGGATTAATGCTGTATTGCTTAAAATCGCTTCGTAAATAAGCCATTATTTCTCGTAAAAAGTAAAGGATAAAAAATGATTATTGTGGGTTATCCCTAAGAGATAGACATATATATACCATTGCGGACTTTTTTGTAGAACTTTTTAAGGTGTACAATACTGTAGTACATTATTTTGACCTATCTCGTAGGGTTCAGCCAGCGTTTGACATCACATGCATACATGTATTATATATATAAACCTTCCTCTTAAATCACTCTATCTATTACAAAAAACCGCATTAAAATCCGTTGCGTAGTTTTAAAGATCTAAGCGTTCAAAGGGACAGAGAAAGCGACTTTGTTTTATACTATGTTGTAGTGAAGTGTTAAAAAATTAACCCGTAAAACTGTAAGAGGTGCTTAAGACCATCGAACTGAACAACTTTCACTATGGGACCAAAGCTGAAATAACGAAAAAAAAAATCAGCTGTTGCATTTTGGTCAAGTAGTTATTGAAGTTTTGTAACAAACAGCTGATTTTTTTTTTCGTGATTTCAGAGTTGGTCCTATAGTGAAAGTTGTTGAGTTCGATGATCTAAAGCACCTCATTAAGTTTATCGGGTTAATTTTTGAACACCTTAAGAAGGTTTAAATGGTCAGACCGAATAATTATTATACTGATGCTGAACAAGGGCCGTTCTACATCCGCGAGTTGAGCATACTTCGACGCCTTAGACGCTTTCCAACAGCATTCGGCTTGTATACCACAGAGGAACATTTGTGCAAAATCACTACATAGTATAAAACAAAGTCGCTTTCTCTGTCCCTTTGAACGCTTAGATCTTTAAAACTGCGCAACGGATTTTGATGCGGTTTTTTTTAATAGATAGAGTGATTCAAGAGGAAGGTTTATATATATAATACATGCATGCATGTGATGTCGTAAATAAACGCATTTTTTGCACTTACTTTTCAAACGCTGGCTGAACCCTACGAGATAGGTCAAAATAATGTACTACAGTATTGTACACCTTAAAAAGGTCTACAAAAAAGTCCGCAATGGTATATTTCTATCTCTTAGGGATAACCCACAATAATCATTTTTTATCATTTACTTTTTACGAGAAATAATGGCTTATTTACGAAGCGATTTTAAGCAATACAGCATTAATCCTTATCCAATTAAGTACCTCAAATACATTGTGCATTTAATATAGATAAATATGGCCCTGTACAGCATGTAATTTCAATGAATATTTTCGAAGATATTACAGATTTAAAATGCAGGGACATAGCGGTTGCTGCGGTACCGGCCGCGGCGACGCGTGCTGGCATTCTTGAAATACCTGTACTTAGTATCAGTATTGCACCCGTGCGGAGCCGGGGCGGGTCGCTAGTAAAATATAAAGCGCTAAATACATTAATGGCTTAAACTGCCTCAAATGGCTTAGCATGATCCTCCGTTATGTCGAAAATACTGCAGCATTAATTTTGAAATAAATATATGGTAAAGTTGAGGATCAATGCTAGGTCTTATGTTAGACGAAAACACGATTTCATAAAATTTTCTCGATAGAAAAAAAATCCAAAGTTACCTCCAAACCGAACAATAAACCGCTGGTATTCAAAAAATACTTCAAATTAGATCATGAAACTTTGTATACTAACTGAACTAACTATAAAGCAGGTCTTGTATTTTTTATTTTTTTTTATTACTTTTATTTTCACCGTAAAAAAGCAAATACCTTAACTATTGGCGCTGCCTGCCGTCTAGCACCGCACTCTGTCTCGCTCTCACTCAGTCCGTGAGCAGTATCGTGCGAGCGAGATAAAGAGTAAATTTTAGCTGAAGTAGTATAGGCTCTTAAGCCTTATAAGTATTAAGTGATTTGTGGTGCAAGTGGGCCAAAATTGTAGTTTTCCTGACAAATACTTTTTTTCTGGAGAAGGTAGATAGTATGACACTTCGGGATGGAAGTCATAAGCAATGGAGATTGCAAGGGGATAGCATCCATCTTTGGCTTCCCTAGTAACAGACTCAATGCCATTAAATCATTCAATAGGATCAGCCTACCGTTACGTAAGCAATTTCCAAAACTCAGCCTATTGCAACCTTTACAAGGCTCTCTCAAAACATACCACCAAACTCAATAGACTAGTTTCCACCATCAATAAATTGAAAATCTATTTAGTCCATCAGTTAGAGTATTAGAAAATAATGGACACGTATTTTTTGTTTTTGTAAATCAATGAGTATTGACAAAGATAAAACGTATCAAAACTCGGGAGTGGCTCGGGAGTGGGCTCGTGACGTCAGAACGCACTAAAAATTATACCAAGGTGAGACGTATTGAGAATTTTAAAAGCGTCTTATCTTCATCAATTTTGGTTTACGTAACAAAAGAAAAAATACGGGTCAAATATTTTTTGATAATCTTATTGACGGACTAATTAAATTTTTTCAGTAGGCAAGCTTATTGTCCATCTTTCTCCCTTAGATACTGAATTCTTTAAAAACTGTTATAATAATCTCTAATATTTCTCAATTCCAGGTCCCGCCCTCGACTGCTAGGAGGCTCTTCACAGAGGAGTCCAGGTGGGCCCGCCGGTTGGTTGGGCCCACCATTGCAGCAAGCTTTATTTATTGTAAGTAATTTAAAACTATATGATCTAAAACTGTTGTTTCCGACGGCCATTTCGTCTAACTATAAATCTTTTGAGCTGCGACGCCAGTAAAAAATAACCCATTTTGTAAGATTGGGACGCAAATAAATCCCTTGCTAGTAAATCTTTTTTGTCGAACACGACAAATTTTATTTAACGGTATTTAACTGAAAGCTTGGGGTTGTCAATGACACCGTGAACGTTATTCATGGTGTTCTAACTGATGTCCAATGATTTACAGAATCTTGTCACGAAAAAATCAATATTATAAATGGTATACAGGGTGGGCAAAAAATCGTGGATCAAACGAAACAGAGCGACAGCTGGGGTTATTTGCAGTAAAAAAACTCTCTGTGGCAGTGCCCTTACTTGATCTCCTTAAAAGTTACGATAATTTGAGTGCAGTACAGTAAGATTCTAAAGTTCCAAATAATTTTTCGTGAGACTTAAAAGATATTGAAAAAAGTGCCAATACTGATAAATCATGGTATCCACTATCATAAGAGCACTTTTGTAGTGATGATGCTTTTTTATTTATTTATTTTTTTACTGCAAATGGCCCCAGCTATCGTTTTGTTTCGTTTGATCCACGTTTTTTTGCCCACCCTGTATAATATTTAATATTTCAAACTCAAAATTGTGAATTATCATGTACTCCTCAATTGTCGCTTTTGCACCTGTTTGTCTCAGCATCACTCAAAGGAGAAATAAAATGTCTATGACATTTAGTCTGCTTCTGTACATTTGTGTGCTTGAATAGTAGGTTTATATCAATAGTGCAGTAAACCTCATGTCAGCGGTACCAAAACCAATATAAGCTGGCCTCACAATATACTGAAACTCCACAATACACGGGGTCAAGATCTTAATGTGAATGTACCACTTTGAAGTTCGGACTACAACTTATAGCCTGTTTTAACAAAGTCTACGTTTGATACCCTAACTGACACCCTAATTGCGTAACACACTATAAATCGGAATCTGAATCATTTTGAAGCAAATTGCTAATCCATTGCCTCATAAGTTCGAAAAATTCGTCTGCTCAACACGTAATAACGCAATGAATGTTGTTGAATTGTCAAAATGAAACCGATTCTGATTGATAATGTGTTACGCAATTGCATCGCCGGTGATTGATTTATTAACTCGTAAAACATTAAAATAATAATGTAATTTAATTCATTGTAACCTACAAGTAGTTGTTCCGGGTCTGGCTGTTTGTGTATGTGAGTTTAAATGTTTGTAAACGCACCCACAATTCAGGAGCAATTCCTAGAGTGGGGCAACGTTTTTCTTAAAAAAAAAAAAAAAGCGAAGAGATTGTGTTTGCTCATATGTTAGAGATCATGATCTGGGTAAAGACATAGGCCACTTTTCCTCCTGGATTACAGACGAAGTCGCGGGCAACAGCTAGTAGCGTATTAAAGCAAACAGTAGTAAAAGGTAACTGGAGATGAACTGCGAAAACTTTTATAACTTAAAACACTGGAATTTCAGTAGAAAACATGTTTTCGTCATTTTCACGGGTCCGATAATGTTTTAAGTTCGAGGTGCGTACACATATGTTATATTATTTTTATGATACCTTAAATATTTTAGAGCAAGAATTTAGGTTTATGAGTAGAATAAATCCTAATAGAGTTTTGCGTGATGTACAGTCACCAAAAGAGATAAGTAACCAGGGTCGTCTGGTATAGTTTGAGTTTAGTAAGGAATTGATGGATGTTTTTGTATTAAATTTAATTTGATTAATGGACTGTTTGTTTACCATTAATTTAATTTAATTTTCTTCGAAAACATCCATTGATTTCTTACTAAATTTCAAATATATCCGACGACCCTGGTTACTTATTTCCTTTGGTAACCGTACATGTAATTTATGAATGTGAAACATTAAACTTCATGGCTGAATTTTCCTCCTTCATAATTGAAATATTATTCTTTTAAGCCTATGTACTCTGTAAGTTTCTAAAGAGGAAAATTGACATAATCATAACGGCGGAAAACGGTTTCTGCATTAAATCTAGTAACATTTATAATAATAATCTTGAATTAGTCTCTAGTGGGCTTTACGAGAGCAACGTCATGCGCAAATATTCAAGTTCAGACCAAAGTTAACCCTTTCTTTTTTCGCGATTTTATTATGCGTTTGTTATCACTAAGGCTTGTCAGCTCATTATAAAATTATAATATAAATGATTAAAATACAGTAGAAATACGTATGTTTATTGAGGTACGACGCCAGCACATCAAGCTTCCCGAAACTGTCATATTTTCCCAATCGACTTTGAACCTTACAGTTTAGCGATAAAGTTGAAAATCTATTAAATAAATTTGACAGATTCTAGTGGCTTGATGTGCTGGGCGTCTGTACAAGTTTTGGGTTTCTTCATCAGTGTTTTCAAAAACGCACTTCTTTCTTATCAGCCTGCGTCCTAAATATGCGTTTTTGGGATGCATGAAGAAGCCTCCTCGTGTAGCACAGTTTGTTCCGTCAGTTACTCAACTGAACCGAGCGCTCGGTGCATCCTGGACAGTCACACCCAACACTTTATTTGACTGGACAAGTCTTCCCTTACGGTGATAGGGCTAACGCCCGCCTGACTTGCGACCTCCCTCCCACCGGAGTCCGGCGTCAAGCAGCCTGTGCTGTGTTTCGTCGACGCGTGGGAGTTCTAGTGCCTTAGGCATCTTCTGGGCACGCTTATTCCATCAAAGACCTCATCCATCGCTTTCCATTATCATCAGCCGTGATGGCATTGGAATCATCAGGCTTGATCGAGGTCAAGAGTCCATTCAGAAAAAAAAAAAAAATATTCCAACTCAGCGCCCAGCGTCTCTCTTTATTAAGACGCTCCCCCTTGTCAATGACCTTGAGCGTTTAGTCTTCCCCACACCCCACCTACCCGTACTTCACCTGATAAGTATTACGTAAAGTTAATTAAACTTAGCCATCTACTGGCTCAAGTTTGTACTACTATGACACTCGATGCACAGTATAATTATATACAGTATTCCATCTTCATACAAACGGACGATGCGCGAGCTATGCCTACGCGCCTCGATCTCGGCATTCGCTCGGCAGGCAGACAGTCGCGACTGTGCCGCAGTGACGAACGGTCGGTGTGTTGTTTTTGAAGTGAAACTTCTTTACGCACGCTTGACTTGGGGAGTAAGCTGGCGAACGCGTGACGTAAGCGTTACGAAAAGTGTGATCGGGCAAGGCGAACGGAAGTTAAGTGGGGGATATAAGCAAGAGACAGCAGTGCGCGCGCACATTTTCTTTCTCTCTTCCTCTCATAGCCAAATACGTTCCGTATATCGAAGCACACTGCAGGCTTATTGTCTGTATCACAGTGTAGGAGCAAGAGAGAGCAGTGCGCGCGCACATTTTCTTTCTCTCTTTCTCTTATAGCTAGTAAATGAAATATACATACAGATGGAGCGAAAGAAGTTTCACTTCAGTCGTGTGGTCATAAGCACACTCGTTTTTTTTTTAACAATAACCTCGCGATTTTTTCACTAAAAATAAGTTCAAGTACATATTAAATATGACGAGTAGGATATATTGTGCTGTTTTTGGTTGCATGAATTCGTCAATAACGCATCCAGGGATAACTTTTTTTAGATTACCTGGAAACTCTGAAAGGTAAGACTATAAAATAATTTTACTTACTAGTAGGTAGGTACATAATGTGTCTTTTTAATCGATAAGTATTTCCTTTTATCTCCCGAAAAAAACGATGTCTGGATTAATAAAGTGAATAGAGTAAAGGAAAGTGATTGACAAGAGTGAAATAGGTAGTTATAGGCGGTTCATGAATCATGCAATACTTATGCTTGTGTTAACAACCTCGGGGCATGTGTGTTTTGCTTTGTTAGTTTGTATAATTCAAAGTAAAGACGTGGTATTTTATTATTAATAATAGTTGTTTATTGTACTGTGGGTATGAATAATACTAGAAAAAATAAATTTGACTGTCTGTCTGTCACTAGATAGTTGACATTTTTACAGAATATGTATTTCTGCTGCTGCTATAACAACATATACCACTAAAAACCGTTTTTTTTTTCTCTGTATTAATAACAACAATAACAGCTAGACTCGTGAAATATTCAAAGAATATTTAGATGTTTACAAACACAAAACTTACAATCACAAAAAAGTATATATATAATCATAAAACCAAATCGAAACACAAAGTAGGCAAATGTAATTAAAATGCTGGAGGTGGGCAGCCCTATCGCATGTTTACGTACCGCGCGGCTGTAGGCATTTATGTCCAAGACACGGCCAAGTTACAATACTGTATATAATTATACTGTGCTCGATGGGTTCTTGTTTCTAGTCCAGGAGCCTGCGTACATTTTGTGATCATACATAATTATTGGCAGATACAACAATTATTATTTAATTCTTCTTCTTGTCGTGTCGAACGTTTAGGCTCCAAAATTGTATTAACTTTGACCAGTAGGTACTCTGTACTTTAAGTAATCCAAGTGTGAATGAAACAAAATATATTTGGATATATCAATTAACTTGTATTTACTCATAAAAAAAACTGTTATTGAAAAGTAACCCTGTATAACTGAATAAGCACCTCATCCTGATTGTCAGATTCTTCTGTGTTAACCATGTTAATAACAATTTCATTTGGTTGCACTCGCAGTTCTTGGTAAGTATCTCTGCAAAGCCATAATTACATACAATTTCAAAAAGCGACTGTATTACAACAGAACTAAAGTATTATTTTTTTTTTCCTAAAACTTCTGAAAGTCATAGAAAAAACTTATTTAATTTCATAAATAGAACTTCCTACCACCCGAGTCATTTTGCGTTATTATCTAACAGGTTGTATAAATTTACTGGAAATTATTACTTCTTGTAATAGTAACAAACAAGGAATGATTGAAAAAAAAAGGCATGAGCTCCTAGTCTATAATTCAACTTCGAAGTGATGACGTGTCCTGTCACGATTATTTACACTAACACATAACCTAAAATACGTCCTTTCGCTTATTTTAATCAATAATTATCACTAAAAATGTGTCCTGTCACTGTTATTTTCCGCACTAACACTAAATAATAAAAAAACTAAACTATATAAACAATAGATATTCCAATGATAAAAGAGTAAATAAATTTTCGCGTAAACGGGAGCAGAGAGCGACGCGACACAGGTTCACCGTACAAAGGCCTCTGGCCGTCTGCCGCCCGTCGCCCGCGCACAGACCCGCGAACCAGCAATTCTATTTTTACGATTATCTAATAATATACTCCACATAATAAAAAACCTTTTCTGTCGAATTATTAAGTACATGATTTTTAACTAATATAAAAATGTTTCACTACTGTAAGTAGTAAAATTAGGAATCCTATACGATTTTTGTACGCGAAAAGGGGTCTAGGTAAATAATGATTTCTCTTCATTTAGAAAGTTTTATCTATTTATTTTACAGTCACATTAATAAACTGAAACCAAGTTACAACATATATTTATTTTGTATTTTTTACGTAACAGCAAGATATACTTTATAGAACATGAAAACGGCCAAATTTTTCTGAGATCCCCTTAAGCAAATTCATAGTGGTTGCTGATTCACGTACAATTTCAACTGAGCGTGAAAACCTCCTGTTTTATTATGAAGAAAACCTTTTTGTTCAACTCAAAGAAAATCTTGGGAAAAACGGTGAAAAAAAAAAAGAATCATCTCGTAAGTATTTGAAGTCTTTCCACTTTAATAATTCCTGTAGAATGTTCAAAGAAATCTGTTCGAAATTATATTATAGTTTTGTTCTTTTTTCTAGTTTTTTTTTTTTTCGTTCAAAATGTAGCATTGTGGTATACAATATTATTTTTTCTTCTTCCATCCCTTACTCCCAGTTCTGTTTAGGGTCGAGTCTTCTTGTACAGTGGCGCCAGGACGATCTATCCTGCGCTTTCATCTCCTTCACAATACTGGACCACCATGTAGCGGGGTCTTTCTCAGGTGTTTCGTAGGGAAACTATCATCTCTTTTCATTAAGTGACCATAGGTGCAGATGCCAGCACATCAAGCTACTACAATCTGTCAAATTTCTTTAATAGATTTTTAACTTTATCGCTAAAGCATAAGGTTCAAAGTTGATTGGAAAAATATTGACAGGGTCGGGTAGCTTGATGTGCTGGCGTTTGTACCAACTGCTGTTGTTTAGATTGTCATTTATTTCAATGATACCTTTTACAGGCTCTTTTGAATTGTCAAAGAGACGGTCAATTAGTCAAAAAGTTGAAGCTGCCCATTCCAAAACTAAAATCTCTATGAACAAGATTGGGCAAAAGCTCCAAGGACACTCTTTTAAAATCAAGATTACAAAATCCAGGGTACATTATGCTTATTGCTTCTATACAACGTGTAACGTTAAATGCGCAAAACTTGAAAATAGTTTGTTCATAATTGACTACTGAATCAATTTCAGTAACTTTTAATATAGGTTTTTTTTCAGAAATTATGTATTTTGCCATACTATCCGCCGATTGAGCCAAGGAAAATTAAGTCTTATTTTCAGGCCATAAGTCTCAATTTTGAATGCATAAAGTAATGCTAGGATCAACACGATTTTCTTAATAATAAGAGTTAGCTTTAAAAAAAAAGATTTTGGTTATTGTATTATGCTTTGAACTCAATGCTCTAATTGGGGTGTGTGAGTTTTTGCGCATTTAAAGTTACACGTTGTATAGTGAGAACAATGTAAAACAATCAAATCAAAACTTAGGATTAAAGATAAGCCCTAGCAGTTAATTACGATTATTGGACGACTTTTATTTCACCTATAAAGTTCAAATGTTTTATATTCTGTTCAGATTCTACCGGGTTTGACCCTACCTGTATAAATACCACTAAAACAAGATAAGCATTGTAAAATTACTGAACCATCCGCGTATAACTCATAATTTGCGTTTACTGTTTTATTTGTTTTCAACTGATATCACAAACAAAGTTAGAATATCAATTTCATAAATAGACCCCTCCCCTCCCCTAAGTTTTCACGGGGTAGATCGGCTGCCAATATATTTTCCAGTTCTATTTTATATGCGTTTGTTTTCACTCGTTGTCTGGCCAGTCCTCTGTATACCTGGGCAGCGGAATTGTCCGAAAGGGTTACCGCTGTCCCGGAACATAAAGGGCTAAGGAAGGAACACGGGTGGGTTTTAGTCAGTAAGAGTCTGACACTTTCTTCTGCTCCACCCTGAGCGGGAGGGGTCAATTGATGATTTCCCATCCACAAAAAAAAATCCGCGTATAACTCGTAATTTGCGTTTATTGTTTTATTAGTTTCAACTGATATCACAAACAAGGTTAGAATATCAATTTCATAAATAGATACGTGTGATTTTGGTTGGGTGTAGGAGCAATGAGAGCCCAGTGGTATCGGCTGACTTACGAGTAGTAGGTTCGCACCCACAGAGGCGCTTTAAGTACTTTGTGTAAGTTATGTTACCTATAGTACGAATCATTTGATCTGACTTGGCTTCCATACGTCCTTTTCGGGTTACCACTGAAAATCAGCGCTGTGCTGTGGGTCCCCTATAGCACAGCATCATGCTGAGTGGAAGCCTTCTTGTCACAGTCATGACGTGCAGCCGTCGACTCTGCTTTGTGCTCGTGAGATTATAGATATATTTTGTTTTTATTATATGCTGTCATTAGAATTAATCATCTTTTTGTTTGCACGTGTTTCTGTGACAAATAAACCTATTTTTCTTTCTTTCTATTTCATCACCACTGCTCTCAAAACGGTGAAGGAAAACATCTTGGGGAAACCGGCATGTCTTAGAACCAAGAATTAGAAAGCATGTGACATCTACCAACCCGCACTGGGCCCGCGTGATAGATTACTGTCCACTCTCTCCCACCGAGAGAAGTCCTGTTTCAGCAGTAGGACCATTATAGGCTGACTATGCTAATTTTGGTTATCACCACTGAAACAGTTACCTTATCACGTCGGGGTCAGTAATTTAGGAGGGTTTGCTGTTGAGATTGCGACGACTGTAGTGGGTTCAAAATGCTCCATCATTTTATCTGACATCGCAGCTAGCACTTCGAGCGATGACCCGGCAGTTAAAGAAGCTACTCAGCGGCCTCGAACTCGGCGATCACAAGCCAAGCCAGCTGCTGCGTAAAATGCGAGACCTCAGTGGCAAGCTACTATCGGATGAAGCGCTGATGGTTATGCGGCTCAACCAGCTACCCGCACAAGTTCGCGCCGTGCTCACCGTAAACACCGAGTCATTGCTCGAAGTTCTAGCTGCGATGGCAGATAAAATGATGGAGAATTTTGAACCCACTACAGTCGCCGCAGTTTCAACAGCAAACCCTCGTATAGACCCATACTCATCAACATCATCTACAGTAATGCTATTCTGTAAAAAAAACACCGTGATAACTTAGGTGAAGTGAGCTTAAAGTGAGCTGTCAATATTGTCAATCCCTAGCATCAGGTAGAATGACAGCTCACTTCACACACACTAGGGATTGACAATATTGACAGCTCACTTTAAGCTCACTTCACCTACGTTATCACGGTGATCTTTTTACAGATTAGCACCGCTGATCTTGTCTCAAGGTACTTTAGGCCGCAACACGTTTTCTTCTTCCATTCTCCCCTGCCATCATCAGCCTACAGCAGTCTACTGCTGGATATATGCCTCGATTTTCGGCAACTCTCATGTTCAGCTATTCTCTTCTGCCGGTTACGTCATGCTATCATTCACTTCCTTCTCTTTCATAACATTCCTTACACAACAAACTTAGACTATAGATATTTTACTTCGGAAATTATATGTTACCTTACTAGCTTTTACCCGCGGCTTCGCTCACGTTAATGTAGATTTTGTGAAGTCAAAGTCATTAAATTATTTACTTAATGTAAAGTTATTTTTCAATCCATTAGGAAAAGTACTTTTTGTCTGGATGAAAGGCGATGTTCTTTTCTGTACCCCTCATAACGTGTATGCAACATTTTATGATGAAGGATTGAGTAGTTAAGTCGTGAAAGCTTAGCAAACAAACTCACATTTATTAAGTTAGGATTTTCTATTAAGTAAATTAGAAAGAGTTGAAGGAAAATTAAAGCTATAAAATTAAGTTAAACTGAAGCTTGTACGATCAGCTTTTTAAGCATTTGTGAATAAAAAGCGTGTTCACGGAAAAAAGTAATTTAGTAGATCGTGTATTTCCTATTTTAGGTTATGGTTATATTGTACCCACCTTTCTTCGTTTTCATTTTGTGTAGGTATATACCAGCGATAACTTGTAAATGGCCTTTAAGTTTCCTGAACAGAATAAAATAAATTAAATAAAATACTTCATAACACAGCAGTGGCGAAGGTACCATACAACTCGATTCCCGCCGGCTTCCCTTCGAAAATTCAGAACACAACCACTCTATAGTCAATTCATCATTGAAATATAATGAAACGTTTTATTGACTTTTTTTTTGCTCCGGCTTACCTCTGTCATAAGTTCACCCTTTGCCACTGTAACACAGTAAACTTCAAAACAAAACTAATTTGACAGCTGTAAATAATGGCACTTAATTAGCCTGCGCAACGTATTTATATTGTGGTTTTAGCTAATTATACAGTTTCTAACCCTCAATTAACTAAATTTTGTTGTGTAACAACTAGTTTCGCCATTATGGTAGTCTATAAACAAAAGTATTTTATGTTTACAGCAAACTCATGTAGTGACTCTAAAATTACGAGTGGTGTACAAAATGGCTGAGTGCCTATTTTGTATTCATACTGGGTTTTGCTTTTTTGGATAATGAAAGTCTGAGAGTCATTTGTTTTTTAAGGACAGGTATTAAATTCTTACTTCACTTTTTGTAATAGGTTTTTTTGGCCCTAGTGCCATATTATAAATGCAGATAAATTATAATTCGGAAGCATCGCGATTATGGTTTTTTTTGGCTTAGTATTTCCCGTTCTTGTTTCCCCCAGAAAATTATAGTAAAAATATCGTTTAATTACTTTCTCGAATCCCTCCGAAATTCAAAAATTAAGTACGGTGATACGAGAAAGTGCAACCACCCCTAATATTATCAGTACCAACCCGATTTTTAGACCGAACTCGAGGTACTATTCTGATATTCTTTATTTATTATATAAAATTGCTGTTTTCAAGCTTTTCGATCACATTCATTTCACCCGCTAATTAACTCGTAAAATCTCTTTGTTTCCCTCCGCCTATCATTTTGAACGATCCATAAAATTTAATTTTACAATTCATTTTCATATCCGAAACATTAAACAAACTGTATCGTCCATTTATGCGCCTAACGACTTTACATTTTTGCGAGAAAAAAAGCAGGAATTTTGGAAGAACCCCAATTATGGACCCTTATTACATCCAACGAGGGTTTCTGAGTACCTAAGATATCCCTTCACATGATTTCAACTTTATTAACGCAAATGAGATCCGAATGATTTAAAAATGTAAGTTCTTCTAAACCAAATTATATTTTCTAAGGTAGAAAACAAGTAATAAATACTTTTTGGGCAGCGAAATTTCCAGTCAGTTAGGTTTTATGAAATCGTGTTAGCTTTTCCATAGAATTTTTCTTTTTATGCAAATAATTTGAATTGTCTTTTATCTCACGCAGATCTGAAATCAGCAGAATTAATTTAAAATCAGTAATTATAGTTACATTACAAGTAAACTGTGGCTCTCAGTAACATCTATGTAATAATTTGCCATGCATACGTAGGTACTCCAAAACATTTTATGTTTCTAGAGTTAAAACATATTTTGAGTAATAAGTTATATCTAAGTTTAAATAGAAGATTTGTGTGTGAGTACCATGATATAGGATAAATTATAGGTAACTGTGGCACAATGCTTAAAAAATACAAAGACTACCTATCTCACATAAAATAACAAAACACACATCATACCATATATTTATCTTCTAAAAATCTTAATTCACAAAATGTTTTTACATTCTCATATGCTTGAAAAACTAGGGTGAATATTTTTTATCACAACTAATATTTTAGTACGAAAATATTTGCGAAAAGAAAACTAGAATTGGTAGTAAAGAGAAAGGGAAAAAGTGTTATTCAGAATAATTACATTACCTGATAAAGTTGTAAGAGATTTGGTGGATGGGTTAATATAATGTTGTGGTAGCACTGTAATTACCACTTTGTGTAGTAATCGAATTTGCGCATTGTGGTAATTGGTAGGCAGTGGTCCTTTTTTGGATGGCGGTGTTCATTTCTTTTCTGTTTCTTAACCGTGTCTTTCGTTGGTAGGTATGATTATATGATTTATTCCGGTCTATTACACCAATTAAATTAGTCTGTATCTGTTTTGTTGTATAAATACTGTTTATTCACAAATATCACTATTTTTTTATCTACTTGACACTTTACGTGGAAAAGGATACTTAGGTACTATTTTTTTCTATGAAATCACGTAAAATTTATCATTTTTGCAAATTAGAAAAACTGAAAATGAATTGTCACATTTTCAAGATCATGTTTTCGAACCAGTGGTCGGAGTAGGTAGAGCTGCTTGGGGTGAATGACCGCAAACATTGATGTTAACATGGATATGCCTCTGAATCCCGGAATTTTGAAATAAAAGTGGATTATCCATTTAAATGTAACGTTCCAATCAAGCACTGACAAAAGAAACTACTTAAGTAGTTGTTGTTTTAATTTCGAGAATTCCCGGGATTTTCGGAAATACTTGTCATATCTATGTTATGTCCGCATGTAGCAAATAACAAAAATACCTCTACCTACTCCTATAAAAACTACTTAAACAGTGTTCTTTTAATTCCGAGAATTCCCGGGATTCCAGGAAATATTTGGCATATCCATGTTATGTCCGCATGTCGCAAGAAGCAAAAACAGCTCTACCTACTCCAACCACTGTTTCGAACGCAATTTGCTTATAAAACGTCTACTATTATCTCCTTTCAAAGCCACATTTGCATTAAAACTCTCGGTTCTTTTTCCTTTTTCTCTAGCAAGTAGCAATTTTCTTCAGGTGGTCGTTCTCAGTGCATTTGGCTGCAGGGCGTCCCACTTTACTTTAGCGGTCCGCAGTCCACATTCAAAAATATTGTTCTTTGTAAAGCACGTTCAACTGTACTAAAAATGACGTTGGTAAAAGTCCGGCTTAAAATTTTAGTGGCTTATGATTTACGTTACTGACGTTAAAGTTTTAAAATTGTCTGTATTAGTTTTAAAGGGTAGGAGCATTAATAACCACGTTGGCTTATCTTGACACGCGTTATCACCCATTTCAACTTATTAGTTTTTCTCCAGGTTTCTATGCAATCAGTTGTACCTACCTCTAGAATTCATTTAAAGAGTACAAATAGAGCCATATTTTAGTTTGTTAATAGTTAAGTTAGGATATTATATTTATATTTTTATACTATTTAAATAGTTACGCAAAAAAAAACAATAATATTTGGCCCCATAGTCGAGTTCGGAATTCAAAATCACTTGTTTTAAAGCTGTCTTTTCTGTGAGACATACCTACAATAATTTAACCAACAAAAACAATTTTCTGAAAATCAGTTCATTTTCTTAACTAAAAGTTCACGCAAATTTTTGAAGACAAAGTTGTCAGAAAAAATGCACTGAATTTTCCAAACAAATTTCTAGAACTTAAGTAATATAATTATTTATTTTCACTTCAAGACAAACAGTGAAGCCCTGGATCTTGTACAAGGAGGTCCTGTATCACAACCCGAAGGCATATTTATTCTCATTCTCGTAATTTAAAACGTTCAAAATCTAGTCGCAGTCTCATCTCGGTGACAAACAAATGTCAAAAACTTGTCAAAATGTAGGGAAATTTGAGGTATTTTTGACAGATTGAGACTGAGATCAGACTGTGAACGTTCTTAAAAATTACGAGAATTGCCCCTCTGGTCCTGTAGTAACCAAACAAAGGCCACATAATTCCAATCTCGCGTACTGTATCGCATATACCCCAAAAAGCAGGTATTATGTAAATAAGAGCAATAATAATAAAAACCTACGGTTATTGGTTATTACACAAACGTTGCGAGCAATATCAATTTTGGCAACATCTTGTGTTATACACTCCACAGAGTTAATGGCATTCTTTTAGTTACAAAACTGTGTTTATCTATACTTATAATAAATCTGTAGAGAGGTCAATTCTGTACATGAAATATATTTCCAAAATAACTATCAGCGGGTGATTAGTGATCGATACTGACGCCAAAAATGCAATCAGTAAAATTTTTGTCTGTCTGTCTGTCTGTATGTTCGTTATAGAAACAAAAACCACTCGACGGATTTCAACGAAACTTGGTACAATTGTTCTTCATACTCCTGGGCAGGTTATAGTATACTTTTCATCACGCTACGATCAATAGGAGCAGAGCAGTGAAGGGAAATGTTGGGAAAACAGGATTTCTTTTTAGGTGAAGTAGTAATAGGTTAGTAGTAGTTAGTTAGTAGTAGGTAAGTTTTGGTTAATTTATGCTCAGTTTTTTTTAATATTAAGTAGGTAAAAGCGTAGGTACTTTTATTAATTATAGGTATAGGTATTATTAATTATAGTAGTTATAGGTATTTAGTTTTAAGTGAAGTAGGTTTTATTATATATTATTTTATATATTAGACGTAGTTATATATTTTTAGTTATTCAAGCCCCAAGCGGACGCCGGCGTCCGCCCGCTATTGTCTTGAAAAAGGCGTTGAATGAGAAATACGCGTTCTCAAGAATCGGCAGAGGAAAGAGCACATCGGTTAAACTCTATGAGAGTTAGTGCCTCAATTTCCGGAAGTCATTATTCCACGCGAACGAAGTCGCTGGCAAAAGCTAGTACATAATAAATACAAGAACTCACGCCCTCTTCATATGGCTAGGCAGAAATAAATTAATAATATCTAAAAATCTTGATTACTAGAAGAATGGATACGGTAAATCTCTGATGCAGCTGAGTGCCAGTATTTTACATGGAGCGACTGCCTATCTGACCTCCACAACCCAGTTACTGGGTAATACGATACCCCTTGGTAAGAGTGGCCTGGTACTAAAAGTGCCAAAGTCCGTTTTTTTGAGAAGTGTGATTTAATGCCAAAATTTGGTTTGAATATGATAATTTATGTAGGTATGCTAAAAGGGCCTTACTGTAACGACAAGGTATTAATTTTTTTTTAACGTTGCCCCACACTAGAAATTACTCCTGTATCGTGAGTGCGTTTACAATCAATTATACTCACATAAAAAAACAGCCAGACCCGGAAAAACTACTTGTAGGTCATACAAATATTTGTTCCGTGCGGAAATCGAAATCATGACACGCAGCGAAGCAGTCAATTGCTTAACCACAGCGCCAACCGTGCCGTCAAAGTGTGAAAGGAGTGCTTTGGTATTCGTAGTAGGATTACTCTGTATCACGGTTGCCATCACCTTTCTCTGGACCAACTAGGATATCTTTAAATAATTTAATTTTGAATAAATTCTAAACAAAAATAAAAAATTACTTATTTTTTACTAACAAAGATAGAAAAAAGGAGTATGCGAGTGTGTCACAGAACACCACCTGCTACAATCCTTTATCTTCGTTTACGTCGCGATTGCCGCTCACCTTATCTTTCTGTAGAACATTACCAATAAGGCTACTGACTATATGTCCTTGTAGGGCGTCCCCTCCCGGCATTTTTACTTACATCTGCCTTGTAAATACCGTTTGTTAGTCGCCATTCATTCATCATCTCAACATGATCAAACCATCTCAGCATACTCTATAAAATTCTTGTCACAACATCTTCTATTAAACCGCGCAAATGTATTATCACATCATTCCTCAGCCATTCATTGTCACACCACACATGCTCTCATTTCTTACTAATTGCCACAACATTTTTCTTATACCTCTTTTACCACACCCAACATTCACTGCCATTACATAAGCGTATACATAATGCAGGTATGTTAATATGTAAGTCTCACATCATACACACACACAACATCCGACACATCATCTCGAGAAGTTTCTCAAGGAAGAGTTCTGGCCGGTTTCGTGGCCGGCTACATGACGCCAGTCAGCGAAACACAACGCAGACACTTCATGTGTGTTATTTAGTTTTTTTAAGTGTAATTATAATGTTGTATGAATTTATAGTATTTTAAAATTATATTAATATTATATTGTATGAGTTTATATGGGCCTTTATGCCTGAAATAAATATTTAGAACTACTTAAAATTAACTCGGAGGTCTACCGCAAACTATGTAAGGGATCATTTTGATCGATTTCCAAATACCTATTAAATCTTAGCAGGTTTCGCAAAAAATGAATTAAACATTTATTTGTTTACATCCACTAAGTTAAAAGTCGAGTTCAATGCTAACGCAAATTATTGATTGCCAAATAACGTAGCAGCAGCCGAGATTAAAAACATTTTTATTTGACGTAAACATTTCTATTTTTCCTAAAATGTACCTAAGCAGTAAGAAAGAAAAAAACCTTTAACAACCATTTTCTAAAATGACTTTCATTTGAAAGCTAGCAAAATTTTGCCCTGAGAATTTGAAAACAAAAACCCCTTTGCATTCTAGTTTGAATATCTACCTCCGTCAAATATAACCAGGAATTTACATTTTCTCTAGCAATAGAACTGAACTCTATTGTATTCACTTCCATAATATTATCCCAGAAAATTCTGTATTACAATATCCAGAAATGACCGCATTTAAAACAAGGATACAGCGAGTAATCCCGTTCATTTGTTTCAATGCGGAAGATAGGTCGCTCGCCAGAAATTAATCCGCTGTACGAAGCGCTTTAAAGCGGAAAGCTTTAAATGCAGACAACTCCGCGTTTAATATTATAGAAATGCTGCCAAAATTGCTCTTCATTTTCAATCATGGTTTCTGATATAGATTTTTTTAATGTTAAGTACTGGCAATGGAACTCAGTTGCTTAGTATGTATTTCTGTGAACCCGTCAAACTAGGTTTAACATTTTTTTTTTTACTTTAGAAGAAGTTTCACTAAAATAGCGCATCAAGACTATCGCACTAGTCACTAAAATAAAAGTAAGTCTAAAAACACTTCCTACAAACGATGCTTGTAGCTATTATATCAATGATTAAGTGGAAACTTAAAATATAAATTATGTTATCAAAAGAGGATTATTGATATTCAATATTAATGATTTCGAGATGCACTGGTATTAACATGATAAAACCAAAATAAAATACATTAATTAGGCTTACATTAGATCTTTGGGATTATTTGAAAACTAAAACCATACAATTCAGTTGGTTATTTTGGGCAAGATAAATGCAATATAACATAACATACAAAACATAACATCATGTCTGTAATCCCAAAAGATTAGAGGTAGGTTAAAATACATTATATGCATGTTAATCCTTGTTGTTGGCAATTATCCTCCGCTCTTATACCAATTTTTTGGCGTTGGTGCAGCACGTCTGTGTACAAATACAGTGGGAGCGGCGCGGGCGACGGGAGCGGATGCGAGAAGGGCGGTAAACGCATATTCATACTCGTGAACCATGTCTGAATTTTTAGAAACAGTTTTTCTTTAAACGAGCGGGAAACGCAAACTGCAGTGCTATTCTGTAAAAATCTCACCGTGAAAACTAAGGTGAAGTGAGCTGTCATTCCACCTGATGTTAGGGATTGCCTCCATTGATAGCTCACTTCACGCTCACTTCACTTATGTTATCACGGTGAGATTTTTACAGAATCAATAGGCTAATTTGCTTCCTCCCGCTGCGGATACCGCGCACCCGCACGGCTGTAACTATGTTCACACGCAGAAGTGCGGATTCCAAGCAAAAGTGTTGGTACACTTTTGCATCCATACATGTATATTGGCCGTCATCACAGAGTTCATTTGAGAGCAGTGATGGTCCAATGGTATCGGTCGCGACTTACGAGTTGTTCGACACAAAGCAGGCATTTAACTTTTTGTAAATTATTCATATTTATCACCACTGCTCTCAAAACGGTGAAGGAAAACATCGTAAGGAAATCAACATGTCCTAGAACCAAAAATTCGAAGACATGTGACATGTGCCATTCGCACTAGGCCCGCGTGGAGCTCACTCCCTCTCTCGCAGTGAGAACATTATAGGCTGATTATGTACAGAGGTCACTTCCTTTATTTTTTTTTTTGTATGCCTCTTTTGTTATAGCCATGAAAATTCATGCATAACACTTTTAAAATCTCAAGCTCCTCATTTCTCTGCATTACGAAGGTATACAATACAAAACAAAACTATTTATTTCTCAATACTTTTAGCTGGTCCTTATATTTCCTCAGCGTTAGTCGGCAACCTAAACTCCACTTTCATACTGTCTCTTAAAATGATAAAAGCCTTTTCGAGTTACATTTACTGGTTAAAAGCCTCATGTGTGGAATCACAATGAAAACTAATCGTTATTACTGTTTGCATATTTGCGCTAATGTAGGCCTTTACGATTTTTGTACGTGCTAGTACACTTACATTAATACTACATACTCTTTTAAAAAGCCTTTGATAAAAAGTTTAAGTTTTTAAAAGAGGGGTATTCTTTGGGTGATACAAAACTTCCTTAAGAGTAAACTAGTTGCGAGCTCAAACTCGTTGGTGGTCATGGCCAAAAAGCACGTTGTCTCGCCTGGCTTCGTGTCCAACTGTGCTAGTATCACTAATGAGCTGTTAGACGCTAATCTACATGATGTCTAGTTCTCACGCACAGAAACACCGTTCCGAACTGATACGCGCGTAAAAAAATTCGAAAAGTGCTTCGGAAAATCGAGTTTTATGAAAAAAACACTGCATAAATCAATTACAAATAAAGTTTATTGATTCCTTTGATAACTGAGCTTTGTTGGTACGGACTTGGTTTTGAAGGTTTTAAGTTCTTTTATTACTTATTTAAACCCAAAGTTACGTTAAAAATAGCAAGAAAAACGAATCTTTGTTGGCTCATAATTATTTAATGGCTTTTTATTTTACTATTCTGTTTCCGTACAGACATAATTAACAATAAATCAAAACGATATCATGTTTAACTTTGGATGCACAATGTCAAACGGTGGAGTAATTTTCTCCCGAAATTTGTATAGAAAAAATTTCGAAAAGTGGCACCTTAATTTAATTTCAATGGAGCTGCAATAAATATGATGATGATACGTAACGTGATAGATTACCCACTCCCTCTTGAATAGATGAGGCCTGTATCTTAGCAGTGAGAACATCATAGGCTAATTATACAGTTAAACAATAAAGTCGAAGAGCAAATATTACTCCATCAAAATTCATTTCAACATTATTTATTTGTAACGCGTCGAATATGTATGAGACATGTTATTTCAATCAAACACAAATGATTCATATTGTTGTTCGTAACACTTATAAAACTATGTTATTAACATTTTTCATTAAAATAAAATTAAAATAAAATTATAAATAATTTTGAAATTTTATTAGATATAAGTACTTGGCCTACTGCAAATAAAAATATTATATTTGAACCTTACTGCTTTAAATTATAGCAATAAGATGTTGGCGGCTTAAAGTAGAAAACTCTTGATTTAATTAAATTATGATGAGTCACAATATCAATTAAAACACGGTATCTTTCAAAAGTTCTTGGATTACAAGCTTATCAAAGCGACATATGTTTTTATATCCCCAACATCGTTTTATCTCATAGGATATAAATAGTTTATGGGGACATAAGAGAAAATGAGGTTCGCTATAAATTCCCATACAGATCTTGATGTGAAATAAAAAGATAGTAGTAAAAAGTTGTTGTAAAAAGGTGCTATAACATATTCCTTCCTTCCCGCAAATAGTTTGTTGAGTGCACTATCTTATATCGCTTGAAACAGCAATATCCACTTTGACCACGAAGGTTTATATTTCTTTACTAGCTTCTGCCCGCACCTTCGCCCGCGTGGAGGTCATTAATTATCCCACAGAAACGTATTACCGGGATACTCGTAAAAACTATAGAATAGAATACTCTTTATTATGTACACCATTATAAATTACAGACATAAATATAGAAATTTTGCAAAGGGTGACACAATGAGCGGTCTTATCGCTAAAAGTATCCTCTTGATTCGAGAGACACGTATCGCCATTTATTATCATAATAACGTTATTGTTGTTTTCCTCGGGAACAGCACTTTTTTTCGGCATGAAAGGTACCCTATATCTGTTTCTGTGCACCTGGCAACCAACATTTTAGGATGGTCGGTTCAGTGGTGAAAAGGTAACAAAAAAACTTTCTTTCGCATTTATAATATTATTTAGGTTGATGGACACTCTAAGGTACGTGTATTTTCTTCCTAGGTACTGTACAAAACCTACTCTAGTACGGTAGGTACAGACGCCAGCACATCAAGCTAACCGAAACTGTAAAATTTTCCCAATCAACTTGGAACCTTATGCTATAGCGATATAGTTGAAAATCTATTAAAGAAATTTGACAAATTGTAGTAGCTTGATGTGTTTGTACCTGTTTACCTCTTTTGACAAGCGTATCGGTTAGTAGCTAAGACGTTGCTTCTGATCCCCGATTAGGACTAAATCTCGGGTTGGATTCAATGTGTGAAAAAAAGGCTGTCCTTCCTTCACACTTGGGTAGCGTAAGAGGCATTATAGGATTATAGCAAGGGATGGAAACCAAAGTCCTCCTGAATACGAACTATACCTATACCATGAACTCAAATCGGCCTTTAAGTAAGTAAATAATGGTGAATATGGCAAGGTAACAGAATTAACGGTTATTATGGCATTGACATTTGAAAAGAGTATGCTTAAATGGTATGGTCATGTTAAGAGGAAGAGTGAGAGGTTTTAACAAGCAAAAGTGAGGGGATTTGCCAGAAGGAGACGCTCTAGGGGGATATAGTGACCTTATTGGTTCGATTCCTGGTTTAGGTAAGCTTTTCGAGAAATCTGTGAATACAGTTTTGTTTCTTTTTAAAAATAAGGGAATGTTTCCTTTAAGTAAAATAATCAATCTTAAGGATTTAAAGTGGTTTCCCTTCAGGGCCCATTGATTTTTTCCACCCTGTATATTAGGGCCTATAATAGTAGTAGATCATGATAAGAAGTAAACATTAACATCAATAAGTAATAACTTAAGCAAAAATCACAACCAATGAGCAGATTATCCATTAGGTAATCAAAACAACAGACAAAATGTCATTTTGTCTTTGTAACAAAACTTTTTCAACGTATTTTCTTTCTTTAAACTGTTCCTCGCCAACTTGTTACTTAGGGAGCATGAATTTTTATTAAAGTAAATCTATTGTAAATAGAGAGTGGGTACTTCATCCAAGTAATTTCGGGAACGACTAAAACAAAATGAGAGCAAGTTAACAAGGTCTGGATAAAAATACGTTCAATTAGATTTTTATAAGCTTTTTGGACGGCGTTATCTCAATTTTAAAAATCTACTATTGCAAACGATGATGATTAATTCATTTGATTTTTACTGTTATTAAAAAAAAATGTTAGAACGCCAAATTATGTCCACATTTGAAATGACATGGTGTCAAAATGGTAAACGTTAGTCCCATGCTGGGCGCCACTAAGATTTTCGATACCAAAACGGCGCCCATGTGGGCCAAATATTATTAAACAAAACAACCGAACACTATGAAGTACCTATTCAAATAATATTCTAACTGAAGCAAAATAATAATTTTACTTGTACTACAACTTAACAAAAACTAATTACAAGAACAGAAATTCAAGACGTTCCCTCAACCGTATTTAAAACGTAACCGATCTGTAATAAGAGGGTGGCAAATGCAAATTACAAACTCTATAAAGTTGGAAAAGCCTCGACGGAGTTGTACAGCGTAGAAGGTCATTTCGACGTTCGAGACGTCTGATCGTATTAAATTATATAGTCAGACTTTTATTGGATTCCTCGCGTTTTTGATGTTGACTCTTTGATGTGAGTTGGGTGTAGTGTAATAATGTCCATTGGCATGTAATAATATATTGTAGTGGACAGAATTCGAATGGACGAAGTGAATTTTAACGAGGGACATTTTGTTCAGGACTTTGTTCAGGATTTTCTCCAATAAGTTTGGACTTATCTCCAATAAGTGAATAAGAAAGGCCCAAATATTAAATTGAGTTTTATACGAAAATAAAAGGTATACTGTGTATTAACCGATGGTTAGGGCCGATTAAATCAAAAAGGGTTCAGGGTTTGTGGATTGTGGATTATAGGTACTTGTGACAAGACCTTCGTCATAAAACGTTTTTGATAAGTTGTAGTGCACTTTTCTTTTAAAAATTTTATCTAACGAGATTGACTGTCCAGTAGACCAATTCTCGTAATTTGAAACGTTCAAAATCTAGTCGCAGTCTCATCTCGGCGACAAACAAATGTCAAAAACTTGTCAAAATGTAGGGAAATTTTAAGTATTTTTGACAGATTGAGACTGAGATCAGACTGTGAACGTTCTTAAAATTACGAGAATTGCCCCTCTGATCTCCTGCATAGAATGCGTTTCAATGTCCCCCAGAGATCAGTTAGATTTAATCCGCCGATCTCCATTACTTTTTCATCTTCTTACTACAGGCAGAACTCATACATGGTGCGAGCGAGTAAGGACTTTAATATACTTTGCAAAGAGTTCCCATTTGACCCATTTACCACCAAAACCTACTCTGCACGTAGTCGGCTGGACGCTGACTTTTTCAAAAGTGCATAGTGCTTATATACCTTATACAGGGTTATTTGAAAAACACCGGCAACCTCTTAAGAGGTCATTGTACTCATCATTATGAACAACTTTTACTATGTGACCAAACCTGAAATCGCGAAATAAAAATCAGCTGTTCCCTACATTTATCTTCGTCTATCTCGTCAAAATGTAGGGAACAGCTGATTTTTTTTTGGCGATTTCAGGTTTGGTCCCATAGTCGAAGTAACTATTTAGTAATCTGTGACGGTGGGACGTGCCGCTCTGCAGTATTATACGGAATTCCCTTATAAACACGTCACGTAATACTGTTGAGCGTGCCCGTCTGCTGGCTGTGGGGGAATGGGAGCCAGGCTTGTGGCTTCAGGCGCTCCCGTCATCCACCATAGGCACAATGATGGATGACTCATCGTTTCGGCTCGCTACATGTCTCCGCTTGGGCGCACCTTGTGTTGCTCCGCATCGGTGTCTCTGCGGTGAAGCTGTCGACAGTCTCGGGCACCATGGCCTGTCCTGCTATAGGAGCGCAGGTCGCATAGCACGGCACGCCAGCATCAACGATATTATTCGTCGAGCCCTTGTCACCGCCGGCGTACCAGCTGTTTTAGAACCAAATGGCTTGGTACGTGACGATGGGAAGAGACCAGACGGTATGACGTTGTTGCCTTGGAAGATGGGTAGGCCTCTGGTGTGGGACGCAACGTGTGTCGATACCCTTGCGCCATCTCATGTTCCTAGCACGGCGGGCTGTGCTGGCGCCGCTGCTGCTGCTGCTGAGACCCTCAAGCGGCGCAAATACTGCAACCTTATGGGCAACTACAGCTTTGAGCCGTTTGGGGTCGAAACGCTCGGGTCATGGGGCCCGAGTGCGCGTCTCCTTTTTAATGAAATTTCTCGCCGGCTGGTCGACACTTCACGTGACCAGAGGGCTGGGTCTTTCTTTGGTCAAAGAATTAGCATTGCCATTCAACGTGGCAATGCTGCCAGTCTTCTGGGCACTTTTCCGGATGACAGCGATGCGGACGAGTACTTCGACGCCTAAGTGTCCTTTGTTTTTTTTTTTTTTTTTTGTATTTATTTGTATAGTAATTTAGTCTTTTAATTTAGTTTCTAGTGTAAATAGTTAGTCAAATAAACCCTACAATTAAAAAAAAAAAAAGAAAAAAAAGAAATGATTATTTAATTTGTGGCAAACATGTTTGGATTAAATGAAAATAGAAGTGAAACGCGTTCAATCGTGTTTCTCTAATTCTGTTTAATGACTAGTGCTGTGTTGTTTGCAGTCACAGATGCCTGGCTAAATTGATTGAGCATTTTCCTTGTGTAAAACCCATTAATCGTGTTCACTAGTGCTGTTTGGTAATTATTTGTGAAATTCGTAGTTCATTTGATATCTATACAATAGACACAAATAAAAAAAAAATTAAGTGTCTTTTTCTATTGTGACAATAACAGATTTTTACTAAATTCTTAAGATACGGTACTTATAACAAAAAGACTATGTATTTTAAAAAGTATGTCTGTTTTTCTATCTGTTTGTTGTGGCTAATCACCAAACCAGCTGAACCAATTTTGACAGGCCTTTCTTTTAAAAAAATCTTTATACATGAGCACAAAGCAGAGATACTAAACGGCTGCACGTCATGACTGTGACAAGAAGGCTTCCACTCAGCATGATGCTGTGCTATAACACCCACAGCACAGCGCTGATTTTCAGTGGTTACCCGAAAAGGACGTACCTACGGAAACCAAGTCAGATCAAATGATTCGTACTTAACAGTTAAAATAAAATAAAACAAACAGCTAGTACTAATAAATTAAAGCAACTACTTAACCAACAATGTTAAGAAATTAAATAACATACAATTTAATTTATCCGCAGGCATCACCGTGCGTTCTTAAAAAGACTAGACTAGATCCATGCTGATTTATAAAATATACACATATGCTTTTATTATAAAAGTAGCCACGGCTCCTGTTTCGAATGGTTTTAAAACTTGACAAAACCTCTTATTTCTTTTATTGTATGTAAATTAAATATTAATATGCTCTCCATATGAATCTTCCGCAATAAATGGTCTAAATGATGGTAAAAACGACATCCAAATCCGTCGTGAAGTTTAGAAAAACAACGCGGTCGCACATGCACGAATAATCTCCTTAATTTACAATATGTATTGTTGAGAATACACAAGTAACTTTTATACTGTGTCAATTTTGTACTATCCGTAAATGCGTATACCATTTGTTCATCTTTCTTATTTTCCTTGCCTTTAATTTTCTTTTTAATATAATTATTATTCCTTTCTTACCTACAAAAGTGAATGGAAGAAAAAAAATACGTTATTTTGCCGTAAATAAGTGATAATAACCTAAAATCTTTCCCAAAATTCCCTTTTTCTTACAACCATCCAAGTAAAATGTATTAGATAATCCATTTTATCCCACACCGAGTCTTTTGTGACAATTCTGCTAACGCCCTTAGTTGTATGTATTATATTTGCTCTCGGTAACGAACAAACATACGTTTTGTTAGTTAGCGACTAGAGTAGTGTATTTAGTACAAATATTTGTTTTGTGCGGTACGTATTGGTTGTCTGAAATTAGATTTGTGTACATCGGATTAGTTTTGACGCTTGTGGAAATTAACGTGTTAAATGCTTCGCGTTTATATTACAATAACAATCTACAGTAATGATTCATTATTTTAAGATGCTTGGTAGAAAACAATAAAAACAATTAGATAGTTAATCGTTGGAAAATATATCCCATTCTTTAATTGATTCGTCAAACATTGGGACAGCATGGGCTGGTTATATACTAATATAATAATATTTACGTCCTTCGACTTGACTAAAAATCCAAGCATATCCTATCCTACTATCCTACTAATATTATAAAGATAAACCTACTAATATTACAAAATACCTGTTGATATATTACAATTAATTGAAAGAAAATTTAAAACTCATATTAAAAGTACACTTTGTAAACAAGGATATTACAAATTGGAGGATTATATCCAAGATAACAATGTTTGGAAACATGCTGGTCCTGCTCCATAGGACAATCTAGAGTCTAGACAAAATCAAACTGGTTGCTAATTTAATTTATACATACACATTTTTTTTTTAAATACATTGTTTTTTACATTCTGTGACAAATGTAACTCACACACTTTTTAAAATACTAGTAAAATTTTACAATCTTTGTAAATATGTGAGCACCATGTATCTATCACATAATTGATTTACCAGTCTGTTATATTTTTAATTCTTTTACCATTTTTGGTAGACTAAATTTTATTTTAGGTGCATCGTCTTCACATATAATTATATAATGAATGTATACAAAAACTTGTAAAACATTTTAAAAGAGTAACGGTGGAGTTTCTTGCCCATTCTTCTCCACACGAAAACTACATTTTGGAAGGGGTGACTAGAATCAATTCAATGTTTTAATTTTAAATTTTGACGTTCAAAAGTGCCTTTTAAGTGCCTATTTGAAATAAATGATTTGACTTTGACTTTGATTTTAAAGGCGAAAGTTTGTGAGGATGGATGGATGGATGTTTGTTACTCTTTCACGCAAAAAGTACTGAACGGATATTGATGAAACTTTACAGTGATATAGCTTATACATCAGAATAACACATAGGATACTTTTTATCCCGATATTCCCATGGGATCGAAACTTACGCGGCTGAAACCGCGGGGCGCAGCTAGTACATCAATAAATTATAGTTAAACTGGCGATTCATCATCATAATCAGCCTATAATGTTCCCAATGCTGGAACACAGGTCTCCTCTCATCGAGGGGGAGTGGGCTGTAATCTACCACGCGAGCCCAGTGTGGCTTGGTAGATGTCACTTGTATTTGAATTTTTGATTCCAGGACATGCCAGTTTCCTCACGATGTTTTCCTTCACCGTTTTGAGAGCAGTGGTGATGAAATTACTTTCACTAGCGATTAATCATTGCAACGTTTATTGAAAACGGAGTTAGTATGAACTAAGCCTTAAACTACTCGTGCGTACATTTATTTATTTACGAAGCGAGGCATATCGTATTTGACTTCAGTTAACTCTTCGCCTAAAAATGATAGATCTAACATAGAAACAACCATATATTATTCTACCATAGTCAATCGCCAGCTATAAGCCCTTATATAAACCAACATCACTTTGGCACTCATTGTTTACTGAGACAACAACAATGGAATTAACAATTGACAACCATATCGATGGGAACATTTGCATCTGTGTAAATAATTGCTATGTGTGAGTTGTTTGCGAGCAGTCGTGGGCCAGTAGTGACGGCCCCGACTTACGAGTTAAGTCGTGGGTTCAAATCTAGACCAGGCACTTTACTTTGTGCAAGTAAAGAAAGAAAGAAAAAAAAAAACATATTTAGCACAGACTAACAGACACACAGTACACCGGAGACATACATCAGATAAAAACAAATAAAATGTGTAAAGTCCGATGTAAGAAATGAACAGGAAAGTGTGCCTCACGGCTGCGTCAAAAAGGCCCAGTTCAGAAAACGAAACAACTAGTGCCTAATGCTGGTTTTCAACTAGACCTGAGTAATTCATCACCATTGCTCTTAAAACGGTGAAGGCAAACATCGTGGGGAAACCGACATGTCCTAGAACCAATAATTCGAAGACATGTGACATCTACCAACCCGCACTGGGCCCGCGTGTTAAATTACGGCCCACTCCCTCTCAAAGATAGGACTGTGTCCCACCCAATAGTAGGCTGATTAAGATTTAAGTTGTTTGCGGAATAGGAATTGCTGGTTGATGGTGTTGTGATCTTCATAAAGATACTTTTTTTAATCTTGCATAAAACTTAAGAGATATAGATACAGCATATACTTACTTAAGGTGATTGCGCAGTGATTACCGCGAAATTTAAATTTTCTTACGTTTTTTGCAATTATCAGTATCAGTTTGCATTGTATCTTGATCAAAATATGATTCGCGACTATAACAGGTACTTATTCACAGAATTATAGTCATTAGAATCATTAATACATCTTCCTAAGTTAGATTTGTACCACAAGAAGAAATCTCCTAGGGAAAAGTGTTTATGGTACAAATCTCACTTATAAAGATGTATGAATGTTTAGTGCTGTTATAGTCGCAATTCAAATTTTGATCAAGATAATATCTTGATCAAAATTTGAATTGCGACTATATTAGCAGGTCAGTGTCAGGTTATATTATAACCTGACACTGACCTGCTAATTGCAAAAAACGTAAGAAAATTTGAATTTCGCGCTCTACCACTTCCCATTCACCTTAAGAGATCTGGCATTTATAAGTTACAAAAACTCAAACCAGTCAAAAAATAAGAAAAACAATTAATAATTGCGCGTGCTCCGACGCATACTTAGCCGGCTTTTCAGTTTTGCAGAGTGAAAGGCAAAAATTAGTTTGTATTTCGTAGTGTCTTGAAAAAACTAAGAAAAACAAAGTTATTTTGCATTTGTAACCGAATCACATATCTTGAAAGTATTGACTTAAATAACAAAATCACTTTTAAAAGTCATAATTTTTGAGATTATGGGATCCAACAATAAATCTCACGCTTAATTGCATATTGATTTTTTTTTTCTTTATTTTTATTCCTCCGAGTTTTCCACAGGCATTACCTACAACCATTTTTGGCTGAGCCAAAACGCACAGAATAGCAGATGGAAAGAAGGACATGACGGAATTATAAGGGTTCCGTTTTTGTTATTTGGTGACGGAACCCTAAAAATGTGAAGTTAAGCCGTGTTTAAATAAAGAACCGTTTTAGGTTAGTCTAGATGGAAACTCGAGTTACTTTGTTGATGTGGAAAAGCTACTGGCGCAGATAAAACGAATAATGTTATCTTATCTAGACACTTCTAAATTGTTATTGTCTTTTACTTTTTTGCTCTGTGAACTTTTTCAGGTGCCATATGTGCAATATTAAGGATCTTTGACAGTCGTTACGGGTAATCAGGAGCCCGAAAGTCTGATAACCGTCTTACCAAGGGGTATCGTATTACCTAGTAACTGGGTTGTGGAGGTCAGATAGGCAGTCGCTCCATGTAAAATACTGGTATTCAGCTGCATCTGGTTAGACTGGAAGCCGACTCCAACATAGTTGGGAAAAGGCTAGGCAGAAGATGATGATGATGTGCATGTTAAGGCAATATAAGCCTTAATACAGGTTACCATGTAACCTAGCTAGGACGCTAGATTCAATTCTGTTGTAATTCTTCTTAAGATTGTTCTCTAAATTGTAAATGTATTGTAACAGACTGTACCTATATACCTCACTTTTGAAAACAAACAAACTATTAAACTATATGCCATTCGCACAAAATAACGTTGAAAGTTGTAAAAAAATCATTAAAATTTAGAACCAATCCGTTTATTAGTTAAGGAATTTAGAATTTGAATGCCTAACATATGTTGATAATAACGCCATCTGTTAACTATACCCTCAAAATAATATATGAAATCTTATTACTCTAGGGTTGCCAAGTTATTAAAGGCACTTACACACGATTTTATTACGCCATAAAATCGCTTCGTAGCTTTTATTACTAGCCAGTAATTGTTAAAGTCGTTTAACTTTCGGATAAAGTCACTGACTCGATTATGATTAAATAGGAGGGAAATCGATTATGGAGACGAGATAATAGAAATACGAAAGTTGGTGTTAAGAGCCTACACTACCTCGGCTAAAATTCACTCTTTATCTCGCTCGCACGATACTGCTCGCGGACTGAGTGAGAGCGAGACAGAGTGCGGTGCTAGGCGGCAGGCAGCGCCAATAGTTTAGGTATTTGTTTTTTACGGTGAAAATAATGGTAATAAAAAAAAAAATAACATAAGACCTGCTTTATAGTTAGTTCGGTTAGTATACAACGTTTCATGATTTAATTTGAAGTATTTTTTGAATACCAGCGGTTTATTGTTCGGTTTGGAGGTAACTTAGGTTTTTTTTTTCTATCGAGAAAATTTTATGAAATCGTGTTTTCATCTAACATAAGACCTAACATTAATCCTCAACTTGAATGCTGCTGTTTTTTCAAAATTAATGCTGCAGTATTTTCGACATAACGGAGGATCATGCTAAGCTATTTGAGGTAGTATAGGCCCTTAATGCAGGAGTTGCTTTGGTGACCACATCTTAAATTGATGGCTGATATTTTGAATCTGGCTTTGAGCCTTCATAGAGCAGCATGGTTTTGTGGGCCAGTGATAACGGCCCCAACATACGAGTTGCAGGCAGGCGCTTAACTTTGTGTAAATATCCCCCCCCCTTTCACACACCACACTAAACCACATCACACCACAACACAACAGAACACAACGCACTATATCACAACACTACACACCACACCACAACATAACATACCACACCACACCAAACAACCACATCTCCCTCCTTTAGGATCATAATATTATCACACATAGATTAAGGATTTTTGTACACGAAGTTACAGTAGAATACTGACTCCTAAGTCACAGGGTCCCCCCTAGTTTAGGAGGCAGGGTTTTCACTATTTAAGCAACCTTTGTTTCCCAAAGTTTAATGTTCCTATGTGTATTGTATGAGCTTTGTATATTAAGGTTTTAGTGTTAATAGACTTATTATTATTATAATTACATCGCCATTGCACGGCATAAAACGGTGAATGAAAACATCGTGAGGAAACCGGCATGTTCTAGAACCAAAAAAGTTTGAAGACTCGTGACATCTACCAACCCGCACTGGGCCCGCGTGGTGGATTACAGAACCACTCCCTCAAAGAGAGGAAGCATGTGTCCTAGCAATTGGAACATTATAAGCTGATTATGCTAATAGTTCATGAGATAATTAGGCATTTCTTTGCTAACTAACACTCATTACATCCTACTTGAAAATGAAAGTGATGTACAGACGCCAGCAGGTCAACCTACACCAATCTGTCAAATTTCTTTGATAGATTTTCAACTTTAGCGCAAAGTAATAAGGTTCATATTCAATTGGGAAAATCTGACAGATTGGGGTAGCTTGATGTGCTGGCCTCTGTACCTAAGTAGTCCTCTTAGACTAGCTTCAGCCCTTAATTTTTCCACGTGAAATTTCTTCCTCCCCCATTCACCCTATTAGAAGTGGAATTTCGAAAAACCCTTTCTTAGTGGATACCTACTCTTCACAAAGAACACACCCTCCAAATTTCATGTCTCTAGGACCAGCGGTTTAGGCTGTGCGTTGATATATCAATCATTCAGGACTTTGAACTTTATATATATAGATAGATAGTTTGGCCATGATACACCACGATTTTATAGAATACGACAAGTAAAAATTAATTGTCAAAACAGTTTGAGATGCAATAGTTTGGAGCGTCATCGACCAATACTGAAAAAACTTTTGTAAACTCTAGAAAAAAGTAAACTGTAGCGCCGTGCTACAGTTTACTTTTTTCTATAACTTAGTCAGCCTATAATGTGCCTTCTCTCTGTGAGAGATATTGAGCCATAATCCACCACGTGAGCCCAGTGGAAACTAATGTGTAAAGTAGTCTACTTTAAAAGCGTTAAAGGTTATATACCTGTAGGTATTTATACCAACTCTATTAAAATATTCATTAAATATATAGAATTTTACAGTTTTTCTGGACCCCATAAATTATGATACCGACCACCGCAGGTAAGACCATAAAAAACCTTTAGCGTCAACAAAAAAATCAATTACTCTAAATTTGAAGGAAATCACTCGTAATAAAGTCGAGTGCTCAACTTTTATAACTCATAAAGTTTACCTTTTTTTTCATACCGTACTTAAGTGTACTAGAAATGCCTCTATTTGTATGAAGGTCGAGAAAAGGCAGTAATTTTCATGTATCATATCTACTAGATTTTGTTTAGGCTGGGTTGATTGTAAATTGATCGATGTATCGAAATAATAGGTCGGGGCAAAAATATTTTCGTATTTTGAATCTATTGTTAGTAATCAAATCTCTTTGGCAGTACTGAATGTAACTGGCTGGTTTTAATACTATTAAATGTTGATATTCTAAAGATGCAATAAATAAAAAAAAAACTAGTTCCCGCCATTTCTCAATTGTTTTTCAAGCAAGCAACATGAACGTATGTGACGAAGAAATTCGGTACATTTTAAAATTTTATTACAAAAAACGTAAAAATGCGACGAACGCCGCGAATAAAATTTGTGCGGTTTACAGACCTAATGCGGTATCAATACGAGTAGCACAAATGTGGTTCAAGCGTTTCAAGTCAGGAAATTTTAGTGTAAAGTATGAAGCTCGCTCTGGATAAAATCAGTGCCATTTTTTAAAAAGTGGAGCAAGATCGACATATCATAGTAGTTATGATATTGCTGAAGATCTAGATGTTGATCACAAAACAGTTTTACGGCATATAAAAAACTCTGGGTACAAGAAAAAACTTTAGATATTTGGGTACCACATGATCTCACTGAGAGAAACTTAATGCAACGTGTTTCCATTTGCGAGTCTTTGTTGAAACGTAATAATTCCGACCAATTTCGGAAACGGTTGATTACGGGTGATGAAAAATGGATCACTTACGATAAGAATGTCCGAAAAAGATCGTGGACGAAGCATGGACAAGCGCCACAGACCGTGGCAAAGCCCGGCCTGACTCGGAACAAAGTGATGCTGTGTGTTTGGTGGGATTGGAAAGGAATCGTCCACTATGAGCTTTTGCCACCGGGTAAAACTATCGATTCTGACCTCTACTGTTAACAACTGATGAGGTTAAAAGAAGCTATTGAGAAAAACCGGCCGGAGCTGGTGAATAGGAAGGGCGTGGTGTTTCATCACGACAACGCCAGACCGCACTCATCTATAGCCACTCAGCAAAAATTGAGAGCTTGGCTGGGATGTGTTGATGCATCCTCCGTATAGCCCTGATCTTGCTCCATCAGATTTCCACCTGTTTCGGTCACTTCAGAACTCTTTAGGAAGCGTAAAGTTAACCTCAAAAGAACACTGTGAAAACTACCTGTCAGATTTTTTTGATAAAAAATCGAAAAACTTCTACAGCAATGGGATCATGGCATTGGCAACAAGTCATCGATCAAAACGGCACATAAATATTATAAATAAATAAAAAATTCAACCTAAAACAAACATTTTTTTTTTTGTATGAAAAATACGAAAATACTTTTGCCCCGACCTAATATATAAATAAAATAGTATGTTTAAGTGTTATAAAGTGTATTTTTTGTTCTTAGAACATCTAATCAAATCTTTTTACCCGACTACGGCGGAGCAAAAAGGAGGGTTATGATTTTGACCTGTGTGTATGTATGTATGTAGATGAACATACATACATACACCCCTCCCTCCCTTCCCTCATAACTTCAAAAGTACTTATAATAATTTGACAAATGAGGTATCGTTAGAATTGTCTTGACCATCCGCTGGTTTATAAGGTGGGTGACGTCACACTAAATTTAACGTGGCACCCTCTTTTTTTTTTTTTGTGGATGGGAAATCATCCAATGACCCCTCCCGCTCTGGGTGGAGCAGAAGGGAGTGTCAGACTCTTACTGACTAAAACCCACCCGTGTTCCTTCCTTAGCCCTTTGTGTTCCGGGGTAGCGGTAACCCTTTCGGACAATCCCGCTGCCCCGGCAGGCTTCGGCCCTTTCGGGCCCCTTCCTTATGCTGACATCTCTTTGAGGCGCGCGTGGAACACGTACGCGCCGTCCGGCACGGGCCTGGTCCTGATCGGACGGAGAGTTACCCATTACTCTCCGCCCGCAGGCCCGCGCCTACGGTGGCCGGGAGTCGTCTCGCGGCTCCCGACGACCGGGGCGTCTCCCGCGGCGGCTGGGACGTGAGGCCCTCTCCCTCAGCCGTCCCGCCACCTCCTTCGCTAGCATGACTGCTTCGCAGAAGGAGGTGACTGCCTCCCACTCCCTCTCGCCCCGGACCATGGCTTGAACCAGGGCCGGGCGCGAGAGGTCGCCGCCGCTGCCGATCGCCTCTGCGAGAACACGGCGGTGCTCCGCCCAATTGGGGCATACCGCCACCGTATGCTCCACCGTGTCCTCCGGGCGACCCTCACAGTGGTGACACCCGGGCGTTTCCTACCGCCCGATGATGTGCAGGAACCTCCCGAAACACCCGTGTCCGGTGAGGACCTGCGTCAGGCGGTAGGTGAGGGCGCCGTGGCGCCTCTCTAGCCACTCCTCAAAGAGGGGTCTTACCGCCGCTATCGCGGCGTGCCCTGCGCTGGGTTGCGACAGTCGCTCTTTCCATGCCGCCATGAGATCGCGCCGGAGGTCGGTCCGCTCCGCCGCGATTGGCCGCGGAAGCGGAGTTTCCCCCCGGCGTAGCACGTGGCACCCTCTAGAGGGGACAAAGTAATGAATTTAAAAATAAATATTTTGGGATGGTGTCTACTTGGGTATCAAATGAAAGGGCTTAATTAGCACATTTCAAAAATATAAATATTACTGAAAGAAACCCCAAAATAATTAAATAAAAATAAGTTTAAAAACTAAAACCCGAATACTGAAAAGATTTTTCTGGCCGACACTTTCATTTTTGGGTACGAAATGAATGATGTCCTTTATATTCGTGGGAAGACAGACCTTCGTATTCTTTCGTGTCTGTATAAAATAACAAAATGGAATAGAAAAACATAAATGTTCTGAATGAATGAATGTTCTGAATGAATGTTTTTCGTAATAATCTTTGCAACAAGGTTTTTGACGTGAAACGTCATTCAGTTCGGTCAGTAGGGACAGGGTTCCTTAAAAATGTACAACATTTTGTTTCCTTTTTTTTTTGCTTTAAACAGTTGCATTTTTAAAAATACAGGTCAGAAACTCGTTCCTTTGAATAAAATACTGATAAGAATAATTATGTAGGTATAGACGCCAGCACATCAAGCTACTACAATCTGTCAAATTTTGCTAAAAGATCCTAATTTGCTAAATTCATAATGGTCGATCATTGGTCGGTCAATGGTCTGAAAAAAACTACTACTAAATTTCATGCTAGATTTCATTTAATATATATTTTTACATATATTTCGTATTAAAAATTTATATTAAATATATATATAAATCAACAATTACGAAATCAATGATAGACCATTCTGACACTATTGTAACAGTAGACTTGAGGCCCAGATCATCTCGCCATCTTTTTATGGGCCGGCGGCGCCATCCATTTTCAGGCACCCATTCTGTGGAGATTTTTGCACAGCGGTCATCGTGCATACGGCTGATGTGACCCGCGCAATCCCATTTGAACCTGGCATCCTTCTTTCCTACATCCAGTATGCCCGTTTTGGAACGCAGCGTGGTGACCCGAATTCTATCCTGTCTTTTAAAACCCAGAATGCTGCGTTCCATCGCTCTTTGGCAAACTTCTACCAATCCACGGGCTAATCGTGGCAAGTGTAGCTTAACCTGATCGATTTACCCATGCGGCATGAACAGTAACGTTGTTTCTATCTATCAAAAACTCTTATATACAAAACATGATCAACCCATCGGTCATTTCTTTTTGTGTAGAAGATATTTTAGGGTAGCGGATACGACGGAGCTAAACAAAATATCTGTCGGATATATGAATATAAAAAACGCATCAGAAAGAACATAAAGTGGCATTAAGTCTCGCTTCACCCTCACGTTTGCGTGCTCATATCTTGTGAGTTTTACTTATTGTCGCATGTTACTGTTCAGTTGCAAGTTTTTGGGAACTTAATAAATATCTGGTAAAAGCGTAAGGATGCTTATTGATATTATTATGATCAGCCTTTACTTTAGTCTTGACTGCCCCGTTGGTCTCATGGTTGCTGAGCGTGGGGTCCTGGGCTCGATTCCCGGGTCGCACAAAGTGTTATTGAGTTTTTCTATTAGGAATTTCTTATAACAGTCCGGAGTTTGGAAGTTGGCGGTTTAATACCCCCGTGCCTCGGAAAGTACGTAAAGCCGTTGGTCCTGGGCCTGATCTCTCTCCGGTCGTGTCGGATTGCCGTCCCATCGGACTATGAGAGTGAGGGAAGAGGGAGTGCACCTGTGCCTGCGCGCACACTTGTGCACTATAATATCTCCTGCGTGCCTGGCTAATCTCCGTTGATATTGGCCACCGTGCCCGGAGTCGGACGGGGAGACTATTATTACTTTAGTCTTAAACTAATCATTTATTTACCTACTTGTATAACATAAGCAATTCATTTAAAAAATGTAAATATAAACCAACTGTTATGAATATGAGAGGCCCGTGGCTAAATAATAACAGCCGCAGAGGTTAAGCTACGCTTGGCGCTGTTGGTCTGTGGATGGTTGACCGTCTTTACAGACCGAGACCTCTCCGTGCCTCGGAAAACACGATAAACCGTTTGTCCCAGCTGTCATTCGTGGATCTTTGACAGTCGTTACGGGCAATCAGAAGCTCGACTTCACAAAGAACACACCCCCAAACATGTCTCTAGGACCAGCGGCTTAGGCTGTGCGTTGATATATCGGTCAGTCAGGACTTATGATTTTATCCTACTTCCTATTCTACTAATCCTACTAATATTATAAATGCGAAAGTTTGTGAGGATGGATTGATGGATGTTTGGTACTCTTTCACGCAAAAATTACTGAACGGATTTGGATGAAACTTTACAGTAATATAGCTTATACATCAGAATAACACATAGGATACTTTTTATCCCGATATTCCCACCGCCGGTGAAACCGCGGGGCGCAGCTAGTATTATAAATGCGAAAGTTTGTGAGGATGGATGGAAGGATGTTTGTTACTCTTTCACGCAAAAACTACTGAATGGATTTTTATGAAACTTTACAGTAATATAGTTTATACATCAGAATACCACTTAGGATACTTTTTATTCCGATATTCCCACGGGATCAAAACTTATGCGGGTGAAACCGCGGCGCGCAGCTAGTATAATATAGATGAGGCGGTACGATGTTCACCGGGTCAGCTAGTACCTAATGAATAAATTTTCATTTTAACATTTTCAGTCAATATCAAAATGACTAAAGTCACACTTTTTCTACAACATCCAGGTGAACATAACCGTCATATGCTGCGACACGGCATCCTAAATTGAAAGAAAAGGGATCGATCTCAAATATTCTGTCACGACACGCCGAAAATATTTTATATACCAGCCTAACATTTAAAGGCATAATTGAACATCCTTTTGGATTATAATTTATTTGTTATTCTTAGTGAAGTACCAGCAGGTATTGCCGAAAAACTGACGGCACTTCATGAATTTTTCCATGCAGGCCTCGTAACTTTTGCCTCCATATTTATAACAAAATCATTAACACAAGAATAGTAATACTATCTGTCTTGATTACTCTCAATACTATGGTCATAGGAAATCATCAAATGACCCCTCCCGCTCTGGGTGGAGCAGAAAGGAGTGTCAAACTCTTACTGACTAAAACCCACCCGTGTTCCTTTCTTAGCCCTTTATGTTCCGGGGCAGCGGTAACCATTTCGGACAATCCCGCTGCCCCGGCAGGCTTCAGCCCTTACGAGCTCTATGTCTACCTACTGTTAGCATTTTACTGAGGTGAATATAGATACAACGAATAGTCAATACTTCATCGCATCGCAATCGATTTACCACTAAACGACTTAACTCAAACCGAAGAACTTAAACTCTTAATAAAGTACTGTTAAAGTGAGGTTCGAAACCGGGACGGCGATATTACTGAGACAGTTAACTAACTTATATTAAGACGACTGCGTTTCGACCTAGACCGAGTAATGAAGACTGGCACAAACTTAGCCTTTGAACTATCTATTGAATCTGCTACGGTCAAGACAGGTCCCAAATTGGTGAGACCTGGTTGGATATCTGTTTTAAGATTTTCGTTGGCTACGGGTTGTTTAAGATGCTCGATTTCTTGGTAATTATTCAGTCTTCTTTTCATATTCTGTTCATTTTATGTTCAAAACTGCTAGAAATAAGTTCAAGACAATTTAAAACTAATGAAGCTGATGAAATATAACACCCACGAATAATTTCTACAAAAGAGGCTTCCTATCTTTTTTCGAGTACTCCCCTTCCCAAAGGTTGCTATGTAGACCCAGTTAACATTCAATAAAATTGATTCCACGCTAGTCTTAAAGGTCGACAAGGCGTTTTTATGCAATGGAAAGCTGACGGTTCGAATTTTCTTGTACTTACATACATCAATAACAATCCATTTGCCAGAACTAGAGATAAAAACAAAATTCTATGACGAAAGTTCAATGCAACAATCCATATAAATAAAAACATACAGCCACTAAACATTTACGAACCAAACTAACAATACAGTAAATCCCAGAAATAAAAAAAAAAGAATATGTACAACTACCATTTACTTTCATAACACCCATATAATAACTCCTACCCATAAAAACAGCAATGAACCAATACTCTCAGAAGTTAAAGTCGGTGACATTGAAAGAGTTCCTATTGACAGCCACCGTTACTTCCTTACTTTACGACATCTGTTAGTGCGGCAGAGTGTAAATGTTGAATGTGCTTAGTTATCGGGAGGTCCCTAGTCAGGGGTGTCTAGCCTATGGTGAGTCGGAAGAAATTGTGAGTGTGGAAATTGAAAACAAAAAAAAATTAGAACAAAAAGCGATAAGGCCGCCCATTGTATGATTTGTAAAAATAATTGTTTTTTGTTATACATTTTCTGGTGTACAATAAAGTATATATAAATAAATAAACATCATCATCATTTGCCTAGCCTTTTCCCAACTGTGTTGGGGTCGGCTTCCAGTCTAACCGGATGCAGCTGAATATAAGTATTTTACATGGAGCGACTGCCTATCTGACCTCCACAACCCAGTTACTGGGTAATACGATACCCCTTGGTAAGACTGGTTGTCAGACTTTCGGGCTCCTGATTACCCATAACGACTGTCAAAGATCAAAGAATGACAGCCGGGACCAACGGCTTAACGTGCTTTCCGAGGCACGGAGGGAAAGAAACAAATAAACAAATAAACGAAGTTCTTTTTGTAAGATAATGGCATTGAAAGAAATGGGGCTCGAACATGATCAATTTAAAAAACAAACGAAACATGCTAAATCTTATTAATCTAAATACATAAACGAAACATTTCAAAATGCGTTAGATTTTGTTAATTTACTGTAATATTCAAATCATTGTACTTTTCATCTAAACGATGGATGGACTGTGTGAAAGATTACCTATATGGCTAAAATAAGGTGAATATTGCGTCGACCTCAAATAAATTGGGATCCGCTAAGAGATCGATGATGAATATACTTTCCATCTACTCTTCAGAAAAAAGTTTATGGTTTATTAGTAGCTATATACAGGGTGTTCGGCAGAACGTTGAACACACCAAAATGGCAAATAGGTGGGGTTGTCTGCTACCTACCCAGCCTAAAAAAAATTACCCAGGCCTCACCGTTTTTTTATTTTTTTTTATTACCGAAATTAGTGAGTTTTAAAACTTTGAAGGAACTTTTTACAGGATAGACGAAACTGGCAACTCTTTGTCTATGTTTTTGTCTCGACTATGAATGATGAATCTACCAGATTCATCTAAAAATATTGTTTGGTGCAAATAGCAACTAGACAAAAAGTTATAAGCTATCAAACATTACAAAAAGGGATAAAACATGATTTTGAGCTTTTCTTTGCATTGCATTAAAAAAAAACTGTGGATTTTAGTAATAATTAATTATAAACCTTTTCAAAAATAAAAAAAAACTATGGGGCCTAGGTATTTTTTTTTTTTTTTTTGGGCTGGGTAGGTAGCAGACGACCCCACCTATCTGCCATTTTCGTGTGTTCAACGTTCTGCCGAACACCCTATATACTTTATTCTCACAAGGCAACTAGGGCTTGACAGCTTATCATGGCCACATGAAATTAAAAAAATCTTAAAATTTGCCACGTCTGTTTTACGAAGATTCGCCAACCCTGTTCTAAGTTATCGCTCTTCGCCGATAGAGCTAACGATGGAAATAAATATAGAAGTATTTTACTTCGTATAAAGAGAAAAGGAAATGGCCCCGACGTTGAGAAGATCGAATGTGGGATAATACATAAAAGGAATAAGAAAAAAATATAGAATGATTTGTTGAAAATGATGTGCGAATTAGAATTGGGATGTGAGCCAAAGTTTGCGTTACCGTATATCCTGAAAGAAGTTTTCGATTTTCACACCGTTGTAATTTTCCCTTTTTCCTTCTGTAATCTTAATGACAACTGGGAAAGTCGAGTTTATGTCAGCCTCCTACGGAAGAACATCTCACGTTGTATTCACGTTGTCCGTCCAATTGTTTCTCCTATTTTAATCTTAAGTAAATGTCATTTCTTCAACAATAAAATTATCTCTTGTCTCACTTCCAATATCTATGTTCTTCTCACGCTAAGAATTTGCGTTCTTCTAACAATCTTCTCCTACTCTGTCCTTCTCATACTTCTGACTTTCTTCATTCTTCCTTTCATATTTAGTCTATTCTTCTTTGGAATGCGCTTCCTCTTGATATCAGGACGGCCACCAGACGGTATGCATTTAAGCGGAAATTGCAGAGTTATTTTCAACACAAGTAGTGTAGAGTCATCTCAACATCTGTCTCTCGAATTTGTATGTATATATATATATATAGTCCACCTTTGTACCTGTTTTTTTCGAAAAGTTTAAATAAATAAAATTAATGTATGTAAGATAAAAGATGACAATTATAATAAGCACACAATCGTGTTTGTTCCTGTTCTTGTTCTTCTAAACTTCCATGAAATTGTGTAGCCTCTGTTGGAGACCCAAGTAATAATATAGTTTTCTCTTATTTTCAGGAAGTAAGTCACATGTTTTTCTGCACAACTCCAAAGGTATTTAGAGAAAAAAATATTCATAAACTAACCATTGGAATCATTTTGAAACATATTGCTAATCCATTGCTGCACAAGGTACACATTTTAGTGCAAACTGTGACCCTAATTTTATGTATGTTGTTCTGAGATCTGGCAAAAAAACATTTGTTAAGCTTTTTCGGATTCGACTTTTTTCCTCAACTACACAGAATTTGATTGGTTTGTCATTTAGTGAGAGAGCAGACTGTAAAACCTTGTTAGCAATAATGTCTTTTTACAGTTGAACTGTTTTCGTCAGAGTGCCAGAAAATACCATTCCAGCTACATATTTTAGTGATGTGTGGGCAGATGAATCGAAATACAAATATGTTTAAAATAAATCATTGTTTTAAACTGTATTGTAAAGCCGGCCTTCAGTTATTTTCAGCCACAGATTACCTCTTACCTGTGTTTTAGGCTCACAAAGTACCTATTCCTCTATTATCCCATTTTAGTACGTCTATTTTGGAATTAACTAATAAAAGCTAGTTAATTTGAAAGTTAGCTGTTCGTAATGAACGGATGTCTGGGAAATTTCATGACATCAAAGTCTGACGCTTTGGTTCACCAACGCAAAAATATATTTCTAAATTAGGATCATCCTAATATCAGCTTTAAGCATAGGTAGATAAGGTGGCCCTTTTTAGGGTTCCGTAGCAAAATGGTAAAAAGGAACTCTTATCGTGCGACTCAGTCTGTCTGTCTGTCCGTCTATCACAGCTGGACATCTCAAAAACTACTAATGCTATCAACTTGAAATTTTGAATAGTTTTAGATGACGTTTGCCCAACTATTTTGCAAATAAGAATACACACTACCACTACTACTACTACTATATTCAAAGACCTAATATGAAAGCAATGTTTGCGTGGTAAATTACCCACCAAAATTAGGTCACATAGACAGACAGTTATTCAAAAGAAATATTACCATTATACTTGAGCAACAAAATAAAAGTATTTTGCGTCGTTTACCGAGTACCCCATAACAACTTGCAAACTCAAGAATATGTTCCAATTTTGTACATCACCCAAAGTATACTTGAACACAGAGTTAATTATTTGCGTTAATTTGCAACTTTCCCCATCAAGCTTCATTATGGGAAGTATGTATTTTATGCAACGGGAACATTGCCTTAAGTTGGAATGAAGGCTTATTTATTTAATGGAGCTTGATCTTATTCATGCTCTTCCAGTAAATGGGAAAAGTCTGTTGAACAACGTATCCTCACATGGGCACATTGGCAATACTTTTTATTTCTATAGATTTATACCTTCGTGTGGTATTCATTAAACTATTGTGTCGTATATTTATACTGTCCTTTAACAGGGCTTAATATAAACTAAAGAAAAAAAAAACCCGTGGATAGTGATAACGGCACATAAACATTTTAGCTTCCTCTACAACAACACAAAAAAATTAATATTAAAATACCTTTGTTAAAACAAATAACTGTACGCGTATAACACTAAATGTAACTTGTTTGTAGACGCCTTGGGTTGACCTGTTAAGTCTACAAATTGCTTAATGAATAAACAATGAAAATACAACGCAACACACACACGCACATGGCAACGCATCTGCGATGTATAGCCGTTGCGCGTTGTCCATTGGCGCATGTGACAACATCCGAAGTCATCTAGTTTTTAAAATATTATAGACGAATAAAAGTGTTTTTATAAACTTACTTACAGAAATATTAATCATTTAGTTATCATCATTTCTCACTTCATTAGTAACATAAAATGACCCTTTCTTACCCTTTTTAAATGTATTAGCCATTAATGCCCCACTGCTGGGCAAAGGCTTCCATAATGTCCACCTCTTTCTGTCCAGAGCTGCCAAGGACCAATCTTCTTATTAAAGGAGTCCAGCTCATCCCGCCATCTCCATCTGGGCCTGCCGCGATGTCGTTTACCATAGCGGGATCCACTTGTCGTAAATTTGGCCCTTTCTTACCCTTATATCGTACTGTACTTAACTCTAGGTACTCATCATAACCCACATTATACAGACGCCAGCATATAAAGATACTACAATCTGTCAAATATCCTTAATAGATTTTCAACTTCGGGTAGCTTAATGTGCTGGCGTTCGTACTTCTTTAAAATACCCTCTCTCTTTGTCTCATCTAATTACTCCTTCACTGTTTAAAATCATGTCTGTTACGTTAAACATCAATGAATTAAGTATCCATTGCATTTAGATCATGACCGGCAGACAATAACCTAAATAATAGACGAATCTAAAATTTGAATTATCTCATATCATGGTTACGCTTCATCGGCTGTTAATCAAGGCCTGAATTGGCTCGATTTATGCCTGTGTTAGCGATAATTCATACCCGACCTGACAGTTCGCGATATCTATCGCTCTAGGCTGCGCGTTTAGAATATTTGAAGGTATAGATACAGGCTTTTAGATATTATGTGTGATGATTCATGAGCAGGTGCAATAAAATCAGGCATCTTTATCTCTATGGTCCGACGTTTCTAAATTTACCAAAAATGTAAACAACAATGGCCGCTTGAAATTGAATAAAATCGATATACAAGAACATTTATTTTAAGTAATGTTTGCTTTCGTCTAAATCTCCTAGCTAACTAGACGAAAACAAACATTACATAAAATAAATGTTCTTGTATATCGATTTTATTCAATTTCGAGCGGCCCTTGTTGTTTATATCTTTGGCAAATTTAGAAACTTGAGACTTTAAATGTATGTTGACCATAGATATCCTCCTCCTTGAAACTGACAAGAAGAGTTATCAAGACCAGAAACGGGAAAGGTAGAAACTTAACTGGTGCAAGAAAAACTAACTAACTAACTAATTAACTGAACTAACTAATTAACTGGTGCATTTCAGTCATAAAAAAAAAACTCTAAAAGAAGTTTTATTTAACTAAAAATTATACAAAGAAATTACATTTTTCAAATATTTAGAGAGACACTTACGGCTTTTAGTCCCAAAAAGTTTTTAGTTTGGAATTGGACCATCAATACCACCCATTTCAACCAAACCTATAATTTAAAGGATAAAATATACCAAAAAATTACACATGATAAGTATAAACATATATTTTTTCCGCAGTCTACCCCTAACACTTCTATCAACAAAAACCAATTTATCATCACATGAGAGGGGGTTTAACCACCCGTTTCGTTTCGAAATAACCCCAAACGTTCACGTGCCATATACCCCTAAACGTAGCGTGTAAAACTCCCCTTACACCGTCATTAGGAGTAAGTGGCGTTTTGGTGTCTTGGAAGTGTGTGGGTGCTCTTTGAACGCGACAAAAAGGTGTTGTTATAGGTACCAAGCATATTTGAAAGGGGATTGAAGATTTTTATATAAAGCCTGGCATACCTGCTGTCGCGCCATTTTGTTTTTTTTTTTTTTAAATGGCGGCCATATATATCGATAGCTGATATCAACGCAAATAGAAAACTTATTAAGAGCCGATAAGAAAGCGATAAGGCCGCCCATTGTGTAACAAACAAAAAACAACAATACAACACACAAATAATAAACAACAATAAAAAAATAACAATAAAATAAACACATAATAAATACAACAAAATCGACAATATGACATATGATCGTTAATATGGACATTTAAATAGTCTGAATTAAATGAATTTTATTTTTATTTTATTTTTATTGTATATTTTGTAGCGTTTGATGTATCTTTACTTGTTGTATTTTTGTGGTGTACAATAAAGTATATATAAATAAATAATAAATAAATAAATAAGAACAAACACCATAAAGCCTTTTGACTGTATTAACCGCTCAAATGTTTGCCAGAGAGCTATGGAACAGAGTATTCTAGGTATCAAACTTGTGGACCGGGCTAAGAATACAACAATCCGTTCCATCACTAAAATAACTGAGGGGCAATTCTCTTAATTTTTAAGAACGTTTAAAGTCTGATTTCAGTCTCAATCTGTCAAAAATACATCAATTTTCCCTACATTTTGACATGTTTTTGACATTTGTTTGTCGCCGAGATGAGACTGCGACTTGATTTTGAACGTTTTAAATTAGGAGAATTGGCCTACTGATGTCACTCGGAAAGTTGCCACGATTAGATAAATGGAATTGGGCTGGACACATCTGCCGCATGTCAGCCGATCGATCGGCCAAACTTACGACCCAGTCTCAAACGACATCGCGGCAGGCCTAGATGGAGATGGCGGGATGAGATGGACTCGTTAACTTAAATTTGGTCCTTGTCAGCTCTGAACAGAGAGGGGTGGAAAGTGGCCTTTGCGCAGCAGTAAGACATTAATGGCTAAACAAAAAAAAGACACTACAAAGTGAAAAATAACTTTAATTTCAGAAGTCGGTGTCGTTGGGTTCGCATTTTCGTTGTTTGCTACCGACTTCCGAAATTAAGTCTTTTTTGGAAGTCGGTTGTATTTCCTTTGTATTTTTTTTTTGTTTCACAAAAAAATCGTATCTCACTACCTACTTGTTATGTAAATATCAGTGACAGGAAGTCATTATAACATCATCGATAAAAATTAAGTAGCAAAATCACGTATTAATAGAGCTAACTCAAAAACTGCCCAAGCAAAGTTAATAAAATTTATACGGGAGGCTCCTCTGAAGCATACCCTATCCATTAAAAGAAGAATTTTTGAAATCGATTTACAATTGGCAGATATATCGCGTAACAAACATACAAAAAAAAACAACATACATTCAGTCGAATTGAGAACCTCCTCCTTTTTAAAGTCAGTGAAAAATAAAAGAAACTGAAAAATAAAACAAAACATAATAAAACATTCAACCTAATTCAGTTAGTCAAACCTAGTTTTAGCCACACAACGAAAACCTCATCATATTGTCATATTAAATCAGATTAAATTCTATGAATAGCCTTTTTTTCATAAAACTATGTAGGTATTGTTTAAGGCTCTAGACAGACGGACCGCATTTCAACTGCAATCCAACCGCAAATTGCATTTCGGATGCAGTTTGAATGCAGTAGACACGGTTTGCAGTCGTGTCATTTAAACTGCACTTGAACTGCAAATTCTCGTTGGATTGCAGTTGAAATGCGGTCCGTCTGTCTAGAGCCTTAAACAATACCTATATAGTTTTATGAAAAAAAAAGGCTATTCATAGAATTTAATCTGATTTAATATGATAATATGATGAGGTTTTCGTTGTGTGGCTAAAACTAGGTTTGACTAAGTGCGTCTAAGTGTATTTACGCATCGCCTATCATTTTCAAAGCTCAGCCGTTTAGGTCGACATTTTAAACTTCAAAAATACATTAGGCAAACTTGTCTCTAGACAAATAACAATTACAATTCCTTACACAGTCAGACTTTAACCCACATTGCCACAATGTTGATCCAAGTACTTGAGTAGCACTTAACGAAAAGCCCAGCTATATAATTTTAAACCAAGATTAAGGCCTCAAGGTCGGCCATTTTGTCACTATATAGTTAGTCTGTGTCTTCATTTAAGTAATTTACGCCGTAGTTTACCATCCATTTAGGTAGTTAACTATTAAGAAATAATGAAAACTAGTTTTACCAAGGGGTTTCGTATTACCCAGTAACTGAGATGTGGAGGTCAGATAGGCAGTCGCTCCATGTAAAATACTGGTATTCAGCTACATTCGTAGACTGGAAGTTGACCCCGACTTAGCTGGGATAGGACTAGACATGATGTTAAACTAGTTAGAAATACACTAAAGATTATTATTTATTTTTTATTTATTAAGTAATCACAATTTGTACAAGAATAGAATAGACGGTGACCTCCAAACTAGGCACATGTCTGTATCTTGGGAGTCAGAGTTGATTAATTTAAGATTAATTTGTTGTTTTCATTTGTGTAATTATTTAAATTATTACAAAATAATATCTGCTGTTGTTAACATCGTCATTTTAAACTATGTTGACTCTTCTAAATTTATCTTCTCATCTAAACCTAGATACATATACATAGATTGGCTTCCAAAAGTTAGTTGACATTTATCCACTTTAGCTTTGACACACCACACTCATCATCCTCTGTCTAGCCTTTTCCCAACTATGTTAGGGTCGGCTTCCAGTCTGACCGAGTTCTGAGTCTATTTTACATGGAGCGACTACCTATCTGACCTCCACGACCAAGTTACTGGGTAATACGATACCCCTTGCTAAGACTGGTTGTCAGACTTTCGGACTTCTGACGACCCGTAACGACTGTCAAAGATCCACGAATAACAGCCGGGATCAACTGCTTAACGTGCTTTCTGAGGCACGAAGGGGTCTTGTTATGTAAAGATTGTCACCCATCCACGGACCAACCGCGGTAAGCATAGCGATCGGACCGTGCGGCTGTACTGCTGTATTTCTTAGCCACAAGACCCTACAAATACACCACACTATGGTTTAAAATTCTAGTGATCGAAATGTTAAAACTGTTACTGCCAAAGTTAGTTGAATTAGTCAATTACAACGTTATATTGCTATTAACTCACTCAACTACCTTTGAGTTATCATGAAAAAATAATCAAATAATCATTTAGGAGTACCAGAGGGGCAATTCTCGTAATTTTTAAGAACTTTCACAGTCTGATCTCAGTCTCAATCTGTCAAAAATACTTCAAATTTCCCTACATTTTGACAAGTTTTTGACATTTTTTTGTCGCCGAGATGAGACTGCGACTAGATTTTGAACGTTTTAAATTAGCAGAATTGGCCTACTGATTATTTTAAGTCAAAATGTGGCATCACAGCTGAAGTGGAAAAATGTCAACTAAATTTTGTTAGCCACTGTAAGTTTAACTTTACCAATCGACATCATATCACGTTATTTATTATTTATATGTACTTTATTATACACCACAAAAATACATAACATGAAAAAGATACATCAAACATTACAAAATATACAATGGGCGGCCTTGTCGCACATTTTCCCTAATATAAACTTAATGATTCTTAATTCATAAAATCACACTAATATTATAAAGGCGAAAGTTTGTGAGTATGTGTGTGTGTTTATATGTTTGTTACTTCTTCACGCGCAAACAGCTGGAACAATTTTGATAAAATTTTGTATGGAGGTAGCTGACACCCTGGATTAACATAAAAGCTACTTTTAATCTCGATAATCCCACGGGATCGACATTTATGCGGGTGAAACCGCGGGGCGCAGCTAGTACTTACATAAATACCAATAATCCAACTAAAAACTCTTGATATAGAATACTTGTTTCCGACTCTCAATACATACTTTGACATTTGTTCACTAGAAGATAAATATGTTCAGTTAAGTCGACGATCTCAGTGGGTGGTGGATTAAGGCTGGCACGAAGAAAGTCAATTTACTCACTATAAATCTTGTCCTCTGAACGTTTAGTTTTCTCAACAATCTTATTTAGCTAATATAACAATGTCCAGTTTTCTAAGAAACGTCCAGTTAAGTTAGTCTAGACGTCTTCTCATGCTATTAGAAACTAGGTACCTTATTTGTTTCTAGGAAAACATATAAGGTGTATTGAATTAATGAAGGTCTTATTATTTACATTTGAGGCCAAGGGCAATGTATTTTTTGCCGTGGTATGTATTTTTATTTTAGGTTGAAAGAAAGAAAAGAAAGAAAAATTGTTTATTCCGCACAAAAAAACGCACATTACAACTATAAACAAATTAATTTAAAATGAAAAGACGTAAATTATACACATACAATGTTGTCAAAAGCCTCGTATAAAAGCTTAAAAATGTTGTCAATTTTGTCCATTGCTTGATTTTTGCACTAGGCACCAAAGACAACCAACCTTGAGACCTTTTCGATACTGCTATCTTACATACTACATCAACACAAACGTTTGACTGGTTTTCAACCCTTCGTATTCTTCGAAACGTGGATCCATGCGAGACAGAATGGCTTTTTAATTGTTTCTTTAATTACCTACGGCATTTAACCGGTTAAGGGTTGAATTTATTTAATCCACGTTACCAAAATATATCGATAAATCTACTACGACAAATTCACCCAAAGGGCACTATTATTAATTTCTGAGGCTTTCCATCGCTTATCTCTTAAAGGGTCTGTGTTAATCGTTATAATAGTCGGGTCACGTTGACAAGCAAAAACATATTGGGGTTGGTGATGTATCCGCCTCCGGAATTTGAATGAACAAATTTGTTGAATTGACAAAGGCAAATGTGTGTAGTTATTCTTTTTGTCTAACGAGTTAATTTGACTTTACTTTATGAAAAATAAAATGTAAATTAGTACAAAGAGAATAATAAAAATTATTTGACTTTTAAGTGTAATTAAATTGCATAAGTGATGGAACTGGCTGAAGAATTATTTATTATAATTATGATCCTTGTAATCCCTGAAGGGTTTATTTTATTTTATTTATTATGGTACAATAAACAGCTACAATATAAACGGTTTTCAAATAACAATATTATAGGCTTATAAGTAGTATTAACAATATTGCAGCCTACTACATTATCCGCATGTTAACAAAATTAAGATAATGTAAAAAGTGCCTCTAGATAAGCATTGCTCGGTTTCTTCGTTTCTTTCTTTTTTTTTTCTTCGTTTCTTTTTCTTTTTAAGTAGTATTAACAATATTGCAGCCTACTACATTATCCGCATGTTAACAAAATTAAGATAATGTAAAAAGTGCCTCTAGATAAGCATTGCTCGGTTTCTTCGTTTCTTTCTTTTTTTTTTTTTTTCTTTTTTTTTTCTTCGTTTCTTTTTCTTTTTTTTTTTTTCTTTTTACCTATAAGAGGACTCGCGATAAATGCGAGTCTATTTTCATCATCTGGGCACAAATTCAGACTCCGGACTGCTACTGTGAAATTTCTGATAGAAAAACCCAATAACACTTTTTTTAATGACTTGGGAATCAAACCCACCCATCATGTTTAGCAGTAGCGCTTGCAACTACTAAACCAACGAGGTAGAATTAAGTATAGACGCCAGCACATCAGTGCTCCTAAAACGGTAAAAGAAAATATCGTGAGAAAAAATTCGAAGGCAGATTGGTAGATTACGGCCCATTCCGTCACCATGACGTCCCAGCATTGGGAACATATAGATTATTATGTTTATACACAGAACCATTGCGAATAAAAATCTGCTGAAGAGACCTTAAAAGGTTTTCAGCCATTTCATTTTACACCTTGTATTGTGCTCGTCACAGAAAAAACAAATTAAAGTTCCAACAATTCAGTACATTGAAACATAAAAACGCTGCTTAAATGCTGCAAAATTAAATTTATTTTGCTTTGCCAGTGAAATTCTTTCGTGGGGATTTGCCCTACCACTTTTTTTTTTTTTTCGTCTGAGACGAAAATTATTTATTTATTTAATACTTCAAGCACAGAAATGTATATAAGCAGTCAACCATTGGGTAAAGCAAAGACAAACAGTGGTAGGTGCAATTACAAAAATAGAGGAATAAATATTTATTCAAATATAAATATACACTTAAACCTATCAAAAACTATAAATATAATATACTAGCTGACCCGACGGACTTCGTACCACCATCGAAATCAGTCAATCCGTTCTCGAGATATCATCAAAGAAGCCGTTCCATACAAAACGTATGAGAAAGTGAATTATCATTATTATTATTTGACGGCACGGTTGGCGCAGTGGCTAAGCGATTGACTGCTGCGCTGCGTGTCGCGGGTTCGATTCCCGCACGGAACAAATATTTATATGACCTACAAGTAGTTGTTCCGGGTCTGGCTGTTTGTGTATGTGAGTTTAGATGTTTGTAAATGCACCCACGATACAGGAGTAATTCCTAATGTGGGGCAAAGTTTATTTTAAAAAAAATTCATTCATTCATCTTCATCATTTTTTTTCTTGAATTTTTACCATGTTTTAATAGTTATTCTGCTATTCGGGGCGGAGACAAATGCAACAAATCTAAGATTATAAAAATCGGTCCAGCCGTTCTTGAGTTATAAATGGTGTAACTAACCAGACTTTGTTTTATGTATATAGATAGATATACCTAATTAAATATAAGCACAAATAAATACTTATACAGTAGCCTTCAAAAGTTATTTGATATTTTTCCACTTCAGCTGTGATGCCAGATTATGATTTAAATTTTTTAAAATAATCAGGTACTCCTTACTTGATAATTTTTTTTAGTGAAAAGAGAAAGGTAGTTGAATTGGTAAATAAAAACGTTATAACAGTTTAAACATTTAGGTCACAAGACTTTCTAACTTAAAATAATAATAATAATATGTACAAGTACGTAAGAAGAAGGGGAAATAATCAAAGGGCATCAAAAAATTCGTCCGCATCGTTGTCAACAGGAAACGTACCCAAAAGGCTGGCAGCATTGCTACGTTGTATGGCAATGCTGATTCTTTGGCCTAAAAATAGGCCAGACCTCTGGTTCTGTGAAGAGTCGATCAACCGCTTCGATGTCTCGAAGGGCACTCGGGCCCCATGGCCCTAGTGTTTCTACCCCAAACGGCTCAAACAAATAAGTTCCAAAGAGATTGGAGTATTTGCGCCGACTTTAACAAGACTTTTAAATCATAATGTAGTTTGTCACAGCTGAAGTGGAAAAAATATCAACTATCTTTTAGAGGCCACTGCACATAAATACACGAATGCACTAAAAAAATAAGACGAACAATAAGAAAACATTAAATTTGTGAAGACTGTGTAAACATATGGCATATTTCTTGACATAATTGGGATCCACACATATTTTAGAGAAATAACATTAGCCGTACCAATAGAACACTTTACCTTCAATACGTAACATCAGTGAAATGACTTCCATTACCGAGAATTGAATATATCCATTGGCTGTGTGTATCTCCTACAAACACCTTTGCGTTCTAAGATCACAGGGCAAAGTGAGGTTTGTATAAATTATTGATGCTTTAATAAAGCTCTCTGCCCACTTCACCGTACAATACCAAGACTGCTCTATGAACGTATCAGGCACGGAAAGGAATATGACACGGACTATTATGCCCACTAAAACGTATCAACAGCGTATCATACTGGTTCGTAACGGTTTTAGTGTCATATCTGTTCGATGCCCGTTCTCTCAGTTGTAGTATTTTACTTGTGTTTTCGCGTGGGGCAAACGCGTCAGGAGAAGCAAGTCAATATTTTTGGTAAGAAATTCGATTATAACGGGGTTAAAACGGTCACTATACGCGATTATAACCCGTATTGACAACATCGCGTGCCATGCACAGTGCTTACCAGCACCGGTAAAATATTCTCGCCGACTGTTGTTGACGCTTCATGCATGGTACGCGACGGCGTTGGTCGGTGGCGGTTTAATAATAATAATAATCATTTTATTATCAGGCAGCTAAGGCCCATAAAATACACAAAATTGTTTTATACAATAATAAACTAATACATATTAAAAACCTTAAAACTATGATTATACATGTAACTTTGTCGGCGTCGTGTTTCGCTGCGTGGTGTCTCGTAACCGTCCTCGGAAACGACGATATACGACACCTTTCGGCCAAAAGTTCTGGGCATAGTCTCATACTTTTCAATTATATTGAAAAGTATGAGACTATGCCCAGAATATTGTTTACCCTGAGACGTTCTTAGCACAGTCATGATATGATACCATGTATTCGGCAGACTCCTTAATGTCCCACTCGTCATTTTATCGCAGGAAGTGTCTCAATTGCTAATGATACGCCTCTCAAATTAATGGCAATTAAGTCTCTGCTCAATCAGTAGCCAGAGAAATGCAAATCAGCTCAAGATACTAAGTAACGAACGTAATTGTGGAAGTAGGAATTAGGGCGTGAATTAATTGGTGTTTGTGAAGAAAAGTTTACGCGTGTTTTGTTTCAAGAATCGGGGGACCGTTGGTGTAGTGTACATCTTATCTAAACATCTTTGACCAAACAGTAGCTCTTAGTAAGTAAGAACAGTAAATCATTTTTTGAAAAAAATGTTTTAAAAAGAACTGAAGTTACCGATATAGCTTGCAGAGAAAGCAAGCTGAAGTGGCAGTAGGCTAGCCGTGTTTGTCGAAGGACCGATGGCCGGTGGAGCAGACGAGTCCTAGAGTGGAGACCGCGTATCGGCAAGCGTAGCAAGATGGACTGATGACTTTAAGAAGCTATAGCTGGGACAGACTGGATGCGGAAGGTTTTGTGGCGCAGCCTGGGAGAAACCTATGTCCAGCAGTGGGTTGCGATAGGCTGAGTTGATTGTTGATTGATGTACAGTAACGTTTCATTTATCATCTGCAAAAATGTTGAAGTTCCATACAAACTTTCATCCCCAATCACAAATCCTTCCATATAGTTATTTCAGGAACTCTCGTGCTTTTTTATACTTTTAAAACCAGCGGTTTAGGCCGTGCCTTTTCTGTGAGTGAATAAATGAATGAATGCATTTCAGATTTATAGACAGCAGATAAATGAATACTATAAGATCACTTAAAGACACAAATTACGTTATTCAGATTCGGATTTAGCCAAATTCTTATAGGTACGGTATAAACGAGAACATTAATTTCACATACTTACATAATACTCTTAAGCCAAGAGAACCAGACACGAGACAAATTAAGGTTTGTCAGGAAAAGAGAAATTACTCGCCAACTTTCGAATCAATATCCTTTGGAGGAATTACTTTTGTTAACAAGAACAAAATATCTACTTACCGAAAATAAACATTCATGTTAGAAGTTTTTATTTATTTCATACTTGATGAATTTTTCGACGCCACTTTTTAGTTTGTTAATAGTTTTAGTTAAGTTAGGATATCATGTTTGTTATTTTTATTAATTAATCTATATATATAAAAGAAAGTCGTCTTAGTTACACTATTTATAACTCAAGAACGCCTGAACCGATTTGGCTGAAAATTGGTAGGGAGGTAGCTAAGAACCAGGAGAAGGAGGATACTTTTTATCTTTTTTTTTTACTTTACCTTACTTTACTTTTTTTTTCACATTGTAACGTTGAGTATTGCAATTCAGTAAAGTATTTTTTTTTACGTTTTTTTTCCCAGTTTTTTAAAATTTATTTACCTCTTTAAATTGCCATTAAATCTTCAATCTATTGAAGAACCAACATGCAACATTACAAAGCGCTCCGCAATGGCCAAAGCTTTATCCGAATCGAAGATCATCATCTGGGACGAATGCACAATGGCGCATAAAAGTGCATTGGAAGCACTTAACCGAACATTGCAAGATCTACGCAATGACTCGAGATGTTTTGGAGGCGCAATGATTTTACTGTCTGGCGATTTCCGCCAAACATTGCCAGTAATTCCCAGATCGACTGCTGCCGACGAAATAAACGCTTGCCTCAAATCATCGAATCTATGGCGCTATGTTAAGAAACAAACATGAGAGTTGCATTGCTGAACGATACATCTGCTGAAGATTTCTCTGAGCAATTGCTGACTAAGTAATGATCGAGTGCCTGTCGACGAATCGACCGGATTGATTTCATTTCCTCCGAATTTCTGTAACTTTGTCTCATCGAAAGACGAACTCATCAACAAAGTAATCACAGTGTTAGTTACCATAATCCTCCGAAACGGCTGGACCGATTTGTATGAAACATTATTATCGGGTAGGTCTGAGAATCGGCTACTATCTATTTTTCATAATACCCCTATTTTTTTATTTTTTTTTGCAAAATGACGTTTGCGGGCTCAACTAGTTAGGTATAAATTGTTAATTTACGTACATAATTATTATTTTAATTCTGAAGTTTTTATTGGTTGATGAAATTACTAACAAAGCAATCATTTTAAGTATCTAAGACTACGAGAAGTTTCCACGAACTTGAGTTTAGACGTTTTTTTTTTAATCTGTAGACAACTTGACTATCATTATTTAGTCCATTTACTCTTATGTTTAAAGACCACTTAGTGTTAGTCGCATTATAATGTACATATTATGCCATTCATCGTATAAAAGTTGCAAGTTCTTTCCACATCATCATGAAACGCAACAACTGAAACACACAACACAAAAGTTTCTTTAGATAAATGTTCTTTCTGTAATTCACAAAACGAGTTTTTCTTACCCGTCTAAATGGAAGTGGCAATGCAATTAATATGGACCTGTTTACATTTAGACGAAGCCGGAAAATCCAGACAGTGATTTCGTAAGTGTAAATTTCCGGCAAATTCCCAGACTAGTATTTAGTTTCTTTCTTGTTGTGGCCAACTGTTTAGCGTCCAGACAGATGCAGTGGGATTTAGTTCGTTTGTAAACCTGTCTAACAAAATTTTGTCTTGTCTGGTTGGATTTAATCTAAGTTTATGTTCGCTACATGTTTTATTTAAGTTTCTAAATGTTTTAGGAGTTAAGTATGCAGGGCCGTCGAGTATAGTTGAAGTTTAATAAGAAACCGATTGATGTTTTCGAATAAAATTTAATTTAAATAATAGAAAACAAACAGTTCATTTATCAAATTAAAATTCATTCGACAACATCAATCGGTTTCTTACAAAACTTCAACTGTATTCGACGGCCCTGCATACTTATCTCCTTTGCTGACTGACTGTACGTGTACCAAGTTCGGTTATATCCTTTCTCTTATAAACGTATTATATCAAATGAATAGTTACACACCGATTTCTCTCTTTCAGTCGTCAGTGATTTGACTTTTGAAAGAAGAAGACAAAGACGTTATACAACGTTTATTTGTAAGGGGGTTAGTATATATTTGAAATGATTCCAGTAGTTTTTTTATTGACGAGTTAGTGTGGACCTCAAGAAAATCCTTTCATTTAATCAATCAACCGTTTAACAGTTAATTCTATCGTACAGATATCATTCGTCTTCTAAATCCAACCTTCTAAATCCAATTTGAATTTTACATCGTCTCCTATAAAATCTTTGATGAATTCCCCGATCTGTTCCATCTCGTTGCATTATAAATAAAGAGGTGCATCCGTAGAATTGCCGCTATTCAAATTTCCTCTTTCATTTTCTTCACCTCTGATATTTCTTAATGCGAGCCGCTTGGCATCGTCTGTGGTTTAATGTAATACTGGAAATGACAGTTGCAATTTTATGTGTAATTTTGTCTTCTTTTGTGGAATAATTTGTTTTTACTTCTAACTCCATCAGTTACCTACTTAATTCCTTCAGTTTACTTACATTGTATGTTTTCTGTGAATTTTTTGATCGAATAGTTATATTACATGTTCAATAGTTGAGTATTGACTCCTAAAGTATGAACAAAGCATTTAGTTTTACGAGCATTTACAATAGGAAATTTAAGCCATGTGTAGCTTGACTTTTAAATGATTGGACGAATCTAACATAAATTCATGCCTTGTTTACCCGAAGAGTTAGAAAAAGGTTCACAAACATTTCACCAGCTATGATTTAGTCCCATGTTGTAAAGGGCAGGGCAAATTCCGGGGCAGCGGGATTGTCCCCGGGGCAGCGGGATTGTCCGAAAGGGTTACCGCTACCCTGTAACATAAAGGGCTAAGGAAGGAACACGGGTGGGTTTTAGTCAGTAAGAGTCTGACACTCCCTTCTGCTCCACCCTGAGCGGGAGGGGTCATTTGATGATTTCTCATCCACAAAAAAATACGAAAGCTCAATAATACTTTGCCCTAACTTGGAATCGAACCTAGCAGCAGCAGTAGCGTTTGCGATAACTAGACCAACGAGGCGGGCAGTCGGATCTAGTTGAGTTTAATCAAAGCCACACTAACAGCAAAGCGAATGAATATGTAGGAACTGAATAAACGGTGCGACGAAAGAATTGCAAGGTACCCACATAAATGTTTACAGATTTCTTAAGATTTACATTTTACTAGAGAAACCCTAGCATTTCTTTGAAATTCTTGCAGCAGAAATTCTTGTCGCAGCTTTAAAAAGAAACGTATATTATTCACCGTTCTTAAAATTCTATCGTACCTTTATTTTTATAATGAAACGTTTAATTATGCACTTGTAGTATTTAATTTATGGCTGTTTATTTTCTTCAAAATAGTAGAGTACTTTAAATGTTTATTACAATTATTTCTTTACAAATAAGCCAATACAGTTAAAGCAATGGGTACACTGAGGTTTTTACGAGGGATTAACGTGTTCAGGATTAACATAGAGTTTATTGTACAATATATGTACTTATACAGACACCGATTATTATAATATGTATTTATAAAATCAGTGTGAAATAATATGTTTAGTGAAAATCTGTACATATGTACAAATCAGATGGATATATCAAAGTCAAAGTTAAATGTCTAATAATTTATTTAAAATAGGCACATAAAAATAGAACTTTTGAACGTCAAAATTTAGGAGAAAATAGAATTGATGGAGAAGAATGGGCAAAATCTCACAGACTCACAGTCACTCTTTTAAAATGTTTCAATAATATTTTGTATACATTAATTATTGTATATTATATGAAGACTATACCAAAATATTGTAAAAATAGATAATTTTCCAAAAAAATATTTAGTTCCAACAACAATTTCTCATAATTGATACGGCTTTGAACTTCCACCAAATAGTAATAAGGGCTCGCTCATAAAAGTTCGACAAGGAAGTCGATGTCTCGAACGATACTTATTCAACTTTGTCCTCTAGTTTATTTGTTTCTGACTCTGAATTATTGTGATGAGCCTAGTTGGGACAAGTTATAAATATAAACCTACTGTTACAGTACTTTGTCTACTCTGATGATTTTATTATTCCTCTCGAGTTTGTGATCTAGTTCTGATGTAATTAGATTTGTAGTCCGTTGTAGTCTGTTATGAATGTTTGCTATTTTCTATCCTAAATAAATTTAATAGTTGAATACCGTCTAATTTATTTGAGAATTTTGTCCTTAGATGAATTCTTCCCAATGTTTTTTTTTGTCAGACAAATTTGAATTAAACTGAATTAATAATTTTAACATAATAATGTTTAGATGATTTTATTTATTTGCAAGAGCACTCGATCATTATTGCCTCAGAAATCGTACCAACCGATGCTATAAATGAGCCTACCTACTATGATGTACCTAATAATCTAATAAGAAGAAGGAGACTAGTCTACACGAAATTATTTGAAATTAGTTATAATGTTTTTCCCGAACAATAAAGTTGTTATTATTAAATATTTAATTTCGACTAACACGAAATGAGTCACAAAGAAATTAAATAAATATTCTAAAATTAGGGTCAAATAATTAAATCCACTTGGAGCTTCGACTTGGCTGCAGTAAGTAGGTACTGATAAAGGAGCCGCAGCTTTATGCAAAACTGTCCCAGCCGGGTAGAATGCAATTACAGAGAAGTGCTAATAGGATGATAGCCGAGAATTTTTAATTTCTTAAGCGCTAAGAACTGAATACTACTTACTTTTGAATCTGAGAGCTCGATAGGTAAATGAATACCTTCTTTAAGGAGAACTATATACCTACATGGTGTTTGGTAGAACGTTGAACATACGAAAATGGTGGATAGGTGGGGTCATCTGCTACTTACTCAGCCTTAATTTATTTTATGTAATTTTTATTAAAACGGGAAATATTGCCTGTTTTACTCATTTTTAATAAAAAAATACACTTTAAAGTTAAGAAAGTGGTGAAACTAGAAGAAAGCAAAAAAAAATTTTTAAATATCCAGGGGGCCTGGGCAAAAATAATTAGGGCTCAGTAAGTAACAGATGACCCCACCTATCCACCATTTTCGTATGTTCAACGTTCTGCCAAACATCCTGTATATTTAATATTAAGGGCCTATACTACCTCAAATGGCTTAGCATGATCCTCTGTTATGTCGAAAATACTGCAGCATTAATTTTGAAATAAATATATAGTAAAGTTGAGGATTAATGCTAGGTCTTATGTTAGACGAAAACACGATTTCATAAAATTTTCTCGATAGAAAAAAATTCCAAAGTTACCTCCAAACCGAAAAATAAACCGCTGGTATTCAAAAAATACGTCAAATTAGATCATGAAACTTTGTATACTAACCGAACTAACTATAAAGCTGGTCTTATGTTATTTTCTTTTTTTTATTTACCATTATTTTCACAGTAAAAAGCAAATACCTAAACTATTGGCGCTGCCTGCCGCCTAGCACCGCACTCTGTCTCGCTCTCACTCAGTCCGCGAGCAGTATCGTGCGAGCGAGATAAAGAGTGAATTTTAGCTGAGGTAGTGTAGGCTATTAATAACTCAGCAGAAACAGTAGTTGTGATACAGACACCAGCACATCAAGCTACTACAATCTGTCAAATTTCTTTAATAGATTTTCAACTTTATCGCTCAAAGTTGATTGGGAAAATTTGACAGTTTCGGGTGTAATTACATTATTTTAAACCAGCACACTTTTTATGTAACCGACAGATTTTTAGTCTACCAACATGGATTTTTTGCCTAAACAAAGGCAACAAAATTGCTCAAACAGTTTCATGGGGTACTCAATGAAATTATCATATCACTAGCGGCCTGTCCCGGCTTCGCACGGGTGGACATTTATTTTTTAAACATTTTTTTTTCTTTAAATTAAAAAAGCCTATATTAATCAGTGATAATGTAGCATTCAAATGGTGAAAGAATTTTTAAAATCGGTCCAGTACTTTTTGAGCCAATTCGTTACAAACATACATACAAATCTTTCCTCTTTATAATATTATTATACTTAGTATAGATAAGAATGTTTGGAAATATGCTGGTCCTTCTTTTGCACTTGTCAAAATCACTTCAATTCATTTGACCACTGTTCACTCTTAACTCCGATTAACCTTCTCTCGACTGTAAATACGATTTAACTGACGAAAAGTCGCTGACTTTCGGTTTACATATATACCATCGGATATCGAAATTTCTAGTACCAGAACACTCTAGAACATTCAGATGTAGATTACTTCGATCTGGATCTTCTAGACCGATTACAGGAGTTTTACACATTTTAGAAATTTCTAGATCATTTCAGAAATTTTTAGAACTTTCCAGAACATTCCAGATCGACTACAACAGTTTTACACAATGTAGAACTATCTAGATTATTCCAGAAAGTTTTAGAACATTCTAGATCATTCCAGAAATTTTTAGAATTTTCTAGAACATTCCAGATCGACTATAACAGTTGCACACAATTAAGTGTTTTTTATATCATTTCCGGAAGTTCTCATGAGTTAGAAGAGCGCAGATATATATTTTTCTACATTTTCACCACCCACAATCACCCACTTCCACCCACCGCGACCAAACTCCCTTACTCCCACCGGGAGACCAAGAGGTATTTACCAACTCGACGGGAAGTTGATTGGAGTTAGTGGAGATAGAGAAAATCCTGTCTTTACGTACGCACATTAGCATTTTATATATATATATATATATACAGGGTGGAATCGAAGTCATGGGCATTATTTTAACCTAAGGCACTACTCACGATACTGATTGCATTAGGGCTATTAATACGCAAATCAAAAATATTATTAATGCAAGTAAGGAAAACCTTAAAAATGTAGTAAATCAAATTGCACAAGGCTTATTATTGCAAATAAACACTTAAAGTAATTAAAACAAAATACTTCGTTAACGCCAATAATTGTTGAAATATCAAAATCTTAAAGCGCAGTACAGCGCAAAGCGAAATGTAAACAAACATCACCTGCGCGCGCGCGGGTTTTTCCTTACAAGTAATAATAACAATGGGCTACAAGACATTCCGTCCGGCGGGATTCCCTGAACTCTCTCCGTCCCACTCCCTCACTCGCAAAAATACGAATATCACCCCCGCGCGGGGTATGCTTCCCGCCGCAACACGAAGTCACATACCCGGAACCAGTGTCATAACGACTGCGCAGGTGCATTGACGCGTAATTGATTTATTGATCCCGTGACGTAATCGCCGTACTCGCCGCTCGCGTCATACGGTGCTTGGATTGCAGTGTATTAAGTGTTAGTGTAGTAGTTGTGTGTTGTGTGTGTGTTTGTGTACACGATGCCTCGACCGCGTAATGTGCAGGCTAGGTACACCAACCAACAATACCCACAAATGGTTGTAATTTACGATCGCACAAGAAATTTAGTATGAACTCGTGAAATGTTCCATCGGCGCTACCCGAACGACCCTATTCCTTCACGGGGTCTCATTCCACCAGAACCACTCAGAACCTGTTGGATTTTTCGTCTTTTCACGTGCCAGCACATGCACAAGCTCGTGGAAGAGCACCCGTTTACCCTCTGTCACTTTACCGACAAATAAGGTTTTTTCAAAACAATCCACAAGCTAGGTACGTAAATGTTTTTTTTTAATGTATGTTAGTTGACGTAGTTTTGACCGTCCTAAGCCGGCAAAGTACGAAGGGAAAATTGGAATTTATTATGAATCAATTCATTGGCAACTTACGAATGTCACGTGAGTCGGGCGGGGTCAAAGAATTCACGCCCAAGGACGCGCGTACGGCGTAGTGTACCTACGCATTTGCTATCGAGAAGCGCAACTAATTTGATACTTTGTATGACTTACTACATTTTAAGGTTTTCCATACTTGCATTAATAATATTTTTGATTTGCGTAATAGTAGCCCTAATGCAATTAGTATCATAAGTAGTACCTTAGGTTAAAATAATGCCCATGATTTCAAATGCACCCTGTAGATTATATCGCGAAGCCTTTGTGCCTCGAAGAGGAATTTTATACCAAGTTCCTGGTTCGGTAACAAGTCTAAAGAAACATAATAGGGAATATTCATTCCAGTATCGTGCTTCTGTTTGAATTCTTCAGTTCATTTGTTCAGTGTTGTGTGCTTCGTAAATTATTTCCCATGGGTGTGTAAAGAACATTGGGTTAAACGAAGTATCATTGCGACTAATAATGTAATTTGCAATTGTGTGTTTGGTCCCTTAACGCATAATGTAATTTGCGGAAACGTGTGTGATGAAGGAATTCTTCTGTTTCTGTACAGGAAAAACGGTCTTAATTCCCTTCCCAGTGGTGTCATAAGAAACGGATTTCAGGATACTACTAGCACGCTCTAAATCTTGCCAACATGACGGTTTCTTGGGGATATCGTTTATTGGTACGCCGTTCACGTAACGCCAGCCGAAGCAAGAAATTGAGTCAAACAAAAGGACTGAAGAAAAATAGACCTCCATTGATTTACTTTATATAAATGTTATATAGGTATCCTCTATCTGAATAGAAATAGAAACTAATTTCGGATGCTAAAAATATGTCCGAAATCACGATTTGTTGCAAGGTATAAAACATATACCTATTTTACATGGTTTTGTCTTTTTTTTTGTTGGAAAATCTTCATGGATTCCCTCCGTCTGGGAATAACGGAGGGTTATGTCGGATTCCTATTGACTAAAACCTCACTGTTCCCTCTAGTACTATGAGTCCAGGGCCCGGGAGATACATGTACATTTGCCGCACCCCCGACCTGTATCAGCCCGCCATACCTACCGGGCCCCATCACCGCGTGCGGCTGATCCCATGACCGCACGTCCTTCCATTAAGGCGCGCATACTGCGTGCCACCTTTTTGAGCCTGACTGCTCGAGCGATGACATGGCCCCAATTTTGCCGCCCGCAGGCCCTTTCTTATGGTGGCCGGATATCTTTAAGCGCCCTTCGACGACCGGCTGCTCTCTGGTGTGGGTGAAATGAGAGGTATGCTTTCTATCTCTCTCCGCCCCTACATGTTGTGTTTGCCATATCGTGTATACATACAACAAGTTGTAAAGTCTAGTTGTACACAAAACTTGCAGGAAACTTGTCAAAAAGGTTAACAAAATAGTTAACAAAATATGTCTGCAATTGCGTCAATATGTGCTATACACGACATGTTTTTGACGAGTCTTTGATAAGACTTTCTGAACAAGTAACACGATTTGTTGATGGATGTTAAGGCTCCCGAAGACAGGCGCAACGCGGCTCTAATAAAACCATTTCTATGGAAACTTCATGGAAATTGTTCTACCAGAAACGCGTTGCACCGTCGCGTCGCGCCTGTCTGCGGGAGCCTTGTAAGTACGTGGGGTTATCGTCAATTTTTATTATTAACCTACGACATTCATTCACAACAGCCAATTGAGGCTAGATCTGAGTCGCAATTCTCGTAATTTTACGAACGTTCACAGTCTAATCTCAGTCTCAATCTGTCAAAAATACTTCTAATTTTTCTACATTTTTGACATTGGTTGTCGCTGAGATGTGATTGCACTAGATTTTGAACGTTTTTAACTAAGCGAATTTGCCTTCAGATTTGATTCGTATTTTACTATTAAGAGACTTTATTTTGAAGAACAATTCCCACTATTTTAAACTGCGGAAACAATGTATTTTTATTTATTTACGGTACTAAATAAAATTAGTTCCGTCATATAATACCTTTAATGCCCAGCGTAGCTTCTGTATTTATTTCGTGATTACCGTGTGTGACTATAATAATTCTTGGCTTACTTATTACTGTAGCCGGGACAATGCAGAGCAACTACTACATTTAATTTACAGTTTGTTTCGCTTCCGACTGAAACAGTGAGCTTTGCGAACGTAGATAATTAGACGGCTTTTTTTTTCAATTGATAATTACTTAACCAAGTCGGGTTAAGCAATATAAATTGTTTTTTTTTTCTTTTCATCTAGTTTTTAAAATATTATATTGACGTGGAAAAGAAATTATTGGAGTGAAAAGTGGTTGTACCTACTTAAAGAAAAAAACCATTTTATCATTTAAAAGGTAGATATTTTCTGAATAAACAAAATATAAAGCTACTCGAAAATACTTATAATCAAACTTTGTCCCCAAATTCTCCATTATTATTTTGAAGGTGTTCTGCGGTTGACCAAACAACTGTATAACAAAGCCGCTCAGAAAACCTTTTTTGTGTACCGCAACAATATAAGCCTTACAAATAAATAATTCGATAAATTCAGAGTACCTGTAGAAAGAAAGAAAAAGTATTTATTGCGACTCGTACAGGAGGATCACAAACTAAATTAAACACAATCTAAATTAAAATACCAAATTACATAAAAAATAAAAAGTAACAAAATGAAAAATGAAACAGAAAGTCCTATACGAGGCTAAAAGGCTCCTATCTCAGCATGATGCTGTGATATTTAAAAAATAAATTTCGCAGCGCTGGTATTCTGATAGGGCCCGTAGAGGTACTCTTAGTAAGTACCTTCTTTTTTGTTTTCGGAGGGAAACCTGCAAAAAGCACCGGACCTCCGGGGATGGAGGTCGGGGATTTTCACCTCACTAAAACCACCCCGGTGACCACAGCACATATGGGTGGTCCCGGTTTCTCTTAAATAAAGGGGCCTCCCCTGAGCCTCGCTATACACGGCAGCACGTAACCACTGTGCTGCCGTCTTAGTAACCCAGCTTTTTCTGTTTTTTTTTTTAAGTAGGTTTCATAATCCGCCTAGCCTTTTCCCAACTGTGTTGGGGTCGGCTGACTACCAGTATTTTATTCTACCAGTATTTACGAGTACATGGAGCGATTGTCTATTATACTTCTACAACCTATTTACTGGGTCGATAAACCTTGGTAAGACTGGTTTTCAGACTTTTGTTACCTGCAAAGACTGTTGAAGATCTACGTATGACGTTAGGACCAACGGCTTAACGTGCTTTCCGAGGCACGGAGGAGTCTCGATATATGTAAGGGATGGTTAAACTATCCACGCAATGACCGCGGCAAGCGTAGCTTAGTACGTTCGATTGACCCGTGTGACTGATATTATTTTGCCACGAGCCAAACCAAGTAGGTTCATTATGTTAAAAAAAAATGCTGGAACGGATTGGATGAGGAAGGCGGAGGAGAGGGTGTTGTGGCGCAGCCTGGGAGAGGCCTATGTCCAGCAGTGGACTGTGATAGGCTGAGTTGATTGAATGACCTTCCTTAGCGTTCGACCGTAAGTAACAAAGAACCTTATGGTCCATCTTTATCATCTGCCAAGCCTTTTCCCAGCTATGTTGGGGTCAGCTTCCACTCTAACCAGATGCAGGTGAGTACCAGTATTTTACATGGAGCGACTGCTTATCTGACCTCCACAACCCAGTTACTGGGTAATACGAATCCCATTGGTAAGATTGGTGGTCAGACTTTCGGCCTTCTGACGACCCGTAACGACTGTCAAAGATCCATGAATGACAGCCAGGACCAACGGCTTAACGTGCTTTCCGAGGCACGGAGGGGTCTTGGTATGTACGGATGGTCACCCATCCACGGACCAACCGCGTCAAGCGTAGCTTAACCTAATCGATCGACCCGTGTGGCACCACACACCCACAACAAATACAATCTATTTCAAATTCCTATCTCGTCAGCTGAGGCCATTTCCTTAAAGAACAGTATACTTCCACTCCACGTCCTATGAGACATTTGATAAATATTTGAGGAGTAAGGACCAATCCTGCCGGGGCAGCGGGATTGTCCAAAAAGGTTACCGCTACCCTGGAACATAAAGGGCTAAGGAAGGAACACGAGTGGGTTTTAGTCAGTAAGAGTCTGACACTCCCTTCTGCTCCACCCAGAGCGTGAGGGGTTATTTGATGATTACCCATCCTCAAAATAAAAAAAGGACCAATGATAAGGGCGTACAGAAGGCTTATTAAGAAGTATATCCTATGTAGGAATAGTTGCTAAAATAATGTGTTGACTTCACTTCAGTCATACCAGAAAGACAGTCCGATGTTTGCGATATTTTTGAGATATTTTTGGTTTTGGCTTCCGTTATTTGCGATATTCTTGAGATATTTTTGGTTTTGGCTCCAAAGCGTTACTTTTTGTCTTTTGATAATTGCTGTGAAATATTAAAATTAACCATTAGTTTTCTTTTTTTTTTTCAATATTTCAAGTAGCTATTCACATGCCAATGACAACCTTCCTAAGTATTGGACCGTAAGTATCAAAGATACTTATTGTACATTTATTTCAAATTTCCACCTCGTCAGTTCTGACCATTTCCTTAAAGAACAGTATGCTTTCACTCCACGTCCTGTGAGACATGTGCCAAGTGTCAAGGTCATTCGATAAATATTTGAGGAGCAAGTTACTACTTGCTCCTCAAATATTTATCGAATGACCTTGATCCAAGAATAATGAAGAGCAGAAGGTTTACCACGCACTACGATAACTTAACTCAGGAATAGTCGTTTGACCTGTATTGGCTAAGAACTTTTTAAGTCTAGCTGGTACCGAAATAATTGTTATGAATCTGCGTGCTGGCGCAAATCAAGTATCTATGTATTCTGCACGAAGTTTTAATATTGGTGCCATCTAATCGTCGCAGTGTGTTTAAGATTCATAGAGAATCTATACTTGACGTTCAAAGTGCCTTTTATGTCATCATATGCCTAGCCTTTTCCCAACTATGTATGTTGGGATTGGCTTCTAGTCTAAGTGGATGCAGCTGAGTAAAAGTATTTTACATGGAGCGACTGCCTATCTAACCTCCACAACCCAGTTACTGCATAATCAGCCTAAAGTTCCCACTGCTGGGACACAGGCCTCCTCACTTAAGAGAAGTGGGCCGTAATCCACCACGCGGGTCCAGTGCGGGTTGGTAGAACATGTCTTCGAATTTTTGGTTCTGGGACATACCGGTTTCCTCACGATGTTTTCCTTCACCGTTTTGAGAGCAGTGGTGATGAAATAATTTACACAAAGTAAAGTGCATGTCTGAGTTCGAACCTACGACCTACAACTCGTAAGTCGCGGGCGTTACTTCAGCGCTACCTCTGCTCGTAATGGAAGGACCCAGTTATGGGGTAATACGATATCCCTTGGTAAGACTGGTTGTCAGATTTTCGGGCTTCTGACGACCCGTAACAAAAATCGTCAAAGATCTACGAATTACAGCCGGGACCAAGGGATCTACGTGCTTTCTGAGTCACGGAGGGGTCTTGGTATATGAAGATGGTCACCCATCGAGGGACCAACCGCGGCGAGCGTAGCTTAACCTGATCGATCGAACCGTGCGGCTGTTATTATATGGCCACAAAACCAACTAAAAGTACCTTTTTTAAGCCTATTTGAAATAAATACTTTTACTTCGACTTTGATACAGATTATCCTTGAGACTTGTATTACTTTCAAGCATCTTTGGCTATTGGTCGAATTCGATTATTGTGTATTTGTTTTCATACATGGAATTAAGTGGATATTCTGATCTGAACTGTATCGTGGTTGGGTTCCCACTTTTCTCGGGAACGGCTGTTTATTTTTTTTTTCGGGCCTTGTTTGTATTTTATTAGGCTACTGATTCACCCGGCGCCGTCTGTAATTTTTGATTAAGGTACCCTATTTTATTGGATCTTGCATATTGTTTTATTTATGGTTACATTGTTTACGAACCTCGTAATATGAAGTACCCAATGTATACATAAGAGGAAAACAAAATATTGAATTAACTTATTTATGAGGGGCCTACTTCCTCGTATTATACAATATTTTGTTTACTCTGGTCTTGAATGTTGAATAATTAAAACGGATGGAATAGAAAATATTGTATTATGATAAAGGATGTGCCAAGGCAGTCCGCAAAATTCAAATAGGTAACTTACGGTTTTTGCAATTTGCAGATCAGTGTCAATTGTTTGTAGATCAAAATATGATTCTAATAAACTGAAAAAGAAAAAACATTTAGAAAATTTGAATTTCGTGGGCTACTGTGGCATTTTCGCGTTAATGTAACTAAACGTGAAAGAGAGAATCAATCACAAATCCTTTTTTTAATTACGCCGACAGTGGTAAAATAAACTCTTTAAAAAAAATTTTGGGTAGGTACCTCTACACGTAAAGTGGGGATGGTTATTTTTCTCATCTACACCATGGCGTGGGGTATCGTTATATAGGTCTTCCAAAAATATTTCAGGTTTGTGACAACCATTTTTCGATTCAGGGATCCGTCTGTGAAATATTTAGCTGTAAAGTGTCCCAGTCAGCTAAATGGTTGCTTTTGGATATGTGAAAAAGTTCGCGGCAGTATTATATAATAACGAATTAAAAGAAAAACTATCACAACCCAATAGGCTTTACAAGTTTACGAGTAATAGCCGACCAACTTAAATTTTCAGTTGCAATGTATGGGAGAACATGATTTTCAAGTACAATGTTAAGTTTGTTTTTAGGATAAATTCATTCCAACAACGACACGCACTTGGCCGGCTTTCCTAGCTTAAGAAATAGAGTTATATATTCTACAACAGTTTTCAATAAAAGTAGAAGAACAGTACTGACAAATCCTCTTGCCTAAATCCCAAAAAATCCTCTATTTCATATAAATCACAACTTACAGAATAACAAGTAGCAATACATCTCATTCTAACCATCCACACAGAAATAACGTATTATCCCCAAAACTACCTGACAGCATAGAACTTACAGTCACAAAGAATCCAGAATTACTTACGGTGACAATATCGCAATGAACTTTACCATTTCGTATTCCCGTTTCACCCCGTTTTTATTGTGGGTACGCAGTGTGATAGATAGTAGATATTCACTCCAAAAGCGTTTCACGCACGTCCCAGATTTTATTCCGTACCGCGTTGGATTCATCGCTGTGTTTTTCATGCCTGAAACGGTGAATATTTCGGAATATTTTATTACTGCGGGCTGAAAATGTTTTCCAGGTGGGAATAACAGTGTTTTTTTTTTGTATAATCAGTTGATGTAATGTGGCATAGTGATCCTGTCAGCGGTTGAAGTATTGTGCTTTTATTTTGTGGCCTTGACCTTTGCCTTTGTCATTGTAGAGAATTGTGTATTAAATGTTGTACTCTATTTTACGCACGAGTTTATTCTACAGGGTTACTTGTAATTCGATGTTTATCACAAAATAATTTAAATGACAAGCGATTTAAGAATAAAATCATATCAATATTTTCATTTTACGCTTCAAAAATGTTTCAAATTTCTCGAAAACTATTTAATTGCGGCTATAAATATGGGGGATTCAATTTATTGCGAAATATTTTTGAAGCGTAAAATGAAACTATTGTTATGATATTATTCTTAAATGGCTCATAATTTTAATTATTTTGTTGAATTAAGTACTTTTAATTAAAAAGAAAGAAAGAAAAAGTATTTATTGCGACGCGTACAGGAGGATCACAAACTAAACTAAACACAATCTAAATTAAAAAGCGTGCGTTTTTTTTTTTTTTGTAATAAAGTTTTTATTTTTCACTTTTTAGTTGTACATACCCCACAAAAATTCAATTAACATTAGTCCATTGAATAACTGAAGACACCGACAGTAAGAATCGCATACAATCGCATAGAAATGCCGGAGATGCAGTACATTTATGCATATAACTTTGTACATAAGAATAATTACCTAATATATTATATACTAAAACCTTTCTGAAAGTATGTAAATTACATTAATGAAAGAATTATCAATATTGGTTCATCATTTTTTGAGAAAATTGCGGACATACAAACATAATAGGTCGAATACAGAACCTCCTTTTTTGAAGTGGGTTAACAGCACAAGAAGATTAGTAATTTATCGTTCTGAGTAAGACCTTACTTGCCTTGTTTTACATCAGACAGCAACGCAAAGGCAACACAACCATATTCCGTGATGGTGTCCTAAAATCGGCCAAAAATATTTTCATTACCGCCGCAGAATCACTAAACGAAGTACGTAAAGTACTTTGAAGTCTAAAAAAGCGTCTACTCTCTCATCTACCAAATGCAGACAACGCCGTCGTTGCCTCATTTACAAACCTTAGCGCCAATTCCATTTTCTCACAAGAATTGAACAAAGACCTCGCTCGGGTCTCTTTCCAATTCGCAATTTACCATTTACCGAGTTTTTTTCTAATAAAGAAAAATCAGAAACGCTTCTGTTTAAATTGAAAGAATGTTTTTCTTATTTTTGTTTTCTGTTTTGTCTCCGAAGGGTTAAACGTTTAAGCTGTAATAAAATTGAGATCTCGAGTAAAACGTTGCGATACTCAGGGCGAATTTCACAACTTTTATACCCGGTATAAGTCTTATCCTGAGAATAAATTTTGAATATTTGGCAGTTTTTCCATACTAGAACTGTCAAAAGTTATATTTATTCCACGTATAAAAGATATCTGACTTTGGTAAAATCAACCCTTAAAGTAATAAATTCAGTTTGTGAAAAAGTGTCATACGTAAATACGTATGACACTTTTTCACAAACTGAATTTCTTCAAGAATTTTTTTCAAGAATTATTTGCTGTGAAATTGTAATTTATTCTGTTTGAGATTTTTATAGTAGTTTTGCCTTTCAAAAATGTATTAGACGACAATTAAATAAAGAAATTATTACTTTGATTACACATTACTCATTTTACCACGTTATGAGTTTAAAGTTTTATAAAAGTAGGTCTTAAAAATATTTTACATTATGTAAGTATTATTCTCCATAAATCAAAATGATTTCAATTTGCGATGGTTTCATTTCGCCTAATTTGCTTATGAATAAAATTTTTATGCAACGTTCTCAAATAAAAAAAGCCCTGTTAGGAACAAACCGCTTACCTTAATGTTAGGGGTGGCAAAAAAATTGAGGGGTGGCAAAAGAAAAATTAATTTCTTCAAATGCTCCCCATCCAGCCATTGTTTATGAAAAGCTGCGTCAGTTCCTTTAACTCTATATTTGTCTATGGTTCAGCTTCAAAAGTCTCATAATAGCCCTTATCATGCTTTTTTCGGTCCCCGATTGACTTAATTTGTGGTACGAACAAAGTAATTTAAGTATTTCTTTCTTTTTGCATTGCGCGGTACTTATTTCTGTCAAAGAATTGTCCTTTTGGGGGCTTTAAGAATAAATTGTTTTGATTCTACTTTATCTGAGGTGTGTGATAAATGTTTTTGTGTAGCTATTTTATGCCACGAATAAAATGGAATGTTTCACGTAGACTTTTATTTCTTTTTAAATCATTCTACTTATCATTATGTAGATATTTAATGTTCACCATTGGCTTTACAACTGAAGAACAATTCTCGTAATTTAAAACGTTCAAAATCTAGTCGCAGTCTCATCTCGGCGACAAAAAAATGTCATAAACTTGTCTAAATGTGGGTAAATTAGACGTATCTTTGACAGATTAGAACTGTGATCAGACTGTGAACGTTCTTAAAATTACGAGAATTTCCCCTCTGTTATATTCTGCTTTGCACTCTACGGCTTTTAGAAATACTAAATATTACTTTAGGAATTTAGCCGTCAAGGTGTATCTTAAAGAGAAACAGGTTTATTTACATTATTACCATCATAATAGTATCACGCCTTGTATCTCCAAATGGTAAGGCAGAGGTGTGGGTGTATCTATAGAAGGTACAGCCACATCTCGCCAGCTATTTTTTAAGTCCCCTGTAACAGGGGGAAGTCTATTCTTATGCCCTTGAGAAGTTCCAGATGGAATAACTCAATAACACTGCTTGACCTGAGAATTGAACCCAGAACCTCATGGTTAACAGTAGCACTTGCGACCACTGGACCAAAGACTACTTACAAGATTACTTTTGTTATTCTACAACTATTTCTGTCAGAATTAATTATTCGACCCTTGCAAGAAGGTCGTGTGTTCTCCGCCAAGAAGAACTAGGTTACATTCAAGAACCAGTAGGTACACCAAAATTGCAACCATTATCATCTGCCTAGCCTTTTCCCAACTATGTTGGGGTCGGATTCCAGTCTAACCGGATGCAGCTGAGTACCAGTATTTTACAAGGATCGACTGCCTATCTGACCTCCACAACTCATAGTTACTGGGTAATACGAAACCCATTGGTAAGACTGGTTGTCAGACTTCCGGGCTTCTGACGACCCGTAACGACTGTCAAAGATCCACGAATGACAGCTGGGACCAACGGCTTAACGTGCTTTCCGAGGCACGGAGGGGTCTTGGTATGTAAAGATGGTCACCCATCCACGGACCAACCGCGGCAAGTGTAGCTTAATCTGATCAATCGACCCGTGCGGCTGTTATTTCTTACCCACAAGCAACTTAACAACAACGAACACAGCAACCAAAATAGAAACACAACAAAGTCGAATACCAACCAATATCAATATAAAATCAACTCCTAGATTCTAGCATACCTATACACCCACAGTTTACGCCTTCACTAATCAGGGAGGATACAAAACAGATGGCTACATTTAGAACAGGCTGAAATCAACAGTTTAAACATACTAAATCAGTATTCATTAAAATCCCAAACGTGCCAAGATGTCTGCCAGGAATCTTAGCACTTATGACATTACAATGTGATTTATTGTAGAATGAATTGATGTATTTGGTATCTAATAAATATTCATTTAGAGAAAGGTCTAAGAATAGAAAATGTCAACTGTATAGCGTCATCGGTGAATTGAAAAAGAAAGTGTTATCATGAAATAGTGCAACACTAGTTCTTCTCGGAACCTTTATTCTGCAATAATAGTAATTATTCCTTGAATATTTTATTTTTTGGGTTCCGCATTGCTATTCACAACCATTCGATACGCTTCCGTATCGTATCGAGCCACTAAACGCTGTTCAGAATTCCAAAACCGGAATTTTGTCAGTTCAAAATCAAATAGACGACCACTATTCTTCCGACAGCTGTTTGCTGTCGGGGGCAAGGCCAATCAGGTTATTGAAATGTGTCATTTTCGATACGACAGCTTATCGTATGGTTGTGAATTAGGGTGCTGTTCCTCAAAAGGAAAAAAACGGAAACCTTATAGGGTCACATTAGTGGGTCTACGGTCCATTGTAGTTCAAAAAAAATGAAGCTTCTAAGTCAACGCAAAAAAATATGACCATTTTTACAAATCAATACCTTTAGGGTTTTTCTCGGGTCCCGTCGACCTAAAATCATGAAATATAGCAAGAAGCAAGGTCTCGCAGTACAAGTAAAAGCAAATTCCAAACTTATATTTGAAATTGGAGAACAAATATTTGTATAACAAAAGCTGAAGCAATTCATAAACTGATAACCACGACTACGCTATTTATTTATATAGCTTACCGCAGTATACAGCTTGACACAGCACTAAAATAATGACACTGTGAAGTTAAACAAAATAGTTCACACAATTACTCCTAAACCCAGGTCCATAATAATATTGTAAATGTGAAAATAACTCTGCCTGTTAATTTTCACCCCTGTTCACCCCTAAGCCACTGCAGCGTTCGTTATGAAATTTGCCAAATTTGGCAGATGGGTAACCTGGAATCTGGTGAAGGTCATAGTCTACTTTTAATCTTAGATCATCAGCTGCCTAGCCTTTTCCCAACTATGTTGGGGTCGGCTTCCAGTCTAACCGGATGCAGCTGAATACCAGTATTTTACATGGAGCGTTTACCTATCTAACCTCCACAACCCAGTTACTGGGTAATACGATACCCCTTGGTAAGACTGGTTGTCAGATTTTCGGGCTCCTGACTACCCGTAACGACTGTCAAAGATCATAGAATGACAGCCGGGACCAACGGCTTTACGTGCTTTCCGAGGCATGGAGGGGTCTCGGTATGTAAAGATGGTCATCCATCCACAGACCAACCGCGGCAAGCGGCGGCTTTTAATCTTAGATATTTGTAGAAAAACAAAACGCAGACGAAGCGCAGGTAACAGCTAGTCTAAACTGATATTCTAAAGAAGAAAGATTTGATTTTTTGTCTGTTTGTTAGTTACGGCTGAACGGCACATGGGTAGACCATGATTTTTTTTTCTTTGCTTGGATTAGGACAGGATACTTTTCATCCCGATATTCTTACGTTATCGAGACTTATATTTTATGTATAAAAAAAAAACAATTTAAAAAATTTCGCAAAACAGACATGAATAGATTCGTTTTAGTGTTAAAATACTTTCTCTTAACATAATCAGCATAGGTAACTTTGAAATGGGTACGCATTTACTTCGTCATTGTCACTAAAACGTGAATTCTGAACATTTACAGTTCAACGTTTTCCATGTTTCAGTGACTTTGTAAAATGTGCAACATTTGTCTCGAGCTATTCATAAATTTCAGGTATATGTACGTCTGAATATAGCATCGAAAAATTTTGAACGATTCATCTTGAGATAAAGTGCTTGAAAAGTAGGATTTTGAATTCAATACAGAATTTATTTATATTACAAACTGGGCACGTTTTCGGATGACAGCGATGCTTCGACGCCTAAGCATTCTTTGTGTTTTGTATTTATTTTTATAGTAAGTTAGTTAGTCAATAATTTAGTATCAGTGTAAATAGTTAGTTACAAATAATCTGAAAAATAAAATATGATGTACCACCACCATAAAAAAAAAAAATTATAAACTAGTTTCTACCCGCGACTTCGTCCACGTAAAATTTCATGCTCCCCAAACCTCGTCGCATCACATCGCCTGCTCGCACTATTACTTCGTTTTCGTTTATTTATTTTCTATTTTTTATTTTTGCTCGGCTCCTAACAGTCCTAACGTGTTGTTATATAGCCTATGGGCTTCCTCAAGGATTGGGCTATCAAATGCAAAAATATTTTTTTCAAATCTGACTAGTAGTTCTAGAGATTAGCGCGATCAAACAAACAAACAAACTCTTCAGCTATAGCATCAGTATAGATTACAATAATCTTTCCATCATTAGGAATGAAGGAATGGTGAGACTCTTTTCGATTAGTTTGAATTACTTTTGAGAAACAAATGTCATTACTTGGTGACTTTTGGGCTGAATAGGTAAAAAAATTCAGACTCAGACACAATATTAGACATGACTGTAGCACATGTGATAAACGGATCATGGTTTAAAGTCGGTGAAGTAAAATTTAATGGAACTTTTATGTCTTTTTTAGACATTATGCGAACCGCAACATGATACATTTCATGTTGCGATGCAAGTAGAATCTTCGGTTATTACAATACAGGCGAATGTGTCTTTACATTTCATATTGCATTGCATATATTTGGACGACATATTCATTTCAACGTATTTTATTAGGAATTATCATTAATTTGGTTAAATTAATGATTTACCAATAATTCAATTTTGACAAACATTGAATTGGCCATCATGACACCCCTCTCATGATGGTTAAAATTACAAGGATTGGGGGCAATTCTCGTAATACTAAGAACGTTCACAGTCTGATTTTAGTCTCAATCTGTCAAAAATACCTTAAATTTCTCTACATTTTGACGGTTTAGTCTACATTAGACAGATTCTACTTTTGACATCATAGTCTACTTATGACAGATTCTACATATGACAGATTCTACATATGACAGATTCTACTTATGACAGATTCTACTTATGACAGATTCTACATATGACAGATTCTACTTATGACAGATTCTATATTTTTGACAAATTTTACATTTGACAGATTTTGAAAAAAGTGAGACAAGTAAGGAACATGGTGGCATTTAAAATAATACTGTTATAATATGGTATAGTAGGTTATCACTATATTTATTGATAAGCATAATTTGTTCTTATAACTAGTATTAAATGTTTGTATTATAGTAACTAATATTTTTCGAGACAGTCACAATTAGCAAATTAACTCAAACTTATTTTTTTGTTAACTTAATTACGTATAAAAAATGACAGTGAAAACATTGGAAAAGCTATTAATTAACAGGCAAACATAATTTTTATCAGAATAAGTATTAGTAGATATTATTTTGTAACATAGTTACGGGTAGTTCTACGATAAGAGGTTTTAAGTTCTTAGAGAATACGGCCACGGAGAAAAGTTGCTGTTTTTTCATTCAACACTTATATTACGATTTTTGTCCTATTTATGTATCTTTTCACGTAAGGGCAGGTCACTTTATGCCCATTTTGTTACTTTTTACAAGGCCAGGGTAAATACATTGGGCAGGGTAGAGACAATAAGATCAGGGTAGATACTTATTTAGCCAGGGTAGAGAATTTGTGACAATAGAAGTAACAAAATGAGTAAAATCAACTTTAATTAAACATTGTACTTAACATAGAATCAGACTATCATTTTTACCAATCATATTAAACATCAACAGACTATATTATTTCAACCTGCTCTGAAATTTAAAACAAAAATGTCTTTAGTGTCATTAGAATACAACAAATAATAAAATATTCTTTTATTAATACTAATTATACAATGTGTAAGGTTAAATGCGCAAAACCTCATACACCCCAATTAGAGCATTAAGTAAAAAGCATAATACAATGACCAAAACTATTTTTTAAAGCTATTTTTATTAAGAAAATCGTGTTGATCGTAGCATTATTTTATGCATTCAAAATTGAGTCTTATTGGCATAAAATAAGACTTAATTTTCTTTGGCTCAAACGACATGGCAAAATACATACCTAATTTTTGAAAAAAAAAAAACCTATATTAAAAATGGCTGAAATCGATTCAGTAGTCCATTTAAACAAACTATTTTCAGGTTTTGCGCATATAAGTAATACAAATAATCAGACTTGCGATAATCAGGATAATTTTCATATTACCTGTATCTATGCTACATTTCACTAAATGAACATGTTTTAATCATAAAATAAAATTAAAAATATAAATTAAAGGCACTCTCTTGCCTATATTGCTCTCTAGGAGTCATTTGGTCGACAGTTTTTATAATTCCTTTCTCTTTTTTAAATATTTTGCCTTTTCTTTTTGCTTTTGCGATTCATATTTTTCGGGATCCTTTTTAATCTTTTCATATCGTAGTCTCGCTTCACGTTTCTTCTGTAATCTTTCTTCACGTGTTAACTTTTTCCGCGGTTCCATGATCTGTAACAATATTAGACAATAATATAATAACAATATGAACTGAGAACCTCCTTTATTTTTCAGTTTTAAGAATTTACCAAAATTATTCAAATCTGTTTGTTGATAAAAATATGCTATATCGAAGTTTGTTTGCACTAACATTATTTCCCCTGGTCAACAAGTCTCTCCCCTGACAGTTATCTTGCCAGGGGAAATATGGCAGGGAAGAGACGTTTTCATGATAAATTATATTGTTTTAATTGACATAAGAAATGTTTCTGTACATTATGTATCACACTTAAACTATTGCATTATTATTAAATTAGACCCGTAAATGCAAATAAATTAAATGAATAATATAACTTTTATGACTTACCAGTGGAGAGACACAATGACCTCGCGAAACCAACACTTTGAACCAACGCGTCGCAACAACTAACAAATGTCGGCACTCTTAAGGGCTCACGTGTTTGCATTGCTAACTTCACGTTGATAGATGACCTGGAGCGCTATTTGGAATATGGCCGTTTTAAAATTTGTGTTTGTAGTAGCGGAATTAAATTTGCCAGGGTAGATACCCAAAAACATTGGGACAAAAGTTAAGTTTAAAAAATATTGCAAATAAATAAATTTTGTTCTATTTTTCCTTAACAATACTTAAATATATTTATTGAAATTTGTGTTTAAGTTACTTTACTTTAATAACTGATACAAAGAAGGTACGTATCGTTTGCAAATTAAACTGAAACCGACAGGGGGACAGGCCAGGGTAGAGACTTTTTTAGACTTTACAAGGAATTTCAGAAAAATATACTTTAATTAGGCATTTAATCGTGACGTTATTTAATAAAGTGCATTTAGATGATGTGTTTCATTGCAAAAAATAACAACATAAAGAATAAAATTTATATTTTAAACTGATTGCCGCACAAGTTACCTCTTATCGTAGAATTACCCTTACATAGGGTATTTAAACAATCACATTGAAAAATAAATTGAAAAAAATGGTACTTATAAGTAAATAAAGATTAAAAATGAAAATTACAGGAGCAATTGTATGTAAATTATTTTCTTAAAAAAATCTTCGACCGATATTTCATCGCTTTGAAGCTTCTTGACAATTTTGCTGTATTTTTTGTCAAAATTAATGTCGCGGTACCGTCGCACAGATTGGAAGTGTCTACTATTACGGAGCCTAATATTGCAGTGGTGGGCTTCTTTACGCAACTTTTGGATAAAATTGAACAGGGTTGGTCGCTTTGGGATTAGTACGTTAATTCTATGATGCCATCCTTCTAATGCATTATTTGTTCGATGACGTTGGTTTGCACAACTTAAAATTGAAGGACTCAAACGGGACCATTGCCTCTTGTAATAATTACTGAACTCTAGCATTTTATCGGTATGAACAGATTCCATTTTGTCCAAAATCAATTGACGCCCCTCTGAAATGTACTGGGCTGGTAGTAAAGGTAGTATAGCAGCCATTCTTACAATTCGTCTTTCTTCACTAGTCCTATTTACTTTTATTTCTTTGGCTTTCTTCCACACAGCTCTTTGATAGTGATAGTAGCATCCACTTACTTTTGATTCCGGGAAAACTAATCTTACAGCATTCATAATGCCTACTTCGTAGTCACATTTGAAATTACGGATAGTAAAATCCATTTCTTTTATTATTTCAAACAGTCGAATGTATGTAGCTTGGGATTTATTTGGCAGTAATGCGTATAACACGGGAACTATATTTGTTGAGTTTGTATCAGAATTTAGGTCTATGTGGAGAGTAAAAAGTTGATAGAATGGCTTGGGAGCACTTTTGAATGTGCCATCACCGAAGCAGAACCTTGCCCTGCGCAAAAATTTTTTAGATAATTTAGTCATAAAGACCAATATTTTCTCTTCTGTACCTTCTTCAGCAACTAGGAAATTCTCACCTAGGGCTTTGGGAATAAACACATCTTCAATTTTATTAAATGACAATCGTTCTGCGCCCAAATACTTTTTTCTTGCATTATAAAAGCTATCTTTTTTGTCGTGAAAGATCGGGACTCTGCTCGGTCCGGCCATTGCCGCGTCGGTACTGTCAAAAATTTGTTCAAAAATCATTTTAATCGGACCCAAGTTTTTACACACTTCCCTCTTTAACATGTTAGTTTTTATAAATAACTCGTTTCCGAGATGATCAGCCTGACATGTATGTCTAGATTTACGAAGAATTTTCATTAAATTAACATCCACTGTTATAGATGCACTGCACTCACTTCTCTTCACACAGCGCCAACAAGTACTTAGATCTTTATTTACTCGTTGGATTTTGTTAAAACGGTATCCTTCGTACAAGATTGAATTAAAACCTTTTTTGTTTTTTTCAACAACAAATTCCCTTTCTTCCGCCATATTATGAAAAAGACAGAAAGGTAACAACATGTACCAAACTTTACAAATTCAATTTTATTGTACCTAGACAGGTTTGAGAAAAAACAAAAGAATAATAAAAATAGAAAATAAAAAAAAATTGAAAAGTGTAAAGAGTTTTATAGTCCTAGGTCGCATTGTTACACCGGAGTGGCGCCACTGACACCGAAAAAAATATATTTATATAAAACAAAGTCGGGTTAGTTACACCATTTATAACTCAAAAACGGTTGGATTTGTCTCCGCCCTGAGTAACTATTAAAACATCGAAAAGATGAAAATAAAATGAGAAGACAGTTCATTTTCTCATACGTTTTGTACGTAACGGCTTTAACGAAACTTTAACGAAAAATATTAGTTAAGTACTATAATACAAAAATTTATAAAAACAAATTATGCTTATCAATAAATATAGAGGATTACTAAACAACATTACAACACTAGAACACTATCTTTCCACTTCATCATAGTTGTGTATGTATGCATTTAATATATTTATTAAGATTGTAGTGATATTTATTTTAGAAGTATGTATATTTGTATGTATGTAAGTTTATTCTCATAGATATGTTTAGTTCTAATAAGTGAATTATTTATGATTTTATGTTTTTTTTTGTCTCCTTTATTCTTTCACACGCTGTCTACATCTCTCTACTTATTGTCCTATCGCAGGTATGCTGGAAGAGATTTCTTATGAAGATGCCAAAATTTTATACACCATGTTATATTTTGTCCCAAAGATATTTAAAAAAGATTACAAGTTGGATACCGAGCGACACTACGTCATCTGTGGTCTTCATCATCAGTTCCATTTCACCAAATGATGCTTTCTGAGAGCAAATGCACGAGTTACTATAAAAAAATACCCAAATCGCTATATATGCCTATAAAATTTTAGGGTTTCCTTCAATTTCCATGGGTTTCCCTCATCAGATTCCGACTTAGTGACAATGGGACCACCTCGGGAGCATACCCTTTCAAACAAAAAAAAAAATAGGTCCACAACTGACGGAAAACATAAAAAAAATATACATAAAATCGAACATATAACCTCTTCCTTTTTGGAAGTCGGTTAAAAATACTAGACATGTGTTTTGGGTTTCGCATAAGTATACTAAAACTAATGTTGAATAACAGTATTATTTTAAATGCCTGTCAAATGTAGAATCTGTCAAAAATATAGAATCTGTCATATGTAGAATCTGTCATATGTAGAATCTGTCATAAGTAGAATCTGTCATAAGTAGAATCTGTCATATGTAGAATCTGTCATATGTAGAATCTGTCATAAGTAGACTATGATGTCAAAAGTAGAATCTGTCAAATGTAGACTAAACGATTTTGACAAGTTTTGGTCATTTGTTTGTCGCTGAGATGAAACTGCGACTAGATTTTCGTTTAGTCTACATTTGACAGATTCTACTTTTGACATCATAGTCTACTTATGACAGATTCTACATATGACAGATTCTACATATGACAGATTCTACTTATGACAGATTCTACTTATGACAGATTCTACATATGACAGATTCTACATATGACAGATTCTATATTTTTGACAGATTCTACATTTGACAGGCATTTAAAATAATACTGTTATTCAACATTAGTTTTAGTATACTTATGCGAAACCCAAAACACATGTCTAGTATTTTTAACCGACTTCCAAAAAGGAAGAGGTTATATGTTCGATTTTATGTATATTTTTTTTATGTTTTCCGTCAGTTGTGGACCTATTTTTTTTTTTGTTTGAAAGGGTATGCTCCCGAGGTGGTCCCATTGTCACTAAGTCGGAATCTGATGAGGGAAACCCATGGAAATTGAAGGAAACCCTAAAATTTTATAGGCATATATAGCGATTTGGGTATTTTTTTATAGTAACTCGTGCATTTGCTCTCAGAAAGCATCATTTGGTGAAATGGAACTGATGATGAAGACCACAGATGACGTAGTGTCGCTCGGTATCCAACTTGTAATCTTTTTTAAATATCTTTGGGACAAAATATAACATGGTGTATAAAATTTTGGCATCTTCATAAGAAATCTCTTCCAGCATACCTGCGATAGGACAATAAGTAGAGAGATGTAGACAGCGTGTGAAAGAATAAAGGAGACAAAAAAAAACATAAAATCATAAATAATTCACTTATTAGAACTAAACATATCTATGAGAATAAACTTACATACATACAAATATACATACTTCTAAAATAAATATCACTACAATCTTAATAAATATATTAAATGCATACATACACAACTATGATGAAGTGGAAAGATAGTGTTCTAGTGTTGTAATGTTGTTTAGTAATCCTCTATATTTATTGATAAGCATAATTTGTTTTTATAAATTTTTGTATTATAGTACTTAACTAATATTTTTCGTTAAAGTTTCGTTAAAGCCGTTACGTACAAAACGTATGAGAAAATGAACTGTCTTCTCATTTTATTTTCATCTTTTCGATGTTTTAATAGTTACTCAGGGCGGAGACAAATCCAACCGTTTTTGAGTTATAAATGGTGTAACTAACCCGACTTTGTTTTATATAAATATATTTTTTTCGGTGTCAGTGGCGCCACTCCGGTGTAACAATGCGACCTAGGACTATAAAACTCTTTACACTTTTCAATTTTTTTTTATTTTCTATTTTTATTATTCTTTTGTTTTTTCTCAAACCTGTCTAGGTACAATAAAATTGAATTTGTAAAGTTTGGTACATGTTGTTACCTTTCTGTCTTTTTCATAATATGGCGGAAGAAAGGGAATTTGTTGTTGAAAAAAACAAAAAAGGTTTTAATTCAATCTTGTACGAAGGATACCGTTTTAACAAAATCCAACGAGTAAATAAAGATCTAAGTACTTGTTGGCGCTGTGTGAAGAGAAGTGAGTGCAGTGCATCTATAACAGTGGATGTTAATTTAATGAAAATTCTTCGTAAATCTAGACATACATGTCAGGCTGATCATCTCGGAAACGAGTTATTTATAAAAACTAACATGTTAAAGAGGGAAGTGTGTAAAAACTTGGGTCCGATTAAAATGATTTTTGAACAAATTTTTGACAGTACCGACGCGGCAATGGCCGGACCGAGCAGAGTCCCGATCTTTCACGACAAAAAAGATAGCTTTTATAATGCAAGAAAAAAGTATTTGGGCGCAGAACGATTGTCATTTAATAAAATTGAAGATGTGTTTATTCCCAAAGCCCTAGGTGAGAATTTCCTAGTTGCTGAAGAAGGTACAGAAGAGAAAATATTGGTCTTTATGACTAAATTATCTAAAAAATTTTTGCGCAGGGCAAGGTTCTGCTTCGGTGATGGCACATTCAAAAGTGCTCCCAAGCCATTCTATCAACTTTTTACTCTCCACATAGACCTAAATTCTGATACAAACTCAACAAATATAGTTCCCGTGTTATACGCATTACTGCCAAATAAATCCCAAGCTACATACATTCGACTGTTTGAAATAATAAAAGAAATGGATTTTACTATCCGTAATTTCAAATGTGACTACGAAGTAGGCATTATGAATGCTGTAAGATTAGTTTTCCCGGAATCAAAAGTAAGTGGATGCTACTATCACTATCAAAGAGCTGTGTGGAAGAAAGCCAAAGAAATAAAAGTAAATAGGACTAGTGAAGAAAGACGAATTGTAAGAATGGCTGCTATACTACCTTTACTACCAGCCCAGTACATTTCAGAGGGGCGTCAATTGATTTTGGACAAAATGGAATCTGTTCATACCGATAAAATGCTAGAGTTCAGTAATTATTACAAGAGGCAATGGTCCCGTTTGAGTCCTTCAATTTTAAGTTGTGCAAACCAACGTCATCGAACAAATAATGCATTAGAAGGATGGCATCATAGAATTAACGTACTAATCCCAAAGCGACCAACCCTGTTCAATTTTATCCAAAAGTTGCGTAAAGAAGCCCACCACTGCAATATTAGGCTCCGTAATAGTAGACACTTCCAATCTGTGCGACGGTACCGCGACATTAATTTTGACAAAAAATACAGCAAAATTGTCAAGAAGCTTCAAAGCGATGAAATATCGGTCGAAGATTTTTTTAAGAAAATAATTTACATACAATTGCTCCTGTAATTTTCATTTTTAATCTTTATTTACTTATAAGTACCATTTTTTTCAATTTATTTTTCAATGTGATTGTTTAAATACCCTATGTAAGGGTAATTCTACGATAAGAGGTAACTTGTGCGGCAATCAGTTTAAAATATAAATTTTATTCTTTATGTTGTTATTTTTTGCAATGAAACACATCATCTAAATGCACTTTATTAAATAACGTCACGATTAAATGCCTAATTAAAGTATATTTTTCTGAAATTCCTTGTAAAGTCTAAAAAAGTCTCTACCCTGGCCTGTCCCCCTGTCGGTTTCAGTTTAATTTGCAAACGATACGTACCTTCTTTGTATCAGTTATTAAAGTAAAGTAACTTAAACACAAATTTCAATAAATATATTTAAGTATTGTTAAGGAAAAATAGAACAAAATTTATTTATTTGCAATATTTTTTAAACTTAACTTTTGTCCCAATGTTTTTGGGTATCTACCCTGGCAAATTTAATTCCGCTACTACAAACACAAATTTTAAAACGGCCATATTCCAAATAGCGCTCCAGGTCATCTATCAACGTGAAGTTAGCAATGCAAACACGTGAGCCCTTAAGAGTGCCGACATTTGTTAGTTGTTGCGACGCGTTGGTTCAAAGTGTTGGTTTCGCGAGGTCATTGTGTCTCTCCACTGGTAAGTCATAAAAGTTATATTATTCATTTAATTTATTTGCATTTACGGGTCTAATTTAATAATAATGCAATAGTTTAAGTGTGATACATAATGTACAGAAACATTTCTTATGTCAATTAAAACAATATAATTTATCATGAAAACGTCTCTTCCCTGCCATATTTCCCCTGGCAAGATAACTGTCAGGGGAGAGACTTGTTGACCAGGGGAAATAATGTTAGTGCAAACAAACTTCGATATAGCATATTTTTATCAACAAACAGATTTGAATAATTTTGGTAAATTCTTAAAACTGAAAAATAAAGGAGGTTCTCAGTTCATATTGTTATTATATTATTGTCTAATATTGTTACAGATCATGGAACCGCGGAAAAAGTTAACACGTGAAGAAAGATTACAGAAGAAACGTGAAGCGAGACTACGATATGAAAAGATTAAAAAGGATCCCGAAAAATATGAATCGCAAAAGCAAAAAGAAAAGGCAAAATATTTAAAAAAGAGAAAGGAATTATAAAAACTGTCGACCAAATGACTCCTAGAGAGCAATATAGGCAAGAGAGTGCCTTTAATTTATATTTTTAATTTTATTTTATGATTAAAACATGTTCATTTAGTGAAATGTAGCATAGATACAGGTAATATGAAAATTATCCTGATTATCGCAAGTCTGATTATTTGTATTACTTATATGCGCAAAACCTGAAAATAGTTTGTTTAAATGGACTACTGAATCGATTTCAGCCATTTTTAATATAGGTTTTTTTTTTTTCAAAAATTAGGTATGTATTTTGCCATGTCGTTTGAGCCAAAGAAAATTAAGTCTTATTTTATGCCAATAAGACTCAATTTTGAATGCATAAAATAATGCTACGATCAACACGATTTTCTTAATAAAAATAGCTTTAAAAAATAGTTTTGGTCATTGTATTATGCTTTTTACTTAATGCTCTAATTGGGGTGTATGAGGTTTTGCGCATTTAACCTTACACATTGTATAATTAGTATTAATAAAAGAATATTTTATTATTTGTTGTATTCTAATGACACTAAAGACATTTTTGTTTTAAATTTCAGAGCAGGTTGAAATAATATAGTCTGTTGATGTTTAATATGATTGGTAAAAATGATAGTCTGATTCTATGTTAAGTACAATGTTTAATTAAAGTTGATTTTACTCATTTTGTTACTTCTATTGTCACAAATTCTCTACCCTGGCTAAATAAGTATCTACCCTGATCTTATTGTCTCTACCCTGCCCAATGTATTTACCCTGGCCTTGTAAAAAGTAACAAAATGGGCATAAAGTGACCTGCCCTTACGTGAAAAGATACATAAATAGGACAAAAATCGTAATATAAGTGTTGAATGAAAAAACAGCAACTTTTCTCCGTGGCCGTATTCTCTAAGAACTTAAAACCTCTTATCGTAGAACTACCCGTAACTATGTTACAAAATAATATCTACTAATACTTATTCTGATAAAAATTATGTTTGCCTGTTAATTAATAGCTTTTCCAATGTTTTCACTGTCATTTTTTATACGTAATTAAGTTAACAAAAAAATAAGTTTGAGTTAATTTGCTAATTGTGACTGTCTCGAAAAATATTAGTTACTATAATACAAACATTTAATACTAGTTATAAGAACAAATTATGCTTATCAATAAATATAGTGATAACCTACTATACCATATTATAACAGTATTATTTTAAATGCCACCATGTTCCTTACTTGTCTCACTTTTTTCAAAATCTGTCAAATGTAAAATTTGTCAAAAATATAGAATCTGTCATAAGTAGAATCTGTCATATGTAGAATCTGTCATAAGTAGAATCTGTCATAAGTAGAATCTGTCATATGTAGAATCTGTCACATGTAGAATCTGTCATAAGTAGACTATGATGTCAAAAGTAGAATCTGTCTAATGTAGACTAAACCTAGATTTTGAACATTTTAAATTTCGAGAATAAATTGGCCTTCTGGGGTGATGTCAAAACAAACGACTGTCGAAAAGCTGTTTGTTATTTGTTTTATCTATTTGCCTTTCAACAAAGTTGGTTTAACTATGTGTCCTCCCTAGTGTTCCTTTATTACGTAGACTACTAGGAAGCCAAACCTTTTCTCACGGGGTTAAGAGGACCCCAGAATTACCTCTCACTAATTCCGTACAAACATCAAAGTGTTGAATTCCGTTGCATGTAATTTTGGCACCGCCAGCGTCTATTTATATTGTAATGAAGTCATTGGCATTTGTAGCGAAAAGCATAGATAGCCGATCAGTTTATTTTTAGACTGAATAGTGTTATTCGTCTAAGATGTGCACCTCGATCGAAATTGGAAGATTTTTTGTTTTGGCAAGATTACATACCGTGAAAGTTTTCCTACGATAAAGTTAACGATATTAATATTTTTATTTGTGATATTTTTAAATGTCACAAAAGTTTTTTTATGAAAAAGAACTTGGTGATTATTATTTTTATAGCAACTTAATTAGTTTTACGGGCTGGTTTTCTTTTAATGTGAATGTGGTATTTTTTCAGTCATAGCAATCGTAAACAGTTAAAAGTGTTTTACGTCTTTGAGTGTAAGTCATTTAAATATTAACGAGTATTATACACCCAAAATTTTCATAACTACTTATAAATTATTGTTGATACGATTATAATTATTATACAGGGTGATTGGAAGATGGGTGCAAAGCTTTAAGGCGAAGATAGTACAGACAATTTAGAACCATTTAAGCCATGGTTGTCTTAGATGATTTCTTACCAATTTTTTTTACCTAATTTTTATTTTTTTATGTCTACTGACACAGAGATCTTAAACATATATTGCTAGATTGCTTACACATCACTTTAATTTGTCGGCGGTGTCACCGTCGACATTTCTCTAAGCTATAAACAACACGTGCTCCGACCACGCCATAGACGAGTACGTTTAATTTATCATTCAATTTGCCATAAATAAGCAGTTTAATTAAAATTTTGGGAATTTACGAAAAAAAAACAAAAAATAGGTAAAACATAATTGGTAAGACAGCCATGGCTTAAATGGTTCTAAATTGTCTGTAGTATCTTTGTCTTAATGTTTTGCACCCATCTTCCAATCACCCTGTATGCCTACTTTCTATCCAAAAACATGAGTGAAAAGAAAAAGAAAATTCTTAGGATATAGTAATAATAGTGTTAATATAGGTCGCGATTCCCATAATAATAGGATATGCGACGCCTGCACTCTCCGAAGAAGGCATAGAACACCCACAATTGGCCAGTTATTAAGTCCCATATAAAAAGGAGCAAGCCTATTGCCATCAACCGCGCTGCTATTGTAAAATTCCAGATGAAAAAACCCATTAACACATTACCCGACCTGGAAATCGAACCCACGACCTCACAATCAGCAGAAACGCATGCGACCATTAGAGCAACGAGCAGACATAATATGTCTGCTTTTAATTATGGAATTTTGCAAACAATTTAATATTATTAAATTATTTTCAAAACTCCATAATTAATTCATAACAAAACCTCTCATTAAAACCAACCTCACAAAGGCTTTATACCCAAGCTTATATTCTCAAACAAACATAAAACATAGTGTAATTCAATTAAATGAATATACACATCTATTTTGCGGTTAAACGCGTCGATTTACTCCATAAGACTTAGGTACAGTCAGCCTCAAAAAGATGAATATAACGGCGTAGATAGCCTTTATCAGAAGTAGTTTCGGTATTAGTGGTTCTATAGCTGTTAAATATCATCAGTATTATGCCGGAATATAGCAGTTCGTAAGCGTGGTACGATAGCGGCTCCCCTAGAATACCTTTCGTGAAAAAACAGCAACCATCTATGGGATTCTCTGTTAGAGTGACAGTCACTAGCCAGTATCACTCATAACCGACCTAGCCTTTTCGGTGATTCTAGTAGCTTTGTAATAAAACAAGACTTTAATAAAAAATGCGATCCCAACGACACCGACTTCCGAAATTTGTTATTTTTTACTTTATAGTGTCTTTTTTAGAAGTCGGTTGTTACTTTTTTGTAAAAATTGGTTTTCTGTAAAGTCGGTTTATGGACGATAGTTTTACGTGATAACGTCATAAAGAAACATTGATGAATAAATGTGTCACAAGCCAACGCTTGGGCCGATCGTGCCTCTCTATCGCGTGTTCCACGCTCTCGCTTGCACGCTCAGGCTCAGGCGGAACGTGATACTTTTTTGTGCGTGCAGCCGGTTTTCATCGATATAAATTACGTTATCTCGTCAAAACGAGAATTCATTTCACTGTCTACAAATTGTATAACTTAATACTGTATCGGCGTGTACTGTTACTAAGGACCAAATATTTATAATTATGTTTTGTGGCTAAGTATGGTACTAATTCAATATTGGAGTAAGTAATATAATTAATTTTATTATTTTCGATTTATACATCTTTTTGAGGCTGACTTTACATGGATTTAGACAATAATCCAAGGGTCAATGACTTATAAGACTACCCGGTCATTCCCAGGTTATCGTGAAAGTCATTACTAATAAGCGCTTACTGAACTCTTTTCTATTATTTGAGGTGAGAATTAGAATCTACTATATTAATCAAAACATTTGGAATCTATTACCATTATCAATAGTTTGATAAGTTCAGATTTGGTTGGAGACGATTAATGAGAACCAAGCCAATCTATCAATCAACTGAAGTAATCAGAGTCAAAGACAAAATTCCATAATCACTGCATTTGACACATAGATTGATTGTCTACTAGGTTATTAGTTTTTCGTCCGCTGCCTAGATCGTAATTATTCCAGATTACGTAAAAGTTAACTTTAAAATGCGTAATAAAATAAATATATAAACTGCCTAATCTTATTGAATTACCTTATTAAAAGTTAACTTTAAAATGCGTAATAAAATAAATATATAAACTGCCTAATCTTATTGAATTACCTTAGTTATGACTATATCCCCAAGATACAGGCGCTGCCTAGTTTGGGGACCGCCGCATAGTTCCAAATGACAATCACTAACTGTTACAGACCGACGTTAAGTTAATTCTAAGGAAATATTGTAACATTGGTTCAATAAATTATTATTATTATTTACAGTTATTATAAAAAAACGATCAAAAAAAATGTTATGGATGTTAAATATAATTATTATGTAGTTACATTCTATAGTACTAAGCAATGGGATCGAATGTATTCGCTTAAAATGAATAAATGGAAAATAATCATTGTATAGAAAAACTTTGTATCTACTCAAATATAAATAAAATAGTATAAACTAATCAATCCTAAATACCTACATATTTTCAAAATAATCCAATAGGTCTATATTGCGAGTTTAGTACATTAAAAATAACACAACTAAATAAATATCGTATTTATTAAAAATAAGCACAGGCATAAACAGCACCCTTATTTATTTTATAGCATAAAATCGATACTACATACAAATTGAAATGTAAAAAATCGAAATGTTACATCGCTGCAATCACTAGTTCCATCTGTCAGAAAACGGTTAACCCAGCGGACAGAGTGTAGTGTAAATAAGATCATATAATGAACCCTCGTTTAAAAGTATGGTCTGTTCCAAAATAATTTGGTGTAAGTGTAAACAAATCCTGTTCAGATTACATTATTTCGCAATCACTTACTAAAGGGAGTCAGTAGCACATATTAAGAAGATCTCAAACTTAAATCCCTTGAATAACATTGTTAATTTTGTAATATAAAAATCGCTGATGATAAATTGAGGTTATAAAATTAACCATTGAGGTTAATTTTATAACCTCGATTAGCGATTTGCGATTTTTAATTAATTAAAAACTTCTTTAAATGTAATTTCAAATAAGAATTTTCGATTTAAGTTTATTCAAATAATTAATTAAAATCACAATTTTAAATGTCACTAATATTGGTACATTTTATGATCTATTTTTATAGATAACTATTTACACTAGGTACTAATAAATTAGTACCTAGTGTAAATAGTTATCTATAAAAATACTAAGACTGTTTGTTTGTTTACATTTCATCAGATACTTTCGGAACAGACTATACGAATGAAGTGGGAATATTTCTAAATAAAGATTATACAAACGTTGCATTTGGCAATGTTACCATTGCCAAAATAAAGCTAATATAAACAACAATAAAGTAAACGTTGCCGGATACAGGAACTGGGCAAGTCCTCTTTAATGCTACTTCCTTCTTATTATGTTTATGTTTTAAAACTGGACCATAGCCATATCAGAAGTAAGTTATTGGTACAATAATGCAAGGAGCCACGTATTTATCTTTTATTCAGGTCGGGCCAGTAGTGCGATTCTGCCGATCGATTCTGTAAAAATCTCACCGTGATAACTTAGGTGAAGTGACTTCACGCTCACTTCACCTAAGTTATCACCGTGAGATTTTTACAGAATAGCACTGCTGTAACCATCTCACCGTGAAAACTTAGGTGAAGTGAGCGTGGAGTGAGCTTTCAGTGTCATCCTCATGCTAGGGATTGATACTCTTGACAGCTCACTTCACCAAACTTTTCACGGTGAGATTTTTACAGAATCGATCGGCTGATTCGAAAAGTAACACATGGAACAGTTCAAAATTAGCCAAGCGAAATCCACCTAGATTTCAGAACGATTTGTATTTTCATTTTTTTGTTACAATAGATGCTTTCGTTTATGAAAACTTTGTCGTATTAAACTTTTTTGTAAGTCGCTCGATACAGTAATAATAAGGAGAGAGGCTATTTAGTCTGAAAATTAACTTTTTTGTACTTGTTCTGATTTATTTTAAAATCCGTTTTAAGGATACTATTGTTTTGTACTTAATTATTTATTTATTTTCAAAAAATCCACAGCTCTTTGAAATTTTGTCTTAAAATATATAAACTAGTCATACAGCCAATTACGGATTTACAATTTAATAGCTATACAATTGCAGCAGAAACAAACATACAGAAGGAAGTGAAATGCTAGTACCACCTAAGCATTGCTAAGTGTACAGTGTGGGTGAGTGTGTAGGAGTGTGAATGTGGAGTTGGGAGTGGGTGTGTGAATGTGCAATAATGGTATGTGGTGATTGTCTATATACCTTCTATTCGATTCAATTTAATTTAATTTAGATTTATGTGTCGTTTCGTCACATACTGACGTTATTAATTGTTTTCTAAATATAACTTGTTTGGTATTAAATATATCAATATGAGAGAATCTTTTGTTAAAATTACATAGCATCCTACCAATGACTGAATTTTGAGCGTAGTTTGTAGTACTTTGTGGTACATCGAATAACTGCGTGTGCCTAGTCCGTCGAGACGGAGTACTTAAAAAAAGAGAGTATTAAAAATATATTTTACTAGCTTCTGCCCGCGACTTCGTCCGCGTAATTTTTTTTTGTTTCCCCGATCAACAAACAAACTTCAGACTTTTTTTCTTTTTGCTCAACTCCTAAGGGTCCTAGTGTCAAATTTAATAGAATATAGCCTTCCTCAAGAACTGGGCTATCAAACGCAAAAATATTTTTATATATGCGACCAATACTTTCAGAGATTTAGAGCTTTTAAAACGTGTTTCAAACAAACAAACTCTTCAGCTTTATTATTAGTATTATTTTAAAACTATGATATCTCCTAAGATATACATTGAAATCAAATGATGTCAGAGGCAATTTTGTTCACAATTAAATACATGTGATGAATAACGTATTTATTTGGATAAGGATTAATACCATGTTTATAAAAACACCTTCGCAAATAATGCATTATTTTAGAACAAATTTGGTCAGCATAAAAGAGGTTATAGTGAGCTAACCTTAAAAGATAGACATATGCTGTCGCAGACTTTTTTTAAAGCTTTTAAAGGGAAACAATTCTGTCATATATGATTTTTGCGAAACTTTAACCGTTTACGCAGCGCACGCAGCGGAAGCTCTCAATAGGAAAAAAATCCCCCGATTTCGAAACATTCTTCATTGGTTCTCCGCTCCTATTGGTTTTAGCGTGATGATATATAGCCTATAGCCTTCCTCGATGAATGGGCTATCTAACAACGAAAAAGTTTTTCAAATCCGACCAGTAGTTCCTGAGATTAGCGCGTTCAAACAAACAAACAAACAAACAAACTCTTCGGCTTTATAATATTAAGTATAGATAATACCACATGAGGGGCTTGTGGTTAAGTAATAATAGCCGCACGAGTCGATCGATCAGGTTAATCTACGCTAGCTGCGATATTTACATACCAAGACTCCTCCGTGCCTCGTAAACCACGTTAAGCCGTTGGTCCCGGCTGTCATTCCTGGATCTTTGATAGTCGTTACGGGTCGTCAGAAGCCCGAAAGTCTGACAACCAGACTTACCAAGGGGTTTCATATTACCCAGTAACTGGGTTGTGGAGGTCAGATAGGCAGTCGCTCCATGTAAAATACTGGTATTCAGCTGCATCTGGTTAGACTGGAAGCCGACCCCAACATGGTGTGGAAAAATCTAGGCAGATGAGGAGTTGATGACCATATATATAATACCATCACGGATAAAACCTGGACAGTAGAGTCTGAAATCGGACTGTGGATAATGATGATGAATACCATATATTGCCATTTTAATTGGAACTGTGATTATATACTCTGTAAAAATGTCAAGTAAAGGTTTGCTACGCAAATGATAAAAAAAGACTTGGCGTTTATTCAATTACATTCACTCACTTCACTCACTGAAGAACCATCACAAGAAAGACTGAAGTTGTGGCGAGACAGTGCTTCCTTACCCAAACCGTTCGTTCCACCAGCTGAAGACCTCCCACCTGGAATAGAATAGAATATTCATTTATTTGCTCAGAATATAGGTATTTACAATAAGGTGGTTACAATAATATTAAAGAATCCTTGTACATTCTACCATTTTGGCATGCAAACATTGATGTACTCGTAATTCATCATCAAACATACAAACATTGATACCTACACAACTAAAATTTATCAGCTAGAAAATCCAATACGGAGTAGTAACATTTATTTAATAAAAGACATGGGTTACCTTGGGTAACCTGAAAGTCTTTAAACAGACTCTGGACCCAGGTTGGCAGAAGCAAGGAAAACCTGTTCAGATGGAGAATCATAGACGACTCCGCCTTAGAGTGGAAATGTGGTGCTGTTCCACAAACGATGGGAGACTTAATATTGTGTCCTGCGTGTCCTGTCAGCTGCACGTTACAGGAACTGGTGGACGCTGGTGATGGCGCCAAAAAGTAGCCGAATTCTGGGCCGAGTCCATTTAGATTTCTATCGATACGCTAAAAAGAATTCCATTTCTTTGCCATTCCAAAATGAGTGTTCGATTGTATTGGTATTACGACAATTATCTGGTTTATACAATATGCACACTCTAATAACAATCATATTCGGATATACAAGAAAGCTCAGACCGAATTTATTTAAACAGAAAACATAATCCTACATTCGACAAAATTCCCACAAAGGTCACAATTCCACAAACAAGCTAATCACGGTAGCGGTCAAACAAAAAAGGCCATGATACGCTTTGTTTACAGAAATAAAACGCGCACGTCTTAAAATAAAACGCAGCGTGTAAACACAACGGAGAAAGGACGAATTTGAATCAAGCACGAGAACGCTTTGTGTGCGCGTGACGTAGGTATGTGTTTCATCACGTTATGAAGGAAATGTGGTTTATGTGCGTCGTGTGCAGCGTTGTGCATAGATAACTGTAATACCAAGTTGCACGAACAGTCTCGGTTCGTTTCGTAGATTGATTCTAATTCAGCACTCACAAGGTGCCACGCTTTGGTGATTTCTATGCATGGATTTAATTAACCCATCAAACGGTCGCCTACTAGAAGCCGTTTGCATATAAGCTCAACGGTTTTCACGATATTTATTGTCGTTTCGAGTGTATTTTTCTTACGACATTTTTCGGGATAAGCTGGATCCCTTGTAAACTCGACAACAGGCAAAGTTTGCGTCCCATAGCCAATCTGTATAAATGTGTACCCACTGACTATTAGGTACTAAAGATCTTTCTAAACTAGACCATTATTCCATAAAATAATTATACAGTTATCATTTACGTACCAAAAACATACAGATAAGTGAAGTTTTAAATTTCTTCAGTACAATACAATACTTATTTTAGAACTACCTCGAAAACGGAAGCTGCTATTAAAGTTTCTTCTAAACATAAACCAAGATGGTTGCTTAGCCAAAACAGATTAGGTATCTACAGGAAGAGCGGCGTCGCGATGACGTTGCATTTCATACATTTTACTAGTAGTCAAAATGTTCAGAAAATGTATATTAAATCTACCCAAGTATAAAAAAATCGGTCAAGTGCAGGTCATCTTTATGTGTGTTGTCCGCATTTCCTAGTTCTTAGTTATTTATTCAAGATCATAGAAATTGTTAAAGCTTTTTTCGTTTTAATTACGTTTTATGTTACAATCCGAATCAGTGTTACAATACATAAATGAATAGATGTACAGTCGACCAAACATCAGTGGTAATAATTTCACATTGACAGTGCCTTTATGTCGTGTCTGTAAGGGTGATATTCGTAGTGCAAGTGTTACTTCTGACTGTACCTACTTTAAGAAGAATAGAATATTAAAATTATTTCAATAATTTAATGTTCTGGTTATGTATGTAAATTTTACTTCTGTCAGCCATATTTAAAAGAAGAATAAAGTTAATTACATTGATGTTTAAATAATAAACAAGTAGCTATTTTATTTCAAGTGGTAATAAAAAAATCTCATTAATCCTACTAATATTATAAATGTGAAAGTTTGTGAAGATGTTTGGATGTTTGTTACTCAATCACGCGTAAGCCGTTGAACGGATTTTGATGAAATTTGGCACACAGATAGTTTATAACCAGGATTAACAATATAGGATATTTTTTTCCCGATATTCCCACGGAATCGAAACTAACGCGGGTGAAACCGCGGGGTGCTGCTAGTTGTGAATAAATGAACTCTGTGGTAGTTTTTTGTAGGGATTAAGCAATCGAACATAACACTTCTTCGTTGCAGTATCTAGGCTGATACGGAAATAGTGTCATTCAAAATTCCTACACAACTCGGCACAAGTTTACGTCGCTGGTTTTAATTTGATTGTCAAATACCTTTAATAATTAAAATAATTCGACTATTCACGTGACCATAGAGCTGGCCTATTTCTTGGCCAACGAATTAGCATCGCCATATAACGTGGCAATGCTGCCTGCCTTTTGGGCACTGTTCCTGTTGACAGCGATGCGGACGAATTTTTTAGTGCCCTATGATTCTTTTGCTTATTTTTTTTCATATACATGTACATATTATTATTTTAAATATTAGCTTATATTAATTAAATAGTTGGTTATTAATAAATAAATAGCTTCAGATACCTTAGGTTAGCTTAACCGATAAACTAACCGATATTGTCAAGGGCATACCTGCCGCGCTATACTGTAGAACTTAAGCGAAGTCAATCCCTAGCATCAGTCAATCAACTCAAACTATCACACTACACTGCTGGTTATAGGCCTCTCGCATACTGTGTTGCAATTTCTAATGTGAATTTTTACAGAACAGACCGGCTGGATCTAAATGTTATCTACAAGTGGCACAGTTTTGCACAGATTCTGTAAAAAAAATCTGACTTGTTGTTTAAACTCCCACACTTTTGGAATACCAATATTTGTGTCAAGTTTAGCTAAATAAAATTATATCGAAAGTTAACACATGAGGAATTCTCACTCTGGCATTTACTGTTTTTTATTTTCAGTCAGACATAATGTCAACACACTCATTATCATTTAACAACCAGGAAACAATTGTTTGTACTGACCAAAACATTGTAACAACAACTTATAATCAAAAATTCAACAATTACCCTAATAGTCCCACTTAATGACCGACCTAATCACAACAAATAATTAAAATAAATGCTTAGTAAGTGAAAACAATCACGAGCAACCTGTCCAATGACCTTTCGATGACCAAAAGTAAACTGTGACGGGAGTAAAATAAATCTCGACGGCGCAAGCGCAGAGAACATCCCAAAATAAAGTCAGGCGCACGAGGTATCGAGTTCCCCTCAGTTTCAACTAGCGTGTGCTAGAAGGCACACCTCAAGCCTGTGATAAATCTCTAGTCGTACAAACCCTCCATAGTGCTTCAAGCTGCTACATTATGACAAGTAAAGTGCTATAAGCCTATTGCCTGCCCTTATAACCCTTCTTGTGTGATTGGATTACCCCAGTGTTTTTTATGTGGCTATAATTTTGCTGTAAGTATCCGCTTTGTTTTTTTTAATTCAAGTTTAATTTACGCTTAACACTGACACTTTTTATGTGACAAAGAATTTTCCAATCAAACGGTTGGATATTTGTAGTACGATGCGAAGCCATTGGTTTGTTTTAAAATAATACACATAACTTTCAGACAACTGAATCGCATACAGTTTTTCTTAACCAGCACTATATTACTTTTTAAATTCTATTACAACAATGTAATAATTATTATAACATGATTCTTGCACTTTACCCCACACAAAGAGGTTGCATTTACCCAATCTACTGCGTTACCCTTTCTCACCTGCCATTGACAAAAATAAGCGAGTTTTCTGCATGACGTCACAAAACGAGACGTAAAGTCAGCACGTGTGAAACTGCGTCATTTTGAACATTGTTTAACAAACTAAGATTATCCAAAGACTATTTAAGTCTATCTTCGTCCTCTACTAATACGATGATTTAGGTACTTTATGGCGTTACCAATTGAACTAGACCGATGGCTGTTTATCCTTTGTTTGGTAAAAGGTATAGAGATTTTATTTAGAAAAATTATGTTTGCCTACATTGTGAGTTTATCTTGTATATTACTGACATCGGTGAAGAAATAACCTAAACCAACCCGTCTTGACCAAGGGTGGTAAACAATGCTTGCACCTTCTCCGTTTGAGAAGACGCCTTTGCCCTTTATTAGTGGGACAATAATAGGCTGGTATTATTAACATTATTCTTTTATCTATACTTATAATAAATCTGTAGAGAGGTCAATTCTGTACATGAAATATATTTCCAAAATAGTGATTAGTGATCGTTACTGACGCCAAAAATGCAATCAGTAAAATTTTTGTCTGTCTGTCTGTCTGTCTGTCTGTCTGTATGTTCGTTATAGAAACAAAAACCACTCGACGGATTTCAACGAAACTTGGTACAATTGTTCTTCATACTCCTGGGCAGGTTATAGTATACTTTTCATCACGCTACGAACAATAGGAGCAGAGCAGTGAAGGGAAATGTTGGGAAAACAGGATTTCTTTTTAGGTGAAGTAGTAGTAGGTTAGTAGTAGTTAGTTAGTAGTAGGTAAGTTTTGGTTAATTTATGTTCAGTTTTTTTTAATATTAAGCAGGTAAAAGCGTAGGTACTTTTATTAATTATAGGTATAGGTATTATTAATTATATAGTAGTTATAGGTATTTAGTTTTAAGTGAAGTAGGTTTTATTATATATTATTTTATATATTAGACGTAGTTATATATTTTTAGTTATTCAAGCCCCAAGAGGACGCCGGCGTCCGCCCGCTATTGTCTTGAAAAACGCGTTGAATGAGAAATACGCATTCTCAAGAATCGGCAGAAGAAAGAGCACATCGGTTAAACTATATGTGAGTTAGTGCCTCAATTTTTGGAAGTCATTATTCCACGCGGACGAAGTCGCTGCAAAAGCTAGTCAAGAAAAAAGTGTAAAGGATGATTTCCAACAAACGGCTCGCATCGCATCGGATCGGAAAGGATACGAATGGTTGCGGCGACAGCCGATCGTGTCCGGCAGCATGTCAACGCTTACGATCGGCTCCGAACCGTCGCTTGCGAACGTATCCGTTTCTGCGCCTAGTCAAATAGTTTCATTCCTACCGTGTTGACGTGTTCGAATTTTTGAAAATGGTTGAAGTGACGTAGTATTGTTGGCTATTTATTGCATTAAAAGAAGAAGAAAATAATCATAAAACACAGAAGAGGAAAAGAAAAAATTGGACGACAGGCGACAGGATACGATCGGATACGACGACAGACGAACGGAGCCGATCGCGCGTCGCAGCATACTTTCGGCTACGATCGCGTATCGCTGAAGACGCCCGCGGTCAAGCTGCTGTGCGCGGCTTGGCAATATAGACTTCAAATACTATGTACACGATTTAATATCATTTAAAGATTGCAAAATCCGTTCCGATCTGATGCGATGCGAGCCGTTTGGTTGTATTTCTTAATTTAAACCGTATAACCTTGAAAATTAAAACTTCCATTACGATTTTCATAAACAATAACAAACGTCTCCCAATCTAAATATTTGTCTAACAATGACGAGCAACTATAAAACAGTTTAATCAGCTTACACTACAAAGTGAGATAGAAAGAGGTAATGCGATCTGAAGGCCGACACTTTATTTTTACGGAACTTAGCTGCAACCGATACAGTTCTGGCACCGTAAGCGTTCTTATACGCTTAAAAAATAACGCCCTGTTTCTGATCGGTATTGGATGGCATGTTCCATGTTAGTTGCTTGTGATTGGTTGACTGAAATAACCAATCAAACAAGCTGAAACGAAAGTTTGAAATGATAACTGAGGCTATTAAAAGCCAGGTGGCTATTTTGAGCTATAAAAATAAAAACAACGTCACGCCTGAAAACCCCGTATGTTTAGGCAGAGACGTACAGTCAGCAAAGGAGATAAGTATGCAGGGTCGTCGAATATAGTTGAAGTTTATTAAGAAACCGATTGATATTTTCGAATGAAATTTAATTTGATAAATGACCTCTTTGTTTTCTATTAATTAAATAAAATCTTATCCGAAAACATCAATCGGTTTCTTACTAAACTTCAACTAGGCTGCAACTGGGACATTTCTGATGTAAAAACTCAATAACACTGCCCAACCCGGGAATCGAACCCAGAACCTCATGCTCAACAGTAGCGCTTGTGACCATTAGACCAACGAGGCAGTCGAAATAACAACTAAGGATTTTATAATCCAGTGGTGTTTCTCAAGCCGAAACATATAACAAAATATGTTTAATTTTTAATAGAATCACTATGGCGGGTAGGCAGCACATGTGATGCCTCTGGTATTGCATATGTCACATACACACAAACATACATTAACTCACTCTTCTAGCTTTCTCTCGTCATAAAGAATTTCAGCTTAAGCTTTGTGATTCAGAAATGATTCAAAAGATTACTCAGCCAGTTAATATTCACAGTCATTGAAAACCAACGTGTTTTCAACGACTATATAAAATTTTATTAAGTTGAATGAATGAATATGAAACTAGGTCTGTCGTTGTTTGTACTTACTTAGAAACCAAATTAAATCTTGGGTTTCTATGTACAACAACTTACTATAATAATAATGATATAAAAATAAAAATTGTTTCGCTCTCAAGTACAACAAAAACTTAGTCTATGTACAGTACAATTTAATAAGGTATTTGATGGTTGAATAGCAGCACATATTTGATGATATCTACCAACTTCAAAACTGTCAAGCAATTCTATATACAACAAGTGATTGAACATTTGTGTTGGAATCTGTTTACGTGTTTATATTTGAATATATAAACGCTAGGTGAATTTAGTGAAAGCTCCGTAGAACATTATTATATCCAAAACAGTTATACAGGGTTACTTTTGAATGACCAGCCAAATTTAAGGGTGTGGTACAAACCATCAAACTGGACAACTTTCTCCATGGGACTAATATCGTAATCGCGAAAAATTTATCAACTGTCCCATAGAACACTACAATACCTACTCGACCTAAACGTATGGGACGATTACGATGTTGGTCCGATGGAGAAAGTTGTTCAGTTTGATTGTCTCTACCACACCCTTAAATTTGGCTGGTCATTAAAAACTAACCCTGTATATTCATTATTTAGTACCTACAAACACTGACAATAAGACAATCATAACAGACAAAAAAATCATGTACTCTTAAAATAATACCCAAGTACTCAGAAAACGTACCTCGTATATTATTAAAAGGATAAGGATCCCTGTTCATACCCGATATTTTACTACCCTCACAAAGAGCTATGTTAATCTAACCCCAAAACCTTCTTCGAAGCATGTCTTCCCTAAAAGCCTTACACGCCATATTTCAAAACGTCACAATAATATAAAAAGATTTCATCATTTACCTTTTAGAGTAGGTACTCCAGCTAACATTATTCCGATATACTGTCAACACAATTTATGATAGATTTCAAGAGATAGTAAATTATGTGTATTATTCAGTACAGAAAACGTACTTTACCGTTTTTTCTTTACTTGGATGTTACACAAGCTTTTATGTAAACAAAGATACGTGAAATATTCAGATCCATACTGGATAACATTTAAAGTAAAACAGATGAGTAATCCCTATGGGATTTCTTTGGGACAAAACATAAAATAACTTCGGATTTTGATGTAAATGGTGATCTATTACGCTACATTTGAGCCCTGTGTCACAGTACTCGAATAACAGTTCTCTAGACCATATTTCGGCTACGGCGGCTAATCTCAATGGAGACTAGACTTCGGCGTGGGATATATATTATAGTGCACAAGCGCACTCTTCCCTCGCTCTCATAGTGATCCGACACCAACGGAGAGAGATCAGGTGCAAGACCAACGGCTTAGCGTACTCTCCGAGGCCGGGTGTATCACACCGCCAACTTCCAAACTTCGGGCTGTTACTTTTCTTAGTATTCGAATAAGCACTATCTGTACAAAAAATACCAGATAAAAACGACATATTTAAAAAATATTATAAATCGGAAGTTTTTCTATAGGCTGCAGACCGCTTAACTGAGAAGTTGCCTTTTTTTTTGGTGGATGGGAAATCATCAAATGACCCCTCCCGCTCAGGTTGGAGCAGAGGGGAGTGTCAGACTCTTACTGACTAAAACCCACCCGTATTCCTTCCTTAGCCCTTTATATTCCTGGGCAGCGGTAACCCTTTCGGACAATCCCGTTCCCTTGAGAAGTTTCCTGAGGTAGCTGCGCGGTGCGGGAGGGGTGATAGTTGTCACAAGTTGACGAATCACTGAGCTCTCGCATCGCGTCACCACATCCCCCCGCACCGCGGTGCTACCGCAGCCAACGTCTCAATTAAGCGATCGGCCTATAGAGACCTCAGCTAGTACAATGGTAATAGAATCCCCATTTTGACTTATATATACTCGTAAGTCTTGTCTGTGCTCACAAACTTCGCGTGCCAAGAAAGGGATTATGGCAATATTTCTCCAGACATTGTCGTTTACTATCATTTTCAGTAAAATGCGTATGGAAACCGACATACAAGAGAACAAAACTGAACTATTTCATCCAATCTTGTATGGTAAGTCAAAGTGTATTCTAAAAATAAAAGCTAAATAAACCGGTGACATTGTCATAATGTAGGTACGAACTGTTCAGAAAAAAATAAAACCGGGATTCCCAGAAAGTGTGTTTAAAATGTTACGGCTAACCTCACGACATTTTACTCATGAATTTTCTTTGCCATTCCCTTTTTAAGCTATTAAAAACCACTTCAAATGTCATCCATTGTAATAATTGTTAAACAGAAGCGAATAAAACATCAATACGATCGTGAATTAATTAACCCGGAACCAAGAAAACCATGCTTTACGCAATTTCAAAGAAAAACGTGTCAAAGGCACAAAAGCTTCTTTGTGTACAAGCCAAATACGTAGAAAAGTGATTCATAGTGTTCAATGAAAAAAGAAAAAAAATAAACCTCTGCCAAAAGGACTAAAAATAATAATGACGTTTTCATTACCCACCTCCAAGGCAAGTGAAGAAATGTATTCATAACATCCCACGCAATGAAAATTAATATATTACCACGAGAAGCAAAACATCGGAGTTTAAAAAATAAATGTTCTGTTTATCTAGTGAGTTAAGTGACACGTTTGAAATATGCGGAATTCAGAATAGCATCTATTTATATACGTTTAGTATTGAATATACTAAGAAAGATCTGCCTTCTTTCAAATAATCCCAGAAGATTTTGATTAGTAGATCTACAAACGCAGATTTTCATTACAAGTAACGATTTGTTATCTCGCCACATCCAATTTCTTTAGAAATAAAATTGTTTTCAAGAGAACTCGTTTGTCTAGTAGGTACAGACGCCAGCACATCAAGCTACCCGAAATTGTCAAATTTTCTCAATCGACTTTGAACCCTATACTTTAGTGATAAAGTTAAAAATCTATTTAAAAAATTTGTCATATTATAGTAGCTTGATGTGCTGGCGTCTGTGCATAGTAAAAACGCGCTTTGCTCCTTGTAACTGTCATATTTTATAAAGCTATGTAATAAAATAAATTATCTTGCCAGTCAATCAGAAACGCATGTGATAAATCACATTTAAGAGCATCCATATTATATTATTACGTATAAATGCAAAAGTAACTCTGTCTGGGTGTTACTTTTTCACGCCTATAGGCGCATTCCACCAAACTTTTATACCAAGAATAAGTCTTATCCTGAGAATAAATTTTGAATTTTTGACAGTTTTCCCATACAACAACAGCACCCTAATTGCGTAACGCACGATCAATCATAATCTGAATCATTTTGAAACAGATTGCTAATCCATTACTTCATATGTTCGGAAAATTTATCTGCTCAATAATGTAAATAACGCAATGAATGTTGTTGAACTGTCAAAATGAAACAGATTGTGATTGATCGTGTGTTGCGCAATTAGGGTGCAGACTGTCAATTTTATTCCACGATTAAAATATAGGTATTAGTTTTCTGTGTGTTACTTTGGTAAAATCAGCCTTAAACCACTCAATCGATGGTTATAAATTTATCCTGGAACCTGGCGAAGGACATAGGCCATTTTCAACACAAATATTTGTATAAAAGCGGCCAAGTGCGAGTCGGTCTCGCACACGGGTGACAGGGCTCCGTATCACCGTACAACATTTACACACAACACTTTTTTTTCAATTTTTCAATTTTTTATTATTTATTGTTATAGTGACTATAGTACACACTTTGTGAAAATTTCAAGTGTCTACATAATTCTTACGGTTCAAAAGATACAGCCCTGTGACAGAACCCATAAAATGATGAAAATAATACAAAATACACGTAGACGAAGTTGCAGCTAAAAGCTAGTCATAAGTGTTTTATCTCCGATCCCTAAAACTCTTAACAAATCCAATATAAAGCGAAAATTAAGCTGTTTGTCTCTGCATCATTGACTGGTAGAAAATGCCTATGGCATTAAGTCCGCCTCTGTACATTTATGTGCTTGAAGTATTAAATAAATAAATAAATAAATAAAATTAAGACCCAACTAATATGTCTTAAAAATAAAATGAGATAAGATCTCAGTCTGTTTTGGTCCATAAAGTAGTCTTGCACGTCAGAAGTGAGTTCTATTTGCCTTGTGACGTTGAACGTGACGCGATATACATGTTCTAAAAGTGTTTCTTCGTCACAACAGAACTAAGCAAAGATAGCGATGATGGTGATTATAATGTTAGAGCGTTAGGAAATGTGACGTCAAAATTGTGTTGAAAGCTGTATAGCACTGACTGGGCTAGTCCACTCAAATCTGTGTGGTTCTGTCCTCAAAATACCATTTCACTAATCTACATAGTCCTCACAGTTATGATCTGTCCAAGACTATGTTAAAAGAGACGTTGACCGCTGAGTTTGTTTCGCCATTTCTTCTTAGTGGTACTCAGATAGGTAATGTAGACTTAATCTACCTATTTTTTTTTTCATATGATGCGTAAAAGTGATTCCGATATCCTATTTACAGAATAAACAATTTCATTTCATTTCTTTATAGTTTTAGTTAAGCAAAATGAGGACAACATTCACAGACATATTCGTAATAGTTTATCAGTGACGACTTACAAATTGATGAAGTATTTTTTGGTGATATAATAATAGAAAAGAATTACGTTTTAAATATAAAAACAGTATATCATAAAGTTTCAACCAAGCCTTGTAAAGACAAAGAATGTATACACAAAAGTTATAGAAATATAAAACTCTAAAAACTTCCGAACACGACGATACTGTCATTTTCACAAATAACCCAGTTCCCCATTGATTTACGACACCAAATGACTCAGAAAGAAGCCAGGCTGAGCCAAGTTACCTATCGACACATTCCAACTAATTATCTAACACTAGAATATCTTATTCAGTCTTAGAAACAAACATTTCTAGAAATTGTTGACTATTTTTACCTATGATGATACACTTCCACTTTTTTGTGTTGGTTGTCTGGTAATAACGAAAGTGAAAACATATTTAAATCTGACAATAACAAACTTGGAAATAATAATAATAGCCTCCCCGACCGATTTCGGTCGCGGTGGCCAAACTCAACGGAGATTAGCCAGGTACGCAGGAGATTTTATAGTGCACAAGTGTGCGCGCAGACACAGATGCACTCCCTCTTCCCTCACTCTCATAGTCCGATGGGACGGCATTCCGATACGACCGGAGGGAGATCAGGCGCAGGGACCAACGGCTTAACGTGCTTTCCGAGGCACGGGGGTATCACACCGCCAACTTCCAAACTCCAGGCTGTTACTAAGAAATTCTTAATGGAAAAACACAATTATAACACTTTGCCCGACCCGGGAATCAAACCCAGGACCCCACGCTCAGCAGTCGCGCTTGCGACCACGAGACCAACGGGGCAGTTAAACGATTTATTCCGGTCTGATCCCCTGAGCCCCCCTCCACTCCCCCCCCCCCTGGACACCCCGCTAGATCTTCTTCTGTTTTAGACTCGTGTCTTATCCACATTATCTAGGTTACTCTTTTTGACGGGTAGTACAGTCAAGAGAAATTAAAATGTTTTATGTTTTACAAATTTTTTTTTTTTTTAATTTTCCATGCGTGCTTGGAAATACCCGAATAACAAATCACAATGTCACCATTTCCAAATGGGGAAAATTCTATTGAACATAACAATAATGTTTTGTCTAGTAATATCATTTCGAAAATCATACCTACATTAAAACTAACAAAAATGTTACCCGATTATTTGACAACAGGATTGTACGCAACCGTACATTACTTTACCTCTACTTACGCGCTGAGAATCCTGCACACAGCATTTGTACCTATTACTGGAAATAATATGTTAAAATATTATTAATAATCAGTGTTTAACGAACATTCACTGCGGCGGTCGGTTCTTTTATCATCCCTATGTAATCACCACGTTATCACATCACTAAGTGTTATATAGGGACCAATACAATTTTATTATATATCCACAAGGACAATTTAGAATTCTATAAATTCCAAAGTTAAAGAAATAAATTTATTTTACTGTAACTTCCACTGTATGTAGTTCATTAAAAGATTCAAAACTGGGTGTAAATTGTGACAAATGACAAAGCTTGAAACCAAGTTTCGACTTCGCAAATCCCCATGTGAATTGCACTTTAGGATTTATGTCACAAGGCTTTAAATAACTAGCTAGATGCACTTGATAACTACCAAAATGATTTCACTGAACTTTTACATCACAGCTAATTTCCACTTTATGTTTCAAGCCATAAGATTCAAAACCACCATTCTCACTAATATCCTGATGTAACCGCTGAAATGTCAAGCTATATCTTCCTTGCAATACTTGTTCTATTTCCTTCACCTTAGGATTGAAAATCATTTGACGGAGCTAAGAGTAAACGTCCAGTCAAACAGGCGCGTGAAATACCAAATGTTTCTATTTATAACGGCAGTCGGATCTCAGAGGATGTGCCTTGTGCGAACACCAAATTTAACTTCCCAGCTTCGTCCATAACGATAGCTACGTATTTGATGCCATAAAATTCTATATTAAGTGAAGGTCGTTGCTTTTAGAAAGTTTATTTTGTACGATAAAAATCTTGGCATAACAGTACAGTCAACATCTTTATTTCTATCACTTCCTCCTTAATAGACTTGTCTTCGTATAAGGAAGCAAGCCCTTTGAATATGCCAGGCGTTCAATGTCACTCGACTCGCCATCTGAATTTTAAAGCAAAATTCACCTTCTGAAGATATAAGACTGATCAATATTGGATCTCTGTCTTCGTCGCCAAATCGTATATTAATGCAAATCTCATCGAAATCTTTCCTGTTCGAGATTTCAGTTTTAGATTAAGATTGCGTTCTACGAAGTGCGAGCATCGATGGGAAATGAGTTTTATTTTTAGAGAATTATTCGATTTCCTGTGATTTTATGTAAAAATAGAATACGCATCACATGTGTGGGTGTAAGAGGCAACTACGGGAGAATTCACGGCTTGCTCAAATGTTGGTTCTAAAAACGTCTTGAAAACACAAACATAACAAAAAATAACATTTACCAAAATTGTGCAATAGCGAAAAGATCGCAGTGTTAACCTAGGAAGCTAGAAATGACTATCAAATTAACAACCCTAGACTGAGATTGATAAACGTGGCACTAGTAGTTTAAAGAGAGGTGCATCAGCAATGTGATAGCACTATTGCTAAGTCAACGTTTGTGCTAAGTATCTTTTATCAATCTCAGCCTAAGTGTTTAAAAGCACGTCCATCTTATATCCTTTAAATCGGCTTCCTCACTGAGTGATATCAATAGATAAAACGCCAATAGTTCACTTTCTACAGCCGTTTTCAAAGCATCACACACCTACCAAATACATTAGACTCCATTATGAACGTGTAGGTTTTCTCTCGATGTTTTCCTTCATTCTTAGAAGCCATTGATAAATGATATAGGTATAGATATTTCAGAAACACATTAGCTGTCGTTTAGATTTTCAATATAAATCGACTCGATATCGAGTTTCTGTCCTGTTAGTATCGCAATATGTTTTATGATATTTTTTGAGCCTTTTTACTAGAACATTGTAAGGTTTTACTATTATAGGGCCAGTATTGGAGGGAGTACTGTTTTCTTGTATAAGCTTGGTAACAAGAACGTTTTATTATGTTGATATGAAAGGTCTTCATTGTGACTGACTTGTTGGATGCTAGTTTAGTATTTATAAACAACTTAATAATATAATTTTTAGAACCAAATAAACTCATATGAAACCCATTAAGCACGTAATACACAAATGCCTGCAACGTGCACAAACATATGCAAGTAGATTGTGGGCCATTGTGATGTCTATAAATAAAAAGTTACAGTTTCTATTCCATAATTATTAATTTCTCCTAATATATTTCTTATTTTCTTCATCAGGTACGTAAACAGCACTGAGCAACTATGGAGCAGTTCGAGTCACTACTGACGTGCTGCGTCTGTCTCGACCGGTACCGGAATCCGAAGCTATTGCCATGCCAGCACAGCTTCTGCATGGAGCCGTGTATGGACGGCCTTGTCGACTACGTCAGGCGACAGGTGTGAATTATTTTCTGCTATATTTAGGTCCTTAGATATTTTAAAGTAATTTTTCTTTAAGATACTTGGTTAGAATTGAGTAGCAAGTAATATAATATTAACTTTTGTTGTAAGTTTACTAATTCTGCTTTTTTGTATAAAATGCTACTTGGAAGAAAGACAATATTGAAGGTAAACTTGTTACGTGATTAGTCTGTCTGTACATATAATTTAATGCTGCATGCAAGTTTTTTTAGAATAGTATATTTTAAGTCCAGTAAACATCAAACTTTAAATTATATTCTTTTGCAGGTCAAATGTCCAGAATGCCGTGCTGAGCACCGAATCCCATACCAGGGAGTTCAGGGATTCCCAACAAATGTCACTCTCCAGCGATTTTTGGAGCTTCACGCAAATATTGCTGGAGAGCTCCCAGACCCCACTGCTGGACAGGTCATGGAAAGATGTAATGTATGCTCAGAGAAGGCATACTGTGCACCATGTGCCCATTGCGACAAAAAAGTCTGCGAAGACTGTAAGTCAGCACATATGGAGGTCTTACGTAGAGAAATTTCAAGAATCAACAATCAAATTCGCCGTGGCCTCAACAGGCTTCAAGATATCCTTGGAGTGGTTGAACGTAATACAACAAACCTTCAGACAAACTGCGGAGCAGTAGCCGGAGAAGTTGATGAAATACATAAAAGACTAGCGAAGGCATTGAAAGATAGAACCGATTTCTTAAGAAACGAAGTTGATCGCTACCTAGCTACTGAACTTAGAAACCTCACTCATTTGAAAGATAACCTAGAGTTAGAATTAAGTAATATACAAAGTAATTGTGATCTCGCCGATAAATATATGAACGACGACGTAGAATGGGAAGATACGGAGTTAGTAGATACTAAAGAAATTTTCCTCAAAACGGTTGAGTTCCTCAGAAACTTCGATTATGAAGCTGGTGATTATAACCGTAGAGTACGGTTTATCATGACACATGACCCCAACCAACTTGTCATGCACGTCGCAAGCTACGGTGAGCTAAATATCACTCAACCTAACGCTTATTCGGCTGGAATGCCACAAAACCCAGGCCTGACAAGGTCTAAGAGTGATCATCGCTTAGCTACACAGTTTCGCACACAGGAAGAGGCAAAGGGTTGGCAAGAAAACGATGAGCCAGTCTTGGGTGGTCGTAAATTTGGTGAACGTCGTCCTCCACCGCCTGAAAAGCACACCAGAGACTATGGTGCTACTGATGACTACAGTGGCTATGAATCCGAACATAGACCAACCAGATCTAGGTTCCGTTCTCGTTTCGTCAAGAGTCACCTAGACAACGACTCTGATTCAGAACAAACCAGTCGCGCTGCTAAGACCGAGCAACAGCAGAAAGAAAAAGAGAAGGTCACTGATACTGAAGATGCTACCCGAGGACCGCTTAGTGGCATATTCAGATTAAGCGACTGCCCGCGTGTTATGCAAAGGATATTAGATGTTGACAACGGGAAGAAGAAAGAAAAAAAAGAACCTCCACCACCCCCTAAACCAGTTCAGCCCACACCTCAGCCGCGTCGTCCGCCACCTGCGCAGAGGCAACAAAGTGAAGACGACGAGATTACGCGCCTCAAAAGACAAAATAAAGCTGGCGCAGCTGCTGCTTCATCTCAAGAACCTGAACGCACACCTGCTCGTCCAGCGGAAGAAGAACGCAGCGCAATAAATCGTAAACCACCTACACCGGCGCGGGAGGTGAGTTGGGAAGAAGATAGAGAGAACTAAGCCAGCAGTACAACGTAGATTTTAAGAAACTCATCGATACTAACAAGAAAAAACGCAACAACTAACGGCATTCCATAAAATACACTCCGAATACATCTAACTCTTTTATATACACATACACAAATACTAGAACAAAAATTATACCTACCGTTTTGGTGTCAATATCGATTTACATGTAATTTCTCAGGCGTCCAGTGATGGTGAATCCGATGAATCGATTGGATCTCTGCAGCGAAATCAGCGTAAAAATGTACCTGCACCACAAAAGCCGGCAGCAACGGCAAGAAGACCGTCAGCCACTGAGGCATCAGCACCGCACCGAGCAGCCGCTCGTGCTCCCAGCACTGAATCAAGTGCGTCAACTGAAAGCTCCGGCTCGGCGGTGAAACACACAGGTGCCATTTTAAGCATTGCAGAATTAAAAGCAAAATACAGCCCAAACGCGCATACAACAACTCTTGGATCTCGTTTCTCTTCCGCAGGCAACGAGAGAACGACGCCGGCGGCAACAAACGGTACAGCCGGTGGAGCGCAACGAGTCCAGAGCCGCTTTGTCGGCTCCCAGCGACCCACCCCCGCACCCGCACCCGCCGAGCCGGCACACGAAGACTCCGACACGAGCTCCGAGGAAGAAACTGACTCGTCGGAGGAGAGTGACGAGGAGCCTGTCACGCAAAAAAAGCCCGAGAGCCAGACGATGGCTCGAAGTGACATCGGTCCACTTCTCGCACGTAGCACGAATGCCCGTAATGATGCAGTCGACAATAAGACAAAAGAGACTCCCACACAGTCGCGATACCGCTCGAGGCAGACGTCGCAGACTGAAGAAGAGCCCGCACCTAGGTACAGCGCTGCATCTTCGCTTAGCAAGAGATACGGAAGCAAGCCAAGAGAGGAAGAACCGGCATCGTCTCTTGACGATGAAACGAAATATCCCACGGCTAGATCGAGGTACCTCGCCCTGAAAGAGCGCCGCAATCGTCTCGCTAGAAGTAAAAGCAGTCACACCGGTTTCGGTGCAGGAGATGACGACGATCAGGACGAACCGGTATCACCTACGACAGCGTCACCCTCTGCATACCTTGCGGCTCGATACGGCTCCGGCACTGGTGGTTCGGAGTTGTCTCGCAGCCGATCTTCACACGCACTAAAATCAAGAGAGAGCTCGCCCGAACGGCCTCCTCCCGGTGAAAAAGACGGAGCGGCCCTCAGTTCCTGGGCGAGATATTTAAAGAGCAAATACGGATCGCGGGGCAAGGACCGCGAACCTACCAGTACCTCGTCGAGCACTTCACGTCGCCTGTCTCTCGGGCTACCATTACGCTCGGCAAACGAGCTTGCCAGTTCTGATGACGATTCAAAAAACGCGGCAGGCTCCCCCATCTCCCCTACGGCGGCTACAGCAGCGGTAGCAGGTTAGAAAGAAAAGTGGCGTGTACATAGATTGAGTGCTTAGGTTTGACAAATGGTTTTTTCTCTGGTTTTATTCATGTATAATAATCTATTTTTCTAATTCTAGGTTTCGCAGCAGCCGGTTCCTCCCCTAGGAGCCAGTATATGCAGAAACGCCGTTTACAATTCAGCGTGGGGAGTCGGGGGAGCGAACCCGGATGCTTTACTTGGCCTCGTGGTATCGCTGTAGGTCCCGACAACACTATGGTCGTGGCTGATTCATCCAACCACAGAGTGCAGGTGAGAAATTCTTAAACTGTCAAAATAGCACATGAAACGCAAAATTGACGTTTAATTCAAAGATTTTATAAGTCTGCTTACTATTGATTTAGAAGAAGTTAATTGAAATCAAACTTTGCATTTGAAATTCTAGGCTGTTCATAAATACTAGTTAAATCTACTATCTGAACTTCACAAGAATATTATGTAAAACTCAACAATTGCTAGCCACCCGCGGAATCAACTTAAACTATATGCAATCGTAAAATATTTATTATTAAAATAGAAACTAAATATCGGAATCCAATTCCATATAGTCATATTTTCGATTAAAGCTGTTCAGGAAATCTGCAGTTTCATTCGGCTTGCTGTAAAGAAAGCATTATAGCTATTCAACGATGCTCAATGACCGCTGTTCCAAATATAAATGATGAAGTGATGTCGGCCGCATGTTCTCCATTTTGGCACAAGGTCAAAACAAAAATGTCGAACTATTCCAATTTTAATGGGGACGAAAACATTGCTTGGTTGATTGCAAAAGTATTTTGGGCTGGACAAGTACTTCAAGGGCTATAAATAAAAGTGGTATTTCGAGGCATTGCTTTTACTATAGATAACACAAAATATCCTACATTGATTATGTTATACCGATTGACTTTTTACCGTCTGGAAAAAACAGGGTATAAAAGGTGAACGAAGTAAAAGCCTATTGCACAGAAACTAATTTTTTTTCACAAAAAAAATAAACTAATAAATCGACAAATAATATAAAAATACTCTTTAAGGCACCTTTATCAATGAATACGTAGCTATATTCAATCCTTTGATTGAAGCCATCAGCTGGCTTCAATCGAAGAATTGAATATAAAAAAAATAGATTTTTATTTTCTATTTATGAAAAAAAGAGACTTCTGTGCCGCAGGCTTCTACTCCGTTCACCTTTTATACCCTGTTTTTGTCCAGACTGTAAAAAAGTCAGCCGGTATAAATAACTCTTTATTGGAGGCACAATATTTAAAAGCTCCTTCAAATAGAATACGATATTCTCTCAAAAGTACACTCGATCGATGCATATGCATCTTAAATTGATACTACATTAAGGTCATTTCAATAAAAGCAAAAGCGAATATCCATATTTCTGCTTGCTAAAGTAGTAAGCCTTGTATTTATATTTTGATATTGTTGCTGTAGTAAGAATTTGGACTTGTATTATGATACTTTCATATTATCACTGCCCCCGCAAAACCTGACCTGACCCCCTTAACCTGACCCCGCAAAAGTTTTAAAAAAAAAAAATAGCCTACAATCTACCAAATACACACAAAATGTTTCATAGAAATCGGTCAAGCCGTTTCAGAGGAGTTTGATAACAAGCACTGTGACACGAGATTTTTATGCAACATTAGTTTTTGTATGCGAAACCCGGAACACAGTATTTTTATGTAAAGAATCTATGTCCAAAATTTCAAAACTAAGTATATCATGAAAAATCACAAAGTTTTATGCTTGTTATTTTACCTAGTTATCCGTACAAAAACATGATAATCGCGCGGCGCGCGCGCTCCCGTGCCGCCCGCGCATGCAGTGTCGTCTTGCGCTCGATAATGATTACGTAGTGTCGCTCGGTGTCCAACTTGTAATCTTTTTTAAATATTTTTGGGACAAAATATCACTTGGTGTAAAAATTATTGGAATCGATTCAGTAACTTATTCTGAACAAACTATATTCCGGTTTCGCATATACTAAAAATATTGTTGTATATTAGATAAACAAGGTCAGTATTAATAAACCGCCTCTTATTACTTCTGAATGAAATCCAGATAACTATAACGTTTACTTTATTTATTTACGTATACTTTAGGGTGACTAGTAATTATTAATCGATATTTAAACACATGATTGTACTCATAGAACAAACAACTTTCCCAAAGAAACTTTTTTTTTTTTAATTTACTAAATTTTTTTAGTCACCCCAAAATCTACAGTAAACACTACAAAACATACAATGGGCGGTACTTTAAGTCTTTAATTTCATACGCTGTTAGTTGAACAACTATCACTTTATAAAACTCATTCTGTTAAACGAAGATGTGATCGACGATAAACCAGTCTCAAAATAACTTACAAGAGAGGTTTAATAATACAGGCGTAAGAAATACCTATATTATGACACACGTACAACACAGTTTCTAAAAACAGAAACGAAATATCCTAACGATCTTTTTCAGCGAAAATGTTCCTAATGGTCCTTTTTCCCACAGGTGTTCGATTCCAACGGTATTTTCGTGAAAGAGTTTGGCCAGTACGGCAGCGGTGAGGGAGAGTTTGACTGCCTCGCCGGTGTCGCTGTCAACAGGATCGGGCAGTACATCATTGCTGACAGATATAATCATCGTATACAAGTGAGTTTTAGTTTTTATTTATCTTCTTCTTCTTAGCGTGCCGATGGCAATCTAAAAGGACTCGGCCCAGAATTCAGTTGCGTGTTTGGCGTCATCACTAGCTTCCATCAGTTTCTGTAACTTACAGCTGACAGGACACGTAGGCCATTGATAATAAGTGTCCCATTGTTTGTGGAACAGCACCACAAACGTTACGTTTTTATTTATTTTGGTATCTTCATTTTCGCGGAAGACCGAGCCGTAGATGGCAGAACGCATCTACATGAGGCATTGGTCTATATTAGCTTAGAATCGAGTCGAGTAGAAAAGAGAAAGGGGCATTGGCTTTGCAGTGGTACAACACAGGCTGATTATAATATATTCTTTTAGACCCGCTCGCATCACAAAACACTAATATGTTCAACGCTTACCGCATGTTATACATCGTTGCATTTCCAGCCAATCTTTTGAAGATGACAGAGACAGGTGATTTTTTAGTGAGTTGAGTTGTAGTGAAGAAGTGGACCTTAGTGTCTACCCCTAAGCCTGTACCTACTTGCTGATGATTTTTGGTACTTTCAATCCCAAATAGTAACTATAGGGTTAATTGTAGATCTATGTTGTAATAGTTAAGACATGATCGGGATGTTATATTCAATTAAAAGTTGGTATAATTTAATTTTTACGCTTTTAACACTTGTTATAGAAATATGATTTTTGGCATTTTCAATCTTATGCACCCGGGGGTTAATTGTTGATTTTCGCTGTAATAGTGAAAAATGCTCAAGATGTTATTTTCCATTTTATAACATTACTTTAATTTTTGGGTACGAAATGAATGATGTCCTATAACTGAAGTTCTCAATTGCGTCGATATTAAAATAACAGCACAGCAGTTTATCAATATCAAACACTTGTCAAAAATTAAGGAATTTAGGTATTTTTGATAAATTGAGACTGACATTGGAATGCGAACGCTTTTAAAAATACGGGAATTGCCCCTCAGGTACTCAAGCATATTGTTGACATACGTTTTGCAATATCCTTACAAATCATTTGAAAAGTCTGTCCCAAGCGACAGTGAGAGATTAATATAAAATATTATATATAAACTTCAAAGCAATGACAGTTAATATTCACCACGACTTACCAACATGGCCCATTAATAACGGTTGGTAAATACCAGCTGCTATATGTTATCTGTTAAAAGTTCGCAGTCAAACATTGGCGTAGTTAATTTATCGGTTTGATCAGTTGGCCACATCGGCACATCACTGTGGAATGAACGAGGTTCCTTTTTTAACTTGAAATTATTCAAAAAATCAAAAAAAATCAGTCAAAAAAAAAAAATTATTAAAAAAATCAGTCTTGTAATAAGTTGGTGTGTTTAAACTGTGCAGTACAGTTTTTGAATTTGAAATTAGAATAATGGAAGCACTTGGGTGTGGTGGAGCAGGGGCCAATGTCTAAATAATAACAGCCGCACAGGTCGATCGATCAGGTTAAGCTACGCTTGCCGCGGTTGGTCTGTGGATGGGTGACCATCTATACATACCGAGACCCCTCTGTGCCTCGGAAAGCACGTTAAGCCGTTGGTCCCGGCTGTCATTCTTTGATCTTCGACAGTCGTTACGGGTAGTCAGGAGCCCGAAAGTCTGCAATGACAACCAGTCTTACCAAGGGGTATCGTATTACCCAGTAACTGGGTTGTGGAGGTCAGATAGGCAGTCGCTCCCTGTAAAATACTGGTATTCAGCTGCATCTGGTTAGACTGGAAGCCGACCCCAACATAGTTGGGAAAAGGCTAGGCAGATGAATAATGGAAGCAGTTGCTTTCCCATTTTATACGAACACAATGTTATAAAGCTTAGTCATTATAGATCCATCTAGAATTTCTCATTAAACGCCTGGAGTCTGGATTTGTCCCCTGTTGATAGCCCTCTATTAAATGGGACTTGGGCGAAGTTTAGGTGTACTATAGGTACACCTCTACGTAATATAATCATAAAGGTATTAGAGTATTTTTTTTTCACAAGAAATGTGAAAAGATAATGTTTATTATTACAATCAGCAACGAAATTCGACGAACAGTTCGGATTTTTAAATCTTATTATTAACTAAAATCATCGTTCTCATAATCTTATTCTTATTTATTTAGAGTCGGCGGAACAGGTCTTAATTATTGAGCAAATTATTTCATTAAAATCGGAACATAATTAAGTAAAATTTAAATAATATTAACTCTTAGCTATGTGAAAAGAAGTTCATCGAATCATTTTGTGTAATTATATGTAAAAGTGACTATATAATTGGACTTTTGTTGCTAACTATAACCTGCTTTAAATGGACCCTACATGAAATTTCTCTTGGCCACTTATTGCTTCTTAAAATCCAAACAGCTGATAAACAATATTTTTATCAACATTCTTTATTTAGATGGAAACCATATTATTGATACAGTTTTTGGGCCAAACAAAAATATATTCACTTTTCTAGAACAAGAAAACAAACAAAATGTTTTACATATTTGTTTTGTATATCCCAAATGTAAGATTTCATTTACATAGAAACATATATTGCGTAACGCTCATAAACTAGGAATCGATCGCAATGCCTTACAGTTTTTACTTACGCATACATACGTAACACGATACGTAAACAGTTTTTACTTGTGCATAAAGTTTTAATAAATAAATACCTAAATAAACATTAAAATAAAAAAAAGTTTTTTCAAACAAACTAAATAGTGGTGACCGATCATAGGTATAATGACTAAACTATTTTATAATCATCTTGATTGAATTTTTGTATGCAGACTGGGAACGTCTAACCTCTACGTCCCGGGCGGGTCGCCAGCGGCCAGTTACAGTTACACATTATATGTAAAACCAAGTTCCATTCGTTTATTTACTAACTAGCTTTTGCCCGCGCCTTCGCTCGCGTTAAATTCAAGGTAACACGGTAAAGAAAAAGTAGCCTATTCACTGGCATCCCTTCAACTATATCCACTTAAAAATCACGACAATTCGTCGCTCCGTTTTGCCGTGTAAGACGGACAAACAAACAGACACACACATACACTTTCACATTTATAATATTAGTATGGATTATCTTCGTCGTGTGTGATAGTCCATTGAATTGTATGGCGAGCGATAGTATCTTAGCCGTGTGCAGCGCCCCTTATCTAGTGAACTCCACTGCGGGTGACGTAACCTACGACAAACTTATTATTTGCGGTTGGTACAGTATTCGGGTCTAGGGATCGAACCGCAAAATTAAGTTTGTCTTTTATTGTATATACTTTTCCGGGATAAAAAGTACCCAGTGTGGTGCACAGACAGACAAAAAATTTTTTTAGTCACATTTTTGGATTCGGTGTCGGTCTAGTAACACCTTTTTTTTTTTTTTTTTTGGACACCCCCTGTCATTTATTTTTTTGATATTTTCAATGTACAGAATTATAGATAATTTTACATACGGTAAACCAAAATTAAAGTGAATTCATTCTAGCAACCGTACAAACGAATAAAACTCACACCTCTTCTCAAATTTTACAACCTCAACATATTTGACAAGGCGCCAATTATTTGTATCCTCAAATATGCACAGCTTCCTACTACTAATGCGTTCCATTGCAAGCAGTCTGTTAGTTTTAAAACAAAGAGAATGAGCAAATAATATAGGCGAAGTAACAGCTCGCAAATATGAATAGTACTTATTAAAATTTAATATTCAAAGTGACCCTGTTTATACATTCACAATACAAAGATGGTGAATCTTCTTAATATTTCGTATACCTACTTAAAATTACAAAGCATTTATAATTCAGACTTGAATGGAGAATAAAGCTCGATTTTGAATAAGTATCTAGTACTTTTTTCAAGATTAGCCCAAAGGGGCAATTCGGTATGTAAAGAAAAAAAATCCTACGCTGATTCCAAAACCATTTCGAGATTTAAGGTTTCTTAACTTAATTTTTCTATTTTTAGTGCTTAAAATTATAAGATGGAGTTTATTTTAACATAAACACTTAATACCACTTGACTTTCATTTGACCTCCAAATGACGTCACAAGTAAGCAGATTGAGAATACTTTCGGTGCCTCCTCTCATCATATGATAAAAAGTTAGTCATATAATGTCAACTATAGGGATGACCATAATAATATATGTAATGCAGACGTGCGAAAATTTCGGCCTTTGAATCGATTCAAATCAAACATTGAAAATCTATTCACACAAAAATCTAAATCCCGAATTCTGAATTATTGTAAATCGATCATTATAATGATAGCTTAAATAAAATGCATTCCCTATAAATTATAATATTAAGTATAAAATCATTCGAACTATTTTGTAACCACAAATGGTGTTGGAAACTTGCAAATATAACTAGGTACTGTAGCTGCTTGTTATTGGTTTGATTTTGATAGTGACATATTAATAATACCTATTATTTAATTTAATTATAATTATATTATTAGTCATTTCTGTCCCACTGCAGGGCAAAGGCCTCCCTTCCCTTCTTCCACTTATCCCTATACACCAAGTGTACCAAGTGTAAGTGTACCCTATAAACTTAGTGAGTGTATATTAAAAACCTAGAAACTATGTAAGTACCTACTTTAGTTATAACTACACACGTTTTAATGTTTACTACTGGTGTACTGTATCTAAGATGGATAAATAAATTCTATTCTATACAAAATTAATAACTGTATTAAATAAATGTTCAATCGATTATTTCGATGATTCCCACCTCTAAAACTGTCTAGTGTCATGCTTGAAGTTTCTGATGTCAAGCAAAAAACGTCAAATTTAGGATTTTTATTACTGTGTTATACGTGGCATAGATATTGAACTCTTCAGCCTACTTTTGAAGCAGAATTTAGAAAATTTATTTAAAATTAATGGCTGCTTAGAAAACCAAAATTTTGAAATTAGTTGCATAAAATAACTAAATCTATAAATTAAAAATATAAAAAAAATACCTGAAAAAAACTTTACATACCCAATTCTCGTAATTTTAAGAACGTTCACAGTCTGATCTCAATCTCAATCTGTCAATAATACCCATAATATCCCTACATTTTGACAAGTTTTTGACATTTGTTTGCCTCCGAGATGAGACTGCGACTAGATTTTGAAATTACGAGAATTGGCCTTCAGGTACCTACGTACCGGCACGTTTTCCCCGCGGCGATATTTTTTCGCGCACTGGATTTTCAACGCACTGCTTAGCGTCGAGGGCTGAAAATCTAACAGTCTGTTTGCACTGAATTTTCAACTCTCGGTGATGAACCGAGCATTAAGGGCATTTACCTCAAATAGCTTAGCATGATCCTCCGTTATGTCGAAAATACTGCAGCATTAATTTTGAAATAAATATAAGGTAAAGTTGAGGATTAATGTTAGGTCTTATGTTAGACGAAAACACGATTCCATAAAATTTTCTCGATAGAAAAAAAATCCAAAGTTACCTCCAAACCGAACAATAAACCGCTGGTATTCAAAAAATACTTCAAATTAGATCATGAAACTTTGTATATTAACCGAACTAACTATAAAGCAGGTCTTATGTTTTTTTTGTTACCATTATTTTCACCGCAAAAAGCAAATACTTAAACTATTGGCGCTGCCTGCCGCCTAGCACCGCACTCTGTCTCGCTCTTACTCAGTCCGCGAGCAGTATCGTGTGAGCGAGATAAAGAGTGAATTTTAGCTGAGGTAGTATAGGCACCTAAAAAATCCAGTGCGCGATAAAATACGGCCACGATATTTTTGCGTCCTTGAGAACGTGGGCTTAGACATAACTGACAGCCCTAAAGTTAAACGCAAGTTCACCATTATCATCTTCTCATAATTTGGTAAATTAAAGTTTTACAAAAGAATTTACTCTCAAATTCTCTTTTAACTGCCAAACAATTTTACATCTTTTGAACTTTAAGTACTTGAATTTAATATAAATACTATGGACTATAAATTAAACTGACACGATGCTTAAAGTATTTAGAGTAAACTTGAACTAAAAAGCGGCCAAGTGCGAGTCGGACTCACACATGAAGGGTTCCGTAATACCAATATTAAAACTTACATTTATTTTATTTTCACTTTATTAAGACTCCTTTAATTTTAAACTTTATTTTATTTATTTTTAGTTGATAAAGCGGCCATAGAAGTAGACACTCATTGAAAATTTCAAATGTCTACCTAATACGGTTTAAAAGATACAGCCCTGTGACAGACAAATGGACAGACGAACGGATAGCGGAACCTTAGTTTTATTTTAATTCAATTCATTTTATTCACAAAAAAATTACACTGTGCTTAACATCGTTCTTTATAATAAAAATTATCATAATACAAGAAACACATAAAAAAAAACAACATAGGTAACTCACTTCATGATCAAAATAATTAAAGTCATGATAAAAAAAAACAATCAATAGTTGTTCACAAAAACATGTAAAGATTCTCAGAATGGTTAATGCGACATCACCTATCACAGCTTTTATAAGTTACAGTAGCGCCCCGCGATTTCACCCGCACATATTTCGATCTCGTGGAAATATCGGGATAAAAAGGACCATATGTATTAATCCTGGTTATAAACTATCCGTGTGCCAAATTTAATTCAAATCCGTTTAGTAGTTTTTGCGTGAAAGAGTAACAAACATCCATCTATCCTCAGAAACTTTCGCGTTTATAATATTAGTAGGAAGTAGGAGTGATCGCAGTTAGCGCGAATCCAAACATAAACAAGAACAAAAAAACAATAACACTTTTGCTCGCGACGTTACTGAGCCAGAAATCACATTTGCCCTATCATCAATATCGATCTGCGTACTTACATATTTCTCGCCATCAATCACAATTTGAATAATTTTAAAGCATACTACTAATACACTGCTTCAAATGTTCGAAATATTTTCGGCTCAACAGCGTAAATAAAGCAAAGAATGTTCTTCAACTGTCAAAATTAAAGCCATTGCTACTTTTAGTGTGTTACGCAATTACCCTGCTGATTTGCAACTCCGAAATTGTATTTCGTGAACTTGCTTCGCTTTATTTTCTCTGAAAGAAAGAATTTCAATTCCATTCGTCTTTTTGCTCTCGCCGTAAACCATTACTGTCAACATATTTTTGCCACACTTGGGTTCAAAAAACAGGGTACCATTTGGGACATGTTTACCTTAACAAATATAGGCTTATGTTTATGTGTCATCATTCTCATTTTACGGGGAGATGTATGTTTTATTTTCCTTGTAAAAAATAAGAGCAGGTTTAGAAACATACATTACTTTTACATCTTTTTTTTTCAATTTGACACGTAGTACATTCTCGACGAAATCTCATGATTAATAGATACCTTTTTTCTTGAAACAAAGCTTGTTCTTTCTTTTAATAAAGTTTTATTAATGGGAGTATTGACTATGTTCAAAGGCTGCTTCTCAGATCTTTTTCTTTGTCAACTTTACTCGTATATTTAGCTTCAAACAGTCCGTACGCACCTCCAATCACTAGGGATCCTTCTGTAAAGGTAGAAAAGACACGCTCTTGAAGCAGCGTTCGAAAGCGAAATAACTCTAATTGGAGTGATCCCATCTCAGAATATTTCCCGAGAGACCTGAATTTGTATTCCATTCGTCTATTTGTTCTGGCCGTAATTCATTAGTGTCAGTCAGACTGTTGACCGTCTCGAAGGACCAGAATAGTGGCTAAGACGTGAGCTTCCGGAAATATGTATTAGATGGTGAAGACAAATTGCACTTTTTTGGACGCCATCTATCCTACTTTATTAGGCCGTAAGGATAATTTGACAACGTTTTTTGCTAATGTAACTGATAGCCCCAATAAAGATGATTTAGTAGCTTATGTGGGAATGTTTTTGTTTCTTACAAATGTTGCGGAATGAAATAGTAGATTGTACAACTGGTGCATAAAAGAAGTGGTATAAATTAAAGCAAATTAAATAAAATAACGACTTTAATCTGCGAAATTTTATTGTGCGTGTGGCTTTGGGCCTGATTATCTTAATCTTAGAAAGAAAAATTACTTTGTGCACTAGAGCATAAAAATCAACTTTATGTCACTTACGCACAACATAAAGACGAACTTTTAGAGTATGAGAAGTGAAAACTATATTTTTGTAACTTATTAATATGTACGTTCAGATGTTTTTTTTTTTTATTATCTTGTTTATTGCCTACGGGTAACGGCCGTGCCATGAAAGTGCCAAAAACAAAGTCAAAGTCACGTTTAAAATATTATAATCCAGGAGTTGGCGTCATCAGGTAATTTACCCAGAATATTAACAGGGAAATATCTCTGTGGGTATTTTGACAATCTTCGTCTCACGGATTGGCTCAGTTCCAAGTTCTAACACGTGTTTGGTGCACGTTTAAGTGCGTAGTGCAACATTGTTCTAGGTTTATAGAACTTTTAAGTGCATAAGGTGACAGGTCGTTTACTTCTATATTGGTCCTTGGCCGCCAGAACTGTGTGAACTATTCAAACCGCCTTGGATGGGTTTCATAGAATTTTGATTAACTTTTGAAATGTCTAGCAATTATAATGTAGACAAAATAACTATGTAGTTAGATTAAAGTAAATTCAAATTCTGAACTTGTAATTAAGAACACTTTTCAAATAAATAAAAAAAATGCTACTAGTTACTACTTCTTAATTATAAGTTTAATTACTTTTAGAGTGGTTGGCATGGCATGGGTCGATCTAAGGTTATGCTACGCTTACCGCAGTAGGTTCGTGGATAGGTGTCCATCTATTACCCCTCCGTGCCTCGAAAAGCACGTTAAGCCGTTGGTGTCGGCTGTCATTCTTGGATCTTAGAAAGTTGTTACAGTAAGTCAGATACCCGAAAGTCTGACAACCAGTTTTACCAAGCGCTATTGTGTTACCTAGTAACTGGGTTTTGGAGATCAGATAGGCAGTCGCTCCATGTAAAATACTGGTATTCAACTGCATCAGATCAGACTGGAAGCCGACCCCAACATAGTTGGGAAAAGGCTTGGCAGATTTATTACCTAGAAACACTTCTAAGAATATACATAATTAATTTTTAAATACGACACTAAAACCAATTAGTTTCAACGATGAAAGGTTATGTTTCAATGATTAATTTCAATGTCACGAACTACACAATAATAATATTAAAATATGAATTACTCGTAACCACGGAAATGGAAATGCAAATCGATACAAAAGACGTTACTGAAGGATATATAATTTAATCATGGAAAGCTGAAGGCCAATTTCTATAGTTACAAACTTCTAGTCGCAATCTCATCTCAGCGATCATCAAAGTCGAAAACTTGTCAAAAATGTAGGAATTTTAGAAGTATTTTCGATAGATTGAGACTGAGATCAGACTGTGAGATCAACTTCTTAAAACTACAAGAGTTGCCTCTTTATACCACTGCACGTTCTGCACATCGGGAGTTGCTATTGATAGTTATAATATTTGGGTCCCTCATGAGTTAAAATCATAGTTAAAATTTGATACTCAAAGTCAAAGTCAAATCATTTATTTGACATACAAAAGTGCCGTTTTTGATAATAGTAAAAGGCTCTTTTGAATGACAAAACTTACAAGAAAATAGAATTCATTCTTTGTGCTCCTTCTCTTGTATGTACCTAGTAGGTACCTAGAATGAATTCTAATACGAAACTTCGTATGTAGAAGAATGGGCAAAAACGTCCACAGATACTCTTTTATTATGTTTTGTATACAATACACAAACACACCCTCCCTCTCACAAACACACACACACATAAATAATAATGCACAAACGCACATATATGTACATACACACCCTCACACATGTTACACATACGAGAACTCTGGCACCTAAAGTAAGATTTAACTTGTGTTAGTAGGGTGCCATCGTCCTGTTGCAGAAGGATTGTATGTTCCCGCGACGCCCGGCGCAGGTGTGAGATACACACACGTCACATGCATGTTTTACACATGTATTTATAAGCGAAGACCTAAAAGACATAGAAACCTTCAAATTCATTACCACGAAATGTTAACAGCTGTTTCCTTGTCCTAGGTGTTTGACCCTCAAGGCCGGTTCCTGAGAGCGTTCGGCAGCCAGGGCACTGGTGACGGCAAGTTTAACTACCCGTGGGGCATCACCACAGACGCGCTCGGATTTATATACGTTTGTGACAAGGAAAACCATAGAGTACAGGTATGTGTTTTTTTTTTTAATTTAGACTTGTAGTAAAAAAGGTACAAAAGTACCCGAAACTTTTTCAGTTGTACAATTTTAGATTCAGCCATTTTTAGGAAATTGTTTGCCACACGGACTTACTAATGTAATGTGTTGGTTGCAACACCTACCTGATTTGTTAACTAAGACAACTCAAGTGTACATAAAGATTACTATTATTTAATGTTAAGATAAAATGAAATGTTAAATAGTTAGTTACACAGTATCCAATTAAATATGTATTCTTTTAGAAAAATGAAAATGAATATAATTAATAAAAAACTAACAAATAAGTTAAAGCTTTTTTATACAACTGTCGAAGAACGACAGTTGCGATTTGAATATACGGACAGTTGGCAGTCAGTTTGCTTAACATTTTTTTTTTAAATAAACTATTTTTTAGAGTTGTTACAAATAGGCACATTAGGCAACATTTATTACAAATAGGCACGATAAAATTAAATTTCAATTGAAAATACAATAAAAAACGATTAAAAATACAATCTAAAATGCAATTAAAAAATTATAAATCCATCAAAAACTATTTCGGTATTTAATTAGACAAAATGTAACTATTTACACCAGATACTAAATTAAATAAATAACTAACTTACTATACAAATAAATACAAATCAAATGACACTTAGGCATCGAAGTACTCGTCCACATCGCTGTCTTCCGGAAAAGTGCCAAGAAGACTGGCAGCATTGCCACGTTGAATGGCAATGCTAATTCTTTGGCCAAAGAACGACTCAGCCCTCTGGGTAACAATTAATTTCCCTGACCTTACAAAAGGACTATTTAGTTGAAAACGTATTTCAGTTCTACAGTTTTAGTTTTAATATTTTTTTGTAAATGGTATTGTCTGAGACAAAATAAGATTACAAAAGTTATTAATTATTCTTTATTAATCTTGCAAATTATTATTTCTTCGTAACGAATAGTAGAAAACTGTCCGAAATAAAATAGAAAAAAATTATATTCAAAACACTAAAAATAGAAAATGCCTGAGGCATTAAGTCGGCCATTGTACTGTATTTTTTTTACTTGTGCTTTGTTTATTTTAATAAAAAATATCAGCGGCTTTTCGGGCTGACTGTACCTACCCACAGATAAATAACAATAATTAGTTTTAAGTTTATTTTAGTTTTGCCTTTGTAAATGGTTTTACAATTATGCACATTCCATTTAATTAACTTACTCAAAGAATTTAGCACGAATGGTTACTATAATTATTTAAATATTGTTCAATTACTGCGCGGAGCTATAATTTCTTAGTCTGTGGTAAAGTTTCTCCAATTAGTCGTAGCTAGCTTATAAATAAGACCAGTACCTTTCAAGAGATAATTGAAATTTCAAAATTTAATTCAGGCTATAGAACATTTAGATATTACCTTACTCACCCTTATCTGTCTTTTCTATTCATTTAAACTTATAAAATAAACAGTGTTATACTCAAGCACAGTCAGCAAAAGTAATTGTTAAGCTAATTGGCACCCTAAATCAATTTTCCATACTGCAGCCATTTCTTCTTAACTGAAACCATGTATTTCAAATAAACCAATTACAGGCACTTTTGAATTGTCAAGGGGTTAGTCAGTCAGAAGGCTGAAGCTAGTTGCCCATTCCAAAGCGCAGTAAGTACCTGTGGAAAAGAATGGGCAAGAATTGCCACGGACACACTTTAAATATCTAAATTATAGTTACAAAAAATTGGTTACATCATTCATGTTGAAATTATGCACGTGAGAACGTTAAAAGCGTCCGAAATAAAAAGATAAAAAAGAAACCAATTCAAATATTAAATTAAATTAAAATAAGCCGTGGTAGCTAAGAGATGATCATTCGCTACTGACGGCGACCGTTCACGAACATTTCATATTACTTAGAATTACAGATTGTAATAATTTGAATAAACGAACAATTTATTTATTATTTAATACTTCAAGCACATACATGTACAGAGGCGGACTTAATGCCATAGGCATTTTCTACCAGTCAACCTTTGGGTGATGCAGAGACAAACAGTAGTAGGTGCGATCATTTGAGGATTAAATATTTTAAATATAAAGATACGCAGAAACCTATTTAAACCATACATATAATATATACCTGATTACATATAAATATAAGCACAAATAAATATAAGTACACAAATAAATGAATATACTAAAAAGAAATAAGACAAACAATGAGAGCAATGAAAATAAGTTGGCAGTCAAACTCAATTTACTTAACAATTAATTTCCATGACTTTACAGTATAAGTATTGACACAGTGGAAACTTTATAGGCCGATTATGTAAGCATGAGGCAAGAACAGTGGTGGCTCAACATTATAGGCCGATTATGATTATGATGTGAAAACGTTAACCATTGCTAAATCACACCCAGTTGTCATCAGATTGTTGTGTGTCAAATCTTTGATGAGTCATTTTCAATTTGCGAAAAAGTCCGAAGCTTTGTCAATGTTTCCATAGCCCCAACAATTAAACTCATTCTATCTCTCTCCTACTCTAGGTGTTCCAATCCGATGGCACGTTCGTTGGCAAGTTCGGATCCTTCGGGTCCAAGCTTGGCCAGTTAGAACACCCCCACTACATCGCCGTCTCCAGCACCAACAGGGTCCTGGTATCAGACTCCAACAACCACAGAATACAGGTCTTCGATGTCAATGGAAGGGTCCTCTCGTCGTTCGGCGAAGAAGGGTCTGAAGATGGACAGTTTAAGTTCCCGAGGTAAGAGAAAATTTCTTTATTAAATTATTATTAATAAATTACATAGTACAAAACCAAGGCGCTCCCGCTGTCTGTAAGCTTAGATCTTTTAAACTCCGCAACGGATTTTAATGAAATTTTAGCAATTGATAGAGTGATTCAAGAGGACGGTTTATATGTATTGTATAATACATGCATATTATAGTAGAGAAAAGCCGAGAAATTCAAAGATTTGTAATATGATGTAGTAACAAATAGATTTTTATGCGCTTACATTGTAAACGCTGGCTAAACGTTACGAGATAGGTCAAATTAATGAACTACGCAATAGTATTTATCTTAAAAAGATCGATAAAGAAGTCCGCAAAAATATATCTTTATCTCCTAAGGATAACCCAGAGTAACCATTTTTATCTTTCACATATTACAAAAAAACATATGGGTTATTTACCAAGCTATTTTAAACAATACAGTATTATTCCTTATCCAATTAAATAATTTAGATACGTTGCACATTTCATGTAGATAAAAATTTCCCTTTACAGCATATCATTAAAATAAATATCTTAGAAGATATCAGAGATTTAAAAAGCAGGGGCAGAGCGGCTGGCTGGGCGGTACCATAAGTTTGACGGGTGTCAGCTAGTAATAAATAATTTAATTATATTAGGCCACACACCGAGAAGAGTGGAAGGGTGTGGGAGAGACCTTTACCCAACAGTGGGATAATACAGCGAAGTAATTTCGTAACACTAACATTAGGATTGGCTTTCATTTTGACTGTTCAACAATATTCATTGCGTTATTTAAGTTGTTGAGCAGACAAATTTTTCGAACATATGAAGCAATAGATTAGCAAAATCATTCAGATTCTGATGGAAATGCATGTACCTAAGGTTTTTTTTGCGCAAACGTTCTTCCCAAAAAACGTGATTATAGCTGAAGAGCTGAAAAATAAAATGCAAGAACCTTATTAATCGCAGTCCACTTCTTTATTTCCTACTTCCTGAGTCAAACTCCAGCAAAATGAGGTCATTTACTTAGCTAAATACTTCCAAAATTTGCTCATAAACTTAATATCCTTTACATCTTTTGAAACTGAAGCCGAATTGATCTTACTCGTAACGTACTGTGCTGCCAATGACCCTATAAACTGCGGTCGGTTGGTCTTCTAATTTAGATTTACGGGCCCTCAAATCCTGAACTTGTACCAAATATTTACGTTAAAAGCTATTCTAAGTCCATAAGAGCTGAATAGCTAGACTATCAGCTAGCGGATAGTTTAGAAGCTATTGTGAAGATATCGATGGTAACGTTATCGGTTTATAGTTTGAAGGCAACTATAAATTTCCTCTAAGAACGTACACTAATTTAGTTAGAGCTAGGTTTAAGATTATGGTTTAAGTCCTGATTTATGCTGGGCAAGATCGAATCTGTAACATGAAGATTTAGAACTGAATACTCTTTACTATGTACACCATATAAATTACACAATGTTCTTAACGCTAAAAGCGATTTTTTAGGACAGGATTTTCTATCTTTCTTTTAACTTAGGATGGATTGAAAGGGGGAAAATGAGATAATACTGTAGGTAGTCTGTGGTGCAACAAACATTATAAAGTTTAATATTTAAAAATGGTACCTACGTCCTTTCTCGACCTAATTCTTAACTTCAAAAGTATAAACAACATGCATGCATGCAAAAATAACATTTTGTGTCACTAATTCGCTCAGCAAAATATGTTTTCACTGTCGCAGACAAGACCTCATCTGGAATCTCGGTCACAATCAAAAATACATGAACTAACCTGATAGTCTCAGCCTTGTCTAACAAAATACGCTTTCAAATCACTGTCCAACGATAAAAGTGAGTGCCAACCTTCGTTACAGTGGTGCCAATATTTTCAACTTGAGTCCAGACGTACCTTGACCGAATTTCGTTCGCAATAATAAAATATGACCGGAATACGTTGCCGAGCAATGTTTTACAGCTTCTCGTTTCAAGAACAAAATGACTTACATTATTGCTATTTTTATGTTCAACCCAGCAAGTTGTAAGTTCACATTTTATTGTAGTAGAACTTGTATGTGATAACCTTTTTAATTCTGTGAGCGTACTACGAAAATGTGTGTGACATTTACTAGCTTTTGAAATATGGCGTTTTTAGTTTCGTGGTTTTCGTTGAATTTTGTACCGTGGCGTAAAAACCGCATATGATCTGCCTGTGATCTAAAATACTGATCATTCTTTTAAGAGAATCATCATCATCATCTGCCTATCCTTTTCCAAACTATGTTGGGGTCAGCTTACAGTCTAAGTGGACGCAGTTTTTTACATGTATGACCAATATTTTACATGGAGCGACTTCCTATCTGACCTCCACAACCCAGTTACGATACCCCTTGATAAGACTGCTTGTCAGACTTTCGGGCTTCTGACTACCCGTAACGACTATCAAAGATCTACGAATGATAGCCGGGACCAACGGCTTAACGTGCTTTCCAAGGCAAGGAGTGGTCTTGATTTGTAAAGATGGTCACCCATCCACAGTACAACCACAGCAAGCGTAGCTTTACCTGATCGATGGACCTGTGCGGCTGTTATTATTTAGCCACGGATCCCTTCCACATCAAAACTTCTCTAGTCTCGAAAGAAAAAGCAAGACTCATTGCCTCTCGCTTTGACGCTCTATCATTCCTTATTCACTAACTCCCTCTTTATTTCTCTTCAGGGGCGTAGCTGTAGACGACCAAGGCTACATCGTGGTTGCAGATTCTGGCAACAACCGTATCCAGATCTTCCACCCTGATGGGAACTTCCTCAGAGCCTTTGGATCTTGGGGATCTGGCGACGGAGAGTTCAAGGGTCTTGAAGGCATCGCTGTCATGTCTGGAGGCAATATTATTGTCTGCGATCGGGAGAACCATAGAGTACAAGTGTTTTAAGGTGAGAATGATCAAGTATTTTGTTAACATAATGAAATTATACAAATAGCACAAAGGAAATTTCCTTAAAAAAAAAAAACAAAAAAAAAAAAACTTTGACTTTAGAATGTAGTTGTTTTTACCCAAAAGGTGCAGCGGGACCCTATTACTAAGGTTCCGCGGTCCGTCCGTCTGTCCATTTGTCTGTCACAGGGCTGTATCTTTTGAACCGTAATAAGTAGACACTTGAGACACAGAGTGTGCCCTACTATAGACACCATAATAACAAATGATATAAAAATAAAATAAAGTCAAAATTAAAGAGGGTTCCCATACAAGAAACGTTTCTTGCACGATACTAATAATAGCAAAAATTTTAAAAAAGTAGTGTACGGCGGCGGTATGAGACACTTCGTGTCCGACTCGTACTAGAATGCTTATGAATTTATTTTTCACTAGCTGCGCCCCGCGGCTTCACCCGCGTAAGTTTCGATCCCCTAGGAATATCGGGATAAAAAGTATCCTATGTGTTAATCCTGGTTATAAACTATATGTGTGCGAAACCTCATCCAAATCCGTTCAGTAGTTTTTGCGTGAAAGAGTAACAAACATCCATCCATCCTCACAAACTTTCGTATTTAAAATACTAGCTTCTGCCCGCGACTTCGTACGCGGATCCTGTTGCTTATGCCAGCGACAACGGGGTCGTCAAAATCAAAGATCTGGAACGTCTGATGTCGAATTCTAAGAGCCCGGGGACCGGAAAACAACGGGATGCGCAAGACGATTCGAGACGTTCCAGATCTTTCATTTTTGTAAATCAACAGAAAATTCCCATCAGACTAAACAACTTTTGCTAAGACATCATTCCTATATATGTTGTAGTGTCGCTGGGCTTTGGAGTTCCACAACAGGTGTTCCAGATCTTCAAATTTATTCTCACAGCAGAAAATGCTCTTCACGTGGAATAATTTTTGCTATGGCACCATTTTTATATATATTTTTATAGATTCTAAGGCTGATTTAAAACTGTGTACGTAGGGATTTACTTCATGCAACATATTTTGAAGCAGTGAAATCAGACTATTTGTTCAATTGCGGAAAGTTTTGGTTTCTAATATTTGCCTGATCTTGATAATTAGATACGAAATATATTTGGAGAAACTTGGGGTCATTTTCAGACAATAATGAACCAATAAGGTGGTAAACTTGTGCCTTGCACTTTGAATGTTGGCGTAAATGGGCCTTCTGAAATCTGTTTCGCACTAAAAGATGTAATTTGAAAGGCATTATTGTACGAACGGATGTTGTCCAAGAAATGTTTTGACTGTAGATGGTCACCAATTAGCAGTGATTTTAATATTTCTGGAGGATTTTGTAATATTTCAATATGTACTTTTCCACCTGAGTAACACATACCGTTTGTTTCTTTTTGCCGTTTAACAGCTTCACAAAAAGTACAATTTTGAACCATACCTCCGATGGCGGAATATCTGGCGTAGTCAATCATAGGAGTATACGTAAATGCACTCCGTTCCTTTTCAACCCAAGGAAGGTCGCCACGCCCTACGGCTATATCTTGAGACACATCCGATTCTTCAGATGATATCGACATTCTGTTCAGAGAATGTCGAAGTCGATCAGAGTTCAAACGTTCGTTGCGCTCTTCTTCTGTCTCTTCATGCCGTACTCCAGCAATTCTTTCTCTCTCACTTTCTAACTGATTATGAATATTTTGTTGTGTGCGTGTTCGGGAAAATGTATGATAATCACCAGTTAGTCGCGCATCACGTTCATCACTCGTTTCAAAAGACCTGTTAGTATATGTGCGAATACGCTGAGAACTCAAGCGTGATTCTGTATCGGTAAACGTTTCCGATTCCCGAGACAACGCATGTCGCTCACGATCAGCGGACAGTTGCGCATCACGTTCCGCACTTGTCTATAGAAACCTCGAAGCAGATGCGTATATACGCTAAGAATTCAAGCACAATTCTCTATCCGTGAACGTCTCCGACTCGCGAGACAATGCGTGACGTTCACGATCAGCGGTCAGTCGCGCATCACGCAAGTGGGGAACGTCCCCACTTGTCTCTCGAGACCTAGAAGTCGATGCGTAGATACGCTGAGAACACAGGCGTGCTTCTCGATCCGAAGAGGTTTCCACGGAGCGAGCCTGATGTTCTCGAACAGCATCAGTCCTAAACTGTTACTACCTTCACCGCTTGGAGGTACTCCCAGCTTATGTTATTTTATAATTATACAGTGAAATTAGTGATAGCTTTGATTTCCACATCAGATGTTTCTGATCTTCGATTTTTATAAGTCAACAGGAAATGCCCATCAGATCGAACAACTTTTGCTAAGACGTCATTCCTATATGTGTTTTGGTGTAACTGGGCTCTTGGAGTTCCACAACAGGTGTTCCAGAGCTTCGATTTTTATAAGTCAACAGAGAGTGCTCATCAGATTGAACAACTTTTGCTAAAACGTCATTCCTATATGTGTTATGGTGTAGCTGGGCTCTTAGAGTTCCACATCAGGAGTTCCAGATCTTCGATTTTTATAAGTCAACAGAGAGTGCTCATCAGATTGAACAACTTTTGCTAAAATGTCATTCCTATATGTGTTATGGTGTAGCTGGGCTCTTGGAGTTCCACAACAGGTGCTCCAGATCTTCGATTTTTATAAGTCAACAGAGAGTGCTTATCAGATTGAACAACTTTTGCTAAAACGTCATTCCTATATGTGTTATGGTGAAGCTGGGCTCTTGGAGTTCCACAACAGGTGCTCCAGATCTTCGATTTTTATAATTCAACAGAGAGTGCTCATTAGATTGAACAACTTTTGCTAAATCGTCATTACTATATATGTTATAGTGTAGCTGGGCTCTTGGAGTTCCACATCAGGTGTTCCAGATCTTCAAATTTATTCTCTCAGCAGAAAATGCTCATTACGTGGAACAACTTTTGCTATGGTACCATTTTTGTATCTCTTATACTTTAGCTGGTCTGTTGCGGTTCTGCATCAGGTGTTCCATTTTCCAAAATAAATTATAGCCTATATGTTGCCCAGACTTAATATCTATACAACAAAAAAAAAAATCATTCAAATCCGTCCAGTAGTTCCGAAGATTAGCGTGTACAAACAAACAGACAAACAGACAAACAGACACGATTTTTTTTTTGGATTCGTGCTCTATTACTGTTTCTAAACCTCCCTCAAGTATTTTTTTTTTAATATATTCAATGTACAGACACAGTTTTTTTACTGTTTTATTATATGTATAGATTACCTAATTCTTCAGTAAAGTGATTTGAAGTGGATATTCAAAGTAATACCTGATTTCTTCTTCAAAGAATTACTCAAAAACCTAGTTTTCAATTACTTAATGATTCTAATACAATGTCATTTTTCTATTTTCAGATAAACAGCATTATCAACGAAAGTTATCAATACGATGATCGTTTTCTGTTTTGAAAATAATCTTTTTTATACCAAATCATTATGTTTTCTTTGCAAAATGTAAATCATATTTTTTATTTAAAAATAAACAAGCTTTCTTCTTCCAAATTGCCAGTTTCAATTCTTTGGAATTTCAAACAACAATGCTATCCAGAACATTTTTAAACCGACTGACGCAAATAAATTCTATAAAACTTAATTGTCTACATTCTTAAAGAGAAATAAGGAATCTGCTAAATTTAAACATAGACTTTGTTTTATCACGTTGAAATATTGAAAAATAATCTAACAAAAGGAACGACTGGATTGATTGAATCTCTTTTCTTTCTATTAGATCCAAATCTTAAATATCTTCGGGTCAGTCGATCAGTTTCCCAATTGTTATCACTAAAAGACAGATGGCAATCGATGGACCCAGTGATTTCCCTCAGGCCTATCTCTTGCCTACGATTGGTCGAGAGGTCTCAGAATATTGTAGAAATCGACAGTAGCCATCTTTTGTGTTCGAATTTTAAATTCTAAGACGACAGTAAGGAAAATTGTTCGTAACGGTCATACTTTTTTAAGCGACTTCAAAAAGAAGCAGGTTCTCAATTCGACCGTATTATTTCTCCGGCAATTGTGGATCGATTTAGAAAATTCTTTGTTTTATCATTAAAGATTACCTACACTTGGTTGCATTTTTAGAATGCTCCGGTTTCACCACAATTTCTGATATTGCAAAAAAACCTTTATCAACTATAAAATATTATGATTTATTTAAGCAAATATTTCTTTTGAACGAAATAAATACTGCGAAAGCAAGATTCCGATCCGCAGAAATTTACTCAAAGTAATTGAGTAACAAAGCATGGTTATTCTCAGTTTTATGCTCTCAATCCAGTTCGATGAGTCTGGAATGATACTAGAAAATTCATGAAGTTTTTACTGAAAAAAAATGTTTTGTTTTTTTTATGCGGTAGTTGGAAGGAGTGGAGTGACAGCGTAAGCTAGTAAAAAAAAGTTTTTACTGAACAAAAAACCTATATTGCACATTAATCTTCAAAATAAAGCTCAAAAGTGTAAACCCATACAAAAAATTAAAAAGCATTTAAACATAAATTTATAACTTATTTTTTTTTTAATAAAATATTTTAAGCATTTATGATATTGACTCGAATCGTAATGTTTTAATAAAATAAGCTTATCAAAGTTTAAATAAATATTTTATTCAAATAAACATATATAAAATGTAAATATAATTTACTCGATATGAACTGAACGGTAGGTAATATAAAATAAACCAAAAAAATGTTGCCATACTCATTAAACGTAGCTTTTAGTAAATTGTTTGCTTATATTATGTGACTAGTCGAATTCAAATAAATGTATTGTAATTGTCTTATTAGTTTTATGCTATAATAGCCTTTATGTGACTAAGAGTCATATTTGACAATATATAATATTTATAAACAATAATAAATTATTTAAAATTCAATTTCAATAACCACAGAACTCTCGTTACGAGTAAGCTTATAAAATGATTTATACAATTTATAATATAATTTTAAATAACTTATAATATTGTAGAAAATATCCTTATAATAAAATTATATATTATATACTATCTGAAATTGTGAATAGTAACTACGTACATCATTTTTCTTACGAAATGTAATGCTTGCGAAATAAGGTATCCCAAATAATAAAAGCGTGCCAAAAAAATAAGTGTTTTATAGGAAAGGGACATTGTGATAGCAGGCGCGATTAAGTGTTTATTTATTTCTTAAAAGTTTAAAGTTACCTATTTCATAGTGCAGTCATTTTTTTTCTCTTTTACAATAAAAATACATTACTTTGCGAAAAAATGTGAAGGCGGTTCAGACAGCGCGTATTATTAATACAAGTTAAGTTTGAATTACACTTACTTATACAGGAAATTAAAATAAATTTAACACAAAATAAATCGTTATCTTTTTCAGTAGTAATACTTAAGGTACCTAATCATAAGTAAATATAAGTACACCACTTCAATTCATATTTCGTGATCATTATTTTCATTTGTTTGTCAAATAAATCCATGTCACTTTCATCTGATAGCTAATTATCTACTAAAGTAAATCGCCCCCGCTTTCAATATGTCCCCATCCTTATTATTCCGTACCAATACTAGGAAATAAAATGTTATTATTTAAACGAGATATGCTTTCTATGTTTGTTATAACTTTCTGTCAATGAGAATACTCTAGCTAGATTCTTTGGGAGTTTTGATCCACAAAAATTTGTCATGAAAAGTTTTGTCATAATCTGCCGATCGATTCTGTAAAAATCTCACCGTGAAAAGTTAGGTGAAGTGAGCTTAGAGTGAGCTGTCAAGAGTATCAATCCCTAGCATCAGGATGACACTGACAGCTGACTCCACGCTCACTTCACCTAAGTTTTCACGGTGAGATGGTTACAGAATCACACTGCTGTTCCTTGCTTTAGTTTTATATGAACACGATGATATTTATATTTTTTTTTTATTTCTGTACTTGATTTTTTTTTATATTTGGGCGAAACATTGTAGTGTGGCAATCAAGCAGCTGCAGTGCTGAAAAGGACTTAAAATGTATGGCTTGCGCTGTAAAATTGTATGGAATGATTGTCTACCGGTTGTCCTGAATATTTTTCTTCTTAATTATTAAAGTAGTCACGAAAAAATATAAGAAGAAAACGCGTTCATATAAAATTAAGTCCACTTTTAAAACTGGTGCGGAATAATCCAATAAACCGATTAAATCATATTTATTTATCATAAAAAGTATACTCGTATGTAGTTAAAATGGAATTGTAATTAACAATTGCACAGCTTTGCTTATGTTTTAATAAAATATGAAATAAATAATTACGTGTACACACGACATGTTCTTGATAGTTTTAAGAACAACTTAATGTTGACAATGAGGACATTTTGTATGGTTTTGAAGTTTAAATAAACATGATTTGTTACTGAAAATATTGCTGTTTTATTTTTGTCTTCTACCATTAATTTTAACATCTGAAGGCCAATTTCCGTAATTAAAAACGTTCAAAATCTAGTCGCAATCTCATTTCAGCGACAAGCAATGTCAAAAACTTGTCAAAAATTTAGGGAAATTAGAGGAATTTTTGATAGATTGGGACCGAGATCAGACAGTGAACGTTTCTAAAATTATGAAAATTGCCCCTCAGGAATGATTTTTTAAGGAAAAGAACCGGAATAACCGACATAGCTTGCAGAGTAAGCAAGCTGAAGTGGCGGTGGGCTGGTCATGTTTATCGAAGGATCGATAGCCGGTGGAGCAGACGCGTCCTGGAGTGGAGACCGCATATCGGCAAGCGTGGTGTGGGTCGCCCCAGCTAGAGGAACCGAATACCTTAAGGTGGCTGGCACTGAATGCGGAAGGCAGAGAACAGAGTGTTGTAGCGTAGCCTGGAAAGTTGGAAATTCTATAACACTGTTTTCTCCCTTCTTTTGAGTCTTAATGCAACTTTAGGATATTTTGTTATTGACTACATCAAATCTTCTTCTAAGCTAAAAAATGGCTCATGTAGATACTTTGATATGAAAAGATTAGCCATTAATTAAGATTGATAGCGAGGGTCACTCTCCTGAGGTTGCAACGACGTACAGTCACGAGCACTAATATGTCAACACTTGGCAACTTTCAATTGCGATTTTTTCGTGAAATAACAAATGCAACGTTGAAATATGACACTTTACATAAACCCATGGGTTTGAAAATACTATGTTCGTAATAATATAAAATTTAGTTAAAAAATAAAGGAGAAAATCGCCTTTGAATAAAACCAAATGTATACATACTTTTGCTCGTGACTGTACTTAGGTAGGAACTATAGATAGCATACATCTTAAAGGCTTTCATGAATTCAATAGTCAAATAAAGTATAAGTAAATAAACGGTGGTAAACGCCACAGTTCCGAAGGAGAACTAAGGTAACCGACATAGCCCGAAGAATTGCCAGTGGCAGTGGCACATTGCTTGCAGAACAGATGGCCAATGGGGCCGAAATGTTCTGGAGTGGCAACCGCGTACCGAAAGACGTAGCATTGGAAGGACTCCCATAAAGTGGACCGATGATCTGGTGAAGGCCGCAGGAATCCGCTGGATGCGAGAAGCACAGATCTGGCCGAAGTGGAGGTGCTTGAATGAATTAGTGATCAAACACTAATGTCTAAACATAACTAAAATATCATTCAATAAATTACTCTAAACATACAACATTATTTTTAGTATAAGCGAAACCTGAATATAGTTTGAACTGAATCGATTCCAATAGTTTTTACACCCTGTTATATTTTATCCCAAAACTATTTAAAAAAGGTTACAAGTTAGACACCGAGCGAAACTACGTCGGTAATCAGCAGAGGTCGGAGTAGGTAGATTGATTTTATATACTTGTGTCAAGATATTATAATATGGACGTGCCATTTTATTCATAATGTGCGGGAAGTACCGGAAAAAGTTCCGGGATTGGAATTATGGAATAAAATAAAAAACATACAGATAGGCTAACAAAATCGTTTATTATATGAATGATTGATTGAATTCAATGAACAATTATTTTTAATCACACAAAAACACCAATCATACAGGATACTTGCTTCTGATTGGTCGTTGCGTGCGGTCAATGCGTTGTGAACATAGATGAACATGAGATAAAGAAACAAAAGGCCCTGTCTAAGTTTTGTCTCATACTGTTAAGCGTCATTTCTAATTCCACAGTAAGGGACAAAATACGGTGTAACTACTCCAAGGTATTTTTGTATAAAATAAAACACTGATTTCTTTCACCATTAGCTAACACTGGCAGCGTAGATTGATATTATTAATACGTTTTTTAAATTCGTGCTAATTTCAAAATTCCGGAAGAAATATCACAATAAATATGAAGTTCCGGTATTTTGGAGGCATATCCATTTATGATCGTCTACGTTTGACGTTAACGATTTTAAATCAATCTACCTACTCCGACCTCTGGTAATCAGTAATCGAGCGCAAGACGACGCTGCATGCGCGGGTGGCACGGTGAGTATGTTTTTATACGGACAGCTAACTAACATAACAAGCTTATAACTTTGTGATTTTTCATGACACAGTTTTTAAATTTTGTACACAAATTCTTTACATAAAAATACTAGACGTGTTTCAGGTTTCGCATATACGGAAACTAATCTTTTATTATACGTTCTCATAAATATTTTCGTAAATACCTTAATAACAACTCAATAACTCTGTACAACTCTATTTCTCTCGTCGCATCCAGAAAATTACAGAATTAAAATATAATCATAAGTAGGATATACCTAATTTAATTAAGTAACACTAAAGTCCTTGAAGCTTAAAAGATTAATTAAACTAAGCCTAAGAACGAGTGTTGTGGAGATTTTCCAAGTTTTAATTATGAAATCCGAACCTCTTTATATGACAAGCAAGTCAAATACAAAAATACTGAGGGACTCTTTTTAAATAAATTCAGTTTGACGGTTTTGTTTTTAATTTAGGTGAATTTCACGGATTAGAACTTTGTTGAAATAATTAGGTATCTAAGTAATTACAGTGCTGTTTCAATGTTTATCAAAGTATTTAGTGATTTTTCACCAAGAAATAATAAAATATCAGCGAAATAGCTTTCATCAACTATTATGTTTCTCAATCTGCCGCAGGTACTGGGTTGTCAGACTTTTGGATTTCTGACTACCCGTAACAACTCTTTAAGGTCTACGAATGACAGCCGGGACCAACGGCTTAACGTGCTTTCCGAGGCACGGAGGAGTCTCGATATATACTAGATAGTCCATGTACCGACCGCGGCAAGTGCAACAAGATCGACCCGTGAGGCTCTTATCTCCACAGGAGACGCCCTGGGCGTCGGGAATCGACTGCCGATTCCCGGCCACCGTAGACGCGGGCTTGCGGACGGCGAGCAATGGGCAGCTCGCCGTCCGGTAAGGACCAGGCCCGGGTCGACGGCGCGTTGTGTTCCACGCGCGCCTCAAAGAGATGTCAGCACTAACTGACGGAGTCCGCTAGGGCCGATGCCTGCCAGGGTCGCGTTGTTCGAGAGAGATACCGTGGCCCCTGGCACAGGCAACTGAAGGAACACGGATGGGTTTTAGTCAGTAAAAGTCTGACACGCCCTCCTGCTCCGCCCAGAGCGGGAGAAGTTATCTGATAATTTCCCACCCAAAAAAAATGCTGTTATTATCTAGTGTACTACTGTTTTTGTCATCATGTCAGTATTTCTACTAATTTTAGTTAAATAGGTTGCACCTAATCACCGTTCGCAATTTATTTGCCAAAACATGTAAACAAATATGAATATTTGGAAAACTAACTTTAATGCCCACTCAATAAAGTTCAGTTTACGCTACACCTTTAAACATTTTAATAACTTTTTTAATTAGTATTAGTTACTTTGAAATCAACTTAATAACTTGAAATAACAACAATTGGAAACATTTATACATGAATAGACCTTATGTATATTAAGTAATTGTACTCCTTTACTGCAACAAATGTTAGTAACTACATAATAATTTCCTCATGGAGAATATTTAGCTGGAATATAAACAATCTTATAACTAATAAATCAATTATGTACCGAAACTATCTAATTTGAGCTAATCAACCAGCCGACTTCAAAACTTTTGCTCCCAGATTACAGAACTCGACAGGAACAATACCACAAAATAGATATACTCCATTGGTTTAAGTAATTAACTAAAGGTAAACACAACTTAGAAATAAACTTATCTAAAACTAAAATATTCCAATTCAAAACTCACCAAAAACCTCTAATAAATCTAAATACATTAACGCAAAAAAATAAAATTATAAGAGGTAAACAAATTTACACTTTCAGGCCTAACATATTAGCAGCGGGATTGTCCGAAAGGGTTACCGCTACCCCGGAACACAAAGGGTTAAGGAAGGAATACGGGTGGGTTTTATTCAGTAAGAGTGTAACACTCCCTTTTGCTCCACCCAGAGCGAGGGGGGTCATTTGATGATTTCCCATCCTCAAAAAAAAAAAGGCCTAACATTAGACTCAAACCTAAATTGGAAGAGACTTATCGAAAGTACAAGAGCAAAACTGTCGCAATTTATTTATGCTCTAAGCATTTTGAAATGCAACACAGACTATAAAACCGTCATGTCTGCCTATTATGCGCACTCCTGCCTAAATTATGGTATCATTCTGTGGGGAGAAAGCACTGACTTTTTGGACCTCTTTATTCAGCAAAAGACATGTATCAGAATATTTTTTTTTCGAGATAGATTATGTTATAACTTTATTGAAAATATTGATTACAATCTAGCCTAATACACTAATAAGCAATTTAACTCTTACTTAATATTTTTCGAGATAGATTATGTTATAACTAAGAATAGTGTCAGTTTCAGAAGTATTGATCAAATCGAATAGGGGCGTGGGCAATCTGAAATTTATTTTGAGTGAATTTATAAGTACTAAACAGTAAAAAACGCCTAAACATAATACCTGTCACTTCAGTTTTCATGCTATGTCACAGTTGTAGTCTTAAAATTAGCAACTTTATAAAATTCGTTATATTTTTTCAATTTAGAGAACCTGTCTTTTTGGGCTCTTTACAATAGACAGATTACAAAATATTATATTTTTATTATAAATCTAACTAAAACATTGTGCTCAAGCAGTTACATCTACAAAGAGTAGTTTAACAATAAATGATAAAGTTTAACACATTAATATAAGAGGAAAATATCGTTAAAATCGAAAATAAATTCAAGATGGTTAAAACGTATTTTTAATCAAGAAAGTATCATGCATAAAAATATTTTATATCGACTTCAAAAAAGGAGGAGGTTCACAATTTGGATGTTTATATCGACGCTTGAAAGGTAAAATTGATTAAACGACAGATCGAACTTCTCAGAAAAATAACATTTATATTCTTGTAATCATCCTACAGGCATAATTCTTACTGTTTTGGAAATCTTATTTTAGTATCTCAATCAGAATTTATATGATTTTTTAAAATGAAAAGTTAAACTTTAAACTGTGTTCCTGTAAAGTTAGTCCCACCCATGTCGCTTAGTCAATTTTGCCTTTCAAGCGTCGATATTTTTTATTATTTGTTTATCTTTAGTTACCTAAACTAATGGAGTATAGATAGGGGCCAGAAGGTTGGCTTCATAAAAAAAACACAAAATGCACGCACACATAGACAAGGCTTACGTACGGCGAGTACAAGGTGCAAGCGCATTCGCGACTGGGAATTGTTTGTGATTTTCGTTTATACGCGTCTGTTTATTGCTCGTTATATGAAACTGGCTTTTTGTACCAATATGTTTTGTGCCAAAGCCGAACAATTCCCGATAAAAAAGTCTTCCAGACCAAATTTAGAACATGGCGAACAATCTCAGCGAAGACCAGCTTTCGGCGCGGGAGATATTATAGTGCATATAAGTGTGTGCGCAGACACTGGTGCACTTTCTCTTCCCTCACTCTCATTGTCCGATGGGACGGCAATCCGGCACGACCGGAGAGAGTTCAGGCTCAAGGCCAACGGCTTAACGTGCTTTCCGAGATACAGGGGTATCAACACCGTCGCCTTTCAAACCCCGGGCTGTTACTAAAAATTCCCAATCGAAAAACCTAATAACACTTTCGCCGACCCAGGAATTGAACGGTTCAATGCTGAGCAGTCGTGCTTAGACCACGAGACCGACGGGGCGGTCAACAAATTCCCGACACATCGCAGAAAACCTTAAGCGAAGGTTATCTACAGGGTGCATTTGAAATCATGGGCATTATTTTAACCTAAGGTACTACTTATGATACTAATTGCATTAGGGCTACTATTACGCAAATCAAAAATATTATTAATGCAAGTATGGAAAACCTTAAAATGTAGTAAGTCATACAAAGTATCAAATTAGTTGCGCTTCTCGATAGCAAATGCGTAGGTACACTACGCCGTACGCGCGTCCTTGGGCGTGAATTCTTTGACCCCGCCCGACTCACGTGACATTCGTAAGTTGCCAATGAATTGATTCATAATAAATTCCAATTTTCCCTTCGTACTTTGCCGGCTTAGGACGGTCAAAACTACGTCAACTAACATACATTAAAAAAAAAACATTTACGTACCTAGCTTGTGGATTGTTTTGAAAAAACCTTATTTGTCGGTAAAGTGACAGAGAGTAAACGGGTGCTCTTCCACGAGCTTGTGCATGTGCTGGCACGTGAAAAGACGAAAAATCCAACAGGTTCTGGTGGAATGAGACCCCGTGAAGGAATAGGGTCGTTCGGGTAGCGCCGATGGAACATTTCACGAGTTCATACTAAATTTCTTGTGCGATCGTAAATTACAACCATTTGTGGGTATTGTTGGTTGGTGTACCTAGCCTGCACATTACGCGGTCGAGGCATCGTGTACACAAACACACACACAACACACAACTACTACACTAACACTTAATACACTGCAATCCAAGCACCGTATGACGCGAGCGGCGAGTACGGCGATTACGTCACGGGATCAATAAATCAATTACGCGTCAATGCACCTGCACAGTCGTTATGACACTGGTTCCGGGTTCGTGACTTCGTGTTGCGGCGGGAAGCATACCCCGCGCGGGGGTGATATTCGTATTTTTGCGAGTGAGGGAGTGGGACGGAGAGAGTTCAGGGAATCCCGCCGGACGGAATGTCTTGTAGCCCATTGTTATTATTACTTGTAAGGAAAAACCCGCGCGCGCGCAGGTGATGTTTGTTTACATTTCGCTTTGCGCTGTACTGCGCTTTAAGATTTTGATATTTCAACAATTATTGGCGTTAACGAAGTATTTTGTTTTAATTACTTTAAGTGTTTATTTGCAATAATAAGCCTTGTGCAATTTGATTTACTACATTTTTAAGGTTTTCCTTACTTGCATTAATAATATTTTTGATTTGCGTATTAATAGCCCTAATGCAATCAGTATCGTGAGTAGTGCCTTAGGTTAAAATAATGCCCATGACTTCGATTCCACCCTGTATACTAATATTATAAAGAGGAAAGATTTGTATATATGTTTGTAACAAATTGGCTCAAAAAGTACTGGACCGATTTTAAAAATTCTTTCACCATTCGAATGCTACATTATCACTGATTAATATAGGTCATTTTAATTGCAAGAAAAAAATGAAATGTTTAAAAAATAAATGTCCACCCGTGCGAAGCCGGGACAGGCCACTGGTAGGAAATAAATTCGTTTAAGTCTGCCCTTCACGATACATAATGGTTGCATGGCAGTCGCTATGACATATGGGGCTGTAAAAGAGGTTAAATTATGGTGCTCTGTCCTCACGATGATAAATGACGGCGCTATGTTTCCATGACGAAGCCGAGATGAAAATAATGGGGAGCGGGTGTTGAAGAATTTTTCATTAGCTTGTTTTGACTAAAAAAGTATGCAATTATATTTTTGGAGTGGAAAATAAGCACAAGAAAAAAAAAGGATGCAAGAATAAAATTGTTCGACTGACTTTGTTTGAGTCCAAAATAATAAAATATGTACTTGAATTGTACTGCATTTAATTAAATTGCGTTATAAAGACTGTATCGTTTGTTTTTTTTTTAATGTCATGCCTAACCTGATAATTTATTTGCTTCGGCTAGTAGTTATGGCCCATATTTACATTTTGTTTTTATTTTAGGACACAAAAAAGAACGCCATCTTTTAAACTTAACAGATATCTTAATTTTTCTCTCAGAAACAACACTGCATAATACGTTAATTATAATTATCAGATTTTTACAGCCGAAAACGCAAACAATAGAAAAAAAAACACAACTCGGAAAAATCACGTACTTACCAAATAAAAAAACTGCTCCAAAACGAAAGGAATCAGAGCGTAAACGTTAACTAACTTACGAAACAAGAAAAACATCTTGGAATCGAATTGCGAAAATACAGCCATCATTTATCATGCGGGAATGGTTCGGCCATTTACTGGACAATGCTAACGTTACACGCTCAATTGTGCGTTACATTGTATTAATGATCTGCATGTATATTGGTGATGTTAATGGATGAATACTGTTGATTTTTTGTGGTTATTGTGGCTAAGTAACACCAGCCGCACGGGTCGATCGATCAGGATAAGCCACGCCTGCCGCGGTTGGTGTGTGGATCCGTGCCTCGGAAAGCACGTTAAGCCGTTGGTCTCGGCTGTCATTCGTGGATCTTTGATAGTCGTTACGGGTCGTCAGAAGCCGAAAAATCTGACAACTAGTCTTACCAAGGGGTATAGTATTACCCAGTCTGGGTTGTGGAGGTCAGATAGGCAGTCACTCTATGTAAACTACTGGTATTCAGCTGCATCCGGTTAGACTGGAAGCCGACCCCAACATAGTTGGGAAAGGGCTAGGCAGATGTTGATTGGGTTTTTCGAAAAGGAATTTCCAATCGGAGTCTGGATTTGATGGCAATAGTATAATCAACGTTCGTATTGCTGGGATCTGTCAGACCTCACAGACCAGAGAGCGAGAGTGAGCCGCGCACATGGGTGCGAGTGGATGAATGTGACATGCCATTGAATTTTTGGTTCTAGGACATACCGGTTTCATCGCAATGTTTTCCTTCACCGTTTTTAGAGTTGATGGCAACGGGCTCGCCCACTATCACATGGGACCACGGCGTGATGCTATAATAATAAACCATTTATTTTCAAGTAACAAAGACCCATAGATACATACCTTAACCTAAGTATACATAATATAGTAACAACTTTGTTAGTAAATTAAACTTACCTAATAACTATGTTAGTATGACTTATTTGCACTATGTCTTTGTGCGTTCTGGTGGCACTTGCCCGCGAAAGCAGCGGAATACCACATCCTGCGGCCAAAGGCTTTCTTCTATCACCAGGTGCATGTTGGTATGCGCACCACAAACGCCTTAAAGTTGACGTTGCGATGCGACTCCAGCAGCCGTACTCTCGGCGCGTACTTCAACCAATATTCAATATTATTAATCATTTTATTTCTGTTAACTAAAAGATCCATATTTTTTTAGTAACAGTTTTGCACCTAAAATACTATTGTTAGTAACTTAAACTGAAGACGAATGAATGCGAAGACCATACAACAATTAGACAACCAGAAACTATGGAACAAGTCTTCGCACAAATTCGCGGAGGAAGTATCTGTCGCTACAGCGTTCAGGATGCTATTTATTTATTTATTTTATTTCAGGCATCAGGGCCCATATAAACACATACAATACAATAATAATATAACTTAAAAATACTATTACAAAATACTACTTACTACTATACTATTGTGACTGCCTCTTATTCTGCTCAGGAGTGAGGCCATGATGAAGATGTATGGGTTACCGCGAAAATTTCTGAGGCACGTGTAATGTTGTTATGTTATATTGAATCGGTTCACATTTAAAGTGAAAGCTCGAGAACACATACACAAGAAGTTGGCAGATTCGTCTCAGAATTAAGTTGGTGTAGATTTTCGTGTTTATCTCTCATAATTTTTTATTTTATATTTTGTTGTATGTAAGTATTTATTCTTATATTTTTTTTAGTTATATATTTTTTCTAATATGTTTTCCGTTATTGCAGTCCGCCTTTGTACAGTTTTAACTTGTGCATAAAGTTTTAATAAATAAAGAAATAAATATATTGTCATGTTATGTACTGTTGATTTTTTTGTAGAATATGAATGAAATTGATGATTGCAAAAAGTCACACCTTTTTTCTATAAACTCAAACTCCACTTATGGGAAAGGATTAATTTTGTTGATATCGTCACAAGGGGACTTAAGCATACCGCCAGAAGCTGCGGCATGCCGCGGGGTGTTTCGGCATGCCACGCGGTCACGCCTTGTAATTTATATTAATGCTTTGCCATTCCATGCAGCGTCCATAGTTTAACATAAATAATCAGTAGTAGTAAAGTTTTTTTTTTATCTTAAGTTTCGCTCATTGTACATGGCCATATACGTGGTGTTCACAAAATAATATCACTCGTAACTGATTTATTTTATTTCTAATTAACTATTTACAGGCTTTTTCGAATTTTACTGTCAAGAAGTCAGTCATTCGGAAAAGAAGTTTTTTTCTCAATCCAAAGCGTATTAAGTGACCTACGGATGTCGTGATTAGGTATTCAAAATAGAATACAAAACAAAATCGATACACACGAGCATAACAAAAAAAAAAATTGAATTGTTCCTATTTGTAATCACCACTACTCTCAAAACGGTGAAGGAAAATATCGTGAGGAAACCGGCATGTCCTAGAACCAAAAATTCGAAGAGATGTGACATCTACCAACCCGAACTGCGTCCGCTTATTGGATTACGGCTCACTTTCTCACATAGATGAAGCCCGAGTTTCAGCAGTGGTAACATTAATATATACATCGACAATTCATCAATTATACGAGGTGATTGAAGACTCGTGGCACGATCAGTATTCCCCGTCTTGGATGGATGAGCCGCGGTATCGAAATCCAATCATCTGAGATGGGCGATCATTTGTCCATGTTGCGTTGTCATTATTATTATTTCTATGGAGGTTTTGTTTGTGTTTCCTTATACAGGCTGGTGATTTACACCCGTATTTAAAACAATACACGGCTAAGTAAACTAGCGAAGTAAGGCATTTCTCAATGTGTTCCAAATGACAAGCTTTTAAACTGATAAATATTCAGGAACTGAATACTGATAAATAACAGGTTTTTAGAACCCTCTGCGCGCACTGTGAGACCTCATAGTAATGTTTGTTAATACGGGTATGAGTCTCCGTAATATGGGCTTTACGACTATTATAATTTTAACCGCACGACTTTTAGAGAATGGCGAAAATTCAATTCGACTAGACCGCAGGTGACTAAAATCGCAAGTTCCAAACTAAGTAGAGTAAAGTCGCCGTCACGACAAGCTATAAATTTTATAAATACACATTCAGGGATTCGCAACCTTAGGATAAAATTTAAAAAAAAAACAGGTTTTTAATGATTTTTATTTTTAAGTGATTTAATTATGTTAATACACACTTCTTATTACTGTCGTCAGACGATTCCGAGTATTCTGCATCTGCATTCTGCAGTTTTGACAGCATCAGCGTGAACTTACTTCAAAATGGCGGCCCATATATTTACGTTCCATGTGCCTGAAGCGTTCCAATACCACAAAACATTAGACGATAGCGCTTTTATCGTCTGCCTAGCCTTTTCTCATTTATGTTGGGGTTGTCTTCTAGTCTAACCGAATGCAGCTGAATACCAGTATTTTACATGGAGCGACAGCGCTTTATATCGCTAAAATATAACTTGACCAAGTGAAATTGTTCGTTACTTTCGTTTTACACGTCTTTGACTGGTAATAACTGACTTATCATAACTATCTTAATAACTGTTGGACAGAAAGGAATAATAAACATGAAACACAAAATACAAAATTAACGAAATAAAAATTAATGTTTTAAACAGCAATAGTTTGTGCCTCACGGCTGCGCCAAAAAGGTTCATTTCAGCATTGATGCCAGACAGATGCTGTCTCTGGTTTTTAATCGACTTCAAAAAAGGAGGAGGTTCTCAATCCGGCTAAGTGTGTGTCGAACCACGCACAATAAAGGATTCCGTAGTTGGAATGAATTTATCCCAAGAACAAACTTAACATTGTTGAAAATCGTGTTCTCCCATATATTGCAACTGCAAATTTAGATTGGTCGACTATTACTCGTAAACTTGTAAAGCCTACTTAGCTGTGATAGTTTTCCTTTTAATTTCAAATACTACGGCCGGGATTTTATTTACATATTCAAAAACAACCATTTAGCTGGCTACCCTTAACTCTAACAAAAATTAGTAATTTAAAGCTTAATATTTCAAAAACAGATCCCTCAATCGAAAAATATGGTTTTTACAAATCGACAGACAGACGCTCATGGCGAAACTATAAGGGTTCTTTGTTGAACACGGAACCCTGAAAACGAAAACAACAATCTCAACAAAATCTGTTCTACACGATCATCTAGAATCTAGATTGATCCGTGCACGGTGGTGCACTCAAAGCGCAACAGTAGACCGACAGTTTTTTTTATTAAACTACTATTATTCTACTAGAGTGTTATTTAGTTTTTCGACAAGAAAACTGTGTGAATTAATAGATAACTCTATTTAAATGATCTTGTGGCGTAGTGAAAAGGTATACTAATTATAATCAGGCTATTTGCTAACTAGCAAAAGTGACAAAACTATTTTGGAAACCAAACTTCGTAACCGATTCAGACAAATGCGGTGTCATTAGTTTTGTTTGGAGTTAAGGCCAAACGCGGTTAGTTAAAATATTTTAGCTGCGATGTGACCTGGATTTTGAAGAAAAGTTTTCTGAATGAAATGAGAAAATGTATGATTTATTTAATGATATATAAAAGGTAAAAATCTAATGGCAAATGGTTATATTCTATATATACATATAAAATTCAAAGTCCTGACTGACTAATATATTCACGCATCCTAAACCGCTGGCCCTAGTGACATGAAATTTGGAGTGTGTGTGAAGAGTAGGTATATGAAGGAAAATATCGTGAGGAAACCGGCATGTCTTAGAACCAAAAATTCGAAGACATGTGACGTCTACCAACCCGTACTGGGTCCACGTAATAGATTAAGGGCCTATACTACCTCAAATGGCTTAGCATGATCCTCCGTTATGTCGAAAATACTGCAGCATTCTTTAGTTAGGTCTTATGTTAGACGAAAACACGATTTCATAAAATTTTCTCGATAGAAAAAAATTCTAAAGTTACCTCCAAACCGAACCATAAACCGCTGGTATTCAAAAAATACTGCAAATTAGATCATGAAACTTTGTATAGTAACCGAACTAACTATAAAGCAGGTCTTATGTTTTTTAATTAGCATTATTTTCATAGTAAAAAGCAAATACCTAAACTATTGGCGCTGCCTGCCGCCTAGCACCGCACTCTGTCCCGCTTGCACTCAGTCCGCGAGCAGTATCGTGCGAGCGAGATAAAGAGTGAATTTTAGCTGAGGTCGTGTAGGCTCTAAAAGCGCACTCCCTTTCTAAGAGCGGAAGCCTGTAGGTATCTCAGCAGTGGGAACATTATAGGCTATATATGCCACGTCAAAAACTTATATATCTATAATTATACAGAGCGTTGTTCCAGTTTCAAAGTTTATAGATCTCTCTTTTAGCCCCTCAAAATAATATATTTATTTTTGACAGCAAACATAAGGATAACGGGTATTACTTTCTGAGAACAACATTTGACAAGACGAATGAATACTTGAAAAAAAAAACATACAAACATCCGAACATAGTACCTCCTCCTTTTTGTGAAGTCGGTAAATATGGCTAAGATCATCGACAAGTAGACACCATATCGTCTCGAATAAGAAACGATATCTTTATATATACTTTTATTATTGTTTCTCCTTCTATAAAACTTGTTACAACGAGATTGTATTGATATGGGAGCGATAGAAGATCGTTCGTGAGAATAAAATCGTATTTTCTACCCCTATTCTATCTGATTCCGAGATACCAACACTTGTAGTGTCTATTGAATCTTTATTTTCCCTCACTGATCAAAGAATCTTAGTAAAAACAAAAATGACTTTCAAAGCAATTCCGCACTTCCTGTCCTTTTTTAGGGTTCCGTACCCAAAGGGCTTATTACTAAGCCTCCGCTGTCCATCCGGCCGTTCGTCTGTCTGTATGTCAGCAGGCTGTATCTCATGAACCGTAATAGGTAGACAGTTGAAACATTCACAGTGTGTATGCCTCTATAAAACCAAATAAAAAAATGATAAAAACTAAATTATAGTTAAACATGAGATACCGTGGCCCCTGGCATGGGCAACTAAAGGAACACGGGTGGGTTTTAGTCAGTAAAAGTTAGACGTACTCTCCCGCTCCGATCATAGCTGGAGAAGTTATTTAAAAATTTCCCACCCAAAAAAAAGGGGTTCTATATCTCTCATTCAAGAATGATTTTTTTTTCTGCGTTTTTTGCCGTGTGGTACGAAAACCTTCGTGTGTGAGTTCGACTCGTACTTGTTCTATAAAACAGTTACTTCATTCAACATTTCGATAAAAATCTAAAAGGGTTCTTTATTTTCAAAGTCCGTTCGATAAAACCGTTTTATATGTTAAGGCTTCAAAGACAATCACACTAGCACAGAGCTAAATGTCCCGGGTTCAATTCCAATGGCCATAATCATAATCGTTGGGCCTGTGTATTTGGGCTTTTAATCTACGATACGGTCCTAAATGTCCAATAGAGGATAAATTGGTCGAATTCCAATGAAATGGAAGGTCTAGATTAAAGCTAACATTTCATTTTATGGGTTAGCTCAGTCAGTCAAACAAACAGATTAAAATGTATTATTACTCCCTAGGGAAAACTGGAACACCATGGAAATAACCGATTAATTTGATTGAATTTGGAAGCAAGGCCATTAAAACTCCGTGTGCAGACTGTAGGTATGTAATTTCACTGGCACCCGTGTCCTTCAAACTAGAAGTCATTATATGGACTAACATTAGAAGTTCAACGGATAAACTAGCACCGAAATACCTCAGTCCTTTAGTATTAAAACCTGCCCCGTTCAGAATACAATATTCTTTATTATGTAGTCACCAAACGAGGTAAGTAACCAGGGTCGTCAATATAGTCGAAGTTTAGTAAGAAACCGGTGGATATTTTTGAATCTTCTTCATAGCGTGTCGATAGCAATCTAAATGGACTCGGCCCAGAATTCGGCTACTTGTTTGGCGCCATCAGCAGCGTCCACCAGTTCCTGTAACGTGCAGCTGACAGTACACGCAGGACACGATATTAGGTAAGTGTCCCATCTTTTGTGGAACAGCACCACATTTACACTCCAAGGCGGAGTCGTATATTTATTTATTTATTAAAACTTTATGCACAAGCAAAAACTGTACAAAGGCGGAATTAATGCCTTGGGCATTTTCTACCAGTCTACCTTAGGGTGATGCAGAGACAATACACAGTAAGTGCAATAACAGAATACAAATTAGAAAAAAATATAATATAAGAATAAATACATTAATACATACATACAACAAAATATAAAATAAAATAAAAAGTTATGAGAGATAAACAAGAAAATCTACAACAACTTAATTCTGAGATGAATCTGCCAACTTCTTGTGTATGTGTTCTCGAGCTTATATGAATCAAAGAAAGAAAAAGGAATGACGGATAACGGAGTCGTGAAGAAATAACCATTGCTGCTTTTAGTTGACCTGGGAGCTCAAAGACACAACACACGACGCTACCAGAGGGGCAACTCTCGTAATTTTAAGAACGTCCACAGTCTGATCTCAGTCTCAATCTGTCAAAAATGCCTCTAATTTCGACAAGTTTTCCATTTTGACAAGTGTTTGACATTTGTTTGTTACTGAGATGAACTTGTGACTAGATTTTGAATATTTTAAATTACGAGAATTGTCCTTCAGATCTGCAGAACATTTACGCAAACCATATACAAAATACTTAAAACCGCAAGACAGTTATAAAATCATGTATTCAATCTAGCCTGCATGGGATTCAAAAAGAAGGCTTTTCATTCTGTACACCTTATAAATTCAAGATATAAATGTGACCCAATGGGCGGTCATATCGCTAAAAGCGATTTATACAGCCAAAAAGACTGAATGCGAGAGATTTGATCCTCAGCTCAGGAATTAACAAAACTATCACCGGCAATTTGTGAAACGTCAGTTCCTCTTAGAAAATCACTCTAAAGCCCATCGCAATTATAATCATTTGGCTTGACGTATTAATGTTTAATCTTACCTAAATGGCCGCCCTAGTTAAGACTTACGACGCAATAATTTTAGTCAAGACGGAGCAGCAATTTAGCGCTATAGAGTGGTAGATAGTGTCGTTACTGTGTATTATGCGTGATATATGAACACTAGAGTGGTCCCACTGGCGGAGGAAAGTTAATTTTGATCATGCTAGAGGCGAGACACGTGTATCGATCGTTCGAGAAAAAAGGTCGGTGTTTTTAATGTGTTCACGCCGCCGTTTCATTTTCTTCAGACGGGTCTTAACGTGTTTGTTGTAAAATATATGTCTTATTTTAACGTTAACGGCACGTTTTTATGAAAATTGTCTTTCATTTTAAATAATGTTTTGCATGAGAATAAATGCGTAAGAATTTATTCTTACGCATTTTTTATTAAAATTGACATGAAAAGAGTACAATCGTTTGGTATAATGTATTTATACTTGTCTATGTTAAAGAGATAAGTAGGACCTTGTCTAGCAATAACTTGGAAATAATAAATTGGAAACAAACACTTTTTTTCGGAGCCATGTAGAAATTTGTATCAATAGCTCTTGTCTTATGAAACGTTATCAAGGTGAACAGTTTAATTCAAAACTTTCGTTATTCATTTGTTTTACCTGATAATTGATAGTTGGCACCGTCTGTTGACATTTGTTTAACAGAACATACGCTTCAAGAAGTATAAAGATAAAAGTGGAGGCCACACTCTGAACACCTAAGTGAAACCGACTGTGGGCTGTCGCTCTCTTTCTGAATACATACATAAGACAAAGAAAACATATATCACTATCTCGTTCTTAAGTGCGTATTTAGAAAGAGAGCGTCAGCCCACTGTGAGTTTTAATTAGGTATTTACAGAGTTGCCTCCATTTTTATATACAAGCTTTTTGATACGCTTACGTTAACCAGTTATTATGAAGCCTGCAAAACTTTTTCGAGAAAACTTCGTTGTATTTCGTTGCTATTGATACGAGAACATTTTGTTTCTTGTTTTATTTAAACTTTTCCCGGGACGCGATTCTGTGTAATTCTGTCTGGTATGTTTCTGTTATGCACGGTTAACATAGTGTTTTTACAAAAATATAACTTAGTAAGGTTCAAGATTGTTTTAATTTATAAATTCGTTCCTTTTAAATTGTTACTGTTTTAGTATTCATTTAGGTACGGGCAGTGGTAGCCACTTAGTAGCGACTTACAGAGGTCGTGGTTTCAAATCCAGACAGGCGTTTTAAATTGTGTAAAATAATTCATCACCACTGCTCTCAGAACGGTGAAAGAAAACATTGTGAGGAAACCGGCATGTCCTAGAACCAAAAATTCGAAGACATGTGACATCTACCAATCCGCACTGGGCCCGCGTGGTGGATTACGGCCCACTCCTTCTTACCGAGAGGAAGCCTGCGTCTCAGCAGTGGGAACATTATAGGCTGATTATGTATGTATTGAAGTACAGGAGTGGCGAGACTTCGTTCGGTACACTTTGGACAGTCAGCCCTGCTACTAATTTGCTGAATAAAAGGGTTTGTAAAAGAGACTGGATTGACATTTTCACCATGTAATCCTAGCTAGACGATTAGATGTAAATCCGGGTTGCTCGTTGTCCTTTTAAATATCTTCTTTCATTTCTGGTTGGTTACCTCGGAAAGCACGTTAAGCCGTTGGTCCCGTCTATCATTCGTGGATCTTTGACAGTCATTACGGGTAGTCAGAAGCCCGAAAGTCTGACAACCAGTCTTACCAAGGGGTATCGTATTACCCAATAACTGGGTTGTGGAGGTCAGATAGGCAGTCGCTCCATGTAAAACACTGGTATGCAGCTGCATCCGGTTAGACTGGAAGCCGACCCCAACATAGTTGGGGAAAGGCTAGGCAGATGATGATTTCTGGTAAGTTACCTGGACAAGCTGGCTTTAAGCGATAAGTGCCGAATCTTGTGCCTATCCTTCATTAACCCTAGATAGGGTTGGATATTGGAAGGTAAGTTAAAGATGATTTTTGGGGGTGATTAATTCATTTCAAACTCGTGCTTTTAGATAATGAGTTTAACAGTTTTTCCAAAATACTTATTACATATTTTAAGAATTATAAAGCGCGACAAGTTTCGTGCGCGCTTCGTCGATCATGCCAGTCGGAGAAAGGGATGAAATATGGCCGCCGCCGGCGCAGGCGACACGTTGCGTTCCAGCCGTTCCGCTTTGTAGTTTTTTAGCATTGGAGCGTTCCAGCTCCGTTGCGAACAATGATAATAACCATTTCAGCATCATGCTGAGTGGAAGCCTTCTTGTCACAATCATGACGTGCAGCTGTCGACTATTTCTGTTTGGTGGTCGTGGTTATAGATCTATTTTATTATTTAGGTTCTAGTTGAACCAGTGAACTTCGTACCGCTTCAGAATTTTTTTTCGTTAATTTTTTCCCATTTTGAATAGTTATTCTGCTATTCGGAGCGGAGACAAATCCAACAAATTAAACATTATAAAAATCGGCTCAGCCATTTTTGTTTTATATATGGTGTAACTAGCCCGACTTTATTTTATTTATATAATATAGTTTTGATATTTTAAGCACACAAATATACCGAAGCGGACTCAATGCCATAAACATTTTCTTCTTGTTGTTTTCTTGTTTTTATTTTTCTTTAATTATTTTTTGTATGCACATCTTTCTGTGACAAACAAGCCAATTTTTCTTTCTTTCATTTTATAAATCGTTTCGAAAGAAATGTTCTGCAGAAAATTTCTTTCAATGAAAGAACTACCTAAGTAGCGTCGCAAAAATACTTCATTGATAAAACTATTCCATAGAGTCACCAATTCCTTCCGCTCGCTTAACACTTACACCACAACATAATTACTTGAACCGAAATTCCGCTGGTGAACCGCACAGCGCATTTCTCAGCACGCATGATATACTCCATTCACTTGACCAACTAGCCAAGACCTTCCAGCTTCAATACCTCACCCCCTTTCACACCCCAATCTTGTATGACAAAGGAACGGGGGGAGGGGTCGAGTTAAAACGGTGGTTTCTACTATAGATGCGGTGAACGACATGGCAGTTCTTCGTGTTTTTAGTTTAATAAGAGCATGATTGAAATATTTGAGTTGTGTTTAAGACTATGTTTATTACAGCTAGTGGTAAAAGGGAGCTTTGTTTTATGTCTGGGTTAATTATGTAGTTGTATTTTACGTATGGTTTGCGCTTGCGATAATACTAGAGGAAGGAGGGCTAACTAAGCAACAAATCTACTTAATATATGAATAAATATCCAAGGGCCAGATAATCGGACAAAAGTATATCTGCGCTGGGTTTTTTTCTACGGGTTTTTAGGTTGCAAGTGATGGTGATAATACTTTAATATCGTTTTATTCTCGTAAATATTGTAAAACTATTTTTCTGTTAAGGACTTTGAAATTGTATGCAGTTAGCATACAATTTACGGGAAAATTAAGCAGATGTATTACCACCCACAGATCCCAAAAATGACATAACACTAACACTAAGATAATGGGTTATCATTTTATTCTCCGGGGACGGTGATAAGATATTATCATACTTGTCAAATAAAAAAAAAAGCACTTATTAAATAAAACATATAATATTGATAAACTATTAAAGGCATTCGAGTACCTATTATCTTAGTTATAATTCAATAATAATTCAATCTGTTTTATTCAAAAGCATTGGACCTATTAATCTTATCTCTGTGGTTATCCTACTTCAGTATTCTAGCCACTCATCTGAACACAATTGACCGAATGAACAGCGGTGCTATTCTGGTAAAAGATCACCGTGATAACTTAGGTGAAGTGAGCTTATAGTGAGCTGTCATTACACCTGATACTAGGGATTAATTGACACCATTGACAGCTCACTTCACCTAAGTTATCACGGTGATCTTTTTACAGAATAGCACCGCTGTATCTTTCAATAATCGTCACCACTAAACTGAAACCACAATTTTTGTTTTGCTATTAATATACTACTACTAGGCAAATGCCTCCCTACTCTCTTTCCACCTCTCTCAGTTTTCGAGCTGCCAAAGCCCAATGTTTATCAAAGGAGTCCAGCTCATACCACCATCTCCGTCTGGGCCTGCCGCGATGTCGTTTGCCATTAAGCGGGATCCACTGGGTCATAAGTTTGGCCCACTGATCGGCTGACATGCGGCAGATGTGTCCAGCCCAATTCCATTTAAGCGTGGCAGCTTTCCGAGTGACCAGTTATTTTAGTGATGGAATGGATTGTTGCATTCTTAAGGGTCTATACTACCTCAAATAGCTTAGCTTTTCCTCCGTTATGTCGAAAATACTGCAGCATTAATTTTGAAATAAATATATGTTAAAGTAGAGGATTAATTTTAGGTCTTATGTTTGACGAAAACATGATTCCATAAAATTTTCTCGATAGAAAAAGATTTCAAAGTTACCTCCAAACCGAACAATAAACCGCTGGTATTCAAAAAATACTTCAAATTATATCCTGAAACTTTTCATATTAACTGAACTAACTATAAAGTAGGTCTTATGTTTTTATTTTTTTTTAATATCATTATTTTCACTGCGCTCTGTCTCGCTTCACTCAGTCCGCGAGCAGTATCGTGCGAGCGAGATAAAGAGTGAATTTTACCTGAGTTAGTATAAGGCTCTCAACCCGGTCCATAAGTTTAATACCTAGAATAATCCGTTCCATAGCTCTCTGACAAACGTCGAATTTGGACCTCTGCTGAATTGTCAAAGACCATGTTTGAGAACCATACGTGAGGATGGGAAAAATACTCATATCGATGAGTCTTCTCTTGAAGGATAGTGGAAGATCGCCCTTCATTTGTTCTTTTATGGCCCAGTAGCTATTCCAGGCATTTTCGTTGTGTAAACCACAAACAACCTTCTTTCAATGCGCTTCACTAACTGTTTAATTCATTGCACTGTTACTTTCATTAAAATAATAAAAATATGGACTAACGTTAAATACGGTTTTTCTTAAATCTATTTCAAATTTACCGAATTGTTGTAACGTGTTATCAAAACTCTACTTCGAATTAATGAAGGCTATTAATTGGTTGTACTTGATTAGGCCAAAAATTAACATAATCATTTCAATTTCGCGGTCTTCCTTAGCGTATTAAGTAGTACTTTATAAACACTTTAAAGATGGCTTAACCGCAGTATTATAAACAGTGGATGCGCTTAAATCAAAACTTTCTGCTGTCTTAGCCACAGAGCATTGTTGAGAGAGGGACGCCTTAGTTTTTTGACCTACGAAAAATCATAAAGCTAAATTGTTTTTAAGATATCTATTTTCTAATAATCAGTTATGCTCAAGCAAAAGGGTTATGGAATGCCTTGTCCGTGTCGACAAGGTGTGCCCGATATTGACCATTTTTAAAATTATTGAAAAAATAAAATACACAAATTTTATAAGTGCGCTCCACGCCTTTAGAATTCAATTTAATTATCTTTTAATTTTTAGTGCGTTATAAAAGCGTGTTTTTTAAGTACATAATTTTTATTTTTAACTTTTGCGTCTTCATTAAGTTAATAAATATAAAGTCAACGAAGTTATGACGATTTGGGGCTACTAGTAAACTCGAGGGGTTTAGAACAAGCCTCTCAAGAGTTCCACTATATGCCTTCTGGCTCCATCATCAGGTCAGCTCCAAGATACCAAATTATAATTTTGCCTCCTGAACTACAAAGCCTACCTACAAAGTTTCATTTGGATTCGACAATTTTATTAGAAGTAGGTTAACATTAACTTTTAAGATTTTGTTACATTCACTAGTAACTAATTATTATTTTACTAACTAATAAAAGCGTGTTAAAAAATACCATCTCTCTCCATGAACGTCATGTGTATGTTTTTTGTACTTCTTTTATGATATTTATGTATTTATTGTAAATATATAAATGGTACGCCACAGACTCAGTGCTATTCTGTAAAATCTCACCGTGAAAACTAAGGTGACGTGAGCTGTCATTCCACCTGATGTTAGGGATTGCCTACCTTCACGCTCACTTCACTTTTGTCATCACGGTGAGATTTTTACAGAATCGATAGGCAGCAGTATTGTCTCTCTCGCTAAATCCATCCAAAAATATTGTCCTTAAAAGATCGTTTTTAGCGATAAGACCGCCCATTGTGTCACCCTTTGTAAAATTTCTACGTTTATATCTGTAGATAATATTAATGGTGTACTTAAAGAGTAGGTATTCTAATCTATGCTATTTCATGCGTAATATTTTACTTCGGCACTGCCGCAAATGATAGTACCGCTACATATTATTTTGTTGGCTTGCTGCGTGCTTTGCTGTTTACTGTAAGTGCAGCTAGCTATTGTTATATAAATATATTTTTTTTTATTTTATAACATCACAACTACGTACACACCTGTGTACCACAAAAATATACCTATGTATGTATATGTCATAAATACATGAATTTGAATTTCCCATATTATCTATAGACAGCCAAATAGACGTTATCTTCAACGAAAAAGAGTAAGAGTACCTATTAACCATTTTACTGTTCACATAATATAATCTAAACATATTGTAGCGGGATCTACAACGACGCCACATGCGAACAACGCGTCATACTGACGTCACAAAATCCTGCATCTCGCAAGCAGAGTTTACCGCGCAACTAGCATAGATACAACAGCCCGACATGAATCATTGGGCAGTTGCCCGCCAGACATAACACCCGTCTGGTCGGAGGATCCTCCCTTTTCTATGGAGGATGAGTGAACTTTACACCCTGTTCCTCATACCCTCTATACTGGTGACCCCGAACATGAACGTCAGCGCAGCCTTCGTGCATCTACTCCATCGTGACGTTATCATCATTACTCCCGCAAGCTTTAGCGGCGAGTCACCCAGCCAGCCAGCACCCACGGCTTCAACGGGTATCCTGACCACCAGCATGCGGCGACCGCGCATTCCTGGTCATCACCCTCAGCCTCATCAGCAACCTCGGCACAGCACACTGCGCTTTCGGCCGGTCAACAAGAAGAGCTCTTAATTACTCTCCTGGTCGACCCTCTATAATATCATAAATTAAATTCGCTTGTCTGCCTATGTGACTGCTTTAGTCTTTTAAACTATTCAACGGATTTTGACCCTGCGTCCTGAACTCCTGACCGAAAGCGTCGGACGCGCGAATACGCGATTACGCGATCTTTTGTCTGAATAGAATAATGGCGTTCATACGCGACTTAATTGATTGAGCGTGCGAATAATTTATGTTCGAACTATTTTGCGGGATGTTTCACAGATTGCAATCGCAGACCAACTGTCCTTATACAAGGTCAAATTAAATTAGCTGGCGAAACTCCGCAGATGAGATGGGTATCGATATCTAAATCCTACTAATCCTACTTCGTACTAATCCTACTATCCTATCCTACTAATATTATAAATGCGAAAGTTTGTGAGGATGGATGGATGGATCTTTGTTACTCTTTCACGCAAAAACTACTGAACGGATTTTGATGAAACTTTAAAGTAATATAGTTTATACATCAGAATAACACACGGGATACTTTTTATCCCGATATTCCCACGGAATAAAAACTTACACGGGTGAAACCACGGGGCGCAGCTAGTTCAAGAATAAAACAAAAATCGTGAAAATTCTCTAAACATGGTGAAATAGAAAGTAGTATTTGTTGGTATAAGGTTATGCTTATGAATAAATCTCTTCCAGCATACTTGCGATAGCTACGTATATAAAAAGAGATTTAGACACCGTGTGTGGTAAGAGCAGAAGAGAAAATAAAATACATAACAATTAACTTATTTAAATAAATCAATAATACGAGAATATACTTACATACTTCTAAAAATATTATCAGCGAAATATTATTAATTGTAATCAATCAATCAATCATGTTTATTGTGGATCATAGGTACAGAAGTAGATACAGGTGTAAAAAATTACAGTGATGTTGTTCAGCTATGTCCCGCCTTTTGGGCTGTATACAAATTATTCAAATTACTAACATTGTGTCATATTATTACATTAGAATTTAACATTATTATTTTAATAAATTAACAAAGACAATAAATACTACGTCTATGTACATATATGAAATGGGAGTATTTGTTCGCTGTAACCTGCCTTTATTTGAAAAACTGCGCTCTCGCCGTTATCAGAATACCATTCATGTTACCTCTCATAAAACCGCATTTTTCGGCAAAAGTGTGCTAAGTATGGCGCCAAAAATATATAATAGTATACCAGCAGCTATTAGAAATAAAGAGTGTCTGGGATCCTTTAAGAGGTATTTGTTTAAATTCCTTTTAGATAGATGTTACTACTCCATCACTGAGTTTACTGCTGATAGACAGAGGTATGACGATTCCGACTTGCTAATTTAACACTTATGATTTTATTTATTTTTTAAGTATGACTGTGTTTATTTATCTAACATTGTAATGACCAGCTTACCTAACTGACATATTTTTAATTGTTTTATTTTTTTTTCATGTAATCTATTGGCATGCCATCATTGTAATTGATTATGTTAATTTTGTACGTCATATATTGGCAAAACATAGTGCACATATTTAAACAATAATATCTGTAACCATACCTATGTTTTACAAAATAAATGATTGATTGATTGATTGATTGAAATAACATGACTATTGAAATTAATGGAAAAAATAAATGAACTAGTTAGGTGGGTAGTTACAAACTAATATTAAAACAAAAAAATAAACACAAAATATAAGTCAGTCAAAGATTTTAAAATTAATAGTAAATCTTTGATTGACTTATAAATACATACCTACGCAACAATGACAAAGTGGAAAGATTGTGTTCTTTGTCTCTTCTCTTAAATACTGAAACAGTTTGACAGTCTCATAAGTCAGGCAGAAGTGAATTCCACAATCGCACCGCGTGCATAGTAAACCAGTTAGAAGTAGGTACAAGTCGGTGGTCAATGTTGTAGATTTGTAATCTCTGTTTTTGAGAATGCTCTATGGTCTCAGCGCAATTTATGCATATAGAGATGCATAAGTTTTGCGTAACTTTCGGGTAGTGAGATTACAGTGGTTTAATGAAGAATGTGTTAATTAAAGAGCAGCTCAGTGTGGTTTATATTGGATTCACTCTAAGTTGGCAACTATTCGCAGATCGGATATTTAGAAGCATTTTATCATAGTCGAAAGAAGGAAGAAGGTTCTCAAGTCGACACATTTTTTTTTTAATGTACATATTTTCATGTGCTTACTACTTTTTACAGAGTAGTCTATTTTGACGATCGTTCTTTATAAATCGATGTACACCGACTGCACGTACGAAAAAATGTCACATTCCTCCTGAGCGTGAGCGTGCAAGCGAGAGCGCGGAACAAGCGACAGAGAGGCACGATCGGCCCAAGCGTTGGCTTGTGACACATTTATTCATCAATGTTTCTTTATGACGTTATCACGTAAAACTATCGTCCGTAAACCGACTTTACAGACAACCAATTTTTTTTTACTGGATGGGGTTAACTCGAAGTTGGGCCCAATTAAAATTGAAAAATAAATTCCACGAATAATAGAGTTTGATTGATTTTTCATCTGCTGAATTTTCGCTTGTGAAACGATTCCGTTGAAACTTGACACACATTAATGACACTTCAACATAATAGAGGTCTAGAGTTGATCTGATGATGGAAACGGAAGATATAAGAGAGAACTCCTCAACAGTTTAGGTACAGTTCATCGTGTTTTGGCCTATTTCATAACTCTTGATGAGCATCTTAGACATGGCTGGGATTTAACTATATATTTTCTGATTGTTTGTCTTATTTCTTTTTAGTAAGTATATTCATGTATATTTATTTGTATTTATATACATATATATATATATACAATGTGTTAATGAAATAACCCAAAACCTGAAACTAGTTTGTTTAGAATCGGCAGCAAAATCGAATACAATAATTTTTAATATGGGTTATTTTTTTTCCAAAAAATAATTATTTGTCATGCCGTGTCTAATATTCAACATTTTTAACGACGCTGTACGCTACTGTCCAACGCAATGAAAACAAACAGCGCGGGCGAGAGTGAGGAGACGGGGTGCTAGAGCTGGCGCCAAGGCCGGGAAGCGCGCCGGCGGCGTTAGAGCTACGAATCTGTAAGAAGAAGCGCGACAACAACCTTTACACATATCTTTTACTATAATTTTTGAAAATAAATAATTATATGTCATATCAATTTATTAATATAAAAATCGGTTGGGGTGTCCGAGGTTTTGGGTTATTTCATTAACACTTTGTATATGTAATTAGTTAGACATTATATTCATTGTTTTAATAGGTTTATGCGTATCTTTATATTTAAAATATTTATTCCTCAATTTTTATGATTGCACCTACCACTGTTTGTCTCTGCATTACCCAAAGGTTGTCTGGTAGAAAATGCCTATGGCATTAGGTCCGCCTCTGTACATTTATGTGCTTGAAGTGTTCAATAAATAAATAAATAACTGTCATCGAAGGTCAAATGATGGAGATGGATGGCTGTTGAGGAAAGGCCTTATCTGAAAACGAAACTGAAATGTGAAAAAAATTGGCAAGACTCAAAATTAATAATATAAATTAATTAAGGAGCTTAAGTTCGACTAAAAAGTTAGTTTAATTTTTCACTTTTTAGTTCCATTTTCCTCAGTTCATTAAAAAGTTTTTTGTTAAAAAGTTATATAATAATAAGTTAATAAGGCTGCTTTTAATGCCAAAAGGTTTAGGTTGCTATTGTAGACATAATCTCACATAGCGTTAAGCTTTTGACCACACATTCGTCGTTAAAATATTATTATTATCGTTAAATTATAGACCTCATCTTTTGCGTTCCATCAGGCATGATCAAGGTCAGGAGCGCCCCATTAAGCAATAAAAAAAAGTCTCATCCAGCTGCTACCAACGGCCATGTAAAGATCGTCGCTCCACTGAGCCTGAGGGCTTTTTTCCGTACGTTTGCCTTGTTTGTTTAGCTAGATTTATAAATACCTAAATACCCTGACATTTAATGGATTTATTTTATATAATACAAATCCGCAAAGCTTATCATTAATCACTTCATAAATTCCAAAGAAAATCCAAAAGAAGACCTTAAAACGACAAAACGGGACGTTTAATTTCCGATACGAATAATCATGGTCATCAGCTGAAAGCCGAGATAACTAGCAAGCGAACATTTCGCTAATTACTTGTAAATTAAAACAAATTCTTCGGGTCTAAGAAGGCGAGCGACGATTATTTATGCGTAGTACCTACTTTTCCTTTAAGAAGTTCAAGTTTTCGGAGTTTTTGTTATTTTAGAATTTCGGAGATTTAAATACTTTATTTCGTGGAATAAACAACACACTTTTACCTTTATTTATAAACGTTGTTTATAGTTAAGTAATGAAATAGCGATTGTTTAACATGCGTTACACAGTCGCTATTTTTAACAGCTTATATCTACGGAGATCTGAACTGTTTTTTATATTTCTATGGTTTAACCTATAGAAATAATAATAGCCTCCCCGACCGATTTCGGTCACGGTAGTCAATCTCAACGGAGATTAGCCAGGTACGAAGGATATATTATAGTGCAAAAATGTGCGCGCAGACACACAGTCTGATGGGACGGCTATCCGACACGACCGAAGAGAGATGCGCAGGACCAACGGCTTAACGTGCTTTACCTATAGTAATATAAATTGATTGAGTAATACGTTCTGATTTATGAATTGCGAGTGTATATGACTTCGTATCTATTGCTTTTACTGAACTGCATGTGTGGTGGTAGTTGCGCATGGAAGGGGGAAACTGGTCACATACATTTTAAACTACCTGGCATATCTTCTTCTTTCTCATATCTATGGTTTAACCATACATTTTTTTAAAGTTAAACGTCTCTTAACTTTAATCAGTGGTTATGAAAATACGATATAAAAATTTATACCTTTCTTTAAGTAAATAAATGCAGGGAAAATATTTTTAAACGACGACAAACTTAAATTGTTCGTATATTCAAAGCGCAACTGTCACACTTTCACAAATAAAAATCAGGAAAAAGTCAGGAAAGCCGTGTTATTATAGCCATTTCATTTATCTATATAAGAAATGGCTATAATAACACGGCAAATTTCCCTAGGGTGTCCATTTGCTACATGTTGATACATATTCACTTACCTACAACATAATTTAATATTATTCTATTACCAATCTAGTTTTCCCTCTTGACTGACCCTAGACTAGCATAACCACTTCATCTTATCTTCATTTTGATTGATAATTACATCCTATGTTATTCTTAAGATGCTCAAACATTTAGGCTGTTAATTTTATTTTCCATAGTTTTTAAGGCAATTATTAAAAATCGGCCAGGTGTGAGTCGGAGTACCACATGGAGGATTTCGTAACACAAGACAAAAAACGCCGAATAACACGCGTTTCTTGTATCGAGATCTCCTTTAATTTTTACTAACTTTATTTTATTTTTACTCAATATTTTCAAATCTGGGTAATAGTCAAGTATTTTTACAAAATACACCACCCACACACTACAATTTCATTATTAATAACAATAATATCCCTCCGATCGATTCAGGTCACGGTGGCCAATCTGAAAGGAGATATTATAGTGCACATGTGTGTGCACAAACACAGGTGCACTCTCTGTTCCTTTAATCTCATAGTCCGATTGGACGGCAATCCCACACGACTGGGGAGAGATCAGGCGCAGGACCAACGGCTTTACCAAATTCTAAGCTCCGGGCTGTTACTGAGATATTCCCTAATGGAAAAATTTGCCCGACCCGGGAATCAAATCCAGGACCCCACGCTTATCAGTTGCGCTTGCGACTACGAGATCAACGGGGCAGTTAGTTAATTTTAATATCCATAAACTAAATCTATACAATTTGGAGATGACAATAAAATAATAAATTAAACTTCGTATACCTAATGACGTTCCCAGTTTGCATACAAAATTTCAATCAAATATATCCAATAGTTTAGTCACCGAACATTATTTTTCATTTTTACATTTTCTACATGATGAATCTGTTATCAGGCCAGCTACGACAAATTAAAGACATCTGCAGTTAAACACAGTATGTTTCCAGCTCGCTAGTTCAATAACCTTCGCCAAATTTTATTTCCCGATGCGAACTAATGCATAGTATACCTTATGCTTGAGACATAAGAGTCATGCATGAGAAAGTTATTACTTACTACAAATGCTATTTTTTTTACGTACCTGCAAAAAATGGTGTGCTCGGCCTATACCATTTTTTCAGGTTTTGGCCATATGTTCGTTGGGTTAGTGACACCGTGATATTGCTGCAATATTTAAATGATTAATTGATATTTGTATTGTCATCTCCACATTGTATATGTAAATAAAAATCAATTGCCGCATGTATCATCACTTGAGAATGGCTCGACCAATTTGGCTGTATTTTTTTTTTTGTTGTGTTCAGGACATACCCATATTTTTTTAAACGCTTCATAAAAGTCGGCCATTACTGAAAGTCAATGAGATGAAGACATGAAATTTAGCCGGGCGACGCCGAGCAAGAATAGCTAGTTAAACATAAAATCACGAATTATAAATATTCTAGTCTATAATTTAAAGCGGTGGAACGACTTTTTTTAAAACTCGCTTTTCTAGAAATTATGTACAAACAAATTAGTTTAATGCCGCCGCAATTATTTTGTTTGAAGTCGCGAAATTATCTTAATGGAAATGGGTTGTTTTCTTATAAAAGTAGATATTTTTCGGCTTTCAATAAATCATTTAGAGAATAATTTGATTGCTTCAGGATTTCCTCAGTAAGTAAAAATTAAAACGAAAAGCAGGCATGTAAGCTAAAAAAAATTTTAGGTACTGATTAAAAGCAACAAGTTAATTGAATATTTGATAACTTCACATTTTAATACCTATACCTGTCACCGTATAATTGTGAACACCGTTAGATTAGTTATAATCGCTCTAGCGAGATTATAAACTGTCGATAAATTTTGAACTGTACCATACTGCTTACAATATAACGTATTCATTTTCGATAGTTTATAATATATTCCTGTCAAACCGTCAAATTATGAACGAACCTGCCTATCGATTCTATAAAAATCTCACCGTGATAACATAAGTGAACGTGAAGTGAACTATCAATGGAGGCAATTCCTAACATCAGGTGGAATGACAGCTCACTTCACCTTAGTTTTCACGGTGAGATTTTTTACAGAATAGCACTGCTGCACTTACCGATGGATGTCACAATCTGTCACGATTTTAATACTCGTACCAGGCTTGTCTACTGAAAAAATCTAATTAGTCCGTCAGTTAGATTATCAAAAACATTTGACCCGTATTTTTCCTTTTGTTACGTAAACCAAAATTTACGAAGATACGACTCTTTTAAAATTCTCAATACGTCACACCATGGTGTTATTTTTAGTGCGTTCTGACATCACGAGCGGACTCCCGAGTTTTGATGCGTTTTATCTTTGTCAATATTCATTGATTTACAAAAACAAAAAATACGTATCCATTATTTTCCAATACTCTAACTGACGGACTTAAAATATTTTCAATTTATTGATGGTGGAAACTAGCATATGTGATATTATAAATGAAAACATATTTTAAATTAGAGGCGCTTTTCGTGACTGTCCGTTTGACCGCGTTGTTCTTCAGAACTACGCAACGGATTTTGATGCGGGCTCACCGTCACTTAGATTTTTTTTTCCTGAAGGTTGTGTATGTAACATGAATATTAAACTTACACGTATTCAATAAATCTCGTTATTTTATCAAGTCGTAAAAACCATTCGATGTCGGCGGATCGCTAGTTATAAAAAAAAATCTCCGTATAAGGATGCAGCCTATAAGTACATTTAGTGAATCTCGGTAAATAGGGGCGCGTCAAGTCACACGTCGTCCTCTAAGGAGCACTAGAAACGTGACTCGATTATCGAATATACCAAAGTATCGATGCTCTACCGATTACTTTCAGGATTCAGTGGCACGTGACATGCAAGTGTGGATGGAGATGGTTGATAAATCGGAGGAGCCAGATGAGTTTCCTTTATCTGCATTGCGTTTTCCGTGCGATGTATTTAGTTCAATAGTTTAATTCAATATACATTCCCTATTTTTCTTGGAGGGTTAGAATAGGGCATAAATCCAGGATCATCATTAATGGCTTTCCTTAATGTTTACATATTCATTTTTTGTTCTCTTAGACCACCTTGTGGGACTATTTGGTGCAAGCGTGACTGTTGTGTTAATACCATCTTTTCAACTTGCTTTTTAGACTTGTCAGCGCTTTTTCTTTGATTTTTAATTACTATTTTTATTTATGTTCTAAGAAAATACTGCCTTGTATTTTTTAGTTTCCGTATTGGTAATATTACGATATGTTTTTCTAGTTTTCGGTTTTATTTTTTCTTTTTTTTCGAGCAGTGCTCACTCTTCTTTTTATATACTTAAGCAACAACATGTAACTGACAGTTACACTTACTTCTTTACTGTTAGTCTCAAATAATAAATAATCACTTTACGTATTTTTTGGGCTTTCTATTACTCGAAACTGTTGTTGATATTACAAGTACGAACAGTCTAAAACGACTATAAAATCGTTAATTACTAAACCAATAATAGATCAATGAAAATCCCTAAAAACTTCAACTGGCCTCATCTGTCAAGAAACTCGAACAAAGTGACAAATTAGCGCCTTCCATCCGACGCTTGTCTAAGTCAACCATCCAATTTAAAAATCAATCGGGTCTTGGGAGCGAAGTGATTTTTAAACGAATTTCAACAAATCTTCTCTTTGAATTACAGTTATTTTCTTCTTAGAGATTCTCGCATTGTTTCTGTAAGTGGTTTTTGAAACTTTAAGTCTGTAGAGATGGATAAATAGAGTTGACATTTTAATTTCACAACTCTAGTACCTTAATAACTTTAATATTTTTGTTTTATATCTTTACTAGCTGCGCCCCGCGGTTTCACCCGCGTAAGTTTTGATCCCGTGGCAATATCGAGATAAAAAGTATCCTATGTGTTATTCTGATGTATAAACTATATTACTGTAAAGTTTCATCAAAATCGTGAAAGAGTAACATACATCCATCCATCCATCCTCACAAACTTTCGCATTTATACCTAATATTAGTAGAATAGGATAGTAGGATACAATGTGCAACATTGCGATTAAAATAAAGTTGTAGTGGCGAAAATTAAAAGAGTTTTTTATTATATTTGGGAAACAAACAGATGTAACAACAAACATAAGTATATGTCGGGTGAGGACACGTGTATCTCGTTATTATCAGACATATTTTAAGTACTGTGGGCTAACTGTGGGTAGTGTTGGTTATTGCGCAATAGAAAAACGGTTTAGCAGCTTAAATCAGATTATAATTTCACAAACAATTTAATCACACTAGCAAATCACACTAGCAAATCACACACTGTAGGTACATGACACAACCAGATACGTAACGCGAGACAGTTTCCGAGCACATGTTATCCATACGATGTCCAATGGTCAAGTCCTCTTCCGGTTCGCTGTTCGCTCCTTTATACTGATAGCCAAACAAGTCGAGCAGCGGGGCGGTGGGAGAAGTTCTGTGACGTACTTGTCGATGGCCTGATCGGTGACGCCGCCGACATATACAATTAGTTCAACACAATCCAGAAACAGTTACACAAGTAAATACCTAACAACTACCAGAAGTTCACATCGTTAAAGTTTACACAATGTACTCTTAATATATTTATTTATTTATTAAAACTTTATGCACAAGTAAAACTGTACAAAGGCGGATTTAATGTCTTGGGCATTTTCTACCAGTCTACCTTAGGGTGATGCAGAGACAATACACAGTAGGCGCAATAACAGCAAACAAATTAGAAAATATTTATAACTAAAAATATATTAATAAATACAAAAAAAAAAAAATTATGAGAGATAAACAAGAAAATCTACAACAACTTAAATCTGAGACGAATCTGCCAACTTCTTAAATAACGTTATAACATTAAATATATAATTAATTCATTTAATATATAACATTATTATTATTTAAATTTTGATGCCAAAATATTTATTATACAAAGTATGGTTTGGTTTTAGTGAGAAGATGAGGGAAAGGCGATTAATGGGTGTAACCGCCGCTATAACGACGTGCCCACTGCTAGGGGACCCAAGCATAATACTGACGCTTGAACATTGCTTGCGGTATTATAGTTTTGTGTTTACCTACTACTACTAACTGTTAAACTGGAGACAATAAACGTTAATTCTGTTATATTCTTTTCTACATAAGTGCGGTATTTGTATCAGTTATGTCTCTTAGGAAAATTACTAACAAACTATAGGTTTGGTGAAAACAAAAAATACGCCTTTCTGACCTGAAGCTCCGTTAGCCCTATAAACTCAATTTAATCTATCTAGTTGAAAGTACAAACGCCTCTTAGGTACCATTCCAACAGATTGAACATTTGTTATGTAACAACATCCTAATAGCGGTTCGGGATCCTCTTTAATTAGGGCCCATCTTTCTTATTTACCGGCTTAAGCCCAATGCGTACTCTAGGCTCGCAATATTGTTCTTTCGTTGTAAATTACAATAAATGATGCTTCTAATCATCGTTACAAGATTAAGGGATAGAAAATATAGTATACCAACGTATGTTAGACTAGATTTGATGAGGTCAGTTTCTGGATGGTTCACGTCTAGATACCGTTGACTAAATGTCTCACATGAATCCTTTTCTCTTTTTTAAAATAAAATAAAATAAAATAAAATTCATTTAATTCAGACTATTTAAATGTCCATATTTTGTTAGTATTGCATTATCTTAACACTAGGTTAGTCATGAGGAGATAAAAAAAAAATAATGAATTTAAAAGTGTAAAAACATCGAAATTTTTTTGTTTTTCCTTTTTATTTATTTAATGCATGTAACTATGGTTGTGTACATTGTGCATTAAAATGCACAATGTACACAACCATAGTTACATGCTTATAGTACATGACCCTGTTAGGGCGCAGCAACATAACTTAAAAACTAATAATATTAAAATCACGTAAATTAGGAATTTTCAAAATTAAATATTGTATTAATTAAACTTAAATCTACCTTTATACATAAAAGATATATTATAATTATATATTATAATTAACACACAGATATAATTGGACTCTATTTTAACATTACTATTTTTATGCTGAGCAATGGCCGTTTTGCGTAGATGTGACGCATGTTTTGTGTGTATTTGTTTTTTTTTGCTTGTTTATTTTTATGCGTCATGTTTGCCGCAAATAAACATATTTTCTTCTTTCTTTTTTTATTTCTTTGTGTCATATTTTGCGCACATATTTTGATAGAGATCCAAAATAAATTAATAAAAAATAAAGAGCTCGTTGTTTTGATACAAATTTCATAAAAAATAATAAAACCAATCCGGTTTTGTCCTACTCCAGGGCCTCTTTTTTCATAAAGAGAAGGTACGAACATTAATGAGCATGCTTCCTCAAGACGGGTTGACGATTCCAGACTTATTTACGAGTTTATAATACACTAGCTGACCCAGCAAACGTCGTTTTGCAAAAAAAAAAAAGATAGTAGCCGATTCTCAGACCTACCCGATATGCACACAAAATTTCACACAAATCGGTCCAGCCGTTTCGGAGGAGTATGGTAACTAACACTGTGACATGAGAATTTTATATATTAGATAAATAAAACTTTCTATGACACTCGATTATCTTAATCGCAATGATATTTTCTTACTTTTGTCAAATCATTTTTGATACGGTTAAGTTTTACCAATCAGCAGAAAGCCGCGGTAATCCTTGGATGCGAGCATTGCAAGACCAGTCGTTGTGGGGGCCATCATTTTAGCAAAATTACATTTCTTTTTTTTCTGGTTAGGCCCGCTCTTTACCTCGAACACGCTTGATAGAAAGCAATGGATGAGGTCTATGACGGAACGAGCGTACCCAGAAGATGTCTAAGGCACTGGAACTCCCACGCATCGACGAAACACAGCAGGCCGTTTAGTTAGTGGGGACAGACTGAATGCGGAGGGCAGAGTGCTGTGGCTTGGTCTGGGAGACGCTTATGTCCAACAATGGCTAAGTTGATTGAGTAAGAGCGCTAGCATTACAAAGACGCCATGGCGATGTCACGGGCTACGTATCCAAACAATTCGTATTCAAATGTGTGACAGTTAACTCACTTGGTTACTGTCTGGCGACATCGTCAATTTGGAAGCTCAGCCACGACCAACCGGCCGCTTCGTAGAGTCTGGATACAGTTACAGGACACCAGTGTATAATAATAATAATATGCTCTCGTTTGGCTGCTGGATCAAAGGCTTGATTCAGAAAGCGGTACTTCTGGACTCGGCCCACATTGTTAAGAGGTTCCTCTGTTCCCGATACTGGTGGGCTACTATTTTTTATATTTTTAAATGTTTTTATATTGTTTTTATATTCTAATATTTAAAAATATAATTTATATGTAATTAGTATTTAAATAAAGGAAATATAACAAATAAATAAATGTTTTATTCAGTATTAAATTTGGTAAAATTATTACATACAGTCATTTAAATAAGGCGGCATGAGCATACTTTATGGTAATTTGTAGAACAATAAAATTCTTAACAATAATTAACATTGGAAGTCTTAAAATAATGAGAAAATTTTATTAATTCATTATTTTATATCTGGTTTACTTAGATACTATTTACGTTAAAGATCAAAATAACTAAGTCTTATAATACGTAAGTAATTATTTAGTCAGCGTAAAATAGTATTTTGCACTTTAAAACTTAGCTAAACACATATGATATGATTTTGCGTCAACAGAAATTGGTAGGTGGGTTAAAACCGATGTTGCACAAAATTAAATCACGTTTGAGGCAATGTGCTTATTCGATTTTTGCTGCGGGCGACTAATGTGCCTAAACATCAATTATAGAAGCAAGTTACGCCTCCCTCCTTCAGTAGCCATTTGATCGCTGGTACTGACAGTTAGTATCGTCTGCCTACTTATTTGGCAACCTCATTTGGCTACGGTAGTCATGACTACGTAACCAGAGACGTCGCCATGGGTTAGTTTTTATGCTGAAATAATGACGATAAAGTTAGGTATACCATTATTATGTGTAATTTAATCATAGCCAACTTGTAACGTAATCTATAATATCTATACTTACGTAACGTGAACTGCCCCGTTGGTCGGTTGGTTGGTAATTCCAAGGTCGGGTAAAGTGTTAATGAGTTTTTCCATTAGGATATTTCTTAGTAACAGCCCGGAGTTTTGAGGTTGGTGGTGTGATAACCCCGTGCCTCGCAGAAAGCACGTTAAGCCGGTGGTCCTGCGCCTGATCTTTCTCCGGTCGTGTCGGATTGCCATACCATCGGACTATGAGAGTGAGGGAAGATGGAGTGCACCTGTGTTTGCGCGCGCACTTGTGCACTATAATGTCTCCTGCGTACCTGGCTAATCTCCGTTGAGATTGGCCACCGTGTCCGAAATCGTCGGTCGGGGAGGCTATTATAATTATAAATGCGAAAGAAACCTGCCTGTGTAAACCGCTGAACGGTTTTCGATGGAATTTTGCACACAGGTAGACCATAAGCTATATTAGGATATATGGTACTTTCTAACCTGGTAGTATGAACACATAACATACATAATCAGCTTATAATGTTCCCAGTGCTGGGACACAGGCCTCCTCTCTGTGAGAGGGAGTGGGCCGTAATCCACCACGCGGGCCCAGTGCGGATTGGTAGATGTCACATATCAACGAATTTTTGGTTCTAGGATATGCAGGTTTCCTCACAATGTTTTCCTTCACCCTTTTGTGGTATTTCCCTGGGGAAATTTCCGACTTATACTCGGGCAAAGCTGAAAAGTATACTATAACTTGCCCAGGAGTATGAAGAACAATTGTACCAAGTTTCGTTGAAATCCGTCGAGTGGTTTTTGTTTCTATAACGAACATACAGACAGACAGACAAAAATTTTACTGATTGCATTTTTGGCGTCAGTAACGATCACTAATCACCCGCTGATAGTTATTTTGGAAATATATTTCATGTACAGAATTGACCTCTCTACAGATTTATTATAAGTATAGATTAAGAGTGAGACTTCTGTCCCATTCTATCTTGTGTAAGCTCGCTATTCGTTTAGGGACCTCTCACCAAGTTAATTGAGTGTCGTATTTTTGAACAGTCTTAGATTACGAGGAGTGATTGGCTTGCTTTGGTTTTGAGTACCAAAAGTCGTGAGGATGCGTATTTTATGTTTGAAAGTGGTTTTTGTTTTGTCTTTCAATAAGTGCCGGAGACTGGTGGCTCGGCTGCTTTTGTGTGGTATATTTTGTAACAATAAATAATTAAAATGTGGAGTTTAGAATGAGCCACTAGCTTGTTCAATGTAGAGGGTTGATTTTTGTTTGCCGTGATTTTTTTCAAAGAAAACAACGTGTTGTTAGTTTGCCGATTTATTCGCAACTAGGGAACATAGTGGACTGAAAATATACATGTATAGACAACTAATAATAGCCTCCCCGACCGATTTCGGTCACGGTGGCCAATCTCAACGGAGATTAGCCAGATGCGCAGGAGATATTATAGTGCACAAGTGTGCGCGCAGACACAGGTGCACTCTCTGTTCCTTTACTCTCATAGCCCGATGGGACGGCAATCCGACACGACCGGAGAGAGATCAGGCGCAGGACCGACGGCTTTACGTGCTTTCCGAGGCACGGGGGTATTAAACCGCCAACTTCCAAACTCCGGGCTGTTACTAAGAAATTCCTAATGGAAAAACTCAATAACACTTTGCCCGACCCGGGAATCGAACCGAGGACCCCACGCTCAGCAGTCGCGCTTGCAACCACGAGACCAACGGGGCAGTCCAAGTATAAGATAACTACTACTTAAACGTATCAATACGCTCACAACACACAAAACGCTAATCTATTTGGACAAGCTTTATCTGTCTGAGAAACATAGCTGACAAAAAAGTAGTTAAAATGGTATATATGGCTTTATGCCAATCCATCCTAAGCTATTGTGTTACTGTGTGGGGTGGTTCCTGTAGGACACACATACTGAAACTAGAAAGAGCCCAAAGAGCGGTCCTAAAAGTAAGTTTGTCGCTACCATTCTTCTTTCCTACTAAGGATCTCTACTTGCTCTCTGATGTCTTGACAGTACGCCAACTGTTTATATTGTGCACAGTTCTAAAACAGCATTCGCTAATAGGGTATGATCCCTTACTTAATAATAATAAGCGAGTCAAACACAGGGTTTGCCAAACGTTTACCAAGCGAAACACTGCTTTCTCACGCAAATTCTTTGAATTTTTAGGTGGATATCTATACAATAAAATAAATAAAAGGCTTGCAATTTATCCACTTACAAGAGCCAATTGTAAAAGGGCTTTAACCACTTGGCTAAAGTCCCTCAGTTACGAGGAAACAGAAAATTAGCTCAAAGTCCCGTCCTAAAATGACCTGGTATGATCATACATCACCCACACACTCATCTACATCCACACACACTCCCACTCCCACACAGCACCCACTATCAGGTGATAGTGGGTGCTGTGTGGGAGTGGGAGTGTGTATATATGTAGGTACATATGCCCACACACATACACCCACTCCACACACACATTTACACCCACACAAGTCACACACCCTCACCCCCCATACACACACCCTCACCCCCCACACACACCCTCATATACACATTCACACACCTGACTCTCACTACCTCTTATGCTTAATTCTCGCTACAGTCACACTTCACTCAGCTTTACGAATTTAAATATTTAAATATCACGTAACTGGAATGATGTACAGCTTACCGTTACCCACTTCCGGAGTCTGGAGAGGCTGGTAATCTGTCATACAGGTCTCCTAGTACAGAAACCAGTCTCTCACATAGATTATAAACCATAAATGTACACCCTGAATTATGTATATTACTATTTAGGTATATTCCTTGTATAATTCTATGTGAGAGAGAAAATAAACTTTTTTGTATTGTATTTGTATTGTATTTTGTATCTTACTGAATGACCGTAATGTTGCATAGTCAGCCTGTAATGTTGCCATTTCTGAGACATAGGCCTCCTCTGTGTTAGAGGGGGTTGGCTTTAATTCACCTCGCGGGCCTAGATTGGTTACTATCACATGTCTTCGATTTCCTCACGATGTTTTCCTTCACCGTATGAGAACTGCTCTCACTATGAAATAAATTGCCTAAAGTAACGTCACTGCTGGGGTGTGAACCCACGACCCACAACTCGTATGTCGGGGCCATTAACACTGAGCCACCACTGCTCTTGAATGGTTTAATTGAAATAAATCATTTGAGTTTGTTATCTTTATCTTGCCCAGTGAAACTACTATTGGTAGATCATATCTAATAAAGAAGTGATTTCGATGTGTTCAAAGCACCCATCAACTAAATACAAATTTAAAAGTCTAGTAGCTGTGAATTGTATATAGTTACATCACTATTAGAGAGTACATAGGTAGATACCTATACCCCTTTTTTTTTCACTACCATTCTGCACTACCAAGGGCCTCTAACCCACTGAAACTCCCCGGTGTCCTCCTCTGCCGCTTACGGCAGGAACATGGGCACGCGTTAGCCTCATCCGTGAACCCGCCGCGGTTGTCCGTCACCGGACCCTCCTCTGGGGAGTACTCCCCATCACCAGCGCACCAGAACACATAGCATGCCATGACCACCCCAGGGACAAAACCAGCACATGGGCGCCAAACGAATACCTACTCCCCCTGACTAACTAAAATCCCTCTCAACTCATGATAATAACACTAAGAAAAACTATTCCTACTATGACTTCTAAAATACTAAAGATTTTAACACGCAGCCGCTGAATTATATCAGCAGAAGGCCGTAGATTCTGTTCTTCTAACAATTTTGTTACAAAGTGAGTTCAATCTGTCTGTCGGTTGTCATTGTCAAGTAATGTCATTTTTAATAAAGAAGTGTCATTGTTTAGACAAGTGAGAGTGGGGTGGGCATTGTATCAGTAGGCCAATTCTGCTAATTTAAAACGTTCAAAATCTAGTCGCAGTCTCATCTCGGCGACAAACAAATGTCAAAAAGTTGTCAAAATGTATGGAAATTTGAAGTATTTTTGACAGATTGAGACTGAGATCAGACTGTGAACGTTCTTAAAAATTACGAGAATTGCCTCTCTGGTATTCTGCCAGAGAAAGTGCGCGAGAAACCTTGCAACCATCCGCGCGTCTTTCCATCGCGGATATTCGTGATTGCTGATTGAGAAGGATCAACGCTATCTGTTCAAAATAAAAATATTTTATTTCACATAAGCCTACAAGGGCACTTATGAAACGTCAGAAGCTAGGTGCAAAGTTCCAATTAGTCGTTTCCTATGGAGAAGAACCGGCAATAAACTCCAAGGATACTCTTTTAAAAATAATTGGCTTTTATAATGTTTCCAAATTACAGTAGGTATGGGAGGACAGCGTAGGCCTGTCAACAAGTACCAGTACTTGATAAAATAAAAAATGGGCTACAGATCTAAAATTTACAGGGCCTACAAAGTCTTCACATTTACAAAACAAGAATCTATCAAAAAGATAAATAAAATATATAAACCTAATAAAACCAAGTGATATGATTTCCATTACAACCACTAAAAAAGAGTTGAAAAATTAGAATTGTCGCTATATAATGTCAAATAATTTAAAAAAAAATGTTCGTGGTATTATTTCCTGTTTTTCAGAGGGTGCACCAGGAGGCTTGCCCGAGGGTAGCATTCCTGTTTCCATCATATATACATACTTGACGAAAAGGTACGTGTCTCTCGTTATCATAAGCCATAGTTTAATTACTGTGGGCGTAATATGGGTGGTGTTGGTTATTGCGCAATAGAAAAACTATTTGCAGACTATAATTGACGAACAAGTTAATAACACTAGCGAAACACACACTAGTTACACGACACAACGATACGGAACACGATACAGTTTCTAAGCATATGTAGTCCTTACGATGTCCAATAGTCAAGAGATCGCTGTTCCACTTCCCAGTTCACTGCTCGCTCTCGCGACGATTTGCACGAACGTCAGGCTAGACTCTGTCGAGCGCCACCAGATACCGCTGCCGTCCCGGATACAATTTGGTTGCGACTTATTTTATTGTACACCAGAAAAATTACCAAAAAATTAATCAAACACTATCAAACATACAATGAGCGGCATTATAATCCTCATTTATTTTGATGGTAATTGATTCTTGTTGTCTGATTTTCAGACATTGATCACAAACTGCTATGTAACTATGTAGAAGACTAACTCCAATAGACGCTTTGATTAGTGCTAGAATGTATCCCAAAATCGAACAATGGCTCTTCTTCAACATTATTTTCCCTGCTCTTGTCTCGTCTTATCGATTATCGTTCGCGCTCTCATCGCTTTCATACGGAGATTAGATCAGCCGGTAATCTGTTCATATCTTTACAATAATATACTTTAGGAATTCACTCCATATAGGCTTATTCTGCACGTCAACGAATTTCATCATGAGATTTTATAACAAATTGAAAAAAGATGGATATCTTTTTTACCGACTTCACAAAAAGGAGGAGGTACTATGTTCGGATGTTTGTGTTTTTTTTTTTTTTTTGTATGTTTGTTCATCGAATACTCCGCCAATTGTCGACGGATTTTCAAAATTCTTTTTTTGTTCGAAAGTAGATAGTTCTGAGGTGGTCCCATTGTCACCAAGTTAGGATCTGATGATGGGATCTTAGAGAAATCGAGGGCAACCCTCAAATTTTATAGGCTCACTTATTGCTTTTCGCATATTTTATGAAGTATCTTTTGTATTTGCGTATGGTTGTCACCATCTCAGGTAGCTGAGCTGATGATGGAAGGTACAACTCCTTAACAGTAAGAAGTTACTCGAACAGACAAGGACAGTTTTAGTAAATTGTTTTGATGTTTGATAGGGCATTTGCCACATTTGGTCTCATGATCATCAAGTCATGACCTGATGCTGCAGTCAGGATAGTCTGCAGAGTACCTAACTCCTCGACAACTAACAGCAGATATATCGTGTTTAGGCTCATTGAAAAGGGCTCGATGTGTGGATAAACGTACTGTTAATGAGAAACACCGAAGTACCTACACATAGACTTGATGCTGATGCAAGAAAAAGTACAAACCTTGAAATTACAGCACCGTAGTCGTGTTTGGCCTCATTTTAAACAGGACTAAATTTTAAGTTCAATGCAATGTTGACATAAGTCTGGCCTGATGCTGCCAGGACTATCAGCGGGATCCTGGAGAAATCGAAGGAACTCTTCAAATATTATAGGCACACCTATAGCGATTCGGGTATTATTTATACTAACTCGTGCATTTGCTTTCGGAAAGCAAAATTTAGTGAAGTAAAACTGATGATGAAGACCACAGATGGCCACCGGGACTACTCAATAATAAGTATTTCACAGGTTGCGATTCGATTACTTTAATATGGTTGCTAAACAATTTATGCTCGTCACAATGCGAATGGTGAAATGGAGCTGATGGTAGAGTACCAGGAGAACTCCTCAACAATTAACGTCCCTGTATCGGGAAAAGTAATATTTTGTAAAAGGCGATGAGCTTGATGCATTATAAACAGTCCCACTAAAAAGCGAGAAATAAAAACTTTTTAACAAAAAAAAAAACGACTTCTATAAAAAACACTACAAAGTGAAAAATAAATTTGATTTCGGAAGTCGGTGGCAATAAACTAAAATACAGATCCAAAGGCACCGACTTCCGAAATCAAATTTATTTTTCACTTTGTAGTGTTTTTTATAGAAGTCGGTTTTTTTTTTTGTTAAAAAGTTTTTTCATTTTCAGCTTATACAATCCAGCTGGGTAATTGCGTAACATAGATACTAACATACTAACAGTAGCAATGGCTTTCATTTTGAAAGTTCAACAACATTCATTTCGTTAGTTACGCTTTTGAGCTGACAAATTGTTGAAACATATGAAGCAATGGATTGTCAATATCCTTCAAAATCATTCAGATTCTGATTGATCCTGTGTTACTCAAATAGCGCGTGGATTTTTTCAATGGATTATGCAACTGATAGTGTTAATAGGTAGACCTACTAATCATTTTATCAAAGGTGATAGCGACCTAAGTGCCTGCGATAGGTAGTGTATACCTGCGTTTTGTCACTAAAAAAGTTGAGCGTGTAATGTTTGATATAATAACAAAAGTTCTAATGATCATATGACCTAATTTCATTTAATATGCCTTTGTTTAATATAACGATGAAATGATATAATGAATTATTGATATATTTCGAAAAACCGTGACAAAAAAAATATAAAAATATAATATTAATATTATAATTATTACGAGTATTTCAACCTTTTTCAATGATTAATCCAAGCCATGTGGGCGTGGTTGCAACAGCGTTATAAAGATGTTGCAATTTTGCATACATGGCAGGTGATTTTATTTTATTTTATTTTTGTAAAGGAATAGATATGGTGACTTGTAACATCGCCTTGGATGATTCTGTGAAGATTTTATAATTGTGATTTCAATAAATAAATAAAATAAATAATAAAATGCCCGATGTAAGAACTGATGCTACACAAAAAAAACTCATACGACAAGAGGAGTACCACGAAACAGTATCCGTTACTCAGGCAATTAAAAAGATACTGCTGACACAAAACCCAATATACACACAATTAATTAAAAACAAATTCTGACAATATACAAAAAAGGGCTACACACAAAAAAGTACAGGAAAATTCCCGACAATGTACAAACACGAATTAACATCCCGAAGTCCCGATAGCAATAAAATAAAACTGCCGGTTCCTGCAACATTTTCGTTAAGTTAAAGGGATATTTTTCAACGATATTCGAGTTGTGGAGCATTGCTATGGTAAATCCGGAGTCACTCGGAACCATTTGTAAGAGGCGTCTCGGATCGTAACGTTTCACACTTCCCACAATTTAGGCGAAAGTTACGAGTTACGGGGAGTCAAGATATTACAGAAGGTTTAAAAAAAATTATAATCTGTAATAGACTAACCAATTTAATAGTCTGTGGCATTCAGGTAGGTACACACATTTTTTTCCATAATTTCCACTTCCTTGGGCTTGTTTAATAAAATGATAGGTGCCAGGCAAAAATTCGAAAGGTTTTTTTCAAACATTTTGTTCAGAGATATAAGCAGCGTCTGTTTTTATATATTAACCCCCTTATTAATAAACGTATTATATCAGATGAATAGTTACACACTGATTTCTCTCTTTCAGTCGTCAGTAATTTGACCCTCGAAAGAAGAAGACAAAGCGTTTTGTAACTATACAGACGCTATACAAATTTTATTTTAGTAAGGGTAAATACAAATAAATAATATTGAAGTGTCTCTTTGTAATATAAAAACAGTTTTTTATTAAATACCAGCTGACCCGGCAGACTTCGTACTGCCTCAATCGATAAATAAAAAACAATTGATTTTATTTAGAAAACGTTTGTATGGGAAATAGAAAAGGGCTTTTTTTAGGGTTTTCCCGGGAATTATTAAATTTTTCTCACCTTTAAACCTTCCCTAGACCTCCACGAACATTTCAAGACCAAGATAAAATAAATCCGTTCAGCCGTTCTCGAGTTTTAGCGAGACTAACGAACAGCAATTCATTTTTATATATATAGATATAAATGAAAGTATATACCTTACTAACAAAAAACAATTTTAAACCTCTTTTTTGTTTGTTAGCTCCGGCTAATCTCCTAAACGACCGATTTTTATGAAATTTGGTATGGAGATACTTCGAACTCTGGGGAAGGACATAGGTTTTTCATCGACATACCACGTGGGCTAAGCCGTAGGCGGAAGAAAGAAAGAAAGAAAGAAAAAGTATTTATTGCGACTCGTACAGGAGGATCACAAACTAAACTAAACACAATCTAAATTAAAATACCAAATTATATAAAAAATAAATTAAAAAAGTAAACAAAAAGAAAAATGAAACAGAAAGTCATAAACGAGGCCAAAATGCTCCTATCTCAGCATGATGCTGCGATATTTAAAAATAAATTTCGCAGCGCTGGTATTCTGATACGGCCCGCTGTTCAAAACAAACGGTCATTCCGTAGTCATCATACTAATTATCATACCTGAGTTTTTTACATAATTTTGTGCCAATACTGACTCATACCACTAATACGACGTCAATCCACTTAGACACTTTTTATTCTTTTACTCATTTGCGATTATGAACACTTTGTTGCTTTCGTCCGCTGACATCTCAAGACTTTCAACAAGCAGGCCAACGTAACCCCTAAGGAGAGTCATTCCTCAGTCGTTTATTTTATCTCTAATACAAGCGTTTTATCTCAAGACGCCTTGACTGACAAGCAGGCTTGAAGGCGTTACATTGTGCGTACCGTTTCCCATCAAAACGAACATGAGACTGGTAAATATGTATAGGATTTGTTCAGCGCAAATATGGCGATAATTTGTATGGGTTTTGGTAAATTTGGGATGCTTGAATTTGTGTAAATTTAGGATAATTTACTTTATAATTTACTATGAGTAAGTAAATTTTATTTTGCGCCTCAGAACAAATGTTGAATTACATAAGGGGTTAGTGAAGACTTATCATCTGCCTAGCCTTTTCCGAACTATGTTGGAGTTGGCTTCCAATCTAACCGGATGCAGTTGAATACCAGTATTTTTCAAAGAGCGACTGCCTATCTAATAATAATACGATACCCCTTGGTAAGACTAGATGTCAGACTTTCGGGCTCCCGTCTACCCGTAACGACTGTCAAAGATTCACGAATGACAGCCGGGACCAACGGCTAACGTGCTTTTCGAAGCACGGAGGGGTCTAGGTATGTCAAAAATGGTCACCCATACACAGACCAACCGCGGCAAGCGTAGCTTAACCTGATCGATCGACCTGTGTGGCTTTTATTATTTAGCCATGGGCCCCTTGGGTTAGTGAAGACTATAAATAAATAAAAATAAATAAATAAGACAATGGCCCCGATTCTGCTGTTCATAAACTAAACTAAATTTAAGTTCAATGCATCTTTTACTTTGTTTTTCATTATGAAAAGGACAGAAGATAAATATTAGTTTAGTCCTATCAAATTAGATAATCCATAGACAAGTTTAGACGGGATTAAAAAATTGGCTACTAAAAATACGTCAAGTTACGTCAGGCGCTGACTAATTTGACAGGACTAAAGTAATAATTATCTTCTGTCCTTTTCATAATGAAATAGAAAGAGGAAGATGCACTGAACTTAAATTTAGTTTAGTTTGTGAACAACAGAATCGGGGTCATTGTTATAATTAGCACCTTCGCAGGCTTGTGGTACAAATTGGTTGTAGGCCGCCACGGAGAACAGCACCCTAATTGCGCAACACACTATCAATTTAAATCATTTTGCAGGGTATTGCTAATCCATTGCTTCATATGTTTGAAAAAATTGTCTACTCAACAACGTAAATAACGCAATGAATGTTGTTGAACTGTCAAAATTAATGCCATTGCTATTGAAAGTGGGTTACGCAATTACCCCGTCGTTTCGCGATAAATACTTGCCTGGCCCATTGGGTCGCTTTCCATCAGGCGTGATCGAGAACGGGGCTCATTTAGAATTTTTTTTTTAAAGTCATGTCATAATCTTTCATAGCCGAAAACTGCTCCTACATTACAATACCTGGATATTGTGTTAATAACTAAAACTTGTGTGTCGAAATGTATCAAAGGTGTAACGACAAAGGACGAAAGGCACGTAGTAAGAAAACTATTTTTACATTCTACCAAGCACTTTCTAAGGTTATCTTACCAAATAGTCCACTACAAAATTACGATAATGGTTTTACGTAAATAAATAGTACTTTTAATGAAAATTGATGTGGAAAATACACATGAGCACGCAATTGCCGCCCGGAGTGTCTCGGTGCTCTGTGGCAAAATCTCCAAGTCAACTAACAAAAACAAAAAAATCAAGTTCTATTGTCTTTCCGAATAAAATCATAATTGCTGAGAGTCGAAAAGCGTTAGAAAAACAATGGGAAGTGCCGGCGAGAATCGCTTAATTCTTTTTTTTTACTTCGAATCGAATTCTGGGTCCCCCCAAGGGGCCTTATTTGTTTGATTATCTCTTCTTATTAACTGCCTTAATAGAACTGCGCCTTAAGTCTCTTGAGAGTGGCTTTGTTTGCGCGGTACAAAGTTTCGTGTCAAAGAGATTTAAGGTGGACTCCTTATTTGCATTGGAGCTTCTTATCTTGGAAGGTGGACAGCCATTTTATGAGTGTAGCCAGAATTAAGAAAAACGTAGATTTTCTGGTATTTTTTCTTAACACTCATAATGTACAAAGGCGGATTTAATGCCATAGGCATTTTCTACCAGTCAACCTTTGGGTGATGCAGTGACAAACAATGGTAGGTCTGTGCAATAATGAAAATTGAGGAATAAATATTTTTAAGTACAAATACTAAAAACAAATAAGACAAACAATGAGGGAACATTACCGGTAGAATGTCTTTTGATACGTAAGTAGACACATTCTTGAATTTTTATCTTGTACGCCTTGATATAACTTGATACTATACTATACGTCTTTAGACGTCTATATTGTTTTCCAGCTGAACTTTTTTTTTGTTTTAAATTTTCCTGATATTACTATCAATCAATGATAAAATTTAACAATGATAACGCTATTTCATTAATAATAATAGCCTCCCCGACCGATTTTCGGTCACGGTGGCCAATCTTAACGGAGACTAGCCAGGTACGCAGTACGCTATTTCATTACCATAATATGGAAATAAATAAATTTCACCTGTTTCATGATCTATAAAATACTAGCTGACCCCGCAAACGTCATTTTGCAAAAAAAAAAATAGACAGTAGCCGATCCTTAGACCTACCCGATATGCACACAAAATATCATACAAATCGGTCCAGCCGTTTCGGAGGAGTATGGTAACTAACACTGTGACACGAGAATTTTATATATTAGAAGATATTAAATTGGGATAATAATTGCCAACCCCAAATCAATTTTGATACGGGCACGACCTGTCTCATGATCAAAATATAAACTTTTATCTCTTTTTAAACTATCATTAACGGTATGTTTACTTCCATGCTATGTATCTAAGGTAATAATAATATAGGTAATACCTCTACCAGTTTCTACTTCATAGAATTTCCGACGCGCAAAGAAAATATTATTTTATACCTGAAGGCGACGGCATTGCAATTTGTGTCTTCACTTTTTTCTAAAACCAAAACATTTTTGCTACAAGGTGCATCAAGATTTATATTACGTAAGCGTCCGCTCGTTCACTTTATCACTACATAGTATAAAACAAAGTCGCTTTCTCTGTCCCTATATCCCTATGTATGCTTAAATCTTTAAAACTACGCAAAGAATTTTGATGCGGTGGTTTTAATAGATAAAGTGATTCAAGAGGAAGGTTTATATGTATAATACATGTATAATATAGTAGAGAAACACTGATAATTTTAGAGGTTTCTAATGTGATGTCGTAAATAAACCTTTTTTTTGCGCTTACATTGCAAACGCTGGCTGAACCCTATGAGATACATCAAAATAATGTACTACAGTATTGTACACCTTAAAAAGGTCTACAAAAAAATCCCCAATGGTATATGTCTATCTCTTAGGGATAACCCACAATATACATTTTTTTTCCTTTACTTTTTACGAGAAATGATGGCTTATTTACGAAGCGATTTTAAGCAATACAGTATTAATCCTTATCCAATTAAGTACCTTAAACACATTGTGCATTTAATGTAGATTAATATGGCCCTTTACAGCATGTTACTTAAATTAATATTTTCGAAGATATTACAGATTTAAAATGCAGGGACATAGCGGTTGCTGCGCTATCGGCGGTAGGGGCTGACGGCAAGTTAAAAAAAACATTAAATTAAAATTATTAATTATTTAATAATTGCATTGCACCCGTGCGAAGCCGGGGCGGGTCGCTAGTTTATTATATACGAAGATTTTTCGCTGTTAGATTACCTACTAACAGTCACCAAAAAAAAAGCGACCACTATGCGCATTACGTATAGTGGTTGCTCATAATACAGTATCAACCACACAGTCATTTTACTTTTCATTTTAATCTTAATTTAACTTTTAATTTTTTTTTTAATCTCATCATCATCTGCCTAACCTTTTCCCAAATATGTTGGGGTCGGCTGAATACCAGTATTTACACGAAGCGACTGCCTATCTCACCTCCACAACCCCATTACTGGGTAATACGATACCCTTGGTAACACTGGTTGTCAGACTTTCGGGCTTCTGACTACCCGTAACGACTGCCAAAGATCTACGAATGATAGCTGGGACCAACGGCTTTGCGAGACACGGTGGGGTCTTGATATGTAAAGATGGTTACCCATCCACGGAACAACCGCGGCAAGCGTAGCTTAACCTGATAAATCGACCCGTGCGGCTGTTACTTAGCCACAGGCTCCTCCATAGATACTTACTATGTGTATTTATAATGGAGAGTGTGGAAAAAAAAAGACATGTTTTCATCATTTTCCTGCCCTTATCCCAATTTATTTGTGGTAGGCGCAACAAGTCTTTTTTTCCATACTTCTCTATTAATCGACATCTCGATAGGCAACCCCTTTTTAAACATATCATCATTCACACAGTCCATCCATCGTTTCTTTGGTCTTTCTCTTGTAGCCATCGACATCCATAGTCAAAACTCTGCTCACGAAATTTTCCTCATTTCTCCGTAACACATGCCAATACCATGACAACCGATTTCCACGCAACTTTTCAGTTACCGGTGCTACTTTCAAACTTGCTCTTATGTACTCATTTCTTATTCAATCCATCCGTGTAACACCACACATCCCTCTTAGCATTCTCATCTCAGCTGCATGCAATTGCCTTTCATTCATCTCTTTTGTGGCCCAACATTCTGATCCATACAAGACAGCAGGTGTGATCATGGTTTTATACAGAGTTGATACGACAGAGGGGCATTAAATTACACTACGTATACTATACGTGTTTAGTATTAATTCGATAAGGTATAAAAATAAAAAGCTCCAAAATTGAGATTTTTTTTTTTCAAACAAACTAAATAGCTTACAAATCAGAGTAAAACGCAACCACCCTTTGTAAATAAAGGAAAAACCCAAATTTCATAGAAACTTGGACCTGGCGACTGACCTTACAAAGTGGCAACGTCGTCGCACGCGCGCCGGGGCGCGGCATGTGTTTCGTGTCGAAGCGGGCGGCCGGCGGTGGCGCGGGCGGCGGCTTAGGCCTCCGCTCGCGCTGGCTGTTATGTTAGATAGTTTTGAAGTACGCCGACAACAAAAACACTAAATTTTTAAATTCTCTATGTGTCCTCCATTCACATTAATGCACAAATTATACCGACGGAGAATATTGTTATTTAGTTTTCTAATTAAATCACTGTCCGTCGCTAAGAACTTTAATTTGTGAAATGCTAAAATAATCCTGTTTTTTAGTTCAACAATTGTATTTACCTCGGAGGCATACACTTCACCCTTAATGTATCCCCACAAAAAGAAATCCATGGGAGTGAGGTCCGGAGATCGTGGTGGCCACCGAACAGGTCCGAATCGACCGATCCATTGCTGCCCAAACATTTCTGTGAGCCGCTCCCTGGAAGCCATCACATAATGTGGAGGCGCACCGTCCAGCTGGTACCACAACTTGCGATGAACGGCTAAAGGTAGTTGGTCAGTGTACTCGGCCACAGGACCACTTAATAAATCTAAAAATTTCGCCGCTGTAAGGGTGCCGTCAATAAAAACAGGGCCGATAATATTATTATTATGGATACCAGCCCACACATTGAGAGAAAATCTGTACTGGTATAGATTCTCGAAACACGTGTGGATTTCCCAAACTCCAGTACCGGAGGTTTTGCCGATTCCAGATGCCGTTCCGAGTAAAAGTACACTCATCGGTCCATATTACATTTGTTAAGAAATGGCGGTCTTCGGATGTTTTATTTAATAGCCATTGGCAGTAACTGTTCCTGATCGGTAAGTCTCTCGATAACAAAGCTTGCACCTTCCGATATTTATAAGGTTTGCGTTTGTTACGTTTTAGAACCTTGTGGATGGTTCTATGGCAACATCTAAACTGCCGGGCGGCTCTGTGGAGACTCGTTGTCGGGTTGCGGGAAAAATGATCTAATATTCGTTCGTCCCATGCAGCGGGTATTTGCCGCGGTGGCACTCCCTCCTGTTGCGGCACTACACGTTTATTGTCCCGTAATCTTTGTACTGCCAACTGTATGGTGCGGGCGTTCCTAGGGCAATTGCGGCTGTCACCATACCTTTCTCTGTATGTTCGCAGAGCTAATGCTGCGTTTCCACGGCATTCACCGTAAATTAAAATCATGTCAGTGTATTCTGACGCCGTGTAAGTTAGACGAGGCATCGTTGAACACTTTAATTAGGTATACACACACACAACCAAAGTTTAATTACGTGTCCTATCACAATAAAAAACAGTAAATCACAAAAAAAAACACTAACACTAAATAATTATAATAGCAAGTTACGTGTCTTGTCACAATAAAAAAAAAAGAAAGAAGTGTCCTATTCACAATAACAAAACAAAATCACAATTGTCAGCGCACGAGTTCGACAAAACAATAGCGGCACAGGACTTCCGTGTTACGTAACGTACATACGTCCCGGAAGGATAGCGTTGGCGCACTGAAAAACCAAGTTTTTTAGTTTTTAGAGGCCCCCCTCGCAAGGACCAAAGATGCAATAGCAACACACTGACCTATTTCTATTTCTTTTACGCGCGTGATGTTTTGCTAATGGGATTGTCACTTTCTGTTGTAGGACGTATTTGCTTATGACTTGCGTAAGAGCGGCAACAACGTATCGTAGATTTATCGTTTTAAGGTGCATGACCTATGCCTATAGACATAATCAGCTGTTAAGAAAAATACATCATGTTCAAACGGGCCAAAAACTTAAAAAGTCATTTGCGACTAAACTACTGTTTCAATTTAAATGATATTTGGTACAGAGCTTGAAAATGGTACCTAGTATAAGCAGTTTAAAGGAAAGCCTTTCTGTCGTATCAACTTTGTATATCTTCCCCTTAAAGGGAATGCGGGAGTTGCAGATTGTGCCCGTGACCTGCCGCCATTTCATCCATCCAGTGTTCATTCTGTGCTTAACCGTCCGATCTACTTCGCTATCGCTTTGCAGACGAGAAAAAGACTTGTACCGACCCCAAATAGATTGAGATAAGGACAAGAGAAAGATGATGATAGCAGTCAAATTGGCGATCACAGTCCATCGGTATAATCCCAATTTTGCTACCCAAAAACCTTTTAACAAAAAAAAAAAACAACCGACTTCCAAAAATGCACCACAAAGTGAAAAATAACTTTAATTTCGGAAGTCGGTGTCGTTGGGTTCGCATTTTCGTTGTTTGCCATCGACTTCTTCTCTTTTTTGGAAGTCGGTTGTTTTTTTTTTTTTTGTAAAAAGTTTTTATTATTCACTTTTAAGTTTTACTTACCCCACACAAATTCGTATAACACTAGTTGCTATTTACCGACTTCACAAAAAGGAGGAGGTACTATATTCGGATGTTTTTTTTTTTTCATCGAATACTCCGCCAATTGACGACGGATTTTCAAAATTCTTTTTTTGTTCGAAAGTAGATAGTTCTGAGGTGGTCCTGAAGTATCTTGTGTGTTTGCGTATGGTTGACACCATCTCAGGTAGCTGAGCTGATGATGGAAGGTACAACTCCTTAACAGTAAGAAGTTACTCGAACAGACAAGGACAGTTTTAGTAAATTGTTTTGAAGTTTACACAACAACTAACAGCAGATATATCGTGTTTAGGCTCATTGAAAAGGGCTCGATGTGTGGATAAACGTACTGTTAATGAGAAACACCGAAGACATAGAGACTCGATGCTGAAGCCAGGAGCATCAGAAAAAGTACAAACCTTGAAATTACAGCACCGTAGTCGTGTTTGGGCTCATTTTAAACAGGACTAAATTTTAAGTTCAATGCAATGTTGACATAAGTCTGGCCTGATGCTGCCAGGATTATCAGCGGGATCCTGGAGAAATCGAAGGAACTCTTCAAATATTATAGGCACACCTATAGCGATTCGGGTATTATTTATAGTAACTCGTGCATTTGCTTTCGGAAAGCAAGATTTAGTGAAGTAAAACTGATGACGAAGACCACAGATGGCCACCGGGACTACTCAATAATAAGTATTTCACAGGTTGCGATTCGATTACTTCAATATGGTTGCTAAGCAATTTATGCTCGTCACAATGCGAATGGTGAAATGGAGCTGATTTTGGAGTACCAGGAGAACTCCCCAACAATTAACGTCCCTGTATCGGGAAAAGTAATATTTTGTAAAAGGCGATGAGCTTGATGCATTATAAACAGTCCCACTAAAAAGCGAGAAATAAAAACTTTTTAACAAAAACATTTTTCTGATTGTAATGTTAATTTCGATTTTAATTTTTGATTCTAATTTCGATGTTCTTTGTTTCCTCACTACGAGTAAAAAAACTTGTTAATACGTATAATTAAGAAGCTATTTTTATGTAAGTGCTGTGTACGCCTGTAAGTGACTAATTCACCATAACTCAATGCATATGTTATTTATTATTATGTAATTTTCTAGTGAATAGGTCGTTGGTGTACCTTTCAAATAAATAAAAAAAAAAAAACCGACTTCCATAAAAAAACACTACAAAGTAAAAAATAACTTTAATTTCGGAAGTCGGTGGCAATAAACTAAAATACAGATCCAAAGACACCGACTTCCGAAATTAAAGTTATTTTTCACTTTGTAGTGCTTATTTATGGAAGTCGGTTTTTTTTTTGTTAAAAAGTTTTTAAATATCAGTAACAGGAAGTCATTATAACATCATCAATATACACTATGTGGCAAAAATACATATTATTGAAGCTAACTCAAAAACTGCCCAAGCAAAGTTAATAAAATTTATACGAGACCACCCCTGATGCATATCTATCCATCAAAAAAAGATTTTTTTTAAATCGATTCACAATTGCCGTAGATATCGCGAAACAAACACATACAATCGAATTGAGAACCTCCTCCTTTTTGAAGTCGGTTAAAAATGATTTTTATCCAGATCAACAAATCACAAAGGGGCTCCATACGGAAAAGGCGTCACATAATGGAATACTCAAATAAATTGATGGTGTACTAGAAAAGGGTGGAGTCGGAAGCCGATAACTATACGCTCACAATATACAGAGACCAAAGTTAAGGCGCTTGACTGAATTTAACTTCATTACGAGCGGCCTGTATTAATTGCTTACTGAGGTTTTACCCCTCAGATCTAAATCTAACAGCCAACTGGTTTAATTAACCGTTTAGTTAACCACCTAGCCTTTTAACTAAACGGCGGCCGTTCAACTAACGGCCTACTTGATATTGTATTATATTTTAGGTTGGAACTGTAACCAATCAAGCGCGAGTCAAATTGTTCGCGAGTCAAAGTAACTAAGCTAGCGCACCCCGACCAAATGGGTTAGGTTAGAACTGCGATGCCCACCCATCAAGGCGAAAGTAGGTGTACAGGCGGAGCTTTTAGTGGGTGCAAGCCCCACATAACCACGTCGTCTCCCCGGACGGCGTGGTATGCGTTAGGCATTTCCTCCGCCGAAAAAAAAAAAAGGTTAGAACTGCGATCAACCGCATGCGAACCTCAAAAGTGAAGCGAGGCGAGCACTACTATCTATATAGGGTCAATTTAAATTAGCTAGCAAAACTCCGCAGACGAGATGGCTATCGATATCTGAACACGATAAAATAAAAAATAAGTTAATTTGATGACTGTATTTGTGGGGTTCATCGACCGTAGTTAGTGTAGTCACTTGAAACATCTGAGGGGAAATTCTCGTAATTTTAAGAACGTTTACATTCTGATCTCAGTCTCAATCTGTCAAAAAATACTTCAAATTTCCCTACATTTTGACAAGTTTTTGATATCTGTTTGTGCCGAGATGAGACAGCGACTAGATTTTGATCGTTTTAAATTAAGAGAATTGGCCTACAGTTTAAAAATCAGTTTTTTAGTGTATATTTCAAATAAGTATCGATATTTAAACTCGATAAAACAAAAGAAAACATATTTGCTCAACTTATATTTCAAATAATTTTGTAATTTTGTCAAGTCGCAAAAACCGGGCGAAGTAAGTGCGGCTTACTAGTTTATTACAAATAGAAATAAGTTTTAAGTGTTGTGCTATTAACATTATGTTATTGATATTTTATGTTTGCTGTGTATACTTTAGTTAAGTGGATTTTCATGTTGTGTGAAACGTAAAGCTTTTCTATAAGTAGGTCTTAAGTTTGAAGTAATTGTAATGTGTTGTTAATAAAAAGGTCCTGAAGGCGATAAACGGAGTTAGTTACGGATAAGGTCTTGTTGGATTGCAATGATCAAAATCTGTTGGCTTCATCTAGTATAGTGTTTTTGAATGGAACACTGCCAAAACAAATGAATGAATAGTGCAAGCGGAGCCGATGCTCCAAAATATTCGACTATATAACCAATCAGCGTTTACATAAACAACACAACAGAGGGGCGATTCTCGTAGTTTTAAAAACGTTCACAGTCTCAATCTGTCTAAAATACCTATAATTTCCCTACATTTTGACAAGTTCTTGACATTTGTTGGTCGCTGAGATGAGATTGCGACTAGATTTTGAACGTTTTAAGTTACGAGAATTGGCCTTCTGATCGTTATACCTACTTGTAAATAAGAAAAAGTTGTATACGCACACGGTATATTTCTAGAAAGTATCTAACTTAATAAAAAACACAAAAAAAAACTCAGAATTATTTCTCCTTCCTCTATTAAAAGCGAAAACTATTTCAAAAAATCCAGCAAGTTACCGAATGCCAGGATAGTAATGGTTAACTGGGTTATACACATACATACAAGCCGGGTGAGATATCGGAACCTCGATAGCTTCAACAATACGACTAATGACGCCGCCACTTGTAACGACAGCAAAAAAAAGATAATGATGTTGACTTTTTATATGACGAGCTCAATCCGGATTGAACTGGTTTTGGCAGAATATAGCCGGGTGTAACCGCTTTTGTGATTTATTTTTTACCGTAGAAAAGATGAGTATTTTTTTCAAGAAAAACATTATTTGGTGTTTTGATTTATGTTTTTGATAAAGGACGACTTTAATATTATTTTATGGGAACCATGTTTGCCTAAAAAACAATAAGGAAAACAAATCAAAGGAAATTGCGTCTTGTTTTTTAATAAAAAAAATCTGTAAAACATATGTTTCAACGCGTATGCACATCATGAATGTCTGTGAAAAAATAAGGAAAATAAGATTTAAAAAATTGGTACGAGACGGAAACATTGAGAACACCAAACAGGAAAAGTATTATTGCTCTGTTATATTTTAATTAAGTAAATACTTAATATTTTAGACTTCTGTTTTTTTTTTTCTTGTTGTTTATTTTGTGTTTTAGACTGCCCCGTTGGTCTCATAGTTGCAAGCGCGACTGCTGAGCGTGAGGTCCTAGGTTTGATTCCCGGGTTGGACAAAGTGTTGTTGGGTTTTCTATTCGGAATTTCTTAGTAACAGTAGAGTTTGGAAGTTGGCAGTTTAATACCCCCGTGCCTCGGAAAGCACATAAAGCCGTTGGTCCTGCGCCTGAAATCTCCCCGCTCGTTTCGGATGGCCGTTCCATCGGACAGTGAGAGTAAAGGAACAGAGAGTGCACCTGTGCTTACTCACACAGTTGTGCACTATAAAATCTCCTGCGCACCTGGCTAATCTCTGTTGAGATTGGCGACCAGGACCGAAATCTGTCGGGACGCTATTATTTAATGTTTTAGAAGAAAATGTAAGTATACCAAAAAAAAGGATTGGTTTCACAAATTTCTGCTGGTTTTATTTTAATCAAATTTAAAAAAAAAACTTAAAAATTAGAACGTAATTTTTTAATATATTTTTATTGCTAAATAATTTGTATACTTAATAAAAAAAATAAATATTGCCGTTTGACAGCTTTCGTATAGAAAATATGTCAAACTTATTCTGTTGTATAAGTTATCTGACTATTGAAAAATCAGCTCTAAGTCAGGTAAGTTTTTTAGTTTAGTTAAAGTTCATTCAACTATGAGCCACCCACTCAACTATGACTAATTTAATTAATCGACTACAGGAATTAAGTCTTACACTAAAAGCTTTAAGATCTAAGATGACATTCACGACGCTAATTTAAATAATTTCAGTATCAGTGAAAGAAGTTGTTTTAATAAGGATTTGGTGTTGACACCTTTTGAGAAGGGTTCTTTTAAGACCCTGATCGATATTACCAATTAAAATCTTGTAGCTTTAAAACTTGAGAACAGAACGTTTTTTAAAATAAAATATACAAGAAAATTATAGCAGTGAACGCCTGTAAAAGACAGTAATGACAAATCAGAATAATTGGAGAAAAATAAAAAAAATAAGCTTTTATTTTATGTATTTTGTTTTGTAATTAAATGAAAGAACTCCTTTTTTTTCAAAGTAAATTTTGTTTAGTAAATGAGTTTAACTAGAACTTTCTGTTGCTTAAATCCATACCAAAACAAAGTAACAGACATAAGATCACAGAAATACGAAAACTTCCATTTGCATAATCACGGTCGAAACTTGCCATAACTTCAATAAACCATAATGTACGAACCGTGTTCCGCGAGAAAGGCGTGACACGTCCACATTACTCATAAATAAACTCGGAACGAACTGAACGTTTTTAATTTATTTACTCTGGCAACACATTAAAAGTCTCATGCCAAAGGGTGGCCGGTCCTTGGCGGTCGATTTGTGTAAATTAAAACACATTTTCTGTGCTAACGGCCAGGGCCACAGATACCTTTTTGGCTGAAACTTTTTGGTCTCATCGCTCGCTTGGGATATGCGTTTGTTCTAGTTAATAATGTTTGACGAAGCCCTACTTTAATTTAAGGTCGGAAAGCATTAAGCATTGAGTGATGGTAACCACTTGCCTAAAGTTCGGACCTCTGAATAATAATATACATTACATTAAACCCCGAGTTTTACGAGCCTGTGAGGGGTAATGACGCATGAATTAACACCTGAGTATTTATATTAATAGAAAAAGTTTTTTTACAACCTCTGGATTTACCTAGATGGCTGTTTTTGACCGAAATTTTAATTAATGCATCATCATTTTGGCCTGTTAATTACCATGGCCTTCTTCATTACCACTAGGTAGGTCAGTGAAGTATCAAGAGGGTAATTAGTTTCAACGTTATTGGCAAATACAGAAAGACTTTCCCCGATTCGATTAATTATGTTCGGAATTTAAAACGAAAACATGTACACAGCTATATTGAATTGAAAGTTAAGACATCAAGATAAGGGTGCTTGCATAAAGACACGGGTCTCCGGTAAAGAAAAGTCGGTACCGATCGGTGCGGGAAAAATAGCCCCGTATTAACTTATGCGTAACCATTTCTTTCAGTAGATCAACCTGCAGCGATCTATTCCGGAAAACCCGCTAATTTATGCAAGTACTCTAAAGCAGGATTACGATAGTTCCAATCTGTGTAATAGCATTACAGCCTATAATGTTCCCACTGCTGGGATGATGAAGAGATGTCAGCATCATAAGGAAGCGGCCTGTAAGGGCCGGAGCCTGCCGGGGCAGCGGGATTGTCCGAAAGGGTTACTGCTGCCCCGGAACATAAAGGGCTAAGGAAGGAACACGGGCGGGTTTTAGTCAGTAAGAGTCTGACACTCTCTTCTGCTCCACCCTGAGCGGGAGGGGTCATTTGATGATTCCCCATCCACAAAAAAAAAGCTATATATAAATTAAATTATTTATGGGTGTTGAAGTAAAAATGATTTGATAAATAATTTTAATGACCTCGGAATGTAGAGTGGTTATCATAATATTTTATTGTATTACCAATTTACTATTTTTTGAAGTGAAACTTCTTTACGCACGCTTGACTTGGGGAGTAAGCTGGCGAACGCGTGACGTAAGCGTTACGAAAAGTGTGATCGGGCAAGGCGAACGGAAGTTAAGTGGGGGATATAAGCAAGAGACAGCAGTGCGCGCGCACATTTTCTTTCTCTCTTCCTCTCATAGCCAAATACGTTCCGTATATCTAAGCACACTGCAGGCTTATTGTCTGTATCACAGTGTAGGAGCAAGAGAGAGCAGTGCGCGCGCACATTTTCTTTCTCTCTTTCTCTTATAGCTAGTAAATGAAATATACATACAGATGGAGCGAAAGAAGTTTCACTTCAGTCGTGTGGTCATAAGCACACTCGTTTATTTTATTGTATTTCCATTTTTTATTAGACCAATAGCTGGCAGAGTTGACGGGTCCTGGAGTGGAGACAGCGTATCGGCAAGCGTAGTGTGGGACGCCCCCCAGCTAGATGGACGGACGACCTAAAGGAGGTGGTTGGGGTAAACTGGATGCGTAAGGCAAAGAACAAGATGTGGTGGCGCAGTCTGGGACAGGCTTATGCCCAGCAGTGGACTATGATAGGCTAAGTTGATTATTGACACCAAAGTCATATATGTATATGTTACGGCTAATTGCCGAAGTGCGGCTACACCTAGTTTTAGCCGGGTACAACTAGGTGCATCCTACGTCGATGGAGCTATTTCTGTGTAAAGGGTTTAAAGTAACCTAACTAAACCTAACCTCGGGGTGCCCTTCGATCACTCTTACATCCTACGTCGCCTATCGACTGACCGCAACCATGCAACCGATTTCCCCCGAAGTGCAGACGCCAGCACATCAAGCTACTACAATCTGTCAAATTTCTTTAATAGATTTTCAACTTTATCGCTGAAGTATAAGGTTCAAAATTGATTGGGAAATTTGATAGTTTCGGGCAGCTTGATGTGCTGGCGTCTGTACACACGAACCACATGTGGCCGGCTGCAGCTAGTTGTACCCGGCTAAAACTAGGTGTAGCCGCACTTCGGCCGGCTTTTTAGCCGTGACATATATAAAAAATAAATTACCTACTACGACAATCAACACCTTGGATGAGTCTGTAACGTTGTTATAATTGTGTGTGTTCGGCTAATGGCCGAAGTTCGGCTACACCTAGTTTTAAAGGTGTAGCCGCACTTCGGCCATTAGCCGTGACATAAATAAAAAATAAATTACCTACTACGATAATCAACACCTTGGATGAGTCTGTAACGTTGTTATAATTGTGTGTGTAAATAAATAAGTAAATGAAGTTCGTTACATTAAACCAAAATCGATTCCTATGGGAAATGCAAAATACTGTAGTTAGTCCCAATACAATTACTGGATCTCATTACCCACGCCTAAATCCTTAAAGCGATAATTGATTGAACACAATTAAACTTAAGTGATTAGTGATAATATCAGTTTCTGTGTTTATGCTAAATTGATTACATGCATATAACTGCCCGTGACACCACAGCGGGCCCTATCAGAATACCAGCGCTGCGATATTTATTTTTAAATATCGCAGCATCATGCTGAGATAGGAGCCTATTGGCCTCGTATAGGACTTTTTGTTTCATTTTTCTTTTTGTTACTTTTTTAATTTTTTTAGTTTTTATTTTAGTATTTTAATGTAGACTGTGTTTAATTTAGTTTGTGATTCTCCTGTACGAGTCGCAATAAATACTTTTTCTTTCTTTCTTTCTTTCTTATAATTTTCAATTTACATAATATGCACTAAATTTTAGAATAATAAGCGTCTAAAGGAGATTGGGCATCAGTTCACGGCTTGAAGTAAACAAAAAATAGCATGGAGCATCTTTTTTTTTTTTCGTGGGAAACCTTCAAAAGGCTGAGACCTCCGGGAAGAGAGGTCGGAGACTGTGGGATTTTTACCTCACTAAAACCACCCCGGTGATCACCATCAGCATATGTGGTCCCGGTTCCTCTTAAAAGGCCAATTCCGGAACCCCCCCGTGCAACGCCTGTAAGGCACATCCCTGGGGAGTCTGTAAAGGGCCCCCCCTGAGCCTCGCTATGCACGGCAGCACGTGACCACGATGCCACCGTCTTCCCTGGGGTCACTTGGCAGGCTGACAGAGTCCCCACTCTGTGTGCCTGCGACCCCAAGCATGGAGCACCTGTGTTGCCAAAAAATAGAAGTCAGTACAAAAACAAAAAAAATCTGATCAGCCTGCTTGCTTTCATATCTAATCCAAACGACTTTATTTATTTGAAATCGGCATATTGTTATTAGAAATACATTGAATACAATCCGTCTCATGTTCCTAGCACGGCAGGCTGTGCTGGCACCGTAGCTGCTGCTGTTGACACCTTCAAGCGGCGCAAATACTGTAACCTTATAGGTAACTACAACTTGAAGCCGTTTGGGGTCGAAACGCTCGGGTCATGGGAAGATCGCACGTCACCTTTTGGAATTTTTTTCGCCAGTTGGTCGACACTTCACGTGACCAGAGGACTGGGTCATTCTTTGGAATTAGCATTGCCATTCAACGTGGCAATACTGCCAGTATTCTGGGCATGTTTCCGAATGACAGCGATGCGGACGAGTACTTCGACGCCTAAGTGTTCTTTTGTTTTTGTATTTGTTTGTATAGTTAGTCATTTAATTTAGTACCTAGTGTAATCTACAGCCTACACAAGAATTGGGCTATAAACTGCAAAAATAATTTTTCAAATTAGACCGGTAGTTTCAGGGATTAGCGCGTTCAAACAGACAAAAAAACACTCTTCAGCTTTATTATTTAGTAGTATAGTTTATGTGTTAGTTAAATTAACTAAACAACCATAACCACAGTTTAGAACACTCGTTTTATATCAGAGCCCTTAACAGCTCATAAAATGATGATTGCACTTTACAATTTTCATTAGGTAATCACACAGAGCTGTTATCTATACATATAATAAATCTGTAGAAAAGTCATTTTTGTACATTGAAGAAATTGAAACAAAAAATAGCCAGCGTGTGAAAAGATAAGTAACAGAACCCATTTCCATCATTTTTGAAATTTTTGTCTGTTTGTCTGTTTGTCTGTTTGTCTGTTTGTTTGTGCGCACATCACGTAAAATCTACGAATTCAATGCTGACAATGTTTATATACAAAAATTATACGCAACTTGAGGTTTAACTTAGTTTTTGTTTCATCGAAATCGGTTCACTCTATCAAAAGATATGATTAATTTAGTGAGTTCAAGAAGTAAAATATTACGTTACGCAATTAAGTATAGTACTTGCAACGACATCTTAAGACTAAAAATAGAACTAATGTTGATAGTTGAAATCTAAATCCGATAGATGGCGTTGTGCAAATGACGTCATTTTCTGAATCGCGGTGTTAAGATTTTCCGCACGAGGATGACGTCCACCGTGTTTACTAGGCAAATTGGGTTTCGTTAGGTGTCTTAAAAGTTCTTGCGTGTGTCGTAAAAGTTCTTTGGTTGCTTGGTTTATCGATTTTCTAAATTGGTCGAAAAAAAAGTATTTGCTTATCTTATTGGTTTCGTTTGGTCAACTTTGGTCATTGGTTTGAAGTACGAAGTAAAGATTGTATTTGATTTACTTCGTAGTTTGAATCCAATAGTGCCAATCGTTATACAGTAAGTTAGTGTTGCCAATTCGTTGAGTCACGACCACGAACAGACGATACGTTGTCACACTAGACTGTTCGACGCACCGTTCTTTTAAGTTTGTAGGCTATTCAGTCATAAGTGTTGTTAGTTTTGTTTATTGCTTTAATTTTCCTTGAAAATGCCTCAAAGAAAAAAAACTAACCTTTCGCTGCGTAGCCGAAATGCGAAAAGGATGAGACTTTGTAGGTCTCAGGAATCGGAAGAAGATCGTGAAGCACGGTTATCTGCTAACCGAGAGCACATCGCTCTTTCACGTGAATCGGAAACGTTCACCGAAAGGGAGTCACGTTTAAGTTCACAAAGAACACGGACCGCGACTTTGCGGTCTCAAGAGAGTATCCAGGAACGCGAAGACCGGCTGTCTGCTGATCGGGAGCGCCACTCTCTCTCACGTGAGTCAGAGACATTCACAGAAAGGGAGTCGCGCTTAAGTTCGCAAAGAACTCGGACCGCGACTTTGCGTTCTCAAGAGAATATCCAGGAACGCGAAGTTCGGCTGTCTGCTGATCGGGAGCGCCAGTCTCTCTCACGCGAGTCAGAGACTTTCACAGAAAGGGAGTCGCGCTTAAGTTCGCAAAGAACTCGGACCGCGACTTTGCGTTCTCAAGAGAATATCCAGGAACGCGAAGTTCGGCTGTCTGCTGATCGGGAGCGCCAGTCTCTCTCACGCGAGTCAGAGACTTTCACAGAAAGGGAGTCGCGCTTAAGTTCGCAAAGAACTCGGACCGCGACTTTGCGTTCTCAAGAGAGTATCGAGGAACGCCAAGCACGTCTGTCATCTGACCGAGAGCGACACGCTCTCTCGCGCGAGTCTGAATCTCTCTCCCAAAGAGAAGAACGATTACAAATAGCTAGACATAACTATGTAGGTGTACAAAGAAACAATGAAAGTTATCTTGCATCTGAAAGGGAAAGAATAGATGAACTAAGACGAGCAGAAACAGCAGAACAACGTCAATCTCGCCTAGAAATAGAACGAGCTCGATACCATATGAATAGAGAAACAAATAGCGGAGCTGATGAGTCCATGGAAAATGACGATGCAAATATTTTATTACCTTGGGACAATAGGGAAAAATCAGGGTTCACATATTCGTCTAGAATTAATTATGCTGGCTTTACTTTCGTGGGTGACATGAGAGAAATTTGTAATTTTTGTCATGCTTTGAAATGGAGGAAAGAGACAGATGGAATGTGCTGCTCAAATGGAAAAATTGTTCTTCCAAATTTCCAAGATCCACCACACTTACTTAAAAGTCTCCTGAATGGCGATCATCCCCAGTCGAACCGTTTTTTGGATAATATTCGTTTATATAACAGTGCTTTCCAAATGACTTCCTTTGGGGCAAAACAAATAACGGAAGGACCGTTCATGCCAACCTTCAAAGTACAAGGTCAAGTTTATCACCTTATTGGATCTTTGCTGCCAGAAAATGAACCCAAATTTCTCCAAATTTATTTTGTATCCGATTACACGCAACAGCTCAATGTTAGAAATCACAATTTTCCCCAGCTCAATGCTGAGCTTTTGGGTCAACTTCAAGAATTGCTGCATCACGTTAACCAGTACGTTCGTGAATTCAAAGCTGCATTGGAGTCAATTCCACAAGGCAGCAATGATTTCAAAATTGTTATAAGTGCCGATAGACGTCCTGTGGGTGAACACCGTGGAAGACACAATGCACCCGTCGCAGATGAAGTTGCAGTTGTTTTAGTCGACCAGGAGTGTGAGAGACGTGATATCGTGTTGCGTACACGCGACGATCGCCTTCAACGCATTTTGGAAACCCACCGAGCTTACGACGCCCTGCAATATCCACTAATTTATTGTCATGGTGAAGATGGGTACAATTTTGGGCTGTACCAAGTGAACCCTACTACGAGAGTCACTAATTATCAAAAAAAAATATCTGCTCAACAATACTATTCCTACCTTTTACAAATAAGGCAAAACAGTTTCGTATATTTGCAACGATTTCGTGGTTTGTTCAGCCAATTTATTGTGGACATGTACGCAAAAATAGAAACTGAACGTTTAGTGTATATTCGCACTAACCAGCGACGGTTACGCGCTGAAGAATACGTGCACTTGCGGGACGCCATGCAATCAGATAATAACGTCGAAAACTTGGGTCGATTGGTTATTTTGCCATCCAGTTTCACAGGCGGTCCGCGGTATATGCACGAACGAACGCAAGATGCTTTTTGTTACGTCCGTAAATACGGCCGGCCGGACCTTTTTATAACATTTACAACAAATCCAAAGTGGACGGAGATTTGCCAGGCACTTCTCACAGGACAGGCGTCATACGACAGACATGACATTATTGCTAGGATTTTTCATTTAAAACTCAAAGTCTTGATTAATCTACTTACAAAGGAGAAAGTTTTCGGTTCAACTCTTTGTTTTATGTATAGCGTCGAGTGGCAAAAGCGTGGTTTACCCCACGCGCACATTCTTCTGTGGCTGGAAGAAAAAATTCGTCCCGATGCTATAGACAGTGTCATAAGTGCAGAATTTCCGGACTATAATGCAGATCCGATTTTGCATGACATAGTAAAAACACATATGGTTCACGGGCCATGTGGCCTCTTAAACAGGGAATCACCGTGCATGAAAGATGGTCAATGCTCAAAAAAATACCCCAGAGCACTGAAAGAACTAACTATGGCTGGGGAAAATGGGTATCCGCAATACCGGCGAAGATCACCGTCACAAGGTGGTTTCACAGCTACTGTCAGATTCCGTGGACAAGAAATAATTCTAAATAATAGTTGGGTGGTACCGTATTCTCCAGTTTTGTCAAACGCTTTTCAAGCACACATTAATGTTGAAATTTGTAATAGCGTCGAATCTATAAAATATATATGTAAATATGTTAATAAAGGTAGTGATCAAGCCATGATAGCACTAAGAAATAACAACCAATTTGATGAAGTGACAAGGTATCAATCTGGCCGATACATAAGCTCTTCGGAGGCAGTTTGGCGCATTTTGAGTTTCCCTATTCATGAAAGGTATCCGCCAGTCATCCATCTTGACGTGCACCTGGAAGGCGGGCAGCGAGTTTACTTTCAGCCAGAAAATGTGGCAGAAAGAATGAACAACCCAAGACAAACCACCTTGCTCGCATTCTTTCGCCTTTGCGAAAGAGACAATTTCGCTAAGTCTCTGTTGTACAGAGGCCAGCACATCAAGCTACCCCAATCTGTCAGATTTTCCCAGTTGAATATGAACCTTATTCCTTTGTACTAAAGTTGAAAATCTATCAAAGAAATTTGACAGATTGGGGTAGGTTGACCTGCTGGCGTCTGTACAATGAAGTGCCACATTATTATACTTATAACAAGCAGCAAGGTGTTTTTAATCGCAGGAGACGTGGAACTGCTGTAGAAGGCGAGTCCGGCATTTTTAAAGAACACGTGATTGGAAGAGTATACACGGTGCACCCAAATAATGCAGAGTGTTATTATTTACGCCTTCTTCTTCACACAGTGCGAGGACCTACTTCTTTTGCTGAGCTCCGCAAAGTGGACGATATAGAATATCCCACATTTCAAGCTGCTTGCCGCGCACGGCATTTATTAGATGGCGATCAGCATTGGGATGATGCTTTAGCCGAAGCATGCGTCAGTGATAGTCCACATCGTTTGCGCCATTTATTTGCCATTTTGTTGACATTTTGTGGCCTGTCGGACGCTGGGCAGTTGTGGCAAAAATATAAAGACGCGTTTGCCGAAGATTTTTTGAGACAGCAAAATATAAATAGTGAAACTTCTGACCAAGTACGTGAAAGCTGCCATAATAGGGCTTTGCTGGCTATACAAGATATAGTTACAAGTATAGGAGGGAACCCCCTCAGTCAATACGGCTTGCCGACACCGACAGTTGGTGGGGAACGAATTAATAGGGAGTATACATCTGAAATAAATTACAACCCCGAAGAGTTAGCAGAAATATTGCGAAATGGCTGTTCAAATTTGACGTCAGAACAACGTCAAATCTTTGATAGAGTATGCTGTAGTGTAGAACATTCATTAGGAGAAATGCTGTTTTTAGATGCACCTGGTGGAACAGGTAAAACTTTCCTCACTAAAGTTATCTTGGCTCAAATAAGGAGCCAAAACAAAATTGCCCTTGCCGTCGCTTCCTCAGGAATAGCTGCCACTTTATTACCAGGAGGAAAAACTGCACATACAACATTTAAAATACCAATCGACTTGGACCGCACAGAAAACCCTGTTTGCAACGTGTCTCGCAATAGTGATAAAGCAAGGGTTTTACGCGATTGCGCCCTTATCGTTTGGGACGAGTGTACGATGGCAAATCGTAAAGCTGTGGAAGCTGTAGATAGAACGTTGCGAGATATAAGACAAAATGACCGACCGATGGGAGGCTTAACGGTGCTATTCTGTGGAGACTTCAGGCAGACACTCCCTATAATACCCAGAGGAACGAGGGCCGATGAAATAGGTGCCTGTTTAAAGAGCTCTATTTTATGGCGTAGTGTCATATTAACTAATTTGAGCTTTAATATGCGAGCATATTTGGGAGGTGACGCAAACGCGCAGGTTTTCTCAAATTTACTACTTCAAATTGGTAACGGCACATACCCGACTCAAGAAGGAGGTAAAGTAACTTTAGTCGAAAGCCTGTGTTCTTCTGTTGCCTCACAGCAGGAACTCATTTCCTCTGTATACGGAGATCCATCAGAGATCTCGAACCATGACGCTGCTTGGCTATGCCAACGAGCTATTTTGGCACCTCGCAACGACCAAGCAGCAGCAATAAATTCTCAAATATTGGTACATGTTTCTGGAGAAATTAGGGAATATTTATCTATTAACACGGTTTTAGAAGAAGGAGATGCCACCCACTATCCAGTAGAGTTTTTAGACTCTCTAAATACACCAGGTCTTCCAGCACACAAAATTTATTTAAAAGTCGGAGTACCAATCATTCTACTCAGAAATTTAAGCCCACCAAAACTATGCAATGGAACTCGGTTGAGAGTAACAAATCTCCAACGAAATGTCATCGAAGCCGAAATCTTAACAGGTTGCGGCTCCGGTGATGTTGTTTTCATTCCCAGGATACCCATTATCCCCAATAATTTTCCGTTTACTTTCAAACGTGTGCAATTTCCTGTAAGCCTCTGTTACGCTATGACTATTAATAAAGCCCAAGGCCAGACGTTATCCGTTGCGGGTGTAGACCTTACTTTTGATTGTTTTTCACACGGCCAACTCTATGTTTCTCTATCACGTGTTAGCAACCCAAACAACCTTTTTGTATATGCTCCGGGTAATTCCACCGCTAACATAGTATATAGAGAAGCATTAACGTAATCAACTATACCAAAGTCAGGACTCTTATCTAAATCATCAAAAAGGTGATATACTCTTATCTAAACGACGTTGTTTTGTTCTCGACAACCACGCGAACGAAGTCGCGGGCACAGCTAGTGACGTAATATGCAGGTCAATGATGTAAAGTTTAGTTTACGGCAGTTTTAGGCACGTGTCATGTCGTGGGATGAAACAAGGGACAACTAAATTGTACTCATTCATAAACACTTTTACATTTCATTATTTTAATTTATTTAATTACCCACAGATCGATTAAAAGTTTTGGCTAAGGTAATTTTGATTAAAGATTGGATGTCGGTTTTCGGAAATTTTCGTGAAAAATGTATATATTTATGTCTATACTTTCTGTTGTGTAATTTATATTTTATTTTTTCTATTCTATTCTATTTTCGATTGTTTACAGTTTTGGAAGAAAACAAAAATTTGAATAAGTTTGAGTTCGACAGATTTGGCAAATCAATTCTTATACCTAACTAATTTATCCAGAGAAAATAAATGATAAAATCAAAAATGTAAAACAATCATTAGGTATGATTTATCTTGCATTACAGCTAGTGGGAGCTGCATTGATTGAACACAAATATACAGGGTTATTTGTAAAACACCAGCAACCTCTTAAGAGGTCATTGTACTCATAATTATGAACAACTTTTACTATGGGACCAAACCTGAAATCGCGATATAAAAATCAGCTATTCCCTACATTTATCTTCGTCTATCTCGTCAAAATGTAGGGAACAACTGATTTTTTTTTCGCGATATCAGGTTTGGTCCCATAATAAAAGTTGTTCATAATGATGAATACAATGACCTCTTAAGAGGTTGCTGGTGTTTTACAAATAACCCTGTATAGGAAAAAGATAGATGATAATTGAAAAAGCATTTACTTAATTAATAAATTTATTTTGCTATCGTTACCCTATAAAGTAGCTAGTGCTCGCTCAGGTCAGGTGCGTCAGCGCTCGCTCGGCTTTTAGCGCGATTGCTCGAGTGATGTCTAAGACTAGACTGAAATTGCAACTAGTGTGGATCTTAGTGCCAAGGCCAAGATTCCGATTAGGTTCTTAGCTGTAGTTTCATGTCAGAGAGATTTTGCCCGGAAAAGTATTAGCAGTAAATATGTCTTTGCAAACATTTCTTTGAATCTAACATAGTCTCAACTTTTGTTTACATAAAAATCAAAGATATACATCTATCACCAATTGACTCATAATTATTTGTTTACTTATTTGTGATTGTAACCTGTCTGTTTAAAGATAGGTTAAACAGACTCCGGACTCAGGTTGGCAGAAGCAAGGAAAACCTGTTCAGGTGGAGATTCATAGACGACTCCGCCTTAGAGTGTAAATGTGGTGCTGTTCCACAAACGATGGGACATTTAGTGTCGTGTCCTGCGTGTCCTGTCAGCTGCACGTTACAGGAACTGGTGGACGCTGGTGATGGCGCCAAACAAGTAGCCGAATTCTGGGCCGAGTCCGTTTAGATTGCTATGGACACGCTAAGAAGAAGATTGTAACCTGCCGGTCGATTCTGTAAAAATCTCACCGTGATAACTTAGGTGAAGTGAGCGTGAAGTGAGCTATCAATAGTGGGAATCCCTAACATCAGGTGGAGTGACAGCTCACTTCATCTAAGTTTTCACGGTGAGATTTTTACAGAATAGCATTGCTGTAATTGGTTATATTCGTATTATTAACAAATACACTATTGTACATGCCAGTTTCAGAGAATACCTCAACAAGATTTATTCGGGTCTGTTCCCCTGAACCCCGATAGATCCCCCGCTAGTTCTTCTTCTGTTTTAAGCTCGTGTCTTATCATCTGCCTAGCCTTTTCCCAGATATGTTGGGGACAGCTTCCAGTCTAACCGGATGCAGCTGCATAGCAGTGTTTTACATGGAGCGACTGCCTATCTGACCTCTACAAACCAGTTATTGGGTAATACGATACCCCGTGGTAAGACAGACTTTCGAGCTTCTGACGACCAGTAACGACTGTCGAAGATCCACGAAAGACAGCCGGAACGAACGGCTTATGTGCTTTCCGAGGCACGGAGGGGTCTCGGTATGTAAAGATGGTTACCCATCCACGGACCAACCGCGCTAAATGTAGCTTAACCTGTAAATCGAACCGTGTGGCTTTTACTTCTTAGCCACAAGGCCTTTTTTTTTTTTTTTTTTTTTTGTGGATGGGAAATCATCCAATGACCCCTCCCGCTCTGGGTGGAGCAGAAGGGAGTGTCAGACTCTTACTGACTAAAACCCACCCGTGTTCCTTCCTTAGCCCTTTGTGTTCCGGGGTAGCGGTAACCCTTTCGGACAATCCCGCTGCAGCCACAAGGCCTTACATCCAAAATTTACAAAATTTACCTCTTTATATAATAAAGGGTGGCATCGACGCGGAATTTGTTACCACGGATATTTTTTTCTACTGACGAAAAAATTCTACGAAGGAGGGTCCCGAATCATGTACGGAATCTATGGTAACAAAGTGAATGTCGATATTCCTGTCACCCCGTATATTAGTGCAGATTATTACACGAATGTATTTTTATTTCCGAGAAATCGGAAAACCCATTTTGGGGTCGCTAAGCTAGAACAGTTGGTCTATGTTCATTTTTATGAAATTACTGCATACATTAGGTACGAAGAAAATCTTTTTTCCCTCATAATTGAAAAGTATTTTGAGTACGTAAGAAACTACGCGCCTACCTACCTCTGTACAATCTGGGCGTCCATCAAAGCCTTCAGACACGCTAAGATCCTTTTTCGTGACCTAAAAAACCGACTCAAAGGGTGTGAGATTTCATTCACATATCCCCGTAATTTTTAGAACGTTCACAGTCTGATCTCAGTCTCAATCTTGTCAAAAATACTTCTAATTTCGCTACATTTGGACAAGATTTTCACATTTGTTTGTCACCGAGATGAGATTGCAACTAGATTTTGAACGTTTTAACGAGAATCAGCCTTCAGTTAGTGTTATACTTCTACAGCATACCTACTTATTAAGATTTGAGATGTGTTTCAAATTCAAATACGACTCTCTACTTTATTTTGGTTCAGGGTTGTTTCATAGATATTTTTTGGCAACCTGAAATCTTAACAAGATGGATACATAATTGGAATGTAGACCTAATTTCTAATATCTGATAAGGTTAGTTAACTTGTAATCCTACTAATATGATTTTAAACGTGACAGTTTGTGAGGATGGACGGATGGAAGGATCGATGTTTGTTACTCTTTCACGCAAAAACTACTGAACGGATTTGGATGAAATTTGGCACACAGATAGTAAATAACCAGCTACACACATTTTAACCCGATATTTACACGGAATCGAAAAATATGCGGGTGAAACCGCGGGGCACTACTAGCAATGCATAAATAAATGATAAATGATTTTAATATTGTAAGTAGATTTGCACAAACACTTTTACATGTCAATCATATTTTAAAAACTAGATGAGGTAGGCGTTTTCTGTCTCATTACCCTGAGAAGAAAGGCCGAAACAAACTTGTAGGTAACAGTCTCTTTTACAGTCCAGGGGGCCTACCACCACTTCTTATAGCAGTATTATTTTAATCTTACTTTAGTGTGGGAAAGAGATGGAGCTGCATGTCCTGTATTGCTCCATCTCTTTCCCACACTGAAGTAAGATTAAGATAATACTGCTACAAGAGTGGTGTTAGGCCCCCAGATATGATCTTGGTCAGATCTTATGAATCTACTTAGATATAGATTGGTGTCAGAAATGGTCTTTTATGGAAAGAACCACGCAGATTGAGCGAGCCTGATGAATTACTGACTGAATGACTGACTTGAAACTGTCTTTACAGGTTGCCCTAATGCGACATCTAAGTACGAATACGCTATTTTAAACTAAACACCTATACAATAAAATAAATAAATCAACATCTTAATTATAACACAACAACACAGAGGTCTCTAGAGTAAAGAAATTCAGTGTACATACAAGTATGTGACAATTTCTCGCTTAACTTCTAATTTATAGTAACCAACCATTCCTATAATTATGTAAATTAACAAATATCTTCAGCACACAATAACAACAATTTATCCCTCTGTTGAACCCCTAAATGTATCAAGACGGCAAAGTTATAACCCGCTAAAACATCATTACTGGCATAGTTTTAAATGTAATATGGAGTGAGATATTTCATTATAAGGATTGTTAGGCAAGGTCTGAGTTAGGCAAAGACATCTAATGTCTGTGGTTGAATTCTGTGAATGTCTACAAGTTACAGAGTACTTAAGTGTAACGCCTCTCATGCCTCGGTAAAATCATCTGTCCATAAATTAATTTCGTAACTGAAAAACCAAATTATTATTATAAACCATTTATTATCAGGTAACAAAGAGCCAAAGATACATACCTTAACCTAAGTATACATAATAATATAGTAACAACTTTGCTATTAAATAAAACTTAATAACTATGTTAGTATCACTTAGTTGCACTATGTCTTTGTGCGTTCCGGTGGCACTTGTCCGCGAAAGCAGCGGAATACCACATCCTGCGGCCAAAAGCTTTCTTCCATCACCAGATGTAGGTAGCATGTTGGTATGCGCACCACAAATGCCTTAAAGTTGACGTTGCGATGCGACTCCAGCAGCTTTACTCTCGGCGCGTACTTCAATCTTTGGTGCACGTACGTCACGATGTCTTCCGCGTCAGTGGTGTAGTAGAGGCGGGAAATATACACCGGAGTATTCGGCTTTGCAGCACGCAGTTTTTGGTCGGGCTCCGTAGGAGCCTTGCCGCAGCGGTTCTTACAGCTACTCTGTCGGCGCTTCCTCCTTATCGCCGTCACGAAGTAAAATGAAATTATTTATTTATTTATTTTACCATTTATGTACACACATATATAAACAGACAAGAAATAAACAGAACAGAAAAATAGATACAAAGATGATGCTTATTTCATAAGAAATCTCTTCGCGAGATGTAGACAGCGTGTGAAAGAAAAAAAAACATAAAATCATAAACAATTCACTTAATAAAACTAAACAGATATTATGAGAATATACTAACATACCTACATGAAACATGAAATAAACATACATAATATTACGAAAATAAATATCACTAAAATGTTAATAATTTAAACAAAATTCTTGTTCTTTAAGATGCGGTTCAGTATAAGATGCTGAACGGTAGAAATATTTCTTCTATTATTAAAAAAAAAAATTGCTTTTTTGATAACTTACGAACATTTTCTACGTTACGGGGTCTAGAATCATGTGTGAATTCATGAATATAGGTTGCAGTACCTTTGCCACCCTGTATAATATACTCCCCTATTGTATTTAACAAGACATATATTTAACACTAATGATAATATTAGTTACCGCTACATCGTATAACCATCGATAAATTGATGTGGCGTAAAGCCTTATTGCTTGTAATTATATTATCAGGTTCAATTTGGCGCGCTTCTGAGGAGGCATTGAAGCTATTATTAACTTGTCTTTATAGTGTGCGATTTAGTAAGAACATGCTGTTACGTAATAGTCCGTCAGTTAGAGTATTGGAAAATAACGGACATGTATTTTTTGTTTTTGTAAATCAATGAATATTGACAAAGATAAAACGTATCAAAACTCGGGAGTGAGCTCGTGAAGTCAGAACGCACTAAGAATTATAAGAAGGTGTGACGTATTGAGAATTTTAAAAGCGTCGTATCTTCGTTAATTTTGGTTTACGTAACAAAAGAAAAAATACGGGTCAAATATTTTTTGATAATCTAACTGTCGGACTAATTAGTTTTTTTCAGTTGATTAAGCCTATTACAGGTCAAAGTTAAAATTTAAAACAACTAGGAAAACGAGCTTTTGAATTGAGGAATGTTGGTTTCAAACGAATATACCTATGTCATCAGGTCTTTTGCCCTTATCACAATTTATTTGGGGTTGATGCAACATATCTCACACAGACTTCAAGAAAAGGAGGAGGTTATCAATTCGGTTCAATACTTTTTTAAAAATGTACAAAATTCTTTTTTTATTTACAAGGATTTACTTTCAAAGTAGTTGCATATAAATTTCGTCAAAATCAGTTTAGTAGTTTGGTTTTTAATCAAATTTTTTGGTATTATTCAAGTAAACGAATTTTTTTTTGTATGTATGTTACGCCATATCTCCGGTATTGTACCCAAAATCGATTTCAATAATTCTTTTTTTAATAGATAAGGTATGCCTCAGGGGTGGTCTCATATACATTTTATTAAATTTGTTTGGGTAGTTTTTGAGTTAACTTCAATAATACGTATTTTTGCCACTTAGTTTATATCGATAATGTTACAATGACATTCTGTCACTGATATTTACATAGCAAGTACGAATACAAAAATACGAATACAAGAATATGAATAACCTTATATGAATTTTTGTGGGGGAAGTAAAACTTGAAAGTGTAAAATAAAAACTTTTTTACAAAAAAACAACCAACTTCCAAAAAAGGACACTAAAAAGTGGAAAATAACTTTAATTGACAACATTTCATATTTTTAACCAGCATATATTATTAGGTTATATTAAAGTAAATCCAAATCTAGGGCACCCACCCGTATTTTTCAGTTTTTCGAAATTATATACTTTTCATTCATAATTTCAACTTTGTAATTCGGTGTATTCTAAAAAGACGTAAGCGCCAAATGACGTCATGCTTACGGTGGAATGGCGAAAAAACCTTTGATTTACTGTGACCCGTCAAAAAAACTGTTAGATTTCACTGTCATAGATCATTTGTCTCAGTCGTTGTCACTTTGTCAGCTTGTGAAACTCGTCGGCGTATGTTTGTTATATTTTTAATTGGGATCTATTTTATTAGCAAAATATTAATCAAAAATTGATAATAACAACAATAAGCAGCGCATCGAGTTGTTATGAAAAATATTGTTCATTTCAAATTGACATTGACATGATTGACATGTCTTGTTTGAGTTTTCATCAGACATTGGAATGCGCAAACTACCTCATTCCAACATTTATGTGACGTCATCACATGTTTTTTGATGTTTATTTTTTTTCTCAGAAATGTAGCAATAAAAAAATAAAAAATAAATATATTTGTACTCAGGATACTAAAATAAAGAAACGGTATTTTTGTTTTAAGGTCGTGTCAGATTTGAGATGTTGTCAATTTCGGAAGTCGGTGACAAACAACGAAAATTCGAACCCAACGTCACCGCCAAGAGCCTTACAAGCTGAGCTAAAAGAAAAATGTAAAAAAGAACGATAAGCGGAAACGAAGTAATAGCACGGGCAGGCGATGCAATGCGACGGGGTAGGTCGGGGGAACAAAAAATTTCACCCGATGAAGTCGCGGGCAGAAGCTAGTAAATTTACATTTTCGCATAATGAACAGCAGCGAAAAAAGAAATCATCGTAATAATGTGATCACACCACATTAATAATAAAAAGGCGAAAGTTTGTGAGTGTGTGTGTTTACATTTTTGTTACTTCTTCACGCTCAAACGGCTGGACCAATTTTAATAAAATTTTGTATGGAGGTAGCTGATACCCTGGATTAATATAAAGGCTACTTTTTATCCCGATATTCTCACGGGATCGACACTTATGGGGATGAAACCGCGGGCGCACCTAGTACTGAAATTAATACTTGGATAGAGAGATCTTTGATCTTTTTTCTTGATCTTTGGCTGTCATTTGTGGATCTTTGACAGTCGTTACGGGTAGTCAGAAACCCGAAAGTCTGACAACCAGTCTTACCAAGCAGTATCGTATTACCCAATAACTAGGTTGTGGAGGTCAGATAGGCAGTCGCTCCATGTAAAATCCTATCTGGCGCAGCCGTGAGGCACACAACACTGTTTAAAGTTTTTTTATTTTTTTTTTGTTGTTGTTTTTGTGTGCCTTACTTAACCTGGGTGAAATAAAGTTATTTTCTTTCTTTTATTCTTTCTAAAATACTGGTATTCAGCTGTATCCGGTTAGACTGGAAGCTAACCCCAACATAGTTGGGAAAAGGCTAGGTAGATGATGATAGAGAGATCTTTGAGCGATAAATTATTTGAAGTTTCACCGAAAGTGACGTTTTGTCGAAAAATTATTTCAACGATTTACTGAAAGCTTAATTCATAGTCGCCAATCTACTTGCGATCAAAGATTCACTTTTTCTTTCTATCTTTTCAACCTTGTATCACAATCGTATCGTACCGTCTAAAGAATAAGTAAAGCTAATTTGGTAAATCCATTCAGTAGCAAGGCCGCGTTGACTCAAGACTGTGCTATTAACACAACGGAACGAGTATAAGCCTCTGTAATTACTCGTAGTTGCTTTTCACACTTACCTCCATCGAATAATAAAGATATACTGGCACACATAGCAGTTGTGCGTGACTTCGTGGTTCCAATTCTCATCATCATCTGCCTAGCCTTTTCCCAACTATCTATATATATGGGGTCGGCTTCCAGTCTAACCGGATTCAGCTGAATACCAGTATTTTACATGGAGCGACTGCCTATCTGACCTCCACAACCCTGTTACTGGGTAATACGATACCCCTTGGTAAGACTGCTTGTCAGACCTTCGGGCTTCTGACTACCCGTAACGACTGTCAACGATCCCCGAATGACAGCCAGGACCAACGGTTTAACGTGCTTTCCGAGGCACGGAGAGGTCTCTTTATCTGATCGATCGACCTTTGCGCCTGTTCTTATTTAGCCACGGGCCCCTCACGGTTCCAATTCTATAGGTATGAAATGTGGTGTTGGTTGGTCTTTGATCTTTATTCCTATATAATAAATTACCATTCAGTAATAGTCCAGTCGCGTGATCAGGGACCTAAATTGTAACACATTCTTGTCTGCTTTCGTTTGGTAAGAGATTTTTTCCCTACGACGCGCGACGCACCGTTTTTGTTGGGATATTAGCGAAAAACCTGAAAGTGGGAACTTTGTACTCCCCCACAATACCCTGTTCTCCGCCTTTCGCATCCAGTCTGTTTCTGCCACCTTCTTAAGGTCGTCGATTTAGCTGCTGCGGTCTTCACTCCAAGACTCATCTGCTCCACCGGCCATCGGTCCTTCAACAAACACGGCCAGCCCACTGCCACTTCAGCTTGCTTACTCTGCAAGTTATGTCAGTGTTCTGCTTCTTGCTTTCTCCAAAATTACTATTAGAATTCAGTCAAAACAAACCACCGACTTCGAAACTATCGTATCGTGACTTCTAAAAGTCAAGTAAAAGTTAATTCCGTGGCCCTCATTCAGTGAGTCCCGGCTATTTGCACAATGAAAGGAATATCCTTCCCTCTCATTAGGATCAAGTACTTCCTCATTAGGTCTAATGTAACGAAGAGGTCAAGAGGGCGTTTGTTTTGTTACGTTTTTATTTTATTTTTATCATGATGAAATGGTATTTAGAACTTTTGATTTCTTAGTGAAATCAGGACTGCTTTTTAAATATGTACATTTGAGCTTGAACCAAGTAATAACAGCCGTACAGGTCGATCATTCAGCTTAAGCTACGCTTGCCGCGGTTGGTCCGTAGATGGGTGACCATCTTTATATACCAAGACCCCTCCGTGCCTCGAAAATCACGTTAAGCCGGGATCAACGTCCCGGCTGTGATTCACGGATCTATGACAGTCGTTACGGGTCGTCAGAAGCCCGAAAGTCTAACAAAGAGTCTTACCAAGGGTATCATATTACCCAGTAACTGGGTTGTGGAGGTCAGATAGGCAGTCGCTCCATGTAAAATACTGGTGTTATGTTATGTTTTATGTTTTCACTGCATCCGGTTAGATTGGAAGCCGACCCAAAAATATTTGGGAAAAGGCTAGGCAGCTGATGATATTTAGTCTACGAGGGTAGTTTTTCCGTCAAGAATTTGTCAGTAACAGCCCGGAGTTTGAATATGTACTCACTTGATGGCAATAATCTCGCCCTCTGTTACAAGGGACATAAACTTAACTATCAAAATTAATGTGGGTGTACTGTTACCTAACCCTTCGAGGAAATAAAGGTATTCAGTTTACGAATGGTTTTTTTTACGTAGGAAATAAGGTATTGTTTGATCCTAACTTTTAACCGACTTCAAAAAAAAGGATGCTTTTTTGTGGACAATTAGATGGTCCTGATCACTGAGTTCACAGTGACAGCTAAGCTTTTATCCTCTTTAAAAGTATTTAATGAATTAACTCAATTTATCCTTTGACTCATAGTACGGAGTCATAACATAAATGTACAAACAAATATGGACCTCGAAATATGTTCTGAGTTAAGGTTTTACGGGTAAATTTCATTTCAGGACCGCAAGGTGAGGTTATTGTGGCATAGGCGGAGCGTGAAATAGGGGTAGGTATAATTACTCTTTCCTAGAAAACGGTAGCCGCCACATAATGGCGGCAACGACAGCTTTCATGAAAATAATGGCAACTGCAAAGATTTAAATCTTTAGATTCATCCTACCGTGTCAAAAGATTTAAATCTTTAGATTCGTCCTACCTTGTCAAAATATTTAAATCTTTAGATTCATCCTACCGTTTCAAAAGATTTAAATCTTTAGATTCGTCCTACCGTGTCAAAATTTATCCACGATTCTGTTTTTTTTTTTTTTGACACCACAATGACGTAGTAACTTGACTTGATTCTCATGAAAATGCTATTTAATAATCTGTGAGCTCGCTCTTCTTATGGACACTTTTTCACGTGACTGAGTACGGTGAGGGCAAAGCTAGCGATTATAATATTATAACAACGGGGCTTCAATTTGCGGTGTCAAAAACGCTTTCCAGGAAAACACACCAACATACTTTTTTGTATAACGTTTCAGTGACATCATTCGCCGGTAAATTGTTAGCACTAAGTGGCGGCCATTGTTCTTCTAGGAAACCGTGTCTTTACCGCCTGTAAAAATAATACATCATAAAAAAAAAATACAAAAAAAAAGCAATCGACTTCCAAATAAGACACTACAAAGTGAAAAATAAACTTAATTTCGGAAGTCGGTGTCGATGGGTTCGCTTTTCGTTGTTTGCCACCGACTTCCAATTAAAGTTATTTTTCAGTTTGTAGTGTCTTATTTGGAAGTCGGTTTTTTTTTTTATTTTGTTATAATTTTTCATTTTTAAGTTGTATTACCCCCACACAAACACGTATAAACACTACTTGCTATGTCTATGAAGTCAGTTGTTTGTTTTTTTTAGTTTTTAAAGCTCGGGATTTGTAGGTAGGTACAGTACGTACAGCGTTGGCTGTTCACCTTCAGTTCAGGCTTTGTCCCAACTAAATTTTAATTTGGTTCAATCTTAGATTTTAGTTAACTATTTTAGTAAAGCAATCAGTTAATCAAACTTTTCCCGACTATGTTGGGGTCCAATTCCAGTCTAATCGGATGCGGCTTAGTACCAGTATTTTAGTAAAACAAGTTCATAAATATAAATTGAAAATTGTGCATTATTGTAGTGAGTGTATCTCAGATAATTATCATCCCACTGAATAGCTCATGACGTGGCAAAAAATTACCGCCTCGTTGTTTTAGTGTTTGCAAGTATAGTATTTAGTTTTTTAGTCAGAGGGGCAATTCTTATAATTTTAAGAACGTTCACAGTCTGGTCTTAGTGACCTCTAATTTCCCTACATTTTTGACATTTCTTTGTTGCCGAGATAATACTGCGACTACACTTTGAACTTTTTTTTTAAATTTTGATGTTCTTTATAAACTTATAACCTAATTTCATGTAATCGAATGTTATATTTCATATAACCTTCTTTTGCTCTAATAACTTTTAGTATAACGTTCATTGCATATGATTTACAATTTGTATAATGCTCTTTTTATGTAACGTTTAGTTGACCTAATTTCATATTTAGGTACCCATTTTCAGCCAAAATTCTGTAATGAATAGTAAGTAAATATCAGGAAACTTCATACTGTTAATAACCTCATCTAACCCAAATGATTATACAACAATAGAGGGGATCTGGCGCTTGGTGGCCGCTGTCACGGCACGCTCACTTCACTTGCGTTCTCACTTCAATTGCGTGCTTCGCGTGTTAATGGTCACTGTTCTAACGAAAATGACAGGCGTTTAAAATCTAATCAGATTATGCAAAACTATACAAAACAAAGTAGACGTTTTTAATTTACATTAAACGTTACATATAGATTTTGAATATTATACAAATTGAATATTAATACAAATGCATTATAGAAAATGTCCATTATACCATATAAAATTAGGAAAAATTAAATTATATCAATAATTCATTATATCTTTTCATCTTTATATTAAAGAAAAGTATATTCAATGAAATTAGGTGATATGATCATTAGAACTTTTGTTATTATAACAAACGTTACACACCCCAAAACAAATATCGTCACCAAATCAGGTACATTAGGGGACGGAAGTACGACGTAACATCAAAGTAGGTCAAACGGGCGATATACTCGAACTTTGCATGAATACCTGTAACTTTAGGTGGAAGTGGAACTGATACAAAGTGAGCGAATGACATGCGAGCGAGTTGAACAAATTCAATAGGTACTTCTTCTTATATGACTACTCCGCACCGTTCCAATGAAAGTGTTTTCGTCATTATAAATTATTCCAGAATTTTCCATTGTTATTATACTACTTGGATGGACTGTGTGAATGATGATATGGTTAAAAAGGGGGTGACTGTCTAGATGATGATTAATAGAGAAGCATGGAGAGAAAATATATGTTGTCATCATCATCATCATCATCATCTACCTAGCCTTTTCCCAACTATGTTGGGGTCGGCTTCCAGTCTAACCGAATGCAGCTGAATATCAGTATTTTACATGGAGCGACTGCCTATCTGACCTCCATAACCCAGTTACTGGGTAATACGATACCCCTTGGTAAGACAGGTTGTCAGACTTTCAGGCTTCTGACTACCCGTAACGACTGTCAAAGATCCACGAATGACAGCTGGGATCAACGGTTTAACGAGCTTTCTGAGGCACGGAGTTGTCTCGGTATGTAAAGATGGTCACCCATCCACAGACCAACCGCGGCAAGCGTAGCTTAACCTGATCGATCGACCTGTGCGGCTGTTATTATTTAGGCACGGGCCCTTCTTAGAAAAAAAAAGGCATGTACCGACCCCAAATAAATTGGGATAAGCGCAGATGAGGTATGGCTCTATTAAAGCAATCTAAGTTGTGTACAAAGCCAGCAAATGGGATCAGACGAGGCATCACAAATAGTTTAAGTCTATACTAGATGAATCTCCGACTCCTCCAGTTCATTAAGGACGGGATCCTCAACAAAACTACGTTACGCTAAAACTCATTACAACCCCGCTACCTTAAAGGCAGATTTCATTGTACACCCGCTTGGGTTGTGAATAATTCATTCCAAGCGAGCTTTTTGCTGAATGAACATTACCCATTCACGACTATACCTATAAAGGGAATTTTGTTTTTCTTTTTTTATGTGATAGCTTGTAATAATCGCATATTGCTGTCGGTGTACGGGTTCCAATTGGATGAAATATAAACTCAATTATCGTGATGATGTCAATCAGTGCAGCATGAGATTCGATCTAAAAAAAAAATAAGAAGTTTGTCCAACTAGTTTCGTAATGTAAATCCACCATAAGTTACGCTTACCGCGGTAATTTCATGGATGGGTAACCTCCTGTTTGTTCCTGTTGTCATACGCAGACGCTTTGACAGTATTTAAGGGTAGTCAGAAGCTGCTGCCCAAGAATTTTTTTACAGAATAAGAACACAAGCAATAAAAAAAAAATGTGCGTTCGGGGAACCCCCGTAAAGAGCGAAGTTTCTTATGCGGTACTCTCAGTCTTTTTATATTATATTTGAGTATGTGTACACTCATATATAATAGAAAGACACTGAGTTAGACAAAAAGTTCGAATTAATTACCCATTTTGAATACAGAGCCATCTAGTGTAAGTTTTAGAAGCTCTGATAAAGTTGTAGGTACTTCGTTCTAGCCTCGTATCTAGCAGAAAAAATAAGATACACAAATATACATATAAATCTGCATTTTCGATTTATTTGCCAAAAATGTAAACAAATATGAGTTTATGGAAGAATAACTTTAAAGCCTTCACAATAAAGTTCAGTTTACGCTACAACTTCAAACATTTTTATAACTTTTTCAATAGTGCTATACTCCATTTACCCAAACATTTTTTATAGTTTGTTTAACCGATTTTGATTTCTATTCCGTAGGCTGTCATTAAAAGCAAAAAAAGTGCTTACAATAACAACTGTTTACTGCTTTTAATAGCCTACAGAATAGAAGTCAAAATTGGTTGAACAAATGGCAAAAAAGGTTTGTTTAAATGTCTAATCTTATTGTAAATGGAGTATAGGCACTCTGAAATCAACTTAACTACACAATTCTTACTATTTTTACATACTCCTTTTGCTTCTTAAATGTTCATACGTCTGGTCATAAACGCACACCAGCAGTGCTATTCTGTAAAAATTTCACGGTGATAACTTAGGTGAAGTGAGCGTGAAGTGAGCTGTCATTCCACCTGATGTTAGGGATCGCCCCTATTTATAGCTCACTTCACGCTCACTTCACCTAAGTTATCACGGTGAGGTTTTTAAATAATCGATCGGCAGTTGCGAGTACTTATGCACCTGACCTCTTAGAAGAACATCACTAATAAGGTCACTATATTATGTCCTTCAAAGGCGTCCCCTCTCGGCGTACCCACTCACATCTGCCTTGTTAATACCTAAAATATAAAACATTAAAAGAAACTCTCAAATACAACCATTTCTTTTCTATCCAAATTCACTGACTACAAAACAGACCCAAAAAAGGATAAACCTTCATCAAAAATCCGGAGATAATCTCAAAGCTATCATTCTATACCTATTCGTAACGGCGTCGTGCGCGCTATAAAAACGGAACCATTACGTTTAGTGCCGCTGTCATAAAATCATTATGTACTGTGAATCATTTGAGTTCACTTTGTGAATGCTAAGTTGAGAAACTGGTAGAAGAATGTTGGTTTATCAAGTTGTATAGCACAATCTTTGTACAGGATTATTGGAAAAACACCAACAACCTCTTAAGAGGTCATTGTACTCATCATTACGAACAACTTTTACTATGGGACCAAACCTGAAATCGCTAAAAAAAAATCGGCTCTTCCCTACATTTATGTTCGCATAACTCGTCAAAATGTAGGGAACGGCTGATTTTTTTTTTCATCTACTTTAGTGAAATGTTTTCTAAGTTGATTTTTGAATGACAATTTGTAATAAAAAGGTCCTAATAAGAGTCTTTGGTGACAATGGAATTTGAATTTTGTAAAGTATGACATTCAGTTTGTTGTTCCTTCTATTGAAAATTATCTCAAATTTCTGGGGTGGGTGGAAGAGATGTGTTAGATCCGTACGAGCTAAAAGATACTTATCTGCTGTGATGAAAAGATAAGCTAATCCCCAAAGTATCACGGCAGGATGGCCAGCGAAGTTGGAAGTAGGTTAAATGTATACTTAGGTCTTGGCTTGACTTTATTAAAAATTTCGTTCGAGAACATTGAAGTTAAAAACTAAACCAAGCAAAGCCATTCAACAAAGTTAACTAAACTATAAATCTTCAAATCGGTTCGCACCCGGTCGATCATAATGTCATTACAATATCTCAAATGGCACGCCTATAAAATCATTACGACCAATCGTCTGGGGCACAAACAGAAATATGAAAGCATATTTTGATGTAAGGGAATGAGGCTCTAGGGAAAAATTACTTTCAAAAATTCTTTCTATATAAAATCATGCATAATCAGCCTATAATGTTCCCACTGCTGGGCCATATTCCACCTCTTTCTGTGAGAGGGAGTGGGCTGTAATCCACCACGGGGGCCCAGTGTGGGTTGATGGATGTCACATATCTTCGAATTTCGGTTCTAGAACATGTTCTCATGATGTTTTTCCTTAACCGTTTTTGAGAGCAGTTGTGATGAAATAATTTACACAAAGTAATGTGTCTGCTTCGGTTTGAAACCACGACCTACAATCGTAAATCGCGGCCGTAACAATTGATAAAAAGATCCACAGACCTCAATGCTTCGAAAGCTTAACAAAACTCAATATAAAAATCGCGATCAAAATTATACTTTCTACCTCATTACTAAGGTTCGTCTCAAATATAATATATTTATTACGCCGTAAAAAATATTTTACGCTGCACGACACGCCTGTCAAATGTCTTACAAATTTTAACGAATCATACCTAAATATAACCACGAAAGGTTATCTTGCGAAACATGTCAAATGTTTCATTCATAAAACTCGTATTCGTCTACTCAATAGAAAAGAAGAAGTAAATAATAAAAAATTAAAAACCGGTCAAGTCAGAGTCGGACTCGAACACCGAGGGTTCCGTATAAAGTAGGTACGTATCTACAAATTTACGATTTTCGGATTTTTTCCTTTACTTGTGCTACATGGCCTTGATTCTTGCCAAATTTCATGATTCTAAGTTAGCGGGAAGTACCCTATACACTTTGATTCCGTATCTTTTTTTTTACGTTAACTTAGATGTTTGATTTTTTACAGCTTCAAGGGACCGCAGACCTGAATATATGGTTTTAATTTCAACTCTATACAACTATATACCTTCACACGCTCCCGAAATAAAAGGTCTTGACAGACAGACGGACGGACGGACAACAGAGTGATCCTATGATAATAATATTCTTTATTTACGGACAAAAGTGATCCAGCGTGTTAGTGAACAATATTATAACTTATTACTAGTGTTAGTAGTTAATAATTAAAAAGTAGAGAAAAAGCCAGAATAAATAGTAATGTGAAAAGGACATCCCCAAACTAATGATAAGTGATTGTGATCCTATAAGGGTTCCGTTTTTTCCACTTGAGTTACGGAACCATAAAAATGGACCTTTAATGATTGCTTTAAAAAAATAATATTTCCTTCTCTTCAGGAGATTCACGTTTATCGGGAAACTTTTAGTTCGAGTTGGATAGTGAATGTTCGCCAATGTTGTGTTGAGCCTCGTTGGTCTTATGGTCGCAAGCACTTCTGCTGGACTAACTCATAAAAAAAATTGTTTACACTGTCTTATATATAATACTAGCTGACCCCGCAAACATCGTTTTGCAAAAACTAAAAAATAGATAGTAGTCGATTCTCAGACCTACCCGATATGCACACAAAATTTATGTATGGTAACTAACACTGTGACACGAGAATTTTATAGATTAGACTAGCTGACCCCGCAAACGTCGTTTTGAAAAAAAAAAATAGGGGTATGAAAAATAGATAGTAGCCAATTCTCAGACCTACCCCATATGCACACAAAATTTCATACAAATCGGTCCAGCCGTTTCGGAGGAGTATGGTAACTAACACTGTGACACGAGAATTTTATATATTAGAAGATTGTAGGTACCCAACTTTCGAATATCAGTCAAACCCGACCTTAATTTGGAAACAAAATCACCAAGGACACAAAGTAAATACTGATTAGGCCAAAAAAGCCAACATGTTTGGACATGTCACGTCAAGCGTAACAATTAACTAGGGGTAAGGATTAAGTGGCTTGCTTTCTGACGCGTCATGGCTTATTTGGTTGACTAATTTTCTCTGTTTACTAGCTAAAATGGTAAATTGGCCTCCAAATATATTTTCAAAGCCAACCTTAACCGTAAAAGCTACAAGTAATCTTTTGGTAGAGTCTATTTAGCAATGCTATGGGAACGAATTTTTATACTGGATTTAGTAAATTGGTCTTAATTCCAACCAATAGGTTTTGTTACCTTTGCAGGAGATAAAAATCGGCGAACAAACTTTTTTGACAAGTTTCATGACGACTTAAATTAACACTTTCAGAGGTACTAAACGCCCATAGGTGAAACGGCGCAGGATAGCCTGTACCTATACCTTCCAGGATACTTCATACCAGAAGTGGTTATAGAGGTGTGAGGAACAGGGTGTAAAGTTCACTCAACCTCTATAGAAAAGGGAGGATCTTCCGACCAGAAGGGTGCTGTTTCTGGCGGGCTATTGCACAATTATTCAAGCCGGGCTATTGTATACATGCTAGTTGCGTGGTAAACTCTGCTTGCGAGATGCAGGATTTTGCGTGAAGTCAATATGACGCATAGTTTACATGTGGCGTTGTATACCGCTACATGGTCATCGTACAAGCGGTTCAGCAGCTTCAATATCATCAGGATTGAGATATTGATGCTGCTGAAGCAGTTCTAGAACTATAAGTTTTTGTAGTAGAACATCTAGACCAGTGGTGGCCCAATAGTACCGGCTGCAAATTCCAAATCGAAGGTCGTAGTTTGAAATCTTAACAGGCGCTTTACTTTATGTAAATCATTTCATCAAAACTGCTCTCAAAACGGAAAACATTACGACGGCATGTCAGAGAACCAAAAATTCAAAGTCATGTGACATCTACAAACTCACATTGGGCCCGGTATTGAATTACCGCTCACACCCTCTCATCAAGAGGCGACCTGTGTCTAGGGATGTAAAGCAGTAAAATTACCAGGGTAAAATACGGTAAAAAACGTTTATACCGTAAATTTTGGTAAATTACGGTAAAAAAACGTAAAAATCCTAGTTTTACGTTCTACAAACATAAATACGGTAATGAACGAGTGTGTTGAATTATACCACGTCATCGATTTAATAATATATGTAGATATTATGTGCAAAGGCCAGTAAAAATTAAAATTTTAGTTTTTGGAAAATTACTTACTAGTTTAAATTACGGTAAAATTACCGTATTTTACCAGCCTTTTCGGTAAAATTACGTAATTTTGCAACCGTACCTGTGTCCTAGCTGTGAGAACATTATAGGGTGATTATACAATATCACCAGGATTGTGCCGGAGTGTAGCAGTTCGTCGTGAACGTGGTACGATAGCGGCATCGGATCTTCTCTATCATCAGAAGACAGCTGCTACACAACCATCTATGCGACTGTCACCAGCCAGTTTCATTCTTATCCGACCTTTTCGCCGGTTTCAGTAACTTCGTAACAAAACAAGGCAGCGCCACTTGCTGCACCGTCAGGCCTAATAACCATAAAACTTCGATTGTATATAAACTTTCGCTAACTGGTTGAACGGCGTAATTACAGAAACAATTTAGAAAAATATTGGTCTCGCGTAGATCCACGTTAAGGGCCTATACTACCTCAAATGGCTTAGCATGATCCTCCGTTATGTCGAAAATACTGCAGCATTAATTTTGAAATGAATATATGGTAAAGTTGAGGATGAATGTTAGGTCTTATGTTAGAAGAAAACACGATTACATAAAATTTTCTCGATAGAAAAAAAATTCAAACCGAAAAATAAACCGCTGGTATTAAAAAAATACTTCAAATTAGATCATGAAACTTTGTATACTAACCGAACTAACTATAAAGCAGGTCTTATGTTTTTTTTTTATTTTTTTAATTACTATTATTTTCACCGTAAAAAGCAAATACCTAAACTATTGGCGCTGCCTGCCACCTAGCACCGCACTCTGTCTTGCTCTCACTCAGTCCGCGAGTAGTATCGTGCGAGCGAGATAAAGAGTGAATTTTAGCTGAGGTAGTATAGGCTCTTAAGAGTTCGTCAACCGATTAAGGGCGAATTTCACCAATGAATCTAAACCCGAGCACGTCTAAACCGCGTTAACTAGCTGCCAGTGTTATCAATGTTGCGGAATATTCACACTGACAGCTCTTGAACGCGGTTTAGATGTGCTGATCGCGTTCAGTTGCTTTAGAGAAATTCACTTTAAATGAGAAATGCTCATTGTTTCACCTGTGGAAGACAGTCGAATTGTTCGATAAACTAACATAATACGACTTTAGAGTACCAGCGTTCTATTTGCATTTTTTTGGTACATTATCGCCCTCAAAACTTGCAGAAAATACATCTGCAAAGTCGCAATTAGAAGTGGCGATCCTCCAAAACACAAAACAATAAGATTACAAACTCATTAAGTGAGGATTGTATCCAAATTCCTGCAGTGGAGCGTTAGAATAGATCTCGCTGTCTCGCCGAGGCACGTTGAGCTTATAACAGAGTATATATTGGTACAGAAGGCCGGCTCCATACAACGAATGAAGATGCACACTAATAAATATAATAGAAAATGTACTTACAATAAGAAAAGTTACTACAATGATTTGGTTATTGGCGCCTAATTGGACTTTTTACTACCAGTCTTTGTGTAACTTGTAGGTACACACCTGGTCAATTGTGGGTATACTATTCACAGTATACACCCCTGCGCAAACTTTTGAAAGTATACAGGCGTGATCGTGGCAAATAAATGAATTTGAATTTGATGTTATAAAGGAATCCCATTTCCACAACTTTTTTGCGCAACTTTCATTATTGTTGTTTTGTTTTGGATCGGAGCAAGTGGATTCCCGCAAAGTGTCTTTCGAGCAAGTGGATTCACACAAAGTGTCTTTCGAGCAAGTGGATTCATGCAAGTGTCTTCCATACAAATGACCATTTGTGCAAAAATCCTTTCGTGGAAATGTCTTTTCGCGCAAGCAGACTCGTTATTGGTCTTCGTTTGACATTGTTTGAGATCGCCGTACGTAGAATTATTTTTACATTTATATCTGTAATTAATATGTTGTACATAATAAAGAGTATTCTATACCACTCTGTAGTCAACCACACATCAATGTTTATAATCCGACATTGACAGCGCCTTTAAGTCGTAACAGTAAATGTAATTTTCATAGTGCTAGCGCTGTTGGCTATTCGTATTTGCTTACTTTTTCCCTCGTTTTATGAATCGAACTTCTGTATCGTTATTATTCTGTGTCGCGGAGTAGGGTTCACGGGATTCGAGTTTTGCCGTCATACCTTCTAAAGAGGTATGCAGACCGCCATAATACCTTGCAATTAAATGCTGATGTATTATTCAAATTGCTAACAATAACTTCGAATGTATATATTATGTGTTTGTTATATTATGTATATATTAAATTTATAGTTTTGATAGGTTTATGTGTATCTTTATATTTAAAATATTTTTTCCTCAATTTTCATGATTGCGCCTACCACTGTTTGTCCTCTGCATCACCCAAAGGCTGACTGGTAGAAAATGCCTATGGCATTAAGTCCGCCTCTGTACATATACGTGCTTGAAGTATTAAATAAATAATTAGATAAATGTGGGAAGGATTATTTTGTCTTCAAAATATAGCTTGCAGAATAGAAAAGTATGTCAATCTGTTAGTTGAAGGTGAATAAGATTCCATAATTTTCAGTAACCACAACCAGTTAATCGAAATCAATATTAGAGGGGTAAGTACAGTCACCAAAAAGATAAGTAACCAGATTTGTCCGATATAGTTGAAGTTTAGTAAATATTTTCGAATGAAATTCAATTTGATAAATGAATTGTTTGTTTTCTGTTAATTTGATCAATTAAATTTTATTCGAAAACATCCATCGGCCTGGTTACTTATCTCCTTTAGTGACCGTAAGGGCGCGTTCCTACTATGTCGTGACGACAGATTATCGTGTCGTTATAAGCGTCATGGCTTGTGTATTTAAATGGAGGTATTCACATATAGAACGGCACGATTAACTGTCGTCCACGACTTCTTTTTGCAGTGACGAGAGATTATCGATAAGCAGTCGATATAATGGGAACAGCTAGAGACGACAGTCGTCCAACGATAAATTAATCATCACGACATAGTGGGAACGCGCCCTAAAGACTAACAACGTGCGCAAATTGAATTATTTTGAAAAGAAAGAGAGAGAAAGGGATTATTTAGAAAGAGTGGTAGGTACACACGGCTACACATCAAGCTATACATTTCCAGTATAAGCTGAGCTGACATTGTATAGGATTTCCGTACGATGCGAGACCAGCGTAAACTGGCTTTGTATAGCTTGATGTGTAGCCGTGTGTACATCGACACGCAAGCTGTTACAATGGTTTCTGTAGATACATGATTCTGAACCTCGCTACGTTGAAATTTATTTATTTATATATACTTTATTGTACACCAAAAAATACATAACAAAAAAAAACAATTATTACTACAAAACATACAATGGGCGGTTCAATCGTCGCTTCTTAAAAAACGTATTCGCTTTTGTGTTTGTTTAGGGGCTTGTAATAATAACCGCACGGTTCGATCGATCATGGTAAGCTACGCTTGCCGTGATTGATCCGTGGATAAGTGACCATCTTCACATACCAAGACCCCTCTGTGCACGTTAAGCCGTTGGTCCCGGCTGGCATTCGTGGATCTTTGACAGTCGTTACGGGTCGTCAGAAGCACGAAAGTCTGACAACCAGTCCAACCAAAGGATATCGTATTACTCAGTACCTAACTGTGTTGTGGAGGTCAGATATGCAGTCGCTCCATGTAAAATACTGGTATTCAGCTGCATCCGGTTAGACTGGAAGCCGACCCTAAGGCAGATGAGATGATCCAAAAGCAACCATTTAGCTGGCAGGAGGTGGGGGGGACATTTGACTCTAACAAAAATTAGCACTTTAAAGCTTAATAATTCACAAACGGATCCCTGAATCGAAAAATGGTTTTCACAAACCCGCAGTATTTTTAAAGACATATCCAACGAGGAGGTATACCATGGAGTAGACAAGAAAAAAAACCATAATAGGCATTATCTATTGGCAATCCACAATCAACACACTATTTCTTATGACCTTCAAACATCCTCCAACGCAGATCGGATCCCTCCACCCCATTACCAGTATTAGCCCTATTTTTACCCCATACAAAGATAACCGAAGATACTTCAGACCTCCTAATGACTCCATAACGGGTCCGCATGAAAAACGACGACGTTAACTGGATAATATAGAGAAAGTTTCTCTACCGCTAATATATTAGGAATGAAAGTGCTTGGCGGGATCGTGTGGCAGGGGATTAATATATCCGCGAATATTTGTTAGCTTGATTATGTTAATTCAATTATTATTTGAATTAACATACGAAAGCAAACATATTATATTTGTAGCGTTACATCATCAGAGACAGTGACGTAATAGGAGGTCAAAGGACCGTTCCAAATTGAAAAAGTTAGTTGCTGCACAACCAAAAGCATTGATGTTATGTGTGCTTGTATTCGATTTTGCCGTTGGGCTGTGGCGTAATTGCATAACACGTAACACTGGCAATGGCGTTCATTTTGAAGTTCAACAACATTAATTGTGTCATTTACATTGTTGAGTACACATTTTTTTTAACATACGAGGCAATGGATTAGCATAACCACTAAAAATTATTCAGATTGTGACTGATACCGAGATGAAAATATTTGCCAATCAGACAGGTTTGTAGTATGACAAATATACTTTTAATTAAATTATATCCACCGTATAACCGTCTCATAGAACTAATACACAATACATATAATATTCCAATTACATTTAGTTCATTGGTATTCATGCTCCACGTTAAATGTTTAGATCTTGAAACCTATTTATCTTACTAAATAACTCACGTATTTTCTTAATTACAAGGTACAAAAGAGATATCAAGAAGCCTCAATCTAATTATTATCTACCTGCCGAACTAATAACTAATTTGTCCGTTGTATTTTTGTAAAAAGACAGGACAGAGTTCAGAACACCACAAAACCACGACTTTTTTTTTTTGGGGATGGGAAATCATCAAATGACCCCTCCCGCTCAGGGTGGACGAGGAGGGAGTGTCAGACTCTTACTGACTAAAACCCACCCGTGTTCCTTCCCTAGCCCTTTATGTTCCGGGGCAGCGGTAACCCTTTCGGACAATCCCGCTCCCCCGACAACACCACGCTGCGTTCCAAAACAGGCATACAGGGCTATCTGCTATTACAATAGTGTCAGAATGGTCTATCATTGATTTCATAGTGGTTGATTTTGACAAGTTTGGTAATATATTAATATAATGGCGTCATTATGATTTTCCAATGGTCAACCACTGACACTCCATTGAAAGAAATAGCATAAAAAAATGGTAATCTCGTACATAATGACAAATGAATAAGTACTTCTTGTTTCTCCATCAGCGGACTGTATTGCTCTTCCTCTAATTCTGCCAAGTCTACGGCTAATTTTTTGTCGATTAAATCCATTTGTAATCGAGTCTTCGCTTCTGCGGCCTCAAGCTCGAACCTTTTCTTCCTCGCCATCACTGAAGAGGCGACAGATTGTGATCTAGATGTTCTAGATCGGAGCACGTGCTCGAAAATTCCTGGCTTTTCTTTGTGCTGTTTTTCCATTTTGTCGCCATCTTGTTGCAAGGAAGCAGTATCACATGGAGGCTCACTTTTCGCTGCATCTTGTTGTTCTAGAACTTTATTCGCTAATCTAGAAAGTTCTGCCCTCTTCTTGGCGTTCCTTGTACTCACAACACTACTCTTCGGCGACCTGATCATACTGTTTGTGATTCGACTCGAATGACCACTTTGTAGCTAATGGGAGTACAGGATCGCAAGAATATTCAAGTTTGTTGAGATACAGGTTTTATTATTTTTACAAATTTTAACCATGGTGGTTGAATTTGACCAGCAGTGGGGCAGTATTTTCGAATTAAAAAAAAATAAAAAGAGGAATAAGTTCTCTAAAACTATTATTATTCTACAGTATTTGTCAAGATTATTAAAGTGTTACTAGCTGACCCCGCAAACGTCGTTTTGCAAAAAAAAAAGGGGGGTATGAAAAATAGATGTTGGCCGATTCTCAGAACATTTTCATACAAATCGGTCCAGCCGTTTCGGAGGAGTTTAACCACAAACACCGCGACACGAGAATTTTATATATTACATGGTATTTTTAAAGAAATCGTGGTGGAAGTTTATGAAACCGTACATTAACCGTTACGTTTTCATAATCTAGATAATTTTGAAGGATATTGTTAATCCATTGCTTTGTATGTTCAAAAAACTGCCTGCTCAACAACGTGAATAACGCAATGAATTTTGTTGAACTGTAAAAAATAAAGCCATTGCTACTGATAGTAAATCAAGCAATTACCTCGCAGCGGATTGTCCGAAAGGGTTACCGCTACCCCAGAACACAAAGGGCTAAGGAAGGAACACGGGTGGGTTTTAGTCAGTAAGAGTCTGACACTCCCTTCAGCTCCACCCACAGCGGGAGGGATCATTTGATGATTTCCCATCTATAAAAAAAGCAATTACACCTCTAGTTAGGCGCTTAAAACGTGGCACGACCACCATGACATAATTTATGTTACTTTTGATGAGATATTTCGAATATTAAGATAACAAAATGCTGCAAAATTTTGTTAAGACATTTTTGTCTAAACTCCGAAATTATCAAAACTCAAACAAGATGTGAGTGTGGATCAATTCTTGTTAATAATCTCTATAAAAATCTCCCTTTCAAGACATCTACCTAAAGAGACACAAAACGTATACAGGGTTATTTATAAAACACCAGCAACCTCTTAAGAGGTCATTGTACTCATCATTATGAACAACTTTTACTATGGGACCAAACCTGAAATCGCTTAAAAAAATCCGCTGTTCCCTACATTTATGTTCGTGTAACTCGTCAAAATGTAGGGAACAGCTGATTTTTTTTTTTTTCGCGATTTCAGGTTTGGCCCCATAGTAAAAGTTGTTCATAATGATGAGTACAATGACCTCTTAAGAGGTTGCTGGTATTTTACAAATAACCCTGTATATGACTTGCTACTTATGCCTAACGACTAACTTTAGTCAAAACAAAAGAGGTTGAAACCGCTTAGACAGAGCCTAAACTTTCATAGGGACACTTAGTCCAAACACGTCCTAACAAAACTTACAGTTTCTATAAAAACACAGTACGACCAGACAATGTTTGAATATCAACACTTTGACCAGTGTTACTTGAGCTCTTCAAGACCCCTGCAGTGATGAAAATGTGGTGCTTTTTGTACTGGTTTTAGAGGAGAGGGTGATCTTATATGTATATGTATAAATTGGTATTAAGTATCTATAATGGCAAGAGGAAGATTATTTATTTATTTTGTTGGTGCAAGGCATGAGTAGAAGCGGTTTCTACTTCAGTATCTTTAAATATTCATCAGACTTATAAAAACATACTTGGTTGGTTGGTACCAGGTAGACTGATGACCTCGTAAAGGCAGGAAGTATTCTCTGGATGCGTGAAGCACACAACCGGTTGAAGTGATGATGCATTTGGGAGGACACAGCAATAGGTAGAATGAGGCTGCCAATGAGATGATATTGGAATCGCTTCTCTTTGTGATTTGGAACCTCTACCATAATACTTCAAAATAAGCCAACTTTCAGACAAGTTGGACACTTGCGCAATTCTGCTTTTGATTATTCAACTCTTTGGTACCTTCGTGAGCCTCTGGAATTTTCAATTTCAAACAATTGTAAGCATTTGATACCAAACAGAAGTTGAAACTGTTGTTGGAACTTCTGTTTGGTGTCAACTAAAGCAGTGAAAAATAAAGTCAAAACAAATAACAGTGTGTTCACTGTTATTTATTTTATTCAAAGGATTTATGATTACGTGAAATGTTGTATTTTGAAAGTAGCTTTGAGTTTTGTTTCATTATATTTGTTATTTGTACAGATGCTAGCACATCAAGCTACTACACTCTGTCTAATATCTTCAATAGATTTTCAACTTTATCGCTAAAGGATAATGTTCAAAGTTGATTGCGAAAATTTGACAGTTTCGGGCAGCTTGATGTGCTGGCGTCTGTACATTTGATGGTCAAATATGCTGCTTTTGTTCTAGTTTTCATAAAGCTTTTGTTTTAATCAAACTTCACCAGCTTAATATGTCACAATATCAATAGAATGAAATCAATCATAAATATTTTTGATTAAAATAATACATTAAGATAAGTGTGACTTTAGTTGTCCATTATTGCACGGCGTGAAATTAGCCGATTAATAGACTTACTTAAGGTGAATGCGAAGTGGTAGACCGCGAAATTCAAATTTTCGTACGTTTTTTTGCAATTTGCAGGTCAGTGCCAGGTTGTATCTTGATCAAAATTTGATTCGCAACTATAACAGGTACGTATTTACAGAATCATAATCATTAGAAACATTAAAAGAAAAGAATAAATTTAAAAAGAAAAGGCATAAAATATACACATACAATGTTGTCAAAAACCTCGTACATCTTTCTAAGTGAGATTTGTACTATAAGCACTTTTCCCTAGGAGATTTTTTCTTATGGTACAAATCTCACTTAGGGAGAATGACTATAATTCTATGAATAAGTACCTGTTATAGTCGCGAATCATATTTTATTATTTATTTATTTTCCAACTTACACTATCATTACAGGGGAACCTATTGCGGTGTACTTATCTATACTCTTATTTTAACTTATCATTAACATATTATTAAAATTAAATTTTGTAACTTATTACTAACAATGCATTCTTTGTGAACTCACTCAGTGAACAACAGAATAAGTCCGTGTCACTAGCTATGAGGTTGAGAGTGCGGAGTGCACGCGCCAGTGGCGCCTCTCTTAAAAGATTGGTATTATTTATTTATTTCTTTTATTTTATTTGATCAAGATACAACCTGACACTGACCTGCAAATTGCAAAAAACGTAAGAAAATTTGAATTTCGCGGTCTACCACTGCGCAATCACCTTAAGTGCTGATTTTTCAATCGACAGATAATTTTTATTTTTGGAATATAATTGACACCTGACAGTTTTTGTATGGACAAACTGTCAAAAATTCAAAATTATTCCTCCGATAAAATTATCTTGCGTTGAATAAATCAGCCCTTAATCACTGAAAAGCGTGATAATAAAGACAATTGGGATCAACTGTTACCACTTACCAAATAAGCCAAGCTCAAACATTTCCCAACCGCTTCCAGGCTAACTTAAAATTAGGTGTCACAGTTAGCCCCTAAGTTAAAGTCATCTAGCTTCGTTCTAACAATGCCCAAAGATTTGTGTCCCACCAGCCAACTTTCTTCATTTGTCAAGTTTCATTCGATATTTCAATGAAAACCGTTGCTTCCCCTTACAAAATTAATCGTGCAGCTCTTAAAATATATTTTAGTCTTTAGGTGCGGAGATGTAAAGTTCAAAATGTATATAGGAATGGCAGAATGATTTTGTTTAAGTGACGCAATATTTCCCGCACCACCTGCGAGAAATCACAATATACAGATTATAAAGATTTTGGATACAATGGCGTTGCTGGCACGCTGGTTTTATAATACAATGCTTTTTACTTCTCGTTCACGTGAACACCTTCACAGGAGATTTGGCAGATATCTTTATGTACTAAACGCATAATTCATTATCTGACAAGTTGGTATACAGAATGTCCCAGAAGTCGACGTCAAGCCGGAATCGGGTAATAAGGCAAGTAATTATAGTTACCTGTACACAGGATGTCCCTGGAAGTATGAATCAAATCGAATAGGGGCGTGGGCAAGGTTATTTCCGAACTTTTTAACCTTGAGAATGTCGGCGAATTTTTTTACGGTTCAAAAGTTATGATCAATTTTTATTTTTTTCAATCATTTTACATAGTGCTCAAAGAAAAAAATCATTAAAAAAACTATCAGGGCTTTCATTTAAATTTTTTTAGAGAAAGTTTTTTTTTTTATGATATTATTCTTTGAGCACTATGCGAAGTAAGCTGAGTTAATAAGTAAATAGCATTTATAATATTAAGAGCGGTTGACTATTGATAGAAATTTCATTTTTATATATTTTTTGTCTGATCAATGCCCGAGATTGATGAGGAAAGTGGTGTGATAACTGGTATCTAGGACCTACCTAATTATTTATTAGCTCCGTACCCGAGCTTACCCACGTCTCTTCATCGGTTCGTCCACCCTTGCCCCTCACGCAGCCTGCCTGTGGTCCAGCGGTCGGCGAGCCGTAAGCGCGGCGTCGCTTAGCCGTAGCCGAGTCGACGTATCGGAGCTGCTGATCCGCTTTGGTTACGTGCTTACGTTACCAAACCTGTGGCCTGTTTGACGGCGAAGTGAAAGCCGATACGGTGGCGATCCCTTTCCACAGTAATATGTGTGCTTATGACCTTAAGACTGTAACTCTCCAAAACGTCGCAATTTTTTTTCAAAGGTAGGAAATCCCAGGGATCGTGATAAATGCCTTCATTATAACAATTTATAAACGAATTAAAGCGATAAACACGCAATCAGAGATAAGTAAAAGATTTCACAAGGGAATGCTTAGAACGAACGTAAAGAAAACAAGTTTTTTTTTTTTGTATGAAATTTTTTTTCAATGATCTCAATTGCTGCAAATAGATCTACTTTGATTTGGTGTTCCGCAAAATAATTATTATTTTCAGTTAAATGTATTAACTTATATGATCCTTGGCTATATGATACCAGCCGCACGGGTCGAACGAAGGTAAAGCTACGCTCGTCCCGGTCGGTTCGTGGATGGGTGACCATCCATTACATACCGAGACCCCTCCGTGCGAAAATCACGTTTAGGCGTTGGTTCCGGCTGTCATTCGTGGATCTATGAGAGTCGTTATGGGTAGTCAGAAACCCAAATGTCTGACAACCAGTCTTACCAAGGTGTACCTATCGTATTACCCAGTAACTGGGTTGTGGAGGACAGATAGGCAGTCGCTCCATGTAAAATACTGATATCTAGCTACATCCGGTTAAACATCCGGTAAAACTCAGGTTGAGGGAATACGCAATAGCTTGAACACATTTCCTTATAATATATAATATAGCAAAATCTTTCATATAACACGGTCTTGAGTTAATTGTAGCAATTTGTGAATATACCTCATTACTGCTAGAATTCTGTTTACCTACTATTTATTATATGGCCGTGTAAAAATTTTAGTTTGGTCTAAAAATTAAAATAATTTCAGTGCAAAGCTCCTATAAAAAAATATGTTATTCCGATTACGCCCAATTACAGGGTGAGACGTCTCAAAAGGTCTTACCGTGAAACTTTATTATAAACTCCACCCGAAATAAAATCACCAGCAGTTTCCAGTTTCTACAGCACGAAAAAAAAACAAATTTTAAAATAAGAATGAACCTCGACGAAAAATATACCCAATACCTTTTTAAAATAGTAGCACGTGGTGTTCTGTATTGTCTGTCTGCCCCATGGGAGTAAGGCATGAGTTTATATCTGTAACAACAAGTACTTTTAAACTTTAAACAACTTTATCTCCACGAAATCTTAAAACTAACAAATGTGTAAGCAATTTTCTACCTCTAATGCCTATCGTACTTCTGGCAAACATTTCAGCGAGCTTGTTCGAGAAACGTAATATCTACTACCCGAAATTGTACAATTGGGAAACTTTACGATGACAAACGACAATATAGGTACTCTTTTTGAGGCTACTTTGACAAATTAGGTACCTGGTTTCCTGAGAAAAAGCATCAGAGGTGTGTCAGTTTTATAAAAAAAAATTGAGCTATTTTTAGCGAAAAAAACGCGTCAGCGTTTAGCCTACAATGACGCACAACATCTTGTGCCATATTACCGAAAGTTGCTTCCTTAAGTTTTGAGTTGAGTTGCAAGATTCCACTTAATCTACTTGGTTCTTTCCTGGAAAGGCCGTTTCAGACAGCAATCTACATGGTTTTCATATGACCTCACCAAGATGGATCTGATGACAATCTGATGTCATTTTTAATTTCAATTTCATTTTTTTTTGTCGCTGTCTGTACGGTGTACATATCCATCGGACAAGTTGGAAATAAGTCGAAATACAGCATCCTCTTGTTGGATCTGATGACGATTTCATCGCTATCCCTAATAGGTTACATTCACTGTTACGTCACCTTATGCATCTGGTCAGTTTTTTCACTCGTTTCATGCTGTATTCCGACTCATTCCCAACTCGTCCGATGGATATGTACGAGGTACAGATTTCCAAAAGCCCTTTAATTTCTCATGTCACAATACTTTTATTTAATTTACCTTTTTGCCTCCCAAAAGACCCCCATTTTCAAAACGCATTTCTTTACGTTACTCGTCCGAGTTCAGATCACAGGAATTTTAAATATGTGTACCAAATTTCAACTTAATTGGTCTATTAGATTCGGAGCAAATTGGCTGTGACAGACAAATAGACACACGAGTGATCCGTTAAGGGTTCCGTTTTTCCATTCGGACGAATGGAATCCTAAAAATGAATCAGAATGTCAGAATTCTCCGAAGGTACCAACTTAACTATATTTTCACATTTAAAGTCCCTTCTTAAATAATCTGTAATCGTCATCGTTAGAGAATTTCCTTCCTAAGTTTAACAATAACAAATAATCTTCAAGATAAGATAACATGAGTTTGTTATTTTCTATCTCAGTACATTGTCCATAAGGGAACCATTTTCTTAGTAGCTCAATATTTTTTATCGTGCACTTTATTTTTTAAGGTAATAGAGACTGTCAGTAGCGTTGTTGATACAATCTTTGTACCGGCTTTTGTAAGATAATGGTGGCTTTTCAAAGACATTTTGTGAAGGAAAGTCTTTAAACTAACAGATTTTTCATATTTTTGAATCGTAAATTAATGTTGAAGCAATGGTGGCTCAGTGGTAGGGCCACGACTTACGAGTTCAGGTCGTGGGTTCGGAAGCAGGCAGATGTATTTTTTTTTTGTCTTCTTTATTCTTTCACACGCTGTCTACATCACTCTATTTATTGTCCTATCGCAGGTATGCTTTTTTTTTTGTGGATGGGAAATCATCAAATGAACCCTCCCGCTCTGGGTGGAGGAGAAGGGAGTGTCAGACTCTTACTGACTAAAACCCACCTGTGTTCCTTCCTTAGCCCTTTGTGTTCCGGGGTAGCGGTAACCCTTTCGGACAATCCCGCAGCCCCGGCAGGCTTTGGCCCTTACGGGCCCCTTCCTTAAGCTGACATCTCTTTGAGGCGCGCGTGGAACACGTACGCGCCGTCCGGCACGGGCCTGGTCCAGATCGGACGGAGAGTTACCCATTACTCTCCACCCGCAGGCCCGCGCCTACGGTGGCCGGGAGTCGTCACGCAGCTCCCGACGCCCGGAGCGTCTCCCGCGGCGGCTGGGACGTGAGGCTCTCTCCCTCAGCCGTCCCGCCACCTCCTTTGCTAGCATGACTGCTTCGCAGAAGGAGGTGACTGCCTCCCACTCTCTCTCGCCCCGGACCATGGCTTGAACCAGAGCCGGGCGCGAGAGGTCGCCGCCGCTGCCGATCGCCTCTGCGAGAACACGGCGGTGGAGCACCACCCAAATCGCAGGTATGCTGGAAGAGATTTCTTAAGAAATAAGCATCACCTTTGTACCTATTTTTCTGTTCTGTTTTTTCTTGTCTGTTTATATATGTGTTTACATAAATGGTAAAATAAATAAATAAATGCTTTACTTTGTGTAATTAATTTCGTCACCTTTGCTTTCGAAACTGTAAAGGAAAACATCGTGAGGAAACCGGTATATCCTAGAACCATAAGTTCGAAGACATGTGACATAATATACCAGCCTGTACTGGGCCTGTTTGGTGGATTTTGGCCCACATCCTCTCACAACGAGAAAGCCCACCTCCAGCAGTGGGAAGGTTATAGGTTGATAATACTAAGTAAAGTTATTTGATTGAAAACTATGAACGACTAAAGATGAGAATTTAAATTAATTGCATACCCAAATCAACTAATACAAATCTATTTTTGCCTCGTATGATTCTGGATTGCCAATTTCTACACAAGTACAGTGTTCTAATGATGTGTTTAGTGACACTAACAACTTTATATGATTTTTTTTTATCGATCTAACTTGATATTTTCACATACTGCACATTCATTCATTGACTCGAAATACAGCCCCTCCAAATTACCGGCACCAAACGAGATCCTTCGCTCCGAAACTCAAAGAAATTGTTCTCCTAGCAAAAAACTCAACTTAACAAAAAGAATTCTCCGAACACTTTATTAAAACTTCTCTCCTTACGAAACTTTTTCGTGAAAACTTTTCCGTACACCGGTACAGTAATCGAATACCTGTTTAAATCTGGCAGGTGTCAAAGTGATAACAATTGGCGCTTTGTTTAGCACGCTAACTTTTGTATAAGGTCGTTAAATGTTGAACCCGAGTTTTTATTAAGAGGACAACATGATAAAGATATAAATATAATCTTTATTTTTTTTTTATATTTCGGAGTTCAGAATTATATCTTTAAACAACTAATCATAGCTGATTACGGCTCATTCCTGATCGAGATCTCTGATTTAAAAATGCAATCATTAATAATTATTAATCACCGCAGTGAATTTACAACTATGACTTGTTCTTCGGGAAACGCTTCCAATCTATAGATGGTGGAATTCACGAAGACTCGCCCCACTCTTTTTCCTAATGCTTACAGCAGAAGTGTGCAACATTCCACTAGTGTTTCAGTTTTGTAAATACACACTAATTATTATTAGTGGGTATAATAATTAGTGTATCGAAAGAACTAAAACACTAATGTAATTAACTAGCGATAAACACTAACGATTCGGAAGAAGAGTGGAGCGCGTCTTCGTGGATAGCACTATCTATAACCTATAATTTTATATGGAGCGACTGCTTATCTGACCTGCACAACTCAGTTACTGGGTAGCACGATTCTCCTTGGGCTTCAGACTACCAGTAACGACTGTGAAAAATCTCTGACAAAATGGACAAAATTGTCAACCTTTTATTGCTTGAGTACAAAGCTTTTGGTTACATTGTCTGTGTATATTTTATGTATTTAAGACCAAACTCGATATTTAATGAATGATCACCCATCCACGAACCGACCGCAGCAAGCGCAGCTTAAGCTACGACCGACCCGTTCGGCTGTTATTGTTTAGCCACGAGTCCCACACTGTAGACAATACGTAGAAAACTAATTTTAAAGTCCTAATAGCGAAAATGTCTCAAAATGTCTCCGCATCTGTGAGGTGCGGTGGCTCACGGCCTCAGGTACAATGCGGCCAAGAGCGAGCTACTGGTTTTCAAAGCGGGCAACAAATGTTGTGTTACTGTCCCACCAGTCACCTTGAGGGGCGCTCAGCTTTCCAGGGTCACGAAGTTCAAGTATCTGGGGCATTGGGTCACCGATAGTCTGTCCGACGATGTGGACGTGGAGAGGGAACGCAGAGCAATGGCAGTTCGATGTAACATGTTGGCTCGTAGGTTTGCACGTTGTACTAGGGAGGTGAAAATTACACTCTGTAGAGCGTATTGCCAATCTATGTACACGTGTGCCCTATGGGTCAGCTATACAAAAAGCTCGTACAACGCTCTGCGAGTCCAATACAATAACGCATTCAGAGTTATGTTGGGGCTGCCGCGCTTTTGCAGTGCATCGGATGTTCGCGGAGAATGGCGTGCCAGATTTTTACGCACTGATGCGGACACGGATATCATCCCTGATGCGGCGAGTGCGCGAAAGCTCCAACAGCTTCGTGACTATAGTAGCCGACAGGACAGACAGTCCAATGATGTGGCACTGGATAACCACTCATCGTGCGTCATTCCAATATTTAAAATAAGTTGTTTTAGTGTATTTTTCGTGAATGTATGTATGTATGTTTTTTGTTTAAAATTGTGTTTGTAAAAATGTGTGTTATTATTAATAAAATTAGTTGATGTAATATCTCTGAAGAGTTATTACCGTGCTCTAGGGAAATTATTGTAACTGCGTCTGGCAGTCCGATCAGTTGACAATAAATATATCAGTGATGGCTGTCGTAAAAGCTAAGGGCTGATTTTTATGCATCACGCTGTTTAAATGGGGTAGGCTTCAGAAAAGCAGGTTTGAAAATAATGGTTTGATAAATTTTGCATACGATTTGTAAAGTCATCATCTGCCAAGCCTTTTTTCCCAACTGTGTTGGGGTCGGCTTCCAGTCTAACCAGATGCAGCTGAATACCAGTATTTTACATGGAGCGACTGCCTATCTGACCTTCACAACCCAGTTAATGGGTAATACGATAGGTACACCGTGGTAAAACTGGCTGTCAGGCTTTCGGGCGTAACGATTGTCAAAGATCGGAGGGGTCTCGGTATGTAAAGATGGTAACCCATCCACAGACCAACTGCGGCAAGCGTAGCTTAACCTGATCGATCGCTCTGTGTGGCTGTTTTTATTTAGCTACGGGCCTTTTATTTTTTACCAAGACTACCTACTACTACTGAAATTAAACTTGAGGCGATTTCAGGAGTAGGTAATGTTGGTAAAAATAATATTATATCATCATCATACTCCAGGAGCCCTTATCCCAATGTATTTTGAGGTCGGCGCATCATGCCTTTTTCTTCCATGCTTCTCTATTATAAGCCGACCGCTTAGCTGAGACGTTGCCTGAGGCAGCTGCGCGGTGCGGGAGGGGTGATAGTTGTCACAAGTTGACGAATCACTGAGCTCTCGCATCACGTCACCACACCCCCCCCGCACCGCGCTGCTACCTCAAGCAACGTCTCACTTAAGCGGTCGGCATATAATCGTCGCGGTAGTCTCACACAGTCTATCCATCATTTCTTAAATTAAGACAGTTGTTTGATAAAATGAAAAAAAAATAATAATTAAGGTCATTATTTAACTAATATTATAAAGAGGTAAGATTGGTTTGTTTGTTTGTATGTGAGGGGTAATCCAGTCGGATTTAAAAAAATAGTTTTATATTTGGTAGCCCTATTCTTAAGGAAGGCTACAGGCTATATAACATGACGCTAGAACCTTAAGGAGCCGAGCAAAAAGAAAAAAAAAAGCCAGAAAGAACGAAGTGCTAGCGCGGGCAGGCGATGCGATGCGACGGGGTGGGTACCACTAATTTCACGCAGATAAAGTTGCGGGCAGAAGCTAGTTTCTCTATAATTTGACGTTATGTTGAAGTATTTTATCTGTCCAGGATTGTAAAAGCTATTCAGTTTTTTTTAGCCTAGCCATGATTCATATTTGCCACTTTTCTTTCATGGCCAGAAAAGGCAATTTCGACTATACGAATCAAATAAATATATTTCTTCACTTTCACAATCAAATGGCACATGCTATGAAACACACAAGTCACGCAGAGCGTTACTCTGCGTGACTTGTGTGTTTCATAGCATGTGCCCAAAAATAATTCAATGACCTTACAACTTCCTCTAACACGTTCTAACGACCAAAACCACCAATTAAAATCCAACAAGAACCTAGTTAAAACGGCAATAAGTACCTAAATAGGTCAAAGAGTAGTCACCGCACAAATACGTCAAGTGTCTCACGTTTGCCACGGTAATTACCGCACGACAGCCGTGCCATCGACGCGACGGTTACAAGTTGCCATTCATTACGAGCACATACGAGGAATTCCTGTAGTCTGTGGCAGTGAGATGACTTGATAATGGATTGGGTATGTCTGTGTGAGTGCTTTAAGGTGCATTCACACCGTTGTTACTTTTTGTGGGGAAACGTTCGTCGTCGTAATCGTCTATTTGCTAAGAAAGTAGGGACAGATGCCAGCACATCAAGCTACTACAAACTGTCAAATTTCTTTAATAGATTTTCAACTTTATCGCTACAGTATAAGGTTCAAGGTTGATTAGGAAAATTTGACAGTTTTGGGTAGCTTGATGTGCTGGCATCTGTACATAAAATAAAGGTGTTTAGAAAGCTTTGCGATCCCTGTACAATCTACCTTAAATTGAGGCATGCAAACATTAAAAAGAAATTTTTATTCAAAAAATAAACACGTCAGTCAAAAAAATTGTAAAGAATTTAAACCAAGCACTATAACAGTATGGAAACACACAATGTCAAATATTCAATCTAAAGTTGTTTTATGTTGCTCTAAAAATCGGAACTTTGTTGTGGATGCACCTTTAGGATGCATTAAAATGCCTGCATGACTTACACTTATGAAACTTCACGAGCATAAATGACTATCAGTAACGTAAAATTCCAGAGCATAATATGGTTTCGATAATCCTATATTAGCAACACCATAATAGTATATTATGATACATGTGTGCTATGTTGGTCATTATACCCGAGGCGGTATTATTATAAAAAATCGCAAATTGCAAATCGGATGCGTCGCAGCCTAAGCGACGTACCAAAAAAGGGGAACAATCGATGAAGGGTGCTCAACCTGCCCTGACTGCGGTCCGTAGCTCTTTGCCAAGAGCCAGCCAAGTAGATGAGGAGGGTTTCACGAAGGTAGAAAGGAAGAAAAAGAAGCCCTGTCCTCATAACCTGTATGGCACAGCACCGAGTGGACCCAGCATGCTGCTGCGCCCTGCTGTACCTACGACGCAGCTGTACCTTTCACGTCTGCATCACTCCACGACAACTGAGGAAGTGGTGCAGTATTTGAAGGTGAAGACCAACTGGACTCTGAGGGTCGAAAGGTTGGAATCGCGCCACAACATCAACTTTAAGTCATTCGTGGTACGAGTTTCAACCCAACATCTGCAGACCTGCCTGAAAGAGGACTTTTGGCAGAAAGGTGTCGCATATCGTCGTTTCCGAGGACGGTTACGCGACACCACGCAGCGAAACACGACGCCGACATTACGTGTCTATTCATAGTTTTAAGGTTTTTAATATGTATTAGTTTATTTTTGTTTATGACTATTTTGTGTATTTTATCTATGGGCCTTAGTAGCCTGATAATAAAATGATTATTATTATTATTATTATAAAGGAGCCGAGTTTAGAATGATCAATGCATACGCATTTCATACGACGTTTTTTAACACACTTGCGAGGAAAGAAATAGACTTGTATTAATTATTTAGCAAATATTTATGCAAAATGGCTCGCTGGCTTTGTTTTTTCTGCGCGCCAGGCTAGCGATGCGCGCGGTAAAAACGGGTGAAAGAAAGGTGTAAATAAAGGCACTGGGAAAACCGCTAAACAGCCTATATAAAAAATATAATAAACACAAAATAATATTTTGATTGGTCTTAGTATTGTCATGTCAAATTATAGTTTAGTTAGAAAGAAAAATAAAAATAAAAAAAAATTGAAAAGTACTATTGGCATAGAAAAATATACATTAGTTCAGTGAAAATCCGCAATAATAGAACGTCAGTAAGGGTCTTTTCCGATTGGTTCATTTTGGGACAAAGGACATTTTTATTCAGACTATTTAAATAAAATGTGAAATATGGTCCACGGATTCCTTTTGGCATGAAGTCTCTTTGATGAGATTAAAAAAAGCGCACATGTTCGACTAGTAAATAGTTATTTGTGGAGTAACCGCACTAGTGCAGTAACTTATAGTAAAAAGCACGTGTGTTTAATACACTGTATTATGGACTTAAAAGCGGCTCATTAAGAGCCACTTTATGAGTAAATGTGTTGAAAAATATTTATCAAAACTTTAGGAGAAAATCGCCTTTGTCTTGCTTAAGTGTAAGGATTTTTTCTTGCGAAAGGGTAAGTTCAGTTATGTTCGTGGCTGTAAGTATAACCACAGACCCTTGACAGTCAGATCGTCACGGCGGTCGAACGTGTAGATATTTCCACCTTTTTTTGTTACCACGATTAATAAACAATATTCTATTATATCTTTTAAGTAAAAATAATAAAAACTTTATAGCCAAAAAGATTACAGGAGATTTTACTTTGGCCCCAAACTAGACAAGCATATATGTTAGGTACAAAATTGTCATACGATTTTAATTTCATAAGACGTAAATGTTTATTTTCGTAATTTGACGGTAACTGCAAAATTGTATCTCTGGAAAAAGAAGATTAACTACATAGCAATTATTTATAAAACGCTCAACGCTAAAAAACACACACATTACTTACATTACAACAACATTACTTGTTGTTGTGATCTTGTTTTCGTAACGCAATAATCTGTAGTCGTCATTTATTTTCGTTGTTTATGTATATTTAGTATGTATTTATTTATGTATCTATTATACAGCTTTTATGTATATATATGACGGATCGTCAGGATGGTTTGAGCTACGATCAGCCATCAGGCGGGTATATGTGGGTATCGTGCAAATAAATTACAATCACTTAGGCAAATAAACACTTTTAATCACTTGTAACAATCAACAACTAAGTATTATGGTTTTTGATATGCTATGAGACAATAACAAGAACGTATGAGGATGATGGTTCAACAAAACTTAGGACAGTTCCGAAGCGTCTGCACTGCTCGATCACCAGGAAAAGAAGATCGACTTGGCGCGTTTTTCTTCAACCTCGTAATCGACCGGAAACGCCCCGACTCTGTCAAAGCGCGCCAACTCTAGTCTTGATAGTTGCCGCTAGGTGGCGTGCCTTGTTTTGTTGTAAACGTCAATTGCCGGATGCGACATATATATATTATATTATCTATGTATCTATTATAGTATATTATGTTGCACCATTGACAACCCCATTTTTATTTATCCACGCAATCGCTATCCATTCCAAGGTTGCCTGGAAGAGATCGCAGAAAGCGATAAGGCCGCCCATTGTATGTTTTTTAGTAATAATTGTTTTTTTTTTTGTTAAGTATTTTCTGGTGTACAATAAAGTATATATAAATAAATAATAAATAAATAAATAAAAAACTTAATAAATTATCGTGTACTGACAAGTTTATTTTTATACAATTTTGTTTTTTTTTATTTTTTTTTATTATGACTGTATTTAGTTTAGTTTGTGATCTTCCTGTACCAGTCACAATAAATACTTTTTCTTTCTTTCTTTCTTTACCTCAAGGACAATTTAGACGTAGTAGGCGTACAAAATAATTTCTCTGACTGTCTCAGTAAATTGTTTGAAATAAAGCCGGTGTACACTGGCGAGCTATGAATCTGCAATATAGATGCAGACTTCAAGACAACTCGGGCCGCTCCAATTAAGCACTGTGCCAAGGTAGGGGTATTTAATATTGTTGCTTTGCACAGCACTGAATTTAAATTCTGAAAATGTGTTCTGACCTAATATTTTAAAATGACCTCATATTGTACATGTTCCACTGCATATTTCGACAAAGGTTTTCCTTTAAAAAGTTTTATAATATTTCGGACACAGATTTAGTTGTATTTAATCCATTTTGTCCCTTGTTCGATCTTTCTTCTACGTGTTTATCATTATTTGTGCACGTTCTTTGAGGCTACTCCAAAATGTTATAGAAAAATCTTAAGAGGAAATGCGGATGGTCGTTTCTCCATAGCAACGCTCTCGCCTATTTTATTTTTAGTTATTGACCATAAAGCAATGATATTTTACAGAATAATAAATATTAACTACTTGTATGCCCCTATGTTTTCTTTTTTGATGATACATTATTTTTGTAAACACTAGAATCCTCAAAAAATGCTCAAAATTGCCGCTGTCAGAGGCCTAGTGTACAAATTTGAAAATATTAATGAAAAAATAAAAATATAGAGACACAGTATATATCCTTGTTATTCAGTTTTTGAAATACCTTTTTAATTGGTTCAATATTGGAGGAGAAAATAGACGAGAGCCAAATCTCGAATTACGACTTTTTACTTAAGCTTTTTCAAAAGTCTCTCCGACCGCATTTCCTCTTAATGGGCAATTGCATGCAGTTGAGATGAGAATGTTAAGAGGGATGTGTGATGTTACGTGAATGGATACAGAAATGAGTAGGTATATGAGGAAGTGTTAAAGTGACACTGATGACTGAAAAGTTATGTGGAAATTGGATGTCATGGTATGAGATGCGGAGGAATGATCCGAGGTAATGTCGTCAGGAAAGTTTTGACTATGAATATGGATGGATATCTTCCAACGAAAGGGAACTTCAAAGAAGCGATGAATGGTCTGTGTTAAAGATCATATGGTTAGAATAGGAAGACTACCGAAATGGAGTAATATAGAAGTAAGTATGGAAGAAAAAGACATGTTGCAACAACCCTAAATAAATTTGAATAAGGTCAGGACAATATTGCATAATCAGCCTATAATACCCCACTGCTGGGACACAGGACCCTCTGTGAGGCCATAATGCTCCACACGGGCCCCGTGCGGGTTGACAGATGTCACATGTTTTCGATTTTTAGGTTCTAGGGCAGGCCGATTTCCTCACCATATTTTCCTTCACCGTTTTGAGAGCAGTGGTGATGAAATAATTTACACAAAGTAGCGCTAAGTAGCGCTTGTCTGCGTTCAATCCCACGACATACAACTCGTAAATCACAGCCGTTACCACTAGGCCGCCATTGATCATGACATGCTACGCGGACGCAGAGCCAAGACAGCTCTCATGCGGAAAAGCATATTCTGCAAAGCCCCACAAATGTACATATAACTAATTAAATTAAAAAATCAATTGCAGAGTTAGATTTGGCTGGATTTAAGAAGCAATATAAAGAATTTTCATGTAATAAATACTACTATAACTAAAATGACTTCTTTAATTACACTTTGAAATTGTAAAATTTTAATTAAATTATTACATATATTATTTTATTTCTAACTGACATCCTTAATTCGACCTAATAATATTAATAAAATTTATCAACATATTTACCATTTGGGACGCTCATGTGGTACAATATGATGAGATTTTCTGTGTAATGTGGGTTGATGTACATGACATGAATAAAATAAAATAAATTTTAAATTACTCGTAAATATTGTACGCCCTATGGGTATGTTTACAGCGATCTTTAAATAAATATGATAACAACAACTTCTTTTCCACCTGTGAAAAACAAATAAATGAATTTGAATTTGATCTAAAATTGGATGCTAAGGACAGGAGAATGACAAATACTCCTTCAATAAATTGCTCTCAGTGCATCACAAAGCTCGGGGCACACAACCGGCCTCAACGTGAAAGCTCGCAACTCATTATGTGCAACAAACTTAGACGCGCGCCAAATGCGCCTAATGAAATATTTACGTGAGCTGAATGACACTAGCCGCAGTACGACTGTTTAATGCCTCTTATTTTGTGGAAGTTTTTGGAAACTTTTACTCTTAATTCACTTCTCCACTTATGCGGTTGGCAGACGGTTTTGTAATTAGAGTTTTATTTTGGTAGTGATGGGATATTATATTGTCAAAGATCTATGAGTTTTTGATTTATTACGATGTAATAATACAGAAATACTAATCACTTGCGAGCTTTGGTATATAGAGGTGTGAGGAACAGGGTGTGAAGTTCACTCATCCTCCATAGAAAAGGCGGGATCCTCCGACCAGATGGGTGTTGTGACTGGCGGGCAACTGCCCAATGATTTATGTCAGGCCGTTGAATGTGTGCTAGTTGCGCGGTAAACTATGCTTGCGAGATGCAGGATTTTGTGACGTCAATATGACGCGTTGTTCGCATGTTGCGTTGTAGATACCGCTACATGTATACTATTTATTTATATATTTTAAATATAAAAGGGGTAACTACGAGATGACAACTAATAGTATAAGTATGGAAGAAAAAAAATGTTGCACTGACCCCAAATAAATTAGGAGAAGAGCTGGAGAATGAAGAAGATAATGATGATAATAATGCTATAGAGAGAAAGAAAGAGAGAAGGAAAAAAATACGTTTAATAGAGGATAAAAAATATTATGATCTATATATATAAAAAGAGAAGTCCTGACTGACTGACTGACTGACTGACTGACTGACTGACTGACTGACTGATTGACTGACTCATCAACGCCCAGCCCAAACCCCTGGACCTAGAAAGCCGAAATTTTGCACAAAGGTTTCTTTTATAATGTAGACGAGGAATAAGGAAGGAATTTTTGAAATTCAACCCCTAAAGGAGGTAAATGGGGGATGAAAGTTTGTATGGAAAATCTTATTCCTTGAGTTAATAAACTTGAAACTTGGCACGAATACTTACCTAAGTAAATTATGAAAATTGCTCTTTTTTGTTTTTCTAAACTACCTTCTAAAGGGGGATGGGGGGGTGTCAAAATTTGTATGGAAGAATTTTAATGCACGGTCCGATTAACTCAAGACTCAGTATTTATACTTAATACCAAAAATAAAGAATTACGTGTATCAGGGTTTTCGAAAATCTACCCCTAACGGGGAGAAAAGGGGTAGTTAATTTTACAGGGCAAATTTTACTGCCTGGCTTAATTAACTCAAAAATTGGTATAAATAATCTGTGAGTCAAGTAATGAACACATTCCAAACGATTTTTTAAAATTCCACCCCTGTGGGGGTTGAAAAGTGGTGATACAGCTTATATGAAAAATCTTATTCCTTGGGTTAATAAACTTGAAACTTGGCACGAATACTTATCTAAATAAATCATAAAGTTTAGCATTTGTTGTTTTTCTAAACTACCCCCTAACAGGGGATTGGGGGGTGTCAAAATAAGTGTGGAAGAATTTTAACGTGCGGTCCGATTAACTCAAAACTCAGTATTTATACTTAATACCAAAAATAAAGAATTACGTGTATCAGGGTTTTTCGAAAATCTACCCCTAACGGGGAGAAAAGAGGTAGTTAATTTTATAGGGCAAATTTTACTGCCTGGCTTAATTAACTCGAAAATTGGTATAAATAATCTGTGAGTCAAGTAATGAACAAATTCCAAACGATTTTTCAAAATTCCACCCCTGTGGGGGTGAAAAGTGGGGATACAGCTTATATGAAAAATCTTATACATTTGGTTAATATACTTGAAACTTGGCATGAATACTTATCTAAGTAAATTATGAATTTTGGCATTTTTTGCTTTTCTAAACTACTCCCTAAAGGACGATTAGGGGGTGTCAACATTTGTATGGAAGAATTTTAACGTGCAGTCCGATTAAGTCGAAACTCAGTATTTATACTTAAGACCAAAAGTAAAGAATAACATGTATCAGGGTTTTGCGAAAATCTACATCTGACGGGGTGAAAACGTGGGTCCATTTTACTGCGTGGCTTGATTAACTCGAAAATTGTTGGAAATAATCTTTGAGTCAAGTTATGAACACATCCCAAACATTTTTTAAAAATTCCTCCCGTGTAGGGTGAAAAGTGGGGAAAGACTTTATACGAAAAATCTTATTCATTTGGTTAATAAACTTGAAACTTAGAAGGAATATTTGTCTAAGTAAGTAATAAGAAATGGGTCTTTCGAAAGTAGATCCCTGACGGGTAAAAAAGTGGTAATTCGATTTTTAAGGCCGGTATTATAGTGCGTAGCTTGATTTACTCCAAAAAAATGGTATGAATAAATTTAAGCTTCAAACTTGGCACAAATACTTATCTAAGTAAGTTATAGTTTGTCATTTTATGTTTTTCTGCTCTAAAGGGAGATTGAGGGTGTCAGTTTATGGAAGAATTTTATCGCGCAGTCCAATAATATAAACTCGGAACTCAGTATGTATACTTAAGACCAAAATTAATAAAAAAGTGTGACTGGGTTTTTCGAAAATCTAACCCTAACGGGGTAAACGGGGGTAGTCCATATCACAGAGGAGTATTTTATTGCGTGGCTTGAGTCAATGAGAAATTGGTATAAATAATCTTTGAGTCAAGATATGGAAACGTCCCATACATGTTTTCAATATTTCGCCCCTATGGGGATAAAAACTGTGAAGGTGAAAATGTGGTCTTATTCCTTTGGTTAAGAAACTTGAAACTTTTCAACATTTGCCTCAGTAAATAATAAAGATTGTCACTTTTAGGGGTTTACTACTTACTTACTTAAAATAAAAAAGTATGAGTTTTAGGGTTTTACTTATTCTACTCCTACCGGGGTAGAAAAGGGTAATAAAGTTTAAGGAGTAGAAACTCCAACTTCCATTAACACGAAAATGGATATAAATAATCTTTATATCATAAAAATGGAAACGTACCAAATGCAAAAACAAGAGCTGTCGTGATGAAAAGAGAGGATAGTTTATTTGAAACATCTTAGGTAGTTTAACTAAAATATTGGCCTGAATACTTATTTCTTTAAATAAAGTAAGTACTTATAAAGATCGTAATCAATAATTTTCGAAATACCTTTCAGGGGGAGGTGGAGAGGATGTTAAATTTATTTGAGGAAAGTACGAAACCCACGCGGACGAAGTCGCGGGCAAAAGCTAGTCCTTCATAAATATGATCCAAGAAGTATGATAAAATAATAACCCTGTTAGACAGGAGCACTTTGCGGCTAATTATTTTGAGGTAAAGACGTGGTACGAGAAACTCTTTGGTCTTTGTCTGGAACTAAATGGAAGAAGGGTGAACGAAAGCACTGCAGAACAAAGCTTGTCTTGTCTGTACTGCTGAGCATGGGGTCCTGGGCTCGATTCCCGGGTCGAACAAAGTGTTATTGAGTTTTTCCATTAGGAATTTCTTAGTAACAGTCCGGAGTTTGGAAGTTGGCGGTTTAATACACCCGTGCCTCGGAAAGCACGTAAAACCGTTGGTCCTGCGCCTGATCTCTCTCCGGTCGTGTCGAATTGCCGTCCCATCGGACTATGAGAATAAAGAAACAGAGAGTGCACCTGTGTTTGCGCGCACACTTGTGCACTATAATATCTCTTACGTACCTGGCTAATCTCCGTTGAGATTAGCCACCGTGACCGAAATCGGTCGGGGAGGCTATTATAACCTCACGAATATTACCTCACTGCAAGTCTTCAGAAATTGAGAAATTAGTACTGTCACAAGCCAGATTTTAAACCTGCAAAATTTAAACTACAATCCTCATCTTAGAGATCGCACTAACATAATTCTCACCCAAGCAATGGCATCTCCACCTGCACAATTTTGCATAAATATCCTGAAAGAAAGTTGAAGTTTTGTGCATGTGCGAACTTTAAATTGAGTTCAACACATGCTGGCTTTATTATGTGCAGGTTTTGAGGCATTTTCGTATTGAGTTTTAGTAAAGAACAACTTTTTATTAGGGCTGCTGTTTGGGGCTACATAAGGAATTATATTATTAAATTAGATAGGATAATCTCAAGAGGGGCTTGTGGCTAAGTTATAAGAGCTGCACGGGTCGATCGATCAGATTAAGCTACGCTTGCCGTGGTTGGTCCGTGGATGGGTTGTACATACCAAGTGTACCATACCATGTGTTCTTCGTACCTTGGAAAGCACGTTAAGCCGTTGGTCCCGGCTTTCATTCGTGGATCTTTGACAGTCGATACGGGTCGTCAGAAACTCGAAAGTCTGACAACCAGACTTACCAAGGGGTTTTGTATTACTCAATAACTAGATTGTGAAGGTCAGATAGGCAGTCGCTACATGTAAAATACTGGTACTCAGCTGCATCCGGTTAGACTGGAAGCCGACCTCAACATAGTTGGGAAAATTTTAGAGAAATGATAATTGGAAAATCTTAACAGGCTTTTCCGACTTGTGAATTAAAAAAGCCGGTGAAGTGTGGATGAACTATAGGTACACTGGCCAACGTTTTGAAGATTACAGGGGCTATGATATATTGTGTAATAAACCAAAAGAAAGGTCCTAATTTAAGGTCCAGGTATTCTTCTGCTTAACGTGTCCGGGTATTGTCAGTTTTCTTCATTTTTATGGTTCCGTTCCTCAAAAATAAAAACGGAACCCTTATAAGATCAGTTCGTTGTCCGTCTATCTGTCCGTCATTCAAGGCCTTTTTTCTCAGGAACATGTGTAGTTAGCTAGTTGAAACGAATATCAAATTCTCAGGGCTGCAATCCCTTGAAGCAGTGAAAAATCAAAGTTCTAAGTCAACGATACGATACGAGCGTTTATGTTCCGGAATTAAAACCTATAGGGTACTTCCCGTTGACCTAGAATCATGAAATTTAGCAAAAAGCAATGTCATTTAGCACAAGTAACGGAAACTTCTGAAAATCATAAATTTGTAGTTACATTACAAAAAAATGATAATTTTAAAACTATTTACATACCTACAAATGTGAACGGAGCCTTCGGTGTACGAGTCTGACTCGCATTTAACCGTTTTTTTTTAATAAATGATACCTATTTATTTCTGTAAAGTGATTCAAAAAATAATTTTACACACGCGTCAATAATAACTTATGTTTTAAAACTAGATTACTTAGGTGTGGCCCAACTAACTACTCTGAGAAGAAAAAACAAAACAAACTCAGAGATCACATTCTCTTTTTGCTAAACAATTACTGATAAAGCTTTAAGTTTGTTCCGAAAATTCGCAACAGTTTTATAAACAGTTCTGGGTCAGAAATCCACAGGTTCTTTCTACAACGTGTTTTTTTTTATATCCCATAACTCTAGGGGGTCATTGTACTCATCATTATGAACAACTTTTACTATGGGACCAAACCCGAAATCGTGAAAAAAAAATCTGATGTTCTCTACATTTTGACGAGTTATGCGAACATAAATAGGGAACAGCTGATTTTTTTTTCACGATTTCAGGTTTGGTCCCATATTAAAAATTGTTCATAATGATGAGTACAATGGCCATAATATAGCAATGCAATATAGTTTAAAGAAAACCTCTAGTTTTCCACAATAACTAAATTCACAAAGACCCCTCAAAAACATAAACATAACACGAAAGTATTCTAAACCCTCGAAAATATACCAAAATAAAAGTTGTGTTATACACTCTCAAACAAACCAAGTGCTAATGATTTATGGTTGCCGAAACTAAACATCTGGGCGCGGGTGAAAGAAAAATGGGAAAGGTACCAAAGTAGATTAATTATAGGTTCAACCTTGAACTGCTATAAATAGATGCAAAATATAACTTTGGAGTTTTGAGATTTGTGGAAGTTATAAGTAAACTGGTGCGAGTTTGATCTGTTTTTAAATAAAGATGAGTATCTTCCTACGGTTTACTTTTTTTTTGTGTGAAACCTTCAAAAGGGACCCTGGCCTTGGATATAATAGGACTTGTGGGATTTTTTTTTTTAATGTATTTATTTCAGACGACGCAGGCCCATATACAAGGTGTAACATAATTAATGCAAGACCTCATACACCTCCAATTAGAGTATTGAGTCAAAAGCATAATACAATAACCAAAACTTATTTTTTTAAACCTTGCTATTTTTATTAAGAAAATCATGTTGAAAGTGTTAGCATTACTTTGTGCATTTAAAACTGAGTCTTAATGCCTTGAAATAAGATTTAATTTTATTTGGCTAATTCGGCGGTTAGTATGAAAAAATACATAATTTTTGAAAAAAATACCTATATTAAAAGTTACTGAAATCGATCCTGTAGTCAATTATGAACAAACTACTTTCAGGACTTGCGTTTGTTCTGTTACACCTTATATAAAAACCTAAACATACATATTTTTATTATAAAACAGTACTTCACTAGCTAACTTTTATGCAGTTCTGTGTTACTTGTCCGCGGAAGCAAACAAGGGCGGCAAAAATTTTACCTCACTAAAACCACCCCGGTATTTACCGTCTGCACATGGAAGGGAGCACCGTTACCGCTCAAAAGACCGATCTGAAACGCCTTCTGTGCAACGCATGTTATGGCACATCGCTGGGGAGACAATATATGGTCTCGTCGAAACATAACCGTCCAATTGTGCGAAGCAGCCGTTCCGGCTGCTGCCGCTGTGAAAGAAAGAAAAAAAATACGTTTATTTGCGGTGAACATGACGCAAAAAAGAACATAAAATAAATAAAAGGTAGGGGAAACATGCGTCACATCCACGCAATACGACTATCGCTCAGCATTATGCTGCGACCCTGTGCAAGACAGAGCCCCAGCGCTGGTTTTCAGCGACAGCCGGCGCTGACGTAATGACGTCTTCCGGTGCAGCAAACACTTATTAGGACACTGTACCGGTACAGCGTACTTAAAGAAAAATAATATAATTTAATTTAAAAGTGATAGAATAACTACTAAACAAAGAAATAGACATGGGTTTTTATGGGCTTCGAAATAACGGACGGTAGGTACCGGTATAAATCTCTTGTATTGTATTAGGTATACAAGTTCTGAATCGGAATATAAATTTTAGGAAAATTGAGCGACTTCCGCAATGAGATGGTAGATTGGTCGGACGATAACTGGCGTCCCTGTCGGTGCAAGTGGATAAGACACGAGTTTAAAACAGAAGAGGAAATAGCGGAGGATCCAGGAGGGGGTGCAGCGGGATTCTCCGAAAGGGTTACCGCTGCCCCGGAACATAAAGGGCTAAGGAAGGAACACGGGTGGGTTTTAGTCAGTAAGAGTCTGGAGGGGTCATTTGATGATTTTACATTCTCAAAAAAGGGGGAGGGTTCAGGGGATCAGACCGGAATAAATCAAAGAAGAGCCGTGGGCGCGGCCGGCCTCGTGGTATGGCTACGCATGCATGGCGATAGTAAGTCCTGCCTGCCACGCGCCATCTGACGCCGGCGGGGCCGTAACAGCAGCACGTGACCACTGTGCGCAGTCTGCTCTGAGGTCACTCGATGGGCGAACTGAGCCTTTAGTAGCAGTAGTTCGGTTGTTAGTCCGGTTGACCGAACTACTGGAACTTTCAGTTGCGATGGTTCGGTTCTAACAAAGCACAGAACTACTAAAACTAGTCCCGAATCTGAGCACCCGCGACCTCAAATTACCGCCTGCCTTAGGTGACACGCAGACAGCTTACTTACCTATGTTTCCTTCTGAGATAAACCAACCTATTTTTAAGCTTGTGTCAATTACTAATAAACCAATAAAACAGAAACCGCGCTCAAAAGCTGTCAGAATCCTCATTATTGCGGAATATAGACATATCAGTGTCTATATTCTGGCTGATTCGCTGCAGCAATAAGAATGGTATTACTACTTCGTACGTGTCCGTTCACTAGAAGCGATAGGAGAGCTGGGACAAAATAAAAACCGGCCAAATGTGTGTTGGATCGCGCACAATGAAGGGTTTTGTAGTTCACCCGTCTGTGGTGTGTGGGTCACAGAAATTTCAACTTAATCGGTCCATTAGATTTAGTGAAAATTAGCTTTGACAATCGGACAGCGACAGACAGAGACACGAGTGATCCTATAAGGTTTCCGTTTTTTAGTACGGACATACGGAATCCCAAAAGTAACTTGTACCTTAAATACATCCACACTCTACTACAAATAATTTAGCAGCAAATGTACCATGATAACATTTTCTTACGCCATCAACAGCCGACATGATTCGTCACTTTCAGAACTTTGACGAACTTAGTCGAACTTAGCCGAACATTCTACAAACTTGGACGTCGTTGACTGACTTTGCAAAGCAATTATGTGGTTCAATGACCAATGACGGGAACTGATACACATTTACTACTTATGAACCTTAATACTGAGGACAAAGGTGCAATTTTGAATGGCATGTATAATAAAAAGTTGTATTGGCAAAATTATTAATTAATAAAATTTCGGGGATGTAATTCCTTATTCAGGGTTGTCGAAAATAAAAATTGTTATACCTAAAGTAGATATTTTAAAAAAGTTTTTCTACTAACCTACCTACCTTATGTATTAGGGGAATCAGATGCAAATTACTAGCAGTTATTAACAGAAGTCACTACCATACAATTACTGTGTAATTTCAATAGTGTATCGTTTGACTGGTTAAAACTGTTATAGGATGCGAATGACAATCAAGACCGATATTTAAACGTGCTTTTTATAGTACATAACCCCTTTTAACTCTTTAATATATTCAGTTATTGAAAGGGTACCAAGACCAGTTTCGAGCCAAACAAATAACCAGGCCATGAGAACAGAAAACAAAAGAAAACAATATAATTTGTAACACTGAAACGCTTATTAATAACCAAGCACACGAATTTGAACTCTATCTTTTTCTAAATTAAGTTGATATTCAAATGGAAAGTAGACTCCTATCCAATTTCAAATAACTGAGCTGATCAATGTACTCAAAACGAAAGTTCTAGAAGTTTATATACGGAACAGTTGTTCAGAATTTATAATTTTCCTTGTTCAATAAACAAACTTCGTATAATATTGTGAACTATTTCATTGCTAATATGTGTGAAATTCGCTTGTAACAATCTTGAATGTAAAATGAAGTGAGCAAAGTTGCTTCGGTATTCATTTTAGTTTCGTTATGAAGCTCCTCTATTTAATCAAGTAAATAGTGATGTTTCCTCACGATGTTTTCATTCACCGTTTTGAGAGCAGTGGTGATGCAACAATTTAGACAAAGTAAAGTGCTGGACTGGGTTCGAATTAGGGATGTAAAGCAGTAAAATTACCACGGTAAAATACGGTAAAAAACGTTTTTTACCGTAAATTTCGGTAAATTACGGTAAAAAACGTAAAAATCGTAGTTTTACGTTCTACAAACATAAATACAGTAATAAATGAGTGTGTTTGTATGTATCTTACTCTTTCACTATGTATAATTATGAATATGCATTATACCAGGTCATCGATTTAATAATATTATGTACTAGCTGCTGCCCGCGACGTCGTCTGCGTGCATGCTCTACAGCACCAAAAATACCTAAGATGCCAGTGTCGCTATAGCATTATAAGTACACAAGTTTTAAAATAGCATTAAAATATAAGTTTTTTTTTGCAAGCGAAGCAAGTGAAGAGATTTATATGGGAATCCTGCTGAGTTCAGTCATAAGATCTGAAGGAAATAGAGAATATAATGCAGGAATACATTCCAGGACACAAAAGAGTAAAAATACGTACAAAGGTATCATACTTTACAACACTTCCCTATAAACTACGTTGGTAGTTATGCTGCCAGGAGCCAAAATGTAAAGAGAGTCAGGACTGGTGACGCGGGAGCAAGCGACGTACAGTTGCCCGTGTGAGAAACAACTCGTCCTGAGGTCGACACCCGCTGCCCTGCGACTTATTGATGGTCATCGCGAAGCAAACACTCACGGGGAACTGTACGCGCTTGAACTGGAACAGGAAGTTATGAGGTATTAGGGGAATGTGTGGTATAAATACTGCCTCGCCGACGCCACAACCCGTAAGAATTTCCGCCTCAATGGTGTGTCTGTGAAGCGAGATGACTTTAAGGCGGTTAACACAACTTCGGAGGAGATAGGTTCCGAAGAAGCATAATCGGAACACCGGCCTTCAGCTTGATGGTATGCGCTGGAAGTCCACTTGCTGACGCGGAGCTCAGAAATTCCACGGGATAATGTGTGGCGTCATCTTGCTCGACAACAGTGTTTATCGAGGTGTAGACCACTTTATTCCCCTAAATTTCCGAGAGAATCCATTCGTTAATTGCTGCAGCCTGATCATTTTTGGGCATCAAAATGGCCCGCTCACACACCCAAAAATTCTGCTGGTGCGGTATACGACTGATGTCCCCGTATACACAGCGAATTAGTTCTTCTAAGCTGGATACCACTCTACCGAGAGACTCTGGAAGCACCACCTGTCTCTTCTGGTAGAGTGCCTTCGCCTAGACTTAGAAGGACATCGGAGAATTCTTGAGCACGTGTATTGCCGCCGAGCCGAGCTCTCATATTAATGGCCAAGCGATGCGTACGAACTCGTGACCACAACGAAGATCGTTTCAACGAAGCATTCACCTCGTCAGCCCTCGAGCCCCGCGTCACAACGGGAAGCGTTTGCCGAAAATCACCACTGAACAGAACTGTTACACCACCCATCAAATGTTCGTTCCTACGGATGTCCTGCAGGATTCTGTCCACGGCCTCAACTGCCTTCCTATTGGCCATCGTACACTCATCCCATACGATCAGAGAGCAATCCTTGAGCACGTGTCCCTTATCGCTGTTACGTGCCACACCACAAACAGGCGTTTCGGCGCTCTCTAAATCGATGGGAATTTTAAACATGGCATGTCCTGTCTTGCCACTCGGAAGCAGTGTGGTAGCCATTCCCGACGACGCTACAGCAATAGCAATTTTGCCTTGCCTCCTGATCTCTGCAAGTATGCCAGTGGTAAAAAATGTTTTCCTGTTCCACCAGGAGCATCCAAGAAAAACATTTTACCCTGGTTTTGCCCAACGCTTTCAAGGACGGTGTCATAAATTTGCTTTTGCTCTGAAGAGAACAAAGCGACATGGTCATTTCGTATGTTGGTCATTTCGCCTGGATCGTAATTTGTCTCAACGTTATACTCCCGATTTTCACGGTCTTGATACGGTGATGATTGGGGAGCTGGTAACCCATATTCGATCAGTGGATTGCCGCCGATAGAAATGATCAAATATTGAAGTGAACTGAGACAGGTGTTCAGCACGCGTTCATCAGTTACTTCGACTTCGTCTCCAGTAGCGCGCCTCAAAGCTCGTAGAAAATCTTCAGACAGATGATGGCGATACTTCTCCCACAAAGCTACCGGGTTCGCGACTCCACAAAACACCAAGATGACGGCAAACAGATGACGCATGCGGCTGGGACTGTCACTGACGCTCGCCTCCGCGAGGGTGTCATGAAATGAAATGATCATCATCAATGAACATAACTTTTTTGTAATACTTAACACCGCATTTTTTTTAAATTGTCTTCCTCAACTCTGCTCAAGATTTTGAGGGTTTTGTTGGAACTTGAATTTGTCAAAACGAACTATACGATACAACTTTTATGAAGAAAATGCACATCACCATCTATGAATTTTAAGAATAACTAACTACTTACCTCGCCAACATGATCAAATTTAAATTATTAATTTCCAAAAAATGTTAACATGTAACTTGATTTGATTTTTATGAAATCTCATAGATGGCGCTGTTTTAAAATTGTCTTTAAACTACTAACATTTATTAAACTATATTTCTCTGCCGAAGTTACTTAAATGGCGTAGTTTTTATAGTGTAACGCCAGATAATAGCATGGCTTACTCAAAAACAACATTTAGATATGCGTCGTTAGATTACACACTGTCACAGAATGCGTAAGGAAAATAAAGATTCACAGCTCCTCCCCCGTAGGGGATAGCGTGATAATATGTAGCCTATATGTTGACCCGACCTCTTAGTAATATTCATGCAAAATTTGAAGTAAATCCATGCAGTACTTTTTGAGTTTATCCCGGACAGACAAACAGACAAACAGACAAAAATTCTAAAAACTATATTTTTGGCTTCGGTATCAATTGTAGATCACGCCCCAAGTATTCTTTTGAAAAAATATTCAATGTACAGTTTTGACTTTCCTACGATTTTATTATATGTATAGATGTTATGTGCAAAGGCCAGTAAAAATAAAAATTTTAGTTTTTGGAAAATGACTTGTATTTAGTATTATACTAACTACAGTTCTCAGAACCAACAATTTAAACAATAAAATTAAAAAATGACAATACAAAAAAAAAACAGGTAAATAAAACAAATCTATAATCTATCGCATTTTGCCGTACAACTTGACGGAGCGCACTTGTCAGCAACGTCGCATTTTGATTTTTTAACCCCACGCGCGCGTGATTTAAAATAAATTAAAATCTAGAATGTTATGCCACCGGTATTTTATAAGCGTTTTCGGTAAAATTACGTAATTTTGCAACCGTAGTTCGAACCCACGACCTACAAATTGTAAGTAGCGGGCGTTACCACTGAGCCATCACTGCTCCTGCATGATCATTATGTCCTAGAATCAAATACAATAAAATAAGTAAAAACATATTTTTAAGTTTAAACGGTTTTAATAAAAATAATGATGTAGATCTTGTACTAAAAGCTAAAAAAATAATTCGGTAGGTCCTAGGTACCAGTCATCACACCACTTTCCTCATCAATCTAGGGCACTGATCAGACAAAAAAATAAAGTCGTGGGGCGCGTGAAATTTCTGCTAACAGTCAACCGCTCATATCATTATAAATATGAATTCGAACTATCCAATCCAAATGGTCTCAAACCTAATTCACGTCTTCAAAAACATATCGACGTAAAACTTAAAATAATCTCTTCGCTGCTGTGGCATAAAATTGTTTGTCAAATTACCAATTCCAATCCCACGATTGCAATTGGAACATCCAATCGGAGAACCCGTATTCTAAGACGTCTCCTGAAATACTGAACTCAAACTTCGTAATAATTGACAGCTGTCATTTTTCCCACCTCTAGTTAAGTAAAGATGTCGAGATAAGGTAACTTTTCACAAGTAATGCCAATATCCTTGATTGACAATGAAGCACCTGTGTGGGACGGGTGCCTCGGTGTCGACAACGTGAAACGATTATTTTCTCGCTCAAGAAATGTTCATTAAGTGGCTGTGTGAACTTTCAGCGATCAGCTATTTATTTATTTATTTATATATACTTTATTGTACACCAGAAAATACATAACAAAAAAAAAAAACAATTATTACTACAAAACATACAATGGGCGGCCTTATCGCTTTCTGCGATCTCTTCCAGGCAACCTTGGAATGGACAGTGATTGCGTGGATATATAAAAATGAGGTTGTTAGTGGTGCAACATAATATATTATAATAGACTAATACAACGCAACACAACTATTTATTAATATACAACGTGTAACGTTAACGTTACACGTGTTTTCGATACACACTAATTAGTCACTAATAATAATTAGTGTGTATCGACAAAACTAAAACACTAGCGGAATGTTGCACACTTGTGCTATAAGCATTAGAAAAAAGAGTGGGGCGCGTCTTCGTGGATTGCACTATCTGTACCATATTTTCATACGATTGATGAGAACGAGAGAGTACCTTTTTTGTCGTATTTATTTTACGGGCACAGGAAGCTCCAAAACGTCGGAGACCAAGAAACTTGAAGAAGAAATTATAGTCAATAACTAGTTACATCTTCGTCGGCGATAGAACGAGTGCCTGAGTGAAGCCAAAGGTTATTTATGGCAACGATACAATGGGTGTAAAAATACACTTAATGATGCCAAAGAAGTCACTTGTTCTTTTTTTTTTATTATTTATTCTCAAAAATACATTATTTTAATGTTTTTACAATTATACTCCCCAAACTTTCGAGTTTGATGGCGAGAAGTGTTGTGATTTTTTTTTGTATATGCCCATACCTGGGGGATCATTCTGGTTATGTAGATATTGAAGGTCGTTCCAATATTTTTTTTTATGAAAACTAGTTTTTAATCTTATAACTTAACTTTAAATACTCCTACGATCCCTGTAATGTTGCATGCAACCATAAGCACAATGTTTTGCGTGCGTTACTTTGCGCACTAAAACAGCGAATTTTCACACCATGCATAGATGACAGCATCGTGAAGGGTCTTGTATACGATTGCAAAACTTACATTTTTATGGTACCTCAGATTAAAATCGGTCATATAACAAGCTTTTAACGTTTTTAGTTATAATACCCGTAGCTAAAAGCGTTCAAAACCAAGTCGCAATCTTTTCTCAGCGACAACCAATGTCCAAAACCTGTTAAAAATGTTAGTAAATGAGAGATATTTTTGGCAGACTGAGACTGAGATTAGACTGCGAACGTTCGTTCAAATACGGGAAATGTTCTCCCAACTATACCCAGCTAACAATTACAGCGGACAATTTACCGATTTCAGCAGTAGCTGAAGACAAAGAAACGTTCAAGATGGTGATTACATTTCATTTGATAGCCTCCGTAATGGACCCAAATGGACTCGAATGTACGGGAATGGACCAGCGCGAGTTATAGAAACATTAAAAATGGAAATTAGTAAGATCATTGCGTTCTTACGTAGATGGGGATTTTTGTGGGGTAAGTACAACTTAAAAGTGAAAAATAAAAAACAAAACAACACACTTCCAAAAAAGACACTGCAAAGTACAAAGTGAAAAATAACTTATTAAAGATACTATTTTTAGCCAAAAAAACAAAACACAACTTCACAAAAAATAAAACCGGCCAAGTACGTGTCGAACCACACAAAATGAAAGGTTCCGTAGTTGGAATGAATTATCCCAAGAACAAACTTAACATTGTAGTTGAAAAACATGTTCTCTTATACATTCCAACAGAAAATGTAACTTTGTACGCACAATATTGAGAGATTTACAATGCTGTTTCAAGACCACAGACTTCTTATAGGTTTTCCTGTAATCTATAGGTACTTAAAATAAATATTTTCTGTATTTTTTTCAAAATTTTAAGCTCAGTAGTTTCGGAGATATAAGGGTGGGGAATGGTCAATTTTCGTCTATTTTCTTAAATAATTTTAATACAATTAATTTTAAAATTATGAAAAAAATATATTTGAGATTTTCACAATAAGCCCCTTTCATTTTTGATATGTCACACGGTACAGATTGCGAAACTTTTTTTAAAATTATCTATTAGCCCCCCAAAAATGACCCCCATATTCAAATTAATTTATTTACTTTATACGTCTGTATTTTGGTCACAAAGATTCATGTCTATACTAAATTTCAACTTAATTGGTCCATTAAGATCGGAACAAATTGGCTGTGACAGACGGATGGACAGACAGACACACAAGTGATCCTATAAGGGTTCCGTTTTTTTTTTGAGGTACGGGCCCCTTAGAGCAGAAAATACTCCGTATTTTTGCAATAAAAAAAAGCTGTAAGATTTTTTTATTTTATGTAGAATGATAGGATTATGGGGCAAGTAAAATGACATATCTTTTCTGATACCGACACAATGGAAATCCTCTTAATTATAATTTATTAATCTTAGCGTCTTTACTCTCCAAAAGAATGACAAACGTTTCCTTCCAGCGCTAATCCGCCATTCTTGCCCTCTCTGCCTCTCAATGTCGTTCCTTCTCTCTCTCACGCGTTGCGTTCCATTCCTCATAGATTTACATTAAAAATACTTATTCTACATTTTATTTACGTTAAGCGGAGTCCTAGGCCTTCAATCACCGAGCTCAACATTTAAAACCACCGACAAGCTAAAACCTATAAATACATTTTTAACAATTTGTTGAACTTGCTTAGAGGGGCTTGTGGCTAAGTAAAACAGCCGCACGGGTCAATCGATCAGGTTAAGCTGCGTTTGTCGCGGTTGTCTGTGGATGGGTAACCATCTTTACATATCGAGACCCCTCCGTGTCTCGGAAAGCACGTTAAGCAGTTGGTCCTGGCTGTCATTCGTGGATCTTTGACAGTCGTTACAGGTCAGAAGCCCGAAAGTCTCGACAACCAGTCTTACCAAGGGGTATCGTATTAAACAGTAACTGAGTTGTGGAGGTCAGATAGGTAGTCGCTCCATGTAAAATCCGGTTAGACTGGAAGCTGACCCCAACATAGTTGGGAAAAGGCCAGGCAGATGATGATGATGATTTGGAACTTGCTTAGAGAACGTCACGACTGTGATTGTCACGTCAGGGGTCGACCATTTAATGTACTGAGGAAAAGTACTCTTGTTTCCTTAATTAAAATTTGTATTAGAGGCGCTGCAATCAATATCTTACTGATTTGCGACTTTTGACATAAAGTATTAATATGTTTTATTTCTTCCTTTGGTAAGTTTATTAATTATTGAAAAATACCACTTAAATTTAATAATGTGTTTTTAAATATTCTTATTATTTTTTGTTTCATATAAGTACTGGGCTTTAAGTATTACCGTCTTAATTTTTTTTAATGTGCGTTTTGTTTGTACAGAATAATAGTAGATTGTTATACTTACAATGGTCGAAAGGAATGATGACTTTCACTCGTGTTAATCATTCTACTTTTCATTTCAAATATGGAAAGTAAAAATGATTATATTTGCTTGTCTGCTTGCCACTTCATAAAATCGTTGTATGTATTCAAATATCTTTCTTTTGAGATTTCTGGCAAATGATTGTATTTGCCTCGTCTTTAACTGAATCTGGGGTCAACATTTCAAAATCACTTGAGCTCATTTTTTTTAAATCAAATATTAGTAATAAAACCAAGTTTTTGAATTTCGGTACCAGTTTACAGAGTTATTATCCCGCCAACATAAAAATAATTTTTAAATTTTAAATATGGAGCACACCGCGTCACCGCCACGGCCCGTCCCGCTTAATAGGTATTTTTTTTTAATTTGCACTGGCTGTTTATACACTCACAAGACTGCAGCATGTTTCATAATTATGTAAAAAAAAATTAACTGACAACCTAACTAAATTTAGTTCTATTTTTAAAATGCATTCCCGCCCTAGAAAGGAAAGCAATTACTATTAGTATTTCCCGCCCAAAGGTGGGAAGCAGCGTCTTCCACCAGCTATTCGGATCAAATTAACACTATTTTCCGAGTATGAGAAATGAAAACCGCCTCCTTTTTTGTTTGTATCATTTATAACACCCACAGTCTAATCGTTGTCATTCCCTATTGATCAAAAGTCTCCTTAAAATACCCTATTATATTAGACTTTTTTACCTAAACACCACAATTTGGCAATAAATTTAGTAAAATTGCTGCTGAATGAAGACCTCTTAAAATATATTCTGATACTATACATAGGAACAGCAATAAATAACTACTTCCAAAAAAAAACATAAAAATAAACATCATTCTGATGTTAGTTTAAAAATTGAGTTTAATGAAGCGCACAACAATGTTTCAGAAACAAAAATAGACGTACCCACAAAACTCCGAGTTCTGTTTTCATAGTTTCACCACAAGAACATAATATATCAAAGTCTGTTTATAACTCACACACACAATTATTATGTACATAGAAGCAACGAGGGTTGGCCCTTGAATAAATTACAACCAATGTTTGGGACCAACGTTTCGCCAATGTAATAATGTAAATAGGGGTGAAATGTTTTAAGCGTATTTGTATTGGGTAACGAGATATCTAACACTGTGCGTTAGTTTGTGATAAGTGGTGGTGAAAATGTTTTGGCTCTGTAGAAGTTGGATAAGGGATATAATTATTTAAATATTATGGATTCTGGAAAATTTATGCCTGTAGAACATGTTTCTTAATAAATTCAAAAAATTAACAATCCTAAAGATTTTAGTTCTATAATGCAGTGTATTAAACACATGTGCTTTTTACTTTATATTACCGCACTAGTGCAGTAACGCCACAGATAACTATTTACTAGTCGAAAATGTGCGCTTTTTTAATCTCATCAAAGAGACTTCATGCCAAAAGGAAACCTTAGTTAAACGACGAATGACAACAAATTGATTTTTAAAACTATTCATTTACTTAATTAGAAAAGCTCATTACTACAACAGTTCAACATTAAAACAAATGAACCCCAAAGAAAGTTAATAATCAAATTCGGGCCAAAAATACCTTCCATGAAATGCAATGGCAAAGAAAGGTCTAAAAATAAACAGAAAAGCTTTTACTGAGCCGTCAGTCCAATCGTAATTCCAAAAGGTCGCAGATCTAATCCACCTAGATGTATTTATTTATTTATTTCCGTAAATCCTACCTACAACTACCATTACAGATCTGCGATCCAAAGCGATAGAGTGGTGTTACATGCTAAATCCTTAATCTACATTCTAAAAGTGAGCCTATAAAATTTGAGGGTTGCCCTCGATTTCTCTAAGATCCCATCATCAGATCCTAACTTGGTGACAATGGGACCACCTCAGAACTATCTACTTTTGAACAAAAAAGAATTTTGAAAATCCGTCGACAATTGGCGGAGTATTCGATGAACAAACCTACAAAAAAAAAAAACACAAACATTCGAACATAGTACCTCCTCCTTTTTGTGAAGTCGGTAATAAAATTACATACTATATCCTAAATCTTAACCTACATAGGTGTAGGTTAAGATTTAGGATATAGATGGAATAAGATGGATAGAGATAGAATAAGATCTAATATATAAAATTCTCGTGTCACAGTGTTAGTTACCATACTCCTCCGAAGCGGCTGGACCGATTTGTATGAAATTGTAGTGTGCATATCGGGTAGGTCTGAGAATCGGCTACTATCTATTTTTTTTTTTTTGCAAAACGACGTTTGCGGGGTCAGCTAGTATCCTACTATCCTTCTATATACTATATATCCTACTTCCTACTAATATTATCCTATCCTACTTCCTATCCTATCCTACTTCCTACTTCCTATCCTACTAATATTATAAATGCGAAAGTTTGTGAGGATGGATGGATGGATGTTTGTTACTCTTTCACGCAAAAACTACTGAACGGATTTTGATGAAACTTTACAGTAATATAGTTTATACATCAGAATAACACATAGGATACTTTTTACCCCGATATTCCTACGGGATCAAAACTTACGCGGGTGAAACCGCGGGGCGCAACTAGTATTTTCTATTTCCTTCTCAATTAATTGACATATACAGGGTGAAATTGAAAACATGTGACAAATCGAAATGGGAGATTGTACTCATCATTATGAACAACTTTTACTATGGAACCATACCTGACATCGCGAAAAAAAAATCAGCTGTGTCTAAATCTTAACCTACACCTAAATAACATATCTTTATATAATGTAACTTTTGCGAATTCACTCAAGTTGCACCAAAACACATCAAACTCTCGTGAACTCGTTCACCGCACTCATGGCTCTAGTGAGAGGAGTTCTCGCCAGTAGGTTTGTTCTGGCTGCAGGCACAGCAATCAGGGGCGATGTATGTTTACTACTCGACCTTAAATAGTTTGTCTACATTACCAGCTGATAATGTTCCTACTGCTGGGACTTAGGCCTCCTCTTGGAGAGTGGGCCGTAATCCACCAAGCAGGCCCAGAGCGGGTTGGTGAATGTCACATGTCTTTGAATTTTTGGTTCTTAGTAATTTTGTTGCCCCACATAAGGAATTACTCCTATATCGTGGGTGCGTTTACAAACATTTAAACTCACATACACAAACAGCCAGACCCGGAACAACTACTTGTAGGTCATACAAATATTTGTTCCGTGCGGGAATCGAACCCGCGACACGCAGTCAATCGCTTAACCACTGCGCCAAACGTGCCGTCAAAAGTCATACCGAGTCCTCACGATGTTTTCCTTCACCGTTTTGATAGCAGTGGTGATGAAATAATTTACACGAAGTAAAGCGCCTGTCTGGATACGAACCTAGGACCTACAATTCGTCGCGGCCGTCTATCTTTGTAATCGCGTTGTTCATCTAAACTCATCATTATCTGCATATATGCAGCTGAATACCATTATTTTACATGGAGCGACTGCCTATCTAACCTCCACAACACAGTTATTAGGTAATACGATACCCCTTGCTAAGATAGGTTGTCAGACTTTCGGGCTTCTGACTACCCATAAGGACTGTCAAAGATCCACGAATGACAGCCGGGACCAACGGCTTAACGTGCTTTCCTAGGCACAGAGGGGTATCGGTATGTAAAGATCACCCATCCACAGACAGACCAACCGCGGCAAACATAGCTTATCCTGATCGATCGACCTGTGCGTCAGGTATTATTTAGCCACGGGCCGCGGGCCTGGGGTTGGGGGTTGTTCATCTAAACTATACAGCAGATATTGATGCGGCTTTCGACATCATTTTGAGAATTTATTCCGGGAGGTTTTAACTTAGTTATAATAAATAAATCTTTATATTTTGTCAAGTCCTAAAAATCCTGCAAAGTACTAGCGGTTCGCTCGTAACTGTATATTACACTGGATTTTGGCCATAGGCTAAAAATTCTCATCCCACTAAATGCCTGACGAAAATGGAAATTCTCAGTGTGTCCGGTTTCATCCTAGGCCGAAATTGAAGAAATTTTTGGATAAAAGGAAATGAAAATGGAGGCAGACGGAATTCGCACACAATTTATTTGGTCCTAGATTGTCTGCAGCTGATGGTGAGGCAGTGAAATGGGACAAGAGGGTATAAATTATTGTGTTTTACGTACTTGTGAATGACCCTGGAATTTCAGTATTACATTTGGAATAAACTCCTAACAAAGATATAGCTAGCTTAAGTGATTGAGTTAGGATGTAATTTAACTCATTCCGTAGGTTTCAATCAAAATGTAGGTATTGCGCTATACGAGTGGAACATTTAATATACTTGTCGGTGCCACTGAAATGCCGCGCGTTTCGAAACTTTTTTCCTATTGAAAATATTTTTAATTATTTGGAATAATTTCGCGATAAATTAAAAATATTTTAGGTAGGCCGAGTACAAAAAAAATGTATGTTTTTAAAATAATGTCATTGTACTGCCGTTTACCCGCGTGGTGTGATTATCAAGGTATGTATGCGGCACCCTAAAGGACTTCATGAAAATAGAGGTGACAAAGAAAAAGTTAAATACACCTTTAAGTAGTCAGCTATATTAAGGAATGTTGTATAAGTTCATCTCTTTTAGGACATTGTGCTCATAGGACGTTTTACTTAAATGTCCATCCGATACGAAAGTGGATATATTAGGTCCTTACATATGAAATTAGCGTTTTGTCGTACTGCCCACTTTGATCTGAAATATCTCCTCTTTGGTTAAGAATTCCAAATTCAAATTTATAAATTCATTTAGTAGGTACATTTGAGTTTTGAAAACAGCCATTCATTTGTTTTTTCCTCATTATTTTTTTCTTTGTCGTCGCTTATTACCGCACAAAGGAAAACATGAAATATCGGTATATTTACGAGTACAAGTTCTACCGTGGCAACAGTGCTGCAGAAACAGCTCGAAGGATTAATGATGTGTACGGCGCTGGTATCGCAAAAGAAAGCACGATACGTTTTTGGTTTCAACGTTTTCGTTTTGGAAATTTCGACTTTCAGAACCAACCCTGTGGACGGCCGGAGACCAAAGTTGAAAATGAAGAATTAAAGGCTATTGTGGAAGCGGATCCATCACAAAGCACTTCAGAGATAGCTGCAGGCTTCGGAGTAAGTGATAAAACTGTATTAATCCACTTGAAGCAAATCGGGAAAGTAAAAAAACTTGAACGATGGGTACCTCATGAATTGAGTGAATCGAACTTGCAAACACGCGTCGACTGCTGTGTTACTTTGCTCAACCGACACAATAATGAAGGGATTTTAAATCGAATCATTACTTGTGATGAAAAGTGGATACTGTACGATAATCGGAAGCGGTCGTCGCAATGGCTGAACCCTGGAGAACCAGCCAAATCCTGCTCTAAACGAAAATTGACTCAGAAAAAGTTACTTGTGAGTGTTTGGTGGACTAGCGCCGGTGTCGTTCTTTACAGCTTTCTAAAATCTGACCAAACGATTACGGCTCATATCTATTATCAGCAACTGCAAACCATGAAGGAAGAACTAGCTGCTAAACAACCGAGATTGGTCAATCGCTCAAGGCCACTGCTGCTTCGCGACAACGCAAGACCACACACTGCACAACAAACAAGCACTAAGTTAGATGAGCTACAATTGGAATGTCTGCGACATCCACCGTACTCCCCGGACCTTGTTCCAACAGATTACCATTTTTTCCGGAATTTGGACAACATATTACAAGGAAAACAATTCAACTCCGATGCGGCAGTCCAAACCCCCTTCAAAGAGTTAATTGATTCTCGCCCCCATGGTTTTTTTAGTAAAGGCATCAATTAACTACCTATGAGATGTCAAAAGTGCATAGATAACAACGGTGCATACTTTGATTAATTAAATATATTTTACAAAAAAAAAAAATTGACTTTATATTCCTCCCGTACAAAACGCCAATTTCATAATATGTAAGGACCTAATATTTAACTGTTATAAACCTACATTCAAAAAACAAATAATAAAAATCATAAACGAAGGCAATTGATGAACAACTAATCTCTTAATAATTATTCAGACTTTTTTTTTTTCTTAAATTCCAAATTTTTTTTAGTTTTATTTAACAGTGGCCACTATATTCCGTTTTCGCTTTTAGCGATAAGACCGCATATTGTGTCACCCTTTGCAAAAGTTCTATATTTATGTCTGTAATTTATAATGGTGTACATAATAAAGAGTATTCTATTCTATTCTACACAATATAAAACTACCACTTCTAATAATATTAACGTATAATCTTGTGAAGCACAACTTAACGTGTTTATTTTCTGCATTTTCATTCTAAATTGTATGAAATAACCAAACAAACGATGAGGGCGCCACTGTGCGGTCGGCACAGTCTTAAATGCTCCTTTTTACTATTTTTCTTTCCTGTGCGTGTCTTAAATGAAATATTTTTCTTTATTTTTTTTTTTACATCTGGTCATACACGCTCGCTGGTGGCACACCTGACCGCACCTAAGTTCATCTAGAAATGGAGAAAATATTCTGAAAGATGCCGTGGATTGAACAGATAAGTATACCTTACAGGAATTAGTTGCACTCTAGTTGTTTCTATTCTATAGAACGAACGTTATATGAAAATGACGCCTATACATATTTGGCTATAAAAACAGGACTTAAAAACCTTATGATATAATCTGCAAAAATGTTGTTATTGGGTTGTTGCCCTTGTTAGATACGGACCCCTAATGGATATCGCCGACTTCGCACATGCCTACATGTTTACGCCAACCGCATAGAAACTGCAGCGCGGACGTCCGTTCAGCCACGAGTCGCCGACGCAGCAGAAATTCACGAGTAGCAATAAGTTATTTTTAAGTATTATTTTGTCATTCCATATTCTAGCATCGAATAGGTTTCATCAACTTAATTGTAATAATTTCTTTTAATTAAATTAGTTTTAAAATCACTTTGGTTTTTTTTCCGATCCACCGTCTGCAGTCTACGTAATTCCCTTGTCAAGTTTACCAAAATCTCAGAGATCTTTATTATTATTGTTACAATAAGTTTGCTCTAGATAGCTGCTGTCAGAGGTGAAATAACTGTGAAAGGACTGCGGTGATTTATGAAACAAGCGGGATTTAAAACGTTAAGAGGAAATGCGGTCGGAGAGACTTTTGAAAAACCCTAAGTTAAAAGTCATGATTCGAGGTTTGGCACTCGTTTAGGATTTCCTCCTCCAATATTGGATCAATTTAAAAGATATTTCATAAACTGAATAAGAAGGATATATACTGTGTCTCCATGTTTTCTTTTTTCATTAATAGTTGTCAAAGTTTATTAGGTCTCTGTTGACAGCAGCGGTTTGAATAGGAATTTATTGAGGGTTCTAGTGCTTATAAAAATAATGTATCATCAAAAAGGAAAATATAGGGATATACAAGTAGTTGATATTTATTATTTATTTATTTATTAAAACTTTATGCACAAGTAAAAACTGTACAAAGGCGGACTTAATGCCTTGGGCATTTTCTACCAGTCTACCTTAGGGTGATGCAGAGACAATACACAGTAGGTGCAATCACAGAAAACAAATTAGAAGAGAAAAAAACAAATTATAATTTAAAAAAATATAGGAATAAATACATATATACAACAAAATATTTAAAAAAAAAGTTATGAGAGATAAACAAGAAAATCTACAACAACTTAAATCTGAGACGAATCTGCCAACTTCTTGTGTATGTGTTCTCGAACTTACACTTTAAATGTGAACCGATTGGTTACCGTCCTGATATTCTGAGGGAGCGCATTCCAAAGGAAAACCGCCTGGACAAAGAAAGAAGACTTTATAAAGCCAGAGCGATGAGAAGGACAACGAAGAAGACGATTATTTTCGGACCGAAGATTCTTGGTGTGTGCAGAGCATAAATATTGACAAAGACAAGTCAGATATGAAGGAGAATTGGGTTTGTGAAGAAGATAAAACAGGGTTGTCAAAGCTCTCAACGCTCTGCGATGCCAGATAGGCAACCACTTTAAAAGCGATCGATGTGCTGATACATGATCATACTTGCGGAGATTGAAAACGAATCGAATGCAGCTATTAAGAAGTCGGTCAAGTTTATTGAGGATTATTCTGTAAAAAATCATTGCTTTATGTTCATTAACCAGAAATAAAACAGGCGAGAGCGTTTCTATGGATAAACGACAACCCGTATTTCCTCTTAAGCTCAAAACAAAACAAAATCGTTATAAAATGAACAATATACTTGCATAAAAAACTTCATAGTTTTCTTCCCGACTCAACCAAAAATTATCATTACTTTTTTATTCAATCAGCTCAGCCACATAGGCTCCGCTTTTCGCACCCAGTCCGTCCCACCCACCTTCTTAAAGTCGTCGTTCCATCCAGCTGGGGGCGTCTCATACAACCTTTGACGTTACGCGGTCTCCACTCCAGGACTCGTCTGCCCCGGGGCAGCGGGATTGTCCGAAAGGGTTACCGCTACCCCGGAAGATAAAGGGCTAAGGAAGGAACACGGGTGTGTTTTAGTCAGTAAGAGTCTGACACTCCCTTCTGCTCCACCCAGAGCGGGAGGGGTCATTTGATGATTTCCCATCCTCAAAAAAAAAACACTCGTCTGCTTCACCGGCCATCGTTCCTTCGACAAACATGGCCAGCCCACTGCCACTTCAGCTTGCTTACTCCGGAAGCTATGTTGGTAACCCCAGTTCTTTTCCGGGAAATTTTCATTTCTGTTTTCCACCAATACTCTTTTATTTATATATTTTATGATAGTTTGCCGTCGACCGCAGGCGTGCTTTTCCTTCTTATACCCACTAGAAGCTCAATATGCCACAATAACACGGAAAATCCTTATTCTTGGGTTTTACGGGTAAATAAAAAGCGGCCGCCATCTTGCTCGTCCGTGACAATGGGCCATCGTGGCGGTCTGTATTGTGGTTTACTTGGATTTGTTAAATGTGGATATTACCTGAGGGCCAATTTTCGTAATTTTGAGAACGTTCACAGTCTGATCTCAGTCTCAATCTGCCAAAAATACCTGTAATTTCCCTAGAGTTTTGGCAAGTTTTTGAAATTGATTGTCGTTGAGTAGAGATTGCGACTAGATTTTGAACATTTTTAATAAGGGAATTAGCCTTCTGGTAGGCAAGTTTATTTTTCATTGATGGAGATGGGAAATACTCTTATTGCACGACTCATAATGCATTAGAGTACTTTACGATAGATTTTTGAAGTGAAACTTCTTTACGCACGCTTGACTTGGGGAGTAAGCTGGCGAACGCGTGACGTAAGCGTTACGAAAAGTGTGATCGGGCAAGGCGAACGGAAGTTAAGTGGGGGATATAAGCAAGAGACAGCAGTGCGCGCGCACATTTTCTTTCTCTCTTCCTCTCATAGCCAAATACGTTCCGTATATCTAAGCACACTGCAGGCTTATTGTCTGTATCACAGTGTAGGAGCAAGAGAGAGCAGTGCGCGCGCACATTTTCTTTCTCTCTTTCTCTTATAGCTAGTAAATGAAATATACATACAGATGGAGCGAAAGAAGTTTCACTTCAGTCGTGTGGTCATAAGCACACTCGTTTTTTTTTGCCTCCTTTTTGGCTGTTTCTATTGTTATACTCCTGCTAGTACACAGCACCTACTTCATTTATATACCATTGTATAGATAATATAATGGAAATTAATTGTGTACTTTTCAAAAATGTATTTAATGCAATAAAAACGAAAAAAAGCATCAAAATATTTTTTAAATAATCCCGCCAATCAAGTGTAAAACCTGAAAACATTGCAGCTTGCGAAAAAATCAATTAATTGAGTCATTTTTTTTTTAATAGATTCGTTTCACCCATATGAGGAACTCTATTGAAAACAGCTCTTTTATTCAAAGTATTTTAATTATAATTAATAAAAAACTAACTAACTTAATAATTATATTTTAAGGTTTTTTATACGATCAAATGAGCATTATGAGTCGTGCTCTTTTGGATTTTACAAATTGTTTTTTATACTACTAAAAGCTTATAAAAAACAATACATTTTATTATTATTAAGTAAACCACGCCACTTTACAAAGCTGGCTGTTCTGGGCCGCTCGTTCCGGCCATATCTTTTATTTTTAGACAAGGCGTTCCGGCTCTCTTCGTTAAAATCTATGTCAATAAAATTCACAATGTTGCATTACTTTCCCTTACCTATCTACATAAATGACATGTGACTCGCTCACGTCAATCATTAGACGATCGAACGTCGACGTCACAGATATAGGATACACCTAGATAACGCAAGAGCAACTACTTCGCGTGCCCCGCTTACGTACAAAAATCGTAAGCCGCCACTTTCGCGCTGAGTCCTGAGTACTGCTGGCTGGGTGAGCGCTGGCGCTAGGCCCCGGGGGTGCGGAGGGACGGGACAGGGGCCGCACGCAGCGGCGTCTTTGAATCGATTTGATTTTCCCATCACTAAATAGTGCTTATGACATCATAGTAGGTAGTCAAAAAATGGCACGCTTGGTTTTCATACAGATCATGATGCTTGCGTTATCTAGGTCTATCTATATCTGTGATCGACGTCGATGTTGCGATAGCGTGTCAAGTCTATCACGTTGAGTTTGTACGTTTGAAGTTAGCGGTAATGGTGAATAGTGAATTGAGTATCAAGTTTCACCTGAACGAGTTATAGGCTATCAATACTTCATCACATGTCATCGAAAACCAGAAGGCCAATTCCCGAACGCTTTTTAACTTTCAAAATCTAGTCGCAATCTAATCTTTAAATATCAAAAATGCAGGTAACCGCTATACAATTTTTGTCATGTTTGTGACGGAGAATGTGAATGTTCTATTAAAATTACTGGAATAGGAATGATAAACTGCCACGGAGGAGTCTGATGTTGCATCCATTCCATTGCAGTTTTAAACTTGTAAAGGTTCTTAAGTTATTTAAAAGCGATCATTAATTTGATTGTTAGGGAGGGGGGTTTTTTTGTGGATGGGAAATCATCAAATGACCCCTCCCGCTCAGTGTGGAGCAGAAGGGAGTGTCAGACTCTTACTGACTAAAACTCACCCGTGTGCCTTCCTTAGCCCTTTATGTTCCGGGGCAGCGGTAACCCTTTCGGACAATCCCGCTGCCAGGGAGGGGGGTTAGTATAGGATTTACCTAAATTGAGCAGCACACTTATCATATACCTAGCCTTTTCCCAACTATGTATTGTTGGGGTCGGTCTCACCGGATGCGCCTGAATACCAATATTTTTCATGAAGCGACTGCCTATCTGGCCTCCACAACCCAGTTTCTGAATAATACGATAACCCCTTGGTAAGACTGGTTGTCAGATACCCGAAAGTCTAGGATTTATGGCAGTCCATAGATCCACGAATGACAGCCAGGACCAACAGATTAACAAATGCTTTCTGAGGCACGGAGGGGTATTGATATGTAAAGATGGTCACCCATCCACGGACTAACCGCGGCAAGCGTAGATTAACCTGATCGATCGACCAGTGTGGTTGTTTGTTATTAAAAAGAAACTTTTTAACTTGTAATTCTCTGAAAAATATTATTCGAATGATAAATGTTGAATGTACTCATGGATTTCTTTCTTTATCTAAAGTATATTTGCAAATGACTAAATAAAAACATTTTCTTGTATATCAAATTTTCATATCCTGTTTAACATCAATCCAGCCTTGTCTTCATACAAGTGTTTTTTACAGATTTTTTTTATCTATACCGACCGAATTCTTTTATTTGTCGACTGAATCCCTCGCCTTTTTCAGACTGAACTTAGAGGCTTTGAGATAAGCTCGCTTTTACGAGATTGTTGTCCAATTTAAATCTGTACAACGGTTCATAATGGAAGATTAAAATAATGGAGTTGATGGCACTTGCTCAGAGAGGTGTGATGGAAAGACAGATTACTGTTTGAATGATGATTTTTGTTTGAAGTTATGACGTGTTTAGTTGTGGAATATTATTAGTACCTATCTAGAAGTTGTGTTAACGCCTTGCACACGTGTGCACACATATGGTTGAGGAGATCGTGGAGTACATTCGTGTGAAGACTAACTGGACTTTGAGGGTCGAAAAGTTGGAGTCGCGTCACAACACGAACTTCAAGTCGTTCGTGGTGCTTGTTCCGACAAATCATCTCGAGAAGTTCCTCAAGGAAGAGTTCTGGCCGAAGGGTGTTGTGTACCGCCGGTTTCGTGGCCGGCTACATGACATCAGTCAGCGAAACACGACGCAGAGACTTCGTGTGTGTTAGTTTTTCGTGTAATTATAATGTTGTATGTATTTATATGGGCCTTTATGCCTGAAATAAATAATAATAATAGCCTCCCCGACCGATTTCGGTCACGGTGGCCAATCTCAACAGAGATTAGCCAGGTACGCAGGAGATATTATAGTGCACAAGTGTGTGCGCAGACACAGGTGCACTCCCTCTTCCCTCACTCTCATAGTCCGATGGGACGGCAATCCGACACGACCGGAGAGAGATCAGGCTAATTAATTATTAACAAATTATCCTGAAACAAATATGCAAACGATGTAAGTCATCGTGGAAGATTCCAGAAGTCTGCGCAACCGAGACGCTCATTCGCCAGGTGAAAAAAATGAAAGGTGCGCTTTTTTAGTTATTACGTTGTTGAAATTAAATCAATAAATTACATATTATTTTTATTGGGGACCCGGTATCATTATTCACGTTCTTTCATCGCCCCACAAAGAGCATCGTTGCCCGCACAGGTAGGTATGTTGAATAGGTTTTTTGTGTGCCTTTTTTGATGTTGTATCGCTATAAAACAAACAACGACAACTTCTAACTTCAACGATAAAAAATCCATTGTAAAATGGATTTTTGTGACCCTTTTAGGCGCAGCTGCGAAGCACACTTTTCTGCTAATTTCTCACAACGCACTTCATACTTTTACAACGTATCTATTTGGTTTTTATACTTGTATATGTTGTATTGTTTGCCTTTTAGTTTGTGCTAAATAAAATAATGTTTTTTCTTTCTTTATTTGAGATCTCCAACAAAGGATACACAGATACAATAGAAATCACAATAATAGAAAGGTTATTTTACTTGTGCTCTTTCAATTATTGGAGACAACACCACACACATTTTATTTTGGTGTAAACAGGATAACAATGAAAATAAAGAATAAAAAACATTTCAAGACTGAGCATCTCCTACCACTGGCCAATGGCCTAATTACTCTCTTTCCACCTCTTTCTGTCCAGAGCTAGTATGTTTCTCAAACATCATCATTATCATTAGCCTACAGCAGTCCACTGCTGGACATACGCCTCTCCTATTGCACGCCATTCAATTCGATTTTCGGCAACTCTCATCTAGCTGCTGCCAGCCTTCCTGCGAAGATCGTCGCTCCACCTAGCCTGAGGGCGTCCCACCTTACGTTTACCGGTTTGCAGTCTCCACTCAAGAACGAATCTACCCCAACGGTCATCGGTTCTACGGCTAATATGGTCGGCCCATTGCCACTTTTGCTTATTCTGTGAGCTACGTCGACCACTTTGGTTTTCTGCCGGATCACCTCATTTCAGATTTGATCCCTCAGAGAGACTCCAAGCATAACCCGTTCCATAGCTCGCTGAGCGAACTTGAATTCAAGGACCAGCTGTACCACGAGTGTCCACCTATCGGCTCCTTAAGTCATAACTGGCAGGACGCACTGATTGAAAACCTTAGTCTTTAAGCTCTGTGGAATACGCGACAAGAAGACTCGTCGAAGTTTCCCAAACGCTGCCCAGCCCAGCTGAATTCTTCTGTTAGCCTCCCTCTCAAAGTTGCTCTTACGAAGCTGCAGAGTTCTCAAACATGGTCTTTGACGATTCAGCAGGGGTCCACGAGAAGCCTCGAGAGGTCTCGAGGTTTGCCAGAGAGCTATGGAACGGATCATTCTGGGTAATAAACTTGTGGACAATTCTTAAGTAAAATAATAATTATTCCAAAGGACATGTCCAGTTTCTGCCCTCTGGTAATTCTGGTATCGATAATGCTCACGATTAAGGGTTTTACATTAAGATTTAAAAATTTAGATCTAAATTGCCATGGATTTATTAATTCAGTATTACTTGCGTAACATAACTCTGAAAAAAAACAGTAATCAATCGTAGCTTCCACTTTGTCCTTTTTAACGGGAAGTACTAAAAATAGTTTAGTAACCCTTAGTAAGTAGGTATTTAATAGATAAACAATTAGTGCTTTACATTTTTGTGAAAAAAAACTGAATATTATGATCTCAGACTAACAAAATATCAAGACTGTGCCGACCGCACAGTGGCGCCCTCATCGTTTGTTTGGTTATTTCATACAATTTAGAATGAAAATGCAGAAAATAAGCACGTTAAGTTGTGCTTCACAAGATTACGCGTTAATATTATTAGAAGCGGTAGTTTTATATTGTTTAGTTTCATTATAATCCTTAAAATGGATAAAAGTGGCCACTATATTCCGTTTTATGGATTATAATAAGGGCGCCACTGTACGGTCGGCACAGTCTTAAACGTTTCATTAGCTTCACAAAGGCATATCACCAATTAGTACCTGTATTCGCTCACAGATGGCGCTACATTAAAAAAACTAAGAAAAATCCTCAGCATATAAACCTTATTTTGACCAGCCGATCGATTCTTTAAAAATCTCACCGTGATAACTTAGGTGAAGTGAGCTATCAATAGGGGCGATCCTTAGCATCAGATGGAATGACAGCTCACTTCTCGCTCACTTCACCTAAGTTATCACCGTGAGATTTTTACAGAATAGCACTGCTGTTTCCGCAAGATCCTGACTCTTGAAACTTACTAATTGATAAACTATAAAATACGACGATTATAATAATATAACAATAATTACTGAACATTTTCTTTGACTACCTAGACAATCGCCCATTGTTCCACCAGACATGTCCTTTGTTGATTATTGAAGGAATGAAACATACAATACTTAATGTACGTAATGTTTCACTAAAGTAAATATTATCATGGTTAAGTGTACAGACGCCAGCATATCAAGCTACTCGAAACTGTCAAATGTTCCCAAACACCCTTGAACGTAATGCTTTAGCGATTAAAGTTGAAAATCTATTAAAGAAATTTGACACATTGTAGTAGCATGATGTACTGGCATCTGTACAATGTGCTTGTTGTGTAAAACATGTAAATTAAGTCTGATTATATACTACACTGTCTGAGTGATATAGATTATTTACTAGTAATATACTGGGAATGTTGATCTTTGCCCTAGGGAACACTTGCATGGATAATTGGTTATATATTTTGACGTCATAGGCGGGGGCTTGTAACAAAGTAATAACAGCTGCACGGGTTGATCGATCAGGTTAAGCTGCGCTTGCCACGGTTGGTCCGTGGATGGGTCACTATCTTTACATACCAAGACCCCTCCGTGACTTGAAAGGCACGTTAAGCCGTTGGTCCTGGCTGTCATTTGTTGATCTTTGACAGTTGTCAGAAGTCCGAAAGACTGACAATCAGTCTTACAGGGGTGTCGTATTACCCAGTAACTGAATTCTGGAGGTCAGATAGGCAGCCGCTCCATATAAAATACTGGTACACAGGTGTATCCAGTTAGACTGAAAGCCGACTCCAACATAGTTGGGAAAAGGCTAGGCAAATGATGATGATTTGATTTTAACAGCATACATATCTTTTGCTATTAGTGTTTGACATAAAGTAAATCATAACTGTCATTCTTTGACAGTTGTATGAAATTACTGTAACACTGCAAATTGACACCTAGATAAGGTATAATATTTTTTTATGTATGTATATAATTAATTTATAAATACAATGTTAATTATATAAGCAAAAATGAAATTGTGTGAAAGTCTATTGCAGATACTAAGATAACATATCGTGGTGAATCATAATGTGGCAGAATCAAATATCCGGTGCTGAGCGAAGAGAATGAAAGAATAACGTTATCTTTACGCGTACGATCACCAAGTTAATTACGCATGATAAGATATGGTGCCTACAGTTGCTTGACGATGTGTGAAACCGTTACATTAATATTTTCATGACTTAAATTTATGATAATATCACTTCTGTATTGCTTGAAAGGTAACCGGCCCATTGTGGGTTGATGGTTGTCACAAGTCTCCCAATTTTTGGTTCTAGAACATGCAGGCCTCTGCACGATGTTTTCCTTCACCGTTTTGAGAGCAGTGGTGATGAAATATGAATATATCCTAGAACCAAAAATTTGAAGACATGTGTGTTCGGGCGCCTCCGGCAATCTTCGGCTGCAGTCGGAGACAGCGGAAGGCGGCGAGCGGCGACGAGTAGTGCGGCGTGCGGAACGCGGGCGGTCGGCTTCACTTCGCTACCGATCTAGAACAGCGGCACGCGCGCACACTCCATAAGCTTACCAGCATCGATTTTCACCTATTTGGATTAAGCTCATTTTAAATTACAGTCCATTGCGTTTTAGTTAAAGTCCTTAGTCAGGTCCCTAACAAATGGTCCTTCGAGCCGGATCACATCTACCAACCCGCACAGGGCCTGTAGTGGATTACGGTCCACTCCGTCTCGCCGAGAGATGGCCTGTGTCCCAGCAGCGGGAACGTCATAGGCTGATTTTGTGGTGATGAAATAATTTACACAAAGTGCCTGCTTGGGTTCGAACCTACGACCTCAAACTCGTAAGTCGCGGCCGTTCCTATTGACACTTAAAAATAAAATTTCGTTATTATAATTATATGTATGAGTCCTTATACAAAAGAGCCTGTTACTGATTGCCACAATATACAACGAAATGTGCTAAATGAAGCGCAGAATATTTTATTAGCCAGGAATATTATATGTTACAAAATTCAACGCACTCTTTTCCAGACCAAATTAGTTCTTCACCCTTTGTATCGAACGTAGATCTGCGCAAGACAAAATAGCTTTTTAAATTGTTTCTGTAATTACAGCATTCAATTAATGGTTAAACTTGGACTTACAATTCAGCCTTTAAGCAAAGATTGTAGCATCAGTGCATTTTACAAACTGAAATCAGGAAAAAAATCCCAAGGAATTAACAACGGGGCTTAATTTCCGGCATTTGAGCTTATGAAATGAAAAAATAACAGTTAAACTTGAATCACCTTCAGACTGGGTTCTGCAGCCGATGCTCATTACATGAAATTTATTTGAGTTATTAACATTTGCATTAGAGATGTGTTACAATTATGTTACTATGAAAGAGGTTGATACAATGAATATGAAATATTCGTTAACCTATTTGAATTAATAAACACATTAATTGTGTCAAAACTTGAGAGGGGTTTGCGGCTAAGAAATAACAGCCGCACGGGTTAATTGATCAGGTTAAGCTACGCTTGCCGCGGTTAATCCGTGGATGGGTGATCATCTTCACATACTAAGACCCCTCCGTGCCTCGGAAAGCACGTTAAGCCGTTGGTCGGCTGTTATTCGTGGATCTTTGACAGTCGTTACGGGTTGTCTGTGACCTGAAAATCTTACCTTTGTCTTGACAAGACTGGTTGTCATCAGGAAACCAGCATATCCTATGACCCGTACTGAGTCTGCGTGGTGTATTACGGCCAACTCCTTCTCACACAGAGGAGGCCTATATACCATTAGTGGGGTCACAATAGGCTGACTGATATACCGTTCATTATCTATGTGCTGTTTGATACTCATCATGCTTGGAGGTTGTAACTATATAGTGAACATTACAAAATAGTTACGTATTATTTCCGTTTTGGATGTTGTGGTATAATTTTGGTAAGAACTTTATCCAGATATAAACAACTAAAGCCTGTTTCCAATATTTATGATTTCCGTGTTATTTACATACGACAAAGATGTACCATTATTTTTTAAATGAGACTATCAAAAACAACTACTTTTGTAATATTATACATGAAAAGGATTCAATGTTAGTTATTAAGGTCATATTTGTTCATACACATTTTTTTTTTTAAAGTTACAACAATCCGCCTAGCCTTTTCCAAACTATGTTTGGTCTGTCTTTCAGTCTAACCAGATGCAGCTATCCTCTACAACCAAGTTACTGGGTACCCCTTGGTAAGACTGATTGTCAGACTTTTGGTTTTCTGACCACCCGTAACGACTGTCAAAGATCCACAAATGAGAGTCGAGACCAACGGCTTAACGTGATTTCCGAGGCACGGAGGGGTTTTAGTGTATAAAGATGGTCACTCATTGATGGACCAACCGCGGTAAGCGTAGCTTAACCTGGTCGATCGACACGTATGGCTGTTATAACTTAGCCACCAGCTCTTTTATGTAATCATAAATATCTTAAAGATGATTCAAAAATAAGTCTTATCAGAAAGTCAACTTCTTAAATGGGAGTTCAGAAAACCGCTTGCGGAACCCTTTGGATTTATTATCTCTTGAACAAAAGGGTGTATCCGGAAATCGTTTTCTAAATCAAAAGCCATTTAGTAACTAGGTGAAGTTTTTAATGTAGAAAAACGATAATAATCGTTTCTTGGGAAGTACTTTTTTATTGTTCTCATCTGTATTGTGTAGGTTGTAAAAGTAAATGGAATTTTTAAGTATTACCATTTAGAAATCTCGCTATTGTTTTCCGAAACAATTTCTGAATTTTTTTTACACATTTTATTTTTATAACAAAAAATATACAGGCTCAAAGGAAAATCGACGCGCAAACTGAAATCATGAATTCAACACATGATGCAAGACCCTAGCGTTGAAATTTTTTGTTGGTTCATCATTTGGTTTGGTGTTGATAGGCCTCTCCACTTCCATCAGTTCTGTGCTTCTCGCATCCAACGGGTTCCTGCGCCCTTCACAAGGTCATCGGTCCACCTTGTGAGAAGCCTTCCAACGCTACGTCTTTATCCTCCAGAACCGTTCGGCCCCATTGACCATCAGTTCTGCGAGCACTGTGTTTTGTTCTCCCTGCTACCCTGAATTTATACTCATGATTAGATTTTTATCAGAAGCTTAAGAACACGTACGAGTGTCAAGTCAACGTTTTGATATAACAAGCATTAATAGTTTTTTCAGTTAAAAAATATGTCTAAAAAGGAACACTACTACAAAGTGAAAAATAACTTTAATTTCGGAAGACGGTATCGTTGGTTTCGTATTTTCGTTTTTGACACCGACTTCCGAAATCAAAGTTATTTTTCACTTTGTAGTGTTATTTTTTGGAAGGCGGTTTTTTTTTTTACCTACCCCACACAAATTCACTAAGCACTACTTGCTATGTACATACAGGGTGTCCCTGGAAGTATGGATCACATCGAATAAAGGCGTGGGCAAGGTCATTTCCAAACTTTTTGATCCTGAGAATGATTGATGATTGAGAGTTATTTTACGGTTCAAAAGTTGTGACCAATTTTTTTCAATCGTTTCGCATAGTGCTCAAAGAAAAAAAATAATTAAAAAAAACTATCAGGGCTGTCTAAAAAACTTAAATTGACAGTTCCTGGTAGTATTTTTTAATGATTTTGTTTTTTGAGCACTATGCAAAGTGACTGAAAATAACAAACGTTGGTGATAACTTTTGAACCGTAAAAAAATTTACCAACATTCTCAGTATCAAAAAGTTTGGAAATGTCTTTGCCCATGCCCCTACTTGATTTGATCCATACTTCCAGGGACATCCTGTATAAGTGACAAGAAGTTATTAAAACATCATCTATATAAACTAAGTGGGAAAAATTCGTATTATTGAAGCTAACCCAAAAACTACCAAAGCAAAGTGAATAAAATTTATATGAGTACACACCTGAGGCATACCTGAGGGGCTATTCTACTAATTTTCAAGAACGTTCGCAGTCTGATCTCAGTCTCAATCTGTCAAAAATACTTCAAATTTCCCTACATTTTGACAAGCTTTTGACATTTGTTTGTCGCCGAGATGAGACTGCGACTAGATTTTGAACGTTTTAAATTAGCAGAATTGGCCTACTGATCCATAAAAAAAAATATTTTGCGAATCCGTTTATAAATAACGGCGTTCTGAGGTAACAAACATAAAAAAAATATTCAGCCGAATTGAGATCCTCCTCATTTTTTGAAGTCGGTTAAAAATTTAAGCAGCAATATCAATCATGATACATCGATTTAAAATAAACCAAATTACCAAGCAAAAAAATACGAATACTTTATTTTCCATACTTTATTTTACAACCATTTTCAGGCATAAAAGTTTTATGTAAGATAGTACTATGTCCAAAGACCCATAAAATGCAACTAACACAGACCGCGTAGCCCTCTTTGTAATCAGAAATAATATCTGCGTCTACGGCGTAGCCTCTAGCTACGATTGCTACGGCGTAGCTAAGTTCAGTAGAACGATTTGGATCGTTCCTTTGATTGAACTGTCGATGCTATGCGCCGTGAAAAACATTGCGTTCTCTTTGTAATATTAAAAGCAATATGTGTTTATTTTCTTTTTGCACTGTTTTCGCACGTGTTTATAACAGAATTATTATTTAGTAATGGTGGCATTGAGTCTGTAACGTATGACTATAATTTGGTATGATAATTGTGATTTTAAGAATTGCAAGTGCAAAACATACAGATTAAAAAAACTTCTAGAAATATTGCGGTTTTATATTCGTTCTTTAAATTATCCATTTCAATATAGTAAAGTAAGAAGAAGAAGCATAAAAAAACTAATAAATAAGCATTATTTGACAACAAAATCAAGATTTTTAGTACCTCTTCCCTCTTCGTGGTTGCATCTAAAATCAAAAACGCATTGCTTAAATATGCGTAAGTACCTAAAACAATACTATCCCTATTATTTTAGTTACACAACACAGAAATTAATTCAGTACGGAGCTTCTTCAATAAACTTAATCAAGTATTCACCAACAAACTTTTATAGGAACCAACAAACAACCGAAACAAGTAGGCCAATTCTGCTAATTTAAAACGTTCAAAATCTAGTCGCAGTCTCATCTCGGCGACAAACAAATGTCAAAAACTTGTCAAAATGTAGGGAAATTTGAAGTATTTTTGACAGATTGAGACTGAGATCAGACTGTGAACGTTCTTAAAAATTACGAGAATTGCCCCTAAGGCCTCGTGTAACTAAAATTAGATTTCGTAGCCGCTACGAGAGTCGTAGCTCGTAGCCTCGTAGCGAGTTGCTACGATAGTCGTAGCCGCTACGAATCCGCGCGTAGCAAAAGCCTAATTAGATTGTGCGTCTATGAAACTGAGATCAGAGAAAATCTGACGAATAAAGTCAACAGTCGATGTAGCTTTGATGTTGTTATTTCCATGTATTCTGCCTTTTTAAGTGATTTATGTTGGTTTTTGGTCTTTCTTTCCAATATATTTTTAGAAATGATGATTTTCAATTGGCTGTCAGTCTCACATACTATTGGAACGAAGTTCCTTATCGCGCGTTGTGAAAGGGGGCTAGACGGAAAAAATTCTTACGAAAAGTTGTCACGACACTTTTTGCTATAGTAAGCTATTGTAAGCTGTGCGGCGTCGCATGTTTCTCTGTCTGTCTCTCTCTCTCTTATAGAAAGCAAGCCAGATATTTTCATTTCTATTTCGCATTGAATATAATTATTAATATAATTATTTTATACAAGATTCAATACATTACATTATTTATTATTATAACTTAAAAAAAATAAAATTTTATTACAATTCCTTCACTAATTAATCGAAAGGAACATCGTTCCATCCGGGTGTCCCTTGACACCTCTCAAGTTTTTTTTTTTTATTCTTTTTGTTTTAGCTGCAAGTCATCCGTAGTTAATAAATCCATATCCATACTAATCCTACTAATATTATAAACGCGAAAGTTTGTGAGGATGGATGGATGTTTGTTACTCTTTCACGCAAAAACTACTAAACGGATTTTGATGAAACTTTACAGCATTAAAGCTTATACAACAGAATAACACAAAGGATACTTTTTATCCCGATATTCCCGCGGAATCGAAACCGCGGGAGTGAAACCGCGGGGCGCAGCTAGTATTACAAATGCGAAAGTGTCTGTCTGTCTATCTACCTGTTACCTATTCACGCTTAAACCGCTGAACCGATTCAGATAAAATTTGGTATAGAAATTGTTTTTGAGTCCCGGGAAAGGCCATATGATAGTTTTTATCGCGATATTCTTACGGGATCGACACTTACGCGTGTGAAACCATGGGACACTGCCAGTCGTAATTAATATTATAAATGTAAAAGTAAATTTGTTTGTTTGTTACACTTTCACGTTAAAACGGTTGAACGGATTTAGATAAAATTTGACACATGTGCAGACCATGACACGGAACATTACTCAGTAATTGGGATGTAGAGGTCAGATAGGCAGTCGCTCTATCTAACATACTGGTATTTAGCTGCATCTAATTAGACTGGAAGCCGACAAGGCAGATGATATAATGATGACAATTTCTTTCCTTAAACCGAATACCATAAAAAAGACACAAAAACTCCACTTCACCCAAATTATCGATATAATTCTTCCTGAACAATTAGACACACTCCACTAAACCCATCGATCTATTCCTTTTCGCAAAAAGAAAAAAGCCTTCATAAAGAACAACATCATTAAATGTTCAGGAAGTACTTACAACAGAGAACATTCTGTTTCTAAGCAAGCGTGTACTTTTAAAGTAAGAAATATAACGATAATAAGAAGCTAGTATTTTACGAGGATATATACAGGGTTACTTTTCAATGAACACGCAAATTTAAGGCTGTGGTACAGACCATCAAACTAAACAACTTTCTCCATGGGACCAACATCGTAATCGCGAATAAAAATTCAGCCGTCCCATACGTTTAGGTCGAGTAGGTATTGAAGTTTTCTATGGGACAGTTGATAAATTTTTCGCGATTACGATATTGGTCCCATGGAGAAAGTTGTTTAGTTTGATGGTCTGTACCACATCCTTCAATTTGGGTGGTCATTGAAAAGTAACCCTGTATATATTTTTTTTATTGTTGATTGGGCCCGCTCTTGATCTCGATCACGCCTGATAGAAAGCGACGGATGAGGTCTATGATAGAACGAGCGTACCCAGAAAATGCCTAAGGCACTGGAACTCCCACGCGTCGACGAAACACAGCAGACTGCTTGACGCCAGACTCCGGTGGGAGGGTGGTCGCAAACCAGGCAGGCGTTAGCCCTACCACCGCAAGGGAAGAATTGGCTAGTCAAATAAGGTTTTGTGTGTGACTGTCCAGGATGCGCCGAGCGCTCGGTTCAGTTGAGTAACTGGCGGAACAAACTGCGCTACACGAGGAAGCTTCTTCATGCATCCCAAAATGTTCGATATCATTGTGTTGGAAAATAATTGGACACTTATTTGCAGTAAACTAAGTTTCATTTTGTTGGATACAACATTTTTATAGTGTTTTTCTTCCTTATGGTGGAACTATCACAAGCCCACGAAAAATCATATGACATTCTACTAATATTTTAAATATTTGGACGTTTGCTTCTCAATCAAAAGTCATTTATTCAAACTAGGCTCAGAATCAGCACATTTCGAACGTCAAAATTACAAAAGACAGTCCCCTCAAAACGCCCGCCTTTCACCACTTCCTAGTGTTTTCGCTGGGGAGAAGACGTGGCGCAACAAACTCTCCAGCAGCACAGCTGTCTGTTCAGTTAGAAAATACTTGATTGTATACAATACTAGGTATGCAAAGTAATTGACGTTACAGGACAGAACATTGAATTAAATTATTTGCCATATGTCAGCTTGCCACGTCAATATACCCACAAATACAATAAAAAGTATGCGTACTCAAGCAAAAAAAAAATCATAATTAAAAATGTAAACAAAAACTTACTACCTAAATAAAACCTACGGACGGCTACGGACGGACGCTACGGACAGCTACGGACGGAAACGGATCCTTATAGGAAAGCCGTGACGTCACACACCCATAACCATCCCATACATAATAACGGTATCCCTTGAGACAACATGTAGAGTAAATGGAGTACTGACGACAAAAGAGTTTGGTGAGCAGGCTACAACTTTCGAAGCACTTGTATAACAAATGCTTCGAAATTATACTTCTGCTTTTGTTTTGTTGCTTGTATTTGTGTTTGATAATTTACCAAACATGAAGCTTTACAAATTTTCAAAAAAAAATACAGTACGTTAGTTGCTAAAGGTTATTCATTTAGATCATTGATTCCCAAAGGTTTCCTAGGGGTCGACATAAACGAAAACTGATTTTGGGGATCGACGGGGTTGATCTTAAAAGTAGGTAATTTGGCTATGGGGGTCTGAGGTAACAGTTCATTTTGGAAAAGGGGTCACTTGTCCAAAATAGTTTGGGGATCCCTGATTTAGATAATAATTTTTTAAATAAAATCATTATATTGTTCAACAGCTGCATCGTTGCATGCATTATTATTATTATTATTGCGCAGCTAATCTCCATTATAAATGTAAATGTAGCGACTTCTAAAAAATATGACACAACAATGCTAATGTGTATACGCTAAACGAAATCATAACCTATTCATCACACATTATCTTTGCAATTGGGTAAAAATATTTCAAGTTTGCTATCTGCACACTAATTTCTTTTGTTGACAGTACAAGTTTACATAACCATACTTGTACTGAAGATGTTTTCACTGAAATTACTTTCAGCGAGCGATAATGTTGATTGAAATTCTGGCAAGTCTGCTGGGAAAAAGTGTGCTAGCATGTTGTTTGTTTATTATAATAATGTTACCAAGTTTGAACAAGTCATGTACAGACGCACCAGCACAACAAGCTACCCGAAACTGTCAAATTTTCCCAATCAACCTTGAACATTATACTGTAGCGATAAAGTTGAAAATCAATTAAAGAAATTTGAGAGATTGTAGTAGTTTGATGTGCTGGCGTCTGTACATATCACAAAAGCAAGTAAGTTTTACATTTAAAATAAACTAGTATCCTGGATTAGTTTCTCTTGCACATCATTCAAAACAAGGAATCCTAGTGTGAGGTCTCTAAATTCATTTGAATTTAATTAATAAATTATTTATTTAGATATCTATGCTTATTTATTATTTACTTTAATGTACAGTCAGCAAAGAAGATAAGTATGCAGGGTCGTAGAATACAGTTGAAGTTTACTAAGAAACCGTTTGATGTTTTAAAATGAAATTTAATTTGATAAATTAACTGTTTGTTTTATATTATTTAAATTAAATTTTATTCGAAAACATCAATCGGTTTCTTACTAAACTTCAACTATATTCGACGACCCTGCATACTTATCTCCTTTGCTGACTGTACACCAGAAAATACATACCAAAAAAATACAATTAACATTACAAATCAATCATTGGGCGGCCTTAACTTATGACTGATTTTTCAATCAAGGAATAAAATTGACGTCTAACAGTTTGTGTATATAATAACTGTCAAAAATTCTAAATTTTTCCTCGGATAAAATTATCTGCTGTTGAAAAAATCAGCCCATAGTGTAATAAAATACTTTATCATTATTATTTTATAATAAATACTAGCGGCGCCCCGCGGTTTCACCCGCATAAGTTTTGATTCCGTGGGGATAAAAAGTATCCTATGTGTTAATCTTGGTTATAAAGTATTTGTGTGCCAAATTTCATCTAAATCCGTTTAGTAGTTTTTGCGTGAAAGAGTAACAAATATCCATCCATCCATCCTCACAAACTTTCACATTTATAATATTAGTAGGAAGTAGGATAGTAGGATTAGCACATAATAAATATTAGCACAAACTAGAGAATTTTGTGCTGTAGTAAAAAATATTTTCCGGGTATACTCAGGGTGCCTCGAACACCAAGCCAGTTTTCCCTGAAGACTTAAGCAGAAGTCTACAGACGCCAGCACATCAAGCTACTACGATCTCTCAAATTTCTTTAATATCGCTGAAGCAAAAGGTTCAAAGTTGATTGGAAAAATTTGACAGTTTCGGGTAGCTTAAAGTGCTGGTGTCTGTACCTACTGTACACCTATATCTAGCTAGTTATTTCTAAGTCCCATGTAACAGAGAACGAGCTTAATATCATCTGGGCACGAATTCAGACTCCGGGCTGCTACTGGGTTACTTAATATCTTATTACCAAGTTTTTACAAACAAATATCAACAACATAATCCACATATTCATGTTGAACGATATATTAAACTCTGAAATGCTTGTACAAGCAGCGTTTGTTCATATAAATCCCTTTATTATCGCTGCCACGTTCCTTGCAAGTGCATTCTAAGTAGGTTTTATCATGAGTATGCGCTCACTCCGCCTTAAGCTCACAAACAACATTTTTGATGTAAAACGTGCATTCAGCCTCAAAAAGATGAATACATCGACAATAAAATGAATAAAATAATAAATAAATAATTAATTTAATAATCATCTGCCTAGCCTTTTCTCAACTATGTTGGCGTCGTCGTTTTGCAGTATTATTTTTTTTTAACTCGTAAAGGTTATTTCGTATGCAAAGCTAGTGTATAGCATCTGAAGGCTAATTTTCGTAATTAAAAACATTAAAATTCAAGTCTCAATCCATATCAAAAACTCATCAAAAATGTATGATAATTGATTATAATGTTGACAGATTGAGACTGAAATTAGAATGTGCACGTTTTTAAAATTACGGGAACTGCCCATCAGAATCTTCACGGCTTTGAAAACAAAAGAACCAATAGACCCTCTACTAATCAAATGCATAGTTTTACCTCGATTTAACCACCATTCTCCGTAAATTCCAGCGAATCCGCGGAGCGCGATAAATATTCTAATACTTAGTTAGCTTCGGTCAAATTTGGTTACAGCTGAAATTTGTCATGCAACCGTGCAGGCCTTAGTGCGGATTTACATACAAATGAATAGTATAATGCATCTTTGCATAATATCGTCAGCAAATCTGTGCTGTGGGTGTTCCGGGTCATTTGAGCCAAGTTGAGTTATAGTGGGAAAGGTATTTTGATGTAAGATTAGCTTTTACTTATGGAAATGCTTTAGATAAATTGCTTATGTGGTCCTAAGAACAGGGAAATTAAGTCGCAAATTTCTCAGTATTTTATTACACACAATAGGCTAGTTTCCACCATCAATAAATTGAAAATCTATTTAGTCCGTCAGTTAGAGTATTGGAAAATAATGGACACGTATTTTTTGTTTTTGTAAATCAGTGAATATTGATAAAGATAAAACGCATCAAAACTCGTCAGAACGCACTAAAATTTATACCAAGGTGTGACGTATTGAGAATTTTAAAAGCGTCGTATTTTTGTCAATTTTGGTTTACGTAACAAAAGAAAAAACACGGGTCAAATATTTTTTTATAATATAACTGACGGACTAATTAGATTTTTTCAGTAGACTAGCCTATTGTAATTAAATGTATTATAATTAAATAACCAGTAACTGGGCTGTGGAGGACAGATAGGCAGTCGCTCCATCTAAAATACTGGTATTCAGCTGCATCCGGTTAGACTGGAAGCCGACCCCAACATAGTTGGGAAAAGGCTAGGCAGATGATGATAATGAAATGTACATATTATCTATATATATAAAAGGAGAAACTGACTGACTGACTGACATATCAACGCACAGCCGAAACTGCAAGGACTAGGAACGTGAAATTTTGCATACGACTTCCTTTTACTATGTAGGGGAGCACTAAGAAGGGGTTTTTGGAAATTCGACCTTTAAGGGGGTGAAAAGGGGGAATTTTGTTTATATGAAAAATCTTATTGCTTGAGTTAATAAACTTGAAATTTGGCACGAATACACGCAGATAAGTCGCGGGCGAAGTGCTAGTACCATCATATTTTACAACAGTATTTTTTATGTTAGCTTACCCTAGCCCACTGCTGAGCTAGGAACCTGAACCATTTCCTGTTTAGTAAATATTGTATCACTTTTAAATTCAATTAAATCATTTTTCTTTAAGTACGCTGTACCGGTACAGTGTCCTATTAAGTGTTTGCTGCACCGGACGACGTCATTACGTCAGCGCCGGCTGTCGCTGAAAACCAGCGCTGAGGCTCTGTCTTGCATGGTCGCAACATAATGCCGAGCGATAGCCGTTTTGCGTGGATGTGACGCATGTTCCCCCCCTACTTTTTATTTATTTTATTTTTTTGTGTTTTTGTTCTTTTTACGTCATGCTCATCGCAAATAAACGTATTTTCTTTCTTTTCTTTCTTTCTTTCCAAAGCCTTCAAGGCATCCTTTTCTAGAGCCACCTCGATCCAACCCAGGCGGTACGCATCTAGGTCGTCTTGCCACCTCTTCCTGGGCTACTTCATCCATCCAAAGGTTGTCTCTAAAAGATCGCTCTTAACGATAAGACCGCCCATTGTGTCACCCTTTGTAAAATTTCTATATTTATGTCTGCAATTTGTATGGTGTACATAATAAAGAATATCCTATTCTATTTTTACAACATCTTACAAAAATTAAATTGAAATTGAAATTGTTTATTGAAATAATTGATTTACACAAATGTTTACAAATTAGGGCCTTAAACTAGAGGTAGGTAAGAAATAGTTGGATTCTACCTGAACTAGGAATAAACCTGTATCTCAGATATCTCACTCAAGTGCTTATACATAAGTATAATCTAAAATTCCTACAAATAGTAAATACCTAATTTATCTACTTTAATTATGGTTATACATATTTAAATTGAGCAAAATAGCATGCTACTTTTTTGGATTATCGTAAGACATTCATTTTATAAGCATATTCTATTACTTATAATTTTTTAATTTTTTTTTTAATGTCCCAACGGCTGAGTTAAGCCCTCCTTACTCTATTTCCACCTCTCTCTGTCCTGTCAAAGACCGATCTTTATTAAAGGAGTCAGGTCAGGGATGTTGTTTGCCATTAGGCGGGACCCACTTGGTCGTAAGTTTGGCCCATTGACCGTTTGGCACGCAACAGATGTGTCCAGCCTAATTCCATTTCTATGACCTCTGACCTATGTAATTTCAAATGTTATAATAAACATTTGAAATTACATAGGTCAGAGGTTGCTAAAGGTCATGTTTGATTTAATCAACTAATAAAAGATAAATTCGATTATATTAGGTCCTTACATATGAAATTGGCGTTTTGTACGGGAGGAATATTTTTTTTTTTTTTTGTAAAATATATTTAATTAATCAAAGTATGCACCGTTGTTATCTATGCACTTTTGCCATCTCACAGGTAGTTCATTGATCCTGTTACTAAAAAAACCATGGGGGCGAGAATCAATAAACTCTTTGAAGGCGGTTTGGACTGCCGCATCGGAGTTGAATTTTTTTCCTTGTAAGAAGTTGTCCAAATTCCGGAAAAAAATGGTAATCTGTTGGAGCAAGGACCGGGGAGTACGGTGGATGTGGCAGACATTCCAATTGTAGCTCATCTAACTTAGTGATTGTTTGTTGTGCAGTGTGTGGTCTTGTGTTGTCGTGAAGCAGCAGTGGCCTAGAGCGATTGACCAATCTCGGTTGTTTAGCAGCTAGTTCTTCCTTCATGGTTTGCTGTTGCTGACAATAAATATCTGCCGTAATCGTATGGCCAGATTTTAGAAAGCTGTAGTGAATGACACCGACCACCAAACACCAAACACTCACAAGTAACTTTTTCTGAGTCGATTTTCGTTTAGGGCAGGATTTGGCTGGTTCTCCAGGGTTCAGCCATTGCGACGAGCGCTTCCGATTATCGTACAGTATCCACTTTTCATCACAAGTAATGATTCGATTTAAAATCCCTTCATTATTGTGTCGGTTGAGCAAAGTAACACAGCAGTCGACGCGTGTTTGCAAGTTCGATTCACTTAATTCATTAGGTACCCATCGTTTCAAGTTTTTTTACTTTCCCGATTTACTTCAAGTGGGTTAATACAGTTTTATCACTTACCCCGAAGCCTGCAGCTATCTCTGAAGTGCTTTGTGATGGATCCGCTTCCACAATAGCCTTTAATTCTTAATTTTCCACTTTGGTTTCCGGCCGTCCACGGGGTTGGTTCTGAAGGTTGAAATTTCCAGAACGAAAACGTTGAAACCAAAAACGTACCATGCTTTCTTTTGCGACACCAGCGCCGTACACATCATTAATTCTTCTTCGAGCTGTTTCTACAGCACTGGTGCCACGGTAGAACTCGTAGGTACTCGTTAATATACCCATATTTCATGTTTTCTATTGTGCGGTAATAAGCGACGCCCAAGAAAAAAATAATGAGGAAAAAACAAATGAATTACTGTTTTCAAAACTCAAATTGTACCAGCTAAATGAAATTAAAAATTTTAATTTGGAATTATTAACCAAAGAGGAGATATTTCAGATCAAAGTGGTCAGTACGACAAAACGCCAATTTCATATGTAAGGACCTAATAGTATTTCAATGAAACCCTATAATTTCATTTAAAATTCAGAAGGACTGATAATTAAAGTATTTCAGTCTACATTTAACCGTCTGCTATACAAAGCTATTTTCCCAACCTCAATTCGGTTTAAAACACTATCATTACATTCTAGTTTGTTCAATTACAGTGAGAAAGTATAACGATAAGGCAATTACAACATCGATACAATTCCTCTCTAAAATTGCTTGTTGGCTACAGTTACCACAGCACTATCAAAAATTAACTACTATAGACTTAACTGTATCTTTATTAGGATACAGTTAACTGTTAGAGGTTCCATAATTTGAAAAATTTCTCAATTTCCTGGTCTAATATAAGAGATGTGTTAGGTACATACTAGCTAAAAGATGGGTAGGTGCTTCTTATATTCTTTTTTGCTTACATGGTAGGTGATTTTATTTTATTTATTTATTTTATTATTTATGTACACACAGTAAAAATATATAGATATAACATAATATTGATAGTTAATATATTAATATATTTAATATATTTATTGTAAAGAGATAGGCAATCGACATTGTGACTTATAAAATCACCTCGGATGATTCTGTAATGATGTCATAATAAATTGTGGTTTAAATAAATAAATAATTATTGTGTTGAAAAGAGCCATAAAGGTATGAGTTCTTTTAAAAGAAACTGTGGCAGGGAGCTTTTTAAAAGTCTTCGAGAAGTTAACGGCCTGCGCAGTCAACTTGCAAAGCTCTAGCCATTGCAGTGGAAACTTGGATTCTTACATTACAGGACAATTCTCCCGGTGAGATAGCGCTTTTACATTTTAATTAGTAAACAAGACACAATCACTTCTAAAGCAATTGGTCATTCTCCTATGCTATTATTTAAACCAAACATCGAAAGGAAAAAGGGAGGCCGTTCCCTTGCAATGGGACAACATCCTACTATCCTACTTCCTACTAATAAAATAAATGCGAAAGTTTGTGAGGATGGACGGATGGATGTTTGTTACTCTTTCACGCAAAAACTACTGAACGGATTTTGATGAAACTTTACAGTAATATAGGTTATACATCAGAATAATACATAGACTTGTTTTTATCCCGATATTGCCACGGAATCGACACTTATGCAGGTGAAACCACGGGGCGCTGCTAGTAGGCTATAAATTAATAATAAGATCGCGAAAGCTGAGAAAATAAAATATCTTGACTCAGTACACGAGGTTGTCGACATGTGAGACGTGGACTCTGCAATCATTTTGTATCGATCATCTTTAGAGAAAAGATCTATTAGCGGAGAGCCTCGACCAACACCTAAGGAGACTCTCATTGCGCGGCTGGGTCAAGAGTTTTATTCAGAAATAGCTTTTGCCAGCGACATCGTCCGCGTGGAATAATGACTTCCGGAAATTGAGGCACTAACTCTCATAGAGTTTAACCGATGTGCTCTTTCCTCTGCCGATTCTTGAGAACGCGTATTTCTCATTCAACGCGTTTTTCAAGACAATAGCGGGCGGACGCCGGCGTCCGCTTGGGTCTTGAATAACTAAAAATATATAACTACGTCTAATATATAAAATAATATATAATAAAACCTACTTCACTTAAAACTAAATACCTATAACTACTATAATTAATAATACCTATATCTATAATTAATAAAAGTACCTACGCTTTTACCTACTTAATATTAAAAAAAACTGAACATAAATTAACCAAAACTTACCTACTACTAACTAACTACTACTAACCTATTACTACTTCACCTAAAAAGAAATCCTGTTTTCCCAACATTTCCCTTCACTGCTCTGCTTCTATTGATCGTAGCGTGATGAAAAGTATACTATAACCTGCCCAGGAGTATGAAGAACAATTGTACCAAGTTTCGTTGAAATCCGTCGAGTGGTTTTTGTTTCTATAACGAACATACAGACAGACAGACAGACAGACAGACAGACAGACAGACAGACAAAAATTTTACTGATTGCATTTTTGGCGTCAGTAACGATCACTAATCACCCGCTGATAGTTATTTTGGAAATATATTTCATGTACAGATTTGACCTCTCTACAGATTTATTATAAGTATAGATTAGTATTCCTGGACACAGCATGCATAGTGAAGAGGTTCGGACTCTCTGACCGGCTGCTTGGACCCTGCTCCCGATACTGGCAGTAGATGTAATTTTTTAATATATTTTTTTTGTGTTTTCATAAAAATATTTAAAATTGTATTCAATAAGGTAAAGGAAATAAATAAACGAGACAAATAATAATAAACATACAGATATCGTAACCTCAAGAAAGAAAAAGTAAAAAACATTCCGTAACTTGAGCTGTAGAACCCTAAAAAAGATAACAAAGCTTTGTTCAATTACAGAGACCTTCTTACTTCTAATATTATTATTATTATTTTATTTATCAGACAACAATAGGTCCATATTAACAGATCAAAGATGTTAGTAACAATATATCCTATGTTAGTACTTATATATACTATTATGCTAGTAACAATGTGGCTTATGATCTATGTTAGTACTTATACACTACGACAGACAGCGTTGTTTTGATGAGATGTCCCATTATGGGGCTCTCATCAAACCTGTCAGCTATCACCTTCAGGAGGCTGTTGCCACTGCCCCGCAGTCTGGCGAGCAGAGACGCACTTCTCTTCCGTACGATAGCTGAGAAGCTGTCGACTCGGGCTTTTGCGAACATCTCTGACGCACTGCAGTAACGTGGCAGCCGCATCAGCGCCCTGAAGGCGTTATTGTATTGGACGCGCAGCGCATTGACGGCTCGCTTGGTACAGCTGATCCATAGGGCGCTCGAGTACAGTGATGTGCAGTATGCTTTAAATAGCGTGTGTTTGACCGCTTCTGTACATCGCGCGAACCTACGTGCCAACATGTTTGCTCGCACCGCCAATGCCCTGCGTTCCCGTTCAACATCAGCATCATCCTTAAGGTTGTCAGCAATCAAATGTCCCAAGTATTTAAACTGATGTACCCGACGAATCGGGACATCGTTAATTTTTATTGCTCGCACACTATCAAAAATGAACTAATAAGACCAGCAAAGACTTTACTTGTATCGCCAGCAGCTGTGTTACGTAATAGTGTGCGAGCGAGTTCATTTTCTCCAGTATTCAAGAGGAAACAAACTGTTAAGAGTTTTTTTAACTTAGTTAAGAGACTTGGTTGTTGGTTACAGCTAGACCTGGAGTAACATATTGCCTGATTGACTTGTACCTGCACTAATATGTTCCTTTTAACCGACATCAAAAATAGGAGGAAGTTCTCAGTTCGTCGAAATCTTTTTTTTTTATTGTATGTTCCCCGATTACTCGAAGACGGCTAATTCGATTTGAGGTCCTGGAGAAATCGAAGCAAGTCTTCAAATACACACCTATAGCGATTTGGGGATTTTTTGTAGTAATTTTTGCATTTTGTTCTCGAAAAGCACCATTTGGTGAAGTGGAACTGATGATGAAGACCACAGATGATCACCGGAACTACTCAATATTTCATGTTTATCATAAATATTTCACAGGTTGCGATTCGATTACTTTATTACGGTTGTTAAACAATTTATGCTCGTCACAATGCGAATGGTGAAATGGAACTGATGGTGAAATACCAGGAGAACTACTCAACAATTTACGTCCCTGCATCAGGAAAAGCTGTATTTTGTAAAAGGCGATCAGTAAATTGACATTAGGCTATTGTAACTTAGATAAATTATAAACAGTACCACTAAAAAGCAAGAAATAAGTCGGTGGCAAAAAACTAAAATACAGATCCAAAGACACCGACTTCCGAAATCAAAGTTATTTTTCACTTTGTAGGGTTTTTTGGAAGTCGTTTTTTTTTTTGTTAATAGTTTTTTAATAATTTCTAACTTGCGATATTATCACACACACACACACAGCACACGATAACACAGGGAAGAAAATGTAAATTTATTTGTGTTTATATTTATATGTAATTAGGTATATATTATATTTATAGTTTAAATAGGTTTCTGCGTATCTTGATATTTAAAATATTTATTCCTCAATTTTCATGATTGCATCTACTCACTCACTCACAGTTCACGATAATAACGTGACGTTCCAAATTATAAAAGCTCGCAAAGGTTGGATTCATTGAATACAAAAAGTTCTAGTATATGTGGTCCAAAAATGGTTTCAAAGATATCATGTATCTAAGTTTCATTGATAAATACGAGTAATTCATTTTCATTCAAACTAATCATTCATATCTTAAACTAAGAAAATGCGACGTCAGCATATTTCACGTAAGGATAAAACACCCTTACGTGTGTTATATTTAGCTTTCGCTGGCCACTAACCTGGCCGGTAAATGAAGTATACATATGAGTGAGTAACTGTATATGTAAATAGGCGTTTAGAATGCTGAAGTTTGGATATTTCCTCCTTATATCATACTTCTGTTAGTGGGTATTTTGAACCAACTTCAGAATAATGAAGAGATTATGCGTTTGAGTTTGTTTTTGAGTCTTTAAAGTGAAACTGCTTAGGCGACGATTCGATAATTGGACGAGAATTGATAGTGAAATTTAAAAGACGCGTCACGTTTAGGCACATTTCGTTACATGAGAGAGAAGAAAGATATAACTTTCTCTGTCTCTCACACTAAATCCCTTCTTTTTTAAGTTTACTTCTATCATGTGTACGCTTCTGAAAATCAATTTTTTTGTTATTATGTTTAAGGATAGACGAACTTGATGCATAAAAAGTGAACGAACAAAATCTTCAAGCTTATGTATCTCATACAAAAGTAGCTTGTAAACACTTATGAAATTATAGCACCTCCACTTATGAAAGGTTCTACCTTCACCGTAAAAAGGAAACAAGGATACATGTAACAAAGGTCACAGGGTGCTTCCAAATTTGCCCAGAAGACGTTTTCATTATTCTGCGTAGTGTCGCTTGATATATGAGTGCGTACGCAGCGGTGTCATTATGTCTTGTTTGAATGGAGCCAGTAATGGAGCAAGTCATTTAAAATCGTTCTAAGTGGGCGAGTAATTGAACTTGTGAGTCAAGGAAGAGAGTGCATCTGTGTTTGCGCACATATTCGAGCTTACTTGACTAATCTCCGTTGAGATCGGTCGCCGTGACCGAAATTTGAATGGGGGAATATTATTATTAATGGAACTAGCTACTTCATATTTTACTGATGAAACCTAATCCAGCTACATGGTCATAAGCGTTATACAGGGTGGTCAAAAAGTCGTGGATCAAACGAAATAAAGAGATAAAGGAGGTCATTTCCAACAAAAAATCTTTCTACAGCACGGCCAGAATTCAATTGCCCTAAAAGTTATGAATATTTTTGTATAACGAGTTCTTTTACAATTAGACTAATTTTAAAAAAATGTGATATTATGAAACAACAATAAAACAAACGGTGTGGTATTATTACTATATAATGTAATAATAATAGCCTCCCCGACCGATTTCGGTCACGGTGGCCAATCTCAACGGAGATTAGCCAGGTACGCAGGAGATATTATAGTGCACAAGTGTGCGCGCAGACACAGGTGCACTCCCTCTTCCCTCACTCTCATAGTCCGATGGGACGGCAATCCGACACGACCGGAGAGAGATCAGGCGCAGGACCAACGGCTTAACGTGCTTTCCGAGGCACGGGCGTATTAAACCGCCAACTTCCAAACTCCAGACTGTTACTAAGAAATTCCTAATGGGAAAACTCAATAACACTTTGTCCGACCCGGGAATCGAACCCAGGACCCCACGCTCAGCAGTCGCGCTTGCAACCACGAGCCCAACGGGGCAGTCAAAAGCACTACAAAAGTTCTATTGCGGCTCTGGGTACCAAATTTCAAGAGCAATATTTTTTCAAAAATTTTGAAGCGTTAACAAAAATTATTTCTCACTTTAAAAACGTTGGAAATGACCTCCTTTATCTCCCTATTTCGTTTGATCCACGACTTTTTGGCCACCCTGTATTATCAGCTACAAAAATTACAAACACTGCACACTTATAAAAGCGACCATTCTGCTGTTCGAATGACTGAATGGTTGCTACATTTACACAAAAGATATATGTAGTAATAAACCATTTTAATGAAATAATAAATTACATTTTTCTAACCTGTTTCAGCGAATTTGGTCGGTCTCTGAGCTCACGTCTCGTCAATCAGTACCTAATCATGTATTTTGTATGAATTACGTGCTATAACTTATGAGCAATTGTAAATGGTTCATTCGATAAATATACATAAGTTACGTCGGAAAATAGATAGGAAAATAATCATCACCCCACCACACAAATCATTTGCTGGATTAAGAGAAAAAATAACAATACGAAATCAGATTGTTCTACATAAAAAGGCTTAAATATATTTCCATGTTATAACAAGGCATCAAAAGGCGAGTAGCCCATCTTTAAACCAAACGAGCCTCATAACGGATGGCACGAATAATTTAATAATTCACTCTCCTCCCGTTCACTAGAAATATCATCATAACATCTTAAGCTCTATTATTTTGTACAAAGTGATGATTTTTCTTTGAACATAAATATAATTATGAATGTATTCTTTATATTCGTGGTATTTGATACAGCCATTGTTATTCTATGAAGGCATGTGTTCGTATTTTTACATGTAATGTTCATGCATAATGTATGAGAGAACTGATTAATTTTTGTAAGATGTTTTTTGTGGTACGTGTTGGTTTGATTTTTTTTTGACGCTGTTGGCAGATGGTATAACGGTCTAAGCATGAAAATGTTTGGTTGAAATCCAGTTAGAAAATGTACTCTAAACCAAAATTCAATCGTAAACATTCTCGAAAAGCTTGCAGAGTAAGCAAACTGAAGTGGCAATGGGCTGGCCATGTTTGTCAAAGGAACGATGGCCGGTAAAGTACACGAGCCCTGGGATCCAAGTCTGCTATTTTTATAAATTCGCCATTCCAACACGATCCCATTGTCATTTTGCTAAAAGTTCGTAATCTGCTAAATTCTTAATGTTCGATCATTGATCGGTCAATGGTCTCGTAATAGAATTGTGTTTTAATGACATTGTCGTATTACCCTTATTATAAAACCCGTTAGAAGAAATGATTTTCGAAAAACTACAACTAAATTTCATGCTAATTTCATTTAAAATACATTTTTACATATTACGTACTTGTCATTATGTACGAGATTACCATTTTATGCTATTTCTTTCAATAGAGTGTCAGTGGTTGACCATTGGAAAGTCATAATGACGCCATTATATTAGTAGATTACCAATCTTGTCAAAATCAACAATTATGAAATCAGTGATAGACCATTCTGACACTATTGTAATAGCAGACTAGGCCCTGGAGTGGAGACCGCGTACTGGCAAGCGTAGTGTGGGACGCCCCCAAGATAGATGACCTTGAGAAGGTGGCTGGGGACGGACTGGATGCGGAAGGCGGAGGACAGGGTGTTGTAGCGCAGCTTGGGAGAGGCATATGTCCAGCAGTGGACTGCAATAGGCTGAGTATAGTGATTGATTTTATATTTTATCTAAAATTCTACATCTAAGTATAGTTAATTTCGGAAGTTCCATCTTCTGGTGTCAAGATCCAATTAAACAACCACCTTAAATTCTAATCAGATCGAACTTACGGATGATACGTTCCGGGAATCGAATGTTCCTACAATCGATACTCGCTTCGTTCATCAATCGCACTTGGGGTCATATAATAGATGTTACAGAAGGTTAAGACTCCATAATGAAGTGCGAGACAGCTGCACACTTCGTAGACGTGTAAGTGCTGATCTATCTGTAATGTTCGTGAATGGACGTCATCAGTAAGGTCTGGTAACCTCTAAGCTGTAACGATTTATTTTTAACTAGCTGCGCCCCGTGTTTTCACCTGCATAAGTGTCGATCCCGTAAGAATATCGGGATAAAAAGTAACTTGTATGTTAATCCAGGGTATCAGCTACCTCCATACAAAATTTTATCAAAATTGGTCTAGCCGTTTGAGCGTGAAGAAGTAACAAACATATAATCACACACACTCACAAACTTTCGCCTTTATAATATTAGTGTGATGTGAAGTGTGATTTAATTATTTAAAAATTTAATGAATGAATGAATGAATGAATTGCACCGATCCCAGCGTGGTTAAACCAGACTCGATTAATCGAATGAACCCCAAGATTCGCACTAGCTTCTGTAGCCTCATGATCATGGTGCTACAGCGGCCATTGCATATCAAGGAATAGACCGGGGGGCGCGGTAATTGGTAAGGAGGACGTGCCCGTAGGATAGGGAAGGATTTAAGAGCCTACCGGATATGCATCCTAGAGCAAGCATTGGACTAGTGGAGAGATGGGTAATTATTATCTATGGATGGGCATCTTTTAACGACCTTGCCGCCAGGCTGTTTCAGGTCGAGCTTCATCGGCGAGTCTTTTGGCGGAGTGTTACTGCTTTCTCGGTTCTTTTGTATGTCATTGTTCTGTTGTATTGTGTTAGATGTTGCTGTTATCGATGTCATCTTCGGAAGTTTCGCTACTATCCGTTTCCGGTTTATTGTAAATCTCACTAGCAGCGATCTTGATCTTACTTTTGTCTTCCGCTGTATCCATCCAGAAATTGATTCCCTTGTCGAAGTACTTCATGTCCTGATTTAAATTGTCGTTCCATGTGTAAATAGGTCGGCCGACCTTCTTGGATTTGGCTTTGTATTGCATTGCTGCATGTAGCAGGTGTGGTTTGCGACGCCTGTAGACATGTGCGAGGTAGCACATCCTATGGTTCTTGATGCGTTTGGTTACTGTTTTTCCGTCTAATATTTCATGCATTTTCTTTTGTCTTGGTTTATTTCTAGAGTGGTTAATCAAGTCCCTCATGATAACTCGCTCATATTTTCTGAGTCTTGATCTGTTAGCTTTAGTAAGTGCCGAAACTTTCAAACCGTGTATCATGCACGGTACGATCACCATTCGATACATGAGTCTGGCTAATTTCCAGTCCATATTTGAATTATTTATGAATGGTAGTAACGATTTGGCGTTTTTCATGGCCTGTTCGCAACGTTTTTTTATAGTGCTTTTTCTATTTAATGTAGATGTTATGTATGTACCTAGGTATTTAACTTCTTCACATGTTGGTATACTTATTCCATTAAGGGTCACGTGGGTCGTTATCTGTGTAGCTTTGGGGTCCCTAATTAGTATTTTTGTTTTTGTTTCGTTTATTTGGAGGCCTACACTGTTTAGTAGGGGTTTAATATGGTATATGATACCTTCTAATCCTTCTAGGTCATCTGTAATAAAGATAAGGTCATCCGCAAATGATAATACTAGAGGGAGTGAGATTTCGCGATCCTAGTCAAGTTTTATTAATTGTGTTTCTTCGTCGAGGGTTCTAAGGACTTCGTCGATGACCAGTGTAAACAGGCGAGGGGACAGAGGGCAACCTTGTTTGACTCCCTTTCCTTTAATAATCCAACTGCTTTGCTGGCCACACCATTTGATGCATGTTCGTTCATTCATGCATACCTTGATTATCCTGTTGGTTAGCGATTTGTTGGTTCGTTGTAATAAGATATCTCTTAGTGCATTGAGGTCGACGTTGTCAAATGCCTTTTCAATGTCGAGGGCGAGTACATAAATTCTTTTACCTGCACGCCATTCTTCGTCTAAGACCCTTTTAAGCGTGAATATATGGTCGTCTGTTGATCTATTGTTTAAAAAGGCCGCTTGGTAGTTGCCCAATTCCGTTATTATCTCATCTAGTTTTTTTAATACGTAGGAAGCGTAAATTCTGTAACCCGTATTGCAAACCGATATGCGGCGATATTCATTCTCATTTTTAGGGCTATTGTTTTTTGGAATTGGTACCTGTACGGTCTCCAACCATGTGTCAGGTGCTTCGTTCAGTGTCTAGGCTTTGTTCATGTGTTTGGTGACGGCTTCTTGTAATATTTGGGGCATTGCTTTGTACAATTCGATTACCACTTGGTCCGTTCCGGGGGCTGTCCCGTTCCGCATTTTATTAATGATTGCCATTACGTCGTCCGTAATGGGTCCCTCACCCTGTACTTCGGTTATCGGCTTTTTTATATTAACTGTTGGTATAAGATGGCCCTCGGATTTTTTTAAAATTTGCTCCCATTTGGTCATTGGTATATAAGTAGATCTTTTTCGACGTTTTGTTTGAAGTTTGTTCCTGCTGTAAAAAAAGTATAGCATCTGCATGCGTCTTGCAGGGTGTTTTTTCCCCAATCCATTGAGGCAGGCCCTGCATGCTTTTTGCTCTTCCTGATATTTAACCTTTTGAAGTGTTGCCTGACATTCTTTTACTCGGTTGTGCCTATTTGGATTATCTGGTTGCCTGCTTTGTAGGAATTTAGCCTTTTGTAGGTTAGCAAGAGCTAGTCGATGATCTCTGGAGAGAACTGGCTGAAAAATAAGAGTTTCCTGAGCAGCCGATTTTAATACTTCCGTTATGGTATTCCAGGGTATTTCGATGAGTTTGTCCGTTGAGTTGATCCCTTTATCTTTTAGTTTTTTTGTTATGCAATCTTGGTATTTTGTTTTTGTGAATTTACTATTGAGAGCGGCATAATAGCATTGTTTATAGTTAAAATCCTTGGCCACAATTGTTGTTTCCTTCGCGGCTTGCTGTTGTCTTTGTGTAATAATGTGTTTGGTGCTTTCTTTCTTGTTTGAAATTCGATTTGTTCTTATTAGACCCCAGATTATTTTATGGTCGGATGTGCCCCTAGCGGCCCATTCGCCTTTAATAAAATCAAAAAGTTTTTCTGATGCATGTGGCGTTATAATGTGATCCAGTTGGGATTTCTGAGTGCCCTTTGACCACGTTACCCTGCACGATGATCTCGCTTTTGTCGTTTCTATTTGCAGTTTTTCCCTGTTGGCTATATCCATTAACATTTCCCCGTTGTAGTTAGATAAGTCATGGTGTAGGTTTTGTTGGATCAGCCCTTTGCGTTGGAAACTTTGTGTATCATGTCGACCAATATGAGCGTTAAAGTCGCCAAGAATTATTAAAGTACATTTCCTTGGTTTTTGTCTGATCAAGTTTAATAAGCCTGTGAAGGATCTGTTTGCTATAGATGTACAACAGTTTATGTGAGAATTGATTATATACAGATGAGCAGGCTTGTCATTTTCCCTGTTAACTTGAAGAGTAGCTGACATCGCGTCTGTATCCTTTTTTCTGTTAACTAATTCAATTTGAGCATCTTTTCTGATTAGAATTGCAAGTCCCCGATGTGTTTTACCTGAGGTTCCATGGAGGTGCCATTCGTAGTGTGTAGAGTTGTATGCTCCTGAGTTCATACCTGTTTCTTGTAAGCAGGCTACATGAATGCCTCTAATTGAAAGCTCAGCGTCAATTTTATCTTTTTTGGTCGGTTTTGAGGCCCCGCGGACGTTCCAAGTTGCAATACGCAAGTCTAGGCAAGTGTACTTTATTGAGGTAGACGGTTGGTTTCTAAGTATTGTGAACCCAGTGACATCTGCGACTACTTCTGATAACGGTGTACACATTGGTGTTTGTTGTTCATATTGTGTTAATGAGCTAGCTAATTGAGGGCTGTTCGTTTGAGACTGGGATTTCGTGAGTTGACCTTTCTCTTCACGTGTGTTGTACTGGTTAATTAAAGGCTTATTATATAGTGTTGTTGTGACATTGTTCGATTTTTTCATTATATCTATCGGGTTGCTGTTATAGTGTTTGTCGTCGGTCATGACCCAGCTATCGTAGTGTTGGTCCTTGTAGAGGATGTGTATGTTGCCGGGTACTGGTTCGCCGGTAGGTGAATACACTAGGTTGTGTCTTGTATCCGTGTGCACGTGCAAATTTACAAGATAGAACTCGGCTGCGGCGATTAAGATATCCTCTCCTCCCCAGAACGTCTTGTTGAACTGCTGTGTTATGTATTTTGTTATTCTTTGTTCCTGGGAGAGAATGCTGTTAGGAAGAATTTCTTGTACATTATTTAGAAGGGCTAAGCGAATTCTTTCGTCATCTCGATGCTCTAAAACATATGAAGCAAGATCCTGACGGACAGACACGTGGTCGAAAGTTAAACCCATTACATTATTTATTTGATGTGCTATGGCCCTGAATAGGCAGTTTCCGTCTTTTGTCATACGCACAATTGTGCCCATTTTAAAAGAAAAAACTTTTTGTTTTTATGGTATTACAAGACCTGCTCTGCACACATGTGTTGTGTAGCTTTGGGTTTGTGAACCACTATAGCTGACAGGGGAGCTTAACGCTTGAAATTTATGAGCTTCGCTATTTTTTGTTACTTAACCTTTTTTTTTTACCCTTTCGGTCCAATTTTGCGCGCGGTTTACAAATTTTACAAGCTAGGAAATAGGTAGCTTGTTCAAGGCAGTTTTGATAATTTAGTACAATGTTAAATTAAGAAAAGCGTGAAGTACTAATTCTAGAGCGATACCGTATTTCAGGTTAAAATAATAGAGTGTATTATTTTGGCCTTCGCTCCTAAATATAATATGAAGACATTTCCTTAAAGCCTATTTATAGCTTACAATGATGTTAAATTCACGCGTGGCGTCAAAAGTCCAAATTAACAACGCAAAACGCAGTTTTATACAGCCTCCAAGCCTCTATCGGAGGTCCCTGAAATATATAATGGAAAGATCTCACCAAATCCACGTCGTCGATATTCTCGCCCGGAAGGCCTAGACCTCTGGCTTGTATATCAGGTACACACGTATGCCACTTTACCACCGTTTTAAGGTGTTTTAATTTGCACCCACAAAAACACAGCAAGCGAAACCCCGTTCGAGTTTTAAGCTCAGAGTCAGCCACGTGTTGTGCACATTGCATCAAGTAAAAACAAAGGCGGGTCAAGACACGACACGTCTGTCCCCTTCGGCGGCCACTATCCGAATCGATTTAATTATTTAAAAATTTAAATGATAAAAATATGTTTTATGAAAGCATGAAATCAGAAACAAAGTTATCCGGAAAACATCCGGAGTTAACGACATAGCTTGCAGAGTAAGCAAACTGAAGTGGCAGTGGGCTGGTCATGTTTGTTGAAGAACCGCTGGCCGGTGAGCAGACAAGTCCTGTCGTGGACATGGCATTTCGGCAAGGAAAGTGTGGGACGCCCCTCAGCTTGATGGTCCGACGACCTTAAAAAGGAGGCTCGGAGAGACTGGATGAGGAGGTGAAGGACAGGGTCTCGTGGCGCAGCATGGGAGATGCCTATGTCCAGCAGTGGACTGCGATAGGATGAGTTAATTAAATTTTTGAATTGTTTACTTTTATCTTTATATTACGGACGTATTTTACGTGCACATTTTTCTACATCGTCCTCACATGTACCTTTAATTTCAACATGAATGCTCTAATAAATCAATCTTCTATCTATATACATAAAACAAAGTCGGATTAGCTACACCATTTATATAATTCAAGAACGGCTGGACGAATTTTTATGATCTTTTATTCGTTGGATTTGTGCCCACCTCGAATAGCTTAAAACTTGAGAAACATTCATGAAAAAAAATATAATTAAAATAATTTATTTTCTCGCACATTTTGTAGTTATTGATTTTGAGGCGAGACGAAGTTCGTTAGGGCCAGCTAGTATTTTATAATAATAAGAGTGTTCATGGAGTTTTTTGGTCGTTCAACTCCATAGGAACCTACTAAGCTTCATCTTTTACTGACTGCTCAACGCCTTTTTAAGGATACTGCTAATCCATTGCTTCATATGTTCGAAAAATGTGTCTGCTCATCAACGTAAATAACGCAATCAATGTTGTTGAACTGTCAAAATGAAATCCATTTCATGTGTTACGCAATTATCCCGCTGGGCTTATAAAAGCTGGCTGCTGGCGAATGCCAGTTGCAAAAGCGCTTGCACTCGCTGAACGTAAAGCGTATCTGTGTGTGCGCGCGTTTTCGGTCGCACACACAGATACGCTTTACGTATGGAGCCGACCTTCTGCGTCTACCTGTTCTGTGTCGGGGTCTTTGTGGGAATCCAATAAAGAGACCGGCCGCTCATTGTTTGCGTTAACTCAATTTATAAAAGAATCGATATGAATAATTTATACGCTCGGTATCGATACCATTTGGATTCGCCCGTCACTTCCGAAGTATTAAAATACCATTTACATTAATTTCTTTGAGTTTTTCGGTGGTTTGACCTTGCGGTTTTCTTCCGGGTTCTGGAGATTGTTTTAAATGAATATTTTATTTTATTTTTATACTACCTTCTGCCCATGACTTCGTTTGCGTGAAATGTCTTGTTCCCCCGACCCACCACGTCGCATCGCATCGCCTGCGCGCGCCATTACCTTGGTTTCGCTCACCGTTCTTTTTGACTTTTTTTTGTTTTTGCTCGGCTCTTAAGGGTCCTAGCATGATATTTAGTAGCCTATAGCCTTTTTTAAGAATTGAGCTATGAAATGCATTAAAGAATTTAAATCCGACTGTTATTTTCAGAGATTAGCGCGTTCAAACAAAAAACAAACTCTTCAGCTTTATTATTAGTGGGTAATAGTATAGATTATTCTGACGATTGCAATCCAAATACCGTCGAAGGGTGTAAAATGTTCAGTCATGTCCAGAGCTGTAAGGTAATCATTCATTTGAATGGATGATCTGCACATGCCCTACAATAAACGCGCGATGTAAACGTAAACATAATGTAAATTCAAACCATGTTTGAATCTAAAATAAAAACTTTAACTATTCTGTAGCATTTTAGTTTATTTTTTACGACAAGCACAATAAGTATTGTCCATTTTCTTAGAGCATTAAACCAACCGGAGACGCAACGAGCACTAATATCTATGCGAATAAGTCTGCCACTTTCATCGCGGGGGACGAGGCAACGCACACAAATAGTGATAACACACTAATGCATTTTCGATCGCGTTGTTACTCACGCACACAAAAAAATAATCGAATACAAGCATAAATTATACGCACACATGTACTAACTCACACAGAGACGCCCTGTCAGTGTACGGGATGACGTCATTTTTGTGTAAGCGATGAAAGTGCTTGACACTATCGATATTTTGTTGTCGATGAGTTCAGCCAATAGTTGTGATAAAAAAAGCTCTTCTTTATTTAATTTTTTTTTTTATATTTACTTATCATATTGATCTTCAATGCAGATCAATTCTTTTTAAATAGGTAACATAGGATTTAAATTTTAAAGTCAGTCAGTCTTTATGGATTTATTGCCACGGTACAAAAACTGCCAGTCGATTCTCTAAAAATCTCACCGTGAAAACTTAGGTGAAGTGAGTTTGTTTTTTCTAGGAATTGACACTATTGACAGCTCACTCCACGCTCACTTCACGCTCACTTCACCTAAGTTTTCACGGTGAAATTTTCACAGAATAGCACCGCTGCCGCTGCCTCGATGGTCTATTGTCCGTAAGGATGAATGCTGAACACGACGTTCTGAGTTCAATACCCGGGTCGGGCAGTGTTATTGGTTTTCTTATTAGGAATTTCTCAGTAGCAGCACGGAGTCTTTTGTTATTAGATTGTATTTTAAAACATGAAGCTCAAGATGCTGTGAGCAAATTATACTAGTACGTTTAGGAGTCCACGAAACATGATTTGCACAAGCCCACATCCAGACATCCCGAGTCATTGCATCTTTCGGAAATCTGAAAAATTAACAGAATAATTGTTTAGATTTAGCAATTTGTGCAACACAACTTCGTGCAACTTACTGCAATGAACACTTTAACAGGTGTTTTTTTTTGAGACGGTGAATTAGTTTTAAGTCTACCTACATACTTTTTCTTGTCAACTTTAGAATACATACGTATTTTACAGCTCCGTCTATAATTTTAATATTTCCTGCCTAATCTCACATCTCAACAATAACATACTCATAAAGTCGATATCGATATTTGTTTCTGTGCTGTCACAGCCCTCATTTTGCTACAACGTTGCCTATTTTTAAATTAAAATTGCGTATTTTCGGGATAACTTGACCCGCAAATATTTTATAGTACCTAATGAAGAATAACGATATGAGAAAATTGTAAGAGATTAGTGGAACATAAGTTTGATATTATTAATCAATTATTTGATAATAAATAGCAAGTTTTTAAAGGGTTTAGTAAAAAAATCTTATAAAGTAATAAAATAAGTTGTAAACAGTAATAAATAGTAATAAGAATAACAAATGCGAAATAGAAGTTTGAAATAATTGTCAAGCTTTATAAATTACAACTTTAAAAATTACACTAAATTAGGTCTTGTACGATTTAGTGGCAACATTAATTGACCGACAATATTTTTTAGTTTTTTGCAAATTTATTGCATATTATGTTATTAATAAGACAAAATAATACTTATAGATGGAAAGTAACGTTATCCTTTTGTTTACTAGATATTTCCGATCTATTTTTACACGAAAAAACACTGCAATTCGGCATTTTTCTCTTACGTTCGTTCCGCGCTACTGTGATTTGCTGAATGACGTGGAACGCGCGGCAAATAGTTTTATATGACTGATATGACCGGCGGTCTCGTACCTTTGGCAGGGGGGAACGCCTGACAATGGCGTCTCCGGTTGGTTTAATGCTCTAAGTCCATTGTCTATAGATACGAAAAATTTTATTGTTTAAATCGAAAATATCAACTTTAACTATTATACAGGGTTACTTTTCAATGAACAGCCAAATTTAAGGATGTGGTACAGACCATCAAACTAAACAACTTTCTCCATGGGACCAACATCGTAATCGCGAAAAATTTATCAATTGTCCCACAGAAAACTTCAATACCTACTCGACCTAAACGTATGGGACGGCTAAATTTTTATTCGCGATTACGATGTTGGTCCCATGGAGAAAGTTGTTGAGTTTGATGGTCTGTACCACATCCTTAAATTTGGCTGGTCATTGAAAAGTAACCCTGTATAGCATTTTAGTTAAAGTACCTATCGTCCATAGACATGACACACACAAAAAAAAACTCGTAGAGCATATTGCTCTACGAGTTTTTTTTTTTATCGTTTGAATTTACGTTCCGTTTACGCCGCGGATTGTTGCTAGGCCCAAAGGCAGACAATATAAATTCAAACTGAGTAGTTTTTTTATTTATTTAATCAGGAAGATGAAACATAAGTTAATCTATTCAGTCATTAGTAAATCCAAAGTATAATCAAAACTTAGTTACTTACCAACATATTGGAGAACCATTTCTAGGTCTTATTTCTATTCGATACACTATCACTAATTATTTTTACTTCTTCATAAAACCCAATATTAAATTCCATTACCAAAATGTATGCTGTCACCGAAATTTTCAAAATAATTTAAACATGAGACCCCTGGGAACTCCGCCATTTGTGAATTGATAAATTTATTAACAGCAGACGAGCACTATTGGGTGCTTCATTTTACGTCCAATTAGTGGTTATTGAATATACTTATGTAGCATATTGTGGAAAAGTTAATTACTATTCGTAGAATATAAATTATTTAAAATGATTAGAGTTAATGCATCATACGAGTCACGAAACCAACGAAAAATACTGAAATAAATTGCGACTAAATATTTAGGGATAATTAGTGTATCTGTTTGCTCGTATCGATTAATTAACAGTGTTAATCAGCGGTTTATTATTAAATCTAATTGAATTTGAAATGCACGTCATAGTATAATTTATAGTGCATATTATGCAAATAACTAGTACAGTTGGTTACAGATTGTGCAATACTTTAAATTGAAATGTCCGCAAGAACAGACACGGACGAATTAAACTAATCCTACAAGCACGCGTAACAACGAGCGTGATATTACTATTTCTAATGAAAAAATCACATTTTTAAAGTGAATTTTGACACTTAAAAAAGTCTGCAACTAAATAAAAATACCATCATTCAGGAATCGATTTAGGAGTCTAAAACTTTTTCCCCCTTTAGAGATTTAAAGGGGGAAAAAGTTTTAATTTGATGCAATCGAGACACATTTTATTTAAAAAATTTAATGAAAAAAATGTAATTGGTTTTATAGTAAGTCCTTCAATAGTACAATCATTGCTGCATATAGAAATTATTATCAAAACAGCTCAGTAAATGAATCATTAAATTATTGTAATTATTTATTTATTATGAATAGGTAAATGACATGGGACTGTGGCTAAATAATAACAGCCACACAGGACGATCGATCAGGTTAAGCTACGCTTGCCGCGGTTGGTCTGAGGATGGATGACCATCTTTACATACCGAGACCCCTCCGTGCCTCGGAAAGCATGTTAAGCCGTTGGTCCCGGCTGTCATTCGTGGATCTTTGACAGTCGTTACGGGTAGTCAGAAGCCCGTAAGTCTGACAACCAGTCTTACCAAGGGGTATCGTATTACCAAGTAACTGGTTTGTGGAGGTCAGATAGGCAGTCGCTCCGTTTAACATACTGGTATTCAGCTGCATCTGATTAGGCTGGAAGCCGACCCCAACATAGTTGTGAAAAGGCTAGGCAGATGATGATGATGAATATGTAAATGACATTTTAAAGAATAATTTTCTTGGATAATTCAGTGTCTGCAACTGAGATAAAAATTTACATCATGCGGGAATCGAATTAATAGCCAATTACTACAAAAAAAAAGTGTTATTTGATGCAATCGAGACACATTTGAGGAGAGCAATGGTGACCAAGCGGCAAAGCCCACGATTTACGAGTTGTAGATCGTAGGTTCGTACCCAAACAGATGCTTTACTTCATGTAAATTATTTCATCATACTTTGAAAACGGTGAAGAAAAAGACCGTGAGGAAACCGGCATGTCCTGGAACCAAAAATTCGAAGACATCTACCAACCCGCACTGGGCCAGCGTGGTAGATTACAGGCTACTCTCGAAGAGAGGAGGCATGTGTCCCAGCAGTAATAATAATAATAATAATAGCCCCATCGTCGTATCTCTACGTTGACGTCGTGGTGGGGCTTGCGCGCTCCGAACTCTGGGCCTGTGCCGGAAGAGTTTACTTTGCCGGAACAGGTCTAAAGTGAGGAGCCAGACCAAGAGAGATACAGAAACCCGCAGGGCAGCATGTGGCGAGCTGTTGGGTAGTAGCGACCCCACGGACCCTATCTCCCGGGAGTAGTCTTGTTCCTCGCCTCTAGCTTGCCTTAATTGGCTGGCTGGAGTGAACACTGATGAGGAACAGAGCTCCCACCTCATTCTTGTCTTTATTGGCCGGCTTGAGTGGAGATTCGCAAGAGCAAATGTGCTCGGGGGAAGGAAGTATTCCAGTAAGTGCTCGTAGGGATCTTGACCATCTTCCGGACTCTGGGATTGTTCTGAAAGCCGTGGAATACCTCTCCACTCCTCAAGCACCTCAGGACATGTTGCCCCCTTGTCACTACGTCACTATGTGCTAGCGACAGTTTCCGAGGGGCCCATTATTGAGTGTGCAAGTCACCCCCTGCCATTTTATCCGTGTATATATAAAACATTGATCAGGCAGGGGCCATAGTTCTTCCATAGTTCTTGGTAACCAATCCACTTTAACCTCGAAAACCCATAGTACAACTTTTTATTTTTCCAATACTGCAATAGTCGTACACCAACCGAGGTTTATCCTTGGGTGCACTTTCATAGTGCATATAGGGATAATCGTCGGTTCGTGCCACATTTCATTAAAATTTTCTAAGGGGCCTCTGCGAGTTGGTTTCGGCCCCTCGTACGCCTTCCAAAGGACCGGGACCCCATGGTCCCGAGATATATAAAATAAAACAAAAATAATAATTATTAAAAATAGTAATAATAAAAATAGTTAATAATAAAAATAGTTTATTTTCTCCACAATTAATTGTTACACTTATTTAGGAGGGATTCCCACATTATACTGTGGGAGACTGGTGCCTAAGCTAGGCTCAAGGCCTGTTATTTCAGGTCACCAGGTCTTCATCATTTAAATTTTAACAAATTATATTATGTACTCGTACAAACGGTTTGCAGTTATGACACGTTAACATTTTTTTCAGTATTAGTGTGGTAGTGAGGTTGAGTGTGTACTGCGTGTAGTGTTGTTTGTGTAGTTAGAGAAGCGTGTGCAGTGGTTGTGTGTATGAGGGGGGGGTTGTGTGTGTGGGGGGGTTGTGTGTCTGTGTGTGGCAGTGACTGTTTTTGTTATGATCAAAAAACAGTGCAGTGCAAAAAAAAACAGTGGGAACATTATAGGCTGATTATAAGACACATTTAATATGTGAAAAGTAAGTGTACTCTGAGCACGCCTCTACGTAACCATTCGGGAAATACATGCGTGATTTTGTACTTATCATAACATAGATTCTTGTAACATTATTATGGTTTTATAAATAGTTCGTCCTTCAATAATAAGTACATTGCTGCACTTTGCTATGTATTATTATCAACACAGCTGGGTATAACAGTTGGTCACAGTTGTTCTAATAATGACCGGGACAGACCGGCAAACAAAGCAATACTTTGAATTAAATGTCCGCCACAACGGACCGGTCGTTGATTGGAAGCGCGCAACTGAAAGATTGTCGTTGTGTTTTTTTTAATGAACGGTAAGTTATTGAATTTAATGTTAATTTATTTACAATTAATAGAGGCAAAGGAGTAATTTTGATTGCTAATGAGAAGGAATTGTGAACTTAAGTTGTTCTGTTGTGCGATAGTTGTAAAATTATAAGACTATGACATTGTATTGGTTGATTAAGAGTGTTTATGACATACGGCACTTCATACAATCTTTCAAGCCCTTGTTTTTCGAAATGAATGAACCGATTTTAATTAAAATTCATACAAGCGGGACACAAAGGTCTAAAAAGTTGTTAAGAATATTTTCCTATATTATCCTAGCACAAATAAATCAATTAGCAGTCATTAGGGGCTAATGGCTTAGTAATCTCTTGGTCGATCCGTGTCCGTGGATGGGTGACCATCTGCACATTCCAAGTTACCCTCCGTGCCTCGGAAAGCACGTTAAGCAGTTTGTCTCGGCTGTCATTTGTAGATATTTGATAGCCGTTTCGGGAAGCCTAAAAAGCCTGACAGCCAGTCTTACTAAGAGGTATCGTGTTACCCAGTGTTGTTGAGGTCAGATAGGCAGTCGCTCCATGTAATATACTGGTAAGTAAGTAAGTAAGTATTTATTTGCATAAAACATGGTATACATGGTGTTACAATAATTTACAATAAAGATCTTACATGTGTTGCCAGAATTGTACTTAGCATGCATACGTCCACTTAATACTAACATGAGAATTTTTTATCCATAAATTCCTTAAGACTATAGAAATTTTTCGAGTTTAACCAGTCAAACAATTTTCCCTTAAATAATCTAGAGTTTAAGTTTTTTATGCTATTCGGTATGTTATTATATATACTAACACAATTATATAAGCAGCTTTTATTATATTTAGCTTTTATTATATGTGCCTGGGAAGATCATGCAGAACGAGTCTCTGTGGATCACGCCGGCTCCTTGGATTAATATCATTGGCTGATATAAACAGGTCTTTATGTTTGTTAACGAACATACATATTTCAAATATATAAGTATTCAAGTGCATCCGGTTAGACTGGAAGCCGACCCTAACATTGTTGGGAAAAGGCTAGGCAGATGATGATACAAAGATATTAATGAATAAAAAAAATAATCATAACACCGTATCGAGTTATTGCGTATCCTAGCAGAAATTAATCAATTAGCAGTCATTAACAAAAACTCCTTTGAAAACTTTCCTCAATTTCAAAAACATAATTTTAGATTAAACTACAATAACGACAACTGAACTAGTTACTCCTGGAAGTTACCCCACTGCTCGTTATAATGTCATTTAGACTCACGCAATACTCAATTTGCTTCAATAATTCACGTTAAAATAGACGAGTTCTAAACTATCTTGGTAGTCAGATAGGAAACACCGAACTCGTCTATTTTTTTTTGACGTGTTTTTTTTATATCCCATAACTCTAGGGGGTCATTGTACTCGTCATTATGAACAACTTTTACTATGGGACCGAACCTGAAATCGGGGAAAAAAAATCATCTGTTCCCTGCATTTATGTTCGTATAACTCGTCAAAATGTAGGGAACAGCTGATTTTTTTTTCACGATTTCAGGTTCGGTCCCACAGTAAAAGTTACAATGACCCCCTAGAGTTATGGGATATAAAAAAAAACACGTTGTATATGCATTTACCTACATAAATTTTACAATATTTAATATAACTAACTATTAACACTAGGTACTAAATTAAATGTGTAACTAACTGTACTATAAATACTAAAACAAAAGGATACATAGGCTTCGAAGTACTCGTCCACATTGCTGTCATCCGTAAACGTGCCCAGAAGACTGGCAGAATTGCCACGTTGAATGGCAATGTTAATTTTTTGGACAAAGAACGACCCATCTCTCACGTAACGCCGGCGAGAAATTTTCTATTTTTGGGTGTAAAAGAGTTTTTTGGACTAATTTACAGAAACAAAATATTATTTATCACAACTATGTAAATAGTTATTCCTTTGAAATGACGTATACCTCAGTAGAAAATTGATTGGCTGTAAAATTGACATTTCAATTAATCAATTCTGCAAATTATTTGTTTCCAGTCACTCGACTGACTGCTTCATCGGTTAGACATCCTGTATTCGATCCCCAGGACGGGAAGGACTATAGCGTTTTTTTTTTCTTCATAAAATTTACAGAAGCAGCCCGAAGTCTCAAATTTTTGCTCGGTAAATGTCCAGAAGCCCAGAAGATGCCTAAGACACTGGAACTCCCAACATTGACTAACCACAGCAGGCTGCTTGACGCCGGACTCCGGTGGGATGGTGGTCGCAAACCAGGCGGGTGTCAGCCCTACCACCGCAAGGGAAGAATTGGCTAGTCAAATAAGGTGTTGGGTGTGGCTGTCCAGGATGCGCCGAGCGCTCGGTTCAGTTGAGTAACTGGCGGAACAAACTGCGCTACACGAGGAGGCTTCTTCATGCATCCCAAAAAAAAACAAGACGTACGATATGTTCCTGTACTATTATAGACTTCTGGCTACCCTTATGGTATAGGTACAGGAGTGATAATATATCATGTTCCCAAAACTACCAGCGAAAATACAATCGTAGTCATCATCATCATCTGCCTAACGTCCAATCTCTCTTTACGTTGGGGTGGAGGTGCAGTTTATGTTGGGGTCGGTTTCCAGTCTAACCGAATGCAGCTGAGTACCAGTATTTTCCATGAAGCGACTGCTGATCTGACCCCCACAACACATCTACTGGGTAATACGAAACCCCTTGGTAAGATTGGCTGGGAGACTTTCGGGCTTCTGACGACCCGTAACGACTGTCAAAGATCCACGAAAGACATGAATGTCGGTACCAACGGCTTAACGTGCTTTACGAGGCACGGGGGTCTTGGTATGTAAAGATGGTCACCCATCCACGGGCCAACCGCGGCAAGCGTAGCTTAACCTGATCGATCGACCAGTGCGGCTATTATTACTTAGCCACAAGCCTCTCGTAAAATTAAAAAAAAAATAGAATCGTAGTATTTGATACAAAATTCATTGCTATACAAATATTTTGATGCTGCACTTGATATATCGTTACTAACACGAGCAGTCAAAAACAAATCTACAAATAAAATTGTTTGCAGCGCATGCATTGAATATTTTTGGTAGGGAAATATAAACATAGTTTATGGTTTCAGGAATATTGAAGTTTTGTAGTTTAATGTTTTTGTTAAAAGAGCGCATACATTGCAAACAACAGTAATGGTCTATAACAATAAATTGTTTTCAGGGATTCCGTATTCAGAACAGGTAATCGATTATCGTCAACGCGTTTTGTATCTGCTACGCCGTAGCAGATGGCGTAGCGGATTGTTTGAACTGCTACGAAAGCGTAGACAATCGACACGGTGCGCGGTGGCGGTGACACTGTAGTACAGAGGGAGCTCAGTCGTTTGTCTCTAACTTTGAAAATTTAGGCTACAAAGTTAGGTGGTAATGCTATTATCTGACCAGCTATCAGAAGTCCGAAGGGTAGTTGTAATTTTGGGCGAAATAGTTTTCATGGTGATTCAGCGCACCATAAGCCGTCCAACGATGTATAGATCTAAATATTACCTACAACTAATATTAAACTGAATGGGCCAATACATAATATATTTTTTTTTATTTTTTGCAGGTTTCTGTTTTGATTTCAAAAGGCTTTCAGTAGTTGCTATTCTCTTCCAAAAATATTACGTAGTTATCGTTAAAACCTTGCATAAAGAATTTCAGCGTATTGACGCGAACGTAAAAAGTTATTTTATTTTTTTAAACGCTTCATTTTTTAAAGCGAAAATTGGATCTATTTTATGTAAATTGTGAGCCATATTTAAATAATCCACTGATCGGAGATATGTCTCGGATTTTACGATACCTCAACCGGATATCAGTTTTTCATTTTTAGCTGGACTGCACTAGCAAACGACATTTAGTATAGACGCTAGCACATCAAGCCACCCGAAACCGTCAAATGTTCCCAATCAACTTTGAACCTTAAGCTTTAGCCATAAAGTTGAAAATCTATTAAAGAAATTTAACAGATTCTTTTTTTTTTGACAAATTTCTTCGTCTGTACATCCGATCCATCCATTAATACCTAGGTCCTACAAACGATTTTGCACTGTATCACTATAGAATTAAGATTCGTGAGTTAAGTGTTGTTTGATATTGTAATTTAAATACTTTTAGAATGCATGCTTGATTCCACTTTTAGTTTGTGCAGTGTTTGGTTTTGTAGTTTGTTGGATTAATTAAATTGCACCAAGAAAGGAGATATCTCCCTGTTGCTTACGAGTATCTTGACGGGGCGGGGTGTCTCAGCACAGTGGCATTTGTGATATAATACAACGTGTAACGTTAAATGCGCAAAACCTGAAAGTTGTTCATAATTGAATACTGAATCGATTTCCACGTTGAACCACGTCCACGACGAACTGCTATATACCAGCACTGGTGGGTTCAGCAGATCAGGATTGCCTGATGATATGGAAGCTGCTTAACTAACACGATGACCACTTCTGGTAAAGGCTATCCTGCCCGTTATAATCCTACTAATATTATAAACGCGAAAGTTTGTGAGGATGAATGGATGGATGGATGGAAGTTTGTTACTCTTTCCCGCAAAAACTACGAAACGGATTTAGATGAAATTTGACACACATATAGTATACAACCAGAATTAATACATAGGGTATTTTTAACCCGATATTCCCACGGGATCGAAACTTATGCGGGTGAAACTGCGGGGCGCTGCTACTGATGTATATATTTTTGGGCTATTTAAAAGTCCTTCCCCTAATCGGGGTTAAATTTTTTTTATAAACACTCTTCTCTCTCTTTTTATCCACCAGACATCATAAAACAAATTAAAATTGGCACAAAATTAATGGAATTCTAAAAAAATCACAATGTGCCAAGTAATAAAGCTAATACTTAAAGAAAAAATTAATTAAAAGTGACAGGGAGGGTAATTGAAAGAATACTAAGGCTTAGAGATATTAGTTTTACGAAGGAAACGTTTTTAATTGAAAAATGTTTAATTTATTCACTTGCCATTTTTTATTAAGGACGAAGCAAGTTGTGTTGTAGAATGAATGCATTACAGATGCTACTTTATAGTCTTGTTGGATATTTTTACATAATGAGGCCTTCTGTGTAATAATATTTTGAATACAGTACGCAGGTTGTACATAACAGCGAAAGCACCAGGAAGTGGTGAATGGCGGGTGTTTTGGGGGACGGTTTTTTCTTTGTAATTTTGACGTTCTAAAAGTGTATTCTCAGACTAATTTAAATAAATGATTTTGATAATTGGATAACCATGAAATGAACTATAGTAACGTACTATACTACCCTCTTAGACGTACTATACTTTCTAATTACTAATCTCGGGAATAGTGGGTTAAGTGGCTTGGATGAATATTTTAAATTGAGTCTTAGTATTTCAAATCGATATCATAATTGTATTTTTTACAGAGTTCTATATACAGGATGTCCAGTGACAGATTTCATAGTTTGAACAAACGTAATTTCTGAACGCAATACGTTAGAGCGGCGCGGGGGGCGTCGTTGGAAGCGTAAGCTCTACGGATTTTTTAGCTGCCATGGAGCAGAAATTTAGGGTGCACAATGCGTTTGCCATCAAGGAGTACATTTCAAGTGGATTTTCGCTTACTTAAAACACGTCCTCGACTTAGTAATCGTTACGATATTCGTCGATTACGTGATAGACAATCGGTCAACCTTATTTAGTATTGGGTAGCAAAATTCAGAGTTACAGGATCAACATTGAACAGTCCCAGACCAGGACCTATACCAGCGGTAGCCACGGACGAAAATGTTGAACGTGTTATGGTTTCTGTGTGTGAAGATCTCCGTTTATCACTTCGTGCACGTTCATCGATATTTGGAATTACGAAATCAACCTTACAGATAATAATGCGAAAAAAACTCAAGTTCCATACAGATTTATATAGACATAAAATTCAAATCGTTCAAGATTTACACGATTCAGTTGCTCTGTAAACGCGTTTTTGAAAACATGTGTGCTAGACTTTACGAGTGGAGATGGTCAACAATTGGAGAACGTAGTTTTCAAAAAATAATAAAATAAAAAATCCTTATTTATTGTGTTCTAATAACCATATATTAATTGATTAACTTGACACTGCGCACTTCTATTATACTTAGGGTACCTAAATATCGACGCAGAAATTCTTTAATATCTAGGTACAGCATACAACCATAGTATCGAAGAGCGAACAAGTATCCAATGGTTAAAGCTCCTTTAACCACTGGGCCATTCTAAAAACAATATTAAATTCAATTATTTTTAAACACTCGACGCCAGGTGGTAACCACACAATCAATCTGCCTAGTGCCTTTTCCCAACTGCATTGGAGTTGGCTTCCAGTCTAACCAGATACAGCTGAAAAGCAGTATTTTAAATGGAGCGATTGCCTATCCGACCTCCACAACCCAGTTACTGGGTACCCCTTAACCCCTTACTCTTACCCCATGGTAACACTGGTTGTAAGACTTTTTGGCCTCCAATTACCCATAACGACTGTCAAAGATCACGAATGACAGCTGGTATCAACTGCTTAACGTGTTTTCTGAGGCATGTTATGGGTGGTCACCCATCCACGGACTGACCTTGGCAAGCGTTGCTTAACCTTTAAAATGGACCCGTGTGGCTGCTATTATTTAGCCAGAATTATCACACAGGGGGTAACAGCACATGCAACTATAAACAGCATACATAGTCTGTCAGTTAAAGCTCGCTAGTTTAAAATTCCAATTTTCCAACTCAATTCGTGACTATTGCGAGCGTTCCCGCAGTCGTGGACGGTACGAAATTATACTGAGGTGCAATTTATAAGCTGAAGCGGTTATAATATAGTACATTACTGCAGCAGCCCACAAAAGAGGTGTTGATGGACGAAAGTGAAAATATAAGCCGAGGCAGACATGCGTGAATCCATCAATGCCTGGTTCCGGCCAAGACTGGTAAAGCACTTACTCAAACAATGCGCAGAAATTCAAACTAAGTAAAATCATTCTTTATTCTAAAATCTGGACGAACAACAATAGTTGAACACGCGCCAATATTTTCATTTGTTTCTTTTTTTACTTCAAACAAACCTATTTGCAAGCCAGTCCGAAATTTGAATGAAATCTTTGATAAGTTACCTCCGTGATTGTCATGTTTCGAGGTAAAAAGTACATTCCATTTCTAAGTTAAACTATAGATTATGAGTTTTCATAGTAATTCATTTGGCTGCTAAACACGACAGATACGGATTTTCATACTTGCATCGCCGGCCGTCTGCTCGCATTTATTTCACCAGTACGGCTTTTCGATTAATCGAAGATGGGCGTCAAATTAATGCTCCAATTTGCAAGTACGTTTGAGAAAACAAACTTAAGTGTAAGTTTGTTATAAATAACAAATACATTTGAGTGGAAACAGTGTATGGTGTAACGCTCACATGAAATAAATTATTAGCAATTAATGTTCAATTATTACTAATTATTATAAGTCATTCTAATGGACCCCGTATTTAAAAAGGTCTATGTATACATAGGCCTCTGTTAATATCCTACTTCCTACTAATATCCTACTAATCCTACTAATATTATAAATGAGAAAGTTTGTGAGGATGGATGTTTGTTACTCGTTCACGCAAAAACTGCTGAACGGATTTTGATGAAACTTTACAGTAATATAGTTTATACATCAGAATAACACATAGCATACTTTTTATCCCGATATTCCCACGGGATCAAAACTGACGCGGGTGAAACCGCGGGGCGCAGCTAGTATTATAAATGCGAAAGTTTGTGAGGATGGATGGATGGATGTTTGTTACTCTTTCATGCAAAAACTACTGAACGGATTTTGATGAAACTTTACAGTAATATAGTTTATACATCAGAATAACACATAGGATACTTTTTATTTAAAAAATACAGTGATATCCATAAGATAAATACTAGGAACAAACACAAATTTGTTGTTCCTTCATCAAGGCTCAAAAAAATAGGTGGCTCGTTTAGATGCCAATGTATACGTTTTTATAATAAACTTCCTAGTCACATTCAAGAACTAAGCCTAAATAAATTCAAATCTTTTATAAAGCGTAAACTATGCCAAAAAGCCTATTATACTGTAAATGACTTTATTGAGGACAAAAAGGCTTGGGATTGAGCTGCTCCAATAAGTTTGGACTGCGAATGTTGTTTTATTTTATTTTGCGATTTTACACTTTTTTTTTTTTTTTTCTTAATATCTATTTACATAAACAATGACATGAACATTTACTATTTACTGTGTAAAGTATTATATTATTTTATTTATTGTGAATGTGAGGACTATGTGGGTCATTGTTTCCGTTTTAATCATGGTCTGGCGGTTTGAGTAATTTATGCGGCCTACCCAAATGTCCTTTCTTTGGTATTGTTCGTCGAATCGTTGAGCTCCCTAAGTTTGAGTTGAGCAGCATGATTACTGACAAATGCGTGCACTGACTGGACAGGTCCACTCAAATTTGTGTGGTCCTTTCCTCAAAAGACCATTTCAGACACCAATCTACATGGTCCTCAAAATGATCTGACCAAGACTATTTCTGGATTTTTATATACACATTGACATTGATAAATTTTACATATACAGTGACATGAATATTTACTTTGTAAAGTATTATATTATTTTAATGACTGTGAATGTGAAGACTATGTGGGTTATTTTTTTTTTTTTGCCTTTTCTTCTTTTTTTTTATTTTCTCAGATAGTTTTAGTCATGGTCTGGCAGTTTGAGTAATTTATGCGACCCACCCAAATGTCCTTTCTTTGGTATTGTTCGTCGAATCGTTGAGCTCCTTAAGTTTGAGTTGAGCTGCATGATTACTGACAAATGCGTGCACTGACTGGACAGGTCCACTCAATCGGTGTGGTTCTTTCCTCAAAAGACCATTTCAGACACTAATCTACATGGTCTCTACATGATCTGACCAAGATTATCTCTGGACTTTAAAAGAGACTGTGACCTCTGAGTTTGTTTCGGCCTTTCTTCTCAGAGTAGTCAGTTAGGAAACGCCGACCTCATCTCGTTAAAAAAAATATGATTGACATGTAAAAGTGTTTGTACAAACCTACTTACAGAAATAAAATCATTTATCATTTATCATTTATCATTATCATTTATCCCGATATTCCCACGGTATCAAAACTTACGCGGGTGAAACCGCAGGGCGCAGCTAGTATACAATATTTTTACTATTCGATGTTTTTCTAAGCGGCCGTTCGCATCACGCATTGTTCATTGCTGTAACTAGTACTTAGTTAATCTTTATGATAGTCCAAGGAAGTCTAACTTGTCCCACACATAGTGACAGGCAGCCATAAAACCATTGTTTTAATTCCCCGTAATCGACTGGAAAAAGTGGTCATAATTACGAGTTTGAAGTAGGTGTTCCGTTATCTACCGTTCTATCATACACATTATTGTTGTTATTAGTTTTCAACATGAACTCACAATAGTAAACTTTTGAAAATATGTTCGTATACGAACTAAGTTAATATTGTGATTCGTAATAATTATTATACAATTATGCTAGTATTTTTATTAGCTAAACTAATATAGATCAAATTCGCTAAACACGTATTCGTTTGTATGAAACCGATGGATGCAAAGAACTCTTTCTCACGTTGGCAGCACTTTAGTACTTCATATAAACAAAAGAACTAACAAAAGGTTTGTTTTGATAAGTTCTCATAACTTGCTCCAATCTATGTGACATATGCACGCACTGAAGCCGCCAGGAGCCGCCTTTGTCCGGCACTAACCAGTAATAGCTGGTAATAACCGGTTATAATTACTCCATAGCGTGGTACGGCTTTTGATCGGGTGGCGTGAAATGCTTTAGATACATATATGCAGATTCCCCGATGCTTCGTAATACATGTACGTACTGACTTGTATGTGTGGGCTAGGATCAATAAAGTTAAGCCATTTACAAACAAATTCCTTTCGCACATTGAGGGCGCATGTAACCTTTTCAAAACTGTCATGCTCATTCAAATTGTTGGCGATACGTAGTCGGAAAAATAATAACAGCCACACGGGTCGAGCTACGCTTGCCGCTGTTGGTCCGTGGATGGGTGACCATCTTTACATACCAAGACCCCTCCGTGCCTCGGAAAGCACGTTAAGCCTTTAGTCCCGGCAGTCATTCGTGGATCTTTGACAGCCGTTACGGGTCGTCAGAAGCCCGAAAGTCTGACATCCAGTCTAACAATGGGGAAAAAAAATATTAATATAAATTTAATTTTAATAATTCATAAATCGGGGTTTCCTATTACCAGTGACTGGGTTGTGGAGGTCAGATATTCAGTCGCTTCATGTAAAATACTGGTACTCAGCCGCATCCGGTTAGACTGGAAGCCAACCCCAACATAGTTGGGAAAAGGCTAGGCAGATGATGATAACTTGCTTATTAGGTTCAAGATACCTCTTAATTATGGTGAAGAATTCCATTTGAGGTTCTCGTGGACTTGCACAATATTTTTTTTTCATATTTTCATTTTTGGACGCGTAGTTAATAAAAAATAGGTTTAATTCTCGTAATTATGAGAACGTTCACAGTCTGATCTCAGTCTCAATCTGTGAAAAATAAAGGGAAATTAGAGGAATTTCCCTACATTTTTGACAAGTTTTTGACATTGATTGTCGCTGAGATGAGATTGCGACTAGATTTTGAACGTTTTTAATTACAAGAATTAATTGGCCTTCAGTTTTCTAATTTACAGTCACGAGCATAAGTATGTATACACTTGGCTTTATTCAAAGGCGATTTTCTCCTTTATTTTAGAACGAAATGTTACATTATTACGAACATAGTATTTTCGAACCCATAGGTTTATGTAAAGTGTCGTATTTCAATGTTGCATTTTCTATTTCACGAAAAAATCGCAATTGAAAGTTGCCAATTGTTGACATATTAGTGCTCGTGACTGTACAGTGTCTTTAATAAAATTAATAAAAATATTTTCAGAAGAAAGAAACAATCGTAATTTACAACAAGAAAACAACACAGTCGTATCGTACGACATTTTTCTAAACTTCAGGATGCCATGAAAAGTTCCATAACAAACTTTCATGACTACATATATGCGTTTTCTGTAAATATGAGCATTTCAAAGTTCGTTTAAATCGTAGGTATATGAACGAGTTATTTCGAAATGAGAAGTTCAAAGTTTGACTTCCATCCCGATTAACTGCGCTAAATAACTGCCAGTTAGCGAAGAGGGTTTAATTGAAATTGTAGAACATATTTCACTGAAATTGTTGAGTTAGTGGAACTAACAGTAAGTTATGACGGTTGAGATTTATTTTTACCCGACTACGGCAAATCCTGAGGAGAGTTATGATTTAAACAGGCTATGTCTGTTCATCTGACTGCCCCGTTGGTCTCGTGGTCGCAAGCGCGACTGCTGAGTGTGGGATCCTGGCTTCAACACTGGGTCAGGCAAAGTGTTATTGAGTTTTTTTATTAGGAATTTCTCAGTACAGCCCGGAGTTTGCAAGTTGGCGGTGTGATACCCCCGTGCCTCGAAAAGCATGTTAAGCCGTTGGTCCCGTGCCTGATCTCGCTTCAGTCGTATCGGATTACGAGCCGTCCCATCGGACTATGAGAGTGAGGGAAGAGGGAGTGCACCTGTGTCTGCGCGCACACTTGTGCACTATAACATCTCCCGCACCGAAGTCTAGGCTCCGTTGAGATCACCCGCCGTGGCCGAAATTCGGTCTGGAGGACTTTTAATATCCCCCGCGTCGAAGGTTAGTCTCCTTTGAGAATTGCTTCCATGGCCTAAATACGGTCTGGAGATCTATAATTATTATTGTTATGTTCTGTTCCCTCATCTATATATATAAAAGGAAAAACTGACTGACTGACTGACATAATTATCAACGCACAGCTGAAACTGCAAGGACTAGGAACGTGAAATTTTGCATACGGCTTCCTTTTATTATGTAGGGGAGCACTAAGAAAGGGTTTTTGGAAATTCGACCTTTAAGGGGGTGAAAAGGGGGGATTTTGTTTTTATGAAAAATCTTATTGCTTGAGTTAATAAACTTGAAATTTGGCACGAATACACGCAGACGAAGTCGCGAGCGAAGTGCTAGTGACTCATAAAAGATTAGTCAAATAAAAAAAAACCGGTCAAGTGCGTGTCAGGCCGCGCGCAGTGTAGGGTTCCGTAGTTTTTATAAAAGCCAAGCACGGGTCGTATTCGCTGACTAATAGTTTCGTACCATGCTCTAAGTAAAAGCCAAACATGACTACCTACGTAATTTGACTTCCTATACAAATCCTCACCTGATCCGACAATTTTGCACGGAAAGTTTTAATTTTTTTTTTGAGATTTTGGTAACACTTCTCATAGCCGGTCTTTTGAATTTAAATACAGGACGCAGAGCTACACTACTCACTCGTCACAAAAAAATAAAATTGAGGAAGTAGTTTACTATACCTGGGGGAGCTTTGTGTTTGATACTATACGAAATACGAGATACGAAACTATCAGTCAGTGAATAAGACCCGCACTTGGGTGTTATTAAAACTACGGAACCCTACACTGCGCGTGGCCCGACACGCACTTGACCCGTTTTTTTTATGTATGTTCGGGCATGATTCCGTCATATTTAGGCGGATTTGCAAAATTAGTTTTTTGTTCGAAACATATGTATACCGAAATGGTCCCATTAAATTTTTTTAAAGATCTGATGATGGGTTTCGAAGACAGACAACGGAACTCTTCAATAAATGCCAGCAAATCAACCGCGACTACTGTTATCACATATGTATTTGTTTACGCAATCACACATCACGCCTGTACCCGCTAAAGAGGTACGCAGATGTGTTCAATAAATAATATTTTTCCACTTAGTTTATACTTACCGATGATTTTTAATAGCTTCCTTTTACTGATATTTACATAGCAAGTAGTGTTATATGAATTTGTGCGGGGTAGGTATCTATCACTAAAAAGTAAAAAATAAAAACTTCAAAGTGAAAAATAACTTTAATTTCGGAAGTCGGTGTCAAGAAACGAAAATGCGGAACCAACGACGCGTACTTGTAATTGTACCAATTCAATATGTAGTCTTTTTTATTTGGAAATATTCCGAAAAACACTTAAAATTCAAATATCTCAAAAACTATTGAATTTCAGCCATATATTTATGGGGTTCAATTTGTTGCATTTTGGCCCCCCTATTAGCTCCTGACGGATATACGTCGAATTACAAGTAACCTTGTATAACCCGTAAGTCGCGACCGTCCACCACTGCTCCACAACAAAGCATTCCATGTCAAAGCTAATTAATTTACCCATAATTAGGGTATTTACCCAGATTATTATCCTAAGTGGGGAAAGTAACCCACTTGTTGTCAGTTTTCGACAAAGTACACACGATCCCTAATTAACAGCTGAAAACCTTAATCTCATGTCCGCGTCACATTCATTCGGGTGTCCTGCTAATCCAGGTGATACGACCGTTATTTAATACTTGTTACCGAACGGGTAAAGGTGACAGGAAATATTCTGAGCCTCGGAATTTCTGAACGCTTTCGTGTAGTAGGTTTGGTGAGTGTTGCCCTTATGTTTTATTTTTAACCCCTGACAAAAACAGAGGCTGGAAACTGTCAAGTTAATCCAATGTAATAATGTATAATCGGCAAAACGGACGAATCAGTGAAAATTACTAATCAACGAAACTGGCAAATTAAATAAACTGACAACTGAGGGAAACTGTCCAGTGATACGCGGACTCATAAGTTTATCGTGTGTATCTGTGTTTCTGTGTATTTGTGTATCTCCTAAATGGCTAAACCGATGTCGATCATTTTTATTTTTGTTTGAAAGGTGACTTGATCGAGAGTGTTCTTAGAGAGATATGATACAAGAAAATCGGTTACGCCGTTTGAAGATTATTAGCTCTTTTCTAGTTGATGAATTGATGTGAGTATCTTCCACAGGTCTGATTGAATCGAAATTTGGCATTTCGTTACTTCAATTAGAAGAAAATAGTAAACCTTGAACTGCCGCTGCAGCATCACCTGGAATTCGCAGGATACCCAACTCCCATAACTTACAGCAGAGGTATCGTGTTTATGCTCTATAGAATGGTCTCAATGAATAGATTATAGATAGATGACCAGGGTCTGGTGATGGAGTATGAAAGAGAAATTGGAGGACCGGATAAAATGGTCCCCACGGCCAATAACAACCAAACATATTTACTACTGTGGCAGTTCTTTTCAAACAGCTGTGTGTAAAAAGTTATGGTGAAGTTCCGTAGGGCGCACCTGGACGGTAGATAACGGAATACTTGAACAGTAAATCACTTCAAATGGTCTTAATTTGAATATTCGCAAATGTCTATGCATTCCGGTGATGACAAAATAGTATGGCACCATCGAGCTGGTCAGAGAGACCTGGACGCTACATAACACTTGATTAAATGCTAATAAACCAATCGAGTGTGGGCTCATAAGATATGTCTCAACTTTATCTGATGACGAGGACCTGATGACTGACCTGGACGCGAGATACGAAACCACTTGTATCAAAATATTTCCTACAACTTATATTAAATTTAAAATCCCAATATATATATATTTTTTTTTAGTTTTTAGTGGTTTTTGTTTGAGTCGGGTGTTTTTCAATTTTTTTTTAACTAACGTTCTGCCCTAGCTGCTTAACGAAACATTTTTTTTTATTATAATTGTGTAAGTTTAACCTTGATTATTATCAAGGTACTTAACACAAAAATCGAAACGCATTGTACAGTTTAGAGGATATAAGCGATCATATAGACACGAAAGGCGGCGTCAGTAAATTAATGCACATAAAAAAGCATCCACAAGGTATACTACTTCAAGACTTATAATCTTGGAAATCGGTAATTGGCTATCCAGTTAACTAATCGGCTTATCTTTCTTTACATACCTTTTCCATTGAATTCAAGTCAACTAGTTATTAAATTCGTATAATAAATTATACACAGACTCAAGATACACACATGTATTTGACTTCGTTCACTGTAACGAATGAATTTTACTTTCTATCATTTAAATTTATACAGAAATGTAAATTCATTTAATCATCATTTCGCAGTGGCCAATCCACAACATCGCCACTACCTGACCCACATATTTCCTCACACTTCTGCGTTACAAACAAAACGTAAATTCCGCGTCTGGACGTGACCGTGCACGTCCCTTTTTGGGGACGTAGCGTGCAGTTATGGAGTGGCCATATACGGGCTCTTTTTGTAGGTATTGTATAAATCGGTTAAAATTCAAAATATTTTATTTCATATAAACCTACATGGGCATTAATTAAAAGCCAGAAGCGAGGTACACAGTTTCTTTTGGTCGTTTCTAATGGAAAAGATGATGATGCTAATGAACGGAAAAGAGACGGCAAGAAACACGGTTACTCTTTTAAAAATAATTGGCTTCTAAGTACCAATGTTTTCAAATCACACTGTTAAAAGGTACAGGAGGACAACATAGGCCTGACAACAAGTACTTACTATTAATCCCGATTGTGTCCTGTTAACCTATCTCTGTTTTTTTTTTGTTTTTGTGCAAAAAGATGTACGTAACCTTTTTAATTTCTTGTATAGACGCCAGCACATCAAGCTACTACAATCCGTCAAATTTTTTTAATAGATTTATTAATTTATCTTCTATATCTATATCTTCTATACTTATAATAAATCTGTAGAGAGGTCAATTCTGTACATGAAATATATTTCCAAAATAACTATCAGCGGGTGATTAGTGATCGATACTGACGCCAAAAATGCAATCAGTAAAATTTTTGTCTGTCTGTCTGTCTGTCTTTATGTTCGTTATAGAAACAAAAACCACTCGACGGATTTCAACGAAACTTGGTACAATTGTTCTTCATACTCCTGGGCAGGTTATAGTATACTTTTCATCACGCTACGATCAATAGGAGCAGAGCAGTGAAGGGAAATGTTGGGAAAACATGATTTCTTTTTAGGTGAAGTAGTAATAGGTTAGTAGTAGTTAGTTAGTAGTAGGTAAGTTTTGGTTAATTTTAGTTCAGTTTTTTTTTAATATTAAGTAGGTAAAAGCGTAGGTACTTTTATTAATTATAGGTATAGGTAGGTATTATTAATTATAGTAGTTATAGGTATTTAGTTTTAAGTGAAGTAGGTTTTATTATATATTATTTTATATATTAGACGTAGTTATATATTTTTAGTTATTCAAGCCCCAAGCGGACGCCGGCGTCCGCCCGCTATTGTCTTGAAAAACGCGTTGAATGAGAAATACGCGTTCTCAAGAATCGGCAGAAGAAAGAGCACATCGGTTAAACTCTATGAGAGTTAGTGCCTCAATTTCCGGAAGTCATTATTCCACGCGGACGAAGTCGCTGGCAAAAGCTAGTATACTTATACTATACTTTATTGTACACCAGAAAATACATAACGAAAAAAAAACGTAACGTAACGTAATAAATGTGGAAATTCTACTTATGGTGATACAATGGGCGGTCTTATCGCTAAAAGCGAGCATAATATTATGTTTCAACAAAATACATTTTCAAACTCAAACTCAAACTCAAAGCATTTATTTCAATTAGACCATTTCCAGGCACTTTTGAATTGTCAAAATTAACTAGTCGGTCAGTTAGTCAGAAAGTTGAAGCTAGTTGCCCATTCCAAAACGTAGATCTCTTGGAGAAGAACGGGCAAGAAACTCCAAGGACACTCTTTTAAATTAAGATATTACAAAATTTCAATTCTAAAATCACAACAACACAGCACCTTGATCTTTCAATTGCGCGTCCATCAGATCTGTTCTACAAATACAACAGAACGAACTCCGATAGAACACAGCACAATAGCAATAACCACAGAGCACGGAAACACCTCGGTGGGGACCTGAAGACAGATTTGTCAAAACTTTCCAGATAAATCTAGTGCATCAACGCTTATTTATTTATTACTAAACTTACGCACACTATCTTTACAGGATGATCCCAATACAATAGTGGTTGGTAAACACACACCAAATAAATTGAAAAATAACTTAATACTCATACTTAAACATCTAAACTTTAAAAATAAAAAGCTACACTAAACTATTAACAATTAATCGTACAATTAATCGTACCAATACACAAACACCCTTTCACACTCCTTCACACACACTACATCATTTAACACAATGAATACCAAACTACGTGCGCACTCAGTTAAATTAACCTTGAACTGTATAAACTTCTTTTGTCTTTATCTAAATTTAAATTTACCTTTTTGTGTTTAGTTTCAACTACTTGAGAACGCTGTAAGAATTTAGTAATTATGTAAACTGGAAGGGAACTGTCTCCTGAGATACAGGCTAACAACCTAGTTCGGGAGGCAGTGCGCTTATGTAACTGTGTACCTACTTACTTTGTTTTCAATAAAGCATTATTATTATTATTATTAAAAACCCAACCTGATGTCAAATTACAGCGTATGTATGTAACCTACCTATGTAATAATTATCAAACTAAACTTTTTTTTTATTATTGCTATAAAATCTTAACCTAAAATATTATATAAAAACAGACTTAACACAGAACCTTAATCTTTAAATATTAATGTGTTAACGGCAGTTGCAATTGCACCGGCACGTCTTTTTTTTTTTTTGTGAATGGGAAATCATCATATGACCCCTCCCGCTCTGGGTGGAGCAGAAGAGAGTGTCAGACTCTTACTGACTAAAACCTACCCGTGTTCCTTCCTAAGCCCTTTATGTTCCGGAGTAGCGGTAACCCTTTTGGACAATCCCGCTGCCCCGGCAGGCAACCGGCACGTCTACGGATGCCTTCGACAACGTGCCGTTCGTGTATACGAGCACTTACTCACTTACGTCACAAATTATGTATAAAAAACAGACTGCCTCGTTAGTCTAGTGGTTGCAAGCGGTACTTCTGAGCATGAGGTCCTGGCTTCGATTCTCAGGTCGGACAAAATGTTATTGGGTTGTTCCATCAGAAATTTCTCAGTAGTAGTCTGGATTATAAGTGGTTGACGGCAATTGACTTACTTCCTATTACATAGAACTTATCATACAGTTATGATTAAGTCCTATGTAATAGGAAGTCCTATGTAACAAACACACCAGTAGGCCAATTCTCGTAATTTAAAACGTTCAAAATCTAGTCGTAGTCTCATCTCGGCGACAAACAAATGTCAAAAACTTGTCAAAATGTAGGGTAATTTGAAGTATTTTTGACAAACATTGAGACTGAGATCAGACTGTGAAAGTTCTTAAAAATTACGAGAATTGCCCCTCTGCAATCTCAAATGGTTCAGTCAGTGCCGAACCATTTGAGATTGCAGGTGTGTTGCTATGTTCTGTATATTCGATTAGTACTGCCACGTCTAAACGCTTCCTGCGCAGCGATTCTGTGCTCTGTAGCAATATCGATCAGACTGAAAGATGTCATTTAATTGTTTTCTTAGAACAACTTTCTATTGTGTCCGCTGAAAAAATCTATCGACGACGGTTTTAATTGTGATTGTCGTTCCGAGGGAAGAATGGTTTTGTTTTCTGCGTGATTTGTTTACTGCATTATGTTTAAGGTTTTATTATTTATTTATTAAATTATTTAATACTTCAAGCACATACATTTACAGAGGCGAACTTAATGCCATAGGCATTTTCTACCAGTCAACCTTTGGGTGATGCAGAGACAAACAGTAGTAGGTGCGATCATTTGAGGATTAAATATTTTAAATATAAAGATACGCAGAAACCTATTTATACAATAAATATAATATATACCTAATTACATATAACTATAAGCACAAATACACACGGGCTCATCGAATGTTAAGTTACGCCCGCCGAGGTCGGTCCGTGGATTGGTGATAATATATTGAGACCCCTCCGTGGCACGGAAAGCACGTTAGGTCGTTGGACCTGTTTGTCATTCGTAGATTAGACAGTCGTTATCATTGATATATATCTTACACTAGATTAGTAATTACCGCACCAAGGCGTTGCCACTAGACTGATGGCCACAGCCATCAGCGTAGCTAACGTCAGTTCAGTGCTCTGTGTGACGACAACCGAAGTCAACCGAGTGACATACGACAAAAAATATCGCGAAAGAGTGCGATTCAAGATCACAAACACATAATAAATTAACCGGAATTACTTTCCACACGTAAATTAATTGTCTCTGTGTTTATATCAACGTAAAAACGCAATAAAATGTCATCAATGTCATAAAATGTCATCTCGTTTTTTATCAAAATAAAATGTAGAATTTTGTATATTAGGTTCAGTGTTACCACTAAAAACTTAGTTTTAGTTTCCCACATTTGTGGGAGTTTTTAATTTATGGAATAAGTGATTTTAAACATTTTTTAATAATAACAACGTAGCAGGGTGCCTAAAGATGCAGCACGCTGTGAAAAATGGGTGGAAATAATCCGATTGCTGAGAAAAGAGACTGACTGGCTATCTACTAAATCATCCAATTTCATTAATAATAAAGAAAAAATATTCACAAAGAAAATGACCTAGTTATTTTCATTATTTATCTCTATTACACATCCAATAAGAAATACATAATTCAAATATTATAAAAATAATTTAATTTAACGTATAACGCTTTTTATGGCTTAAAATGTTGGGTAAAATTTCGCATGGATAGGCAACCCCATCCCGTCATTGCATGTTTATATTGCGGTCTTTGTCTAATCTAAGCGATGGTATTATTCTTACGACGTGTGTAAGTGAGACAGATATATGTTTACTCTTAAATGTTTAGTGGTTTCAAAGCTACGTCGTCGCGTTTAAAAAGTGGGTACACTTTTTTGACACATTTTATTGAGGTTTGCTTTTCTAGTTATTTAACTCAATGGTCGTTAGCCCGAAAGTCTGACAATCAGTCCCAAGGGGTATTATGCTACCCAGTTACTCGGTTGTGGAGGCCAGAAAGACAGCCGCTTCATGTAAAATACTGGTATTTAGCAATGGAAGCCGATTCCAATGTAGTTTGCAAAAGGCTAGGTGGATTGATTAATTAATACTTCAATTATTTTTACACTTCCGTATTTGAATTTTAACGAATGCTGATTATGGTATTTTCACTAAAACTAAATGACGTAAAAACTTTACTGAACACAGTGTGGCTATATTCTTGTGCTATGTTCTTGTTTAAATAATAATGAAGCGGAATGCCTTCGAGATATATTAAAATTGCTGTACTGGCCAAATACATGCGAGCAGCGGCCGGCAAAAGTTGTATGAAAATCCATATCTGTCGTGGTTTAGCGGCCAAATAAATTACATAGTAAACTCATATCTGTCGTGTAATTTAAAAAATGGAACGATCTTTTACTCCGAAACATGGCAACCAAGGAGGTAACTTATCAAAGGTTTTATTTAAATTTCGAACTGGCTTGCAAATAGAAAGCTGTTTGTTGAAATTAAAAAAAAACAAATGAACACTATAACACGGGAAAAATTAATGTTGTTCGTTCTCCGTCAATGATTTTGAAAAATAATTGTATTTTTAAATAATAGCTTTGCCTAGGTACCTACTACTTACTTAGTTTTAATTTCCGCGCATTATTTGAGAAAAGCAGGTAGGTACTATACAAGCCTTGGCCACAACTTGGCATTGATGGACTTACCTACGTATGTGTCTCGGCTTCGACTCGGCCCACATTTACACGTTCGTCGATCAATGCCTCTTTTGCTGGCCGCTGCAGTAATGTACTATATCAAATCAATATTATTATGGGTAATTTCTATAGGACTTGTATTTTCTTTAAATTTGAGGATATAGTTCTATCAACGCTTTTTCTACAACCTGTAATTTAAATCTTACCCTTATAAAATAAAATAAAAAATCACAAATGTGCCTATTATTGACGTCAACACAATTTAAATAACTATTAAAAATAAATAGTTTTCCAAAAAAAAACTAGCGAAATAATTTGTGAAACTAAATGTGGACTAGCAACGTCTTACCTAATTATTATTTGTTTTAACACTAAAATAAACGTGACTGACACTTTAACCCTCTCAATGGCTACAAGTGGCTTTAAGTTACTAATTGACTAAAGTCTAAATTAATGAAGTTAGACTTAAATCTACCGTAAGTAAAATTATTAAGACTGAGTAATCCACTTTGAAGTCTCCCACTTTGAGTAAACTCTGACAACACAATATTTAAAAAACATCTACTTAACAATTATTACTGAACCTATTATATTCATTATTCTAAGTGGTCACATTGTTACATTTGATTAATTGTTTTAGTTTCTAAGTTATTTTTTACAGTATCACAAAAATTATGAATCACTAGCAGCGCCCCGCGGTTTCACCCGCATAAGTGTCGATCCCGTGGGAATATCGGGATAAAAAGTATCCTATGTGTTATTCTGATGTATAAGCTATATTACTGTAAAGTTTCATCAAAATCCGTTCAGTAGTTTTTGCGTGAAAGAGTAACAAACATCCATACATCCATACATACAAACTTTCGCATTTATAATATTAGTAGGATTGGTGTGATTTTTTTTTTCATTCGAATATTGTGTTAATTGAAACATAAAAATATTAATGACAAGCTCCCGCCCCGCGGTTTCACCCACGTAAGTGTCGATCCCGTGGGAATATCGGGATAAAAAGTATCCTATGTATTATTCTGATGTATAAACTACATTACTGTAAAGTTTCATCAAATCCGTTCAATAGTTTTTGCGTGAAAGAGTAACAAACATCCATCCTCACAAACTTTCGCATTTATAATATTAGTAGGATAGGATTAAGTAGTAGGAAGGAAGTAGGAAGTCGGATTTATTTCTGCAAAGAGGGGCGTGTAGCTAAGTTATAACAGACGCACGGGTTGATAGATCAGGTTAAGCTATGCTTGCCACGGTTAGTACGTGGATTGGTGACCATGTTTATGTATGAAAACCCCTCCGTACTTTACTTTAAAAGCACGTTAAGTCGTTAGTAGACTGTCATTCGTGGATCTTTGACAGTTGTTATAGATATTACTGTTGGGGAGGTCAGATGGGCAGTCGCTTCATGTAAAATACTGGTATTCAGCTGTACCCGTTGAGACTGGAAGCCAACCCCAACATAGTTGGGAAAAGGCTATTCAAGTGATAAGATGATGATGATAATTTTCTTTTTTTATTAATTAATAATATTTCAACTGTTATTTACTTACATATTATTATAATCCTAACTAATTGACAGTGTCAGTGAGCGGAGTTCGCGCAGTTGAATTTTGGACCAAAAATATTTAAACTTTTTGCCATCGATAAACTAAGAAGTAGAATCCTAACAACTACACATACTTTATTCAGCACAAACTAAACATATCTTAGCCAAAAGCCTCGTATTCAACCAATTAAATTTTAACAACTTTGTTCATTGCTTGATGTCAAGGACCAAAGGCAACATACATTGCGTAAATGTTACAACATAGGTATCACAAACATAATAATTATAATATACAGGATGAAATTGAAAACCTGCCCCAAATCGAAATAGAAGGTGGAGTAACTGTTACGTAATCATTATAAAATGTAATTTCCCAGATAAAATTCTTAAAAAAAAGTGTAGTTTTCATCTTAGATAGTGTAAACTAAGTTATTGCCTTCAAGTAAATAAAAATTATCAGCGTTCCAGTAAAAAATATATACCAAACATAATGTATCAAAACAATTAAGAAAATTAAAGTATAAATTTTCGCGCGCGCCCGATAAGTAATCCATTTATCACAGAGTTCACAATATGAAGCAAGTTGGCAACGCGTTGAACTAGCGGTCATTTACCTAATTTTGATCGTCCCTAAGAAAAAAAAAAGGCACACGACGAAGTTGTCAAATGTGCTCGCCTACGCGCACGTATGTGCATCCCTTTTATTAACGACATCCTCTAAATTCTCTCTTAACACATTAAATTAGATATTTTAATTTGGTGCACCTATTCAATTTCGTCCTGTATAATTAAAGAAATAAAAGAGCAATTAATTAAACACCTACCCACATAATGTACCGTATGAATATAAAAGAAAAGAGATTGGATTATTCCACCATTGCTACCTCATCTTATTTCGTACTAACAATATGGTACGTTCAATCAAACGTTTTTGTCAGGTCATCCGTTCGCTTTTGGCGGAAAATCAGCGTAAAAATAAATATTTTCCTTTACTGACACCGTAGGTATGACCTTCACGCCACTATTTAAAGTGGTAGCCAGATGTTTAGGTTTGTTTAAGAAAACCAAATGCCTGTTATGACTTACGGAGCGGAAACGTGGACACTAACGGTACGGCTGGTAAGGTCGCTCAGAGAGCTTTGGAACGGATATGCTTGGAATCTCTGAGGTATCGGATCCGGAACGAGGTGATCCGGCAGAGAACCAAAGTTATCGACACAACTTACAGCATAAGCAAGCCTGAAGTGGAAATGGGCTGGCCATATTAGCCGTAGAACTGATGACCGTTAGGGTAGACTTGCTCTTGAGTGGAGACTACGCATCGTCAAACGTAAGGAGACCTTCAGGCTAGGCATCTTCGTAGGATAGCTGGTAGCAATTAGATGAGCGTTGCCGAGATTCGTGCTGAATGGCTTGCAATTGGAGAGTCCTATGTCCAGCAGTGGACAGCTGTAGGCTGAAACAAAAAAGTATATTGAATATATTGCAGAAAATTCTGAGCTCCAACTGAACGGCTAGGTGCCTGCTAGCAGCAGAATGAGAATTGCAAGGCCACAGCCCAGCATTTCTCTAAAGTAGGATGATGATAATGATATGATGAAATGGTAAACCTTACTTCGTGCATATTGCACCTCATTTGACACATGCAGACTGTGGGTAGATGACACTCAAAAATCGTTCAGCACCCTTCGCATTCAATATAATAATGCTTTCCGGGTGTTGTTGGGGCTGCTCCGCTTCTGTAGTGCTTCAGGGATGTTTGTTGAATCTCGTGTCGATTGCTTCTACGCATAAACGATGCAAAAAAGATGCGCCGGGTGTGTGCCGGGTGCGGGCCAGCCCCAACATTATAATGCGGTGTACCGCGAGCAGACTGGTTTACTCGTGTTGAGCTTGTAGCAGGGATTCGCATGAGCTTTATTGCAGTGTTATATTAAGTGTGTAGGGGTTTGTGGCTAAGTAATATCAGCCACACGGATCGATCGATCAGGTTAAGCTACGCGTGATGCGGTTGGTCCGTGGGATGGGTGACCATCCGTACCTACCAAGACCCCTCCGTGCCTCGGAAAGCACGTCAAGCCGTTGGGCCCGGCTGTCATTCATGGATCTTTGAGAGTCGTTACGGGTCGTCAGAAGCCCGAAAGTCTGACCACCAGTCTTACCAAGGGGTATCGTATTACCCAGTAACTGGGTTGTGGAGGTCAGATAGGCAGTCGCTCCATGTAAAATACTGGTATTCAGCTGCATACGGTTTGGCTGGAAGCTGACCCCAACATAGTTGGGAAAAGGCTAGGCAGTTGATGAGGTTAAGTGTGTAGGTTAAGTTAAGCAACTACGTTAGTAAACTTATACATATTTGAGTTCTTTGTTACTTGTTATCACACTTCACACTAATATTAAAAAGGCGATAGTTTTTGTGTGTGTGTTTATATATTTTGTTACGCCTTCACGCTCAAACGGCTGGACCAATTTTAATAAAATTTTGTACGGAGGTAGCTGACACCCCGGATTAGCATAAAGGCAATTTTTAGCTCGATATTCCCACGAGATCGACACTTATGCGGGTGAAACCGCGGGGCGCAGCTAATTAAATATAAATAAAATATTTCATTTAGAGTGAAATTTACTTAAATACATTATTATACAAGCTAACACAAAACAAATTATTATTCACAAATTATTTATTATTATTTTTTGTTATTTTCAAAACAAATAGCGTAGAGTCATCTCAACACCTCTCTCCCTTGAATTTGTATATATATATATATATAAATATATATATATATATAAGTATTTATTATAGTAAATTGACTGGTAAATAATGCCAAGGCATTAAGTCCGCCTTTGTACCTTTTTGTGTGCGAAAAGATTAAATAAATAAATAAACACAAAAATTTGTCTAAAATATTAGATATTACAAAATTATTTTTAAAAGGGGAAGAGCCCTTTATGTAATAACCCATAATTGCCACTCTATATACTGTTTTACTATCACCAAAATCAGCCTATAATATTTTCACTGCTGAGGGCCAGACCCCCTCTCTATGAGAGGGAGTGGGCCGTAATTCACCACGCGGGGCTAGTGCGGGTTAGGAGATATCACATGTCTTCGAATTTGGTTCTAGGATAAGTCTGTTTCCTCACGATGTTTTCCTTCACCGTGGTGATGAAATACATTACACAAATTAAAGCGCAAAATGAAATATATACTGCATGAATACTGTTTGAATAACTTTAATTGAGATTGTGAGAGCTGGTTCTGTGGTTTACTTTAACCGCAAAACGAAACCGATATGTAATGTGTCTTAAGATTATTGATCTAACATACTTGTTAAGATATTAACTTACACTATTGCGACGATATTATTCTGGAGCCGACATATTTTTCAACCAATCAGCTTATCGCAGTCCACAGCTGGACAAAACCCTCTCCTTTGCCTTCCACGAGTGTCTGTCCCAGCCACCTTTTTAAGATCGTCAGTTCATCTAGCTGGACCCACACTACGCTTGCCGATATGCGGTCTTCACTCAAGGACTCGTCTGCTCCACCGGCTATCGGTCCTTCGCCAAACATGGCCAGTCCAATGCCACTTCGGATTGCTTACTCTGCAAGCTATGTCGGTAACTCCGGATCTTGTCCGGTTAATTTTATTTCTAACTAGTTGGGCCGTCAAAAAGCCATTCCATACATAATGTATGAGAAAATCTTTATTTTTTGTTTGTGCTGTTTTAATAGTTATTCTGCTATTCGGGGCAGAGACAAATCCAAATTACAAAAAAAAAAAAGACAAGCGACTTCCGTAAAAGACTACAAAGTGAAAAATAACTTTAATTTCGGAAGTTGGTGTCGTTGGGTTCGCGTTTTGCTCGTTTGCCGCCGACTTCCGAAATTAAAGTTATTTTTCACTTTCTCTTTCTTTTTAATTTTCAGTCTTTTTTGGATGTCGGTTGTTTTTTCTTTTGTACAAACGTTTTATTTTTCACTTCAAATTGTACCTAACCCCACACAAATTCGTAAAACACTACTTGCTATGTAAATATCAGTGACAGGAAGTCATTATAACATCATGAATATAAACTATTTAAGCAAAGTTAATTAAATTTATATGGGACTAACCATGAAGTATAGGTACCCTATATATTACAAAAATATTTTTTTAAATCAATTTACATTTAGCCGGAGTTATCGCGTAAGAAACATACAAAAACATACAGTCGAATTGAGAACCTCCTCCTTTTTGAATTCGGTTAAAAATCAAAGATCATTAAAACCGATCCAGCCCTTGTTGAGTTATAAATGGTGTTACTAAACCGACTTAGTTTTATTTATATAGATAGATTTTATTCTTCAAAGAAACTTGGAGCGTAGCCCGCTTCTTAGTACGTTATACAGGCTTACTTTTCAATGACCAGCCAAATTTAAGGATGTGGTACAGACCATCAAACTTAACAACTTTCTCCATGGGACCAATATCTTAATCGCGAAAAATTTATCAAATCTCCCATAGAAAACTTCAATACCTACTCGACCTAAACGTATGGGACGGCTGAATTTTTATTCGCGATTACGATGTTGGTCCCATGAAGAAAGTTGTTTAGTTTGATGGTCTGTACCACATCCTTGAATTTGGCTGTTCATTGAAGTAAATTATATATGCTGCTGCTGCTTTATGTTAATTATGTATGCTGTTTATTGTATTGGTATTTGGCTGTTGTTCTGTTTGGCTGTTCGTTGTGTGTGTTTGGCTGTTCTGTGTGTTTGAGTAATAATTTTAATTTAATAATAATAATTTTTGTTTTTATTTTATGATTTTGATTTTGAATTGAAAAGTAACCCTGTATTTTTACTCAACTGATTAATCCATAACAAGAAATCATGCATGCCCAATCAGTTGGCAATACAGTCCCATTGCCGAAAGACTGAATTTTGACAGTGAATGCAACTGATAATGCATTCTCTTACGTAAGAGAATAATAGACAAACGATTCGACGATCGAAAAATCAGTATTTGTCAATTAGGTGTTAAAGCTTTTTTACAGAAATACGACAATAAAATCAGCAATTAAAAAAGTATTCCACGCCGTTCAAAGCTTCGACCAAAAACAGTTCCAAAACCAAAACGAACCATTTCGAAAACGACTTTCGAGGCTTTATTCAAATATAAAATTCGATACACCTCTAAATTCCATCGCTTTGTACGAAACTAGTACATTTCTATACATTTAGTACTGAATTGTGCTGCAATTTTAGTTCGTGCTACCTTTTGATTTGACTACTTACAGACGCGGGAGTTAGACTAAGCGGGCTGTGATCGCTGGCACTGGCAGACACGTTTGTATCATTCCGCTTTTTATTGTTTTAGGGGTGAGCTGAAATCGCTGCTTAATTTGATAATGGCAGATCTCAAAAAATCAACTTATTTATGAGTTTTATTCACATGATGTTATTGATTAGTAATTTATGTTGAATGGTAATATTATCAAAAAAAAAATGACACATTTTTGTGATGCGTCACTATCAAATTAAAGCAGCGAAATATTGATGATTGTAAGCTGGGGAGCAGTTTTTGTTTCGAAAGGAAAATTTAGGATATTGATTCGCAAAAAACGTTGATTGAAAAAAACATACTTTATCCATAGTTATTGCAAGATTTGAAATCAATTTATTTATAAGATTACACGAACGTCATAATTTTTCTGTTAATCATTTGATGATAGAGACAGAATGTGTTTAACAGATACGTTTATATGCCGACCGCTTAACTTAGACACATTTATTTATTTTAGTAAATAATTCCAGATGCTTTCTTGTAAAACCCACGCGAAGCAGGGGCGGGTAGCTAGTCTTAAATAAATAAGAAACCATTAGAGGTAACCTATTAGTTACTTTCGATGTTAGAACCCACCATACACGAGTCTTGATTACAGAGAAAATAAACCTGGAAACGGGAAAATGTCAAAAACGTCTCACATTAATTTTGCCCTCGTTAATAGGCACTTAATTACCGTCAAAGGAAAAGTTAAAATAAAGTCATAACAGGTTCATGCATAAAGTAAGTACGTCTAGCATACTTATTACGTATATTAAATGCCCAGGCCAAATTATTAACGTTCAGGAAGTAGCAACGTTTACAATGTAACAGGTCTTTTAAAGAGTATTGGGAAAACAACATACTTTCTTATAGTTATACGCAAGCAAATAAAACGTACGACTTCCTGATGGAAAGTAAATAGGGACACCTGAGCACCGCGTATGGATTGTCAACGCATTTTCGACTCTAAAGACCAAGTTTGAAAATCTCTTTTGCCGAGAGTAGTTTCATTTCACTAATAAAAATCTAAGAACATCAAATCAATTTGATTAACAATAAAAGGAGGGTAACATCAAAAAACAAAAACACTTATTTGTAAAAAGAACAATAACAGTAAACGAGAGTGCAGTACCCAATTTTAAAAAAAGAACTCGCAAGACTGGTCCAGTGACGGATTCAACAGTTTTGCGCGCGCCTCAACTCAACTCACCCCCTCAGTGTACCCTGTGCTGTCGGACCGCACGCACGTCCCTACAGAAACTCATCTTACCGATGTACTAAATTCAAATAAAAAAACGCGCGTTCTTATATTTAACGGATTTTTTTGTAAATATTTTTTAGTGTCGTGTGCCAGTGCTTACGCGAATAATGTGGTACATTTCAGATGTGGGGTAGCAGATATGTCATCGCTCCGATGATAAAATGATTGAAGATATTAGGATTTGAACTGTTACTGCCAGGTATTGTGCACTTTTATTATTTTTCTCGTACGTAATTTAAATAAAAACAAACAAACTTTTATATTACATAAACCTGTTTAAAAACTAAGACTTTTTATAATAATAATAATAATCATTTTATTATCAGCCTACTAAGGCCCATAGATATAATACACAAAATAGTCATATACAATAATAAACTAATACATATTAAAAATCATAAAACTATGATTATACACGTAATGTGTTTTAAGCCATAAAAGATTGAACAGTAATCCCTTAAAACTACAAACGCATTTTAGAAATGTAATTCGTACAAAAAATGCGACGAACCCAAAAATAAAACCAAACAATCCATTTTTCGGCTTTCTTAAAAAAAATACTTGAATAAACATTGCAGTATTGAAAAATGCTCTTTGAAATAACAACTTAATTCATCTTTATACCCTTATTGGTTAATTCTCTTAATCTCGAGCTATGTTCAATAATTTATGTGACAGTTATAAGGGGCAGGGCAATGTGTGCCCCTGTAACAACTAATAAATTACGTACGCACCTTTTTCTTTATGTAGGATGAATGATTAAAAATCGAGCTTCAGCTTGAAAACTATAAAATAAAAAATATGATATACACGTCAAAAGAAATTAATATTTGAAACTGGCTGCGATGAGTATTGGAGATTACGAAAATATATTATGTCATTTGAGTAAGGAATTCTCTAGTAGCAAGGAGCTTCCGTGCTTGATTTTCAATACAGATTGAAATCACTTTCATTTTTCAATTTTTCATTACCTACTTTTATTTTTAAAGGGAATTTGTCAATAGGTTTTAAGGCGGATGATTAGATCATCTGAGGCGAATAGGCAGTATCACCCTCGTGTTCTTTAGTAACATTATCGCACCTTTAGAATTATAGATACCTAATTTGAAATTTTAAGTTACCTTAATATTTCAAATTAGGTCTCTATAATCTGAATTATAAGAAATATACCGGATCATTTAAGGAAATTTTAAGATAATAATAATTTAAAATTAGGTCTTTATAATTCTGAATTATAAGAGACTTAATTTGAAATTTTAAGATATCTTAAGATTTCAAAGTAGGTCTCTATAATTCTAAAGATGCGTTATATGTATTGTGTTAAATTTTATTTTTTTAGAATCTATAGAGGTCTCAATAATTCATTTGTTTAACATACATAGGCACAATAACAATAATAAAAAAGATACAGTTACTTTTTAAGAGGCGGTTGCTATTTGTTACATCATTGATATACCTACAAAAAATTGGCAAATTTGACACGTATAAGTACTTAGTCAAATTAAAAATAGCAACAATTGAGGAATACACCAGTGAAGCTATGTTTTTAATTAAAAGTTTTAGCTACCCGCCTTTGCTTCGCACGGTTTTTACGACTTAACAAAAGATCGAGATTTCTTTATTATAATATATCTAAGTTTAATATTAATATTAAACTCATAATTATATTGGATACATAAACCTTTCAGAATAAATTCTCTAAATGACAGCAAAAACCTCATGTGAATCCATCGCGTAGTTTAGAAGTACAATACGGTCACACATATAGACACAAAAGCGAGTTTAATTTATAATAAAATAATACAATACATATTATGAAAAAAAATATAATTATTTACTTAAATACGCTACCATTACAGTGTCCCAATTCGATAGTGTAGCAAATTAAAATAGATAATTTTTGTGTTTTTTTTTTCTTGTCTGTTTATATAATTATGTGCGTAGATATTTATCTACCATTTGGTAAAATAAATAGATCATGTTTAGAGAGATGATGAAGTAAAAACAAATCAATGTTATATTAGCCTCAGTAGTCTGAAGGGTAACAGACCCGCTTTTGCATTAAGTTCAAGGTTTAAAACGTAGCACATTCTCTTTGAAGTAATTTCTATCTTTCATTATAGCATGATTACTGCAGACTTAATGGTGAAGCTATACACATACAAATAAACTCACGCCTTTTTCCCTTGGGAGTATAGGTACAGTCTACAGAACGCCATCTGATACGAAGCTTTAAGCTATTTTAACAAAAAATTTTTTTTGAGAAATAAAAACTTCTTTAAACCGTATATATCCAATGACACTCAGCAGTACTGTAGCTTCCCACTTGTGAAAGAATTTCCAGAATCGGATCAATAATTTCGAAGACTACCCATTAAATACAGTTTGTATCAGAAAAGTGTGGTCAAATTTAAGGTTGTCTGTCAGATTAAACTAAACAATTTTCAAAAATATTCAAAAAATTATCAACGGTCCTATACAAAACTTCAATAACTACTCGACCAAAATTTATGGCAAAGCTGATAATTTTTAGCCGACTTCAAAAAAGGAGGAGGTTCTCAATTCGACGGTATGTTTTTTTTTTGTGTGTTTGTTACGCGTTATCTCCGGCAATTGTAAATCGATTTCAAAAATTTATTTTTTAATAGATTGGGTATTATACCTCAGGGGTTGTCCCATATAAATTTTATTAACTTTGTTTAGGTAGTTTTTGAGTTAGGTTCAATAATACGTATTTTTGGCTCTTAGTTTATAATAACTTCCTGTCACTGATATTTACATAGCAACACATTTACTACTAAAAAGTGTAAAATAAAAACTTTTTACAAAAAAAATACAACCGACTTCCAAAAAAAAAAAACACTACAAAGTGTATTTTTTTTGTAAAAATTTTTTCTCGATTACGATGTTGGTCCCATGGAGAAAGTTGTTCAGTTTGATGACCTGTACTCCTTAAATTTAACTACACCTTTCTGATAAGCTGTATATAATTAGTAGTATTCTGGTGTTATAATTTCTACCATTTTCTTTAGCTACAGCTGCGTCCTTTAATGGATTTTAAATTAGTATTTCGTATCCAAACATAACTCAAAGACCCGAAAAAAGTAAATTTTACAATAGAATGGTTTCGCTTTTTTCGTCTAGCCAGTTTGTTAAAGTTATTAGACCTTACTCAAAGTTTATACATTTTTGATCATTTTGGTCTGAATGGCGTAGTAGTGAAGTGATCGCCTCTGGTCTTAAGGTAGGCGGGTTCAATTTTAAATAGATATAATAATTAATACGACTACTGTTTCTTTATTATTTTTTAGGAGTGCACATTGAATACCTGAAAGGAGTTTCATATTTTATTTTAGACCTTATTGAAAGATGACGTAATTAAACCGGCGTGAAAATGTTTGAAAACATGTAAAATTTTAAGATATTCAAGAACTTAATCCCTGGTTCCTGAAAACTATTGAATATCAAAATCGACTGCCAAAACTTAAGTTAGCCGTTGTAATTCTCTGACCAAAACACCAACAACGAAACATGTCAGCTAACATAACATTTGACATTCTCATCGGATGAGGCTTTCAGGCTGTTTCAACATTCTCTCAGTCTCAGGCAATGTATCTAGAAAAAAAAAAAAAAAAAATACTGAGAAAAAGCTAAGGTTTTATTTTGTGTTTATGAAGACCAGACAAATATGTTGTTGTTTTAAAGACCTAGTGACCCGTCTCAGCCTAGCTCGGTTTTCACAACTTAAAAAATCATGGAGATTTCTTTATTATAATTATGTCAGTTTAATAAATAAATAAATAATATAAATCATATCAGATAGGCAGTCGCTCCATTTAAAATACTAGTATTCAGCTGCATCCGGTTAGACTGGAAGCCGACCCCAAAATAGTTGGGAAAAGGCTAGGCAGATGATGACATAAATCACATCAAAATCCTTTGCGTAATTTATAAGAACAACGCGATCACGCAGGCAGACACGAAATGCAACTTTAATTTATGATATTTCGGTTCAAAGAAATTTATTTCTCAAAAAGAATATACATAGTTCTTTTGTCGTTCGGTCTATCGAGTACATAATGTACAGTAATTGTTTATTATTGTTGGTTAGCCAAATATAACTTTAAAATATTTTTGAAAATTTTGACTGTCGAAAAATCTCTTATTTCTTTCGGTAACTTATCACACCGTCAACTATGGGTGCCGTCAACTATCCATTCTGTACATCAAACTAAGTAACGTTGCACAAAAATAATTGTTGGGAAATGAATTTAATTTTAGGTGCGAAAATTTGTTGTTTGCGGTAGCGCGCAATGTAACACACGCAAAATATTTGTGCTTATGGATGCATGAAATACTAATACCCCTGCGGGGCAATTGCGTAATACATTATCTACGGGAAGCGGTTTAATTTTGATAGTTCAACAACATTCATTGCGTTATTTACGTGTTGAGCAAACAAACTTTTCAAACTTATGAAGCAATGGATTAGTAATTTGCTTCAAAAATTATTCAGATTCCGGTTTATAGTCTGTTACGCAATTAGGGTGCTGCTCCGTGCAGGGGTATTTAAAATTGTTTTATAACATTAAAAACTTGTTTTCGTAAAATAAACGTCAGTAAAAGTTGCAATTTTGACCTTCATTATCTCCGTAACCAGAGCGTGCCCTGGTAATTGTCCAGTACAAAAAAAAATATTACAATGACGGGGCCACAAGTGACTCTCGGCTTCGTTAAGTGTCTTTTCGAAACTGAATAGTTCTTCCGAACAAAATTTTAACTGAAGGCAGTTCTCCATCATCATCTGCCTAGTTTTTTCCCAACTATGTTGGAGTCGGCTTCCAGTCTAACCGGATGCAACTGAATACCAGTATTTTACATGGAGCGACTGCCTATCTGACCTCCACAACCCAGTTACTGGGTAATACGATACCCCTTGTTCGGGCTTCTGACTACCCGTAACGGCTGTTAAAGATCCACGAATGACAGCCGGGACCAACGGCTTAACGTGCTGTCCGACGCACGGAGGGGTCTTGGTATGTAAAGATGGTCACTCATCCACAGACCAACCTCGGCAAGCTTAGCTTAACCTACCCCCCCCCCCCCATTAACCTGATCGATCGACCTATGCGGCTGTTATTATTTAACAGTATATTTATGTATAGATTGGTTTGGTGGATTATTTAACAGTATATTTATGTATAGATTGGTTTGGTGGATTATGGCCCACTCCCTCTCACGGAGAGGCCTATGTGTCTCAGCAGTGAGAACATAAGCTGATTTAAAAAAAAATGCACAGGTAGGTATAGATTATAATAGAGACTGGTCGACTCCACTGGCTCAGTCACCGAGGAGACGGCTAACACCGGGTTATAAGTTCATAACACCAGTGCGAAACAAATATTTGGATGCCCCAGTTTTTCTGGGTCTGGCTGTTTGTTCATGGATATAAAGCTTTGCGTTCCCAAACGAAGGTATATTGCCAAAGTGAAACGGGCACATAACAGTGACACACAAAGGCAATGCCTTTAATTTTGACGCTTCAAAATTGCGTTATTTAAGTTGTTCAGACGAATTTTTCAAACAAAATGAAGCGATGGATTAAACAAAGCGTGAAAGAATAACAAACATCCATCCATCCATCCTCACAAATTTTCACGTTTATAATATTAGTGGGATAGGAAAGGACAGGATTAAGAGACTAAGATAAATATAATATTCATTAAAATGGTCCTTCGAAACACACGCAGCATATATCCACTTTATCAACATCTGCCTAGCCTTTTCCCAACGATGCATCGATGTTGGGGTCGGCTTCCAGACTAACCGGATGCAGCTGAATACCAGTATTTTACATGGAGCGAAACTGCCTATCTGAACTCCACAGCCCAGTTAATGGGTAATACGATACCACTTGGTAAGACTGGTTATCAGACTTTCGGGCTTCTGATTACCCGTAATGACTGTCAAAGATCCACGAATGACAGCCGGGTCCAACGGCTCAACGTATTTTCCGAGGCACAGAGGGGTCTGGGTATGTAAAAATGGTCACCCATTTACAGACCAACCGCGGCAAGCGTAGCTTAACCTAATCGATCGAATCGTGCGGCTGGTATTACTTAGCCACAAGCCCTTAAGCATTGATACCTGTTATTAACCCAATATAAAAAAAAAATCTTCAAGTGCCATTTACCAAAGGTAAAAGGAATACACATTTACGATGACAAGTAACTAATGTGTCTCTTTTAATGTGATCTAAAAGTTCCGAACATTAACTGGAAATAACTTCGTTTTATTATGTATGACATCACTAGTACATAACCTCGACTGACCTTCGATGTGTAGTAGGCATTCAAACGAAATATTGCTGCGTCCTTTACTCGGGAGAGAAGATAAATTATGATTAATTTCAGTTACAGCACGAAAGCATAACGTTATCAAAAGTGGAGATAACAATAAATGAAAACACTAACAATACTAATGCATAGGAATATTTATGAACCATCAATAAATTCTAACGTTGAAATTAAAAAGTGTAAAAAACAAATAAAAGTTTAAACAAAAAAAACATAATTTAATATTGTGGCAACAGCGCAGTGTTATTGACACAACAAACCAAGGCCAAAACCTGAAAAAATGGTAAGGGTTAGCGTGCCGGGCACCTCTTTTTTCAGGTTTGTAAAAATGTAAAACTTGTCGGTGCTGGCTTGTTAACAGATACATCATGCAGAAAATTTTAAAAATGAAAAATAATGTCCAGTGACTAAACTATTGGTTATATTTGATTGAATTTTTGTATGCAGACTGGGAGCATCATTAAGTATACGAAGGTAAATTTTATGTTATATTGTCATCTCCACTTAGAATACAGGGTAGCATGGACACCGACGCGCAAACAAATAAATTTACTATTACTGTTACTTTATACTGTTAACATGGATTCAATTCATCATTCTGGACCTCTCTATGTTGAAACTTTTTGCCACTTATAAAAAAAAAATTGCTGTTCTATACATTTTGGCCGCGTAGGTAATTATCCATGGTAACCAGGGGCCCAAGTCTGCTATTTTTATAAATTTGTCATTCCAACACGATCCCATTGTCATTTTGCTAAAAGTTCGTAATCTGCTAAACTCATAATGGTCGATCATTGATCGGTCAATGGTCTGAGAACAACTACTACTAAACATGCTGTATTTAGTATATATTTTTACATATTACGTATTAGTGTTTGCAATCTGAAGTAGTAAGAAGTTCGTAAATAGCAATAAACATTACATTTATTCATTTGTCATTATGTACGAGATTTTATGCCATTTCTTTCAATGGAGTGTCAGTGGTTGACCATTGGAAAGTCATAATGACGCCATTATGTTAGTAGATTACCAAAGTTGTCAAAATCAACAATCAATGATAGACCATTCTGACACTATTGTAATAGCAGACTTGAGGCCCGAGTTGTGCGTCCATGCCACCCTGTATTTTCAGGGAACTTCTTTTAACAAAATCTGACACCCTACGATAATTTGCCGTGTTACATACAAATGTCAATTGATTTTGGCAAAGTTGGTAGCCAATTTGCTTAACATTGGATTCCCCTGACTTAACTACTATACTATACAAAATGTATAAACTGTATATATTATATGTAAAACGTATGACATTCGTTCTTAAAACCATGCTCCACCTCTATCCTGCCCTCTGAGTCCCAAAACATGCAGTCAAAGTGACCTCTACGGTGCCACCGACGACGCCGTGGAAGTGGCGAATTTTTGGGCCAACAAGATCTAAAGTCAGTCGTGTCAGCGACACAAAGGAGAAGAAGCACCCTCCAAATTTCATGTCTTTAGGACCAGCGGTTTCGGCTGTGCGTCGGATGGTGCTGATCCATGCGTCATCTTCGTGAACGGGCGCTGTCGGTTGATCATCTCTTAGCTACCAGGGCTTCTTTTTAATCTTATACCTATTTTGAATTGTTTCTTCATAACATTGTTCTCAAATTAAGAAGCAACAATAATAATGTACTCAGGATTTTGTATAATCTTGATTTAAAAGAGTGTCCTTGGAGTTGCTTGCCCGTTCTTCTCCAAAAGATCTACGTTTTGGAATGGGCAACTGGCTTGAACTTTCTGACTAACTGACCGACTAGTTAATTTTGACAATTCAAAAGTGCCTGTAAATGGTTTAATTGAAATAAGTGCTTTGAGTCTTGAGTTTTTGAGTATATCAGTCAGTCAGTACCTACTTTGAATTTTATATATATATAATATATAAATAGATAAAAAAAGGAAAAGAAGGCAAAGGGAACTTTTCAAGTTGGTACCAAAATCAATTTTCCAGCAACAGACAAAAGTTGCCGAGGCAGCCTTTAATTATACTCATTATTATAGTTTACTCTGTAATTTAACAGGATAATAATTAACCAACCAAACTACCCTTGGAAGTTCGCTAAATTGGCCGCTCCCCCAGCTAAATAATTATTGGGAAGCCCGGATTGAAAGACTTGACTTAGAACGTAATTAATATTATGAGTAAGATTTTAATATTTAGATTTTGGGTTTCTTAATCAAAGAAATTGGTTTTGGAAATATGTTTTGTGTTATTTAGATAGGTATCTATTTTAGGAAGCAGTAGATGGAAACAAATGTACTTACACTAAAAAGATGATAATCTATAATACCCTACATATACAAATAAATAAAATTTAAATGTCCTTTTGTAATGACAAAATAACAGTTTTTTTACTAAATGTTTATGAAAGAATATATGGTGCTTATAACAGTCTGTCTGTTTTTTTGGCTAATTCGGCGAAACGACTGGACCATTCGGGACTTTCACTGGCAGATAGTTATAAGGAGTAAAATAGACAAATTTTTGTCTCGATACCACGTTCCCGTGGGATAATTTCCGACATCCACACGTGCCCCGCGGGCTGATGCTAGCTGAATATAAAAAAACGGCCAAGTGCGAGTCGGACTCGCGCACGAAGGGTTCCGTACCATTCTCTATAAAAACGGCAAAAAAATCATGTCTATTTTATGGGAGCCCCCTTAAATATTTGTTTTATTTTAATTTAATTATTTATTTTTAAAGTGAATACATAACTAAATATTCTGTGAATATTTCAAGGGTGTAGCCTGTTGCCGTTATCAATATCGAACAAAAACGAGCAAAAAAATCAGGTTTGTTGTATGGGAGCCCCCTTAAATATTTATTTTATTCTGTTTTTTTTTTTGTTATAGTGGCAACAGAAATACACCATCTGTGAAAATTTCAACTGTCTAACTATCACGGTTCATGAGATACAGCCTGGTGACAAACGGACAGACAGTCTGACAGACGGACGGACAGCGGAGTCTTAGTAATAGGGTCCCGTTTTACCCTTTGGATACGAAATCCTAAAGATTGCATAAAAGAAAATTAATTTAAAGAGACAATTTAACATGGTAACATTGACATAATATTTAAGTAACACGAATCAATATTTTTTAAGTCAAAAACAAACAAACAAATCGAATCAGAGCAAATATCCTTGAAAATTAAATTTTCATCGGCAGAATTATACTATTTCTTGTTACTATGTCATTTAAGAATTAATAATTTCAAAGTAAGAATTTCCAGTAATTACCGACAGCCGGGACGTTAACCTTATTTGACAAAGAACGAAAAATAAATTAAGAAATAGTTCGTATTTGGTAAATAATTTGAAATTTCCTTGAAATGCTGAAGCAATTAAGTCTGTCGTAGAGGTATACGAATACCAACAGACATGAAAAAAGATTTTGAAAGAAATTCAAAAACATGCTTTTGATGCAAAAGGCTCCCCTTTTTTTCATCAAATTAAATACCTTTTTAATTATGTCATATGACAAAAACAGTAGCGGAAAACCTTTTTCCATGACCAGTACTTTTTGAAAACGTTAATTTTTAAAACTGTTCGTTGCTTTAATGTTTCCAATAATCGAGAAAAATCATGAAGTACAGACGCCAGCACATCAAGCTACCCGAAACTGTCAAATTTTCCCAATCAACTCTGAATCTTATGCTTTAGCGATATAGTTGAAAATCTATTACAGAAGTTTGACAGATTATAGTATCTTGATTTGCTGGCGTCTGTACAATTGCAGTATTTAAAATGTTTAAAGCACATAATGGTTAATTTTTACGTGCATCGTGCATGGAACTTATTAATTTTCCGTCTACGAACTTCCCACATTCTTAATAAACGCAAATTATTGGTAAGGTAAGACGCTTTACTTTGTCTAAATTATTTCATCACTACTGCTCTCGAAACAATGAAAGAAAACATCGTGTGGAAACCGGCATATTCTAGAACTGACAATTCAAAGACGTGACATCCACCAAACCGCACTGGGCCCGCGTAGATTACGGCCCACTCCCTCATACCAAGACGAGGCCTGTGCTCCAGTAATGAGAACAATATAGGCTGAATATGCTATGGTAAGAATAAGACACATTGTTCCGCTATAGCCAAACGCACATTACAGCCGCAACGGGTTGCAGCGCAACGCATTTTCATACAAGAAAGTGCGATGTGGCCCGTCTATGGTGTGTGCATAGAAAATATACGAAAATGATGAACGATAATGAATAGTTTATTCACACGGAACACAATTGAACGTCAAAATCACCAGTGTGGGCAATACCGACCACAACAAGGCCACGATGCGATGTGGCCTTGATATTTGTATCTCGCAGCCAGAACCACCAGCAGGCTTAGCATGACGCTTTCTATTTCTACGAAGAATAAACACAGCTCTTTCTATACAAAATGACATTTCGTTTCTCCATTTTTGACATCGCACCGTAGAAATCCTTCTACAATCTGTCATTTTGTCTTTCAACCTTTGTCTATATGTAGACTATTTCAGAAGAAAGTTTTCTATCCCAAACTGTCAAAATTACACTGACAACTGACAGTTGTCTAAGGTAGTGAAGAGATTTTAAACTTTCTACACGACGGCCACAAAGTATATAGTACATTATAGTATAAGTATATAGTAAAAGTAATAGTATAAATATATAGTATATTATACAAAATAACGATTTTAGAGGAGAGCGTTTTGAACACAAAACTGTGATAATTAATAGAAGAACAAAGCTATCTTCTCATAGTTTACGTCATTTAGTTAATAGAGCATTACCAAGGATGTGGTTATTACTACAATATTTTTTGTTCCAAAATACGGTACTTCGACACTGAGAAAAATTATTGCACTTGTCTTTATATATGTGACTTAATATCAATAAAAATTGAAATCCTATGACAAAACAAAGAATTCTGTGTCGAATTACGTAAAAGAGAATGTATTTCGTAAAAAGTGTAGTTGACTCTTTCTACTTTGCTGCCGTCGTACTGTATACACGGAACATCATCTTTGTCTACTCTTCCGTCGACAAAACAGTGCTCGTGCTAAGCCTGCAGCAAGACCGTGCACTAGCGGCCTGCCACATCAACAACAGAACGATCTCTCTGTCTGCTAACATTAGCCACTACGTAACTACATCGCAACTAATAGCGACAATGCAACCACAACGGATCTGCAAGAAATTGCAGCGCCATAATTCACTTATAACCACTGCTGTAGCTCATGTCGCTGCGATCAGAAGGTCAATTCTCGTAATTTAAAACGTTCAAAATCTAGTCGCAGTCTCATCTCAGTGACAAAAAAATGTCAAAAACTTGCAAAATGTAGGGAAATTAAAGGTATTTTTGACATATTGAGACTGAGATCAAACTGTGAACGTTCTTAAAATTACGAGAATTGCCCCTCTGGTGTGGTTGTGGTACGTGTGAACGGGCCCTTAACCTTTTGTGTCATGTCATTGAAAATTGCTTAAGGTTACGGACAATCGTGCAACTAAAAGAGTTGCACGATTGTCCGTAACCTTATCATTTATTACTAGAATTAATTAAAGAAATCCGTCACGTCCAACAATATCTGTTATGAGTATGTCCTCGCTAAAGGTAGGTCGCGTCAGCCCTGACATTGAGCATGACCTACGCAGACCGTGATTACAATGGAAAAAAAAACTTTCCGATTACAAATGTATAGCTTTTCAAAACAACATCTGTTATAAAAAAGTGTAAATTGGACTCATTTTATTCTAAAGATTTCGGCATAAATTTAGTTTAAAAATAATTTGAAAGGTGTATTTTATTATATCAATACAATAAACATTCGTTCAATCGTAATGTATTATTTTGGCATTAAAAAAATTCGAAAATCTTCGAAAAAAGTGTTTCATGTGAACAGCAACTGGTACGAGCACTGATAATAGAATAGAATAGAATACTCTTTATTATGTACACCATATAAATTACAGACATAAATAGAGAAATTTTGCAAAGGGTGACTCAATGGGCGGTCAAGAGCGATATTTTAAAGACAACCTTTGGATGGATTAAAAATGGGGAGGAGAGACAAATACTGTAGGTAGTCTGTGGTGTACCTACCATTTACATAATACAATAAATACAAAAATAAGCATTCTAACCGTCAAAGAGGATATTGTCACATTGGCATGATTTCATTACCCCATACTGTTTGTTGTATTTTATTCTGTTACCTGTAGTACGAATCATTTGATCTGACTTGGTTTCCCTACGTCCTTTTCGGATAAACACTGAAAATCAGCGCTGTGCTGTGGGTCCCCTATAGCACAGCATCATGCTGAGTGGAAGCCTTCTTGTCACAGTCATGACGTGCAGCCGTCGACTATTTCTGTTTTTTGCTCGTGAATATAGATACATTTTTTTTTGTATTAATTTATCCTGTCATTAGAAATAATTATATTTTTGTTTGCACGTGTTTCTGTGACAAATAAACCTATTTTTCTTTCTTTCCAATAAGTTTCGTATTGGATAAAACATAGCAGTTTATTTGTAGCTAGAAATCATCATCATCTTCTAGCCTTTTCCCAACTTTGTTGGTATCGGCTTCCAATCTAGCCGGTTGCAGCTGAATACCAGTATTCTACATGGAGCGACTGCCTATCTGACTTACACAACCCAGTTACTGGGTAATACGATACCCCTTTGCTAAGACTGGTTGTCAGACTTTTGGGCTTCTGTCGACCCGTAACGACTGTCAAAGATCCATGATTGACGGCTGGGACCAACGGCTTAACGTGCTTTCCGAGGCACGGAGCAAAACAGCTAGTGTTGACATTCTCTTTGGAGCAAAATGAGAATAATATAATGATATAGACAAATGAATGTTATAGACAAAATAACAATGACAACTTATGTTAGTCTACTCTTTCAAAATATTGTCTATGGGTGTAGCTATGCCCGAGGCCCGAGGGGCCGGTCCACCCAACAAGGTCAAAGCGATTTTATTAGCGTTTCCTAATTAATTACAGTAACATTTAATAGAGTTAACAAAATTTAATTTACATCTCATTTGTATTTTAGCGTAATCGGCTTTTACTCTTTATTGCTATGATCAACCTTTATAGTAACTTTGCGACGGTGGAATTGTAATGGCGATGGCGTGCGTATTTTCGAATGGCGTTGTCTTTGTAGGACTTGTCGGATGGGGAGACACTTTAAACTTTTGTCACTGTCCCAATTTTTTTTTATTGCTGAATGAGCCCGCTGCTGTTGGCCTCGATCATACCTCATGAAAAGCGATGGATGAGGTCTATGATGAAACGAGCGTGCACAGAATCTTTTGCATCTGCCTAAGGCACTGGATTTCCCACACATCGACGCAACACAGCAGGCTGCTTGACGTCGGACACCGGTGGGAGGGTGGTCGCAAACCAGGCGGGCGTGAGCCCTACCTCCAGTTACTGCAGCTTTAACTGGCCACGGGTCATTTAATGAACACCCCCTTGTCATAGGAGTAACAGACAGTCCGCGGTGCAGGGCCTGCATGGAGGACGATGAGACAGCGGCACATGTGCTACTAAACTGCCCGATGGTCGCCACATATAGGGCAAAATACTTCGGTAACCCAGGTAGCCTACGTGAGACGGTCAGTAACATCAAGGCGTTGCTGGCCTTCCTTGAGGAGCTGGGGTGGATCGAATGATCGATTTTCCCATCCGTACGCAAAATACGCGCGTTGACGTGGAGTTGTTACCACCGCAAGGGAAGAATTGGCCAGTCAAATAAGGTGTTGGATGTGACTGTCTAGACTGCGCCGAGCGCTCAGTTCAGTTGAGTAACTGGCGGAACAAACTGCGCTGCACGAGGAGCCTTGTTCATGCATCCCAAAAATTTTTGGGTCGGACCAGCATGTCTTTTTTTTCCATACTTCTCTATTAGTCAAAATCGCGGTTCTCACCCCCTTTCTAGCCATATCGTCTTTTACACTTTTCTCATGACATTTTCCCCATTCCTCCACATCACATGGGCATACCATGACAACCGACATCCACACAACTTTTCAGTCACCGGTGCAACTTTCAGACTTCGAACTCAAACTCCAAAGCATTTATTTCAATAAAACCATTTACAGGCACTTTTGAACTGTCAAAAAGTCGGTCAGTCAGAAAATATGAAGCTAGTTGCCCATTCCAAAGCGTAGTAGGTACCTATGAAAAAGAACGAGCAAAAAATTTTTACGAAAATATTAGTTACACCATTAATGTTAAATTTATGATTATATGTGTAAAAAAATGATGTAAAAAACGCGTACGCGGTAAAAGCGTCCAGAATACATCAAATAGTAACAAGCAATCCAAAATAAAATTATTAAAAATAAGCTGAGGCAGCTAAGTGATGACCAGCCCCAACTGACGGCGCCCGTTCACGAACATGACACATAGATCAGCACCATTCAGCTCTTCCTCTGATATAGTCATTTCTTATTCTATCTATTCGCAAAATACCCACACATCTCACATGACATGTAGTCTTAAAAAAATTCTCCACCAAAAGCCTAAAAAGAATTTTCTAAGTAGAATGATTTTTCCAGCGTCTATTCTAATCGAACAGCGGTGGAAATTCAATTTTGAAAATGACTTGCTGGTGTGAAACAGAATTGAAAATACTAATGACAAGAAATTGATTAAGATTTCCTGAAGGTCATTAATTCCCGTACATATTAAAAACGTTCTAAAACTAGTCGCAATCTCATCTCACAGCGACAATCTAGTAGTTTTATATTGTTTAGTTTTATTATAATCCTTAAAACGGATAACAGCGGCCACTATATTCCGTTTTAAGAATTATAATAAAACTAAACAATGTAAAACTACCGTTTCTAATAATATTAACGTATAATCTTGTGAAGCACAACTTAACGTGCTTATTTTCTGCATTTTCATTCTAAATTGTATGAAATAACCAAACAAACGATGAGGGCGCCACTGTGCGGTCGGCATAGTCTTAATGGAAAAAGCGAGCCTATGATCAATAGAGTTCTTTCAAACGTGACGCGTGCATTGATACTGCCTTTACGTTCACAGAAAAAATCAGGCGAAGTACTGCACCTTAAATGATCGAAACTCTTTGAAAACAAACAGCTTACCCTTAAATAAATTACAGTAGTTACTGTAAGAGTTTTACGAGCTCTCAGTATCGGGACAAGTAAATAAAACCACAGTTTGTCATATTACTTCAATAATCCTAACAGGTGGTTCTACGTTTGTACATGTTTATCCTTGTCTCGTTGGCTTGTCAGCAAATCTTGTGCCAACAGGGTTTTATCTATTTTTTATAATACGTTTGTCTCGTATTTCTGCCATTTACAACAGTTAATTCTGTCTAGAATTGTATCCGATCAAGATAAAGTTCAATTTTCTCAGTTCATCTAGTATTTCTGTTCTTCCTTATAATGTTTTATCCTGACTGAATAGCCTTGCGGTCAGTGCAGGCTTGTTTCTTTACACGAGATCCCTCCATGCATCGAAGAGCACGGTGAACGGTCAGTTTTGGTTGTTATACGAATATCTATGACAGTCGTTTACCAAACTATCGGGTTCCTGAAGAGTACTTCAGGAACTCGATAGTTTGCAGACCGATCTAACCTCAAAATATTAAATATTCTCCAAGTACAAGTAAGACTGGAAACTGTACCTACTGATCCTAACATAATTATAAAAACCGTGTAACTTATAAGAATTCCTTCGTTTCATTTCTGTTCATAAAACGTAATTGAATCGAAATCAATAAAAGAAAAGGTCAGAAAAAAAAAAATAACAGAAGTAATTTATTCAAATAAGGCTGAGAATCGAAACTTTTCGAACTTCAAAATTACATAAAACCGTCCCCCAAAACGCCCACCCCTTAACCATCACCTTCCGTCCTCCCTCCGTTAGCCTTCTTTTTCTTTCAATGTGTTCCATAAAGATACTATAGCATAATAAGCCTATAATGTTCCCACTGCTGGGCACAGGCCACATTTGTTTAAGAGGGAGTGGGCCACAATCCACCACGCGGGCCCAGTGCTGGTCGGTGGATGTCACATGTCTTTGAATTCACTGCTACAAAGGTACTGTAGCGGATCTACAACGCCACATGCGAACAACGCGTCATACTGATGTCACGCAAAATCCTGCATCTCGCAAGTGGAGTTTACCGCGTCAATAGCATATATACAACGGCCCGACAGGAATCATTGGCCAGTTGCCCGCCAGACACAACACCCGTCTGGTCGGAGGATCCTCCCTTTTCTATAGAGTATGAGTTAACTTTACACCCTGTTCCTCATACCTCTATACTACTCTGCCCCGTTGGTCTCGTGGTCGCAAGCGCGACTGCTGAGCGTGGGGTCCTGGGTTCGATTCCCGGGTTGAGCAAAGTGGTATTGATTTTTTCCATTAAGAATTTCTTAGTAACAGCCCGGAGTTTGGAAGTTGGCGGTGTGATACCCCCGTGTCTCGGAAAGCATGTTAAACCATTGATCCAGCGCCTAATCTCTCATCGGATTGCCGTCCCATCGGACCATGAGAGTGAGGGAAGAGGGAGTGCACCTGTGTCTGCGCACACACTTGTGCACTATAATATCTCATGCGTATCTGGCGAATCTCCGTTGAGATTGACCACCGTGACCGAAATCGGTCGAGGAGGTTATTATTATACTACTGCACCATTACCAAGTAACTAATTTAAACCATAGATGAATTAATAATAATAACCTCCCCGACCGATTTCAGTCACGGTGGCCAATCTCAACGGAGATTAGCCAGTTACGCAGGAGATATTATAGTGCACAAGTGTGCGCGCAGACACTGGTGCACTCTCTGTTCCTTTACTCTCACAGTCCGACGGGACGGCAATCCGACACGACCGGAGAGAGATCAGGCGCAGGACCAACGGCTTTACGTGCTTTCCGAGACTCGGGGGTATTAAACCGCCAACTTCCAAACTCCGGACTGTTACTAAGAAATTCCTAACGGAAAAACTCAATAACACTTTGTCCGACCCGGGAATCGAACCAATTCAAACGCAATTGCATCTGTGTATTGTGCAACTCACTGGTCAACAAGGCCGCAGAGTATTCAAAATTCAACCACCCACTGATTGTATTGATACACTGCGCATCAATGCCGTTCAAGGCCGGGGCTTGGTATGCTGCGGTCTAAGACTTCATTCACAGTGTTCTTAGCTACGATTTATTTTCTTTTAATTGGTTGTGCCTAGTTTTAAAACATGCCTAAAAAGAAAGAAATACAGAAACATATTTTAATTTGAGATACGCAGAGTCTAAACGAGTTATGTCAAACATTTTTATTATGTAACTAGAAAATAAATCTATCGAAATAAAGCGAGAACTACTCGACTTTGGTTTGTGGGTTTTCTCAAACAGTTTTGCCCAAGAACTTTATAAGTAACAAAATATCTATGATAAAGTTTCGATACGTTTCAAACACTGTCGTTTTCACAACAAAAAACCTTTCTGTATACCATTAGTAAAGGAGCTACTATGTTACGGCTACATTGTCGCGCAAATTTAAGGTTCACGTCGCGATGTCGCGATCAAACTTCGTGTTTGATCTACGACATGTACCTTTGTGTGTAACTTCGTGTTTGATATTGGCCACATTGTTAAAAAATTCGAGTTCACCTGAATCATTCGAAATGTGACGAATTGCTTGTCCAGACGTGTCACGACATCGCAAATTTACGCTCTATCACGACAATGTAGCCGTAGCGTATTAAGAGACTATGCCGACCGCACATTGGCGCCCTCATCGTTTGTTTGGTTATTTTATACAAATTGAAAAAAAAAATGAAAATGCAGAAAATGAGCACGTTAAGTTGTGCTTCACAAGATTATACGTTAATCTTATTAGAAACGGTATTTTTACATTGTTTAGTTTTATTATAATCCTTAAAAGGGAAAATAGTGGCCACTGTTATCCGTTTTAAGGATTACATTAAAACTAAACAATATAAAACTACCGTTTGTAATAATATTAACGTATAATCTTGTGAAGCACAACTTAACCTGATTATTTTCTGCATTTTCACTCTAAATTTTATGAAATAACCAAACAAACGATGAGAGCGCCATTGTGCGGTCGGCATAGTCTTAAGAAGATTCCAGTAGAAAAAAACCCAACGTGTAGGGTAATTGTTAATGATAGGTAGAGGCAGGTGTGTGTGGCGTTTATCTAATATCTACCCTAACAAAACAATACATTCTAACAGTAGTAAGCGAATTATAAGGTTTGAGGCAAAGTGGCATACGACCACGGTTATTTATTTATTTATTTATTTTTTTACATTAATTTCAATAGTCATGTTATTTATTTTCTTTGTTAATTTATCAAAATAATAATGTTAAATTCTAATATAATAATATGACACAATGTTAATAATTTGAATAATTTGTATTGTATGCCCAAAAGGCGGGACATAGCTGAACAACATCACTGTAAATTTTTACACCTGTATCTACTTCTGTACCTATGATCCACAATAAACATGATTGATTGATTGATTGATTGATATCCTCTGAGCATCACTATGAAAATGTATTAAATACATTAAAATATATTACGTGTCAGTTGTTCATTTAGTAGACGATAAATATTGAATAGTTTGTACATAATAATTTCAGATGACAATATTTTCTTGTTTCATACTTTTTAGAGCGTGGCATTTCAGTAGTCGGGTTTTAGTTTTTGAACTTATTTTTTTGATAATTCTGAGATAGTGGCCTAAAATTACAAGATAAACGCCAATATAAAAATTGAGAATATAAAACGGTAGGCGTCAGACCTGACTGTCAAACCAGGAGACAAGGAAAATATGTAAATCACGTTGAACGATTTCTAGGAATTGTTGAACACACGTGATAAACCATGGTTTAATTGATTTATCCCGGCACCCTGAGTGCTCTTAAAACTCTCCTATAGCACATACAAAATTAAAACCAGAGAGAAACCGCGGGTAAAGCCGAAAAGCATTTCCCAAACGGCATCATATTTACGAAACATCATTAACTTTACATCCGACACTTTAAAATTCCACCTTTTAAAATCATCCTGTATTTTAAAAGGTCAGAGTTTTAACCTCGGTCACAGGAGAGCTCCCTCGCCCTATATACCAACAAATATAGATGTATATACCTATGTATAAAAGTGTAGGTACTATTGTATAGATAGAGGTCATATTTTATAGGAGATTGGAAGCAGTCAGCTGTGCTTTATTCTAGTGACCGGCAAATGCGGTTGTGATTCTAGGCATTTATAAGATAGTTTGATATTATGTTGATAGTACACGGAGAAAATAATATATGGGATGTTATTTTGGTCATATTGCTCTGCAATGTACAAAAGTACGTACAGTTTATCTCGACAATGTAGTCAGTGGATGCTGGTGGTGGGTGGATGATAAGCTTACTATTTTGAGTTCACAATTTTATGAAAATATGGGCTTATACTTACAATTGCACCTCAAATCGCCATATTTTTATATATTACGAGCTGACCCGGCAGACTTCGTACTGCCTCAATCGATAAATAAAAGACCTAAACTTTTGTATAAATTAATTTTAAAAGAAACAAAACGAATCTGTATTTAATAAAAAAAAAACATTTTTTAAATGAAGCATGAAGTGTTATTATTATTTTGCAATAAAGTTCAAATTGACTCTACATTTTATTTAGAAAACGTTTGTATGGGAAATAGAAAAGGGCTGTTTCTAGGGTTTTCCCGGGAATTATTCGATTTTTTATCACCTTTTAAACCTTCCATAAACCTCCACGAACATTTCAAGACCAAGATAAGATACATCCGTTCAGCCGTTCTCGAGTTTTAGCGAGACTAACAAACAACAATTAATTTTTATATATATAGATTTATGATGAGGTTTAAGGCTCCTCAAACAGCCGAGTCTTTGTGTCGCGAGCGATTTGCGTCGCGTATCGCGCCTGTTTGCAGGAGCCTTTATTATGATGGTTGAGGTAGATGGGCAGAAAATACATTATGTCGATAAGTAATCTATTTGGGCCAGTTAGTTTCTTTCGAAAACAGGCAAGAAAAGAAAAACCATCGCCGCATCTAAAATGCCTGGAAAACTACTGGTCCATGAAGACGCTAATGAAGGGCAATCTACCGATTTCCCTGAATCGGAATCTCCGGCGCTCAGACATGAGGGGCAATTCTCGTATTTTTTAAGAACGGTCACAGTCTGACCTCAGTCTCAATCTGTCAAAAATACTTTAAATTTCCCTACATTTTGACAAGTTTTTGACATTTGTTTGTCGCCGAGATGAGACTGCAACTAGATTTTGCACGTTTTAAATTACGAGAATTGGCCTACTGGTCGCTCACCGAGTTGAAAAATCCGCCGTAGGGTTTGCTAAAGAGCAATGGAGTACAGCATTTAAGGCGTTAAACGAACTGACAGAATACGAAACACCAGGCTGCGCTCCAAAATGGGGATCCTAGACGTAGGCAAAAAAGCTACCAAGCTGAAATGGGATTAGGCGGGTCACGTCAGCCGCATGCTTAGTGACTGCTGACAACAGACTCCACACGGTAGGTGTCTGAAGATGAACGGTGCCGCCGAGGCCAGCCCAGAGGTGGCCATATAACCTAGATGCGTACCGCAAGGATTGAATCGAGGTGGCTCTAGAAAAGGATGCCTGGAAGGATTTAGGGGAGGCCTTTGCTCAGCAGTGTGACAGTGTCTTTAAACGATGGACAAACACAGAACGATTTGTTGTGAATGATGGTGTAAGCAGGCCTTAATACCCTAGTCTTGACGAAACAGTATTTGACATATCCAGTGTCTTTGCAGCAAGGGACCTGAGTGCGTTTGTCCACTGCAGCCGTCACTGGAACGCCACCGAGAACGAGATGACGTTGCCGATGTAGCGATACATACATTTTACTATGTCCGCGTGTCCATCGTACGTCCATCACCCGAGCGCTGTCATCCCGACCGCTAAAGTTTTGAGTAGTTCGGGGCGACCGCGATAACTCAGATCCCGAGACTGTGACGAGCCGATGTGCCGACAATACAAAATACGTTTGATTTTGTTTGTTTGGTGCTGACCGCACGTCTATTATAACAGTATGTTTTATTCGACAAAACAAAAGACGTGCGGTAACCCTCGAGCTTGCTCGCGGTGGACAAACGATCGACGACACCGGAACGACACGTTCGATTCGAGTGATCTCGTTTATGGTGACGTCCTGAAGTCGGCTGCGATCGACACACGCCCTAAGACGTCCCTTTCATAAGCCGCTATACGATTTAGTACCTATATTATACATATATATATAGGAAGTTTGTCGTTAAAGCTACGGGTCACTGTTATAACTTAAGATAAACTTTCTCTAGCTATTTAGCTGCATAACCCTACTGGATTATTCATCAAAAAGACTTACGAATGTCATCATCTGCCTAGCCTTTCCCCAACTGTGTTGGGGTCGGCTTCCAGTCTAACCGGATGCAGCTGAATACCAGTATTTTACATGGAGAGACTGCCTATCTTATGAATGTATCGTCTACATATTCGTTCGATCGTTAGATTCTAGTATCAAAGAATACGAATACGTAGTTCATCGAGCATGTTGTTTGCAGGCTTAAGGCGGAGTAAGTGCATACCTACGATAAAACATACTCAGAATGCACTCGCAAGGAATGTTGCAACGGTAAATAAAGGCATTTGTATGAACGAAGAAGAAAACATAGAATCAAAAGAAAAGTGTATGCTTATGTCATGTTCACTTAAATGTCTCACTGATGGTGGCGCGTGTGTTGGATCATTCTGTTCCCTACAATATGGTTGAGCTGGTTGGTGCAGATCCACGGGTCATGTTCGTGAACCCGTTCACGACGTCGGTTGAGACTGGTCATCTCGTAACTACCAGGGCTCATTTTAAACTTATATTAGTTGACCCGGTGAACTTCGTACTGCCTCCGAATCAAAAAGAACGAATTTAGGTATGAGAACATTATCTTCATTATTTTTTTTCGTGAATTTTTTCTATGTTTTAATAGTTAAACTGATATTCGTGGTGGAGACAAATCCAGCAAATCAAAGATCATCAAAATCGGTCCAGCCGTTCTTGAGGTAAAAATTGTTCTCACATATAAAAGCAACAAGAATAGCTAATGAACCCTGGATTTTATAATATTGTCTTGATTTAAAAGAGCCTCTGGAGTTTCTTGCCCGTTCTTCTCCATAGAGATCTACGATTTGGAATGGGCAAGTAGCTTCAACTTGCTGACTAACTGACGGACTATTTAATTTTGACAATTCAAAAATGCCTGTGAATGGTTTAACTGAAATTGTATATGCTTTGAGTTTGATGGTTTGGTCATGTTGAGAGGATGAATATAACCATCACACAATACCCTCGTATTGTGTGATGGTTTTGAAGGAAATTGCTAATCCATTACTTCATAGGTTTAGAAAATTCGTCCGTGCAGCAACGTAAATAACGTAATGAACGCAGCAGAACTATCAAAATGGTGATCGATTGCCATTTAATATGTGTTGCGCAATGACCTCGTTGATATATGAACGAAAACGAGTCAAAAGAAGTATGTAAGGATCGTAGCAGGTGTTTTTCTGTAGCTTCTGCTAACCCCCATGAGAAATGGCTTGAGTTTACGTGTGTGCAACATCAAGCATATTGTTTTGTTTGAAAGCTTAAGGTGGAGTGAGCGCATTCTCACGATAAAACGTACTTAGAATGCATTCGCAAGGAACGTGGCAGCGATAATAAAGGGATTTATATGAACAAACGCTGCTTGTACAAGCAATTTAGAGTTTAATAGATCGTTCAACATGAATATTAGTGTGGAGTATGTTGTTGATATTTGTTTGTAAAAGCTTTGTAGCATATTGGGTAACTAAAGCACGTATTCTAAAAGGATACTCAGAAACGAATTTGGGATTAGAACAAATCTCATAACAATTTTAGAACACTTATCGACGCGAAATCAGCTAGAGCCAAAGACCACAGCACTTATTTATTTATTTATTTATACATGGAGTTCTTTCTGACCAGTTCAAGCCGATTCCGCTCCGGCAAGTATGGTCAGTCCCTAAATTCATCATCATCATCAGCCGGAAGACGTCCATTGCTGAACAAAGGCCTCCCCCTTAGACCACCACTCCGAACGACAATCCGCCACTTGCATCCATCGGTTGTCCGCGACTCTCACGATGTCGTCGGTTCACCTAGCGGGAGGCCTGCCTACGCTGCGTCTTCCTGTTCGTGGTCGCCACTCAAGAACTTTTCATCCCCATCGGGTATCAGTTCTACGAGTGATGTGGCTTGCCCATTGCCACTTCAACTTGCAAATTTTAAGAGCTATGTTTCAGTGCCTCTGGTTCTTCGTCGAATATCCTAGTTCCGGATTTTATCACGCAAAGAAACTCCGAGCATAGCTCTTTCTCAGTCTCTATAGTATTGTTATAGAATGTGGGCCTTAAATGTTCAAATGAAAAACTTTTTCATTCGATCGTGCATAATGAAAGTTGAAAAATTCGCAATCAGCCAGCACTTTTCAGTTGTTAGTCCTTGAAAAAGATTATGACGGTTTGGACTAATTTACTATACGATCTCTCATTTTCCCACGCATTATTCCCCACGCTTACTTGGTTCAGGTTGGTTATTACAAGCCATTATAAGTCTATCTAAAAGCGTACAAACTTCGCTGTTTAAAGGAATGTCAAAAGCCAAACACGTAACTTTTAAAAGCAACCCGTTAAACACTTTAAGTTTACACGCAAGCCATCACGTTGTCACTTATTCGCGTCATGTCACTCACTTCATTTGTCTCTGTCACGCTACGCGCGTATCGGCGTCACGTCATGTCGTCATAACAACTTGCCGCTGTGACGGCATTGCGTGTTTATTGTTTCAATTGAGACAGTTTAAGGACCGTTTATAACGTGCTTTGTATTATGTCACGCAGCTTGAAATTTAGTTTGGCATACGTGGTGCGAATTTAGTTTAATTTGTGTGGAAAATTATTTTAGGCTTCCGAAATGGAGTGTAATCACCAAAGTACGATCTTAGATATTTTTTGACGTTTGAAACATCGTGTCATTATGTAAATGCAGTTATTGTAATTATATTTCTTTCTACCCTTCAGGGAATAATTATAGGCTTGATGTCATGGTTATGTTAGATCTCGTGAATTTTCTACGCTTAAAGTGGGACATAAACTTTTTTTTAATGCACAAAAAAAATATAGTAACATTGAATTATCAAATGAACAACCAAATAGGCAGCAAGCCTCAGAAACACTAAATTTCACCGTTTTTTTTTTCAAAATTACAATATCAATTTAAACCAAAAGAAAAGCATAATCGAATGTAAAAAACCACGAGAGAATAAAGAATACTGCAAGTTTATTGAAACAAGAATTCTGCGCGAATTTTTCATAAGTTTCTATAAAGTTTTTCATGTCCATTAGTGGAGTTACATTTTACAAGCATCTGTGCTGCTCTTGTATGAATTTTATATTGTAGTTGGAGGTTTTTTATTAAAAACGTAGTGCAGTTGGTAAAAGTTGAGTGATTCATGTCAAAATTGCCGATTGCTTTTTGGTTAAGTACTGAAAACATTTTGAACTTGCTAAACGTTCTTTTATTTAATATAATATTGAGGACTGCATTCTGTTTATTTTGTCTTGGTTGTATTTCAGTATTAACCAAAATTACGTTTGTCTTAGAACCAAAAATTTGGAAACATGTGACACCTAACATCCCGCACTGGGCTCGCTTGGTGGATTATGGCCCGCTTACTCTCACAGAGAGTAGGCCTGTATCCTTGCAACGGCAACATTGTAGGCTGATTATGCAAATTTTAGATAACAATCGATTACAGTACGGATGTATGACCAGATGAATCTACGTAAAGTAAAGGAAGCAAAAGGACTGTATAAGGATCATAGCAGGTGGCGTTCTGTAATTTCTGCCTAACCTCCCTGGAAAAAGGCGTGAGGTTTATGTACATACTAGCTGTGCCCCGCGGATTCACCCGAAAAAACCTACTACATAATTATATTCCACCCAGCATGACCAGCCGCCTTGCGGAGTTATTTTAAAGCTATTATATCTCCTAAGATATTCATTGAAATCAAATAATGTGAAGGGCAATTTTGTTTATTTGGATAAGGATTGTTAGCATGTTTATAAAAACACCTTCGCAAATAATGCATTATTTTAGAATAAAGATTACCATAAAAAAGTTATAGTAAGTCAACCATAAAATAATAATAATAATAATACATTTATTTCATAAAAAGGAGATTGTAGTACATGAAAAAAAAATAAAGACAAAAAAAAAAAACAAAGACAAAATAAAGACATTATGCTGTCGCGGACTTTTTTAGAACTTTTAAAGGGGAAGAATTCCGTTATAAATGATATTTGCGTAACTTTAACCGTTTACGCAGCGTACGCCACGGAAGCTCTAAAAAGGAATATTTTTTCCTGTTTTTGCAACATTTTTCATTGATGCTTCGCTCTTATTGGTTGTAGCGTAATTTTATAAAGCCATAACCTTCCTCGATAAATGGACTTTCCAACACAAAAAAAAAATGTTTCCAAAACCAGTAAGTAGTTCCTGAAATTAGCCCATCCAACCAAACAAACTCTTCAGCTTTATAATAATAGTATAGATGACGTAAGGTAACAGTTCCAATAATTGTCATCATAGCTAATCTCCTATAATATACCACCAAAACTGACACGCAACAATTATTCAAACCGCCTCACACACATACCGTCTACATACCATGTTACACGATTTCCAGCTCGTACGTAACACAATACGGACGGGTAAGACGTGACGTGTCGACGTGTTTAGAAAACAGATCGCTGTGCGGCTAATGTATGTTCCGGATAGCATTCCAAGACAATATTATACGACAAGGAAGATATTTTAACTTTAAAGCCACTATTATATGAATATAGTACACAAACAGATATACTATAGACTTATTATAGTCATCATTTGCCTAGCTTTTTCCCAACTATTTTTGAGATCGGCTTCCAGTCTAACCGGATGCAGCTGAATTTCAACAGCTTTCCGAGACCCCTCCGTGCCTCGGAAAGCACGTTAAATCGTTGGCCGATTGTCACTCGTGGATCTTTGACAGTCGTTTTAAGTAGTTATAAGCTCAAAAGTCCGACGACCAGTCTTACCAAGGGGTACCGTGTAACCCAGTAGTTGGGTTGTGGAAGTCAGATTCAGCGGGCTCAGGTAAGACTGAAAGCTGACCTCAATATAGTTAAAAAAAAGGCTAGGCCAAATAAAAAAGCAGTCAAGTGCGAGTCGGACTTACACACGAAGGGATCCGTACTACATGGCACAAAATCCCGAAAAAAATACTTTTCTTGTATTGGTCTCATACAAGAAACGTGACTTTTTTACTTTACATATTTTATCTGATGTTATAGCTGCAATGCAAACACACTCTGTGAAAATTTCAACTGTCTATCTATTACGGTTCATGAGATACCGTCCGCTGGCAGACAGACAAACAGATGGACGGACGGATGGACGGACAGTAGAGACTTAATAATAGGGTCCCGTTGACACCCTTTGGGTACCGTTACGGAGTTCTAAAAATGAAATAGCGTTGACCGTAATTTGTCAGTCAGAATTATCTAAATTGCCGTATACTACAGCATTATCTTTTATATAAGCGAGAAATAGTAAAAAACTACACTTATACCTTATACGAACAATAGTTATTTCAAGCTGTGATAAAAATATGAACTAAACAGAAATTTCAGTATCAGGGGGACTGCCCAGGCTTTGTTACTCGTGAAAGCTCTTTTATTGCACCGCATCAATATACGCAGTGTACCATCAGCACAAACGTGACGCGTCGACGAGTGGACGTGTTTAGAAAACAGATCTCTGCACGGCTAATGTAAGTTCCGGGAAACATTCTTAGAGGAAAAGAATATAGAAGCTTTTTAATTAAAACAACAGAGGGGCAATTCTCGAATTTTTTAAGAACATTCACAGTCTGATCTCAGTCTCAATCTGTCAAAAATACCTAAAATTTCCCTACATTTTGACAAGTTTTTGACATTTGTTTGTCGCTGAGATGAGACTGCGACTAGAATTTGGACGTTTTAAATTACGAGAATTGGCCTACAGATATGAGTAAACATAATTTACGTGTCAGCGTGTTTGATAAACAAATCACGATGTATGTAGGTACGGCTAATGTAAGCTCCGGCTTAGCATATCTAGACACGCGACGTTCTAAGACAGCGAAGAAATCTAATAACTCTAAAATGTCTAAACGCACTCTCTTCGACAACACTAACTTTTAAGTTGAAAAGCAGAGCTAAGTCGCTTTGTTAGCAAACATTTTAAAAGAACGTGACTAAGTCTACTTTCCCCTCGTACATACAATGTGTACCGTGTTTACTTCAGCGTTTGAAGACAAATACTTGTGTCACGTGTACTCGTAGTCTGGACGTACAGTGTAATGTCAAATAACTGACCCACTTTCGAGTGACGTTGTAAGCGTACACTGGCGTGCAGACAGCTTGGGTACACGTTGTATTAAACGCTTGAATGTACAGGATGGCTGATTTTTTTATATTTTTGTTAACTTATTTTGTTTTCTTTTAAAGTTTGTGTTTATACTTGTTAGATACGGACCCCTAATGGATATCGCCGACTTCGCACATTCCTACATGTTCACGCCAACCGCATAGAAACTGCAGCGCGGACGTCCGTTCAGCCACGAGTCGCCGACGCAGCAGAAATTCACGAGTAGCAATAAGTTATTTTTAAGCATTATTTTGTCATTCCATATTCTAGCATTGAATAGGTTTCATCAACTTAATTGTAATAATTTCATTTAATTAAATTAGTTTCAAAATCACTTTGGTTTTCTTTCGATCCACCGTCTGCAGTCTACGTAATTTACTGCAACTAATCCTGATGTAGAATACAATTTAATTAAACAAACTGAAAACAACAATATACACAATATTGTGTGACAATCTGATAAGGTTTGCAGGGTTAACATGACCAGAGATCACACATGACAGGGAGGTTTGGAAAGAAAAAAGGGGAAGTCTTTGTTCAGCACACACAGAATACGCCTTCATTTTTTCATTTATATTTAATACTAGCTTCTGCCCACGACTTCATTCGCGTGAAATTTCACCTTCACCCCATTCAGCCTCTTAGGGGTGGAATTTCCAAAAATCCTTTTTAGTGGATATCTACTCTTTATAAAGAACACACACTCCAAATTTCATGTCTCTAGGGCCAGCGGTTTAGGCCGTGCGTTGGTATAACAATCAGTCAGGACTGAATTTTATACGAGGTGTTTCAAAATCAACTCTACAAACTTTAAGAGGTACTTTAAACCATCGAACTGAACAACTTTCACTATGGGACCAACTCTGAAATCACGAAAAAAAATCAGCTGTTTAATACGTTTTGGTCAAGTAGGTTTTGAATTTTTGTATTAAACAGCTGTTTTTTTTCGTGATTTCAGACTTGGTCCCATAGTGAAAGTTGTTCAGTTCGATGGTCTAAAGCACCTCTTAAAGTTTGTAGGATTAATTTTGAAACACGACGTATTTTTTTCTTAGCACCAAAACAGTGTAGAAATGTTAAATGAAATCTCATGGTTGCACAGTTTTTCATTAATGCACTATTTTTTATTTAGATATAAATTTACCACAGAGGTTTAATTTCTCCCATTAATTATAGTATAAATTGTAGATATGCATTAGATCAAAAAGATACTGGCTGTAAATAAAAATCGGCTGAATAAAACCTACTTGTTGAAAAAAAAAAAAACAAATGGCGCGCATTTTGTACCATTGTAAAACTTTGATACTTCATATGTAGCAAGAAAAGTTTAAAAAGACGGAAATAGACAGAGCGACAGCGATATGAATTTAACTCGAGAAAGTACAAAAACAGCTGCAAATGAAATTGGTAATAACATTTTGCCGCAAAAGTCGCAGGATACTTTGTTTTCATTAACTTGAGTTTTTATTTTGAAAAGGTATATTTTATCACGGTAGGTAGACTGGTAGTTGAAAGAAAAATAGATTACGCACCTTGCTAAAGTGAGTAATTAATCCACTCGTTTTAATTTAGTGCCTTCGCGTGCGCTCGGGCACCAACATAACACTCGTGCATTAATAACTAACTTTGCGCTCGATGCAATAATCTACTATTTCTTCCTTTCATTATAGAAGGAAAGAAAGAAAGAAAAAATATTTATTGCGACTCGTACAAGAGGATCACAAACTAAATTAAACACAGTCTAAATTAAAATACCAAAATAAAAACTAAAAAAATTAAAAAAGTAACAAAAAGAAAAATGAAACAAAAAGTCCTATACGAGGCCAAAAGGCTCCTATCTCAGCATGATGCTGCGATATTTAAAAATAAATATCGCAGCGCTGGTATTCTGATAGGGCCCGCTGTGATGTCACGGGCAGTTACGGAAATAAAAAAATAATAAGAGAAATAAAAAATAAATAAATAACATAGATTACGTAAAATATTATCAAATAAAATATATCCGCGCCAGACGTAACCTCATTACTTGTCTATGCCTTGAGTGTCATAAAGATGTCATAGACTAACAATTTCGAATTATCTAACAATTTCGCTGTAAAATCAGGAGTGATTAATCCTTTAATTTGATCAGTACGTTTGTCGAAGATATTCAGACAATACCGAACGATAGTAAAATGCAGTTCTTAAGAATCGATTCTCCTTTTAGATTCGAAACAATGGTACACTTAGTATCTAAGTTACATAGTAAAGTAATAAAAACTCGCCCCGGTCATCTATGCAGATAATCTTGATAATTAAGGCTTTAAAATAGTACTTACTATCTGAAACCTGGGAAGTGCTATAAAATTTATCGCAATTTTAAAAGTAGTACAACTTAACGTATATACTTAACTTTATGGATAAGTAAGATTAAAAGTTCGCTAACTTTTATGTCGCAGGGATGATAAAAAGTTTTTTTTAGTCCTATCGGTGGATATTACAGTTACGAGTACCTCGTTACTTTATATAACTATGTCTTTGCTCTGAATCTCCTGGTTTAATAAACCTTATATCTGTGTCTTATGGGAGAGGGGTTCGTGGTTAAATAGTAACAGCCGCGCAGGCCAATCGATTAGGTTAAGCTACGCTTGTCGCGGTTGGTCTGTGGATGGGTGACCATTTTTAAGACTCCTCCGCGCCTCGGAAAGCACGTTAAGCCGTTGGTTCCGACTCCCATTCGTAGATATTTAGCCCGAAAATCTGACAACCAGTCTTACCAAGGAGTATTGTATTACCCAATAACTGGGTTGTGGAGGTCAGATAGGCAGCCGTCCCATGTAAAATACTGGTATCCAGCTGCATCCGGTTAGATTGGAAGCTGACCACAACATAGTTGGGAAGAGGCTAGGCAGATGATGATGATAGCTGTGTCTTAGGGTTAAGTTTTTCGTGGTATCGTGCATTCGTTGTTAAGTGTTTCGTATTATTAAACTTACGGGGACGTGTTAGTCAATGTTACGATTTTCTAAGTCACGTATCTTCTGCTTTAATAAGTATCCAGGCTTTGAAATAAGAAAAACGTCTTTACAAAATTCGATTAACACGTTACTTTTAAATTGTCATTTAAATTGATACAAATTTATTCGATATATTTCATTATTTATATTATATTAACATAGACTCAAATATTATGTCACAGCCATATACCTACAACGGATGATATGTTATGTATGAGCTTACCTACTATGTACAGACGCCAGCACATCAAGCTACCCGAAACTGTCAAATTTTCCCATCAACTTTGAACCTTATACTTTAGTAATAAAGTTGAAAATCTGTTAAAGACATTTGACAGATTATAGTAGCGATGTTTAGAGTGACGAGAATGAATAAAGTAAGAAATGAGTAGGTATATAAGAGGAAGTTTGAAAGTGGCGCCAGTGACAGACAAGTTGAAAGGAAATCGTTTGGCTTGGTATGGGCATAAGGAAGGAACATGGGTAGGTTTTATTCAGTAAGAGTCTGACACTCTCTTCTGCTCCACCCTGACCGGAAGGGGTCATTTGATGATTTCCCATTTTAAAAAAATATACCAAACAGGCAGATAAGTCTTCCTTTCATAATTATAATATTCGTACGAAATACCTCATTAAAATACTGTTATTGGGTTTTGTTTCCCACTAATTAGAATAGGCCGGTTCTCAATTATGTACGTGCTTGTGTGTTTAAAATAATAGGCAGGTACACATTAAAACGAATAGGTACAGGAGCCAAAATAAGAATTAATTGTTGAAATGGTGGATCATTTCCTCGTTGATATAAATATTGTCTGTTCGTTTATTGGGAATATTGTGTTACATGTTATTTGATTATATGAACACGTGTCTAAATAACCCCTGCATTTAGTGACAAATTTCAACACCGGGAGCGTTGAAATTTTTCGTTGGTTAAAACCAAAAATATATGAAAAAATATATGAAACAGTTTAAAAAAAAAAAAAAAAAACTGTTTCATATATTTTGACCGCGTAGCTATTGCACTTTTAACGGTATCTATAACGCCACATGCGAACAACGCGTCTACTGACGTCACGCAAAATCCTGCATCTCACAAGCAGAATTTACCGCGCAATTAGCATATACAGGGTTATTTGTAAAACACCAGCAACCTCTTAAGAGGTCATTGTACTCATCATTATGAACAACTTTTACTATGGGACCAAACCTGAAATCGCGAATAAAAAGTCAGCTGTTCCCTACATTTATGTTCGTGTAACTCGTCAAAATGTAGAGAACAGCTGATTTTTTTTCGCGATTTCAGGTTTGGTTCCGTAGTAAAAGTTGTTCATAATGATGAGTACAATGACCTCTTAAGGGGTTGCTGGTGCGGCATGGAAAGAGCGACTGTCGCAACCCAGCGCAGGGCACGCCGCGATAGCGGCGGTAAGACCCCTCTTTGAGGAGTGGCTAGAGAGGCGCCACGGCGCCCTCACCTACCGCCTGACGCAGGTCTTCACCGGACACGGGTGTTTCGGGAGGTTCCTGCACATTATCGGGCGGGAGGATACGCCCGGGTGTCACCACTGCGAGGGTCGCCCGGAGGACACGGTGGAGCATACGGTGGCGGTATGCCCCAATTGGGCGGAGCACCGCCGTGTTCTCGCAGAGGCGATCGGCAGTGGCAGCGGCGGCGACCTCTCGCGCCCGGCCCTGGTTCAAGCCATGGTCCGGGGCGAGAGGGAGTGGGAGGCAGTCACCTCCTTCTGTGAAGCAGTCATGCTAGCGAAGGAGGTGGCGGGACGGCTGAGGGAGAGGGCCTCACGTCCCAGCCGCCGCGGGAGACGCCCCGGGCGTCGGGAGTCGCGAGACGACTCCCGGCCACCGTAGGCGCGGGCCTGCGGGCGGAGAGTAATGGGTAACTCTCCGTCCGATCAGGACCAGGCCCGTGCCGGACGGCGCGTACGTGTTCCACGCGCGCCTCAAAGAGATGTCAGCATAAGGAAGGGGCCCGAAAGGGCCGAAGCCTGCCGGGGCAGCGGGATTGTCCGAAAGGGTTACCGCTACCCCGGAACACAAAGGGCTAAGGAAGGAACACGGGTGGGTTTTAGTCAGTAAGAGTCTGACACTCCCTTCTGCTCCACCCAGAGCGGGAGGGGTCATTGGATGATTTCCCATCCACAAAAAAAAAAAAAAAAAGGGGTTGCTGGTGTTTTACAAATAACCCTGTATACAATGGCCCAACATGAATCATTGGGTAGTTGCCCGCCAGACACAACACCCGTCTGGTCGGAGGATCCTCCCTTTTCTATAAAGTATGAATCAACTTTACACCCTGCTCCTCACACCTCTATACACTTTTCTATGAAACAGTAATTTTTTTTTTGATAACCGAAGAAAAATTTCTGCTCTAGGGTGTTTAGAATCATTAGCTGAATTCATGGTTACAATAAATTTTGCGCTTCGATTTGGGATGCCATCAACAAAATTATAAATGTGAATGTTAGTATGTGTTCCGATTTTTTTGGATATTTGAAAGAAAAGTATGTTTATTTGTCACAGAAACACGTGCAAACAAAAAGATAATTAATTCTAATGACAGGATAAATTATTAAAAACAAAAAATATCTATATTCTCACGAGCACACAGCAGAAGTAGTCGACGGCTGCACGTCATGACTGAGACAAGAAGGCTTCCAATCAGCATGATGCTGTGCTATACGGGACCCACAGCACAGCGCTGATTTGGATGTTTGTTACTCTATCATGCGAAAACGGCTGAACGGATTTGAATGAAATTTGTAACACAGATAGACTATAATTTGGATTAACACATAGGATACTTTCATATCCATATTCCCACGGGATCGAGAGTTATGCGGGTAAAACCGATGAACGCTGCTAGATTATTTATAAAGTTAATCTAGCAGCGTCCCTCGGTTTTAAAGATAAAAATTACACTTTCCAATCACGTAAAACCTAACCTCAAAAATTAAAATATCATTGCACGTCAGTCGTTACGGGGCTTCTAAATTGCTGTGCGAAACGGTAATGACGCCTCAATTGTGATAATATCCCCACCGCAAGCGCACAAAATAGATAGATGCAGAAGGTGGGCTTCATACAACGAGCGATTACACTCACATTAACAGCCGACTACGTATAGGTGTCAGCTGCAAGTGTACTCGTGACTGTTATTCGTTTGAGGCTGACATCTAAACAACGTGTAACATTACATGCGCAAAACCTGAAAATAGTTTGTTTATAATTGACTACTGAATCGGTTTTTTTTTTTTCAAAAATGATGTATTTTGCCATACTGTCCGCCGATTGAGCCAATGAAAATTAAGTCTTATTTTAAGGCAATAAGACTCAATTTTGAATGCATAAAGTAATGCTAGGATCAACACGATTTTCTTAATAAAAATAGTTAGCTTTAAAAATTTTTGTTCATTATATTATGCTTTTAACTCAATGCTCTAATTGGGGTGTATGAGGTTTTGCGCATTACGTTACACGTTGTATAGCATATTGAGAGCTTAATTTGATAAGTAAGCGACATCCTCATCGGTCTAGCCTTTTCCTAACTATGTTGGGATCGGCTTCCAGTCTTACAGGATGTAGCTGAATACCAGTATTTTATATAAAGCGTCTACCTATCTGACCTCCACAACCCTGGTAGACGCTAGTAGGTAAGATTGGTTTTCAGACTTTTGGGCTTCTGACGACCCGTAACGACTGCCAAATATTCACTAATGACAGCCGGGACCGGAGGGGTTTTTATATGTAAAGATGGTCACCCATCTGCGGACCAATCGCGGCAAGCGTAGTTTAAACTGATCGATCGAAGCGTTCGACTGTTATTACCGCTAAGTAAGCGTATCATACAAATATTATTCGTATATAGGTAACTCATGTTTATATTCGTATGAAACTCTTAGGCACTTTCCTCAGAACAGTCTATGTAAATTCAGAGAAATAAATTTTATAATAATTTATATAAATTGTAAATAATAAATTGTAAATAATAAACAGGCCTTGGAAATGATTTGTTAGGCAAACCGACTACCTACTTAAATTGTCCGAATATTAAAATCACATATTATTATATTATGTAATTCGTTGAGGTTGCATGAAATTATTATACAATTTATTTCCCTGAATTTACATAGGTAGACTGTTCTGCTTTCTTTTTTTTTGTTCCCTGATTTTACAGGCCTGATATCGCCTTACGTATGTAAGGGTGTGTCTATGTGTGCGTGCGCCTGTTTTCACTTGTTGTATAGAGCTGACCTTCTGTAGCTATCTATGCTGTGGCAATCGATCCACAGTCATAACTACCTTCATTATCATCACCATACCTTTATTTGATGTGGCTGTTTTAGTTCGCATGCGGAAAATATAGGTCAAATTAAAAGGAATGATTGATAAGTGGTGATTGTTTTCGCGCATCTGACTGGAAATGAAGGATTTTTATTCTTTATTTACACCAGTTTTAGCCAAGAGAAGACAAATGATTATCTATATATATGTATAAAAGGAGAAACTGACTGACTGACATATCAACGCACAGCCGAAACTACAAGGATTAGGAACATGAAAATTTGCATACGGCTTCCTTTTATTATGTAGGGGAGCAATAAGAAGGGGTTTTTGGAAATTCGGCCTTTAAGGGGGGAAAAGGGGGGATTTTGTTGGTATGAAAATTCTCATTGCTTGAGTTAATAAACTTGAAATTTGGCATGAATACACGCAGACGAAGTCGCGGGTGAAGTGCTAGTTAGTATAAATTTTACGATGTTAAATACATATACAGATGCTACAGCGAGGTAATTGCGTAACACACTGACAGTAGGAATGGCTTTCATTTTGACAGTTCAACAACATTCATTGCGTTATTTACGTTGTTGAGCAAACACATTTTTCGAACATATGAGGCAATGGATTGGGTTTCAGATTGTGATCGATAATATGTTTGTAATTAGGGTGCTGATTTTATTGGGATATTTATATACTGAAGTCGTTTATAATGGTGCTGATCCATACGTCATGTTCGTGAACGGGCGCCTTCAGTAGGGACTGGTCATTTCTTAGCCGCCACGGCTTATTTTAATTTATGAATTGTTCTTTTTAGTACGGACGCCTTTAACGTGCACGACTTTTTGCATCGTTCTCACATGTATAATTTCAACATGAATGATGTAACAAAGATTTTTGTAACAATTTTATGATTTAAAAGAGTGTCCGTGGAGGTTCTTGCCCGTTCTTCTCCACAGGTACCTACGCTTTGGAATGGGCAACTAGCTTCATCTTTCTGACTGACCGACCCTTAACAATTCAAAAGTGCCTATAATTGGTTTATTTGAAATAAATGCGTTGAGTTTGAATACTGATTTGGTTATTCTCTCTTTTGCTAATCCTTATGCTGCCGTGCCAGCCTCATCCAGATTTTGACTATGATGGCAACAATTTCGTCTGCCCTTCCGACCGCCGGACGACCTACATCTTGTCTTCTAGTCCTTGGACGACACTCTGTCACAGCCTGACTCCATCTCTCATCACTGCGGCTTGCCAGTTGTCCTGCTCAACACCATTTCAGTTCCATAACAAGTGTTCCGATATCGAAAACCTTATTACGTGTTCGTATCTCGACGTTTGGAACTCGCCTGATGCCAAGCATAAAACGCTCCATGGCTCTCTGCTTTTAATATACAGTGACAGAATTTTATTTTTATAACCTTTTGAGCATGGTTTGAAGTTTTGAAAAAGTTACGAAAGTGTGCCAATAAATTCAACTTCCATATTTTTTTATCCTTTATTAAAAACTTACCGCGCCCCGCGGTTTTACCCACATAACTCTTGATGTCATGGGAATATCGGCATAAAAATTATCCTGTGTCCTATTTCAGCTCATGGTCTACCCATATGCCAAATTTCATCTACATCAGTTGAGCTGTTTTAGCGTGAAAGCGTAACAAATAAGAATACAAAAAAAATATTTCTGTTTTTATTATTGGTGTAGTTAACCTGGTTTTTAATTATGCTAATGTAATTTAATTTTTTACGTGATAATTATTAACTCAACATAACAAAGCTTTCCATAACTAATAAAATTACTTAATCCACCTGCGTATACTTTTCACACAATTTAAATCTTTTTTCCTTTAACCTTCTAAAGTGATGATAAATTATTTAAATTTTGCTTTACCACCAAAAATATTATTAAAATTACAACATGGTCACAATTTTGGGCCGTAATTAGTCCCAGCTGTGCCTAAAGAGGGAATGTGACATGAAAATGAAGCTCTAGGCCGAGTAATGATATTGTGAACGTGAACTTGCAAAATTTTTCAGTATTTTAAAATACGAGTATATTTCAGTATTTTTAGAGTACCAAATTTACGTAGGTTAGAGAATATAGTAGAAACCTTTTATTTTATAGGGTTAGTAAACATTTTTTTTTCCAACTGAACAGACAGCTGTGCTGCTGGGGAGTTTGATGCGCCATTTCTTCTCCCCAGCGAAAGCACTAGAAAGTGGTGAAGGGCGGGCGTTTTGGGGGATAGTCTTTTGTAATTTTGACGTTCAAAAATTGCTGATTCTCAGCCTAATTTGAATAAATGACTTTTGATTTTAAATTTGACTTTACTTCTAGTGTTAGTAAGTTACAGACACAGATATATAATTAAAATTGAGCGTGGAGCTGCATTCAACTTCCGCAAGAACGGGGAATCCCACTGATTTGCGAACATCCTGAGAAAACTGTTGGTGCTGCCGCAAATACGCGTCATTGGATAAGCACATCTATATTTCTTGATACCTGTATTGGAACAACTTATTTTTATGCACCTACATTCTACCCCTTTACTAATAAACGTTGTATAACGTCTATATAGTTACATAACGCTTTGTTTTCTTCTTTCGAAAGTCAAATTACTGACGACTGAAAGAGAGAAAACGGTGTGTAAATATTCATCTGATATAATATGTCTATTAGTACGGGGGTAAGCAAATAAAGATTATTCCATTATATTCTACAGTACAAAGATTTATCTTTCTAAATTGAAACATTGCTTGAAAAATACTTTCGCAAATTATGATCCGAGATACGAATATGAAACTACCTCTTTCTTTATAACTGTTCTGTTTTACATAATGTGTATAAAATGGCAATGTCTTGTGCACTCAGTGAGCTCGTGGACGTATGTTTTATTGCACGATGGGATCTTGCATAACATTGTTTTATAAAATAGAGTGGAGAACCCGCTCTGTCGAATAGTTTTATTTTCAAAAGTTCTTACACTCAGAGCAATGTAATATGCATCATAAACCTACTCATTCTCTATTTCTAAAGGGTTTTACGAAATTTAAAGTATACTAACATAAAGTGACTTCCAAAAATTTGTTGACATTTTTCCACTTCAGCTGTGATGCCACGTCATTACGATTTGAAATGAAAGAGAAATTGTTATGTTTAGTCTTAGGGTGGTGTTCACACATCTGAAACTAGAATTTTAAATTTAAACAGCTGCTGTGAAAAAATGTGAACTAACTTTTGGAGGGCACTATATAAAATGGACAGTCACACCCAATACCTTATTTGACTGGTCAATTCGATCAAAACATCCGATTAGACTGGTCAAGACGAAATGCGGTCGGAGAGACTTTTAAAAAAGCCTAAGTAAAAAGTCACAATTCGAGGTTTGGCTCCCGCATATTTCCTCCTCCAATATTGATCTAATTTAAAATATATTTTATAAACTGAATAAGAAGGATAATATATACTATGTCCCTATGTTTTTCTTTTTTCATTAATAGTTGTCAAATTTATACACTAGGCCTCTGTTTACAGCGGTTTAAATCGACATTTTTTTAGGGTTCTAGTGCTTATAAAAATAATGTATCATCAAAAAGGAAAACTTAGGGACATACCAGTAGTTAAGAGCCTATACTATCTAAGCTAAAATTCACTCTTTATCTCGCTCGCACGATACTGCCCGCGGACTGAGTGAGAGCGAGACAGAGTGCGCTGCTAGGCGGCAGGCAGCGCCAATAGTTTAGGTATTTGCTTTTTACGGTGAAAATAATGGTAATTCAAAAAAAATGAAAAACATAAGACCTGCTTTACAGTTAGTTCAGTTAGTGTACAAAGTTTCATGATCTAATTTGAAGTATTTTTTGAATACCAGCGGTGTATTGTTCTGTTTGGAGGTAATTTTGTTTTTTTTTCTATCGAAAAAATTTTATAGAATCGTGTTTTCGTCTAACATAAGACCTAACATTAATTCTCAAATTTACCATATATTTATTTCAAAATTAATGCTGCAGTATTTTCGACATAACTGAGGATCATGATAAGCCACTTAAAGTAGTATTATTCTGAAAAAAATCATTGCTCTATGGTCATTAACAAGAAAAAAACAGGCGAGAACGTATAAAAGGAGGAAAGATCACCCGCATTTTCTTTTTATAGCCGACCCCAACGTAGTTGAAAAAAGGCTAGGTATATGATGATAGGGCTTCTAGTCACCTCAACCCTCCGTTCACTCCAGATGGAGGATATCCATGAGGATTTTCCCACGAAAAAAAATGTAGATCATGATTAAAAACCAAAATAATAACCCTGTATCCATTATCACCACGGGGTGCCCAAAACGGGAGTACGACACGAAAATAAGCCTGCCAAAATTACGATGATAACATGAGCCGCGGACGTTCCTCAGCCATAACTCAGAACTTGATCGCGTGCCAAACTTGTCTCGCTATTGTGATGTAAGCTCTCTGGCTAATGTCACGCCTTAGTATGGCCGCCAAGTGCTATCAACTATATTATGAGAGCGTTTTTTTTTTTTTGTTATAATGGCAATTAAAAAATTTGAGTGGGCTTTGGTCAGGGGTAATGAGCAGTTTGGTATTTTGTTCGCTTAAAATGTGAGCTATCTCAAATGTTTATTTATTTATCCTCCCACTGGAACGCTATTCAGCAGTACACCATCACCATCATCATCATCATCATCTGCCTAGCCTTTTCCCAACTATGTTGGGGTCAGCTTCCAGTCTAACCGGATGAAGCTGAATACCAGTATTTTACACGGAGCGACTGCCTATCTGACCTCCACAACTGAGTGACTGGGTAATACGATACCCCTTGGTAAGACTGGTTGTCAGACTTTCGGGATTCTGACTACCAGTAACGACTGTCAAAGATCAACGAATGATAGCCGGGACCAACGGCTTAACGTGCTTTCCGAGGCAGGGAGGGTTCTCGGTATGTAAAGATGGATCCACAGACCAACCGCGGCAAGCGTAGCTTAACCTGATCGATCGACCTGTGCGGCTGTTATTATTTAGCCACGGGCCCTCTACACCAACGGAGCAAAAAAACACTTCACGTGCTGCTTTCCATCCATACTGTGCGCGGCGATGGATCACGCACACTTACGCAGCGTCAAGATACATTTCCAATTGTCCATAGTTCCATAACTCCATCTATAAATAAATTGCGCGATTATTAGTTGCGATTTTTTCAGACACAATTAATTTTTAAAGAAATTACAAATATATTAAAATTGAAAAAAAAAATGTTTAGCAAACAAAAAACCAAATTGCGTTGATGACGAATGCTCTGATTGCTAATTTATTCAACTGCTTTTTAATGTGGTAGCTGTCAGTACCAGAAAATTTTTGAACTCAACATCTGTGTAAAATGTTGGCCACTTAGATTTTTCCAATAACACATTAATTATGACAGCATGAATGGTGAAATATCTAAGCGAATGGCTTGCGCCCCTCATGCCGTGGGTTTTATTGTTGTAAGGCCTACATACAGTTGTTTCGGCTCGTGTCATTTGTAAATATAAAATCGCCCATAATACAATAGAAATACCTAGTTTAAGTCTAACTAACTGGGAATTTAAAAACAAAATGCCATTGCATTTACAGACACTATCTAACATACGCTTCGCTTGCACTAACGAGTATTCGCGTCCTATACGAATAACTCGTACAAAATCGTCGGTTCCGACTGCCATTCGAACAAACGATATCGGCGACGACCAATCACACTGTTTTAGACATTCGACAAAAAATACTAGTCAAACTGCGGCCTATATAAAAAACTATCGTTCTACAGCCCGACAGAAGTCATTCGGAGTGAAATATTGATATTCATCCGCATCCGTTACCGAACGATGTTTTATTGAGTTTTTTGACTAGATCATTCTTACAAGCTGGTGTGTGGAATTGCGCTAAATTGGGGCAGGCTTGCGAGGAAATGATCTACGGCTACCATTTCAATTGAATCCAAAAAGTTCTCAAACATTTTATTTACTGTTCAGTAAGTTAATAGCGGATATAAACATAGGTAAACTTAGGTATACAGTAATTGTCAAGTAAATAATCTTCAACACGAATTAAAATCAGCCTAATTTACACAAATTTGTTTCTAAAATCTAAACATAAGTCTTATCATTCCCGGGGCCCCAAGAAGTCATTCGGAGTGAAATATTGATATTCATCCGCATCCGTTGCCGAACGAAGTTTTATTGAGTTTTTGACTAGATTAATTCTTAGTGGCTGGTGTGTGGAATTGCTCGATAAATTACGACAGGCTCACGTGGAAATAATGAACACTTTATAAAAGAAGTACCTAGTCATTATTTTGCATTAATCCAGTAAACAGAGATATAATAAAAGCTCAGTCTAGAAGATTGCGGATAACGATAAGACCGCCCATTGTAAAATTTCTACATTTATATTCTGTAATATTTATGGAGTAAAATTTTTTGTTAGCCTATTTTGTGCCCCACTGCTGGGCTAAGACCTCCCCTTTTTCTTTCAAACCTCCCTGTCTTGTGTGATCTCTGGGCATGTTGGCCCTACAAATGATATTAGATTGTTATACCACCTTCGTCTTGGCCTACCTTGATGGCGATGTCCTCCCTCAGGCGTCCAGTGAGTGACGATCTTTGTCCATCGCTCCGGGTGCATTCGTGAGACGTGTCCAGCCCTTTCCCACTTCAGCCTGGCTGTTTTTTCTCCAACATCCGCTACTTGAGTTATGAAGCGCAGCGTGGTGTTTCTAACTCGATCCATTCTAAACCATGGTGTACGCACGGCTACACATCAAGCTATACATAACCGGCATAAGCTGACTTCTGATTGTACGAAAAACCTATACAATGCGAGGTCAGCTTAAGCTGGAAATGTATAGCTTGATGTGTCGCCGTGTGTACATAATAAAGAATATTCTATTATATTCTAGTCGATACACACTAACCTCTTGTTTCTGAAAACCAATTTAATTTGCTGTCATGTCTTACGTCAATTATTTGATTGGCTGTTGCTGTTTTCAGCATATACATCAGATTTCTTAATCAGTTATTTGATCAGATATAATAGTATTTTCATAGCACTCTGTGATCTAAGCCCGCACTTAACTGACGCTTATCTGTGACTTAAGTTAAAATAGCAATTACTCATTCAGATCGTGTTCTTTTGTTTTGACGTTCGAAGTTTAGTTTTATGGAGTTAGGTACATTATTGTTTTATGGGGCTTAAAGAGAGTTGTAAAAGACCGTTTCGAGTAATCATTGTTGGGGTTATTACTCGGAGGAAGAGAATAAAGTATTTTCATTAGTTATTTAATGCACTATTAAATACCTAATGATAACAGCTTATTCTTGACGCTTTAATCACAATGCTACATAACACTTTAATATAGTCCATTTTTATAGAAAAGCGTGCCTTTAGTGCGGGTTTAGGTCACACGTGCTATAAAATAGTATACGATACTTGTAACTTATGTAATATTAATGCTTAATGCAAATTAGCTAAACCCGCACTAAAGGCACGCTTTTCTATAAAAATGGACTGCTAAACACCCTCCCTACGGTCGGGCGCTAATTTCACGCCTAGCAATAATGGACATCTTAAGGGTCTATACTATCTCAAATGGCATAGCATGATCCTCCGCTATGTCGAAAATACTGCAGCATTAATTTTGAAATAAATACATGGTAAAGTTGAGGATTAATTTTAGGTCTTATGTTTGAAGAAAACACGATTTCATAAAATTTTCTCTAAAGAATAAATTTCCAAAGTTACATCCAAACCGAACAATAAACCGCTGGTATTCAAAAAATACTTCAAATTAGATCATGAAACTTTGTATACTAACCGAACTAACTATAAAGTAGGTCTCATATATATATTTTTTTTTTAATTACGATTTGTTTCACCGTAAAAAGCAAATACCTAAAATATTGGCGCTGCCTGCCGCCTAGCACCGCACTCTGTCTCACTCTCACTCAGTCCGCGAGCAGTATCGTGCGAGCGAGATAAAGAGTGAATTTTAGCTGAGGTAGTATAGGCTCTTAATGCAAGGCGTTTAGCACCCTCGCTACGGTTGGGCGCTAATTTCACGCCTAGCAATAATGGACTTCTTAAGTCACATGTATCGTAATTTACTAATATAATGAAATTGGGATTTTTTATCAGGATTTTTTCAGTAGCAGCTCAGAGTTTGAATGTGTGCCTCGTTCATGGCAATGGGCTCACCCTTTTATACGGGGACTTAAATGTAACTGGCGAAATGTAAGTCTACATAATTATAGATACACCTCTCCCTAACCCTTCGGGTTCAGGGGTTATAGATGAGATGTTATGTGAGGACTTTGTAGGTCCTGTAGACTTTAGATCTGTAGAACATTTTTTATTTTATCAAGTTCCTGGTAGTTGATGACAGGCCTACGCTGTCCTCCCATACCTACTGTAAATTGAAAACATTGTAAAAGCCAATTGTTTTTAAAAGAGTAACCGTGGAGTTTCTTGCCGGTTCTTCTCCATAGGAAACGACCAATTGGAACCATGCACCTAGCTTCTGACGTTTCATAAGTGGCCTTGTAGGCTAATGTGAAATAAAATATTTTGATTTTTATGTTATATCATAATAAACAATGCATTCTGCAATAATTCATATATTTTGCTCAAGACTATACAGTTTACTAGTGCGTATTCTAAAATATAAATACATCAAACGGCAATTAAACAGTATAACACGACACAAATAGTTTTAATTGTAGGATAGTTGGATGACATTGTTAGCTCATTACGTGACTACCACAACAATCAATTTGATGTCGCGTTGTCAGCGAACTGTACAGCGATGTTAATTTAACCGTATCTACATTATAAGGGTCAACCTTATAATGTCGACACGGTTAAATTATCATATTGTTTGTGTTGAACACTACAGCGGTAAACAGTGCACGCAAAAATTAAAAGGGTTTATTTAAAAACGATACTGTTTAATTTAGTACCCAATAAAAGTAATAATTTACAATTTATTTATTTAATACTTCAAGCACATAAATGTACAGAGGCGGACTTGATGCCATAGGCATTTTCTACCAGCCAACCTTTGGGTGATGCAGAGACAAACAGTGGTAGGTGCAATCATGAAAATTGAGGAATACATATTTTTAATATAAAGATACGCATAAACCTATTAAAACTATGAATTTAATATATACCTTATTACATCACAAATAAATATACATAAATACATGAATATACTTACTAAAAATAAATAAGACAAACAATGAGAAAATATTACCGTTGTGATGATACTGCCAGCTTCTTGCGAATGTGCTCACGAACTTTAACTTTGAAGGATAATCGGTTGGTTGCCATCCTGATTTCATTTCAGTTGCTTTATTAGCTTTACATTCGTTCTTTTTTATCGATGATCGAAGAATACGCCTCCACATATAGCCGGTACGTGGATCAACGCGAGACACTACGGCTTTTAATTGGTTCTGTAATTACGGTATTCAATCGGTTAAAGATACGTCGAAAGTCAAAAATTTCGTCTTGATTTATACACGTTGCCTACAGTTAAATAGTGATTAGATACTGTTTTTAACATACATTTTGACGTTTAAACGTCTCTTAACTTTACTAAAGGCTTATAAATGGACCCCTTTGTGACTAAGCAGACTTTTATCATTACTAATTTAACTTCAAGCAACGTTCAAATAAACTCCAAAGTAGGCAACTTTTTCTGCTATGACTAAGGTTGACTATAAAACAATAGCATTATTTTTGTGTTACTTTTTCCATGCAAACTATAAATATAGTAAAATATTTAGAGATTATTTATTGAGGTTTTCTCTCTGCAAATTTCATAGAACTAAATTGAGTCTAAATTGTGGTTATAGTTTTAGAGCTGAATATCTTTTAATTCCGAAGTTTTGGGCTGAATATAACCAGCCATGGCCTCGGGCAGACGGGCAGTTAACAATGCCAAAATAATCTCGAAAGTATGAAACCTCAAAATGTAGCCGCACACATTTCAAAAGGTTTCGTTCGCACTTAGTCTTGAGTTCGTAGTCTAACATTAAAACGTAGTTTGCTAGAATTCTATTTAAGGTTTAGGCTTATGAAATGATGCTTTGATAATAGCATAAAGTGTACTGAGAATACGCCCGAGGTTCATTTTCATAACCGTCTTGAAAATTAAATGATATTATTTTTTTTTTTTGCAAGAATTGTAGTACATTACAGACTGACGGGTTTTTTAATAGTTTCTAAAACAATTTACTAAAACTAGCATGCAAAATATTTGATTAGGTACATTAATTAATTAAATGAAGCTAATAAAATTGGTACATAAATCAAATCTATTTTTAAATATTTAGTATTTGACAAATTATAATACAATAACTATAAGCTATTGTCAATCTCAAATAGCAGCCCAGGGTTTATTGTAGACTTTCACTGTAATAATAAAAAATGCTCAAGATGTTATTTCCCGCAAGAAAATAGTACTTTAAGTCAGCTTAAGAGAATACGTTTTCTTTACTACAATGTGTTTAAGGCCACAGAGTTTTTATCCGTACGTGCTATTTAGAAAATAAATTACATCAACTTTAGACGATGTCATCAACTACACTCTTTGAGATTAAAGCTGCACCACTTACAATCTTGGAAATTATCACAAAAACTTCTTCAATTATTTTGACGGCACGGTTGGCGCAGTAGTTAAGCGATTGATTGCTGCGCTACGTGTCGCGGGTTCAATTCCCGCATAGCATAAGCATAATCAGCCTATAATCCACCTATCTTTACTTATACAAGACGCTTGTACGCTCGCAGCTCGAGTATGCCGTCTCTATTTGGAACCCGTTTTATAAGAAATATATAGATATGATAGAGAAGGTCCAGCGTAAATTTCTTCGTTCCATGTACTATAGGTGTTACAAAAAGTGTTTGTCATATTCGCAATTACTAAATAAATATAATATGTTATCATTAGAATCTAGACGAAAATTTCTAGAAGCCAACGTACTACATGGCTTAGTTCATAATTACTTCGATTCCATTGATCTCACAAGTAAGTTATGTTATGTGGTCCCACGCACTGTGAATAAGCGTAGAGTCCGTGCAGGTACATTGTTCGCAGTAAATACCTGTCGGACTAATTCAGGATTGCGTTGCCCTATTCGTCGTATGGTGGAATCTTATAATAGCAACTTCATTGACATTGATATTTTTGTATGTTCCAAATCGAAATTTAAGTCCAATGTTTTTAAAATCTTATCCAATGCTAATAAGAAATAGTGTAAGTCCTTTATATTATTAACTTAATATTATATCAGCCGTTTTAATTATTAACTTAATATATGTCAACCGTTTTAATTATTTACATTAATGAATTGTATGAATTTGTAATTGTACTGTGATGTTATGTCAATTTCCTTATTTAACATAATTTCAATTCTTATTTGTGAAAATAACGAATAATCCTAAATTTTAATTTTAATTTGTTCCTTTTTTTAAGTTTATTTAATTTTAAATAACTAATTAATTGCATTGTATTTACTTCATAATCTATGTTTTTTGTTTCTTTTTATTTCAATTCATATACATATCTGAGTAATGCTAAATCTAGTGGCACTTTTTACTTTATCCTAATATTGTTAACATGCGGATAATGTAGTGGGCTGCAATATTGTTAATGCTTAATATGTATATTATTATTTGTAAACGTTATATATTGTAGCTGTTTATTGTCCCATAATAAATAAAATAAAATAAAATAATGTTCCCACTGCTGGGATAGGCATCCTCTGTGAGAGGGAATGGGCCGTAATCCACCACGCGGGCCCAGTGTGGGTTGGTAGATGTCATATGTCTTCAAATTTTTGGTTCTAGGACATGCCGGTTTCCTCACGATGTTCTTCTTCACCGTTATAGAGAGTATTGGTGATTAAATAATTTGCACAAAGTTAAGCCCTTGTCTGGGTTCGAACCTAAGATTCCCGCATAGAATATTTATATGACCTACAAGTAGTTGTTCCGGGTCTGTCTGTTTGTGTATGTGAGTTTAAATGTTTATAAAACGCACCCACGATACAGAAGAAATTCCTAGTGTGGGACAACGTTTTTTTTTTTAAAAAGAAAATAAAATATGTCAAACAGAATCTCTATAATCAACCCCATTCAGCCATATTTACCCCCAAAGCGAATACCACAACAAAAACGTTTCGGGCCTGAGATGTCACTCTCTAACCCCTAATGACGCGATCATCCGGCGTAGCACACATCGTTATGTACGTAGATATGCAAAACCGCTAATTAGGTACGAAATTTCAGTTCTACCGTGTAGATAAAATGAGCTGTGAAGCGTTTAGAATGTGAGTTGGCAGAGATGAGCGGGTTTCGATACTTGCGAAAATTTGTATACAATTTTTTTTTTTGTTTTAAACATGGTGAGAGGCTAATGGCTAAATAATAACAGCCACATATGTTGATCAATCAGGTTAAGCTACGTTTGCTGCGGTCGGTCCGTAAATGATTGACCACCTTTACATACCGAGACACCCCATGCCTTTTTTTTTTTTGTTTTTTTTTTTGTGGATGGGAAATCATCCAATGACCCCTCCCGCTCTGGGTGGAGCAGAAGGGAGTGTCAGACTCTTACTGACTAAAACCTACCCGTGTTCTTTCCTTAGCGTGTGTTCATGCCTTGGACGGAAAAAAACGTTAAGCCGTTTGGTCCCGGCTGTCATTCTTAGATCTTTGACAGTCGTTACGGGTCGTCAGAAGCCCGAAAGTCTGACAACCAGTCTTACCAAGGAGTATCGTTTTACCCAGTAACGGGGTTGTGGAGGTCAGATAGGCAGTCGCTCCATGTAAAATACTGGCACTCAGCTGCATTCGGTTAGACTGAAAGCTGACTCCAACGTATTTGGGATAAGGCTAGGCAGATGATATGTTTAGATCGTCTAATTGAGACAATGGAGTGGTTGCAAGAGTTATTGATGAGCATGGGGTCTCTCGGATTTCATATCTGGATAGGACAATATGTTATCGGGTTTTCCATTAAGCGCCGGCTACACGCAGCAACTTGCATATAGATAGTGTAATACACGAAAACACGCCCCACTCTTTTTCCTAATGCTTAAAGCAGAGGGGCAATTCTCGTAAATTTTAAGAACGTTCACAGTCTGATCTCAGTCTCAATCTCTCAAAAATACTTCAAATTTCCCTACATTTTGACAAGTTTTTGACATTTATTTGTCGCCGAGATGAGACTGCAACTAGATTTTGAACGTTTTAAATTACCAGAATTAGCCTACAGAAGTGTGCAATATTCCGATAGTGTTTTAGTTTTGTAAATACACACGAATTATTATTAGTGGGTAATTAGAGTGTATCGAAAGAACTAAAACACTAATGGAATTAACTAGCGATAAACACTAATGATTCGGAAGAAGAGTTGGGTGCGTCTTCGTGAATTGCACTATCTATACCCAAGCAGACCGCTCAAACACTGTTTGCACATGCAAGTCGGCAAAAACGGTATACCGTGCATGGTTTTCTGGGATGGGGACGCCACGTGTCTTTTATTTTGTGTTGGTACAAACTGTTTGCGCAAGCAAGCTGTTTTGCGAGTCCGTTAGCTTTAGGAAGGTTTTCAGTAGAAGCACAGAAAATTACACCTCTATACACACCTCTTAGGGCTAATAAAGCACACACGCTACTTTTAGCATCGGCGATGTGCGATTTTGCGACTGTATAAATGCTGCGTCCCGTTTTGGCGACTCTGCGTTCCATCGCAGTATTAAAATCGCGAGATATTCTAATCGCGCGTTTTAGCGACTGGCTGGTTCGATTAGTATCCATGATAAGGGTATAACTTTGTCTAACTCTAGAGCAATACTAAGGCGTGTTTCGCAGATGCCAAATGATGATGAAGATGCTAAATCGCCGATTTTCGATACTAAAAGTTAGTGTGCTTTGGTCCTTACTTTAATTTATAATGTGTAATGGTCCAATAAGGACATCGCCGTCGAGATAGACCACGGGAAAGGTTGTGCGACGATGTGGTAACATTTGCGGGGTCGCCATGCCATGCTATTCTCTAAGGATATAGCCTTGCGGGCAGCGCTGTCACAGCGGTGAAAACAATAGTTTCAGCGCTGCGACAGCGCTGCCCGCAAGGCTGTATCCTTAGAGAATAGGTCCCATGGCCAGAGATCGACCAAGACAGGGAGGTTTGGAAGAAACAAGGGGAGGCCTTTGCCCAGTACTGGGACACAAAAAAGGCTCACAAAAAATAAAAAATTGTCCATTAATTTAGCAGTTCATACATTTTTTTTTTATAAGTTAATAGTCACACTAATATTATAATAATAATAATAATAATTCCATTTATTTCGGACAGAGTCCATATAAGTGTTAGTAACAATTTTCTAAAGATCTATGTTAATAGGTATCTAATACAAAGTGATCTAAAAACACAAACTAAACTAAAAAAAAACATAAACATTACAATTTTTCCGTTACTATTCCCACCCAGTGTGCCTGTATGGGACAGTCATAACGGGACGCAATCATTTGCAAAATGCTGTTGGTGTTACCGCGCAGTCTTTGTAATAATGACGCCACTTTCTTACGCATTACCGCGTGGAAACCGTCAACTCGCGCATCTGCGAACAAATGCGATTATAAAGGCGAAAGTTTGTGAGTGTGTTTGTACGTTTGTTACTTGTTCACGTACAAACGGCTAAACGGATTTGGATGAAATTTGGCACACAGATAGTTTATGACCAGAATTAACACATAGGATACTTTATGTATCCCAATATACCCACGGGATCGACACTTATGCGGGTGAAACCGCGGGACGCAGCTAGTAATTTATAATTATAATAAGAAAATTCTTCAAAAGGGGGGAAGGAATTTTATGGCGTCAAAAAATTCGACTACATTTCTATCACCGGGAAAACTGCTCAAAAGACTCTCCCCTTTATTTATAAAAATTTCTTAAAGTGAAGTAACCATACATTTTTGACGCTTAGACGTCACTTAACTTTAATCATACATAGTTTATAACTAAACCCCACAATGTGTTACTACCCGAGGGGACTCTGGGCTGCTACACATAATATTTTAATGGACGAATCCGGGGATCAAAACTAAAACCCTTCATTCAACAAACGCACTTTAGATCCATAGATCAACGAATCAGTCATCTAGGCCGGGTATTACGTATAATCACAATCTGAATAATGATTTCCCGCAGCAGCTTGCTTACCGCTCGTAACTTACGCCTCAGGATAACATTAATTATATGGAATGAGCAGTATAATGTCCCTTTCACAGTAATAATGATTCTATATCACGCTGCCGCTTACAGCCCCGCCAATGTATTTATTATTGCATGCTGTCTATTTTACAATATTTTCAATGTGTCAATTGCCGTCAAAATGTTGATATTGTAAATTAGTACTGACACATTTTTAATAATAACAGACGCACAGTTCGATCAATCAGGTTAAGCTACGCTTGCCGCGGTTGGTCTGTGGATGGGTGACCATCTTTACATACCGAGACCCCTCCGTGCCTCGGAAAGCACGTTAAGCCGTTGGTCCCGGCTTTCGTTCGTGAATCTTTGACAGTCGTTACGGGTAGTCAAAAACCCTGTCTGACAACCAAGGCCAAGGGGTATCATATTACCCAGTAACTGGGTTGTGGAGATCAGATAGGCAGTCGCTCCATGTAAAACACTGGTATTCAGCTGCATCCGGTTTGACTGGAAGCCGACCTCAACTTATTTGGGAAAAGGCTAGGCAAATGATAATGAGTACTGATACGATTTTCGATTAGCCTTATGCTGTTTCACGGCTGGCCAAGGGCTTCGCCAATTTCTTCCAGGAACTCTTTTTTGGGCATAATTTATGTATTTAATAATCAGGACAAACGGATTAGTTTCCGGTTTGTAACTACGGACAGACATGAAAAGCAACTTTAATTTATAATAGTACTTATAGATTTTGAAGCGAAAGGAGTATGTAAGGATCGTAGCAGGTAGGTTCTGTGATTTCCGACACCCGAACGTTGTCGACGGTAGCCGTCGATATAGTAACAAAGTAGAAAAAAGTTTATAGCTGTGAAACCATAGTGGTACAGCTACAGCATTTACAATCATCATCATCAGCCTACAGCAGTCCACTGCTGGACATACGCCTCTCCTATTGCACGCCATTCAACTAGATTTTCGGCAACTCTCATCCAGCTGCTACCAGCCATCCTGCGAAGATCGCCGCTCCACTTAGCCTGAGGGCGTCCTAACTTACGTTTACCGATTCGCGGTCTCCACTTAAACTCACGCATTTACAATGTTAAGTTATAATGTACATGAGATCTTAGGTTCAAACAAAAGGTAGGGCAAGGTGTTATTGGGTATTTTATTCATAAGGAGTTTGAAGTTAGTGGCAGCCCGGAATCCTGATTTGTGCCAATAGGCGAGCCCTCTATTCAATGGGATTAAACATAACTGATGACATTTGGATATTATTTAGCGGAGGCTATTCACCACTTTCATATTTTTTGGAGAGGACGGTAGACATAACTTTGAGAAAGAAGCCGACAGAAGGATCCAGTTGGGTTGGCAGCATTTGGAAAACTCCGTCAAGTCTTCTCATCATAACATATTATGGTGCCGGCACATGGACAATGACGGTCGGGCTGGATCACAAATTCAAGGTTACTCAGAGCGTTATGGAGCGAGCTATGCTCAGAGTCTCTTTGAAGGATACAATCAGGAATGACATTGTCCGGAAAAGAACCGGAGTTACCGACATAGCTTGCAGAGTAAGCTAACTGATTTGGCAGCGGGCTGGCCATGTTTGTCGAAGGACTGATGGCCGGTGGAGCAGACGAGTCCTTGAGTGGAGACCGCGTATCGGCAAGCGTAGTGTGGGACGCCCCCCAGCTAAATAGATGGACGGACGACCTAAAGGAAGTGGCTGGAACGGACTGGATGAGTGGTATTGTGGCGCAGCCTGGGAGAGGCTTATGTCCAGCAGTGGACTGCGATAGGCTGAGTTGATTGTTATTCTTTGGAGAAATATCGGGTCTATGTTTTGTTAGCATAATCAGGCAATAATGTTCCCATTACTGGGACATAGGCCTCTGTTGAGGTCACTCCTCTCAACATTACCGCGCGCCAGCGGCAGTGAACGAGGGACGCGGGGCAGCGGGGAGCCCCAGCCGACCGCCAGCCGGCCGCTCGCCCGCCACGTCACACCAGTCAGCTGTAGCACTACTCCACGCACGGCTGCGCTAACGCATTTTTCTAGCACATATTTCTTGTTCCTTTTCTTATTTTAATCGACCGCTGTTATACTTACATGTTATACAGTCCACTCTTCTTCCTCTTGTGCTCCACCATCACCTATCGTTGCGCACGGCCTCCTTTCAGTGAGAGTGTGGGAGTGGGCTGTAATCCACAACTGCTCACTAAGTTCTGTTATGCTTTAAAATATTAATTGTTGTGTATGTACGATCCTTTTTTCTATAAGAATAGACTGTCAGTTACCCTCCCACTGCTGGAGTATTTCCCTGCAGTACAGCCTTGACGGGCTAAAATTATTACAGGTAATAACACGAACCTGTAAAACTCCTACATGTTGACGTAACGACCGATGTTGGAACGTGTCCAGTGCCGATAAATGGATTGCCGGTGCTTTGATGGACGAAGCACGATAAATTGATTGATAGACACAATTCGTGTGCCAGGAAAGATAACAAAAAGCCTTGCATAAAAAAAAAAACAATTGTATGAAATCATTCTTAGGTGCTATTTATTATTATTAACTCTGTCTATTTGTTATTATATTTGATAATATTTTACGTCATCTATGTTATTTATTTATTTTTATTTCTTTTATTATTTTTTTATTTCTGTAACTGCCAGTGACACCACAACGGGCCCTATCAGAATACCAGCGCTGCGAAATTTATTTTTAAATATCGCAGTATCATGCTGAGATAGGAGCCTTTTGGCCTCGTATAGGACTTCCTGTTTCATTTTTCTTTTTGTTACTTTTTAATTTTTTATTTTGTTATTTTAATTTAAACTGTGTTTAGTTTAGTTTGTGATCCTCCTGTACGAGTCGCAATAAATACTTCTTCTTTCTTTCTTGTTATCTTTTTACGCCGTAACGGCTGAAAAGATTTTGTAGATTAAATTTTTTACCTTACTGACCTTACCAGACCTTCGTAGATCATGACTAGAGAGAGTTGAAGTTCAGCGATAACAGCCACACGGGTCGATCGATCAGGTTAAGCTAGGCTTGCCGCGGTTAGTCTATGGATGGGTAACCATCTTTTCATATCAAAACCCTTCCGTATCTCAGAAATCACGTTAAGCAAGTCCCAGCTGTGATTCGTGGATCTCTGGCCGTCTTTACGGGTCCTCAAAAGCCCGAAGCCACGGCAAAAACTAGTACTAAATAAAAAGGCATCGAAACAGCAAAGATTTTCATCTCCTTTTTACGACTAAAAATAAAAGTCTCTGTATTTTTTATGACCCTAACAATAAGAAAAAGTAATCTAATAAAGATCCACCCTTTGAGAAATATTTTTCTAGTTCGATAAGCCGTGGGATCGTCTAAATATAACCAAAATACAATTACACTGTAACAAAATAATATTATTATCTACAAATACAAAATCTTATCTCAATTCCCTTGTGAGTATGTGAAATAAAAATAAAACTCTTCGAATCCCCCATTTTCCTTACATATTAAGGTGGAACTTAATTTCATAAAAGTATATTTTCTTGGGAAGAGAGCGAAATTACCAGAAACAAAATACATATATTTATTTAACAGCTACGTCGCTTTTAAGATGTAGGGCGACAGCGCTACGGCGTAGACACTCGTAGCGGTTCGTAGCTTCCCTCGTGACTGGTATTTTATTCCTCTGTGACTTAGGTATTTTATCATTGTAACACGATTTCATTAGTTTTTACGGTTCTGTGCGGCTGTCACTAAATTCAGTTGATTTAAAAATACCTTTTAAAGTCTTAAGTTAAATTCCACAGACAACAAGATATATTATACACTAGCTGCTGCCCGCGACGACGTTTGCGTGAAGGCTCTACAGCACCAAAAATACCTAAGATGCCAGTACACCACTTTTAAAATAGCATTAAAATATAAGTTTTTTTTGTAAGCGAAGCAAGTGAAGAGAGTTATATGGGAATCCTGCTGAGTTCAGTCATAAGATGTGACTGAAGGTATTTCCTTCAGTCAGAGAAAATAATGCAGGAATACATTCCAGGACACAAAAGAGTAAAAATACGTACAAAGGTATCATACCTTACAACACCTCTATAAACATAAACTACGTTGGTAGTTATGCTGCCAGGAGCCAAAATGTAAAGAGAGTCAGGACTGGTGACGCGGGAGCAAGCGACGTACAGTTGCCCTTGTGAGAAGCAACTCGTCCTGAGGTCGACACCCGCTGCCCTCAGTATCTGCCCCTGCAACTTATTGATGGTCATCGCGAAGCAAACACTCACGGGGAACTGTACGCGCTTGAACTTGGAACGGGAAGTTATGAGGTATGAGGGGAATGCGTGGTATAAATACTGCCTCGCCGACGCCACAACCCGTAAGAATTTCCGCCTCAATGGTGTATCTGTGGAGCGAGATGACTTTAAGGCGGGTTACACAACTTCGGAGGAGATAGGTTCCAAAGAAGCATAACCGGAACACCGACCTTCAGCTTGATGGTATGCGCTGGAAATCCACTTGCTGAAAAAGAGCTCAGAAATTCCACGGGATAATGTGTGGCGTCATCTTGCTCGACAACAGTGTTTATCGAGGTGTCCCCTCAATTTCCGAGAGAATGCATTCGTTAATTGTTGCAGCCTGATCATTTTTGGGCATCAACATGGCCCGCTCACACACCCAAGAATTCTGCTGGTGCGGTATACGACTGATGTCCCCGTACACACAGCGAATTAGTTCTTCTAAGCTGGATACCACTCTACCGAGAGACTCTGGAAGCACCACCTGTCCACCTATCTCTTCTGGTAGAGTGCCTTCGCCAAGACTTAGAACTACATCGGAGAATTCTTGAGCACGTGCATTGCCGCCGAGTCGAGCTCTCATATTAATGGTCAAGCGCAGCGTACGAACTCGTGACCACAACGAAGATCGTTTCAACGAGGGGCTCGAGGGCTGACGAGGTGAATACCTCGTCAGCCCTCGAGCCCCGCGTCACCACGGGAAGCGTTTGCTGAAAATCACCACTGAACAGGACTGTGACACCACCCATCAAATGTTCGTTCCTGCGGATGTCCTGCAGGATTCTGTCCACGGCCTCAACTGCCTTCCTATTGGCCATCTTACACTCATCCCATACGATCAGAGAACAATCCTTGAGCACGTGTCCCTTATCGCTGTTACGTGACACACCACAAACAGGCGTTTCGGCGCTCTCTAAATCGATGGGATTTTTAAACATGGCATGTGCTGTCTTGCCACTCGGAAGCAGTGTGGTAGCGATTCCCGACGACGCTACAGCAATAGCAATTTTGACTTGCCTCCCGACCTCTGCAAGTATGCCAGTGGTAACAAATGTTTTTCCTGTTCCACCAGGAGCATCCAAGAAAAACATTTTACTCTGGTTTTGCCTAACGCTTTCAAGGACGGTGTCATAAAGTTTTTGCTCTGAAGAGAACAAAGCGACATGGTCATTTCGTATGGTAGTCATTTCGCCCGGATCGTAATTTGTCTCAGCGTTATACTCCCGATTTCCACGGTTTTGATACGGTGATGATTGGGGAGCTGGTAACCCATATTCGATCAGTGGATTGCCGCCGATAGAAATGACCACATCTTGAAGTGAACTGAGACAGGTGTTCAGCACGCGTTCATCAGTTACTTCGACTTCGACTCCAGTAGCACGCCTCAAAGCTCGTAGAAAATCTTCAGACAGATGATGGCGATACTTCTCCCACAAAGCTACCGGGTTTACGACTCCACAAAACACCAAGATGACGGCAAACAGATGACGCATGCGGCTGGGACTGTCACTGACGCTAGCCTCCACGAGGGTGTCATGAAATGAAATGATCATCATCAATGAACATAACTTTTTTGTAGTACTTAACACCGCATTTTTTTTAAATTGTCTTCCTCAACTCTGCTCAAGATTTTGAGGGTTTTGTTGGAACTTGAATTTGTCAAAACGAACTATACGATACAACTTTTATGAAGAAAATGCACATCACCATCTATGAATTTTAAGAATAACTAACTACTTACCTCGCCAACATGATCAAATTGAAATTATTAATTTCCAAAAAAATGTTAACACGTAACTTGATTTGATTTTTATGAAATCTCATAGATGGCGCTGTTTTAAAATTGTCTTTATACTACTAACATTCATTAAACTATATTTCTCTGCCCAAGTTACTTAAATGGCGTAGTTTTTATAGTGTAAAGCTAGATAATAGCATGGCTTACTCAAAAACAACATTTAAATATGCGTCGTTAGATTACACACTGTCACAGAATGCGTAAGAAAAATAAAGATTCACAGCTCCTCCCCCGTAGGTGATAGCGTGATAATATGTAGCCTATATGTTGACTTGACCTCTTAGTAATATTCATGCAAAATTTTAAGTAAATCCATGCAGTACTTTTTGAGTTTATCCCGGACAGACAAACAGACAAAAATTCTAAAAACTATATTTTTGGCTTCGATATCGATTGTAGATCACGCCCCAAGTATTATTTTCAAAAAATATTCAGTGTACAGTTTTGACTTTGCTACGATTTTATTATATGTATAGATAAATCTCCACAGATTTCTCATAAACATCTATTTGTTTATTATTACAAGACAAATTTTAAATGAAAGTAAATTTTTTCTAATAAACCCATGACAAAACAAAGGTAAATCGATTGGAATTCCTCTTCCCCCTTCGTACACCATTTTCTACAAAATTTTCCCTTATTGTTGTCAATTTTCGTTTCGAGCCAGAAGCCTTAATACAAAGCAATGGGGTCGAGATGGCTCAAACACCTTATTTACGTAACACACCCCCGAATTTAATTAGAACCAAGACTTACTGAACATTTCGGACCATTCAGTTTTGTTTATGGTATTAATATTGGAAAATTGTTGTCTTTACTGAGAATCCTTATTTTTTTGTTTTTTTATTAATTAACTAGCTGCGCCCCGCGGTTTCACCTGCATAAGTTTTGATCCCGTGGGAATATCGGGATATGTGTTATTCTGATGTATAAACTATATTACTGTAAAGTTTCATCAAAATCTGTTCAGTAGTTTTTGCGTGAAAGAGTAACAAACATCCATCCATCCATCCTCACAAACTTTCGCATTTATAATATTAGTAGGAATTAGTAGGATAGTAGGATTTACTGTTGACATGTTTTATTGTATCAGCCAAAGTAGGTACATTAAAGGTCATAAGCACACATAACAACTCAGAAAGGGATCGTCACCGTATCAACTCACGCCAATCAGTAGGCCAATTCTCGTAATTTAAAACGTTCAAAATCTAGTCGTAGTCTCATCTCAGCGACAAACAAATGTCAAAAACTTGTCAAAATGTAGGGAAATTAGACGTATTTTTGACAGATTGAGACTGAGATCAGACTGTGAACGTTCTTAAAAATTACCAGAATTGCCCCTCAGTATTCTTTATATGAAACTCTCTACTGCAACGCACACTAATCGGAATCGTAACTTAATCGCCTCGCCTTGGGACAAGCTCACGAACCGCGTTGCGGTGCGTGCTCAACTTGCAGTTCACGCGCTTACGTCTCTCCGTACTCGAGCTTACGTCTCTTCGCCCATCCTTGCCCCTCTCACCCCTCCCGTGGCCTGTCTGCAGCACCATCCACCAGCGGTCGGCGAGCCGTAAGCGCGGCGTCGCCTAGCCGTATCCGAGTCGACGTATCGGAGCTGCTGATCCGCTTTGGTTACGTGCTTACGTTAGGTTGACGCCTGTTTAACGGCGAGACGAAAGGCGATTCGGTGACGATCCTTTTACGAGTTGATATGTGTGCTATGGACCTTTAGTTTTTACGTCTGAAATTTTTAGTAGCTAGTTACTAGCGGGGTCTAGATTTGATCTCGGTTGATGGCAATAGGCTCGCCCCCTCTTACATGTGACTTAAACATAACTTTCGTGAAATGAGGCCGAGATGTTATGTATATAATTTAATGTTTTAAAAAGCCTGTATTAAATAAACTGCCTCCTATTTATTTAAAGTTACTAATACACAAAATAATGACTACTAGCTAAATCACACGCTAACATGGAACTCAAAATATAACTAGTAAAATGGATTTTTTATTAATGTTTTGATCTTTCGTGAAGAATTGGTTTTTTATTGAAATGATATAGTTTGTTATTAATATTACTGTCGTTAGTTTTTATAAAGAATACGAATCGTACCCTGTTTCGGGCCGGTTAATATTTTTATCTACACCCATGTTATAAATGCTCTATAAAAGTTTCTGAAACAGTTAGCTTATTGCCAACATTAAAACAACCAGTGTCATAGTAACCATACTATCATCCAAACGAGTGTTATTTATTTATTTATTTATTTAATAAACAATTTGTAGATTTAACAGGTAAACCCAAGGCATCTACAAACAAGTTACATTTACTTAATATACGCGTAAGGTTATTTGTTGTTATCATAGGTATTATATATTTTTAAATACTAATGCTTAACTACTAACTTATAATGAATACAGCTTAGCCTAATTACGTAAACTTCAGTTTAAGATCTTAAAAGTCTGCTGTCGTCGCCTCAACTTGTACTAGTACGAGTATGACAGTGTGTGAGGTGGACATTTGCCGCGGATATAATTTTGTTCAGCTTGTCAGTGAACAGGTCCACATCTTGAGTTAATAAGATCGAGTTGAGGAGTGCAAGAGTACGCCGTGTGGTTGCGTTTCTTGTAGCACGGATGCGAGAACCAGCCACAGCCAGCAGTGGCCGCCGCCGGCGCAAACCGCGCTCCCCCGCACCCCGCATGGCTCCCGTAGGGACGTTTAGGCTTACATCTTTAAGTGCTGAGGGATTGTCGATTTTGTTGGTGAGTAAATGGTAAAAGTGTACAATTGCCTGCAAGTTCCTTCGCATCTCTAAAGTGTCGAGTCCGAGCATACCCGTTATATAAAGCGAGGGATAAAGAAATGGGTAGTACCCGTACTTCTTCTTGTAAATGTATCGGCAGAATTAAATGTTGTACTAAATTTCTTTCTAAAATATTTTGCTTTTTCGATCCCTTTCTTACTCATCAAACAGCCACATACTCACTACTCAATTCGAGGTATCTTTATGAATTTCAATAAATAAAAACTACCAAAAAAATCGACTTCCAAAAAACACTACAAACTGAAAAATAACTTTAATCTAGGAAGTCGTATCTTGGATCTGTATTTTAGTTTTTGCCACCGACTTCCGAAATAAGTCATTTTTCACTCGGTTTTTTTTGTATTTTTTTTATTTCTCGCTTTTGGGTCTGTTTATTAGTTGTCTAAGTTACAATAGCCTAATGTCCACTTGCTCATACATAGCCTTTTACAAAAATATTGCTTTTCCCGATGCAGGGGCGTTAATTGTTGAGGAGTTCTCCATCAGCTCCATTTCACCATTCGCATTGTGACGAGTATAAATTGCTTGGCAACCATATTACCATCTAGTAATAAAAAATTAGTAAACTGTGTCGATTACATTTTATTAAACGACTTATTCGTGGATGAAACTCATAGATAAAACTCCAACGCATTACGGCCAAAATAAACACAAATATAACTTATAAATATCTCATGCTTTTATATCCCGAAGACCCTTTTTAGTGAGACGTGTATTATGCGAAATAAATAAATATGACCTCTACAGACGCCATTATATAACTTCTTCATAAATAATATTTTGACGCGTATACATTATGTAGTCGCTTCGTGATCTTGAAGACGTCTGTGATACGTTTGTATTTGATTTAGTTAATTTGTTATGATTCATAAAATTTGTTTCAATTTGTTACGACTAAGTAATGGCACGTGCTCATCGATCAGGTTAAGCTACGTTTACAACGGTTGACCCGTGGATGGGTGACCATCTTTACACATCAAGGCCACTCCGTGTCTCGGTAAGCACTTAAAGCCGTTGATCCCGACTGTCATTCGTAGATTTTTAGCGGTCGTTTCGGGTCGTCGGAACAACCAGTCTTACCAAGGGGCATAGTATTACCCAGTAACTGGTTTGTGGAGGTCAGAATAGGCAGTCGCTTCTTGTAAAACACTGGTATTCAGCTGCATCTGGTTAGACTGGAAGCTGACCCGAATACAGGAAAAGGCTAGGCAGATGTAACGGTATGACTGTATGACGGATGTAGACGGTAAAACTAGTTGTCAGGTTTTTGGGCTTCTGACGACCCGTAACGACTGTCAAAGATCCATGAATGACAGCCGGGGTGAACGGCTTAACGTGCTTTCTGAGGCACGGAGGGATCTTGGTATGTAAGGATGGTCACCCATCCACGGACCAACCGCGGCAAGCGTAGCTTAACCTGATCGATCAACAGTTGTGACTGTTATTACAGAATCATTAAGAAACTCATCTAGACTATAATTATTTTATGTATTACTTTTACCTATAGGTGTAAAAGAGTAATTAGAATATAAGTGAAAATGAGGCAGCTACGTCTGCCATCAAGCTGCTTTGCAGTTCAGCAGAGGTAGTAGGTATTCTTAAAATAATTACCTATATCTGAGAATAAACACTTTTTTACACTCAAATTAAATTAATATGTAAAATCATTAAACACTGAAAAATTAAAAGATAATTTACAATTTTATTGAGATGAGTTCATAGTAATTTTTGCCATAAATCTTCCATTGATATATCAATAGCTGAGTATATATTACATAGTACCTATCAACGCCGTTCAACTATGTCACTACAATGTGTGTCAACCATAAAATAAACCGTTCAAGTGTGTTGTAAGTAGCGAACATTCATTTATGAGGTTTTATATCCATTTTTATGGGAACTGTAAACAGTGCTCGGTGAAGATTGAACGAGAAACGTAAACATTTGGGCGTTAACCATCTTTTTATTTTAACGATGGTTAAGGTAACATTAGTCTAATTTTTCATTGCTAGGGTTAAAATAAAAAATGCATCATTTAATTGCAGATTATAATAAGAGGAGAATAAAATAGAATACTCTTTATTATGTACACCATATAAATTACAGAGATACATGTAGACATTTTACAAAGGGTGACACAATGGGCGGTCTTATCGCTAAGAGCGATCTTTTAAAGACAACCTTTGGATGGATTAAAAAGGTGGAGGCGAGACAAATACTGTGTAGGTATTCTGTGGTGTACCATTTACATAATAAAATAAATACCTACATTAAGTACATTATACTAATCTAAATAAATATATATATATAATAACAAACATTAAACAGGGGCAAATAAAATATATTGATGATGTTTAAGGAGAGAGGAAGTGCTTTTTTATCCTAATTTAAAAAGTGGACAAAGATTGATCGCGCCATACTCACACGGGTAAGTTATTTCATAACCGTAGGTACTGCTTGAACAGTAAAAGATTTTTTATAGAAACTGGTGGAATACATCGGATCTCTAGTCTCACTTCTCAATATTATCCTATTGAGAAGTCCTTGGGAGCTATTCTCAAAGGTGTAGTCTTGCGGGCAGCGCTGTATCCTTAGAGAATAGCATGGCTTGTAAAACAGTGTTTTTGCCGCTAAGTATCTTTGCTATGTGAAAATAGCAGGCGGATAAAACTTATCATTGAATGTGCAAAGACGCGAAGAGTTCAAGGTAAAGTTGAATTTAAATAAAATAAGATATAGCAAATTAATGTAAAAGGGAGCACCGGAGCAGTTAGCATTCGCTTCTGGTCTTCAAGAAAAATAATGCATCCATTAATAGGTACAATTACTCAAATATTTATATAACAATAATGTAATTTTATTATTTTTGTTTTATAACTGATAGTGGCCCGTCCCGGCTTCGCACGGTTGAAAAAAAAAAAGAAAAAAAAACTTATATTAATCAGTGATAATGTAGCATTCAAATGGTGAAAGAATTTTTAAAATCGGTCCTGTACTTTTGAGTCAATTCGTTACAAACATACATACAAATCTTTCCTCTTTATAATATTAGTACCTATAGATTTAATACTTTTTAATAATTAATCATTTGTATGTCATTATTGGCAAAACAACGCCTAAATCCAACACTCAATTTTACTATTTGTGTAGTATCTACAAAATATATCTAACAGTGTTTTTTTTTTTTGTTTTACAGGTAAATCAACAATAGCCAAGTGTTTGTGGTGTTAGCTGGAGGCCGAGTGGCTGTGAGTTCGATTCCTGTTTCAATAATTAGACTTTCCAATTACGCTTTATTTCCAAATGCCTATATAATAAGCATACGTATCAAATGAATAGTTACGGGTCGTTACGGTCGTCAGAAGCCCGAAAGTCTGACAACCAGTCTAGGGGTCAAGGATTAAGTATTGCCCAGTAACTGGGAGGTGGAGGTCAGACAAGCAGTCACTCCTTATAAAATACTGGTATTCAGCTGCATCTGGTTAGACTGGAAGCCGATATAGTTGGGAATAGGCTAGGCAGATGATGATGGTGTATGTAGTTACATGATTTCAACTTTATTACCAGACACCAACTTAATTACAGAAACTAAAAGGCTAATACAATTCTCATTTTTTAAAAACGTTCAAAATCTAATCGCAATCATATGTCAGCAACAATTAATAGATATTGTCGAAAATCCTATAAAATTTTTGACAGATTGAAACTGAGATTATAATGCGGCTGTTCTTTAAAACACGGGAATTACCCCTCTAATGTTTCTCATTATATTTACAGCAAAAATTAATTTGCAAAAATATAGGTAGCTAACATAAGTTCTTAAGATGTCTATGGATTTCACTATTATAGACTGAAATGCCGAATGCATTTCAGTCGTGCAAATATTTAGATTTTACATCTTGGTTATACTTATATGTGTTAAGCAATTACCCCGCTGTATCCTACTAATATTTTAAATGTGAAAGTTTGTGAAGATGTTTGGATGTTTGTTACTCAATCACGCGTAAACCGTTGAACAGATTTGAATGAAATTTATCACACAGATAGCTTATAATCAGGAGTAACACATAGGTTACTTTTTATACCAATATTCCCACGGGATCAAAACTAACGTGGGTGAAACTAAGGGGCGCTGCTAGTAAATAAATAAGTGATAAAGCCATTTCAATGTCGACTACTACATATGTAAAACCAACTGATTTTTAATAGAACTGATTTTTAATAGCTCTGAAACCGTTTCAATGAGCATAAAAACGAATGGGGTCAAACATATTGACTGAATAGATACAGGAAATTAAACCTATCTATATGCTAATTATTCATGATGAAAAGGGTGGGTAGTGGCAATTGTCTTTTAGTTTCAAAAACGGTATTTACTTAGGAGATTTAGTTTAAGGTTTTTTTTTTCATGTGAGGTGCTTTATTGTGAGGGAAGGGCCCGTAGCGAATTCATAACAGCCGCACAGGTCGATCGTTCAGGTTAAGCTACGCTTGCCGCGGTTGGTCTGTGCATAGGTGGCCATCTTTACATACCGAGACCCCTACGTGCCTCGGAAAGCACGTTAAGCCGTTGGTCCCGACTGTCATTCGTAGATCTTTGACAATCGTTACGGGCCTTCAGAAGCCCGAAAGTCTGACAACCTGTCTTACCAAGGGGTTTTGTATTACCCAGTAAATGGGTTGTGGAGGTCAGATAGTCAGTCACTCTATGTAAAATACTGGAATTCAGCTGCATCCGGTTAGACTGGAGGCCGACCCCAACATAGGAAAAGGCTAGGTAGATGATGAGGGTTTAGTGTGAGAGTTGGTAGTAGTTGGTAGTGGTTGGTTGTTGGGTCGGCTTAACAGCTTGACTAAATAGCGATCTTGATAATTATACACTGTTCATATTAATAACAAAACAGTTTGGTGCCTATTGTATATAAAACAGCAGTGGCGGTACCTTACCATACAACTCGATTCCCGCCGACTTACCTTCTAAAATTCAGAACACAATGAAACGTTTTACTGACTTTTTTTTTGCTCCGGCTTACCTATGTCATACATTCACTTTTCACCACTATAAAACAGGTTCTCAGGTACATCTTGTCACTTTCGACTATGAGACTGTTTTGTTCCGAGTGTTAACGTCATCATTTTTTGGAACATAGTTGCCAAGTGCCAAGTGATAAGTCTCACGTTATACTCTGCACACTCCGCGGATGAGAGCTGGATTGAAAAAAGTGTAACATTTGGACCGTCCGTCCCAATCTTTTTGCATTAATATGTATGTTTGCGTGTTTACAAGCTTGTGTCTATGTATCTATATTACGTGTGGGTTGCGCGTCAGCTAACAAAAAACACTAAGTTAAATTCAGCGAAATTAACTTTTTTTAATTAACTGCGATATTTTGACTCATAGCCTGTTTTGACTCAGTCTAAAAAGTGCTTAAAAATTCTCAACCAACTGCAAAAAAAAAAGAAACGATCATAAAAAAGTGCTATTCACATATGTAGAAACTGGAGGTAGATCAGAAAAAGGCGCTATCCACTTCAGCGCCATTCGGGAATTCAATATATCAGAAATAGTTTAAAATTCACTTACAGTACGACGAAGAAGCGTCGACGAAATTCGCCAACGCAAACATTTTCGAGCGAAGCGCGACTTTAATTGAAACGAAATTGCAAAAATAAATAAATTGATAACAAAAAGAGCTAATAATATCATCAGAGACTCTTGAGAAATTTTTATTAGTAGATCAATCAGTACCTTGAATAAATAAATAAAATTAATTTAATTCAAGTAAAACCCACGTTACCTACATAAATAAATTTTCGCAATTATTATAACAGTATAGGACACTCGACCAACCGAGCCGAGCCGAGTCTGACAACCAGTCTTACCAAGGGGTATTGTATTACCCAGTAACTGGGTTGTGGAGGTCAGATAAGCAGTCGCTCCATGTAAAAAACTGGTATTCAGCTGCATTCAGTTAGACTGGAAGCCGACCCTAACACAGTTGGGTAAAGGCTAGGCAGATGATGAATTCATAGATCAGAATAAAAAAATAGTCAATACGAAGCCAAGAAAATCATCATCAGGAAAATCGCATCCAGCGAGTTTCTGCGTTCTTCACAAGATCTTTGGTCTCTATTGTGGGAGGTCTTTCAACGGTACATCTTTCAGTACGCAGTCGTCATCTGTTTTGCGAGCAATATGTCCTGCCCACTGCCACTGAAGTTTAGCAATTCTTTGGGCTATATCAGTTACCTTGCCAGGAATATAAATGCCAGTAAAATTATACAAGAGTATGCAAGTACCTTGCATGCCATTACGATAATTCCATGTTAGGTATCACCATTTAGAAGTTCTAATGGGTATTTCTTGCTTTCATTCAAAACATTTCAATACGAATGTATTTGATAACAAATGCCTTAAGTATTCATACTTAAGTCTGGTTAGTGGTTTGTGAACCGTCCGGCATTTCGTGAATTTCAACTCTACTATCGTTGTCGAATATAAATTGAAGAGATGCGATAAGCTACATTCGAAACGATTAACTATTTTGAATTAAAACAAACAATGCTTAGACGAATAGAACGCCAAGCAAACTACAGATAAAGTTCTGATCCAAAAGACAAATAAATATGTAATATCGTTCTAGAACGCTGTAGACTAGTCAAAACAAGTCTACAATGTAAGCCGAAAATTTCAAAAACAGTGTATGCAAATTGTTTCATTTCGCATAAACCTACATGGGCACTTATAAAACGCCAGGAGCTAGGGGCACGATTAGTTTTCTATGACAAGGAGCTTACTCTTTTAAAAATAATAGAATAGAATACTCTTTATTATGTACACCATATAAATTACAGACATAAATATAGAAATTTTACAAAGGGTGACACAATGGGCGGTCTTATCGCTAAAAGCGATCTTTTAAAGACAACCTTTAGATGGATTGGAAAATAATTGGCTTTTACAATGCTTTATATTACAGTGTTAATAGGTATGAGAAGACAAGGTAGGCCTGTCAATAAGTAGATACCAGAAGGACAATTCGCCATTTTAACTACAGTCCGGCCGACTAGAGAATGCGTTCTTGAAACACCTGTCAGTTTCATATAAACGAATATGTGTTTATTTATTTATATATACTTCATTGTATTTATTGTACACCAGAAAATACATAACAAAAACAAATACAATTATTACTACAAAACATACAATGGGCGGCCTTATCGTTTTCTGCGATCTCTTTTCCAGGCAACCTTGGAATGGACAAAGATTGCGTGCGGTTTTGTGCGTGTGTTGGTTTTGCGAATTTGATATTTATTAGCTAGACTGTAGTTAAAAACATTAAAAATCTAGTCGCAATCGCCTAACAGCGATAATAGACGTCTAGAACTTGTCCAAATTGAAAAAAAAGTGGTATTTTTGTCAGATTGAGACAGATTAGAATGAGAACGTTCTTAAAAATACGGAATGGCTCATTCGGAAGGCGGTATCGTATTGCCCGGCAATAAGGCTACGGCTAATAAGGCATCCAAACACTCCTCTACAATCTTAGCTAATATACTAGTACCTAGTTACTTTCAATTCAACCAAAGACAGCCAAACTTCTGAACTAAGGAAAAGTTTTAAGTACCAAAGTATGATCTTAACTACCCATCTTCCTTCAAGTCATACAGTGCAGCATATGTTAGGCACAAGAATATGGCCACTCTTCATAAAGTAATCGTGATAAATGATTTAGGTATGAATTTTTGTACTCGATACTTTAATAAAGGGTAAACGGAAAACATGGTTCGATTCAATTTTAAATATATTTTTTATAGGTCCTTATAGTTCAGACTTACCAAGAGTTATCGAATTACCCAGTAACTGGCTTGTGAAGGTCAGCTAGGCAGTCGTTTCATGAAAAATACTGGTACTAGGCTGCGTCCGATATAGTTGGAAAAAGGCTACGCAGATGATGAGGACTTTATAGTTCAGAATCCACTGACAAAGCTTTGAAAGAAAAAAATTCAGTTCAGTTATTATGTGCTTATTCTAACGATAGTAATGCCTTGATATCTATTGGCGACAAACGCGAGGGCCGAGTCTGGGCTAAGATTCTAAATATTAGCTTAGTGTAAACAAAAGTTAAAATAATATGACCTACTTTCGAGTGGTAGGCGACTATATACACAAATACAGGGTTACTTTTCAATGACCAGCCAAATTTAAGGATGTGATACAGACCATCAAACTAAACCACTTTCTCCATGGGACCAACATCTTAATCGCGAATAAAAATTCAGCCGTCCCATACGTTTAGGTCGAGTAGGTATTGAAATTTTATATGGGACAGTTGATAAATTTTTCGCGATTACGATATTGGTCCCATGGAGAAAGTTGTTCAGTTTGATGGTCTGTACCACATACTTAAATTTGGCTGGTCATTTAAAAGTAACCCTGTATAAGAACTATTGGGTTCAATCTTGTCAAAGCGTTATTGGATTTATCCATTTAGAAATAGTAGCGGCCTTGAGACTAGAATTAGTGTCGAGCTAAACTCGACATTAATTCAAATTAAATTTCTAAATGGGGCGAGCCTATAATTGAGTTTGTTTCGGCCTTTGTTCTCAGAATAGTCAGATAGGAAACGCCGAGCTTATCTGTTTAAAAAAAAATAACATTGACGTGTAACAGTGTTTGTACAAACCTACTTACAGAAAATAAATAATTTATCATTTCACTTAAATTTCAATGCCATGCAATGCAATGTAAATGCTTGTGCAATTGTCATGTGGTGTGTATGTGCTCTCACATTTTTAAACTACCGAATCGTGAATGTTTTATACACCAACCCACGACTCGCCCCTGCTTCATATGGGTGCAACGGCGACGTGTCAAAACATTGAAATTTCTGTGCTGTATCTTGGTCAAATATTGAATGTATCATATACATAAACCTTCCGGAATAAATGCTCTCAATGAATGTGATAGTCGCATTAAAATCCTTTGTTTTCTTTTCTAAGAAACAATTGATTTTTTTTCGTGTTTTATAGTTTGCGCGTCGATGTCGATGCCACCCTACAGGGTGAAACATATTATAGCCGAACTTTTATCTATAAATCCATTAAACCAATAAGCATTATAATCCGCCTTTGTACCCTTTTGTGTGCGAAAAGATAAAAAAAATCCCAAAAACGAAATAACATAAAACTGCACAACAGAATAACATTTTCAACGCAATCAAAGTAGATCCTTTTAACCCGTACGTGCTAACTCGTGTGGATTGAGGGTTGGTTCGTTCCCGTCGTAAAATGCGCTATGAGAAAACAGTTTACGATGTCAGAGAGCCGTAAAATGGCTCAACTATGTCTTTGGGTGCATTTCCTGATATATATCATAATAGTTATCATTTTGTGGGGCCCGTGGCTAAATGAGGGGCTCGTGGCTAAATAATAACAACCGCACAGGTCGATCGATCAGGTTAAGCTACGCTTGCCCCAGTTGGTCTGTGGATGGGTGGCCATCTTTACATACCGAGACCCCTCCGTGCCTCGGAAATCACGTTAAGCCGTTGGTCCCGGCTGTCATTCGTGGACAGTCGTTAGGGGTAGTCAGAAGTCCGAAACTCTGACAACCAGTCTAACCAAGGGTTATCGAATTACCCAGTAACTGGGTTGTGGAGATCAGATAGGCAGTTGCTCCATGTTGGTTAACTGGTTGTGGAGGTCAGATAGGCAGTCACACTGGTATTCAGCTGCATCCGGTTAGACTGGAAGCCGACCCCAACATAGTTGGGAAAAGTCTAGGCAGATGATGAGTTATCGTTTTGAAATTAGTTTTAGTATTCTTCTTGTCTTGTATTGGATTGAACTACTTGAGAATAGCTCACGCTGTGGTACGTACATACAGGTTCTGTATCATTACTTAGCGGTTCATTTTCAACATTTCGGTACCTGGGCACCTGTTCCAGATAGGTACCGGTTCTAGCCAGGTACCGGTACTCCACCTATACTGGTATTGCACCTGTTGCCTTTGTAGCTAAACTTCAGATAATAAGAGAAATTGATTAACAAAAGCAATACATTTGATTATTATGATACTAGTCAGTCTGCCAGTCTCCTGGGCACATTTCCGAATGACAGCGATGCGGACGAGTACTTCAACGCATAAGTCTCCTTTTGCTTTTGTATTTATTTGTATAGTTAGTTAAATAGTCATATATTATAAATAAATGAAAGAAAATACGTTTGTTTAATGAACTAGCTGCGCCCCGCGGTTTCACCCGCTAAAGTTTCGATCCCGTGGGAATATCGGCATGAAAAGCATCCTATGTTTTAATCCTGGTTATAAAGTATCTGTGTGCCAAATTTTATCCAAATCCGTTCAGTAGTTTTTGCGTGAAAGAGTAACAAACATCCATCCATCCTCACAAACTTTCGCATTTATAATATTAGTAGGATTGGATAGTAGGATAATACACATAAATCTTCCGGAATAAATTCTCTAAATGATGTTAAAAACTACATCAAAATTCGTTGCGTAGTTTAAAAGAACAACGCTGAAAAAAAAAAAAGAAAAGCGACTTTAATTTATGATGTGTATAGATTTTATATTTCTGTACACTTCCTCTTACAAAAATTCTCAAACTGCCACAGCCTAAAAATACAGCAACAATCAATAATCTATGAAGGAACGGCCTTGAAACTCCTGTCTATTCAAGCTCTTGCACATAGATAACTAAATTTATAGTAACAGGCAAAGCCCCAACGTCGCGGCCATTTTGCAATTCAAATTCGTGTATCGTTTCCATTCAGTGATACCCAAAGACCTTGAGGTACCTACTGAATTTTTGCAATCTGTGAGGATATTATGTGCTATGATTTTTTTGCGGAAGGGATCGCATTTGTTATGCTGATTATGTTTTATTTTCTATATTCAATGTTATGTTTGATTTTGAGTATGGGTTGGGAAAATACTCATTAAAGAGTAATGTTTGTTTAAGACTGTGCCGACCGCACAGTGGCGCCCTCTTCGTTTGTTTGGTTATTTCATACAATTTAGAATGAAAATGCAGAAAATAAGCACGTTAAGTTGTGCTTCACAAGATTACACGTTAATATTATTAGAAGCGGTAGTTTTATATTGTTTAGTTTTATTATAATCCTTAAAACATTCCGTTTTCCGTTTTCCGTTCCGTAGGCCACTTTTATCCGTTTTAAGGATTATAATGAAACTAAACAATATAAAACTACCGTTTCTAATAATATTAACGTATAATCTTATGAATAACAACTTGACGTGCTTATTTTCTGCCTTTTCATTCTAAATTGTATGAAATAACCAAACAAACGATGAGGGCGCCACTGTACGGTCGGCACAGTCTTAAGGTTTCATATCCATATTGCTCCTTCTCTTTCTCTTTCAACATTTTGCCACAGAAAATAGCATCTACAATAATAATCATCATTTGCCTAGCCTATTTGATCGCCTCAACCCAGTTACTGGGTAATTACGATACCCCTTCACACGACAGGTTGACGGACTTTCATACTTCTAACTACTAGTGACGACTGTCAAAGATCTACGAATCACAGCCGAGAACAACTGCTTAACGTGCTTTCTGAAGCACGGAGGGGTTTTGGTATGTAAAGATGGTCCATCCACGGACCGACCTCGGCAAGTGTTGTTTAACCTTGAAGTTTGCACCCTTGCCGCTGTTTTTATTTACCCATGAGGCCCTTCCATATAAAAAATGATAATAATATTAGCGAAACATATCCACAGTTCCACGATTTCAGTACCATTCAAAGTCAAGAGCAGTTACAACGTCAGCTACAGATCTAAAGTGTGACGTATTATGTTAAGAGTACATCTGCGATATATTGCTAATATAAACTGGTTTAGACAAACGAAAAAGGTCCATTCAAAATCAAAAGTCATTTTTTCAAACTAGGCTGAGAATCAGCACTTTTCAAACGTCAAAATTATAAAAGACAGTCCCCTAAAACGACCGCCCTTCACCTTCACCTTCATTTAAAGGAGTAATATATTGTTGTTTTCCTCGAGAACAGCACATTTTTTTCAGGATGAAAGGTACCTTATGTCCGTTTCTGTATACCTGACAACGTGTATGCAAACTTTTAGGATGATCGGTTCAGTGATTTAGGTGTGAAAAGGTAACAAATAAACAAACGAACTTACTTTCGCATTTATAATATTAACTAGCTGACCCCGCAAACGTCGTTTTGCAAAAAAAAAAAAATTATAGTAGCCGATTCTCAGACCTACCCGATATGCACACAAAATTTCATAAAAATCGGTCCAGCCGTTTCGGAGGAGTTTAACCACAAACACCGCGACACGAGAATTTTATATATTAGATAATAATTGTATGTTTTGTAGTAATAATTGTTTTTTTTTGTTAAGTATTTTCTGGTGTACAATAAAGTATATATAAATAAATAAATAAATAATAATTATAGTTAGGATGGACATGTATGGATAATTAATGTAGATTTAAATAATAGCATTCTCTCTCTCTGTAGTCGATCCCTCATGCCTGAGGATCGTGGTCAGCTTCGAAGTTCCATCTGGAGCGGATGATCCGCCTCCATCGTTTTCTGTCTAGCGCATCCCTAACGACCGTATAAAATTTAGAAGACGATGATTCCTTCAACTGATAGCTCCAGTTCGTGAACGACCGCGCGATTGTTTGCCTTCGGTGTTCCCAACCACAATCAGTTTTCCAAACTTTCATCGCCTCTAAAGAAATAATAGCTCATACACTAGTTACTTAATAAACATCTTAAACTGACAGACAACGCAAAGCCTAATCCGCTGGATCTAAAAGTATGAAAGATTACGCAATAATTCCTTAAACAAAATAGCATGGACATCGCGCAAACCATCGATATATATGTACTACGCACTATAACCATGCATTCTGAACCCCTCCTCTGCGTTAAAATTTGTAAACGGTTATTTTAAAAAAAATGGTGTTCCATACATTTTGACCGCAAATCTTACTAGCCTGAATTGTCCTATTGCAGGGCAAAGGCCTATGAAACCGTCATTTTTTTGTTTTTCAATACAAACATCACACATACACACGTACCATAACATACCTGAAATCCCCTCTCTAGTATCCACTCTGGAATTCGTACACGTTCCGTACGTTCCCGATTTATTTGCCAAGAATGTAAACAACTATGTATTAATGAAAAAAATAACTTTAATTCCTACAATATAAAGTTCAGTTTACGCTACAACTTCAGACATTTTTATAACTTTTTCAATAATGCTAGTCACTCTGAAATCAAGTTAATAATCATTGAAATAAAGTCGATATTTGTTTAACTTGAAATAGGGTAGGGGTGTGCAGCACTGCGCACTTTTACTATAGTTTGTAGCTCACTAGCAAATACTATATTGTAACCTAGATGTCGGTAATATTTTAAGGTATTCATGTCGTCTTAGCTTACTGTTAACCAGTGAACCTGCTTACTGTATTACCTGGACTATAAATATTTTCTATTCTATAAAGGAGTTATCTATGGGATGAAAGTCTGTATGGAATTTCTTTATTTTTATCGATGGGAATCCCCACCGGGCACACGACTTGTACAATAATAATTTGTAGAGAAGAGTATACTGAGCTTACCCCCCACCTTCGGCACTTTATTTTCTTTTGTTGGCATTTGGCATGAGCTCACCAATAATAATAAATCTATGTCCATATAAATGCTTCTTTCTGCTAAGTAGTTTTTAGCGAGACAAACTGCCCAGAGCTCTTCAAAGCTTCTTAAATTGAAAAATGATGTTTATTTTTATAATTTGGTAAAATAAACTGTTTCATATCATCATCATCTGCCTAGCCTTTTCCCAACTATGTTGGGGTCGGCTTCCAGCCAAACCGGATGCAGCTGTATACCAGTAATTTAAATGGAGCGACTGTCTATCTGACCTTCACAACCCAGTTACTGGGTAATACAATACCCTTTGGTAAGACTGGTTGTTAAACTTTCGGACTTCTTCTTCTAACTCATATGTCAAAAGTAAATTGTGTTTTAAAACTAGATGAGGTCGGTGTTTTCTATCCGACTACTTTGAGAAAAAAGACCAATTCACAGTTCACGGTCCCTTTTAAAGTCCAGCATCCTATTTTGTAACACACTTTCAACGACAATTTTAAGGTTTTAATCCGTTGCTTCGTAGGTTTGAAAAAATCTTCTGCTCAACAAATTAAATAACGACAATTTAATAAAAGACATTGCGATCAATTGTCATTTTATGCATGTTACGTAATTACCTCTTTTTTTTAAGATGAGAAATCATTTAATGACCCCTCCCGCTCTGGGTGGAGCAGAAGGGAATGTCAGACTCTTACTGACTAAAGCCCACCCGTGTTCCTTCCTTAGCCCTTTATGTTCCGGGGTAGCGGTAACCCTTTCGGACAATCCCGCTGCCGCAATTACCCCTCAAATATACTTTCATGGTCAGACCGTATGAGGACCATGCAGATTAGTGAATGAGATTGTCTATTGAGGAAAGAGCCACACAGATTTGAGTAGACTTGTCCAGTCGCGTAGATCACACCACAAACCTGTTGCATTGATCTCATTACCAGTGCTCTCAAAACGGTGAAGGAAACCGGCATGTCTTAAAACCGAAAATTCGAAGACATGTGACATGTAGTAACCCGCACTGAACCCGCGTTGTAGATCACAGCTCCTTCTCGAAGAAAGGAGACCTGAGTCTCAGTAGCGGCAAAATTATAAATTCTGATTATGCTTATATGCGTAAACCAACTCAGAAAATACGAAACAATGCTTTATCCTATAACGACCACTTAATATTAAATATTAAACGAAGTATTTCTTAATAAGTACTCGTAAATCCCACTTACCACCACGTTAGGTGCTACATCCATTAGATTTTCGTAAAGGAATGGAACCGGCCTGTTGAGAATTCCTATTAATACTTGTTATACGAATTTTCTTTCTCAGCGCTGTCCTGAAAAACATTTTTAAGCCCATTATTTACATAATAAATAACAATTTACTTTGATTATTTCTTCGTTTCATCGCTTTTTTTTTGCGTTAATATGGTAATTTTTAGGTGAATGACTTCTTTATTGGTTGTTAGAGTAAGTATCCGTGAAGCTGGAAAGTCAGAAGTTTGACAAAGCGTAAACCGCATCGACTTGTGATCGCAAGCACGCGCGGTGTCCTAGGTTCGATTACCAGGTTAGGCAAAGTGTTATTGGGTTTTATCATTAAGAATTTCTTAGTACAGCCCGGAATTTGGTGTTATACCTCCGTGGCTCGGAAAGCACGTTAAGCCGTTGGTCCTGCGCCTGATCTCTCTCTGGTCGTGTCGGATTGCATGCCGTTCTTTGAGACTGTGAGAGTGTGCTCTTGTGTCTATACACATAAATCATAAATCATAAATCATTTATTTGCCTGAAACATGGGTACACAAGATGTTAAAATTAAATTATAGCACAGGACATATTTCACCCTCATTACGGGCATGCAAATTATAGTTAATTACAACAATTATTGAAATGAAATTAATTTAATTTAAATTACAATTACCTATATTTGAATTATTACAATTTAAATTATTATTAGAAATATGGTGATTACAATTACTTAAATTATTATTAAAGATAAAGTCTCAGGAAGTAAGAGGAAAAACCAGTATATTAGTGGACACCAAATCGGCATGAGCTGTTATTCAAAAAATCTTTAACAGTGTAGAAACTTTCCTGGATTAACCATTTACGCAAGGCACAACAGAACCTTTTATATGGCAGGTCAATCATTCCTTTGGGCAAAGAGTTATATATTAGAGGTGCCATATAGGCACAGTTCTTTCTGAACAGTTCTAGCTTAGGCACTGGCATTTTTAAGGGCAGGTGGTTAATTTTACGTTTAAATGTATTGCCGTTGACGGTGAAAAGATGACTGTGGTATTTAACAAATTTAGCTACTTCATAAATGTATATACAGGGAACAGTTAGTAGATTCTTAGATTTAAAGATCGGTTTACATGATTCCGACCAATCCATGCCGTACAATGCCCGGATGCATTTTTTTGTGCTATGAACACCCTTGTGATGTCACAGGAATTTCCCCAAACAACTATGCCATACCGTATAATAGAGCATATGTAAGCGTGATATACAATAATAGAGGTATGTCTGCTCGTCACGTCTTTTACCTTTCGAAGTGCAAAAACAAACTTGTTTATTTTTATGCATAAACTATTAATATGTTCTTTCCATGAAAAATGTGTATCGAGAATAATACCTAAGAATTTTGCGCTGTTTATCTGTTGTATAAGTGAATTATTGTAACTAATATTTAATTCGATGTTTTTACTCTTATAAGTTTTGAAGTTAATTAGTTTCGTTTTTTCTATGTTTATTTTTAATTTATTTGTGTCTAACCATTTAATAACATCTTCTAACGTTTTATATATTTCCGTTTCATATGTATCAATATTTTTACAATCCATAATAATAGTTGTGTCGTCTGCAAACAAGACACAATCATGTGTGAGTACACTTGGAAGGTCATTGACGTAAATAAGAAATAACAGGGGCCCTACGATGCTACCCTGTGGCACCCCAGAAAAAATAATCCTTTGTTTCGAGTCAAACTTGTCTACGTTATTTGTTCCAGTATCAAATTTAGTAATCCTAGTGAATTGTTTCCTGTTTTGCAAATAGGATTGAAACCATAACAAAGCAGACCCCCTTATTCCACATTTTTCAAGTTTCGAGATGAGTATCGAATGATCAACGAAATCAAATGCTTTACTGAGGTCTAATAGTAGAGCTGATGTTGGGATTTTATGGTTGATATTATTAATGATGCGGTTTATTAAGGTGAAGGTAGCTAATTGCGTTGACCGATATTTCCTGAAACCAAATTGTTCCGGTGCCAAAATGTCATATTTATCTAGGAAGTTAACAATTCTTTTAAGTATTATTTTTTCAAAGATCTTAGATAGGACCGGAGTTAAAGCAATAGGTCTAAAATTATTTTTATCTGATTTTGACCCTTTCTTATGTAGTGGCTTTATTATCGACAACTTAAGTTTTTCCGGAAAACATCCTTGTTCTAGAGATAGATTTATAATGTGAGCCAAAGGTTCCGATATAAATAGGACAATACGTTTCAACAAGTCGGAATTAATTTCGTCATAACCTGCCGACTTAGAATTTTTCAATGAAATTATCGTGTTGAAAACTTCATTTGCATCCGTGGGTTTTATAAAAATACTAGAATCGTTACTTTTTAAATTTGATGTGCGATGCTCAGACTTATAATTGACAGAAGCAGAACTACCAGAATTTTGAACTACATCAATGAAAAAATTATTAAATAAGTTTGCTATGTCAGACCCAGATGTAACTGTACTTCCGTTGTCGACAATATTATCAATGAATGACACTTGTGCAATACAATATCTCCCACACCGAGGGCTATGTCTCCATATAAATTGGCCACCATGGCCGAAATACGGTCTGGAAAACTATAATAGTGGCTGTTCTGATGGAGGAAGAAAGTGTTTTCTTACTCAAAAATAGAAACTAACATATTAGATTTTAACTGACTTAAAAAAAAATGAGGTTATTGTCACACATCATTGTCATCATCTGCCTAGCCTTTTCATGGAGCGACTGCCTATCTGACCTCCACAACCCAGTTACTGGGTAATACGAAACCCCTTGGTAGGACTGGTTGTCAGACTTTCGGGCTTCTGACGAACGTAACGACTGTCAGAGATCCACGAATGACAGCCGGGACCAACGGCATAATGTGCTTTCCGGCATGGAGGAGTCTTGGTATGTAAAGATGGTCACCCATCCACGGACCAACCGCGGCAAGCGTAGCTTAACCTGATCGATCGATTCGTGTGACTCTTATTACTTAGTCACAAGCCTCTCAGATTTTTGTCACACAGTGAATCACAATCTTGGAAATCTGTACAGCCATTATTATAATTTACGTTGTTTTTAAGTGGCCTTTACAAATGGGTATCATATGCGATATAAACAAGGTATGTAAATGGTACACCACTGAATACCTACAGTATTTATCTCTCCTCCCCCTTTTTAATCCATCCAAAGGGTTTAAAAGATCGCTTTTAGCGATAAGACCGCCCATTGTGTCGCCCGTTGCAAATTTTCTCAAAGTCAAAGTCAAAGATTTATTTGGTTACAAAAGTTCTTACAATAGTAGTATAGTAGCTTAATATATTCAATCATAACATAATGACATGCAAATTTTGGTATAGGTACAATTAGATCATTTAAATTTAAATTGAAGGAATTCTTTTATAGGTAGTATAAAAGGGATTCTCAATTAACCACTTTTGTAAAACTCTTCTGAAGCGAGCCAATGGAAGTTCTTTAATTTGGTTATGAATCTTGTTATTCTATATTTATGTATGTAATTTATATGGTGTACATAATAAAGAGTATTCTATTCTATTCCTTTCTATTCTATTCTAGGTGTACCGATAGAAAAATATAAATAATATTTTTAATTTGCAATAAATATTGGTACAGAGTTGAGAGAGACCAGTGGTGGCTAAATGCTATCGGTCGCGACTTACGACTTGTAGGTCGTAGGTTCAAACCCAGACAGCTGTTTTACTTTGTGTTAATTTTAGATGCATTCTACTAGCGTTTAAAGTCAATAATTAAGTTTCCTAATTCCTAGACAGACATTTGATATGAAAAACTTTACAATGTACTTAAAGCTAGAGTATATTTAAGTATGTCCAATGCTATGCTTTAAATGCTAGTAGAATGCATCTAAAATTCAATTTAAAAAAAATCTTTTGAACACTGAAAACATATTTAAAATTCAAAGGTCATTCGCAAGAAAAACTTCACTCCCCTTCACTAATTAAGCCAGTCCACATTTTTTAATAAACGTATTGCACAACGCATCAAGTCTCAAATCCATGCACATAGAGTATAGAACATTCATAGAATACAAAAACTCTGGACTAATGAGTGCAATAAAGCCTTCTACGTCGTGAAATGCAAAAAAATGCGCCATTCAGTTTCTAGGTCACGCTCGGAGAGGGAAATAGATCTTTTATCTTAAATGAATAACGATTCGAAGAACTTTTTGTTCGATATTTCAAATTACGGGCCGTGATTGGGCCTTTAGTGGTCGCGATCGGTGTTTTTGAATTTCAAAATTAGAGTGTCGATGTTCGAATTGTTTGAATTGAAATGGGATGTCGATTAAATGGCGGGTTTAATTATACGTTGTAACGGTTATTTAATATTAAATGGTATTATAGTTTCAAGCTACCGATTAGGTAAAACCAACTATAGAGGCATTAATTGAAAATTGTGATTTCCGTATTGATATATTCATATTACTTTGCAATGTATTTAATTTAACAACATGTTTCTCACGATGTTTGGATTTGCAGTTATGTTTCTGCCATTGATTTATTATAAAAACACCGGGTACAAAGTGAAAAATAACTTTAATTTCGGAAATCAGTGTCGTTGATTCAACATTTTTGTGTTTTGACACCGACTTTTTGTTTTGGAACTCGGATGTTTTTTTTTTTTGTAAAAAGGTTTTTATTTTTCACTTTTTAGTTGCTATGTAAATATCAGTGACAGTAAGTTATTAAAATATCATCAATATCAATTACTTAACTTGTGGAAAAAAATCGTATTATTGAAGCTAAAAGCAGTTAATCAAATTTATATGGGACCACCCCAGGCATACCTTTCCATTAAAACAAGAATTTTGCAAATCCGTCTAATATGACGTAGTTATGCCCGAACATACATAAAAATATATAGGTAAACATCCGACTTAAGAACCTCCTCCTTTTTTGAAGTCGGTTAAAAATACAATAACAATAAAATTTGTTACTTTATAAGATTCCAATAACTCTATTGAAATATTCTCTAGAGTTAAATTTCCTAACTATTCCCTTTATTTATCTTAAAACAGCAAACAACCCTATTCATTCAAAAACAATAGTACCTAAAAATACACTTTTATTCGTTCAGCATAAAATATCAAGAACAAAAAGGTTCAAGAGCACAAAATAACAATGCGCGAAATACGTTGGTACAATATGCGCGAATGTATAATATGCCAGAACGTATAATATGCAAGAATGTATCACAGTATCAGCGTATAATAACAACGACTTCCATTCAAATAGGTTCTGAAATTCTGCACGAAATGGGAGAGAACATCGCATTTTTCCAAGCGAGTGTGTGTGTGGCTAGGAAAAAAGCGGGCAACGCGGATCAAGTTTCTGTATGTACACACATCAAAAGTGTCTAGGGATCAAGCATTTTTATGCGGATTTCTTGAGATTGAGATGTGGCTTTGTAATAAATTTATGATTTTATAAATTTATATGGATCCTTTTTGGTGCATTTCATAATTTGAATCAGGAACTGTGAATCAAATTCGAGTAAAAGATGAAAATCAGCTGTCAATATTTTCCCTATAAAAACATACAACGCATTGAAGACATTATTAGTGCTACTGTTTCCCTACTACTGATTAAAACCAACGTTATTATGGAGCGGCGACGTCATTTAAGCAGGGAAGAAATGCTCAGAGCCGTGGGAATGATAGAAGCTGGTTCCCGGCAACGTACTGTGGCTTTAGCTCTGAATACAAGTCAGAGTGTTATCAGTCGACTTTGGACACGTTACCGAAGCACTGGTACCGTGGCTGAGCGCCATGGAGGACGGTATCGCTGCACCACACGGAGACAAGACCGATACATTCAAATCTTAACTCGAAGAGCTCCAACAATAACCGCCATGATGTTAGCCGTGAGGCTTCATCACTCTTCAGGGAACTTAATTAGCGACCAAACAGTCAGAAACCGCTTGCATGAAGTGAACCTTCATTCCCGAAGACCGCTACGGGTACCACCTATAGCAATGCACAATCGTAGGATTCGATATCAATGGGCTCTTGAACACAGAAATTGGGCAGAAGAACAATGGCGTTTCGTGTGCTTTTCTGATGAGTCTCGTTTTGGTATGAGACCGGATACAAGACGTATACGACACTGGAGAACCCCTGGACGCCAACAGCGATTAAAATCCTGCCAGGAAGTCCATCCTTATAGTGGTGGAACCATCATGGTATGGGCGGGTATTTGGATCGGCGGAAGAACTGAGTTGATTTGGATCAGAGGCAACCTCAACGCTCAAATTTATGCTGAGACGATTGTATCAGACGTCATCGTTCCTCTACAAGTGCAAATCGGTCCCTTATTTCAGTTAATGCATGATAATGCACGACCGCACACCGCAAGAGTTGTAAGACAGACTCTCGCCGCAGCTAACATCAATGTCCTGCCCTGGCCTGCTCAGTCGCCAGACTTGAACCCGATTGAGCATGCATGGGATATGCTACAGAGAAGAGCTCTGCCGAATATGGAGGGTATCCAGTCGCAAGAAGACCTTTTTTTGTTGTTGCAACGAACATGGGCGGCCATTCCACAGCGTGATTTGGATGAACTCATTTTGAGTATACCAAACCGATGTTCTTGTGTTGTTAGTGTTCGCGGTAGAAACACGGATTATTAATTGTTTAAGTTACCCAATAAAATTTTAGAGAAAACTGTTATTTCAGTCTTTTTTTCGAACTTTTGTGTTAGTGGTTCAAATGTCAAAAATCCCTTTATTAGGAAAATGGCAAATTTCTTTATTAATGCAAAGGTGACTTGGTTTATCGTTACTGTGACAAACGAAAACACTTTATTTGATGAATCCTTAAAGAAAATTTTAATTAATATCAATCAGGAGAAAAGTTATTGCAAAAATATATGTTGATCCCTAGACACTTTTGATGTGTGTAGTTTAATGAATATGACTCGTAAAATAACTATTTTGTTAAATTGACCTTGACCTTGACCAAGAGTAGAAATGGCCTTCGGCTATGACCCTTTAGTTTTCATGGTGACGTTAATTTCAGGTAAATTATGCATCATCATTGGAATTAAGTAAACCCGATCTAATATATTAATTGTTTTAATTTTGCACCCGTTACCAAAAAAAAAACGCCTGTGACACAGGCGGTTTTTCCGAAAATTTAGCTCACCTTAAGATCTCGTTCCTTTATGCCGTTCAAAACAAACAAACTTTATAAAGTGCCTTCCTAGATATTTCTTTAAGCAAATTCCTTTCATTTCTTTTCATTCAGTGCTACAAAAGAGACCTGCAAATGACAGCGAGTCATCAAAAAAAGCCCTTTGTCTTTTAAATTTGTTGAAAACAATCCTTTTGTCGTTGATTGAATTTAGTTCAATTCAATTTTCTAGGTCAACTGTTCTCTTCTCCGAGTTTCGGTAGGTACCTATTGTTTTTCGGAATTAAAGAGGTATTTGAGAGTGAATAGTTTCTATCTTGCATTTCGTTTTATGAAACTCTTTTGCTATTACAATGTTTATTTATTTATTAAAACTTTATGCACAAGTAAAAACTGTACAAAGGCGGACTTAATGCCTTGGGCATTTTCTACCAGTCTACCTTAGGGTGATGCAGAGACAATACACAGTAGGTGCAATAACAGAAAACAAATTAGAAGAGAAAAAAAAATTATAACTAAAAAAAATATAGGAATAAAATACATAAATACATACATACAACAAAATAAAAAAAAGTTATGAGAGATAAACAAGAAAATCTACAACAACTTAATTCTGAGACGAGTCTGTCAATGTTGTTGGATTTTTGTAACGAAGTTCTATAGGTTACTGTATAAACTGATAAAACGTTAGGTATGCCATTCATGCGACTTTATATTATTACGACAAGATTATAAGAGACAGAGAGAGAGTAATAGTTTGTTTTAATGGTTTTCGGGGGGGCTGAAACCAATAGTGAGGTCAAAATAAAAAACCAAGAATAATAATTATTTAGCATATTATTACTATTGTTTCTCATACCTACATCATCTAAGATGATGAAAAAAAGTTGTTTATTTTTTTTTGTTCATTATCATAACCTTTCCCCCGCTGTTTTCGTGACCAAAGTCTGCTAGTATCAAGAAAGCTGTAACAAAAGTGCACCTATCCATCCTTGAGACACCGACAAAAATTCTGACAACGTCAACGTCAACGTCAACGTCAACGTCTGATTGTTTCAAGACCTTGGTGCTTACCAAGGTCTTAAAACGTACCCATAATATAGTAGGTAAAAGCAACTATGATAAGATTGTAAATTGTGATGCAAATAATTGTATTTTAGTGCAACGGACAAGAGATGACAATCTTATTAATATGGAAAACTGTATTAGATTATGCTTCACTTCATTTACTTATTTCCCTAGATGCTGATATTGCCTTAAACAACATAGATTTAAGTTTTCTAGAATATAGGATATTAGATGTTACGACAGTTTGTTTGTTAAACTATAATGAACCTTACGGTGGTGCAAATGTTAAGTCAAAATAAAATAATAAGGAACAAAATAAAATAATAATGGAACATTGATATTTTACATTTACAATACAGCTTCATGCAATTTTAAACTTGAATAGCAATAGCTTAGTAAGTCATTTGGGTCTCTTAATTATACGTTGAGTCTACATAAAACCACCCACCTGCAATTATTATTATTATTTTTTTTTTTAATATTAAATTGCTTTTAATGTTTCAAAATTACTACGTGTTAATTACAAAATAATTTTCAGTTCAAAACCATATTCTGGTCTTTTAACAATTAATTAAGGGTCAGCGCAATCCGTTTCGGTCTTACAACCGTTTCAGCCGATATTTCACCGTGTTCACTTCCTCCCTTACGTACAAACTCATAAATCTATTCTTTACAGCTTAAGTTTAGCCCCATTAAACATAATAATAATCTCTATGGTCAGTACCAAAAGTATCCGACAAAACTGTAAACAAACCCTGTTTAAGTAGGTTAGATTCGTACGCAATCACTCATTAAAGGGGACTTGTAGGTAACACATTCATCTCTATTAATAAGGTTTCAACGTTAACTTACTAACTGCGCCCCGCGGTTTCATCCGCGTAAGTTTTGATACCGTGGGAATATCGGGATAAAAAGTAGCCTATGTGTTATTCTGATGTATAAACTATATTACTCTAAAGTTTCATCAAAATCTGTTCAGTACTTTTTGCGTGAAAGAGTAACAAACATCCATCCATCCATCCTCACAAACTTTCGCATTTATAATATTAGTAGGATTACTCCCCATTTTCTCCAAAAAATATTGTTTGAATGACATTATTAAACTGTAATTTAAAATCATCGACAGCAATTTGAGGTTATAAAATTCAATGAAATACATTTTCGGGTTACGTATTCAAATAATCAAACCCAAGCAATCAATTTATAATTAGCACCCAAAATTGGTATACGCAGGTACATTTTCTGATTCACTTTTTTACATTTTTGAAAATTATGTGGAATAGACAATGGCCCCGATTCTGTTGTTCACAAACTAAACTAAATTTAAGTTCAGTGCATCTTTTTCTTTCTACTTCATTATGAAAAGGACAGAAGATAAATATTAGTTTAGTCTTTTTAGTAGCCAATTTTTTAATCGCGTCTAAACTTGTCTATGTTATCTAATTTGACAGGACTAAAGTAATATTTATCTTCTGCCCTTTTCTTAATGAAATAGATGCACTGAACTTAAATTTAGTTTAGTTTGTGAACAACAGAATCGGGGCCAATAGCTTTATATTGTCTATTCCTAAAGTAACTATTTAATTACACTATTCATGCATATAAGAAACACATACTAAATACAAGTTAACAACATCCAACATCGAAGTATCACAAGATATTGTGTTGATAACCAGTCATGTGACATATTACTGGCCGGCCGCCACGAGTACACAGCCAACCCATTTCTTATCGACTTCACAAACGACACGACATGATAAGTAGCTTCAACCATTTGTATTTATTTTGATTTTTAGAGGAGATAGGAAAACTTTTAGGGTTTTGTTTCTTGGAAAGTCGATTTATTTTTGTTATACGAGAATAAATCATGCAGTGGTGAAGAGGTTTGCTTGTTGTGGTTGACAAGCAGTAAAATCTGTTAAGCAGAAACCGATCGCGCGTCTGTTTTTAATTTCAAAATACAAAAGGCCAATTCTCGTAATTTATAATGTTCAATATCAAGTCGGAGTCTCATCTTAGCGACAAACAAATATCAAAAACTTATCAAAATGTAGGGAAATTAGATGCATTTTTGGCAGATTGAGACTGAGATCAGACTGTGAACGTTCTTAAAATTACGAGAATTGCCCCTCAGATTTTTACTAAATGCATATGAACCTATAAAGCGTACTTTTCTTAAAGAAAATAATTTGTAAAATGTATGTCTGTTTGTTCCCGCTAATCTCTGAAACGGCTGGACTGATTTTGACGGGACTTTCATAAGGAGTAGGTACTTTGGCTGCTACTTTTATTTTAGCAAAAGAATTAGAATTCTGCGCAAAAAAATTAAAACCCATGAAATTCAATTTGTTTTCCCACGTGTACGCAAACGAAGTCACAGGCTAAGATTGTGCTTAATTAAGACTGATGCAAATCCGCCGCCAAACTATTTCTTAAGGAGCTCTACGGCAACGAAGATATTGCATTGTTACGTTCCTTTTTTTTAAGCAGCTGTAGTTTGAAGTTATTTACCCGATAAATAATTAATTAAACTCAAAACCCATGAACACACCCGACCACGACTCACGCTATAAAGATTTTTTTCCGCAAATTTCTGACCCACAAACAAAAATCGTTGAACACGTACGTTAAAAAAAAAAACACCGACGCCATTTAATTTGGGATACCGGAAAAAGTAAAAAGAAAGTCATCGGAGCCCGGAAACACATCGAATTTTTGATGCTTCACGGTTTTCCGCCATTTTTTATTATTTTTAGGTTTTTGCGTTGAAAAAGGATTATTATTCTTTCAACGTGGCGAAGCGAGAGTATTAAGGATTAATATTGGTTGTGTTGAATAATGCAATACTTGTTTTTCGTTTTTTTCCTAAGTTACTTCGTGGTTGTTATCAGCAGGAAATTTTAAATGTAAAAGTTGTCTGTTTGTGGTTGGTCAAACGAAGTAAGCGGATTTCGAGTTCAATCAATAAGGGCTCCCAGGCTATCGTGTTCAGTTCCGCAAATTTCTAATGAGCTTTTGTTTTAAGCCTGGGTTTTTTATGTTAGTAATAAGTAACAACCAACATATTTACAAATGAAGACCATCAGATAATGTAGATAAACTTAAAATTTTCAATTATTTTCTTAAAAACTAGCTAATGGCATGCGTTGCAATGCCTTTTTTTTATTTTGTTAGGTTCTTCCCTGGCGCGCACTCATCACAACCGGTCGAGCCATTTTTGGGTTTTTGCGAGCCTAACGCACGGCAATTGTTTTTTTTTTATATCTATAAAAAAAAACAATTGCCGTATAAGAAGTAATTATGAGCTTATCTAAGTGATTGCTCATAATTACTTCTTATACCCGGCCATCCTTGTTCTAAAGTCTATAAAATTTGCAAACTAGAAAAAAATAAAACAAAACGTTCCCATAAAATAATATCAATATAAAAAAAAAATCTTCCCAAACCATACTTAAATCCGACTTCATGTAAAAATATGATAAACGCTGGTTATCTTTCAATGTAAAGATTTATCTCAGGTGGTGAAGTAGGTACATCTGCTGAAGAGCCATGAAAATATTCCGGCAATCTCAACTTTATGACCGTCGTTATAAACTCGTCCTAAACAATATTATTAGCTATTTTGTTTCTAAAGTATACCGTTTATATTTTACGAGTAGTGTCTGTAATATTTTAAGGGGTAACTTTATTGTGCTGGCAACTTTTGTTATTTTGGCTTCAGGGTTTGCGAATTGTAAAGCTTTTTATAGAAGGCTTTGCTGGGAAACTGACCCTTAGCTTACTTAGAATTATGCTTTTGTTTGATGGGTTTAATTTAAAGCCACGGTTTTCTCAAAGAACGTTAGTCGCCACGTAACAGCCGCATTGATGGCTCTCATGAAAATGAAGGCAGTGAAGAAAATTTAAATCGTTAAATTCTTCTTACCGTGTTAAAGATAGTCGCGTTTCTATTTCGTTTTGACACTTCTGACACAAACAATGACGCATGACTTATTATGCTAGTTTCCACCATATATGAATTGAAAATCTAATTAGTCCGTCAGTTAGATTATCAAAAAATATTTGACCCTCTCAATACGTCACTACGTATAATTTTTAGTGCGTTCTGACGTCACGAGCCCCCACTCCCGACTTTTGATGCGTTTTATCTTTGTCAATATTCATTGATTTACAAAAACAAAAAATACGTGTCCATTATTTTCCAATACTCTAACTGACGAACTAAATAGATTTTCAATTTATTGATGGTGGAAACTAGCCTATTGTCATGGAAACGCTATTAATAATGTGTTAGCTCACTCTTCTCATTACAAATCTAACGATTACAATCTTTGTGCAGAGGGGTTTTTACTTAACGGCGTCAAAAAGCCATGTAGGCGGGTTGCAACAGCGTTTTAACGTTGATGCAATTTTGCTCACATGGCAGATGATTTTATTTTATTTTTTGTAAAAGAATATACATTGTGACTTATAACATCGACTTAGATGATTCTGTAAGGGTGTAATAATTCTCGTTTAAATAAATAAATAAAAAACGCTCTCTAATTTCATTAAAAAAAATTAACCTAATCTACGGTGCTCAGACCTGAAGGCCAATTATTATTCTCGTAATTTTAAATGTTCAAAGTCTAGTCGCAATCTTATCTCAGCGACAAGCAAATGTCAAAAACTTGTCAAAATGCCTACATTTTGACAAAAATGCCTCTAATTTCCTAAAATTAGAGGCATTTTTGACAGATTGAGACTGAGATCAGACCGTCATTTCACATTCTTAAAGTTACTAGAATCGTCCCTCTGGTCGCTCACCAAATCGCAAAATCTTTAGTACACCATATAAATTATAATTATATTGTTAACGCCTCGCGTAATGTGTGCAACGCGTAGAAGACTCTTGAAGTCTGCGCAAACGGTGCACACAACATACGCGCCCTCATTAGTTTTTTCACATTACCTTAGATTTTTAACAAGAAAAATATCACATTATTATTTTCTACGAATTCATTTATGTTAAATTAATTATATTATATTATTTTTATTAGGGAAACATTTATTATTTACTTCCATCCATCGCCCAACAACGAGCACCATTGACCATACAATATACAACGTGTAACGTTACATGCGCAAAACCTCATACACCCCAATTAGAGCATTGAGTTAAAAGCATAACACAATGACCAAAACTATTTTTTTAAAGCTAACTATTTTTATTAAGAAAATCGTGTTGATCCTAGCATTAGTTTATGCATTCAAAATTGAGTCTTATTGCCTTAAAATAAGACTTAATTTTCTTTGGCTCAATCGGCGGACAGTATGGCAAAATACATAATTGTTGAAAAAAAAACCTAAGTATATTAAAAATTACTGAAATCGATTCAGTAGTCAATTATGAACGAATTATTTTCAGCTTCTGCGCATTTAACGTTACACGTTGTAAATATATGAATAAATTTTACAAAGAGTGACCACAATGGACGGTTTTATCATAATATCGCTAAGATTGATCTATATTACTTAGCCACAAGCCCCATGACATAATCTGTATACATATCCCAGGTATTAAAAACAGTGAACAAATAATACTAGGCTTTCATAAAAGCGCTGCCGTCCGCAGACGTCGATATTTTGTATTTTTGTCAAATGACATCTCGGACACAAGTACCTTCTGTACAGAGTATATAAAGCTACCGTTGACAGTGACGAATTATGTCCCTGTGTGGGACAGTCAGTTGTTACTGAGGGTTATAGATGGAATGTCGTATCGAATATCACAGTCTGTTTGCTACAAAAAAGTTTGGACATGGTGTATTATTTTTCGGTTATAATGGTAGCCGTTTCATTTTTTTTTAACCAACTTCAAAAATGAAGGTTCTGTATTAGACCCGTATGTATGTATGTCCGGGATTTTCTCAAAAACTAATGAACCAATTTTGATAACTCTTTCATTAATGTGATCTACATACTTTCAGGAAGGTTTTAGTATAAATAATACATTAGGTAATTATTAGTCGCTCCATGTAAAAAAACTCAGCTGCATCCGGTTAGACTGGAAGCCGACCCCAACATATTTGGGAAAAGGCTAGGCAGATGATTATGATGAGGTAATTATTCTTATGTACGGAGTTATATGCATAAATGTATTGCATCTCCGGCATTTCTATGCGAATTTTAATGATCTTCCAGTCGGTGTCTTCAATTCTTCAATACAGTAGTGTTAATTGAATGTGTGTGGGGTAGGTACAAACGCTAGCACATCAAGCTACCCGAAACCGTAAAATTTTCGTAATCAACTTTGAACCTTATATTTTAGCGATAAAGTTGAAAACTTATTAAAGAAATTTGACAGGTTGTAGTAGCATGATGTGCTGGCGTCTGTACATACAAAAAACGCTTTCACTCACACAAGCAACCAAACACCGAATCAGTTATTCACTCCAAACATCTGTTCCCGATCAATATACTATAATTGCATTCACAACACAACCTATGTATCCTGGTAGCTAATCAGTCAGCTGGTGACGTCATAAAGTGATCGGCTTATTGGCCGTGCGACTAAAACAATGGAAAATGTACGCATTAATCTACTGTGGAGTGTTTAGAGTTTTAGCGCTAACTACAAAAGTTGCTTAGTAAACAGTACAGTATAACAAGCTAGAAAATATTAGATAAAATTGAGAATGGTGTTTTTCATTTATTTGTAGCGTAGTATTTTTTACGCAACATGGTGTCCATTTAACTTTTTGTTCATTACTAACAAAATATTATGTTTTCGCGAAGAGCTAAGTACTTATATTTCATAAAAAAAATTAGTTGTCTGTAAAGTCGGTTCACGGACAATAGTTTTACGTGATAACGTCATAAAGAAACATTGATGAATAAATGTGTCACAAGCCAACGCTTGGGCCGATTGTGCCTCTCTATCGCTTGTTCCGCGCTCTCGCTTGCACACTCAGGCTTAGGCGGAACGTGACACTTTTTCGTGTATGCAGCCGGTGTTCATCGATTTATAAGACGTTATCACGTCAAAAATATTGACTGCATCGTTAGTTTAGTGGTCGCAAGCGCTACTGTTGAGCATGACGTGGTTTTGGGTTTGATTCCCAGGTCGGGTAAAATGTTATTGGGTTTTACTAAGCTAGGATGCCCCGAACAGACGGACTCGCGGCTCTTGAGCGCTACAACCAAGTTGGTCGCAGTGACTAAGCTAGGATGCTCCAAACAGACGGACTAGCGGCTAGCAAGCGCTACAACTAAGTTGGTTGGAGTAACTAAGCTAGGATGCCCCGAACCGATGGGCTAGCGGCCAGTGAGCGCTACAAACAAGTTGGTAGCAGTGACTAAGCTAGAACGCCCCAAACAGACGGACTAGCGGTCAGCGAGCGCTACAACCAAGTTGGTAGCGGTGACTAAGCTAGGATGCCCCGAACAGATGGGCTAGCGGCCAGCGGGCGCTACAACCAAGTTGGATGGAGTGACTAAGCTAGGATGCCCCGAACAGACGGGCTAGCGGCCAGCGAGCGCTACAACCAAGTTGGTTAGAGTGACTAAGCTAGGATGCCCCGAACAGATGGGCTAGCGGCCAGCGAGCGCTACAAACAAGTTGGCAGCAGTGACTAAGCTAGAACGCCCCAAACAGACGGACTAGCAGTCAGCGAGCGCTACTACCAAGTTGGTAGCAGTGACTAAGCTAGGATGCCCCGAACAGATGGGCTAGCGGCCAGCGAGCGCTACAACCAAGTTGGATGGAGTGACTAAGCTAGGATGCCCCGAACAGACGGGCTAGCGGCCAGCGAGCGCTACTACCAAGTTGGATGGAGTGACTAAGCTAGGATGCCCCGAACAGACGGGCTAGCGGCCAGCGAGTGCTACAACCAAGTTGGTTAGAGTGACTAAGCTAGGATGCCCCGAACAGACGGGCTAGCCGCCAGCGAGCGCTACAACCAAGTTGGTTAGAGTGACTAAGCTAGGATGCCCCGAACAGACGGGCTAGCGGCCAGCAAGCGCTACAACCAAGTTGGTTAGAGTGACTAAGCTAGGATGCCCCGAACAGACGGGCTAGCGGCCAGCGAGTGCTACAACCAAGTTGGTTAGAGTGACTAAGCTAGGATGCCCCGAACAGACGGGCTAGCCGCCAGCGAGCGCTACAACCAAGTTGGTTAGAGTGACTAAGCTAGGATGCCCCGAACAGACGGGCTAGCGGCCAGCAAGCGCTACAACCAAGTTGGTTAGAGTGACTAAGCTAGGATGCCCCGAACAGACGGGCTAGCCGCCAGCGAGCGCTACAACCAAGTTGGTTAGAGTGACTAAGCTATGATGCCCCGAACAGACGGGCTAGCGGCCAGCGAGCGCTACAACCAAGTTGGTTAGAGTGACTAAGCTAGGATGCCCCGATCAGACGGGCTAGCGGTCAGCGAACGCTACAACCAAGTTGGTCGCAGTGACTAAGCTAGAACGTCCCGAACAGACGGGCTAGCGGCCAGCGAGCGCTACAAACAAGTTGGTTGGAGTGACTAAGCTAGGATGCCCCGAACAGACGGGCTAGCGGCCAGCGAGCGCTACAACCAAGTTCGTAGCAGTTACTTGAAAATAAATTATTTGAGGTTCGCAAAAAGAGGCGCAATCATTATATTAGAGTGTTCAATAATGTTTTTAGGACTACAAAATGGGAATTATTACATGCCAAAAAAATATAGACATCATATTAATATCATCCTACGATAAAATCATGGACTACCGATTAAATAGGAGACTTTAAAAAATACCGATGAAATAATAGGTACCGAATTTAATATCATATTTTAATTGGCTCATTATCACCACACTATAATAATGCACCAATTATAAAATTAATTACCACAAACCCACCGGGAGGTAAGATAATATTTTAAAATATCGCTCGGAAAACACTTTAGAGCCGATGGGAATTTTGCTACCAACATTTTTATTTTAATCCCAACTGGTATTCAATATTGAATATTCGATATGAATTTCAATATTGTCCAGTACAGTTATTTTGTTAAATTAGTGGGACAACACAGGTCAAAATTGAATAGTATTAAATTACGTTTTACTTGTAATTTGTGGTTTCTGGTGCGACTTTTGGGCGGTGTGAAGAGTTAAATTTTAAAATTCAATTAATTAGTAGCATAATTTTTGGTTGCGAAATGAAAGTTCATTTCTGGTTATCAGTTTAAAAAAGTTTCTTGTTGTGCTGCCTCTCACAAAAATTCGCGCGTTTGGTCTTAATTTGTCTATCGCCTAAATTCACAGCATGTGTCCTTTACACTACAAAACTTTGCCTTAGTTTAATGTGACATCAGTCTACACGGTGACGAAAAAAACCTAAACAAAATATTTTAAACGTTTCGCTTACGCGGCCTTTGGCAAAACGTAACCCCTATCTCTTATCCGATCTGTCATTGAAAAATTGCGCTTACTCAATCATTCCACATGATATATAATGCAGAACACTGCTTTATATTCTACAGTCCTACTAAATACGTAAAAGAATATCCTTCCCATTTTTTACTTTTTTTTAACCGACTTTAAAAAAGGAGGTTCTGTATTCGACCCGTATGTATGTATGTCCGCGATTTTCTCAAAAACTCATTAACCGATTTTGATATATTTTTACATACTTTCTAATAATACATTAGGTAATTATTCTTATGTACGAAGTTCTATTCGGTTTTTGATGATTCTTCTAGTTGGTGTCTTCATTCTTCAATGCACTAGTGTTAATTGAATTCGTGTGAGGTAGGTACAACTAAAAAGTGATTTTTTTTTCAAAAAAAAACAACTTAAAAAAAAGCTCTACAAAGTGTTAAATAACTTTAATTTCGGAAGTTGGTATCAAAAAATGAAAATGCGGAACCAACGACACCGACTTCAGAAATTAAAGTTATTTATCACTCTGTAGTGTTTTTTTAAGTCGGTTGTTTTTTTTGTTTTTATTTTTTGTAAAAAAGTTTTTGCTTTATACATTCATAGGGTTCAAAGTTTTCTGTAAACGAACTTTGAGTTTTGATATTGTTAAAATTGATACGCTTGGTAACGCAATCCAAAGAAGTAAAAAGAATCTGGAGATAGTAGTCAAGTTGACCTTTTCGTCTGGAAGCGAAGATACAGGTTGACTTACGTATGTTTTTACTGGTTAACGAACAACAACTTAAGTTTTCTGATTGCATGAAGAGACTCCATAATAAACCAAGCTTAAAATGGATAATGTTATACATTTTCCAATAATAAGGAAAATTTACCACGAAATTCCCATACACATTTTACATAATATATTATAATACACTAACAGACGCTATCCTGCCCGAACAGCTCTATCTAAGGAGTCGATAAGTATAGCTAGAGGCTATAGGTAGGGTTTTTTAAAACTGTTTTAAAAGAAAAAAAACACGTATAAATATAACAGATACAATAATGTTACAGAATCAAAGTGTAACTTTTTATGTCTTAATAAGTATTCATTTCATTTATTCACAAGCAACTACAAGAGGCAATAATCACACTAGGTTCAAATTATTGGTTTCGACCTGATTATCACCCAAAGCGCAGTCGCACAACATGACCAGCAACCACAATAATAGGCTAGTTTCCACCATCAATAAATTGAAAATCTATTTAGTCCGTCTGTTTAAAATGTTATAATAAAATACCTCCCCACATTCTTCAACGGAATGAGACAAAATTCAAGTCATGTATAAAACGCACACTATGTAGGCAGGCATATTATAAGTTAGGAGATTACATCGCTGATAAAAATGCCTGGCTCAATGCTGGTCCTGCTCCACAACCACAACTAATTGATTAACACTTGAAAATACTGTTGGAGCTGCTGAAGATTGTAAGACTATCTTTGCATTGTATAAACTCAATTTCCTTTGTATTGTATAACTGCATAGCACAGATGTGAGTTCTATGTACTATTGAGCTACCATTTACCGGGTAATATGTTTTTCATTGACTAGAATGTGCCCTGGCGGCTGATAGTATGTCATGCTCGCTCAAGTGTCTCGCTGACGGTGGCGTGTGTGTTGGATCATTCGGTTCCCTACAAAATGGTTGAGCTGGATGGTGCTGATCCATGCGTCATGTTCGTGAACGGGCGCCGTCAGTTGGTGCTGGTCATCTTTTAGCTGCCACGGCTTATTTTTAATTATTTTATTTTTGGATTGTTATTTTGTTACTAATTGCTGTACTCTGGACACTTTTAACGCGTACTTGATTTTTATTTATTTTTTACATCGTTCTCACATATTTATAAATTCAACATATGATGTAACTAATAATTTTTGAAAAATATTATTTAAAAAGAGTGTCCATGGAGTTTTTTGCCCGTTCTTCTCCATATGTACCTACTACGCTTTGGAATGGGCAACTAGCTTCATTTTTTCCTGACTGACCGACTTCTTGACAATTCAAAAGTGCCTGTAAATGGTTTAATTGAAATAAATGCTTTGAGTTTGAGTTTGAGTTTGAGTTAGAGTATTGGAAAATAATGGACACGTATTTTTTGTTTTTGTAAATCAATGAATATTGACAAAGATAAAACGCATCAAAACTCGGGAGCGGGGGCTCGTGACGTCAAAACGCACTAAAAATTATAGGTACCAAGGTGTAACGTATTGAGAATTTTAAAGGCGTCGTATCTTCGTCAATTTTGGTTTACGTAACAAAAGAAAAAATACGGGTCTAATATTTTTTGATAATCTAACTGACGGACTAATTAGATTTTAAATTTATTGATGGTGGAAACTAGCCTAACTAAAGGCTCCTGCAGACCGGCGCGACACGCGACGCGAATCGCACGCGACACAAAGGCACCGCTCGCGATTCGCGTCGCGTGTCGCGCCTGTTTGAAGGAGCCATAACTAGGTGGCGTTTTTGTGGTGCACGTCACCGCAAAAACGCGCGGCGGACAGACAGACGCAGCGATGGCAAAATAGCCTCAATCCTGTCGGGATTACGGCTGTTTTGGCAACGCCGCGTTTAGCGGTTACACTTATTAACACTTTTATTACCGACTTTCCTCTACTTTTTTACTTCTATACAAAGCCTTGGTCCGTTCTCAATTGGAATTTGCAGTACCGGTCCCATTTTTGATGTTTATATAAAAAGAATGGAAATGGTTCAAAAAAAAATTCTACGTGCTATGCACTACAGATGTACTAAGTCTAAATGACCATACACCCAACTATTAATGCGTTATAAACTTCTAAGCTTGGAGTCAAGACGCAGCCTACTGATGGCCATGATGCTTCATGGTCTGTGTAATAACAAGTTCGATTGTCCAGATATTACCAATAATCTTTGTTACGTTGTACCAAGAACTGAGATGCGTCGAGAGGCGCGTGTGCCCCGGCTGTTCCACACCGCAAGGTGCAGAACTCACGCTGGTGCACGGGCGCCTCTCCGACGTATTGTAGATACGTATAACACCCACTTTATCGATTTAGACATTTTTGCGCTTACACACTTGAAGTTCAAAAAAATGGCTGTTGAATCCTTAAAATAGCCATTTTATACTATTATTCCAAAAATATGTACGAGTACTTCTTACTCTTCTGCAAAATCAACGCACGCATTATACTATATGTCTATAAACCAATATTTCGCGGACATTGGTGTGGGTTACACGTTTACATAGTTTTAATTTATTTCGTCACACTAAATTGTAATGTGTAACTGTTTTATGTCCCAATAAAGTAAAATAAAATAAAGTAAAATAAAGACTTCACAAAAAGGAGGAGGTACTATGTTCGGATGTTTGTATGTTTTTTTTTCCGTCAATTGTCGACGGATTTTCGAAATTCTTTTTTTATTTGAAAGGGTATGCTCCCGAGGTGGTCCCATTTTCACCAAATCGGAATCTGATGAGAGAATCCCATGGAAATCGAGGGAAACCCTCAAATTTTGTAGGCACACCTATAGCGATTTGGATATTCTTCATAATAACTCGTGCATTTGCTCTCAGATAGCACCATCAGGTGAAGTGAAACCGATGATGAAGACCACAGATGGCCATCGGAACTACTCAATAATAAATTTCACGGGTTGCAATTCGATTAGGTACTTTAATGTGGTTGCTAAGCACAATGCGTATCGTGAAGTGGAGCTGATGGTGAGTTCTCAATCAGCTCCAGTTCTCCTGGTTTTTACAAGGAGAACTCCTAAACAATTAACGTCCCTGCATCGGGAAAATCAATGTTTTGTAAGAGGTGATGAGCAGTTTTGATTAGGCTATTGTAACTTAGACAAGTTACGAACTGACCCACTAAAAAGTGAAAAATAAAAAACGTTTTACAAAAAAATGGTCGGTGTCAATAAAAGAAAATGCAGAACCAACGACACCGACTTCCGAAATTATTATTGTTATTTTTCACTTTGTAGTGTTTTTTTGGAAGTCGGTTGTTTTTTTTTATCGATTACAGATATATTACTGTTACACTTTTAAGTGTTTTGTGTTAACACATTAAAAAACACATTTATAAGTGTTACATATTTGATTCTGTTATCAATTCAATATGTAACACTTATAATTCTTTAACATTTATGAAGGTGTTTTAAGTCCTTGTCTACTTATAGCACACCCACGTTTAGCCAGTGATTCTGTGTAGTAAATACGTATAGTAGGATTTAGAAGCAAGTAGATCTCTATTCGCCATTTTCAGACATAAATCCTCAAGAACATCCCCACCTCAACATAACCTCATATCAAAAGATACAGAGCCGTCTAGCTCAGCTAAACATTTACGTATGTATGCGCAGCCGGCGACGTGTAATGTGCAATCTAACGGATTTGCGCGAACTCCGTGAAATTTCCCACACATGTGGCACAGATGCCGGGCGCATTTTCACATACAATGTTATTAGGTAACGTTACGTCGACGACCATGACAATAGATGGGATTAATATTTTGTTTACAAAGGACACGGTGGAGTTTCTTGCCCATTCTTCTCCATACGAAAACTACCTTTTGGTAGGGGAGGCTAGAATTAATTCAATTTTATTGTTCTTTTTGACGTTCAAAAATGCCTCTTAGATGCCTATCTATATCTATATACAGGTTTATTTGTAAAACACCAGCAACCTCTTAAGAGGTCAGTGTACTCATCATTATGAACAACTTTTACTATGGGACCAAACCTAAAATCGCGAAAAAAAAATCAACTTTTCCCTAAATTTGTCTTCGTCTATCTCTTCAAAATGTAGGGGACAGCTGATTTTTTATTAAAACATGGAAAGAATTCAAGAAAATAATAATAATGAAGATTACTTTTCTCATACATTCCTTCTTATTGATTCTGAGGCGGTGTGTAGTTCGCCGAGTCAGCTAGTTAGGTAGTCAAATAAATTACAATTCAATATGTAACACTTATAATTCATCGTTTATTTTACAAAATTTAATACAAGTAACTATTTCCACTACGAACTAAATTAAATGACTAAGTATAAGTACAAATAAATACAAAAGCAAAAAGACACTTGACATGAAGTAAAAGAAAGAAAGAAAATACGTTTCTTTGCGGTGAACATGACGCAAATGGAACAAAAGCTAAAATAAAATAAATAAAAGGTAGGGGGAAACGCGTCACATCCACGCAAAACGGCTATCGCTCAGCATTATGCTGCGACCCTGTGCAAGACAGAGCTCCAGCACTGGTGGCGCTGGTGGTAAGTACTCGTCCGCATCGCTATCATACGGAAACGTGGCCATTAGACTGTTATATTGATGACAGGCAAATAGAATGACTATATTTTTTACACTCGCAGCTATAAAATGGGTGAAGGGCCCGTGGCTAATTTACAACAGCCGCACGGGTCGATCGATCAGGTTAAGCTACGCTTGCCGCGGTTGGTCTGTGGATGGGTGACCATCTTTACATACCGAGACCCCTCCGTGCCTCGGAAAGCACGTTAAGCCGTTGGTCCCGGCTGTCATTCGTGGATCTTTGACAGTCGTTACAGGAAGTCAGAAGCCCGAATGTCTGACGACCAGTCTTACCAAGGGGTATCGTATTACCCAGTAACTGGGTTGTGGAGGTCAGATAGGCAGTCGTTCCATATAAAATACTGGTTTTCAGCTGCATCCGGTTAGACTGGAAGCCGACCCCAACATACTTGGGAAAAGGCTAGGCAGATGATGATGACACGCAGCTATAAAATAATTAAGTAGGTACTTAATATTCCTCCGATTCCATTACTTAAATATTATTAAATAACACAGTCATGGAGCAGTGGTAGCCCAGTGGTAACGTCCGCGACTTCGAGTTGTAGGTCGGGAGTTCGAAACCAAGCAGACACTTTACTTTGTGTAAATTTTTTCATCACCACTGCTCTCAAAACGGTGAAGAAAAACATGGTGAGGAAACCGGCATGTCCTAGAACCAAAAAATTCGAAGCCATGTGACATCTACCAACCCGCACTGGGCCCGCGTGGATTACGGCTCACTGCCCCTCAATCAGGGGAACCCCTGTGTCCCAGCAGTGGGGACATCAAAGGCTGATTATGAATAAACTTTCCTGTAGCATATCGTATAGACGTCAGTACATCAAGCTACTACAATCTGTAAAATGTATTCAATAGATTTTCAACTTTATTTCTAAAGCATAAGGCTCATAGTTGATTGGGAAAATTTGACACTTTCGGGTAGTTTGATGTGCTGGCGTCTGTACATGATAGCGGCGTGTGAATAAATCGGTCAAACTTCAGTCATTTATATGTGACTTTAATAAGAACTAGAGTGATCAGCTTTCTTTATTTATTAACATGGAAAATGAATCACGAAGAAAAAACGCCTTGAATACGAATATCTGAGACTGAAAACATCTTGGGACGACTGTTTTTAATAATAATAATAATAATGAACCATTTATTTTCAGGTAACAAAGACCCATAGATACATACCTTAACCTAAGTAGTGTGTTGTAAGTAGTGTCGTGTTGTTGTAGTAGTGTTTTTGGCTGCGGTAGCACAAATAAAGGAATAAATCCGAAAACCGTAAATTTGTAGTTACATACTACAATTGTACGGAACCCTCTGTGCGCGAGTCCAACTCGCACTTGATCATTTTTTTTATTATTTGTATTTCCTGTCCAATTTTTTTTTCCTTTTCTTCTTTGCACTGCGCTTGTATTGAGACCATGGTTAGGCTCACAGACACTAATATCTCGCAGATCAACGTAGACCCATGTGGCCGCCATTTAAATACTAGTCTATAAATGTATCACATACTTACTGCAGCTAGCTAGAGCTATGCTCGGAGTTTCTTTGCGATAAAATCCGGAACGAGGATATTCGACGAAGAACCAGAGTCACTGACATAGCTCTTAGAATTTGCAAGTTGAAGTGGCAATGGGCAGGCCTCATCGCTCGTAGAACTGATACGCGATGGGGAAGAAAAATTCTTGAGTGGCGACCACGAACTGGAAGACGCAGCGTAGGCAGGCCTCCCGCTAGGTGGACCGACGACATCGTGAGAGTCGCGGGCAACCGATGGATGCAAGTGGCGGATTGTCGTTCGGCGTGGTGGTCTAAGGGGGAGGCCTTCGGCCTTCGGACGTCTTTCGGCTGATGATTGCAGACAAATTCGTTTACCTAGCCAAAATTCGACATAATAAGGTTTTGCGACTGTCCAACCAAAAAGGAACTCTTCAAATCCGTGCCGTACTCATACAACCGTAGATGTTCTATCATCCGTGCAAAGATTTGCGCACCCACTGTAAAATCGTGCACACACGCGGAAATCATCGGGCGGTATTCATGCTTTTTGAGCATTGTGTGCAGAACTACAGACAATCTTTTATTTTATCGAGTATTTAAAAAGTATGTTATTTTGGGTATTTAATCTGAACGGCCCAAAGCGAATAGACCGCGGGCCATTCGACCGTAAACAAAAATCATCTACGTTCCAAAGGACCGGTGATAAAAAGATTTCAAAATTAATTTAAAGGGACAGTCGCATACGTTTTGTCTAGATGTTTTTATAATAATATTTGAGTACTATTAAAATTAAACATGAATTAATGCTTTCAATTTTAAAGATGTCACGAAAATAAGATGAATAGCGAAAAAATTTGTAAAATGACTGCACACTAAAACCCGACGACTGAAAAATAACGCTCTAAAACGTATGAAACAAGAATATATTTTCATCTGAAATTGTTATGCTATTCAAGATTAATCGTCTAATAAAATAAACAGCTTACAAGTAATATATTTTAATGTATTTATTACATAGTGATGTTCAAAGGATAGGTGTGGTAATATGCCACTTTGCCCATTAGGTTATGATCGCTTACTACTGTTAGAATGTATTGTTTTATTAGGGTAGGTGGCATACGACCAAGCCTATAACAATTATCGCACAAGATTAAGTTATACAGGTTGTAAAAAGACCCATCGCACAGCCGTCAACTGCGCATTCTGTACATCAAACTAAGTAATGATCCCTACGAGTCGTACTCAGCGTTTCTCCTCCACTTTTATTATGCGCACAGCCAAAGTGAGGAACTCTCTGCCGGCGTTTGTGTTCCCTCCCACATTTAACCCGTCTGCTTTCAAATCAAGAGTGAGCAGGCATCTTCTGGGCACGCTCATTCCATCATAGACCTCATCTATCGCCATCCTTATGGCGTGATCGGAGTCAAGAGCGAGCCAATTTACAATAAAAAAATAAAAAGAAAAAAAACGTATTTATTGCGACTGTACAGGATCACAAACTAAACTAAACACAGGCTAAAATAAAAACCAAATTATATATAGAAAAAAAATAACAAAAATAAATATGAAACAGAAAGTCTATACGAGGCCAAAAGGCTCCTATCTCAGCATGATGCTGCGATATTTAGAAATAAATTTCGCAGCGCTGATATACTGATAGGGCCCGCTGTGATGTCACGGGCAGTTACAGAAATAAATAAATAATAAAATAGATATTCTTCTAGATAGTCTTTTCCTTCCATACTTCTCTATTACTGGTCATCTCGGTACACAACATATTGCCATAACTGTACTAATATAAATATATCAAACAAATTGTCTCGAAAAACTACTTCCGAGAAAATAAGGGCCCCAGTTAAGCTCCAATTAAAATTATTTCCTCTGTTTCGCGGGTTCAAACACATTTCGTAATAAACATCATCTGTCTAGCCTTTTTCCCAACTATGTTAGGGTCAGCTTCCAGTCAAACCACATGCAGCAACTGCCTATCTGACCTCCACAACCCAGTTACTGGGTAACACGATAGGTACCCCTTGGTAAGACTGGTTGTCAGACTTTCGGGCTTCTGACGACCCGTAACGACTGTCAAAGATCCACGCCTGATAACAGGTATCAACGTCTTCCAATGCACGGAAAGGGTAAGTAAAGATGGTCACCCATCCACGGACCAATCGAGGCAAGCGTAGCTTAACCTGATCGATCGATCCGTGCGGCTATTACTTGGCCACAAAGCTCTCTCACATTTGAAAATCAACATTTCAGTTAAATTCCGTTCCGTCCGGTTTATTTATTAGTGCTTAAGCTTGCGCATTAAATCCTTGTCTTACTTAATTTATGTTTTGTGAGTACGCCATAAACTAGTACTTTGGCATTCAATATAATTTTATTGAATGTCTAGTATTGTTACAGAGTATATTTATCTACAGAAGGTTTAGTGCATATCATTCTGCCTAGCCTTTTCCGAACTACGTTGGGGTCGGCTTCCAGTCAAAGTCTCCTATCTCAGCATGAATCTGCGCCATTTAAAAAATAAATAAATGATCGGAACCATATAAAAGGGAGGAGACATTACGGCACTCGAGAGGTAGTTGCTGAAAATCAGTGCTGTTGACGATAGGTTTGTGTGAAGTCACAGCATTTTGCTGTGCACAGATGCGACGCACGGCTTAATTGTTCTTATTATTGGTTTGTTTGTTACAAAAGTAGTTATTTTTCCACTCTGCAATTGGTAATTTGTTTTTGTTTTGATTGTTGTTGTTTCGTTGTTATGCCAGTGTAGCGGGCGCATCACGAATTAATTTGTAATGTCAATGTCAATTAATATGACGTGTTGGTTGTCTTTGGTGCCTGGCCCTGAAATCAAGCAATGGACAAAATTGTCAACATTTTATATGCTTGAGTACGAGGCTTTTGACTAAGTTGCATGTGTATATTTTGTCTTTTTTTATTTGTAACGTGCGTTTTGTTTGTGCAGAATAAACAATTTTTCTTTCTTTTTTTTCTATTTACCTCTTTATTTATAAACGTTGTTTAAGGCGACGCCGACCGCACAGTGGCGGCCTCATCGTTTGTTTGGTTATTTCTTTCTTGACTTATGCGGGTCAAACCGCGGGTCGCTGCTAGTACATATATATACGTATTTGGTTATAGATTAAGTTTGCGAATCTGCAAAATCAGTCACAGAGTAAGAAAAATCTTTGTGCGAAGCTTTAACAAAAGCGTGAGACTATTGTGGTGGCTCATTGTCATAATGCCAAGTTAAGTGCCCCTATGAACGATATATAGTAATAATATAGTTTTATTGTCCTTCTCAACGATGCAATTTAGCTGGGATATGACTGAATATTTTAGTACTATGGTAATGTTCTATGGAACGAATTTTTATTGGGTTGTATGCTAAGAATACGTTCTGATTTAGACGTGTATATATGATTTCTGGCACAGGTTTTTTTTGAGAAACAAGCTGACCCGACAAACATTGTCCTGTCCTTAATAAAGTTTTCTGTTATCGTTTTGTGAATACGAGGGTTATGGTCTTGAGATCACACAAAAGTCCCATACAAAAAAGGACGTTCAGTTTTTACAGAATTTGAACATTTTTCGGCAAATTTTCACAATTTTTCTTTCTAGTAAAACCTAACTTGGATTATTGAGAACATTTTAAAACAAAAAATAGACAAATCAGAACAGCCGTTCTCAGCTGACGCGTTTACCGACCAGCATTTAATTTTGATTTATGTAGATTGTATTGTAGGCGATACTCAGCCCCGATATCAACAGCTGTAGGTAATAGTTACCTGTGGGGTAATTGCGTAACACACTATCAGTAGCAATGAGTTTAATTTTGACAGTTCAACAACATTCATTGCGTTATTTACGTTGTTGAGCAGACACATGAAGCAATGGATTAGCAATATCCTTCAAAAAAACTTTTTTACAAAAATAACTACCGACTTCCAAAAAACACTACAAAGTGAAAAATAATTTTAATTTCGGAAGTCGGTGTTGTAACGTTGGTTCCGCATTTTCTTTTATTGACACCGACTTCCGAAATTAAAGTTATTTTTCAATTTGTAGTGTTTTTTGGAAGTCGGTAGTTTTTTTTTGTAAAAAAAGTTTTTTATTTTTCACTTTTTAGTGGGCCAGTTTGTAACTTATCTAAGTTACAATAGCCTAATGTCAACAGCTCATCACCTTTTACAAAATATTGCTTTTCCCGATGCAGGAACGTTAATTGTTGAGGAGTTCTCCTTGTAAGAACCAGGAGAACTGGAGCTGATTGAGAAGTCACCATGAGCTCAATTTCACGATACGCATTGTGCTTAGCAACCACATTAAAGTACCTATTCGAATCGCAAACCGTGAAATAATTATTATTGAGTAGTCCCGATGGCCATCTGTGGTCTTCATCATCAGTTCCACTTCACCGAATGGTGCTTTCTGAAAGCAAATGCACGAGTTACTATGAAAAATACCCAAATCGCTATAGGTGTGCCTACAAAATTTGAGGGTTTCCCTCGATTTCCATGGGATTCTCTCATCAGATTCCAATTTGGTGACAATGGGACCACCTTGCGAGCATACCCTTTCAAATAAAAGAAGAATTTTGAAAATCCGTCGACAATTGGCGGAGTAAACATACAAAAAAAAAAACACAAACATCCGAACATATTACCTCCTCCTTTTTGTGAAGTCGGTAATGATTCAGATTGAGATTTATAGTGTGTTAGGTACGCTAATAGGGTGCTGGCAAATCTATTTATAAATAGCACAATATGTTCTCTCAAATAGCTTATTAAACAACAAATACACACATCAAAAGTGTCTAGGGATCAACATATATTTTTGCAATAACTTTTCTCCTGATTGATATTAATTAAAATTTTCTTTAAGGATTCATCAAATAAAGTGTTTTCGTTTGTCACAGTAACGATAAACCAAGTCACCTTTGCATTAATAAAGAAATTTGCCATTTTCCTAATAAAGGGATTTTTGACATTTGAACCACTAACACAAAAGTTCGAAAAAAAGACTGAAATAACAGTTTTCTCTAAAATTTTATTGGGTAACTTAAACAATTAATAATCCGTGTTTCTACCGCGAACACTAACAACACAAGAACATCGGTTTGGCATACTCAAAATGAGTTCATCCAAATCACGCTGTGGAATGGCCGCCCATGTTCGTTGCAACAACAAAAAAAGGTCTTCTTGCGACTGGATACCCTCCATATTCGGCAGAGCTCTTCTCTGTAGCATATCCCATGCATGCTCAATCGGGTTCAAGTCTGGCGACTGAGCAGGCCAGGGCAGGACATTGATGTTAGCTGCGGCGAGAGTCTGTCTTACAACTCTTGCGGTGTGCGGTCGTGCATTATCATGCATTAACTGAAATAAGGGACCGATTTGCACTTGTAGAGGAACGATGACGTCTGATACAATCGTCTCAGCATAAATTTGAGCGTTGAGGTTGCCTCTGATCCAAATCAACTCAGTTCTTCCGCCGATCCAAATACCCGCCCATACCATGATGGTTCCACCACTATAAGGATGGACTTCCTGGCAGGATTTTAATCGCTGTTGGCGTCCAGGGGTTCTCCAGTGTCGTATACGTCTTGTATCCGGTCTCATACCAAAACGAGACTCATCAGAAAAGCACACGAAACGCCATTGTTCTTCTGCCCAATTTCTGTGTTCAAGAGCCCATTGATATCGAATCCTACGATTGTGCATTGCTATAGGTGGTACCCGTAGCGGTCTTCGGGAATGAAGGTTCACTTCATGCAAGCGGTTTCTGACTGTTTGGTCGCTAATTAAGTTCCCTGAAGAGTGATGAAGCCTCACGGCTAACATCATGGTGGTTATTGTTGGAGCTCTTCGAGTTAAGATTTGAATGTATCGGTCTTGTCTCCGTGTGGTGCAGCGATACCGTCCTCCATGGCGCTCAGCCACGGTACCAGTGCTTCGGTAACGTGTCCAAAGTCGACTGATAACACTCTGACTTGTATTCAGAGCTAAAGCCACAGTACGTTGCCGGGAACCAGCTTCTATCATTCCCACGGCTCTGAGCATTTCTTCCCTGCTTAAATGACGTCGCCGCTCCATAATAACGTTGGTTTTAATCAGTAGTAGGGAAACAGTAGCACTAATAATGTCTTCAATGCGTTGTATGTTTTTATAGGGAAAATATTGACAGCTGATTTTCATCTTTTACTCGAATTTGATTCACAGTTCCTGATTCAAATTATGAAATGCACCAAAAAGGATCCATATAAATTTATAAAATCATACATTTATTACAAAGCCACATCTCAATCTCAAGAAATCCGCATAAAAATGCTTGATCCCTAGACACTTTTGATGTGTGTAGATTGATTTGTTATCTCGAATCAGTGGATAGTCTTAAAAGCCTATACAGGGTGGAATCAAAGTCATGGGCATTATTTTAACCTAAGGCACTACTCACGATACTGATTGCATTAGGGCTATTAATACGCAAATCAAAAATATTATTAATGCAAGTAAGGAAAACCTTAAAAATGTAGTAAGTCAAATTGCACAAGGCTTATTATTGCAAATAAACACTTAAAGTAATTAAAACAAAATACTTCGTTAACGCCAATAATTGTTGAAATATCAAAATCTTAAAGCGCAGTACAGCGCAAAGCGAAATGTAAACAAACATCACCTGCGCGCGCGCGGGTTTTTCCTTACAAGTAATAATAACAATGGGCTACAAGACATTCCGTCCGGCGGGATTCCCTGAACTCTCTCCGTCCCACTCCCTCACTCGCAAAAATACGAATATCACCCCCGCGCGGGGTATGCTTCCCGCCGCAACACGAAGTCACGAACCCGGAACCAGTGTCATAACGACTGCGCAGGTGCATTGACGCGTAATTGATTTATTGATCCCGTGACGTAATCGCCGTACTCGCCGCTCGCGTCATACGGTGCTTGGATTGCAGTGTATTAAGTGTTAGTGTAGTTGTTGTGTGTGTGTTTGTGTACACGATGCCTCGACCGCGTAATGTGCAGGCTAGGTACACCAACCAACAATACCCACAAATGGTTGTAATTTACGATCGCACAAGAAATTTAGTATGAACTCGTGAAATGTTCCATCGGCGCTACCCGAACGACCCTATTCCTTCACGGGGTCTCATTCCACCAGAACCACTCAGAACCTGTTGGATTTTTCGTCTTTTCACGTGCCAGCACATGCACAAGCTCGTGGAAGAGCACCCGTTTACCCTCTGTCACTTTACCGACAAATAAGGTTTTTTCAAAACAATCCACAAGCTAGGTACGTAAATGTTTTTTTTTAATGTATGTTAGTTGACGTAGTTTTGACCGTCCTAAGCCGGCAAAGTACGAAGGGAAAATTGGAATTTATTATGAATCAATTCATTGGCAACTTACGAATGTCACGTGAGTCGGGCGGGGTCAAAGAATTCACGCCCAATGACGCGCGTACGGCGTAGTGTACCTACGCATTTGCTATCGAGAAGCGCAACTAATTTGATACTTTGTATGACTTACTACATTTTAAGGTTTTCCATACTTGCATTAATAATATTTTTGATTTGCGTAATAGTAGCCCTAATGCAATTAGTATCATAAGTAGTACCTTAGGTTAAAATAATGCCCATGATTTCAATTGCGCCCTGTATATACTACCTTAGCTAAAATTAACTCTTTATCTCGCTCGCACGATCCTGCTCGTGGACTGAGTGAGAGCGAGATAAAGTGCGGTGCTAGGCGGCAGGCAGCGCCAATAGTTTAGGTATTTGCTATTTACGGTGAAAATAATGGTAATTAAAAAAACACAATACCTGCTTTATAGTTAGTTCAGTTAGTATACAAAGTTTCATGATCTAATTTGAAGTATTTGTTGAATACCAGCGGTTTATTGTTCGGTTTGGAGGTAACTTTGGAATTGTTTTCTATCGAGAAAATATGGAATCGTGTTTTCGTCAAACATAAGACCTAACATTAATCCTCAACTTTACCGTATATTTTTTTCAAAATTAATGCTGCAGTATTATCGACATAACGGAGGATCATGCTAAGACATTTGAGGTAGTATAGGCCCTTAAGAATTCTTAGTTCATTAATAAGGCTTCAGACACTACAGCTTTCTATAAAGTAAAGGAGAGCTAGAACCAAACTATAAGTGGTGGCGGCCACATAGCGTCTGCAATTTATCGGCGAACGACGTCATTGAAACTTTATTCATGAAAGTAAGGTGTGCTTTCCAAGAGAGCGTTTTTGGACACCGTAAAGTCAATCCCCGCTGCCATTATTTCCACGACGGCTGACACTGCGGCCGTAATACGGCGTCCACCACTCATATATTTTATGAACCTAGTATAAAAGCCATAATTGATCTGTAAAAATAGGATAGCGCTATTCGTCCTGTATAGCTCCATTTCTCACTCACACTGGAATAATGATGGCTTTACCGCGTCATACTACGGTCCCTGTTTAAAAACGATTTTCGACCAAGAAGAACCGGCAAGAATCTTCGCTCCCTCTCTCTGTCTCATCTTTGTCGAAACTAAACCGTACATTTGCATGGCGCAAAGTGATCATTCAAAACCGTTCAAACTACTGCCTTCCTTACAAAGCTTTGTCACTGATACCACTTAAACACTCCACTTTTCGCGTCAGAGGAAAAAGCACCGACGTCCATAGATAGGCACATACTGTATATCGTCATGACGGCAAAAGGCGTCGCTAATCCAGACTGAGTGAACCAGAACTGGATTACCACGACGGATTTAGGCTCTTTTGTCCACGACGCTTATTTTCGTGGTCTTTTAATTGTTCGGTTTGATCTTTAATCGTACGTCGGTTGGGGTTCTATTGATGTGATATATATTTACTATGAAGTATACTTTGTTCATTTTATGAAGACAGATATGACACATAGGCTTAACAACATATTAACCTGTCTCACTTCGTGTATTAAAACATTGTATTAATTAAAAAGCGAGATCGTCATTAATTCGTTCTAATTTAATAATAATTGAATACCTTTTTACCTTTTACTTTTAACGAACAGAGTCCACGTTTTGGGTACTTTTAAAGCTGAACGACTGTGAAACTGAACCTGGCTTATTTCTGTTTGGGTTTTCCTATTACTTATTCAACTAAGCTAATAAAAAATAGTGAATAAAACCACCAAAACACACGGTAGTTAGCTGGGAATGCAAAAAATTGACTGAAAAATTGTATTCCCGACAAAAACCATTCATAAATGCAAAATCACGGATAAGCCCGTAATAAATGATAACGAAACCACTTCACCACGCTCGTCGATGAAATATTCAGCACAAAAATCGCTGAATGCATCCGACCACCGCTTTATGAAGCGCTGTGAAATCAATAACTCGGAAATGCACCGCTAAGATTACTATGAAGATGGCTTAGTAAAAGCCGCTGATAACTCTTCGAGTCTGAATGACTTTCATTTTATATCTGAGGGATAAAATGCATGGATATAAATGTATTTTTATGTGTCTGTTTATGGCTTCGTATTGAATGGGATGGACAACCCTGACACGGTTTGGATAAAGTGATCGCGAATCTTATTGTGATCGCGGTTTGCAAGCTGTTGTGGAAGGTTTCAATAGCATTGTATCTGTTCATTCTTAACTTTTCGTGTCTAATGCGGGCTTCACACAGGTAACTATAGCAGCACCATTTTAGCTGCACGGCGAAAATCAACTGTCTAAATGGCATTTCAGCTAGGCCGCGTAGCTGACCATAATCGAAAGTTCCGAAGTAAGCAGGTTTCGACTTTTATCTTGCGGTGACAGGTCGTATGCGGCGTGTGTCTCAAAATCGGCCGAGAAAATACTCAATCGCAGCCGATCGCCCGCCGCATGAAGATCGAGGTTTTGATGCAAACTGTCGTCAAACTCAAACTCAAATTCAAAGCATTTATTTCAAATAAACCAATTATAGGCACTTTTGAATTGTCAAGGGTCCGTCAGTCAGAAAAATGAAGCTAGTTGCCCATTCCAAAGCGTAGGTACCTGTGGAGAAGAACAGGCAAGAAACTCCACGGACACTCTTTTAAATCATAAAATTGTTACAAAAATCTTGGTTACATCATTCATGTTGAAATTATACATGTGAGAACGATGCAGAAAGACGTGCACGTTAAAGGCGTCCGTACTAAAAAGAACAATTCATAAATGCCAAAAAATAAGCCGTGGTGGCTAAGAGATGACCAGTCTTCATGAACATGACGTATGGATCAGCACCATTCAGCTCAACCATTTTGAAGGGAACCCAGTGATCCAACACACACGCCACCATCAGCGAGACATTTGAGTGAGCATAACATACTCTCAGCTGCCAGGACACATTCAAGTCAATGAAAGACGTACCCAGTAAATGGTAGCTTTATAGTTTAGGTACATAGTGCTCACACGTGTGCTATGCAATTATACAAACTAAGAGATTGAATTTATACAATGCAAACATGACATGTGTGACCTCTGCGATTTTTATCGACCCGTATAAATGGGTTTGGTAAGCGACATAAGTACAGTTACTCTCCTGTCTAACATACCCAGCGGGATAATTGCGTAAAAAACTAACAGGGCTTTCATTTTGATAGTTCAACAATATTCTCAATGTGCGCAATATCGATGGAATGATGGGGTTACGGAGAAATGTCTTAACGCTGCGTGAGTGTGCGTGATCCATCGCCGCTATGTCCACAGCGCGCAGGATGGATGAAAAGCACCACATTAAATGTTTTTTTTTGCTCCATTGGTGTAATTGCTGTATGGTGTTCCAGTGTGAGAATAAAAAATAATAATAAATAAATGAAGCAATGGATTAGCAATAGCTTTCAAAACAATTCATTTTGATTGAAAGTATGTTACGCAATCTCTACATGTCATATTAGACACAGGGGTGTGAAATTCCGATGTTATCGTATAGATACACAAAATGGTTGAGTTGGATGGTGCTGATCCACGCGGCATGTTCGTGAACGGGCGCCGTCGGTTGAGACTGGACAATATCTTAACAACCTGGGCTTATATTTAATCTTATATGTAAGGATTCTGAATTATTTCTTCTTTTGTGTTTTTTTTTTTACATTGTTCTCCCATCTAGAATCAACAAGAATAATGTTCCCAGGGTTTTGTAATGTCTTGATTTAAAAGAGTGTCCTTGGAGTTTCTTGCCCGTTCTTCTCCAAGAGATCTACGTTTTGGAATGGGCAATAACCTTCAACTTTCTGACTAACTGACCGACTATTTAATTTTGACAATTCAAAAGTGCCTGTAAATGGTTTAATTGAAATAAATCTTTGAGTTTTAGTTTGATAATATAGTTTTACCCCCTTACTAATGTATGTTGTATAGGGTCTTTATAGTTAAACAAAGCTTTGTCTTCCACTTTAGAAATAAAACTGTATTGTTTCTAGAGAGTAATATTGATATTTTAAGAAGGTCACTTGTTACATTTAATTGTCTATGTGACAGTTTTAACCATAGTGAAGTCTTAATTTAGAGGAAATTGTTATCAAGAGTGGTAGGTAAAGCATTAAGAGATCGTCTATACACATATAGTTCTGTGTAGTATCATCATCATCATAACCAGCCTATAATGTTCCCACCGCTGGGACAAAAGCATCCTCTCGGTGAGAGGGAGCCGGGCGGTCCCAGTGCGGCTTGGTAGATATCACATTTCTTCGATTTTTTTTTTTATTCTAGGACATGTCGATTTTCTTACGATGTTTTCTTTCACCGTTTTGACCGCTGTTGATAAATCACCAATCGCTAATGGTAAGTCGCATATCTGCTAAACTAACTATCTAATCGGTAACTAGAGGTCATAGAGAATCATAGAGAAGACCAATTGCTACTGGAGAATGAGGAAAGCGAGGAGGAATTCAAGAAAATAGTTGACAAAAACTCAAGCCTTAAACGGGAGTTAGTAGACCTACATCAACAATATCTGAATGTTGTTGATGAACGCGATCAACTGAAGGTAGTCACGGATGGTTTCAATGACTGTAGTAATTTGTATGAGGAGGCCTTAAGTAAGGTTAGGGACTTAGAAGATGAATTAATTCATGCTAAAAGTCGTATCATCCAATTAGAAAATGAAAAAGAATGTAATCAGGTTAAAGAAACAAACCACTTATATGAATTGTTAAACAGTAATTGTAACCCTCGTTCCATATTAGCTATTGACCTCACTGAAGATTCCTTGCTGAAACAGAGTAGTTTAAAATTTAGTCATAACAAAATGAAAAAATATGCAAAAATGAATAGATTAATTAAAAAATGTAATAAATTTAGGAAACAATATAAACACTTTTCCAAAAATATTCCACTGAGGAGAGAACGTGTTGATCTAATGAATAAATTAAACAATTATCAAATCAAATTAGAAGACAGCAAAAAAATCTATGAAATTGATACACAGCGCTTACAGTCTGACATACAGGTACTTGAGGGCAGACTTAGTTCCCTTTACATTAAATATGTGGGTTCTCAGAACCAAATTAAAGAACATATTCTTGCTGCTAATGAGTTAGTTATGTGTCAGTGTACTTGTCAGAAGGTTTCAAACCCTGTTGCTGTCCAGCATGAGGCAACGGAGGACCCGTCCCAGACTGAGTTTTTGTCTCAAGAGTGTAACCTTGACCAAGGTGTAGCTGATATAGTACAGGATCAATCTCAAGGGGTACAGCTTGAGATTGGTAGCTGTCCATCTTTCAGTAGCCATGATTGTTATGATTCAATTATGTTCTCAGATAGTATAGGACGAGATTTAGGTAAATTAATTAGTAACAAACTGAGTTATTCTACTCAAAATTATTGTATGCCAGGGTCAAATTACAAACAAATAATGGCATCAGTAACAGGAAAGGTATTTAATCCTAAAACCAACATTACTGTATTTGTAGGTAACAGTTATAAGGTCAAAAAATATGAAATCACTGACTGTGTAACTGAGTTGTTAAAGTTAAATTGTAATAAAATAATATTGTGTGCTTTCCCATATTTTAAAAAATTGACAAATAGACAAAATAATTATATTCATAAGCTTAATAAGCATATGAACTTTTTAGTTAGTCATTATAGTGACAAGCTTGTATTTTTTGACACCAACAGTTTTATAGAAACTTTGAAGTCGACTAGGGATACTGTGTATCTGCCTGTTAGTTTTAGACACTTAATAGCAAGGCTATTAGCTTTTTATATAAACTCAGACATAAGTATTATGTCGAAGTCTTGTATTATTAACACAGCAACAATTAGTAATAATACTAATAATAAGGTGGTTAACCTGAATGAATGTAGCTCAAATGCTATAAACATTTATACCAATTGTACGAAGGAGGTTCCATTTCCCTCACGCACTATGAGCTCACTGCCTGGTGATGACTTTGAAGTCTTGGGATTAACTCCGGATAATCTTTTAAACTAGTTTGTAAGACAACAGAAGGTACCAGTAATAATATTCTTATACCTAACATCAACAAGGTATCTTCTTGCTCTAAAATAAATAAACATCAAAAAGGAGATCAGCAGAATGCCCTGAAATTATTTCATCAAAATATTCAAGGCATTTCTTCCAAATTATTAGAAATTGAAATGTTTTTAGAAAAAACAAAGTTTGACATTGTTTGTTGTACTGAACATTGGTTAAAGGATTACCAAATGCTAATTAATTATGAGAATTATAGTGTGGGCAGTTGTTTTAACCGTAAATCTATGCTTCGTGGAGGTTCTTTAATCTTAATTAAAAATTGTTTAAAATTCAAGCAACGAAATGACATAGTGGGTTTATCAATTGAACATTGCATTGAACTATCCTGTGTTGAGCTAGATAAGCATGTTGTAGTGTGCGTTTACAGACCCCCTAATTATCAGAACTTTTCTTTATTTGAGTCAATAATGGAAGATGTCCTAGCGAAACTTGCATCCAATAACAAAGCCACAATTATTTGTGGTGATTTTAATATTAATATTTTGGAAAATAATACAAATAGCAGTAGATTATTAAGCCTTTTCAAATCATTTAATTTAAGTAATGTTTTTACAGAACCGACTAGAGTAACGCCAACTTCTGCTACTTGTATCGATAATGTCTTTTGCGATTGTGATTATTTAGATAAAGCCATCGTAAATTATCTGCCGTCTGATCATAGTGGACAAACGGTAACTTTTAAGTTTAAAACAACTTTGCAAAAAGTGCAAATACAATTTAGACCAATAACGACTAGTAAACTAAATAGATTCAATAGTGCTCTAAATAATAAGTTGAATGATCTGGGCCTTAATATGGATGATGCAAATAAATTGTACGAGGTTTTCTTTTCAGTAGTGCACACTCAATTCAATAAAACTTTTGAAAGGAAAACAAAAAATATTTGCCCTAATTTTATATTTAGTGACTGGGCAACTAGAGGTATTAGGATAAGTAGGGAAAGACTGTTCGAGCTGTATGGCCTTAAGCCTTACATCAATACTGAAACTTTCAGCAAGTATGTTAGTACATATTCCAAAATCTTTAGAAATACCTGCAAAATAGCCAAAGCCATGTACATTAGTAACAAAATAAAATCAGCAGAAAATAAAATAAAAACAGTTTGGAAAATCATAAATAACGAAACTAGTAGGAATAAAAAACGGAACACTGATTACACATTGGAGACTTCACGTGGTGCCATAAGCTCTAACTTAGAAGTAGCTCAAGAATTTGTAAATTTCTTTACTAATATACCATTAAAAACGACGGAAGCTTTAAATTCCTCATCCGACGTATCAATTGATTTATTAAGAGCTAACGTTCCAAGCTGCCCGGTTGAATTTAAATTTAAACATATAAACCCCATGATAGTTATTAAAGCATTTCGACAAATCAAAATTAAATTGACCGAAGATCTATGGGGAATGTCTATTAAAGTTTGTACATCCATAATCGAGACTGTAGCACCATACTTAGCTTTAATATTTAATATGTGTGTAGATCAAGGAGTCTTCCCAGATTTAATGAAATACAGTAAGGTTATTCCACTTTTTAAATCTGGGGACAGTAAAGACACTAATAATTATAGACCAGTATCCGTGTTGCCGGTATTCAGCAAGGTATTCGAAAAGGTAATGCTCAATCAAATGCTTAATCATTTCAACAAAAACAAAATCTTACACGATCAGCAATATGGTTTCACCAAAGGACGTTGTACGGCTGACGCCGGTGTCACCTTATTAACACACATATTTACAGCGTGGGAGGAGGCCCAAGATGCCATAGGAATCTTTTGTGACCTCTCTAAGGCATTTGACTGCGTTAACCATGACACCTTGCTCTTAAAACTTAAGCATTACGGATTAGGTAAACTTGCGCTCAGTTTAGTAAAATCGTATTTAAATGATAGACAACAAAAAGTGCAAATAAATGGTGTCAATTCACTTGGTCTAAAAGTAGAAATGGGTGTTCCACAAGGCTCGATATTAGGTCCTTTCCTCTTTTTAGTATACATTAATGATTTACCCCATTTATTAAAAAAACAACCACAAATGGTGTTATTTGCTGACGATACTTCATTAATTTTTAAGATAAGTAGACGTGCTCCAAATCTTGACGACGTAAATAACGCCATACTGCAGGTGCATAATTGGTTCACTGCTAATAATTTAGTATTAAATGGGAAAAAAACTAAATGCATACGATTTTCTTTACCGAATGTTAAAAGTAGTGATTGATTGTGACATAGTATTGAATAAAGAGATACTAGAATTCGTCGATAAAACTGTTTTCCTGGGGATCACGCTCGACTCAAGGCTGCAATGGGGTCCTCATTTAACATCTCTTGCAGGACGGCTTAGTTCAGCAGCATATGCTGTAAGAAAAATCCGTCAATTTACTAATGTAGATACCGCGAGGCTAGTCTATTTCAGTTACTTTCATAGTATCATGTCTTACGGTATTTTATTATGGGGACGGGCTGCAGATATCGAGTCTATTTTTATTCTGCAGAAAAGAGCCATCAGAGCAATATATGGCCTCCGCTGGCGCGATTCTCTAAGGGAACTGTTTAAAGACATTAATATCATGACAGTACCTTGTCAATACATCTATGAAAACATCATGTACGTAAGGAAAAATTTAAATCTTTTCAGTAAAAGAGGATAAAGACACACCTACGGGACTAGAAATAGGGACCAATTAGTTCAACCAGGTTTCAGATTGGCTAAAGTAGACTCATCCTTCATGGGGTACTGTTTAAAATGTTACAATAAAATACCCCCCCACATACTCCAACTCAATGAAACGAAATTCAAATCTTGCATAAAACGCACACTATGCAGCCAAGCATATTATAAGTTGGGGGATTACATCGCTGACAAAAATGCTTGGCTGAACGCTGGTCCTGCTCCACAAGGGCGCATAAACTAATTAATTAGCATTCGAAATTATAGTTGGAGCTGCTGAAGATTGAAAAACTATCTTTGCATTGTATAAATTCAATCTCTTAGTATTGTATAATTGCATAGCACACGTGTGAGCACTATGTACCTAAACTATAAAGCTACCATTTACTGGGTACGTCTTTAATTGACTTGAATGTGCCCTGGCAGCTGAGAGTATGTCATGCTCACTCAAATGTCTCGCTGATGGTGGCGTGTGTGTTGGATCATTGGGTTCCCTTCAAAATGGTTGAGCTGAATGGTGCTGATCCATACGTCATGTTCGTGAACGGGCGCCGTCAGTAGGGACTGGTCATCTCTTAGCCGCCACGGCTTATTTTAATTTATGAATTGTTCTTTTTAGTACGGACGCCTTTAACGTGCACGTCTTTCTGCATCGTTCTCACATGTATAATTTCAACATGAATGATGTAATCAAGATTTTTGTAACAATTTTATGATTTAAAAGAGTGTCCGTGGAGTTTCTTGCCCGTTCTTCTCCACAGGGATCTACGCTTTGGAATGGGCAACTAGCTTCATCTTTCTGACTGACCGACCCTTGACAATTCAAAAGTGCCTATAATTGGTTTATTTGAAATAAATGCTTTGAGTTTGAGTTGAGTTTGAGTTTGAGGTCAGCAGCGTCCCCCTTTTAATAAAATAAAACGATAATCACCTCTTTTATTCCAAGCTTTGTGATTTAGTAACAACCATATTTTTTTTCAACTGATTTTATAAGAAATCCAAGAAAATATTCCTCCTTTACAAGTTAAAGACCATTTATCTCGAATAGTAAACTCAATGTTGAAAAGCTCAGCTATAATATCGTAATAAAAAAATATTGCCAGCTAATAAAAACAAGAGTAGGTACTTTATAAACCAACGCTCAAGTAATTGACTATCGTTAATTAAATTGCCTTGTGAATGTTTTACATAAGGAAACTTGTTTGATTCGAGTAAAAATATTTACCGGAATACATTAAAATGTTAGTTTAAACAAACAGAAATAAAAAGGACTGTAAATAAAGTGGGTTTCATAATTACAAAGACAATAAATACAACATTGAAAATTGGTTTGAACAAAATTAAAGGCACACGTTCACATTGCCAACATTAATCTCAATTTATTTGGGGTCTGGCCAACATGTGTTTTTCCCCAAATAGTATTATATAGTAGTATTATATATAGTATAGTATCTAAACTCATGAAATATAAAAGATTTGCTTCTGCTCGCAACTTTGTCCGCCTGAAATTTCTTGTTCCGGCGCATCATCCTGACTTTTTTCTTTTTGCTCCGCTCCTAACGGTTCGGAGGACAGCGTAGGCCTGTCAACAAGTACCAGGTACATGATAAAACAAAAAATGGTCTACAGATCTAAGTCTAGAAGACCTACGAAGTCCTCACATTTACAAAATATAAAAGAATCTCTCAAAAGGATAAATAGAAAATAAAATATAAAAACCACAGATATAGATACACCTATATAACGCAAGAGCAACTACTTCGCGTGCCAAAAATCGCACCAACTTCGTTCAAAAATCGTAAGCCACCACTTTCGCGCTCAGTCCAGCCGATCCATTCTGTAAAAATCTCACCGTGATAACTTAGGTGAAGTGAGCGTGAAGTGAGCTTATCAAAAGGGGTAATCCCTCCAATCCCAAAACATCAGACGGAATGACAGCTCACTTCACCATAGTTTTCACGGTGAGATTTTTACAGAATAGCACTGCTGTGTACTACTGGATGGGTGAGCGTGAGTGAGAAAGAGCGCTTGTGACGTCATAGTAGGTAGTCAAAAAAATGACACAATGATATTTCATAAAGATCGTGATACTTGTGTTATCTAGGTCTTTATCTGTGACAAAAACCTATTAAAACCAAGTGATATGATTGCCATTACAAGTTACAACCACTAATATAGCATCTGCTATTTACTGGCGAATAACGGCACTAAGATTTTATTTATGAGAGCAAGTTGGTGTGTTGTGTTTTCCTAGAGAGCGTTTTTTGACATTGTGAAATCAAAGCTCGCTGTCATAATTCTCATGACACTCCGCCGTCACTGCGACCGTTATGTGGACGCCACACCTCTTTTGGGAAACCATAGCTGCAGCGATCAAAATCTCGAAATATTTTTTCATCCGAAAACGTTACTCTCATTTTTAGGGTTCCATAGTCAACAAGGAGCCCTTATAGTTTCGCTATGTCCGTCTGGCCGTCCGTCCGCAGTTTAGCTCAGAGACTCTTCGTACTAGAAAGCTTTAATTTTCCATACATATACATGTCCGAGCGTTAGGCGGTTGGCGCTTGTTGTAGCTTCGAACTGTCAGAAAACGATGACAGAGGTCACTCGGTTTTGACGTTTATAGAGCTTTCTTGGGGAATCGTCTCATTCGGATACGTCAAACGAATCGCTTGAGTGACCTCGTAACTGGGCTGACAACACTGGCTTTGGCATTACTTAGGTTGGTAGCATTGTTTGGGATCAGGTTACCCAACAGAACAGAGGAAAACGGGATCGTCTTGATTGAAAAGGAGCAGCGAGAGAACCAAGAAGACTAGGGCTGCTAGCGGAACTAAAGTAAACTGAAGTCAACTTGGTCTTGGTCGAAGGTACTCGGTGCAACTTGGTTAGCCAGCCCGGGAACGATGTTGCTACGTATCTGGATGTGTCGTGTACCTACAGTGTATGATTAGCTAGTGTGATTAAATTGTTCGTAAATTTTAAGCTGATACTGCAAACGGTTATTCTATTACGCAATAACCAACAATACCCATAATACGCCCACTGTAACTAAAATATGGCTGATGATAACGAGACATGTGCCTTCTCAGACATACATATTAATCATACCGTCAAAGAGGTAAAATAAAATCATGAAATAAAAATTTTTCGGCTGGTGACCATCACATACCAAGACCCCTCCGTGCCTCGGAAAGCACGTTAAGCCGTTGGTCCTGACTGTCATTCGTAGATGTTTGACAGTCGTTACGGGTCGTCAGAAGCCCAAAAGTCTGACAATCAGTCTTACCAAGGGGTATTGTGGAGGTCAGGTAGGCAGTCGCTCCATGTAAAATACTGGTATTTAGCTGCATCCAGTTAGACTGGAAGCCGACCCTAAAATAGTTGAGAAAAGGCTAGGTAGATGATGACTAAATTCACAGGCTCAGTTAAAAAATCTCCATAGTTACTATGTTATTAAAAACTTTTTTATACCGACTAATTGGACCTAGTTAGAAGACCTTCAAAGTTACTCTTTGATAGGCAATTGCTCACGCTCTTTCAAACGTTTGAAGGTTGCAATTAATTCTTTCATTCCCCGCTCTGTTTACATCTCAGAGGCTTTGGAACTTCTAAACACTATAATGAGCTTCGATTTATTATTATAAACCTTGAAAATCAACGTTATAACTAGGTTTCATGTTTGTCAAATAACTATGTTTTAATTTAAAGCGTTCGAACAACTATGGACTGTTCCAAAAGTATCTGAAAAAAATGTAAACAAATTGAGCAGAAATCGCAGCTGTGGATGCCGATTTGTGGTTGTGATTCACAGTGTTTAAAAGTGAAGAGCAATTCGTCGGCTAAATACTCTAAGCTGCTAACTCCATTTTGGCTAAACTGACTTTTTGGTACCAAATGAAAGAGAAAAAATATTTTCTCATACCAAAAAGTCAGTTTAGCCGACGAATTCTCGTAATTTAAAGAACGTTTACAGCAGTCTCAATCAGTCAAAAATACCTCTAATTTCCCTACATTTTGACAAGTTTTTGAAATTTGTTTGTAGACAAGATGAGACTGTGACTAGATTTTGAGTCAAGTTTAATTTTATAACGATCCTCAAGTATTCATTGATCATAGTTCAGCTGTCCGGCTGTATTTTAGATCATTACTCAGTTTGTAAATCGAACCCAACCAGTGATTGTATCCATAATCACTCAAGTGTGGTCCACCGCGCTTGAGTAATTTGTCTTGTCAATTTATGTTATTTTCAAAGTTTATCTGCACTGTCGAGTTTTTCTAACATTATTGTGGAATTGAAGTATTACTAAGTAGATTATTAACATAATTTATAGCAACGATGATTCAAATAGACGGTTGAACTGTAGCGTTCCATTGTTCGACTGTCTCGTTAAACTATCTACCTAGAGGTCGCAAGCACGATGGTAAAATGGTTGACCACTGAGCGTGGGCGAAGATAACTAGACCAACTATACAAAGTGCTAAAAAATTAAATCGAAAAATTAAGAGATGCTTTAGACCAGGGATCCCCAAACTATTTTGGACAAGTGACCCCTTTTCTAAAATGAACTGTTACCTCCGACCCCCATGGCCAAATTACCTAATTTAAAGATCAACCCCGTCGACCCCCAAAATCAGTTTTCGTTTATGTCGACCCCTAGGAAACCGATATCGATCCCAAGGGGTCCATATCGACCACTTTGGGAATCCCTGCTTTAGACCATCGAACTGAACAACTTTCACTATGGGAGCAACTCTGAAATCACGAAAAAAAAACAGCTATTTCATACATTTTGGTCAAGTAGTATCAGTAGCGAAGGCACCATACGACTCGATTCCCACCGGCTTCCCTTCGAAAATTCAGGACACAACCACTCTATAGTCAATTCATCATTGAAATATTAATGAAACGTTTTATTGACTTTTTTTTGCACCGGCTTACCTCTGTCGTACATTCACTCTTCGCTACTGGTAGGTATTGAAGTTTTGTATTAAACAATTAATTTTTTTTCGTGATTTCAGAGTTGGTCCCATAGTGCAAGTTGTCAGTTTGATGGTCTAAAGCACCTCTTAAATATTGTCGGGTTATTTTTTTAACACTTTGTATTTAGATTTGCAATAATTCGATGCTAGGTTTGGACGGTTTTAAGAACAAAAAAAATCCTACACTTTTGACGAAGTTCTTGGCATTGATTTTCACTAAAATGAGACTCTGACTTGAATTTGAACATTTTTAAGTACGAGAATTGGCCTTCCACGGCGTTATTGCGTAAAACCATAACAGTAGCAATGGGTTCATTTTGACAGTTCAACAACGTTCATTGCATCATTTACGTTGTCGAGCAGACAAATTTTTCGAACATATGACACAATGGATTAGCAATGTCCTTCAAAATAATTCAGATTATGATAGAAAGTGTGTTATAAATAAACAATAATAATCATTTTATCATCAGGCAATTAAGACCCATAGATAAAATACACAAAATAATCTTATATAATAATAAACTAATATAATCGAGTTCATTAATATATTGGCAGTGATAATGTTTCAAAATATTGCAAGCGTTATAATAATCATAAATTCTATACAAACTTCGACCTTATGAACATTTTATTGATGTAAGTTTGTATAGAATTATATGATTATTTTAACGCTTACAATATTTTGAAACATTGTCACGGCCAATATACAGGGTGCATTTGATATCATGGGCATTATTTTAACCTAAGGTACTACTTATGATACTAATTGCATTAGGGCTACTATTACGCAAATCAAAAATATTATTAATGCAAGTATGGAAAACCTTAAAATGTAGTAAGTCATACAAAGTATCAAATTAGTTGCGCTTCTCGATAGCAAATGCGTAGGTACACTACGCCGTACGCGCGTCATTGGGCGTGAATTCTTTGACCCCGCCCGACTCACGTGACATTCGTAAGTTGCCAATGAATTGATTCATAATAAATTCCAATTTTCCCTTCGTACTTTGCCGGCTTAGGACGGTCAAAACTACGTCAACTAACATACATTAAAAAAAAACATTTACGTACCTAGCTTGTGGATTGTTTTGAAAAAACCTTATTTGTCGGTAAAGTGACAGAGGGTAAACGGGTGCTCTTCCACGAGCTTGTGCATGTGCTGGCACGTGAAAAGACGAAAAATCCAACAGGTTCTGAGTGGTTCTGGTGGAATGAGACCCCGTGAAGGAATAGGGTCGTTCGGGTAGCGCCGATGGAACATTTCACGAGTTCATACTAAATTTCTTGCGCGATCGTAAATTACAACCATTTGTGGGTATTGTTGGTTGGTGTACCTAGCCTGCACATTACGCGGTCGAGGCATCGTGTACACAAACACACACACAACACACAACTACTACACTAACACTTAATACACTGCAATCCAAGCACCGTATGCCGCGAGCGGCGAGTACGGCGATTACGTCACGGGATCAATAAATCAATTACGCGTCAATGCACCTGCGCAGTCGTTATGACACTGGTTCCGGGTTCGTGACTTCGTGTTGCGGCGGGAAGCATACCCCGCGCGGGGGTGATATTCGTATTTTTGCGAGTGAGGGAGTGGGACGGAGAGAGTTCAGGGAATCCCGCCGGACGGAATGTCTTGTAGCCCATTGTTATTATTACTTGTAAGGAAAAACCCGCGCGCGCGCAGGTGATGTTTGTTTACATTTCGCTTTGCGCTGTACTGCGCTTTAAGATTTTGATATTTCAACAATTATTGGCGTTAACGAAGTATTTTGTTTTAATTACTTTAAGTGTTTATTTGCAATAATAAGCCTTGTGCAATTTGACTTACTACATTTTTAAGGTTTTCCTTACTTGCATTAATAATATTTTTGATTTGCGTATTAATAGCCCTAATGCAATAAGTATCGTGAGTAGTGCCTTAGGTTAAAATAATGCCCATGACTTCGATTCCACCCTGTATTAATGAACTCGACTGTACATATTAAAAACCTTAAAGCTATGATTACACATAACGTTGTCGGCGTCGTGTTTCGCTGAGTGGTGTCGCGTAACTGTCTTCGGAAACGTCGATGTACGACTTATGTAATTAGGGTGCTGATCACCTAATCTATCTATACTAATAAATCCGAAGAGTTTGTTTGTTAGTTTGTACGCGCTAATGTCTGGAACAACCAATCGAATTTGAAATTTTTTTTTTGCATTTTATAGCCCAATTCTTGAAGTAGACTTGTAATTGGAAGGTCGGCGCCTGCGACCTTTTGCTTGTCAAAGTAATGCCACAGAGGGTCTATAGTCTATGATATGACACCAAGGCATAGATATCTAAGTAATAAGGTTACGTCTGGCGCGGATTAAAAAATAAATATTTTATTTGATAATATTTTATTTTATCTATGTTATTTATTTTTTTTTTATTTTTTTTATTTTTTTTTTTATTTCTCTAACTACCCGTGACACCACAGCGGGCCCTATCAGAATACCAGCGCTGCGAATTTTTTTTTTTAAATATCGCAGCATCATGCTGAGATAGGAGTCTTTTGGCCTCGTATAGGACTTTCTGTTTCATTTTTCATTTTGTTACTTTTTATTTTTTATATAATTTGGTATTTTAATTTAGATTGTGTTTAGTTTAGTTTGTGATCCTCCTGTACGAGTCGCAATAAATACTTTTTCTTTCTTTCTATTCTAATTATTATAGGCTATTTAACATCACGCTAGGGACCTTAGGAGCAGAGCGAAAAAAGAAAATTCAGAAACACGCTAAGCGAAAATGAATAGCGCGGGCATGCGATGCGATGAGTCGGGATGGGTCTGGGGACCAAGAAATTTGATAGGACAAAGTCGCGGGCAGAAAATAGTGTTAAGATACAAATAACACTGTTGGCGACAGATCTGGCGACCCCGTTGCTATGGGCTTATTGTTGTTTGTTGACTAGCGACGGGGCGGCTTGTGTGTTTTTTTACCTTTTTCGTGATATTGTTTCCTGTGATCTTTATCTATATTGATTATACCTACCCAATTGTACCTTTACCTGCCTTTAATTTGGTGCATAACAAACACTATTACAATAATTCTTCGTCTAACACTTTACAGTCACTGCTTCCCTCTAGAAAACTCAATAAACATAGAAAATACATTATGTAATTATCCGTTATCGCGCCTCAGAGAGTTCGTAAAGACGTCATCCTGATGTATCGCTAGACGGCGCTGTTCCCAAGAGGAAAGTAAATCTTGAGCACGTCCGTGTTTGAGGAGAAGCATTAGAATAGCCTTTGCCGATACTTGATAAGCCCCGCTATAACATCGCTTGCTGGTTAATTTGACAGTGGCATTCTTATTTGTTCGAGCTGGTTCGAGAGTTGAAGTTGACAGATATTAAAATTTAAAGGTAACTAAACTTAATGCTTATGAAATTGGGTTTTCCAAACATAATAAAACATGCAGATAGTCACGATATTACGAGAAATTGGTAGGTATTACAAAATATTGCCAAAAAAAAATTATAAATACTGGGCTTAGATTATATTAGTAAGTGTACAATTTTGTTTTTTAAAGTTTAATGATTTAGTACTTGTAAAAAAATGTTAATCACGCTGAAAAAACCCAATAAAATCATGTGCAAAACCCTTGTCTACGCGTAAGAATTTATTGAAAATAATAATAATCCCCCCCTCCCGGTACGTGGTCGCGAGCGGACGTGTTTTTGTGTACTCCGGTATTTTTAATCTAAAATAATAGTAAATAGTGCAATGTCAATTATAAAAGTAGTTTATACTTGCGACCAATAACAATACCTATAAAACAGTGCATAATCCATACCTGTGCTTAAACAATTACTCAAATTATTGTTAAAAACATTTTAAAAGTGACAGTGTCGTGCAAAGTGAATGACCTCTACAAACAAAGGACACGGTCATTACGCACATTCAATTCTGTTACTTGTAACTTAAGATCTCCAATTTGAACTTACATACGTCGAGTTCAGTTGGCGCCGAGTCGTGCGCATTTGACTTAAACTACGGAATCGAAAAGTCTTGACTTCGAACCCAGCGTGCAGTCAACTTTTTGTTTTTATTTTTATTTTTTACAGTATTGTGATACAGTAGTGTCTACAACACTTTTTGACACTGTTTAAAATTTTTACGACAGCAAAGAAGGCGTCAAATATGTCTAAGACGCCGCCCAAATCTCATATGGAACTTGCTACTCCGTCACGCTCTGAGTCTGATTTACCAAAACTATGCGTGGAAGAAGCCTTATTGCTAGACGTCAGCCCTTTTAATATTACACAGAGAGCTAAGCGTCGTCGACCGTCTAATGATGGTAGCCACTTGGGCAACTTTGCCGACAAATTTTTGGATCTAAGGAACGAACTTAAATCCGACCTCAAGGAATTGATAAACGATTTAATGCGTTCACAAAACTCTCGCATGGACACATTCGAAAAGTATATCTTAGAAATTAAATCTCAATATACAAAAATAGAAGATACAACCAAGGAAATCGAAAAATCTATGACAGCAATATCGTCTGAAATAACTTTTTTGGAGAAGAAAATCACTAAGCTTGAATTGGACCGTAATGAGATGGCAAAGGGGCTGGTTTCCATTTAAGAAAAACTGGATAATATTGAACGCAGCTGAATAAAAACTTGCATCGAGATACGTAACATACCTAAGCGTCCAAAAGAAACGAAAAAGGACTTGTACACTTTGGTTCAACATCTGTCCAAAGCACTGGATACTAACATTCAACTCTCGGACATACGTGACGTTTCAAGATTGTCTTCTAAAAAGGAAAATAAAACCTCCAACATAAGCATCGAATTTTCTAACACCCTACATAGAAGTAATTTTTTAATGGCCGCTAAGCAGTTTAACAGGGAAAACTCCAATAATAAAATAAATTCAACTCACTTAGGCTTTGATGGACCTCGTGGCCCTATCTATATTGCTGAACAGCTTACCGCTCTATCCAAAAAGCTTTTCTATACAGCAAGAAACTTCGCCAAGCAGAATGGGTACGCTTACTGCTGGACGTCGAATGGACGTGTAATGTTAAAGAAAAATGCTGATAGTCAATACATTCTGGTAAAGAATGACCAACAACTGCTGCAAATGTCTCACCCTAATGATGCATGACTCTTAATCACGCTAGCATGTTTTAAACTTAACTTACTTTTCTCATTTTATATAATTATCTTAGAATATTGTACTATTAGTAATGTTTGCTTGTTTACGTTTTTAATGTTAAATAATTTCAACTTACACTCACACTATCTTACTCAAACATTTACACACTATACCTACTACTCATGTCACTCCAGATCACACATAACACGCTCACTTTCCATTCAACATATCTCATATGTGCTTTCATACAACTTATTATCCAGGCCTGACATGGTGTACTCGGTCATTATCTTAGACAACCATTTAACCCTTATCCAAAAATTAATCCATGTCCGATAGCGTTTTAACACTGTTAAATAATGTTGATGATACCTCAGTATCTGATGCACATACCTGCACACCAGAACAAGTAAACCAACTTTTAGTTAACTCAAACCACTACCTAAAAACGTTTAGTCAAAATATTAGGTCTGTTAATTGTAACTTTTTAAGCTTGCAAGCATTTTTAAATCGCCTTTCTTTCGACTGCGAAGTATTAGCTTTAACAGAATGCTGGTTACCTTGCCTGAGAAATCATGAAATCCCTAAAATAGTTAGCTACACCAGTCACAAAACTACGAAACACATTAACCAGAGTGACGGGGTGGTAGTCTACATAAAAAAATGTCTTAACCCCACGGTAGAAGAACCTGACTTTAATAACTCAGCTTCTGGGTTAATAATCAAGACTAACATCGATACAGCAATCCTATGCGTTTATCGCTCACCGTCTATTGATAATATAGACAGATTTTTAAGTGCACTAAATGACATACTTCCCACACTACGCGAATTTAAATCTGTTGTTTTCACTGGGGACATTAACATTGACATTGGATCACCTTTGGATACTCGTTCCCAAAACTACTTAAACTGTCTCGCATTTCATGGCTTTCTACCTGCTCATGCTCTTCCGACAAGAGGAAACAACTGCCTTGACCACACTTTTATGCGAACAAATTGTCCTGCAACAACACTAATTTTTGAGTCCACTATAACTGACCACTACTCCTCTCTAGCATGCATCAAAACTAAAAAAGTGCGCACAACAGACAGCTACACTGTTACTAAAATCAATTTTGAAAGCCTAGACAAATCTTTCCAACAGATGGTTTTTACCCCTATTCTATCAATAAAGAACGCAAATGCTGCTACTGATAAATTAGTAAACTTAGTGTCAAATGCTATACTGGAGAACTCATCCACCTCAATACAGCCAGCGAGGAAAAGGGTACTCAAACCTTGGATAACTCCCGGTTTGTTAAGATGTATTCGCAACAGAGACACACTTCATAAAAGGCTTAAAGTATCACCAAACAACGAAATCCTCCATATGACCTATAAACGTTACAGAAATTTCTGTACTAAACTCCTAAAAAAAACCAAAAGGCAATACGACAGCGAACAACTAAAAAATGCAGGAAAAAATTCTAAGGCGCTCTGGACTGTAATAAAAAACATAACCTACTCTACCAAATCAAAGCACTCATCTACTCAACTATTACTTAATTCACATTCCCCAATTGATTCATGTAACAAAGTTTATGAATTTTTCGTCAGCATCGGAAAGGAGCTCGCCGATAAAGTCACCGGAAATACTGTGCAACCATCACAAACGACCTCGTCACAGACTCGTACCAGCTTGTCTTCCTTTCTCCTAGAAGAAACCGACATTGATGAGATCCTGAAAACTATAAATTCTTTAAGATCTAGTGCAGCAACTGGCTGGGACGGGATCTCATCTACCATTTTGAAAAGGTACTCTGGTACTCTGGCACCCATTATATGCCATATTTTTAATCTCTCTTTTCAGACCTCCGTCTTTCCCACTTCATTAAAAAGGGCAGTTATTCACCCGATCCTCAAGGGTGGCGATGGGAACCTAGTTAACAACTATCGACCAATTGCAGTGCTAAGTGCTCTGTCCAAAGTAATGGAACGCATCATTAATAAGAGGTTGAGAGGTTATTTAGAGCACTTTAATCTTATTTCTCCACAGCAATTCGGTTTTCGCGTAAAAAAGTCCACCTCTGACGCTGTACACGAATTGACTACTTTTATTGTTTCAAACCTTAATAATAATAAAAAAGTACTCACAGTATTTTTAGACCTCGCGAAAGCGTTTGATACCGTTCCCATACTACACGCTTCACTCATACTCTCAAAACATAAACACCCAAACACACCCTCCGAGCCTCACACACGCACACACACACACACACACACCCTCACACAAACACATACACTCACACAGCACACTTACTCATATCTTTTATAGACTAATACTTTCAAGCATATTCCATATTTGTTTGTTTATTTTATAAAAACCAATATCATTTATTTTTTTTAATTTTAAACACTAAGTAATTGATTTCACCATTCTTGAGGGATACGGCACTGTTTCTCTTTACTACAGGCTATTATGTAGCCTATCTAAGAGAACAGTACCCCAACCATTTATGTTGTATACCAGTGTTCATTGTAAAGTGCAACTGTTTTTATTGTATTTACTGCAACACCTTTTATGCAATAAAGTTTTATTATTATTATTATTATAATAAGTGTTAAATATTTTAAAATTTAAGGTATTTATCTACCAAAATCAATGTTTATATTTTTATTTTGACTACTTATTTAATTGTAGTAAAATATTTAAATGATGCTTTATAAACTTAAATTCGATCGTTCGTTTACTAAAATTGAAATTCTTAGACTTACTAGATAAATAGGTGATAAATAACTGTGTATTTAAAAAAAGAATGTAGATAACTTAAGGTTGTTGAGAAAATTGTGCTAAAAAAAACTGATTTTCTGTTTTCATCCCGCGAAACTGATAGGGACTCTTAATAATCTAAAAGGTTAGCTAAGTCCTGAACTCGCAAAGGACCTTTCGCCATCAGCGATCTAACAGCTTATTTCAATGGAGTTTTAAATGAAGACCGTCCAAAGTGGTTAATTCGGTTCACTTTTTTTAACCAATTAATGTAATGTAGGCTGCCTTTTCGCCTGTTTTTACTTTTTGGATGAGCAGAACTCATTTTTAGTGAAGTAAGTCTGCCACTCTTTCTGTTTTTGGAAAGATGAAAATAGAAGGAAATGACGATGCATTTAATATAATAAGTTTTTTCATGCAACAATATGAAAGCAACATTTAATGTAGTTTTATTCTTTAACTAGCTTCTGCCCGCGACTTCGTCTCCGTAAAATTTCTTGTTCCTGACCCCCCCCCCCCCTCGTCGCATCGCATCGCCTGCCCGCGCTATTACTTCCCGCTTAGCGTTCTTTGTGACTTTTTTCTGTTTGCTCAGCTCTTAAGAGCCCTAGCGTGATTTTATAATTATAGCCGATAGCCTTCCGAAAGAATTGGGCTATCAAATGCAAAAATATTTTTTTCAAATCTGACCGGTAGTTTCAGAGGTCAGCGTGTTCAAACAAACAAACTCTTCAGATTTATTATTAGTATATAGATAGGCCAATAGGGACGATGACTAATATTAAAAATGTTCAACAAAGTTATGTAATTGCACGAAAAGCATAGTAAAAAGAGATAATCAAAAAAAATCTGTAAAATCTATGGAAATTTGGAGAAGTTTACCTACACGCTTTAAAAGTTTTTAGTGGGGATTATTCCCGTCCTTGTCGCGCGGTACTGACAATGTATGGCGCTCACAGTTAAAGATAGACCTAGATAATGCAAGTATCACGATCTGTATGAAAACCAAGCGTGCCATTATTTTGACTACCTACTATGACGTCACAAGCGCTCTTGCTCACTCACGCTTACCCAGCCAGCAGTGTACAGGACTGAGCGCGAAAGTGGCGGCTTATGATTTTTGAACGTAAGTTGGTGCGATTTTTGACATGCGAAGTAGTTGCCCTTACGTTACCTAGGTGTATCTATATATCTGTGATGGCGCCTGGTATGAAGTTACATAGTCGTTACGTCACTTCTTTGGTACTGCCGTCTTTGTCTAGCAGTTATTTTAAAAAGTTTATAACTTGACAATTTTTTAAGCTTTTAGACTTTTTGTGGTATTCTTTGCACAATTAGCAAACTCAAAAAAAAAATTAAAGACAATGATCACGGCGTTACTAATTATTTACTTTTTCCAAAATCCACTAGTCCTAGATTCTGATTTCTGTAATAAAAATACATGAACGATAAAACTTTATACATTAAAGACCTTCGCAAAACCCAACATCTACCTAATTTCATAATCCCCAAAGCTAAATATTGACCGTTACCGCGGCAACATGGTTTTCAAATAGTTTTCACCGAGCGCCATGACAGCCTGAAATATTGGTGAAATAACAAAAAAAAAATCGGTAGTGGAACTGTCCAATTTCGCGACCATGTTGGTGACGTCATCTGACGTAACCAATATGGTTGCGATATTGGACAGTTCCATTACCAATTTTTTTTTGTTTTTTATCTGTGTGGTAGTTAACACATTTCGTAGCCGTGTTCGTAACCAGTATTTTATTTTATTAACCGAATTCAAAAAAAGGAGGAGGTTCTCAATACGGTTGAATATATGTATATTTTTAATGTTTGTTATCTCAGAACTCCGTTATTTATAAGCCGATTAGTAAAATTCTATTTCTTATTTGAAAGGATATTTTTTCACATTGGCCCCATTGAAATTTCATCAAAATCAGTATTTCGGTTTTTAAACCAAAATTACTGATAAAAATTCAAGTAAACGAATTGTTTTTGTATATATGTATGTTACGCGTTATTTCCGATTTGAAAAAACAAAATGGATACGGTATGCTTCAAGATTGGTCCCATATAAATTTAATTAACTTTGCTTGACTAGTTTTTGAGTGTTTCAATAATACGTATTTTTGTCACTTAGTTTATATTAATGATGTTATAAAGACTTCCTGTCACTGATATTTACATAGTAAGTAGCGTTATACGAATTTGTGTGGGGTAAGTATAACTTAAACGTAAAATTTATAATAAAACATTTCTTACAAAAAAAAAAAAAACAACCGACTTCCAAAAAAGACACTACAAAGTGAAAAATACTATTTAATTTTGAAAGTCGGTGGCAAACAACGAAAATGCGAACCAAACGACATCGATATCCGAAATTAAAGTTATTAGTCTTTATTGCAAGTCGATTATCTTCACTTCCAGATGCAGCTAAATACCAGTATTTTACATGAAGTGACTGTCTATCTGACCTCCACAACCCAGTTACTGGGTAAATGTTGGTAATGGTAAATGTTTGTACAAATACTTTAACACGTCAATCATATTTTTTTAAACTAGATGAGGTCGGCGTTTCAAATCTGAATATTCTGAGAAGAAAGGAAGAAAGAAACAAACTCAGAGGTCACAGTCTCTTTTAAAGTCCAGACAAAATTTTGATCACATCATGTGAAGACTTTGACAGAACTTGAGGAGCTCAACGATTCGACGAACAATACCAAAGATTGGACATAATTAAAATACCCCTTGGTTAGACTAGTTGTCAGACTTTCAGGCTTCTGACGACCCGTAACGACTGTCAAAGATCTACGAATGCCAGCTGGAACCTACGGCTTAAAGTGCTTTACGCGCAGCCGCTCCATTTTGATAACATACATACCTACCAAAAATATTACCAACCCCGCACTCGGACTCCGCCGCAGTTGGGTAAAAAGAATGTTAAAGAACCCAGTTCCCCTCATTCTACTTAAAAATAATTGATCAAACACTACAGTGTTCAGTGTCAAACTATGTGAGTACCTATCTTTGCCCGCCGTTACGTGACGTCAAGCTAATAGCACTTCAGTGGAGTAACGTGTTCGCACGCGGTTAGTGTTTCGCCAGTTATGGGTTGAGTAGCTCTAGCGTACAGGTGAAAACGTTTATCTAGACCCTGTGACTTGTAAGCTTACCTTAAGAGTAAACTAGTCGCGAGCTCGAACTCGTTGGTGGTCATGGCCAAAAAGCACGCTGTCTCGCCTGGCTTCGTGTCCGACTATGCTAGTATCAGTGATGAGCAGTTAGACGCTAGTCTACATGAACAACGTCTAGTTCGCACGCACAGAAACACCGTTTCGAACTGATAGGCGCGTAAAAAAATTCGAAAAGTGCTTTGGATAATCGAGTTTTATGAAAAAATCACTGTATATATCAATTACAAATAAAGTTTATTGATCTCTTCGATAACTGAGCTTTGTCGGTACGGACTTGGTTTTGAAGATTTTAAGTTCTTTTATTACTTATTTACACCCAAAGTAACGTTAAAAATAGCAAGAAAAACGAATCTTTGTTGGCTCATAACTTTTTAATGGCTTTTTATTTTACTATTCTGTTTCCGTACAGACACAATTCATAGTGAAAACGATATCATGTAAATGTTTAACTTTGGATGCCAATGTCAAATAGTGGAGTAATATTCTCCCGAAATTTGTAAGTATAGAAAAAATATCGAAAAGTGGCACCTTAAAATGAATAGCTATGAATATCAATTTTCTGAAGTTCTTTTGAATTAGATACGATAGTTAGGATTCTTGAGCACGAAATTACGGATTTACCTAAGCCAGGCAAATAACAACGTGACGTTTTCTGACATCAGTGAAGAATAACATGTTGAAGAAGCGTGAAGAGACCTCGGCTTGTAATCAATAAAAGAATGAAACCGCCAATCCGCTTTAAGTAAGTGTGGTGATAATGCTTTTGCCTTCTCTGTTTATGAAGAGGTCTTGGCCTGCAGTGAGAGATTAATAAGATCGAGAGAAAAACCAAAAACCGGCCAAGTGTATCTCGGACCACGCACAATGAAGGGCTCCGTAGTTGGAATGAATTTATCCCAAGAACAAACTTAACATTGTAGTTGAAAATCATGTACTGCCATACATTGCAACTGCAAATTTAAGTTGGTCGACTATTACTCGTAAACTTGTAAAGCCTACTTAGCTGTGATAGTTTTCCTTTTGATTTCATAACTAGTAAGCTGGCAGGGGGGATAGACTCTAACAAAAATTAGCACTTTAAAGCTTAATATTTCATAATCGGATCACTGAATTGATAAATTGGTTTTAATTTTCACGAAACCGCAATATTTTTGAAAGACTTATCCTACGATACTCCACACAATGGGGTAGATGAGAAAAAAAAACATCCCCACTAAAGGAGGTATCCTAAAAAATTTTTTTTCAAGATTTTAATTTACCAATTCGTTGATGTGATTAATATGTATATCCATGCCAAATTATAGCTTTCTAGTACGAAGAGTTTTTGAGCTAAGCTACGTGGAATGGACGGACAGACGGTCATTGCGAAACTATAAGGGTTCCTTGTTGACTACGGAACCCTAAAAACGGTCGCAAATAAATCAACGTGAAATTTGAAACTGATGGTTCAATGTTTGTTCCTTCTGTAAATGAGAAGAGGCCCTGCAATTAGAGCACATTAATTAAGTTTAAACCAAAATGACTGTTGATTACAGCCCCGCTTAACCCCTATAGATGTTTTCGTATATTTCATCAAAAAATTACGCAGTGAGATCTCCAGTAGTTCACAATTCAACATCCAAAGTTTACTCTAATGAGAGCTTTATTCATTAAATAAAGTTTCATTTGAATAAAATCTCTTTATTTGTATAAAACTTTTCATTGTGACTAGTCTAGTGTGGATGCAGACCCATATTATGCTTTAGTTAATGTTTATTAGACGACGATGAGAAAATAAACTAAGCACACGAGGCGTAGGTGCGGCGCGAGTAATATGTTTTATTAGACCCTTTGTACACACACGTTTTTCTTGCCGCGATAAGACCCGTCATGGAGGCGTGGATTGAAAGGCGGGATGGCACCTTCCGACTGACGCCGGTACTCTCTAGCCACGACTGTTTTGGGAAGTACCTGTGTCGGGAGCTGACTCCGGTGTATCACCACTATGCGGCTTGCCCTGAGGATACGGCGCAGCACTTGTTGGGGGTGTGCCCAGCTTAGGCAGGGCTGCGCCGTGTCCTCATCGCGGCAATAGGCGGGAGTGATCTCTCGCTCCCGGCCGTCGTTCAATCGATGGTTGAGAGTAGGAGCGCATGAGACGAAGTTCCCTTCTTTTGCGAGGATGTCATGTCTGCAAAGGAGGCGGCCGAGCGGGAGAAAGAAGCCGCATCCTCTCTCTCCTCCCGCAGGAGATGCGCCGGGTACCCGAGAAAGGCACAAAACGATCTGCGACCTCCAGGAGAGGTGATCTGCGGGTGGCGGAATAGGGGCGTCCGTCGTCCGACCAGACAGCCCCGAGTTGGCGCCGCAGTGTTTCACGCGCGCCACTCGAGAGTGGGTGCTGCCATTATAGGAATGGCCGCACGGGAAGATGGGACCCACTGAGGAACAACGGGTCGAGGCCTGTCGGGGGAGTGGTGAATGCTTATGCGAATCCTGCACCCTCGGTGATAGCTAGAGGTAGAACACCGCGGTGGTTTTAGCCGGTAAGAGTCCGGCGTACCCCTCTGTCACCCCCAGGATGGAGGAAGTCTAAGAGGATTTCCACCGCGCAAAAAAAAGGCACGGTCGTCAGTGTTGAATGGATCAATATGGAAGCTTGTTAACAGAACACGTTTTTCTACGGCGCGGTTTATACGCCGTACCATAATGAAACCGTGCCGTATACAAGGGCCTTTTAAGGGTGTATTCATCCATATTGAACGCTGGTAACCGGCGCCGATATGACAGCGCTTGTTGGCGCCCACAATCACAGTTTGTCAACGCTAACACCCTAAGGGTGTAATCATGTATAACGCTGCCAAACTGTATGAAAACTGCCTGCGCCGACCTGCGTTAACAAGCACCGCGTGTGGGCGAGGACAAGCGCTGGCGGCATAACGGCGCAGGCAGTGGCGGATTAACCATGAAGCAAGAGTAGCAAATGTTACGGGCCCCACGCATTTGGTGGCCTCGCGCCCCAATACTTTCTGACCTAAAAAAATATCAGTTTAGACAGAAGACGTATGAAAGCATATCATAAAAATACTGGAGTTTTTGGAATATTCCGACAGCTAAAATCTATTCCAAGAGAAGAGATAAAAAAAATATCGTCAGTGTTTACGCGGATGATTTGGAGGATAGCTTAGGCGACGAATTTGTGCAGTTTGCTGCTGTGACTGTCTGTCACTTACTCCTATTTAATAACAAAATATTTATTATAAATTCTTACTTTAAAATTGTCACACGATAGTGGCCTCCTTAGAAACACATTAAGTCTCGATGAGTTGACGGTTTGACATGTCACCCTAATAAATAACAAAATATCCTATTTCTTTACAATTGTAAAACAATACTGAACCTTTTGGAAACCCATTCCATTTATATTTATGGGCAATCTACGTCACTTAAGATGCAGTATTTTGTAAGAATTCTAAGACGGACCCAACATCTGGATATCGTAAATGTGGCGCCGCCGTCAGGATCGCTTAGTATAGCCAATTGAGACACAATTATGAAATAAGCAAAAAGCGTCGATGTTCCAAGAAACGAAGAGATGAGATGGCTGAGTTTGGGTTTTTTGGATATGAGAATTATAACTCAGAGGGACATGCAAGGGCAGTCGGGCTCGGCCCGCTTTAGGATACGGACTTCCTAGTCCAGCAGTGCTATTCTCTAAAAGACAATTTCTTGGCTGTAAGCTGCGACGAGCTCGTCGACGAGACAGCCTTGAGATCGACCGAGCGTGTAGCGCTGATTCAAACCGTATTCACTAACGTCGTTATGGTCGTCGACGAACCCAAGGCTGTAACCTCCCGTCGCTGTTTCATAGACGAACGTAGGGCTTGAAACAAATTCTATAAATTATAATCGATCAATCTCGACTGAGAGTTTTATGGGTTTAAAATATATATTAAAGGTCTATCTTTGAGTATTTTACGGAATACAGGTGAATTTTATCCAATATCACAATTATAAGAGTTTATTGCATATTTCTTATTACATTTTAAGGCTGAATGGCGATTCCTTTGCTCTTTTCGAGCAACGCAATAAAAAGTCAACACAAACAAAATACAATGCTGTCAAAACAACTTGGGAGTCTATAATTTCAGTTTCGTTGGCTTGCCACAGGGCCATTCTCGGACATTACATGCCCGAGATCGCACAACAGCGGCATGGCAAGAAATAGCTGGCAAGCTAAACAGTGATGGAAGTGGCTGCATTAAAAGTTGGAAGCAATGGTCAAAGGTTTATTAACAATATGTCATATTAGGTATTGCATTACTGGTGTGCTTCGTCAGCTTGTACACTTTGACTGCACTTACTTTGCATGCACACTTTGACTGTGTCTTATGAACAAAGTTAAATATCCAGTAGGTACCTAAGTACATTGGCTCAAATTATAACATAGGACATATTACTGTGGTATAATTATGTGAAATCTAGATATTTAGACATAGAATATTTTTTTTTTAGTATTGGAAGGATAAGAAGTCAGCAGTAAGGAAAAAAGCTAGTCAAATACTGATGGCTAGGCAACGAACAGGTGGTGGTGAACTAGAGGAAAGGTTTCACTCTGCAATAGAAGAAAAAATAGTTACAATAATGGGTGGCGAAGGCTTTGTTACTGGTGAGAGGGAGCTTGAAATTGACCTGCATGTAATTATGGTTTTTGTAGTTATGCTTGTTTTAATTTTATTTATGAAAACTTGCTTTAGCACCGTAGACCACATACATATGCCGCAACAGGTTATACAGAAGACCGAAGAGTATAATCTGCCGCTCTGCTTAGTGTTTGTGGACTATGAGAAAGCCTTTCATTTGATCAAGATATGGGCTGTACTGCAGTCTCTTCAACAGTGCCAGATCAACTATTGGTACATTGAAGTGAATGCATAAAATATATTTCCTGAAACATCAATTTAATTTTCAATAATTTGTTTTTTAGTTTGCTAATGAACCTGGGCCAAGTTTTGATTTGACTCCTGACGTGCCAAATGCTGATGTATCAAACAATGTGCTCTTGGTATGTTTATTGAAATATTATCCAACACATGAGTACCTATTTTACTTCCCAAAACATTGCTAAGTCAAAATTGGTTTGCAGAGTATACAAGATGTTACAGAGGAGGCAAATGCAACAACAGGGTCAGAGAGCATACTTCAGGTATTTACTAGATTTAAATTACTTGCATTACGTAGATCACCACCTGCAGTGCCTCATAGGAGTAATACCCCAATTACCTCTTCATGTAAGGTTAACTTCATTATAATTTTGTTAGTTATTAGTTTAGTGTAAAAAGCACTACCTAGTTGTGGTCGCACTTTTGATTCTCAGGTGGGCCAATTTCTTGAGATTTTCTGTAGGTTTTTTCAACAATAGCCCTTATGCAATCAATGTGTTTAAAAATACCACATCTACTATGTATACTACATTGTAATATCTATTCCTTCAGAAAGAGAGTGATGTGATGCTGTTATACTTACATAATACCCCTATAAATTTGTTTTACCTCTGTTTAGTAATTTGTTGCATTTTTGATCATGTTCATAGCACCTCATGGGCGTCGGACGGAACGCCGCCGTATGATCCAGCGCTCACCGCCTTCTCAAAGGCAATCACAAATGGCAAGAAAATAAATAAATGAAATAATGAATTATTATTATTATTATTCAATAAGTGACCTTTGATTTGAATGATTGATTGTTTTTAATGGTAAATAAAAAAAAGAAAACATTATTATGCACATATCTATTTAATTTCTCATGTCCCATGCTGTATACACATTTTTAAAAAAAATTAAAAATATAGAGAAAGGTATATACGCACATAAAGGCTGATAATTTTTGATAACCTTAACACCACACATAATATACACCTTAAATATTATGACATACTTAATTGTTATTGTTTATTTAAAGCTAATACAGGTTCTATGCACGTATATCTACATTAACATTCACAAATTATACTTTCATTAAAAATTTAAATTCCTATTTTAGTGTATCTAATCAATAATGCTGAGTATATTCTATCTAAACATGTTTTGGAAAGAGAGTAAAGAAGTAATCATGGAAAGAAGGGAAGCATACATTTTAGATATGACGTGCTCGCCATAATTGATTAACTAAATCGCGCCTACTTATCTGCCCACTCTCTAAGTCATCATGTGTTGGAGCCTGGTGTGTCAGGATTCCAAGTAACCTAGATTCTTCATCTAAGTCACATTGGTCTAACATAGGAGCTGGTAGCCCAGCTCGATTACACATGTTGTGTAAAATACAGCAAGCTATCACAATTTTACCCACTGTAATAGGATCATAGTGCAATACCCTATGAACCAATAGACATCTGAACCGCCCTTTCAGTATTCCAATAGTCCTCTCCACACTGTTCCTTGCACTGCTGTGCAAATTGTTATAATGGCTCTCTGGAATCCAAGTTTCTGGATTACTAAAGGGAGTCATTAAATAAGACCTTTGAGGATATCCTGAGTCACCTGAAATCAATTAATGAAGCTGGAATTAAGTGCAATCTTGACTTGTGTTAAAAAACTTAACTTAACTTTGTATTTTAAATAATAAATTACCAAGTAAGTACACTTTTTCTTCATTATTTAAATTTTTCAAATGCTCCTTTACTCTAGTATTTGAAAAAACAAAACTATCATGCGTTGCACCCCCAAAAGTCACATCCACATGCAAGATGTTCAAATCGGCATCATTTATCTGAAATAAGTATAATAATTACATACCTAAGGATTCTTTATAATTCTACATTATTTTAATTAATAAAGACCCAACAGTTTACATACAATTAAAACGTTCCTGGCCTTTTCGACAGTAATATCTCTCCTCATGTTCCTTAGGACGTATCATGGAAATCAGGGTGCCATCAACGCAACCTAGCACCCCTGGAATTTTGAATTTCTCATAAAACCTGTAATAACTATTCAAATTTCAAACAATGGCTCTTGTTTAAACAATACTTGAGAGACTAATAAGAAAATGTAAGTAGGTACTTTTGATACTTGCCTTGACTTGAGCATTCGTCGATCATTGTGGTTTTGCGGAAATCTAATATACCTACTTATTAATGATGTTCTTATTATTCAGAGCATCAACAACTTCGTGGATTACCCTAGAGGCAGAAGTTTGAGATATGTATGTGTCTACATTCTTCCCAATGATTTTTTGGTAACTTCCATTAGCCAAAAAAGATAGTGTGCATAAAATCTGAAACATCAGGAATTCAATAAGCTTTTGTTGGTGTGTGATGATGTTCCCATCATATCTCAAGAAACCTACTGTAAACAAACCTTTAGCCTCTTGGATAAACCACTGGAACGAACTCGCAGACGCATATATGGAGCTATGTCATTTTCCAATATATTAATTAAATCCTCAGAAAGCCTTTAAGGATAAAATCTGTATCACGGGATACTGTTTTAATCTTTCTTATTCGTTTCGCCTGTCGAGCTTTCTTCAAATCATCACTTTTCTTAGCTTCTTCTATTAAATGTAGCTATAAAATTAACCGAGCTGCCATTTTTACAAATATGTATTAAAAGAATCAATTTATTTAAGTTTAACTTGTACAGTTTATTATTTTTGTGAAGACTACGCCACGAATATTATAGCTTTTGGATTTGACAGTTAGAAGCGAGGCTGTGGGCGAGGCTTTAAGCGACTTCGACGCTGTTTTTTTTTAAGGAATGCCAAAATGTATGAAGAACTGTCAATTTGCCCTCCGGTGGCTGTGCCGTTGGGTAGTTTAACTCACGGCCGTCACAGCCTTGAGCGCTAGTGTAGCTGTAAGCAGCTTAGTGAATACGAAAATAATAGCAATTGATTTGAGACGACGAGAGTGAACGGTTGACGTAGCTTAGGCTAGCAGAGTTAGAACTTAGAATAGCAATGAAACTGTGTGTTTGTTGAGAGATCGTGAGGCGAGAGTGTTAATAATACGTTGAATTACAACTGTTGATTTAGACTAGGTTATATTAGTCTACTATTTATGTAAGAAGCGTGTAAGACGCGTGAATCTAAGTGAGTGTGGTTGTGAACGATCGGGTGAGTGTTGAATATTTTATCCCTCCTTGTTCCTTCTCTGACATAATCGAGGTATCCTACACATGCGTTTGGTTCTAGGGACTCGGAGAAAGCCTTCTATGGGGTGTGACACTTACCAACAAACTATACACAAATACACTACCAACAAACTATAGACAACCAAAGTTAGGACAAGACACTTGGGCAGACACACCGCTTATGGAAGGCTGAACCGAACTCGCAACTCGTTAGGGCCAATTAGAATTATAGTGTTACCTTGTAGTCTGTTGTTCTTATTTACGACCACAACCCAACCAAACGTTAGTGATGGCTACCTTTCCCCTATGGACTGACTGACTGCAGGATGTTTTACCTTGCTTTTGATGTACGCACACTTCCAGGGAAGGGGGTAGGCTTCACCAAGATCGCATGAACTGTGTAGTTCGTTCTAAGGAACGCTAGTAATCATGACTCGTTAAACCACATCGGGTCCGAGGGCCTCTTACTTATTATCTACATATTAACGAGACATGCAATTTGGATGCCCAGATAGAAACGCTCCGTTGCTGGACGGTCCCACGGTTGCCTATTAAATCGCAAGCATCCTCTCCATGGGGAAGATTAAGGAAGTGAGAGGTGACGAATTGGAATAACCACTTCGGCGTATAGCAGGAGCGATCGTAAATAATTCTGCAATCGACTGACGATGCGGTACGCTTGTGCTATTTATTGTTTGTGTTGTCTTAGTAAAGGGAGAGTAGGCCGCTGTAAGGGGTTCATTATAATAGTCCGCGTCCAGTAATACTGGAATGTGTCTCGCTCAATGGCAGTTGGACGTCGCAGTACTCTGTCTTAGGATTGAGTAAGACATGCTTATAAGAGTTTAGGGACGTGTCTTGTTAGAATCGTAGCAGTGACCTTAGTGGTCCTATGCGTTCAGGTCTAGCAATACACGTAGGACGCTGTCAGCTGCTGTAAGCAGCTCCACGTCGCTTGGAGTGGGTTTGTAGTTTATTGTAAGGAAATTAATTAACGTAACTTTATATAATGTATTCCCCAACACAAGCGTTACGTGTCAATTATCCTTTTGTATTCCTCTCATGTCTTCTAACTTTCATAATCAAAAGAAAAGTAGGTTTCCTTCCCTTAGTCACCTTAACAATGAATTCCCAACCCTATTTTATATTGAAATTGCTTATTGTATCCCCTGCTTGTTCCCCAGCTTTCCAAGTTGGGGCAAGGCAAAACACTTCTTGGGAATTCATTACAATCGGTGGGAGAGTGCCCAGTCTGGAGACGAGCTCTACAGAGTCGTACGGGGTGGGGTGCGACTCTTCCCCATTAGGGGGAACCGACCCAAAACACTAATATTTAACATAATTAGGAAAAACGAAAATTTTATCAGCCTAGGGTATTTTAGGAACAGTCACACTGCATTGCTATAAACTAGTGCGGCTAGTATTATTGACAGCAAGCGAGAAGCACGAGGCTCTGGAAGTGCTATTTTACAAGCTTGCGTGAGCTAAGCGTGAGTTCCACAAGTTCGTTAACACGATGAGCCAAGAACATCTTGATTATCTCACTTTGATGAAAATTTAATACGATTTGCACTATAGAACTCGTTATGAATAGTATTATTTCTAAATTTGCCTTGCTTTGTTTTGTTTTTTTTTTTTATTTAATACTAGCATAAACTTGATAACCTAAAGCAAACCAAGGGTCCCTTGATAGAATTTGCTACAGGCCCCGCGCTGGCTTAATCCGGCACTGGGCGCAGGCTACCAGCGTTCTACATGTAAATATCCTAACATAGCAACTGTGCCTTGATGTTCCAGCAAAATGTACGTAATTTGCTTTAATCAAAATGAGGCAAAAAGCGTGAGAACTGATTTTGCTTCGAGATATTTGAATATTTTATTAAACCGATTGCTACGTAATTTGGGTGTATACTCGCTTTGTTAGGCGGAAAAAAAAACGCAGAGCTAAGTCCGTCTGTCGCCCCAGTTTTCGATAGTCAGACAACTTTTTCTGAGGAATAAATATTGCGATTTGACAGATAAAATCTTCTTGGAAATCTCGAAATATATTTCGAACCTAAATCAGCCGGAGCGAAGACAATCTCCACAGATGGGTGTTCACGGATGGCACAGATCTCACGTGCGTATGCGGCACCTCCCCACAGACAATAGCCCACCTCCCACCCGGGGCCACATATCACCTGTGCACTTGATGATCTGTCACTGCGTCAATGAGCGAAGATCGCGCAGAAGATGTTCGAAGTTTCTGCCACCGATATGCAAAGAAGACTTTTTTATCTTGGGTGTCGATTTCATGGTTATCGAGAGTGCTAAAGTCGATAGTGAGGTCAAAATAAAAATCCAAAATGGCGACGATTTTATGAGAGCTTCTAAAAACTTATACTACATGGCTCTGTATTAAAAACGCGTATCTAATTCACACTTTTTCTCTCTCGCTATGTCACTTTCTATTATACAGGGTGTCCCTATGGATCAAATCGAATAGGGGCGTGGGCAAGGTCATTTCCAAACTTTTTGAACCTGAGAATGATTGATGATCGAGAATTATTTTACGGTTCAGAAGTTGTGACCAATTTTTTTTCAATCGTTTCGTATAGTGAAAAAAATCATAAAAAAAAACTATTCAGTTCATATAACAGTTCTTTTTTAATGATTTTGTTCTTTGAGCACTATGCAAAGTGATTGAAAATAACAAAAGTTGGTCATAACTTTTGAACCATAAAAAAATTCCAGGATCAAAAAGTTTGGAAATGACTTTGCCCACGCCCCTATTTGATTTGATCCATACTTCCAGGCACAATCTGTATACGAGTATGTGTGCGTGCGAAGATCGCGTAAGAAACTTTCTTAGTAACGGGGGTGTCCCCCGACCGCACACGTTTTTTTGGTATTATACTATTGTGACTGCCTATCTGACCTCCAAAACCCAGCTACTGGTTAGTTCGATACCACTTGATAAGACTGGTCTAACTATCTGGCTTCTGACTACCCGTAACGACTGCCAAAGACCTTCGAATGACAGCCGGAGACAACGGCTTTCCAAAAGTCTCCGGTATGAAATGGATCAAAATAACAGAACTTATGTAATTTTGGTCCGTTCTTAACAGACAGTTTACTGCCTTTTGATCAAATAAAACATGGTCTCTCTTTACCCTTAACTCCATTACCTTTTTTACCCAACAGCGTGACTGTTTTCATTATTCCATATAAAAAATCACACACAAATCTGCAACGCATACAAACATTTTCCCAGCGAAGGGATCGAACTCGTGACCCATAGAAAGTCAAGAGCTTCGGCACTGGGCCAATTAGATCGTCAATTCATCGTTCATTCTTTCACACTCTTCCATGAAGGAGGTTATTTGTGTCATCAGCAGTATTTCAGCTTAAATTCATTACTAAACCAGAGGTTTTTTTAAGTCTTGTTTGCCCGTCAGATTATTACAACCGGGACCAACAGCCCTTCATACTTTCCGAGGCATGGAGGGGTCTCGGTGTGTAAAGATGGCCACCCATCCACGGACTGACCGCGGTAAGCGTAGCTTAACCTGATCTATCGAACCGTGCGGCAGTTGTTACTTAGCCACGAGGTGCTCTATTTACAACGTTTGCCATGGTTTGAAATATTCAAAAAATAGCACACACATGTCTAGAAAATTAGCTCATAGGTCCATTTAGATGGAGAGAGTTTCTCGACTCGACGATACGATTATCGAAAGAACATTAAAAATGTCTCTTCGTGTAAACATTCACGATTGTCGCCCTGCCCCTTGGGCGACAATTTCCTCGCAATAGAATATATCTGTCTCCGTGTAAACAGAACTACAAGGCGAGAATTGTATTTCGATTTTTTGTGCCAGTCGCTACTATGAGTGCAGTGCGCGAGGGTGTTTTAATTATATCTGCTCTTAGTAAATACTCACCAAATTAGAGATTGATGTACGAAATTCTGAAGATTTTCTCAAAAATGTGTCCAAACAGTTGTACCAAGGCAATTTAGGAACGTAAACATTTTCAGCCCCAGCTCCAGTCCCCAAAGATGATTTTACTTTTTTTCGTTCTTGCAAATACTGACTTCTCATATTTTTAATTTGGGATATTATAAATTGCATATCAAATAAATAATCGCCTATCAATACATTCTCATCATTTATATTCTTTTTTTGCTGTTATTTTCTTTGGACCAAATTCCTCAACTCCCAATTCTCTTGCAAATGCATTAAGAGCTGCATTTCTTGCATCACGATTTTTATAATGCACATTCTCCGTATTCCACAAACACTCGTAATTTCTATAAATTTCTATAAACTTAACACTATCGGCAGTACCGAATTTAATTGATTTTTGTGTCATTTTGAGAACAATACCGAAGTAATCACTGAATTCGAATGGCAAATCTCGCGCTCAAAAACGGTTCAAACCGATTTGTACGATACTCGTATGAACTTGATAAAATGTCATACGAGATCGTGTATAGACAAGTCGAGAACTCGTAAGCAAAAATCTTCTTACTATATATTTCGCTGTGTAAACAGTCGCAGTCATTTATCGCCTAGCGATAAATTACTTGCAAATCTCGTATGACATAATCGTAGGCGGGAATTTAGTTCTTGCCTGTATGTAAACATTATGATACGATAATCTTATGGCGATTATTGCTTGCGATAGTAGCGTATGATTTCTCGCCGAAACGTTCGAGAAACTCTCTCCATCTAAATGGGCCTATGATAAGCCATACACAGCGAGGCTAAACTTAAAATAAAAACTTTATTCAATTTTGCAGACACAATTATTTTTTCCACCAAATCATTATGTAATATTTTAATCACAGTAACAAACGTAACGGAAAGTGGCAAAGTTTTGACCCAACATAATTTGAATAACTGTCGTGCCAACGACACGAAGAACAAGTTAACCTAACTTGGTTAACCAGCTATCATTATTATTTTGAACGATAGAGATCAGCTCAAAAATAGATTTTGTATCAATCATATCACTAAATTGCTTTGTAACTGGAATATTTTCGCTGTACCCAAAATCCTACAGGGTTTTAAACTTCAATCGTATTAATCGATTGAAGTTGAATACGAAAATCCTGTAGAGTTTCGGGTAAAACGGAAATATTTCAGTTACAAAGCAATTTTCAGAATTATTTCCAAAAATGGACACATTTAACATAAATATTTGAACCTGCAACATTCTTTGCGAAAATTACTTTAGTTTTTAACCGATGTCAAAAAGGCGGAGGTCATCAGTTCGATTGACTGTTTTTTGTATGTACAGACGCCAGCAGGTCAACCTACCCCAATCTGTCAAATTTCTTTGATAGATTTTCAACTTTAGCACAAAGGAATAAGGTTCATATTCAATTGGGAAAATCTGACAGATTGGAGTAGCTTGATGTGCTGGCCTCTGTACGTTCAGCGAGAACTTCGCATTTTTTTCAGATGTTGATGATTATTTTAATGTTTGGAAGAATTTTACACAAAATGGTCCCGTTATTTGGCGGATAAAACAATGGAACTCCTTATTAACGACCAGTACACGTATTTTGATTTATTTATTTAAGGGACAAGAAAACAGTTACATTTTAAGGTTTAAGTAAAACTATGAGTAAAATAATGAATTGGTACACATATAACCCACACCATTGTCCACGGATTAAAACGACGACGGATTACGGATTACGGATTCACGGATTTGATTATAGTACTGAAAAACTGAAGAGCAATGATGGCCCAGTGGCAACTGCCCCGACTCACGAGTTGTAGGTCGTGGGTTCGAACCCAGACAAGCGCTTTACTTTGTGTAAATAATTTCATCACCATGTCTCTCAAAACGGTGAAGAAAATGTCCTTTTTTTTTGTTTTCGGGGGGAAACCTTCAAAAGGCACCCGACCTCTGGGGATGGGAGGTCAGCGAGTGTGGGATTTTTACCTCACTAAAACCACCCCGGTGGTCACCATCAGCACATAGGGGTGGTCCCGGTTCCTCTTAAAAGACCAATTCCGGAACCCCCCCGTGCAACGCCTGTAAGGCACATCCCTGGGGAGACTGTAAAGGGGCCTCCCCTGAGCCTCGCTGTGCACGGCAGCACGTGACCACTGTACCACCGTCTTCCCTAGGAGAAGAAAATGTCCTAGAACCAACAATCTAAAAACATGTGAGATCTACCAACCCGCACTGGGCCCACATGGTGGATCATAGCCCACTGTCTCTTGAAGCCCCGAGCAGTGATAACATTATAGGCTAATTATGCTAAATAATTACGCGTTTTAAAACTAAATAAGATTTTTTATTTAATCTACCTGGTACCGTTAATGCACCCAGCATTAACAGTATCTATTAATTTTTTAACTCAAGCGTGAAGTAGGTTAAACTATGGGAGCAACAAAAACGTAGATAATAATAACGAATATTAGAGTTTACTAAATAATAACAGCCGCACAGGTCGATCGATCAGGTTAAGCTACGCTTGCCGCGGTTGGTCTGTGGATGGGTGATCATCTTTACATACCGAGATCCCTCCGTGCCTCGGAAAGCACGTTAAGCCGTTGGTCCTGGCTGTCATTCGTGGATCTTTGACAGTCGTTATGGGTAGTCAGAAGCCCGAAAGTCTGACAACCAGTCTTACCAAGGGTCCAAAACCCAGTAACTGGGTTGTGGAGGTCAGATAAGCAGTCGCTCCATGTAAAGCACTGGTATTCAGCTGCGTCCGGTTAGACTGGAAGCCGACCCCGATATAGTTGGGAAAAGGCTAGGCAGATGATGAGTTTAATTATTCCTGTTTTTCATCCTAGATATTGTAAGAGTATTCCCTCAAGATGAGCTGTTTTATGGTAAAATAATGTTAGAAAACACGTGTACGTAATATTTTATTCAATATATGAAGTAGAAAATATTATCTACACGTGTTGCCAAATAAAAACAAAAGAACCTTTGATGAAAAATCTTGGAGTTTTTCCTTATTATTGGGTTATAATATTATGTTTTTGTTTGCTTTATGTTATCGATGGTATGTTCATGATTCTACATGAATAACAAAAAGGTGGAAGGTTTTCATAAGGATTTAATAATAGAAGAAAAATGAAAGTTGTTGTGTATGTTTTTTCCCCAGTGCGGGTACGTCACAATTTTCACAATCACAATTGTCACAATTTTTTGAAATTTTGTTCTGGGACATGCCAATTCCCTCATTTATTTTACTTTGTGTAAATTAATTCATCACCGCTGCCCTCAAAACGGTGAAAGAAAATATCGTGAAAGTTGTTAAAAAAGTAATAATCCAGAAACAAACATAGCACTCGTAATAATTCGATTCCAAACGGCTGTTGAAGTCAAAAATCACCTACTACGTGCTGGAGAGAGCAATCCGAGCACATTTACAGAGAGATCTTGCTGAAGCAAACTTGAAGTCATTTAGACCTGCAAATAGTCCAAAACTAGTAAGGCAGCATCAAAATTCAAGGCTACGCTGCGGAACACAAGAATTTGACTTTGGATGACTGGTCAAGAGTAATGTTTTCGGCCGAGTCGAGGTTCATGCTGTACACGCACGATGGTAGGCAAAGAGTCTACAGAAGACCAGAAGAGTGCTATAACCAAGCTTGCATTGAAGAGAAAGTCCATATGTGTAATAAGGTGTTACCGAAAAGCAGGATGTTGAGTTTTATTTGTCGTTATCATGATCTACAAACTTCACCCACAGCTGAGCAGCCTGCATGGACTTATCTTGTGCCAATCCTCACGCTCATATGGCCAGCCTTATCCAGATTTTTCCGGCGATTGCAGTTTTGACTTGAATTTTGTTTGTGCTTTTTATAAATTAAAAAATAAAGTATTCACTACTAAAGTAGAAAATAAAAAAACTGGCTAAATGCCAGTCGGACTGGCATACAAAGCTTTCTGAACTACAAGCCAAAAACGCTGAAAAAACCCGTTTCTTGTATGGATATCTCCTTAAAAAAAAAAAAAATTATTATTTGCTCTCATAACGGCAATTTATAGAACTAACACACTGTGTGAAAATTTCAGCTGTCTACCTATTACAGTTCATGGGAAACAGACAGACGGTCGGACGGACGGACGGACAGCGGAGGCTTAGTAGGGTTCCGTTGGCACCCTTTGGGCACAGAACGCTGAAAACTAAGTATTTTTTGGTTTTACATTCCCACACTGAGTTAAATTATTTTAAGTTATAATATAAACATCAACACTTACACGCAACTCAAGCACTACTCATTGAAAACTGAAAACGCCCCAACAATACTGAATACAACTTAAACTATATAAACTTAAAAACGGTTTTCATTCGTTTACAAAATGTCGGCGCAGCAGAATGGCTCAGTAACAACATTAAGAGTCAACAAACCATTTAAAACGTTATTATTCTCTGTGGAAAACTGTTTTTACGTTTTGTTTACTGGCAACGTATTTATCGCACCTGGGTACGTGAAAATTAATGAATAATACATTGAATAAATGCTTTTTTGTTGTGGTACCTGATGGTGGTGACCTTTTCTGTTTAAGTGGTTATTATAACAGGTGACATACTTTATTTCTGTCAGAAAGCAGCATTTAAATTTAGCACTATAAAAAGTGTTTGACCCTAGTGTTTCAAACCCCGTTGTTTGGGGTTGAAAAATAGGGTCATGGGGTCTGAGTGTCACTTGGTTTTCCGAGAAATCGCCAAGCGGTTGGTCGACTCTTCACGTGGCAAAAGAATTAGCATCGCCATACAACGTGGCAATGCTGCGTCTTTTAGGCACTTTTCCTGTTGACAGCGATACGGACGAATTTTTGATGCCCTTTGATTCTTTACCCTAGTTTTTTTTTTATATACATGTACAGATAATTTTAAGTCTTTCAGCTTATACAATGTGTAACAGAATAAACGCAAGTCCTGAAAGTAGTTTGTTCATAATTGACTACTGAATCGATTTTTAGTAACTTTTAATAAAGGTATTTTTATTTTCCAAAAATTATGTATATCTTCCTACAAACCGCCGATTGAGCCAAATAAAATTAAATCTTATTTCATGACAATAAAACTCAATTTTAAATGGTAGTGCCAACACGATTTTCTTAATAAAAATAGCAAGCTTTAAAAAAATAAGTTTTGGTCATTGTATTATGCTTTGAACTAACTCAATATTCTAATTGGGGTGTATGAGGTCTTGCGTTAATTATGTTACACCTTGTATACTTAATATCTTGTTTAAATGCTTTAATAGTACGGTAGACATTTCACCATTGTTTATATACCTACTGTTAACAAAATTACACAGCAGATCTCTCGGTGTTGCAGAAAGTATCTTTCTAAAGTTTTGTGGTCACGCTTGCTTTTTTTTTTTTTTTTTTCGTAATCATGAATTTTTCTCGTATTCTTTTTTGAGCTTAGTGTAGTCTTCTAAATGGTTTATAGTAGCGCTACAAAACTTCCAAATTAGGTACCTTTAAGCAATTAAAACTTTATGTTAACGTGAGTGGGTGTCCTCGTCATCGTATGATTTATAAAACCTGAATATTTTACAGATTTAGTTGTGTAAAAATCAGAGGCCAAATCTCTTCCAGACGTTAACCTCCCTAATAAAACTTAGCAAGATACATTGTGCTAACCAACTTCTTCAAATATTACTTCTCAAGAAGACTAAAGGCCACGGAACCTCTATTAATCGTGTTTTCATTTGTTTCCAGGAGGGCGAGCGACTGAAAATATGAACGCGTCACGGCTGCCTGGGTTCAATGACACCAGCCGTGAGTTATTTCTCATATATCTTACGTATAAGGTACGGTGATTCGACAGAAAGGATAAAACGAAGGTAGAATTAATACGTAGGTTGACGGTATGGCGAAATAATGAAATATTCTAGATGGAGGTTAAGTCTAAGTCTTTTGTTATTTTCTTGTGTCTGTTTTGTAAAACCTTTTTTCGGGGAAATGAATGATATAATAACTATTTGAAATGAAATGAAATTGTTTATTCTATAACTAGCTGCTGCCCGCGACGTCGTCTGCGTGAAGGCTCTACAGCAGCAAAAATACCTAAGATGCCAGTGTCGCTATAGCATTATAAGTACACAACTTTTAAAATAGCATTAAAATATAAGTTTTTTTTGCAAGCGAAGCAAGTGAAGAGAGTTATATGGGAATCCTGCTGAGTTCAGTCATAAGATGTGACTGAAGGAAATAGAGAAAATAATGCAGGAATACATTCCAGGACACAAAAGGGTAAAAAAAAAGTACAAAGGTATCACCTTACAACACTTCTCTATAAACTACGTTGGTAGTTATGCTGCTAGGAGCCAAAATGTAAAGAGAGTCAGGACTGGTGACGCGGGAGCAAGCGACGTACAGTTGCCCTTGTGAGAAGCAACTCGTCCTGAGGTCGACACCCGCTGCCCTCAGTATCTGCCCCTGTGACTTATTGATGGTCATCGCGAAACAAACACTCACGGGAACTGTACGCGCTTGAACTGAAACGGGAAGTTATGAGGTATGAGGGGAATGCGTGGTATAAATACTGCCTCGCCGACGCCACAACCCGTAAGAATTTCCGCCTCAATGGTGTTTCTGTGGAGCGAGATGACTTTAAGGCGGCTCCCGTTACACGACTTCGGAGGAGATAGGTTCCGAAGAAGCATAATTGGAACACCGACCTTCAGCTTGATGTTATGCGCTTTATTCCCCTCAATTTCCGAGAGAATGCATTCGTTAATTGCTGCAGCCTGATCATTTTTGGGCATCAAAATGGCCCGCTCACACACCCAAGAATTCTGCTAGTGCGGTATACGACTGATGTCCCCGTACACACAGCAATTTAGTTCTTCTAAGCTGGATACCACTCTACCGAGAGACTCTGGAAGCACCACCTGTCCAGTTATCTCTTCTGGTAGAGTGCCTTCGCCAAGACTTAGAAGGACATCGGAGAATTCTTGAGCACGTGCATTGCCGCCGAGCCGACCTCTCATATTAATGGTCAAGCGCAGCGTACGAACTCGTGACCACAACGAAGATCGTTTCAACGAAGCATTCACCTCGTCAGCCCCGCGTCACCACGGGAAGCGTTTGCCGAAAATCACCACTGAACAGAACTGTGACACCACCCATCAAATGTTTGTTCCTGCGGATATCCTGCAGGATTCTGTCCTCGGCCTCAACTGCCTTCCTATTGGCCATCGTACACTCATCCCTTACGATCAGAGAGCAATCCTTGAGCACGTGTCCCTTATCGCTATTACGTGACACACCACAAACAGGCGTTTCGGCGCTCTCTAAATCGATGGGAATTTTAAACATGGCATGTGCTGTCTTGCCACTCGGAAGCAGTGTGGTAGCGATTCCCGACGACGCTACAGCAATAGCAGTTTTGCCTTGCTTCCTGACCTCTGCAAGTATGTCAGTGGTAACAAATGTTTTTCCTGTTTCACTAGGAGCATCCAAGAAAAACATTTTACCCTGGTTTTGCCTAACGCTTTCAAGGACGGTGTCATAAAGTTTTTGCTCTGAAGAGAACAAAGCGACATGGTCATTTCGTATGGTGGTCATTTCGCCCGGATCGTAATTTGTCTCAGCGTTATACTCCCGATTTCCACAGTCTTGATACGGTGATGATTGGGGAGCTGGTAACCCATATTCGATCAGTGGATTGCCGCCGATAGAAATGACCACATCTTGAAGTGAAATGAGACAGGTGTTCAGCACGCGTTCATCAGTTACTTCGACTTCGTCTCCAGTAGCACGCCTCAAAGCTCGTAGAAAATCTTCAGACAGATGATGCCGATACTTCTCCCACATAGCTACCGGGTTCGCGACTCCACAAAACACCAAGATGACGGCAAACAGATGACGCATGCGGCTGAGACTGTCACTGACGCTAGCCTCCGCGAGGGTGTCATGAAATGAAATGATCATCTTCAATGAACATAACTTGTTTGTAATACTTAACACCGCATTTTTTTTAAATTGTCTTCCTCAACTCTGCTCAAGATTTTGAGGGTTTTGTTGGAACTTGAATTTGTCAAAACGAACTATACCTACGATACAACTTTTATGAAGAAAATGCACGTCACCATCTATGAATTTTAAGAATAGCTAACTACTTACCTCGCCCACATGATTAAATTTAAATTATTAATTTCCAAAAAATGTTAACATGTAACTTGATTTGATTTTTATGAAATCTCATAGATGGCGCTGTTTTAAAATTGTCTTTATACTACTAACATTCATTAAACTATATTTCTCTGCCCAAGTTACTTAAATGGCGTAGTTTTTATAGTGTAAAGCTAGATAACAGCATGGCTCAAAAACAACATTTAAATATGCGTCGTTAGATTACACGCTGTCACAGAATGCGTAAGAAAAATAAAGATTCACAGCTCCTCCCCCGTAGGTGATAGCGTGATAATATGTAGCCTATATGTTAACCCGACCTCTTAGTAATATTCATGCAAAGGAGATGTTTCAAAATAGGCCAGGTCTATGTACAGTATCTCAAAAAAAAGAGAAAAATCCGTAGAATTCGGGAAAAATACAGATAATTCAATTAAATGTGTACTGTTGTGGTAGTGAACTGATATTTATCAATTAATTTTATCCACTTTCAACATGGCGTCTCACAGATTTAGTTACTCTGTTGTTAAAAAGAGAACTGTCACTTGTCACAACAGTGTCACTTCTGTCACTTTCGTCTAGCGTCGAAATAAACAAAAACATGTCAAACGTCATTAATCAATAAAAATGACAGCTTACCGCCATGACGGCTTGTTTTTTGTGTGTTGCAATTTCAAGTGTAATTACTTCTGTTTACCAGAAAACCAAGCTATTTTAAAGCAATTGGACAGTTGAGAACTGTTTTAAATGAATTTCCCTATTTTTAAGTATAGTGTACAAGGACCTGGCCCAGGCTCCATACATTTTGGAACATCTCCTTTGAAAGTAAATCCATGCAGTACTTTTTGAGTTTATCCCGGACAAACAGACAAACAGACAAAAATTCTAAAAACTATATTTTTGGCTTCGATATCGATCGTAGATCACGCCCCAAGTATTCTTTTTAAAAAATATTCAATGTACAGTTTTGACTTTCCTACGATTTTATTATATGTATAGATTAGGATACTTATCGGAATCACTTTTAACTTATTATTCAAAAAAAAAGAAGCTACATGATGTCGGCGTTTCCTATCTGACTACTCTGGAAAGAGAGGCCGGAACAAACTCATATTACCTAAGTCTTAAAGTCCAGACATAATCTTGGTCAGATCATGTAAAGACCATGTAAATTAGAGTAGTTCCGTAGTTGGAATGAATTTATCCCAAGAACAAAGTTAACATTGTAGTTGAAAATCATGTTCTTCCATACATTGCAACTGCAAATTTAAGTTGGTCGACCATTACTCGTAAACTTGTAAAGCGTACTTAGCTGTGATAGTTTTTCTTTTAATTTTGTTATATATATGTAGGAATGGAACGTTGTTGAATGCATGTGAATGTATGATTATGTGAAAGAGCTGAATGCTAAGGTGTAAGTGAGACAAATTATGTATGCCAAAAACGTATGTTTAAGATGACGTGGAATGTATGTAAAAAGGGGAATGGCAGTTGGCTTTGAATGACGGAGTGAAGAGATTAAAACGTGATGTTTTAATAAGATGTGTTTTATGAGTTTTACTAGTTTATATAAGAGTAAATAAGTATACTACATTGATTTTACTTTTCTCTGAACTAGCTCTTTTATTCCCACATATACTACTGCCGTGAATTTTTTCACATATCTAAAAGCAACCATTTATCTGGCGATGGAGGGGACACTTGACTCTAAAAAATATTAGCACTTTATCGTTGAATTGAAAAATGGCTTTCACGAACCTACAATATTTTTGAAAGACCTATCCAATGATAAAATTATCAGTTTGGAATATTCAATATTGTGACATTATAAATTTTTTGAACTGAAGGGTTAAACCAAAACCCATGTAGTTCAGATGCACAAATTAAGTATACTGGTTTCAAACACTACATTTTTATTGCTATCCATAATTTCCTAGAAGCACAAAAAAAAACTATCATGCCACTACAAAAACGTTATAAAAGTCGCTTGACAGTCGCGGACTGTTGCGCTGTCACACACGCAATACATTAACATCGCTTGTGTCCACATGTGACAATGAAGTGTATTTCAGTAATACTAACCAGTCAGTCGATTCTGTAAAAATCTCACCGTGAAAATTTGCGTGGAGTGAGCTTTTAGTATCATCCCACTGATGCTAGGGATTGACCAAGCAAACATTTACAATCATAATCGATATTTTAATATTTAAGAATTCTTTTAGTCTTAAACGTAAATGTATTATTTTAATTATTGTTCGTTTGTAACGCGCCCTCGCCTCAGGCTATCTAAGGACTAGTCTAGGAAAAAAACAACATTAAGATTGTGACCAAGTTTTTGTTATGCTTTTTTATTTAAAAACCTCATAAAATAGTAATGTTTTGACAACTAAAATACTAGCTTTGAAATTAAATAAAGTGATCAATAGAATTAGCATAAAAAATTCCTAGTATCAAGTGGGATGACACTGACAGCTCACTCCTCGCTTACTTCACCTAAGTTTTCACGGTGAGATGGTAACAGAATCGCACTGCAGCAGTGCTATTCTTTAAAAAGATCACCGTGATAACTTAGGTGAAGTGAATTTAAAGTAAGCAGCCAGTCTATTCTGTAAAAATCTCACCGTGGAAACGTAGGTGAAGTGAGCTTTAAGTGAGCTGTCATTCAGTTAGGGATTGACACTATTGCCAGCTCACTTCACTCAAGTTTTCATGGTGAACTATTTACGGAATACCACTGCTGAGTAGTAAAATAAAACTTTCATACACCATAGACACACACATACTTATTAACCCTAGAATAAGTAATATTCAATAGAGTAAACTATCTTTTTATTTTAGGGTTCCGTACCTTAAAAGAAAAAAAAAGGAACTCTTATAAGATCACTTTGTTGTCCGCCCGTCCGTCCGTCTGTCTGTCAAGACCCTTTATCTCAAGATCGCGCAGAGATATTGAGTTGAAATTAAACAATAATTTCAGGTTTGCGGTTCCTTGAAGCTGTGAAAAAATCAAACTTCTAAAATTACGTAAGAAAAAGATACTTACGGCCGTTTATGCCGCAAAAAACGTACTATATTTCGACACTCTCAAGGGATGTTCCCGTTGACATAGAATTATGAAATTTGGCAAGAAGCAAGATCATGTAGACATGTAACACAAGAAAAGGAAAAAATCCGAAAACCGTAAATTTGTAGTTACATACAGTCCGCGGGGTCTAAGCCCGTGTCAGGCCACCTCAGGCCGATTGCCAAAAAGCAGTATAAACCGGTTTAAACCAAGCAAAGGACGCGTCGCGCCGACATGACATGAGATTGCGACTATAGTTTGAACATTTTTAATTACGAGAATTGACTTTCTGGTGTCCTGAAAATCCTGAAATACAGGCCTTGCTCCTAGCTTAGGCACCAGTATCTCACAGTAGGGATAATTACCATTATATATAACTCTTGATATCTTGAAAAGTACTTATATATATTGTGGTGAGAAATAAATCTTCTTTTTTTTTTTCATTTTATTGCTGAATGGGCCTGCTCTTATTAACCTCGATTACACCTGATGGAAAGCGATGGATGAGTTCTATGATGGAACGAGTGTGCCAAAAAGATGCCTGTTCACTCTTGCTTTGAAAGCAGACGGATTAAATGTGGAAGGAAACACAGACATCGTAGCTTATAGGTACTACAAAAAAGATATAAAAGTCGCTTGACAGTCGTGAACGGTTGCGGTGTAAAGCCATCCGGGTGGTCATAAACACAATACATAGACATCGCTTGTGACCACATGTTGCGATGAAGGGTACTTATTTAAGTCTGTTGTAATACGGCTGGGTTTTAAAGTAAAAATATAATGTTTGTTTGTTTTTTAATTTATTTTCATTTGTGAATTTGTTCTTTTTAGTACGGACGCCTTTAACGTGCACGTCTTTCTGCGTCGTTCTCACATGTATAATTTCATTATGAATGATGTAACCAAGATTTTTGTAACAATTTTATGATATAAAAGAGTGTCCGTGGAGTTTCTTGCCCGTTTTTCTCCACAGGTACCTACGCTTTGGAAGGGGCAACTAGCACAACCACAATTCAAAAGTGACAATTCAAAAGTGCCTATAATTGGTTTATTTGAAATAAATGCTTTGAGTTTGAGTTTGAGTAAATGGTCAGTGTGGATATTGCTGGATTTAAATCTCATTCCATTTTAATTTAATTAATTTTTGACGTTTATTTTGTTTTGACGTTTGTTACAGCTTGAAAATGGACGGTCATTCGATTTCTGAATTTCGACATGTCGCTTTTAAATTATTATTTTTTTGGAACGAAGTTCTTTAAAGCGGCTTGTAGAGTAAACTGATAGAAACATTCAAGGAATGAAAAAGCGTTATGCCTCCTCCATCAGACCTTCTATTATAAATTTAATAGAAATAAATCCAATACGGCGTTTGCGAAAATATTGTAATTTTTCTTCAGGGGTGACGTTTTCATGGTTTTTGAATGTGCTTAGCCGATAGCGAGGTCAATATGAAAATCCAAGATGGCGACAACTTTATGAGAGTTTCTAAAAATGTATACTAGGTGGCTCTGTATTAAAAACGCGTATTAAATTCACACTTTCTATCTCCCTCTGTCTCTTTCTATTATATCGGAGTGTTTGTGCGTGCCAGCATCGCGTAAGGAACTTCGTTCCTGGCGGTGGTCCTCCAGCCGCACACGTTTTTTTATAGAGTAGGTTTATCCATGATGTTTGCTGCCGATAGTAGGAATTAAATAAATACAACCAACCATACAATGACTTTTCCTATGGTGTATGTGTCACAAAAATGATCAAATTTGTTTTATGTTGTTAAAAAGGATCGGGTCCTTTATTTATAAAGGATCCGGTCCTTTTTTCTTTAATATCAAATCCTCATCAATCTAGCCTTTGTCCAAATATTTTAGGGTCGGCTTCAAGCGGAACAGAATAACAGTATTTTACTCATAGTGACAGCCTTTGTGAGTGCCATCCACTCTTCTTTACTAAATCGCTTTTAGGTTCTGATATCTCTATTCACGCTCGTGCTATGCATACCTACTGTGTATATATATAGATAGTGCAATCCACGAAGACGCGCCCCACTCTTCTTCCGAATCGTTAGTGTTTATCGCTAGTTGATTCCATTAGTGTTTTAGTTCTTTCGATACAATCTAATTACCCACTAATAATAATTCGTGTGTATTTACAAAACTAAAACACTAGCGAAATGTTGCACACTTGTGCTGTAAGCATTAGGAAAAAGAGTGGGGCGCGTCTTCGTGGATTGCACTATCTATATTACAAACTAACAATTCTTTAAAAAAAATCAGCTTTACTTTACAATTTGACCATTTAGGAGGGTAATAATAATAAAAAATAATAAAAAAAAACATTTAATTCAGACTATATTTAAATGTCCATATTTTTTAGTATTAGTTACTTTATCTTAAAACTAGGACATTAAAAAATGTATTTAAGTAGATAGCATAAAAATCGAAACAAATTATTGAATATAAATTAAAATTACTTATATCTAAATAAATAATTGAAAATAAATTAAAGTTAATAGGTAACTTAAATGAACTTGAAATAAATAAATTAAAATTGACTAAATTGAAATAAATTATTAATTTAAAATACAAAGGTATCAGAAGGCTAATTCTCGTAATTTGAAATGTTCAAAATCTAGTCACAGTCTCATCTTGGCGACAAACAAATTAATGTCAAAAACTTGTCAAAAATCCTCTAATTTAGAAAGAAAGAAAGAAGAAAGAAAGAAAATACGTTTATTTGCGGTGAACATGACGCAAAATGAACAAAAATACTAAAAATAAAATAAAATAGACGGTAGAGGGAAACATGCGCCACATCCACGCAAAACGGCTATCGCTCAGCATTATGCTGCGACCCTGTGCAAGACAGAGCCCCAGCGCTGGTTTTCAGCGACAGCCGGCGCCGACGTAATGACGTCGTTCGGTGCAGCAAACACTTAATAGGATACTTTACCGGCACAGCGTACTTAAAGAAAAATTATTTAATTGAATTTAAAAGTGATACAATATTTATTAAACAGGACATAGATACATGCTATGAGAACAATGAATTTCAACTTGTCTTGTTGAAATTAGAGGTATTTTTTGACAGATTGAGACTGAGATCAGACTGTGAATGTTCTAAAAATTACGAGAATGGCCCCTCAGGTTATATGCAGTCTGATGAGCCTTCCCACAGTTGCCGAATTTGGTTTAATAATAGTCCACCAGACCGTACTTAGGCCACGGCGGCAAATCTCAACGGAGACTAGCCTTGGGCGCGGGAGATATTATAGTGCACAAGTGTACGCGCAGACACACGTGCACTCTCTCTTCCCTCATTCGCAGAGTCCAGTGGATCCGGTACGTAATCCGACACAACCGAAGAGAGATCAGGCGCAGGACCAACGGCTTCACGTTCTTTCCGTGGCACGGGGGTATCACACCGCCGACTTCCAAACTCCGGGTTGTTACTATGAAATTCGTAATGGAAAAACCCAATAACACTGCCCAACCTGGGAATAAAACCCGGAACCCACGCTCAGCAGTCGCGCTTGCGTCCACGAAACCAACGGGGCAGTCAACCCGTTCATCATCATCATCATCAGCCCGAAAACGTCCATTACTGAACAAAGGCCTCCCCCTTAGACCACCACGCCGAACGACAATCCACCACTTGCATCCATCGGTTGCCCGTGACTCTCACGATGTCGTCGGTCCACCTAGCGGGAGGCGTGCCTATACGCTGCGTCTTCCGGTTAGTGGTCGCCACTCAAGAACTTTTCTCCCCCATCGGGTATCAGTTCTACGAGTGATGTGGCCTGCCCATTGCCACTTCAGCTTGCAAATTTTAAGAGCTATGTCAGTGACTCTGGTTCTTCGTCGAATATCCTCGTTCCGGATTATAACACGCAAAGAAACTCCGAGCATAGCTCTTTCCATTGCTCGTTGAGTGACTCTTAGTCTCTCTAAAAGGGCGGGAGAGGCCGAGAGGCCGTCAACCCGTTACCGATTAGGTATTGATGGTATGATACAGTAGATCATTTTTTTTTTGAAATACTCAAAAAATTATGTCTATGCTGGGAGTCTAAAGCATGTGCTGAATCCATGGTAAATAGTTTGCGTTTCAATGTCTTAAACACCTTATTTAACATAACACTTAACCACCTGCGGAGTAATTTTACTTAATACACTAACAATAGACTAGTTTCCGCCATCAATAAATTGAAAATCTATTTAGTCCGTCAGTTAGAATATTGGAAAATAATGGACACGTATTTTTTGTTTTTGTAAATCAATGAATATTGACAAAGATAAAACGCATCCAAACTCGGGAGTGGGGGCTCGTGACGTCAGAATGCACTAAAAATTATACCAAGGTGTGACGTATTGAGAATTTTAAAAGCGTCGAATCTTCGTCAATTTTGGTTTACGTAACAAAAGAAATATTTTTTGATAATCTTACTGACGGACTAATTACATTTTTTCAGTTGACAAGCATATTGCAATGCTTTTCATTGTAACAATTCAACCACATTCATTGCGTTATTAACGTTGCCGAGTAGATGAAATTTTCAAACTTATGAAGCAATGGATTTGGAATTTCTTTCCGATGGCTAAAGAAAGTGTGATACGCAATTGACGTAAAAGGCCTCAAATTGATTTTCTTAGAGTTCAAGCAGCATACAGTTATCATGACTATATTTTCTGTAACCAATCACCATGAGAAAACTTGGGTCTTTCAACTTATCTAGAAACAAACAAGTATTTCAATGAAACTCTAATCTGCGTTCGCTATTTATTTGCCAAAAATGTAAACAAATATGAATTAATGGAAAAATAACTTTAATTCCTACACAATAAAGTTCAGTTTACGCTACAACTTCCAACATTTTTATTACTTTTTCAATCGTGCTAGTCACTCCGAAATCATCTAAATTATCATAGAAATAAAATTGATATTTGTTTAACTTGAAATAGGGTTGGGGTGTGCAGCACTGCGCACTTTTACTATAGTTACACAGGGGTGTGCAGGAGCTACATAGATGCTTAGGAAACCGTTGGGCATGTGCTCTTTGAGTGCACAGGCGTCACCCAGATTTGGTCAGAATCCCTCGGAACAACCAGATCTTACACAGATGTTCTCAACAGGCCAGGAGACGTTTTCAACTTCTGGAGGTAGGTGGGCTGGTTTAAATAACCAGCGACGGCCGCTGTGGCTCACGCACAATGTTCCACTTGAAGGATTAAGTGCGGAAACCAAACCCATAACATAGAACATAGAGGCCTTGATAACATTTGCCAGTCAGCAAGATGCTAGCGGGAAGACTGACGAGACGCAAACGTTTATACATCGCACGTCAGTGGTTGAGCTGGCCTAGCATAGTACGGAGTTTCAATAGAATAAGAGGCCAGCGTATAATGTTTCCCAATTTAGAAGCTTTCTGAACACTTCAATGAAAAATTCGTATTAGTAATTAGCAAATTTTGGGCTTATATACCCAATTATGCGTTAGTTTGGCAATTAATACGTACAGCGATTTCGGGTATAAATAAATCACCCGCTCATATCCCGTGAGTGCTGTATGTGGTAAAAGGATTGCACTAACTTTGTGAAAAACTGTTGTGAATGTTTAGCTGTCCTCTTAAAGTAACACATTGAACCTATTCCAGTAATATCAGCCAGTTAGTGACCCTCTGGCCTAACGAGGAAATTAAGGCTAGGTTCCTTTATTTATGATGTTAAACTAATGACTTAGACCCTAGATAAAGTCGGTCGGAGGGACTCGTAGCTAAATGATAACTACCGCAAGGGTCGATTAAAGATTCTACGGTTGCCGCGGTTGGTTCGAGGATGGGTGTATAGGACGACCATCCATTACATACCGAAGACACCTCTGTGCCTCGGAAAGCACGTCCAGCCATTAGTCCCGGCTGTCATTCGTAGATCTCTGACAAGCGTTACGGGTAGTCGGAAGCCCAAAATTTGACAACCAGTCTTACCAAGGGGTATCGTATTTCCCGGTAACTGGGTTATGGATATCAGAGAAGCAGTCGTTCCATGTAAGATACTGATATTCAGCCATCCGGTTTGACAATTCTCGTAATTTTTAAGAACGTTCACAGTCTAATCTCAGTCTCAATCTGTCAAAAATACTTTGACAAGTACTACATTTTGACAAGTTTTTGACATTTGTTTGTCGTCGAGATGAGACTGCGACTAGATTTTGAACGTTTTAAATTAGCAGAATTGGCCTACTGGAATCTTTGGTGCGTTAGGTGGTTGGGTGACATTGATAATATTCATATACAGGGTGGAAAAAAAATCGTGGATCAAACTAAACAGGGCGACAGCTGGGGTTATTTGCAGTAAAAAAAATCTCTGTGGCAGAGCCCTAACTTGATCTCCTTAAAAGTTATGACAATTTGAGTGTTTACAGTAAGGTTCTAAAGTTACAAATAATTTTTTGGGAGACTTAAAAGATATTGAAAGTGCCAATATTGATAAATCATGGTACCCACTATCATAAGAGCACTTTTGTAGTGATGATGCTTTTTTTTTACTGCAAATAACCCCAGCTATCGTTTTGTATCGTTTGATCCACGATTTTTTGCCCACCAATATTCAGTGGTAATTATAAAGTGGCATATACAGGTATTATATGCCACATTATAATTACCACTGAACATTGAAAGAAACCGTACCTTCTTAGTGTCGTACCTGTAATAAATACAAACATAAACTCAGATTACTCGTATTACGTAAATCGTGGGATCCACCCGAGACACAATGGCTTTTCAATAAATAGTTTCTGTAATAACGGCATTCAAGCTGTTAATAAAAACTTTGAGATAACATACCTTGTTGGACTAATCGTCCAAGGTTTTTATGAGAAAACGAGCAGAAGAAAGGCCCATTACCAATTTTAAAATAAACTGCTGATGAGAACTTTCCTGAGCACAAATACTTCCCAACCTCAGACTTTTATCCTCGCCAGCACTAAACCAACAAGCCACCCAAAAAAAGCCTCTAACAAAAAAGGTTCTTTGCAAGAATGTTCCCAAAAAAATACATTTCTGTTTTCTTCCACAAAAATCCTTGACCCGGCTGTAACATTATAACAATCGGAACGAGATAGCAAACTTCTGGAAGTTTTTAATTCAACAAATTCTTTTATGAAATCATTTACAACAGTTGGCGAAGCGGCGTCGGGCGAAGTTTTAATTTTTACATTTCCTAACAAATTTTTCTGATATTCGGGATTCTGTTTCGAAGTTTCTCCCTGATCTGGGTTCGAAAAAATAACATCTTTGTTTTTATAGAAGTACTAACTTCTGTCCGCTACTTCGTCCTGGTGAAATTTTTGTTCCTCCAACCCACCTCGTTGCATCACACCGCCTGCCCGCACCATTAATTCGTTTTCGCTTAGCGCTTTCTTAGTTTTTATCTTCTTGCTCGACTCTAAAGAGTCCTGTTTGATATACAAAATGTTAAAAAATTAACCCGTAAAAATTTAAGAGGTGCTTTAGACCGAACTGAACAACTTTCACTATGGGACCAACTCTGAAATCACGAAAAAAATCTCCTGTTTCATACATTTTGTTCAAGTTTTTGGTGAAGTTTTGTATTAAACAGCTGATTTTTTTTCGTGAAATCGAAATGAGAGATTGTACTTATCATTGTGAACAACTTTCACTATGGGACCAAACCTGAATCACGAAAAAAAAATCTGCTATTCACTACATTTATGTTCGTATAACCCGTCAAAATGTAGGGAACAGCAGATTTTTTTTTCGCGATTGTAACTTTGACCAAGGTTTTAGTAAAAATTGTTCATAATTATGAGTAAAATCTCCCATTTCGGACTGACCGATATATCAACGCACAGCCTAAACCGCTAGTCCTAGAGACATGAAATTTGGAGGGTGTGTTCTCTGTAAAGAGTAGGTATCCACTAAGAAAGGCTTTTATTCTAATTATAATTTCTGAGGAGCCAAATACCTACTTTATTTTCTTACATTATTTATGCTTTACTTTTTTATTACGAAATGGGCATACTCTTGACCTCAATCTCGCCTGGAGGAATGCGATAGATGAATAAAGTCCATGATGGAACAAGCATCCCCTTTGAAGACTATTGGGTTACACGTCGAGGGACAATAACACGCTGGCAGAGAGATCCACACTTTTTCGTCTTTTCACGTCGAATTGCTACTGATGGCACGGGTAATTCCGTAACACACTATCAGTAGCTTTAATTTTTGCAGTTCAACACCATTCATTGCGTTAAGCACGTTGTTGAGCAGACAAATTTTTCGATCATATGAAGCAAAGGATCCTTAAAAATGATTCAGATTTAGATTGATGGTGTGTGAAGCGCCTTCCATATTCCGTTGGGTATCGCTTACGCCTTTTTTCCATCTGCTATGATCTTTACATACTTCTTGTGCTTCGTTTACTTTCATAGTTCTGGTCATACACGTACGCCCGTTGCGAGTAATACCCACCTAGCCACTACACGCCCACTCAAACCTGCCTTTATACAAAGATGTAGGCAAATAATTACCCTAGCATCTCACAGCGTCTTTATCGCGTAATTAAAATGTTTAACACCTCAAACTGTTATCTTTATAGCCCTTTAAAGCGTCCTACTCAAATATTTTATTCAAAATCTCTTCTTTTTATAGCTCCCAAAAAAATCTTAATCCATATAAGATTTTTTTACCAACCTTAATCGAAGGTTTTAGATACTTTTTGTGCGTACTTAATCATGAATTATGGCCATCTTTTATCAGGCATTAAGAACGGTCGATAGCGCGATATTGAAGTCAGGGCGTGAATTTTGCTCCTAAAAAAACGGTCGGACGATTTCTTTAACAAAAATGTTGCCAACCTTTTTGGAGAAAATTATGGTTCTTGGCGAAAGAAAGGAATCTTTTAATTTATCGTTTGTGGTTGTGGTTTGTTTCTTTTTTTTTGTGATTAGTTACTTTTTTTCGTAAAAAAAATTGTGGAGAAAAGAATAATAAACATTATGAAATTAGCTACTTTTCTTATGTTGAAGATATGGTGGTTCAAAAGCCTTATAGGAAGACTACTTATGGTGGTTCAAAAGCCTTATAGGAAGAGTTTTGTTCTTTGAGTTGAGACATTAACTTCTGCTGGTGCCAGACACTATCTGGCTCACAATATCTTCAATATTTGCGATGCTCTGGTTTCCATATTTTAAAGTAACTTATTTTATCTCGGTTTACCTAAATACCTTTCAGAACTTTATACGAATGTAAAATTTCACTTAAACCAACATTTGCACTTATGAAACGTCAGAAGCTAGGTGTACTGTTGCAATAGGCTAGTTTCCAGCATCAATAAACTGAAAATCTACTTAGTTCTTCAGTTAGAGTATTGGAAAATAATGGACACGTATTTTTTGTTTTTTGTAAAACAATGAATCGAATCGAATAAAAAACTCGGGAGTGAAGGCTCGTGACGTCAGAACGCACTAAAAATTATACCAAGTTGTGATGTATTGAGAATTTTAAAAGCGTCGTATCTTCGTCAATTTTGGTTTACGTAACAAAAGAAAAAATACCGGTCAAATATTTTTTGATAATCTAACTGACGGACTAATTAGATTTTCAATTTATTGATGGTGCAAACTAGCCTATTGGTTGTTTCCTATGGAGAAGAACCGGCAAGAAACTGCATAGTAACTCTTTTAAAAATAATTGGCATTTTCAATGTTTTCTAATCACACTGTTAATAGGTAATAAAGAACAGTGTAGGCCTGTCAACAAATACCAGGTACTTAACAAAATAGAAAATGCTTTACAAGGCCTACAACGTTCTCACATTCACAAAATATAAAAGAATCCAGGTATATAAAAGATAAATAAAATAATCATAATAATAAAAACCTATTTAAACCAAATGACATGATTACCATTACAACTGTAACAGATCTGAATTAATATCCTGTCCACAAAAAAGATCTTAAACTGATTACTCCAACTTACATAATTATATGTCAAAAGAAAGATAAAAAATTACAAATTGCGAATTGGGAAATTTATGATTTGGACTTTGTGAGAGAATTGGAAATTTTGAGCCCACCGGACATAATGCGCCCAAAGGCATTGTCCGATTATTTCAAAACTTAGCAATCTTTGGAATGTCATTATTAATATGCTATGTACATGTATGCCAGTAAAGATCTGTAAAACTAATTTATTTTATGAGCTCCTGCCTGCGACTTGGTTTGCGTGACAAATCTTGGTTTTACATTAACTACATATATACCCTATGACACTCAGGGATAAAGTAGCTTTCCATTAGTGAAACAATTTTTGGAATCGGATCAATAATTCCGAAACTCACAAATTTTAGGTACCTCTTTATAATATTAGTCACACAAATATTATAAAGGCGAAAGTTTGTGTGTGTGTGTATGTCTGTTTTTCACTTCTTCACGCTCAAACGGCTGAACCAATAATGATAAAATTTTGTATGGAGGTAGCTGACACCCTGCATTAACATATAGGCTACTTTTTATCTCTTTAATCCCACGGGATCGAAACTTATGCGGGTGAAACTGCTGGGCGTAGCTAGTATAATGTAATGTAAACGAGTTTCTAATCTCACAAACCAACAAGATGAGGTCCATGTTGTTGCTTCGCATTAAATTAAATCAAAAGGTCATCAAAATTAACAAGAGTTAAATCATTTCAACACCCAGAATCACGCTAAAACAAACTGCTTTGCCAATCCAATTTTCGTTAATTTCATCTCAAAACTTCCTTCAAAAGGTTTATTGGAGTATTTCCATATGAATTCCGGAACGTAATTGCTGTTCCTAATTAAATGCGGAAAATATAATTAAAAGTGAATCGGAGGGGAATGCGCTCGTGCTCCGCTGTGCCTGCCTTTATTGTGAGATTCCGAGGCTTTTTTAACTGTAAGCAGATAAGAAGCTGACCTTATTAAAAATTGTGCGGTTTTTAGTTCTGAATAGATCTGTTTTATATTTTAACACATTATGCTGTGTGGGATAGACTATATCCGTAGCATAGACAGGGTCAAAATAAATTAGCTAGCGAAACTCCGCAGACGAGATGAGTGTCGATATCTAAGCATGATAAAACAAAAAAAATATTTAATTTCATGACTTTTTCGTGGGGTCATCGACCGCAGTTAGTGTAGTCTCTTAAACCATCAGCTGAACACTCAGATTTTTTTGTATATACTTCACAGAATTATCGATATCTAAACACGATAAAACAAAAGAAAACAGGTTTTGCGACTACCCTCCCACCGGAGTTCGGCGTCAAGCAGTCTGCTGCGTTTCGTCGATGCGTGGGAGTTCCAGTGCCTTCTGTATCTTCTGGGCACGCTCGTTCCATCATAGACCTCATCCATAATGCGTGATCGAGATCAAGAGCCGGCCCCTAGAGCAATAAAAAAAAGTATAAATCAATAGAATTTATGTACCCTGTCGGGCACAGAAAATTTTAAATAAGTAGGAAAGAGAAAGAGCGCTTTTATGGTTTTCCTTATTATTAAATATGTATTGTATGTCCTTTCTATCGGTTTTCGGTCCGGTGGATTCGGCCGTTAAAGGTGTCCAACTAAACACATATACAACATTAAGACTATGCCGACCGCACAGTGACGCCCTCATCGTTTGTTTGGTTATTTCATACAGTTTAGAATGAAAATGCAAAAAATAAGCACGTTAAGTTGTGCTTCACAAGATTATACGTTAATATTATTAGAAACGGTAGTTTTATATTGTTTAGTTTTATTATAATCCTTAAAACGGATAACAGTGGCCACTATATTCCGTTTTAAAGATTATAATAAAACTAAACAATGTAAAACTACCGTTTCTAATAATATTAACGTATAATCTTGTGAAGCACAACATAACGTGCTTATTTTCTGCATTTTCATTCTAAATTGTATGAAATTACCAAACAATCGATGAGGGCGCCACTGTGCAGTTGGCATAGTCTTAACCCAAAGTCTTTTTCATAATATAGATCGTGCATGTATCTAAAACGGGAAAAACCTGGATGAAGTACGCACAGAACCGGGAAGTATTGCAGAAGAAAGGGGAGGCATATACCCACCAGTGCGTGATTCCGGGCTGAAATTATAATGATGACGATGGTATATAAACAGGATTACTTTTAATTCGACATATATCTGTCGGAAGCTGATAGGGGGGCCAAAATGCAACAAATTTAACTCCCCTTATGTATGGCCAAAATTCAATAGTTTTCGAGGTATTTGATTTTCAAGTGCACTGACTGGACGGGTCCACTCAATCTGTGTGGTTCTTTCCTCAAAAGACCATTTCAGACACCAATCTACATGGTCTCCACATGATCTCACCAAGATTATGTCTGGACTTTAAAAGAGACTGTGACCTCTGAGTTTGTTTCGGCCTTTCTTCTCAGAGTAGTCAGATAGGAAACGCCGACCTCATCTCGTTTTAAAAAAATATGATTGACGTGTAAAAGTGTTTGTACAAACCTACTTACAGAAATAAAATCATTTATCATTTATCATTTATCAAGGGTTTTCCGATATTTACCGAAAATTTGACACTTAATTAAAAAAAAACTATCATATTTTATGGGTACCATTAACAATTATATTATCTATGAACATAATTAAAAGTACTTAATACAACAAAATAATTAAAATGTTGAGCGATATAAGAATCTAAATCTTACCAATATTTTCATTTTTCGCTACAAAAATGTTGTCTCGTTATTAAAATAACTATGACATTAATCGTACAAGTAAAACAACTTGCCTATTCTGCAAGCTTTAAAAAAAGTCAATTTTAAATAAATTTAGTCAGATAAAAGTCAATTTTAAGACACGTAATTCGTGGTATGGCATGTGTTTGAATCGGCGCGGGAAGAGAAATCATATTATTATGTGTTTCATCTGTGTTAAAACTACATTTTCCCGTCAATTCATGGGAAAATCTAGTTTTACATTTTACCGGGAATGTTGAAAAACCAAGACTCCTTTTTAAGGAAATTTTTCGTCATTCGGTCGACACTTCATGTGACAGGGGTCTAAGTTGTTATTTGGCCAAAGATTTAACATTGCCACTTAACGTGGCAATGCTGCGAGTCTTCTGAGCACGTTTCGGGATGACAGCGATGCGGACGAGTACTTCGATGCTTAAGTGTACTTTTGTTTTTGTATTAATTTGTATACTTAGTTAATTAGTCATTTAATTTAGGACAGTCGAGTTCATTAATTTATTGGCAGTGACAAAGTTTCAAAATATTATAAGCCTTAAATGATGATCATTTATAACGCTTATAATATTTTGAAACTTTGAATGTATGTTAACATTTTATTTATATCTAAGTTTGTATAGCATTTTAAGAACATTATAACGCTTATAATATTTTGACATTTTGTCACTGCCAATATATTAATGAACTCGACTGTACCACGCTGTTTCACGGCCACTTGACGCACGCGTATATGTCAAAAATGGCGCTATCGTCAATAAAATTACAAGATTAGGGCCTTACCGTACGTCAGATAATAAAAAGTATGTAATCGTTATTATTTGACGTACGTAACTTACGTTAACCATCCGTTTGAAACAACCGGCTCTCTTAGTTGTGTTAAATATTGTACTTACAAGTTTCAAGTAAAATTTATAAGTAAAGAGGCCAGCACATCACGCTACCCCAATCTGTCAAATTTATTCAATATTATTTTATTAATAATAATAATTAATAATATATTAATAATTTTTTTTTTTTTTTGTAGTAAATTTTAACTTTAATATTATTGCTCGTTATACAATTAATTAATGCACGTACTGCTACTAAAACTCCTAGCGATTACACTTTTTTTTTTTTCTAAACTATTATTTCAACCTGTGGACAGCGTTGTGGTTTATATTATCACTAAAATTGTTTTTGTTAAATTAGTTTTAAGTTCTTATAATGTAACTATTTGCTGTTCCCTTAAATGAAAAAAAAATAGTAAAGTTGAAAATCTATCAAAGAAATTTGACAGATTAGGGTAGCTTCATGTGCTGGCCTCTGTACCTAATGTATTCTTCTCAATAAATCAAAAACCTTTTAAGAATGAAAAATAGGCAGCAAATCGTTGGTATTCTTCTTGTTCTACAGTATTTAGTATTCGTCAGCCCTAGGTGCGGCCGCACCTTGCATTTTAATGCAGGATGTTAGTATGCAGCGACGGTAGGTATGGCTCGGAGAGTTCGAGACAAAAGTTTAGTGATTAAATATTGGATCTAGCAGTTAATGCGGGGTTTAATTAATCTTTTTTACCCAACTGTATTATAGCAAAGACTGGGTTATGTTTTTCAGGCGTATCTATACAGGGTGGTACAGATGCCAGCACATCAAGCAACCCAAAACTGTAAAATTTTTCCAATCAACTTTGAACCTTGTGCTTTAGCAATAAAGTTGAAAAGCTATTAAAGTAATTTGACAGATGAGCTTGTTGAGCTTGATTTGATTTGAGCTTGATGTACATGATTCTGATGTACATGTACTTACATGATTCTGAACGCCACAGGGTCGAAATTTTTCGTTGGTTATAAAAAAAAACTGGCTGTTCCAGACATGTTGACCGCGAAGGTATTTTTTTTTGACAACCAAACATTAATTACTATGCTAGGTAGTCTAGAATCATGAGCTGAGTTCATGCCTTCATGGTTTTAGTTTGCGTCGATTTCCTTGCCACCTGGTATATCTTTATATGTTTTTACGGTTCCGTAGTCAACAAGGAACCCTTATAGTTTCGCCATGATCGTCTGTCAAAAATAGAAGGTAAAATAAAATCTTGAAAATATATTTTTACCTGCTGCTTTTTTGGTACCTGCTCTACATGTAAAGTGGGCATGTTTTTTGTACCTGCTCTACATGTAAAGTGGGCATGTTTTTTGGTACCTGCTCTACATGTAAAGTGGGCATGTTTTTTGTACCTGCTCTACATGTAAAGTGGGCATGTTTTTTGGTACCTGCTCTACATGTAAAGTGGGCATGTTTTTTGGTACCTGCTCTACATGTAAAGTGGGCATGTTTTTTGGTACCTGCTCTACATGTAAAGTGGGCATGTTTTTTGGTACCTGCTCTACATGTAAAGTGGGCATGTTTTTTTATCTCGTACACCCCATGGTGGGGTACTTATCTTTAGACAGGTCATTAAAAATATTCCGGGTTTGTGAAAATCATTTTTCGATACAAGGATCAGTTTGTGAAATATTGAGCTTTAAAGTGTTATTTTTTGTTAGAGTGAATTGTCCCCCCCCCCCCCCCCGCCTGCCAGCTGAATGGTTGCTTTTAGATATGTGAATAAATCCACAGAAGTAGTATAGGTAATTTTAAAAAAATAATAAAAGGAAAACTATCACAGCTAAGTAGGCTTTACAAGTTTACGAGTAATAGTCGACAAACTTAAATTTGCAGTAATTACAATGTACAGGAGAACATGATTTTCTACTACAATGTTAAGTTTGTTCTTGGGATAAATTAATTCCAACTACGGAACCCTTCAGTGCGACACGCACTTGGCCGGTTTTTTCTAAATGATTAATGACACTTTATTTTACCATATTGATGTTCGATAGCAAAAAATATTACTATATACATCTCTGTTTAAACGGCTTATCGCATCACGAAAATGTGTGTACCTAATAAGATTTTAATGGTATTATAGTAACCTATATCAGAAGATCAGAGGGGCAATTCTCGTAATTTTTAAGAACGTTCACAGTCTGATCTCAGTCTCAATCTGTCAAAAATACTTCAATTTTCCCTACATTTTGACAAGTTTTTGAGATTTGTTTGTCGCCGAGATGAGACTGCGACTAGATTTTGAACGTTTTAAATTAGCAGAATAGGCCTACAGATGATTTGTAATGTATGCATTTAGGTAGCTAGTTAGCTACATTAGGTTTTAGGGATCAAATCTCATTTGAAAGGACACATAAGGCTTATTTCCGTCGACACTCAAGCCAAAACGGATAGGTACAGACGCCAACGCATCAATCTACTGTAATCTGTCAAACTTTAATAGATTATCAAATTAATCGCTACAGCTTAAGGTTCAAAGTAGATTGGGAAAACTTGAGTTTCGAGTAGCTTGATTTGCTGGACTGTACAATAATATAACTTCCAGAAACAAATATTTTAACTTCTACAATCAGCACCCTAATTGCGTAACACACTATTACTCTCAATTTGAATCATTTTGAAGCTTATTGCTAATACATTGCTCCATTTACGTTCGAAAAGTGTGTCTGCTCAATAACGTAAATAACGCAATGAATGCTGTTGAACTGTCAAAATGAAACCCATTGCTACTGATAGTGTGTTACGCAATTAGGGTGCAGGTTCCATTCTAGGATAACAATCACAGAGTAATAAAACCAGTGTCCCAAAACCATAAAACCTTTTTTCTGCATGCGTGCTTACTTTTACCATAAATTTACGTCCAATACCTATATTTCAATACGTCCAGTACAATCGTTTTCTCAGTAATCATTTATTCTACACGTTCATTAATCTAATATATAATCCATTAGGTATGCAATAAGAAAATCAATTAGAAGAATAATAAATGGAATTGTATGACGTTTGTTCTTTTTGGATTAAATAATATGAAATAACGTTTTTATTATTTGAAGACATACATACATAAACTCACGCTTTCTTCCCATGGCGTAAGTAAAACCTGCAGAACGCCACCTGCTACGATCCTTACATACTTCTTTTGCCTCAGTTAAGTTCATATTAAAAGAATATTATAAAAAAGAATATTATTAAAAAGAATATTATTAAAAGAATAGCTAATATGTCGAATTGAAACTAATTTTTTCGGCTTTCTCTTTTATTTTTTTCTATGCTCTTAGTCTTTAAAAGACTAGGAACACTACTTGTCTTTGTGATATTGTTGTCTTAACTGCAATAATCTACTGTCTTCTTTTATTTTCGTTGCCTATATATTTAGTATTTATGTATCTATAATTTTGGATGTGTATATATTTTAATATAATATTTGCACTAACGACAGCCAATAAACCGCTGGTATTCAAAAAATACTTCAAATTAGATCATGAAACTTTGTATACTAACTGAACTAACTATAAAGCAGGTCTTACGTTATTTTTTTTTTTTAATTACCATTATTTTCACTGTAAAAAGCGGATACCTAAACTATTGGCGCTGTCTGCCGCCTAGCACCGCACTCTGTCTCGCTCTCACTCAGTCCGCGAACAGTATCGTGTGAGCGAGATAAAGAGTGAATTTTAGCTGAAGTAGTATAGGCTCTTGAAGAAGTTTTTACTTAACAAAACTGAATTTCGACCAGTCATACGCAGCGCTTCGCCTCCCCGTTTATTATGCGCACAGCCAAAATGTGGAACTCTCTGTCGGCGTTTGTGTTCCCTTTCACGTTTAACCCGTCTGCCTTCAAATCAAGAGTGAACAGGCATCTTCTGGGCACGCTCGTTCCATCATAGACCTCATCCATTGCTTTCCATCAGGAGTGATCGAGGTCAAGAGCGAGCTCATTCAGCAATAAAAATAAAGTTTTAAAAAAATCCTTAATAAAGGCACGTCATAGGCGGTTATAGTTTTAGAAGTCCCCAAAATAGTTAAAAGTCGTATCATTTACACTCTCTCATTCATTTAACTGAAATTATCACACGGTTTTTTCATTAGATCATACATTTTCTGCACGTCGCAGAACTTATGGGATCCGATCGCGCCCAATATGGATCCATTCAAGGGTAATTTTATCAAATTGAAGTATTGAGGATGTTATATTCCACTTTATTCTCCAGTAAATTGCTCCGTCAATGGTGTAGGGAGTTTTGAAAATGGTTTATGGGAATTTGATCCGTAATATGTTTGGGGTAGAAAACATTATTGGATGATTACAATTTGATTAGTATTGATGTGATTCAATTTAGATAATGTAGGAACAATGAATGTTCTAAAATTACATTATTTTACCATTAGGTAGATATATTATATTTCGCAACATAACATAAAAATTTTGGTAGAAAAAATATTTGCGATGTGGGTGTATTATAATTATGTAGGTATACTTCTGCCTCACCTTGCATGAAACGTTAGCTATTGTAAATAAATTACAGTCAGTAAACAATTAAATATCAAAATCTGCTCATATATTCTTACCAAATTGTCATAATCAAAAAAATCGATTACGGAAATAAATTCGGTTGGCAAATCGGTTTCTATCTAATAAAATATAAATTAAAAACCACTTGATTTTACAGAACAGACAAGCTAATAATAACAATTTTCAAAGGCTATCCAAACAGTGATATTAAAAAAATACACAACCTTATAATCTGCCCGGATCGCTACAAATTTCACCAGATTTTCTATGTAAAATCTGGTGAAATTTTCCTTCTGAAAGCGTACTAACTTCACTGCTCAACCAATTTAAAATTTCACCGTTCCACGAATACAAAGTTTTCGAAACTACCATTTTCTTTACATATTCGGAGTATTCCGAGATATTTTCATAATACTTATTACATTTGGTGAAAGTTCTGTTAACTGCCAGCGATTTTGTCGAACCCGATTAGCTGTGCTGAGCAGATTTCTTTGAACGTTATTAAACTTAAAGCTTTTCGGGTGGGTAATTTGTTTATTTAAATAAATTATTTATTATTTATTTTTTATTTTTTTATTATTATTATTTTTATTAATTTTTTTTTATATTTTATTTTTTTTTATTTTTTTTTTATTTATTCAATACGGAATTGGCTTCGATTCCTTAATAGTATGGCTTTGGCGTTTATATTAACTGTATTTGGATGTAGATTCTGATATTTATAATATATACTAGCAGCGCCCCGCGATTTCACCCGCGTTTGTTTTGATCCCATGGTAATATCGGGATAAAAAGTATCCTGTGTTTTAATCCTGGTTATAAACTATCAGTGTGCCAAATTTCATCCAAATGTGTTCAACGGTTTACGCGTGATTGATTAACAAACATCCAAACATCTTCACAAACTTTCACATTTATAATATCAGAACAGATATATTTGATATGCTCGTATATCGTGTACAAAAAATATGCGATTTTCATTCTGTAATGGTTTATATGTATTTTAGTTGTAGTTTGTGTTTGAATATTTGTCGTTTTCATAGAAAAAAAATAGAGTGTTCGAGGAATAACAATTAATAATATAATCAGTCTTACAGAATCAACCGTAGGTCTGTCTATATTCCGTAATACAGAATAACTATAATCACTTTAAATTAACGGATTTCTGTAGTCACTTAGAATCGTAAAGGGCTCCTGGAATCGAATTATCCCCTTGTCTATCTTATTTAATGCATAAGACACAACCTACCTAATGAATGCAGTCATCAAATTAATATAATTACATAGACTTACATTCTAACGCCTCCTTCTTCTTTCCAGAAGATGTCCCCTACCCGACGTCATCGGAATGGTTCGACGGCAGCAACTGCTCGTGGGTGGACGCGGTGTCTTGGGGCTGCAACACCACCATCAACGGCACCAGTACCAACTCCACCACCACTGACGTCACGTCGTTCGTCCTCATGGCGGTTACCTCCGTGGTGCTAGCTCTTATCATTCTTGCAACTATTGTAGGTAAGTGGGAACACCATAGTTCTATGTCGACATCGTCATCTGCCTAGCCTTTTCCCAACAATTTTGGGGTCGGCTTCCAGTCTAACCGCATGCAGCTGAATAGCAGTATTTTACATGGAGCGACTACCTATCTGACTTCCACAACCCAGTTACTGGGTAATACGATACTCCTTGGTAAGACTGGTTAACTTTTCTCTAAACTCTCAAATTGCATGGCAATCATTGCTATTCCATTGGTTCACTTATACTATAATGAACCTTTTGATGTAACAAAATTTTAAAATTACAAGTCACCCTGTATATCGAGTGGAAGCAGTAACAAACTCTTTTCAAATTCATCCTCAATAGTATCAAAATATATCTTCATTTCACCGCCAGACAGCTTAACGCACACATCAAACACTTTTAAAGAACCGAAAATACAAAATAAATACCCTTTCTATTCACAAAATACGCATTTAACACCACTCAACCATAAAAGATCGAATCTTCGGGAACATTCATCATACACAGACGATTACCACCTTTATTTTGAAAGTGATACAGTCCAAATTCGAGAAAATTAACTAGAGGAAACAACGTACATTTCTATTGTAATAAGGCTCTTTGTACACTTTTTTCTAATCAAAATTATATGAATAAATCTAGCTGTATATACTGGCTAACAGCCAAATTGGAGGTACTAACAATGTATCGGCTATTGTCAAAGGACGATGGTCCAGTATAAGATGCTAGGGGATGCTATATAAAAGCTTTAAGTAAGGAATAGTAAAAGGACGACCTTGTTTTTCCTTGGTGAAAACATATCGAAGTCACCTTATATGTAAACGTGCGCTTACACGGGCAAAAAATGTTGTGCAGTTTTTTACAATCTCTGCCCAATTTTAGTGTTGCCGTTATTTTTTGCTAAGAGTGGCGCCATTTAGTTGCCCCAGACGTTCCATATAAAATACTGGTATTCTATTGCATTCGAATAAATTCGAAGCCGAACTCAACACAGTTGGGAAAAGCGGATAATGAGTTGCCCGTGTAAGCGTATCTGAAGTGGTACCACGTAACCTCCATTATACATGAACAGCAGACAATTTACGTAACTCAATTCATATCATACAACTGAGCGAAGTATTTTTACCGTTCCCGATAGATTTTTCTTTATAAAACCCATATTTTCCGCAAGTCCTCTATTACTGGATGCTCAAGTGGACAGCAGATAGCCGTTTCATCTAAAAAAAAATTTCTTTGAAGGTTCCGATCATTATAAGCTTGGCTGAACAAACTTCACCCCTTTGCAAAGATATTATACAAAAATAAACTTATAAGTATAATCGAAGGAAAATATCACATATTTCGTATTGAGAAGAAATGTATATTTTATACCGGAGAATTATGGAATTCTGAGAAATTGTTAACAAAATGTACCAACCTACTTAGGTATGGTGCGCAGTAAAAGTTAATTATTTTGGCAAATTCTATAATACTTCAAAAAATATGATTTTCCCTAGTAATTTAATTTTTTGCTGATTTTGTCTGTAATTTTTTTTTTAGATTAGACATAATGCACACTGCTTTCATAGTTATTTTGCATCACTGTCCAAATCAAAGTGATCCTTATACTCATTCTAATAAGGTCTCTGTTGGGTTGCTGCTATTGACAAGACTGTCAAAGTCATTGTGATCTTTATCATCAAAGTCATTCTGATATTCTCGCCTCTATAAGGTTGCTATTAAGTTGTTGCTATCAGAGGTAAAATAACTGAACGGGCTGTACAAGGATATTTTCGTGCTCAATTTTTGGCGCTCATTTCTGCAATTGTTTTGTGAAATGTGTGAAAATACAACATGGCGGCATTAGTTTCGATTTGGGCTACGAATCAAAAGATCCTTGTACAGTTTAACAAAGAAACCAGCTCTATAATGTAACTAACTTCACAATGGTTCAGTTTAAAAGAAAATAGGTTGATACAGAAAACAATCGTAGCAACTCAACTGTGGCTAATGAGACACAATTGAATTTCTATTGTTATAAGTCAAAATTTGTTTTTTCATCATTTGAGAGGCGAAGCGAGTTAACATTTTTACATACCAAGTAACTTTTGATGTAAACCCTACCTTTCTACCTAACGAAGGCGACGCCACTTGTCTTTATCCCGAAGCACACCCGAAAAGGTCCGAAATTATGTTTTAATAACGTTTTTATATGTTAAAATTGTCAGCATTTCGAGGGGATAGCCTTTTTATTACCCATAAAAGGTAATTTCTATTTGCCGGGTTTGGGAGACGAATATTTTTGATCTTTTCAAGATGAATTATTTATCGACAGAACTGACCCAGATAGACAAAGGATAGAAATGCCAAGGGCGGTATCTTTATTTAAATCGGTCTTGCTTGTCATCTATTGATGATTGCAGTATGTTTTTTTTATTTTTTTATTTATTTTTTTTGAAACGTTGCCCCACACTAGGAATTACTCCTGTATCGTGGGTGCGTTTACAAACATTTAAACTCACATACACAAACAGCCAGACCCGGAACAACTACTTGTAGGCCATACAAATATTTGTTCCGTGCGGGAATCGAACCCGCGACACGCAGCGCAGCAGTTAATCGCTTAACCACTGCGTCAACCGTGTCGTCAGTTTACAGATGCAGTCCGTGTAAGGTTGACTGGGGACCATTTACAGACTCCCTGCTCTAGCAGGAAATTGATTAATCCAATAAAGGAGGTTTTCACAACTTTCAGCTTATAATAAAATCATACCACGGCGTTTTACCTCCCACAAAAAATAATCATTTGTGGGCTTCATCGTAAGCATCGATGTTTGATAACTATCGAGATTCTGATGCAGCTGATGCATAGCATAATTAGCCTATAATGTTCCCACTGCTGGGCCACAAGGCTCTTCTCGGTGAGAGGGAGTGGGCCGTTATCCACGCGGGCCCAGTGCGGGTTGGTAGATGTCACATGTCTTCGAATTTTTGGTTCTAGGACATGCCGGTTTCCTCACGATGTTTTCCTTCGTCGTTTTGAGAGCAGCAGTGATGAAGCTATTTTACATAAAATTAAGCGCCAAACTCAAATTGCCGATGTAGGTCACACGGCTGCCAAGCTAAAATGGAACTGGGCTGGTCACATCTGTCGCATGCCGGAGGAGCTATGGGCTAAAATAACCACACAATGCGTCCCAAAGAGCAGTAAACGGCCACGCGGCAGGCCCAGAATGAGATGGCGGGATGAACTCGACTCTTTCCACAGGGATTGGCGCATAACAGCACTGGATAGGGATAAGTGGAAGGTGGGAAGGGAGGCCTTTGCCCTGCAGTGGGACAGAAACGGCTGATAATAATAATAATAAGCGCCAATCTGGGTTCAATCCCACGACCACAACTCGTAAGTTGTCAATTTTGACAACCAACAAGTTACTCATAAACTTTAATGCAGTACATAGACGTACCTAGCTCTTGAAATGTAACTAAGCTTTCAATTACCGAAGGATGGTGACGCTATAATATATTCCCCTTTAGCTTCCACTACACCTCAAACCTTACATGTTTTGGCTGCGTTATCTCAGTTTGTTTGTACAAACTAGATATAAAACTTTATTAGCTAACAATTTGTATGTATTTAGTCAACTGTAGTCAACGCTTGCTACGATTGAATTAATGGTATTTGTTTTTTATTTCTTTCCCTATCATCTTCTCATCTTAAGTTGTTATTAAAGGCATTTAAGCAATGATTGTAAGCAGTCAATACAGTCTCCATCATCTGCCTAGCCTTTTTCCAATTATGTTGGAGTCGGCTTCCAGTCTAACGGAATGTAGCGGAATACCAGTATTTTACATAGAGCAATTGCCTATCTGACCTCCACAACCCAGTTACTGGGTAATACGACACCCCTTGGTAAGACTGGTTGCCAGACTTTCGGGCATCTGACTACCCGTAACGACTGTCAAAGATCCACGAATGACAGCCGGGAATTTACATTGTACATTTTTCATATACAAAGTCAAATTAAATCAGTTATCGAACCTCCGCGAATGTTTTTTGTTTTTATTTTGTAGTGTTTCGATATCGATCCCTATCACGTCTACAGAGCTTGGCTTGATAATTTAATTTTAACCTATATGAATCCAACACAGGCCTGAAAATTCATATTTCCAATAATTAATTATAATTTTTATGTTTATTTAGATTAGTATAATATACCTACTTTATGTATGTATTTATTGTATTATGTAAATGGTACACCATAGACTACCTACAGTATTTGTCTCTCCTTCTCGTTTTTAATCCATCCAAAGGTTGTCTTTAAAAGATCGCTCTTAGCGATAAGACCGCCCATTGTGTCACCCTTTGTAAAATGTCTACATGTATCTCTGTAATTTATATGGTGTACATAATAAAGAGTAAGTATTCTATTCTATTTCCTTTTAGTCACGGAACATTTTTCATATACAGGCCTTAAAAATCCATCATAAATATAATATCATAACTTGTTAAATATCACCGAAGTAAATATACTGATAACACCATAATTTACCACCAGTCCGCTTGTCACTCTTAACAACGACACCCAGAACCATTAATTGTGGTTATCTATATCTGAAGCGATTGTTGTGTAATGGACGCCCGGAGTTGTGGAAGACAGTTTCTATTTAGCTACTCTATTATTATACAGGGTGTCCCTGGAAGTATGGATCAAACCAAATAGGGACGTGGGCAAAGTAATTTCCAAGTTTTGGTCAATATTTTACAGTTCAAAAATTATGACCAACTTTTGTTATTTTCAATCACTTTGCATAGTGCTCAAAGAACAAAATCATTTTGAAAAAACTACCAGGAACTGTCAATTTAAGTTTTTTAGACAGCCCTGATAGTTTTTTTAATGTTTTTTTTTTCTTTGAGCACTATGCGAAACAATTGAAAAAAATTTGTCACAACTTTTGAACCGTAGAATCATTCTCAATCATCAATCATTCTCAGAATCAAAAAGTTTGGAAATGACCTTGCCCACGCCCCTATTCGATTTCATCCATACTTCCAGGGACACCCTGTATATAATAATGTATTAATAACATACCGTAACAGCACGCCTGTATACCCCAAAGAGTTAGGCATAGGTGTACCTAGACGATACCTATGTAGCCTTACCTTATATTGTGCAGGCTGGTTATAATTTAGCGCAGGTTCCATTCGAACATTCAAGCAAGTGTCAAATATGTATTACCTTATACAGGCTGAAATTTTAATCATCGTTTTCCTCTTAAGCGGTCATAGTACTCACCATTATGAACAACTTTTACTATGGGACCAAACTGGAAATCGTGAAAAAAAAAATCAGCTGTTCCCTTTATGTTCGCATAACTCGTCAAAATGCAGGGAACAGCTGATTTTTTTTTTCGCGATTTCATGTTTGGTTCCATATTTATACTACGGTATAAGTTGTTCATAATGATGAGTACAATGACCCCTTAAAAGGAAAACGCTGATTAAAATTTCACTCTGTATAGCGCAAGCTGGTTATAATTTAGCGCAGGTTCCATTCGAAAATTCAAGCAAGTGTCAAATATGTATTTTTTTTAAGTATTTTTGTTTAGATAAGTCAGTGCTAGCTTAGATTGGAATAATTCGTTGTTCCAACAATATAATACGACCAATAGGTACAAGCGGAGCATCAATGAAAAATGTTGCAAAAACGGGAAAAAATATTCCTTTTGACGAATTTTATGACGGAATCATTCCCCTTTAAAAGTTCTAAAAAAGTCTACGATATATGCAAGCATGTCTGCCTTTTAGGGTTGACTCACTATATAACCTTTTTTTAAGGTAATCAAATTTGTTCTAAAATAATGCATCATTTGCGAATGTGTTTTTATAAACATGATATTATTAATCTTTATCCAAATAAATACGTTAATCATCACAGGTATTTAATTTTGAACAAAAATGCCCTTGATATCATTTGATTTCAATATCTTAGGAGATAAGTATTAATAACTCCGCAAGGCGGGGCGGTCGTGCTGGCTGGAGTATATTTTAGTAGGTTTTTCCACAAATTAACGCGGGTGAAACCACGGGCCACAGCTAGTATCAAATAAACTTCATAGGAACAGGAATTTCCGAGGCAACAGCCATTTTCCTCATAATTACGATACAAAATTTAATTTAGCTCGAATGAAAAATTATTTGTTGTAATAAATTACTTTTTACCATCGCCTTTTATAAAGCAATTAGAATAAAATAAAAATAACAAGAAACGCCTCACTGCGCTTAACAGTTCTTTTGATAAAAATACGTTTCTTTGTTTAATTAGGTATATCGTATTTCTTGAGTTATTTCAAAAATTATTTTTCTATCTCTCATTGTCTTGTTTTAACTCTAAAAAAATAAATAAAATAGTAAAAGCTGTTATTTTGACATAACAAACAGCACCCTAATTGCGTAACGCACTATTACTCTCAATTTGAATCATTTTGAACCATATTGCTAATCCATTGCTCCTTATGTTCGAAAAATGTGTCTGCTCAACAACGCAAATAACGCAATGAATGTTGTTGAACTGTGAAAATGAAACCCATTGCTACTGATAGTGTGTTATGCCTGTTTGATAAGTCAAAATAACAGATTTTCACTAAACGCTTATAATTTGACGTATTTCTTCCGGGATGTGATAGAGCCATTTGCAACAATTAAGCACCCCATATAGTCTAGGTGAAAATTCATAGGATTCGAGAAAACCCATTTATTATGTATTATTTAAACTTACCGTGAATTCTTTACTAACAATAAGTATCACTTTTCTCTAAACTCTCAAATCGAATGGCCTTCACGGCTATTCCATTGGGTACCTAATACTTTAGCAAACCTTTCGCTTAAACCAAATTTTCTAAAACATCATTATCTGCCTAGCCTTTTCCCAACTATGTTGAGGTAGGTTTCCAGTCTAACCAGATGCAGCTGAGTACCAGTATTTTACACGGAGCGACTGCCTATCTGATCTCCACAACCCACTTATTGGGTAATAAGATACCCCTTGGTAAGACTGGTTGTCAGATTTTCGGGCTTCTGACGACCCGTAACGACTGTCAAAGATCTAGGAATGACAGCTGGAACCAACGGCTTAACGTGCTTTCCGAGGCACGGAGGGGTCTTGGTATGTAAAGATGGTCACCCATCCACGGACTAACCGCGGCAAGCGTAGAAAGAAAAAGAAGAAAGAAAAAGTATATATTGCGACTCGTACAGGAGGATCACAAACTAAACTAAACACAGTCTAAATTAAAATACCAAAATATATAAAAAATAAATTAGCGTAGTTTAATCTGGGGAGCTATTCTCTAAGGATACAGCCTTGTCGGCCAGCGCTGTCGCAACTGTCAAACCCACTGCGACAGCGCTGCCCGCAAGGCTGTATCCTTAGAGAATAGCATGGCTGATCGATTGAACCGTGCGGCTATTATTTCTTAGCCACAAGCCCCTTCAAATTTTTCGTAAAATTTTCTAAGACATCAAACAGCTAAAAGAAGAATTTTACTAGCAATTTTCAAGAATCATTTACGAATATTTTATTATAGAATTAAAATAATTAAAGTTCCGCGCAAAAAAAATTAAATCCAATTTGTCTTCCGATATGCACTTGCACGCAGACAAAGTCGCGGCACAGCTAGGTTATTTATTTAAGGACAACCAACAAAGCATAATAATATTTGTCTTAATTTTACTTTGTAATGAAGATTTTAATAAAATGTCAGTCACTGTTGATTAATATTCCAGGGTAAGTCAATATTCAAATGAAACTTTAATCCTATTGTAACGAGCTTGAAAAGACGATTTGAAACGGAGGGTACCTTGGTATTTATATTGTTATGGTAAACTTATAACTAAGGCCGATTTATAATTATATCTAACGATAGGAAGCAGCAAAGTTAGTGAATATAAAATGTTGACTTAAATAGTTATTACACTCTGTGGTCATTACGTATAACTTTGATCAGACAGTTTTTAAAGCAAGCCATATTTTTTCACGTATTATTACAGGAATCAAAAGTATTAAAAAAATCGATCACTAGACATTTTCAATATTTTTTTACACCCAGGCCCACGGCTAAATAATAACAGCCGCACAGGTCGATCGATCAGGTTAAGCTACGCTTGCCGCGGTTGATCTGTGGATGGGTGACCATCTTTAGATACCGAGAACCCTCTGTGCCTCGGAAAGCACGTTGAGCCGTTGGTCCCGGCTGTCATTCGCGGATCTTTGACAGTAGTTCAGAAGCCCGAAAGTCTGACAACCAGTCTTACCAAGGGGTATCGTATTACCCAGTAATTGGGTTGTGGAGGTCAGATAGACAGTCGCTTCATGTGAAACACTGGTATTCAGCTGAATCCAGTTAGACTGGAAGCCGATCCCAACATAATTGGGAAAAGGCTAGGCAGATGATGATGACCCACGAAAGAGACCAGTTACGTCTCATACAAAGTTGGGCCCAAAACACAAAGTTTATTTTTCAACTTTCAAAAACAACTAAAAGAATGGTCGTAGAGCTTCGGCGCAATAGTAAAAAAATAAAAGGAGGACTTCCCTGGCCAGGATAATACATTTTCTTTTCGTTGGCCGGCCATTTTGGATTTTGGGCAGAATATAGCTGATCTCCTTTACCTTCAAAGTTCAATATTGATCAAAGTAACCCCGGCTTACGATACCAACATAATATGAATCTAAAAAGTCCAATGTAGCCAACCTTTACAGAATATCCAGGTTATTCTTAAATTCTGAGCTGACCACAGAACTTGCACTTTTCACGAGCTCGGGTCGTATGAGAATATTACACAAGTTACCTGTGTGGAGAATAAACTAATGTCTTTTGATAATCTATTACCACGCTGCAACTATAAACAAACTAATGGGCAACTGAGGGTGTAAACTCAGGATAGAATTTATTCAACCCTTTGAAAACTACAATACAGTCCTTTTGACCCGCACTATTTACCAGATTACGGCAAAGCCAAAGCAGGTTAAAAATTTAAGCAGTCTTCAACCCTTCTTCGCTTCACACACAAACAAATACAAAATTCTAATCAGTCCTATCCCAGTGCTGCAATCACCAGCTCGAGAGCACTTCATCCCGCTACAATCGCACTGAACCGGTCGAAACACCGCTCTACGTAAACCGTAGGGAGTTAAGTGCAAAATCTGTTGTGAGTAGGTCAAGTTGCCACCGACGTATCACTGGGTTGGTTGGGTGATGTGTGGTGTCTTTATAAGCGGGATTTATAAGCGGGAATATTTCCTTCCCTCAAAGAAAAAATAGTAGATTGTTTGCCAAGGGAGTAAACAGCTATTTTGAAGGCGAGAGTGTTTCTTTGAATCTAGAGCGAAGCGAAGGATTTTAGAGTAGAATCCCGAGCGCAGCGAGGAATTCAAAGAACGTTACTCGAGCTTAAAATAGTGTTGCTCCCGAGGTGGACACTACTTTTTAATAACACACTCTATGAAAAAATAAGTAAGTGCAACTTATGATTATGAATAGTACGCACGGCTACACATCAAGCTATACATAACCGGTATAAACTGACTTCTGATTGTACGAAAAACCTATACAATGCGAGTTCAGCTAAAACTGGAAATGTATAGCTTGATGTGTAGTTTTTTTTTTATTGTTTCACAAACTTTTTTTTAAATTTTGTTCGCGTGCGGTATACATTATCATACAGCCTGCTTGTTCATACAATATTCGTGATTGATCTCTTTGGTGATTGGAACTTTTACTAACAAATCCACATTCCAAATTCAAATCATTTTTAGTCCCTAGGGATTAAAGAGCTATTTTAGTCCGTGTTTACGAAGAATACATTAGCTCTCCAAAAGGAGGAAAAAAAAAACATAATGTAACATCACAGTGATGTACCTCATCAGTTATGTGTAACTGGGCAAAATCCGGGCTGTTATTGAAACTTTTCTGATGAAAAAACCCAAATAGCACTTTTCCTCAAGCTCAGCAAAAGCATTTGCGACCACTTAGACCAACGAGACACGTAACAATGTTATATTAATTTATAGAAACTTCAATGCAAAACGATAGCTTCTTTCTCATTCAGAGTTTGGGTTCAACCTACAATACTATTTAGTTACCTTGGGTAACCTGGAAGTCTGACTCCGGACCCAGGTTGGCCGAAGCAAGGAAAACCTGCCGGTCGATTCTGTAAAAATCTTTCCGTGATAACTTAGGTGAAGTGAGCGTGAAGTGAGCTATCAATAGTGGGAATCCCTAAAATCAGGTGGAGTGACAGCTCACTTCACCTAAGTTTTCACTGTGAAATTTTTACAGAATAGCAGTGCTGTTCAGGTGGAGATTCATAGACAACTTTACCTGTCCTGCGTGTCCTGTCAGCTGCACATTACAGGAACTGATTGACGATGGTGATGGCGCCAGACAAGTAGCCGAATTTTGGTCCATTAAGATTACTATCGACGCGCTAAGAAGAAGATGGGTGTCCACTATCGCCTGCTTTAAACCTTGGTCCCATATTAGTCGCATCCACCACACCACACATCCAAAATTGAAAAAATCTGTACCAAATCTTCCAGAGTCATGTTTTCGAACAGCACCAAAACAAATACTCGTAAACAAGCATAATGCGCTCTGGCAATAATAATAACACTCAAATAGCACTCAAATGTAAGGGTTGCAGAAATAAACGTCATTATTCGAACCCATAATGTTTGTTTCGGGCTAAATATTAATGCGCCCCATAAGACCACTTTGGAAAATCGATAACATTATAGCGTGAGCTAAATGTACCCTGAATAATAATAATAATAATTATTATTATTATAAGCCTGTATTGTCCTACTGCAGGGCAAAGGCCTCCCTTCCCTCTTCCCACTTTTCCCAGTCTACTGCGATTGTGGTCATAAGAATAATAAGTGATGCAATTAATAATATTGTTAACTAATTAATGGGTTGTACATGGGTGGCGGATAGAGTTGCCGTTTCGAAAACAGAAAATTTAAATGTCATCATCATCATCATCTGCCTAGCCTTTTCCCAACTATGTTGGGGTCGGCTTCCAGTCTAACCGGATGCAGCTGAATACCAATATTTTACATGGAGCGACTGCCTATCTGACCTCCACAACACAGTTACTGGGTAATACAAAACCCATTGGTAAGACTGGTTGTCAGACTTTCGGGCTTCTGACTACCCGTAACGACTGTCAAAGATCCACAAATGACAGCCGGGACCAACAGCTTAACGTCCTTTCCAAAAAACAGAGGGGTCTTGGTATGTAAAGATGATCACCCATCCACAGACCAACCGCGGCAAGCATAGCTTAACCTGATCGAAAGACCTGTGCGGCTGTAATTATTTAGCCACGGCCCCCCAAAAAACAGAATATTAAAATGTACTGAAAAAATAAAGATATTAAAAAAGAATGTCCAGAATTTTCTGAAAATGTCTGGATTTTGTCAGGACTTTTAAAATTTCAAAATGGCAACCCTTTCAGTAGAAAAGTTCTGTTAAGCCCCCCATGTCCACGACACAACTCAAAAATAACTTTATAACAATTCACGCATTGAAATAATAGTGACTATTCTGTTTTATAATAGTCGTTACTTCGTTAGTTTTAAATTTGTAAACAGTGTTTAACTTCCGAGTAGCATCGTGGACGATCAGCCTCAATTTTTAAACTAAAATTATAGATACCTACTTTATTTGTCATACATGCATTTACATACAAATCAAGCATGCAAGATCTTAAATATATGTAGGTAACAAGTCCATATATGTTTTGCCTGACGAGGCATACAATTTTTTTATATAACACACAAATTACTTCAATAAAGCAAAGATTAAATATGGGTTCACTAACATTCATTACTAAATTTTATGAGAATGATAATACTATAGAAATAATACTACTACTACTATAGTCAAAAAGTCATAGTTATATATTATAATAACTTGTATGTTAGTAGATTTCGAATCCTATTTTTAAATTGATTTGTTGTTATGGCTATAAATGACTGTGGTTTCTGTTGTAACCCGAAAGGGTTAAAAGTTAAAAGCGTTAAAAGGTATTTCATGTTAGCCTGTAGGTTTAAAGACCGTGTTTTTAGCTATGCATGGAAAAATGTCACCAACATTTTGTTTACGCTTACCACTTCCACACAGACCAAACCTATTGCACACAGTTCGAGAAATCTCTTGTAGTGATGGGCGTTGAATCAACGAACTAGTTGAATCAACCTTTGATCTCCTGTCTATTAACGTTAACTATTTATGAATCAACTAGTTGAATTACTGACTTGACTACAGTCAAAATCGAAAGTAATATAAACAAAAGTGGAAATTTATTAAATTTTTTGTACCTTTAGGGCTGTATTCGACTGCAATTATTTTCTTGTATAAACAAATTGGGGTCAATCAGCATTAAATGCAATGAAAACAACATAGTGAATCTACACTCACTAGATACCGGTCAATTAGTAAACCAACTGGTGCGACAACCAAGTACGAATTCAAAATAATCATAACCATAAATATTTATTTATCTCAACAAGTTTGTGAGGATGAATGGATGGATGTTTGTTACTCTTTCACGCAAAAACTACTGAACGGATTTTGATGAAAATTTACAGTAATATAGCTTATACATCAGAATAACACGTAGGATATTTTTATTGCGATATTCCCACGGGATCGACACCTATGCGGGTGAAACCGCGAGCACTGCTAGTCATATACAATACACAATCTTAAATAGAGAAACTGAGATAGGTCCTCAGTTACAGATCATCCGGCTCTCATATATAGGGTGACTGGTAATTAGTGACCGATACCTAAACACGTGATTGTACTCATGATAACAAACAACTTTTACTATGGGACCAAACTTGAATTCGCGAAAAAAAAAATCTGCTGTTCAGTACCTACATTTTGACCAGTTAGGCGAACATAAATGACGAACAGCAGATTTTTTTTTTTAACAATATCAGGTTTGGTCCCATAGTAAAAGTTGTTTGTTATCATGAGTATTCCAATTTAATTGATGTTTCTTTTTTTTAATTATACTGTATTTTAATTAAACTACTTGTCATTTTAAATTCAAAGTAAACTTTGTAAATTTTAATTTTGTTGTGATCATATATTCCATTTAAATTTTTATTATTGATTATACAAGCACTGTGCACACCTATAAGTGACAAATTCACCGCAAAGCTGTTGAAATAGAATGTATTTAATGTAATGATTTAGTGAATAAGTCGTTGGTGTGTCAATAAATAAATAAATAAATAAATAAATAAATGAGTACAAGCACGTGTTTAGGTATCGGTCACTAATTATCAGTCACCGTATATAGGACATATTACTTTACATATTAAAAGTTTAAAATTGCAATTACAAAAGCAAGTACAAAATTCAGAAACAATTAATTCAAAGAACTACACAAATGATGTCATACAATATACATAATTTGTGTGTTTCTATATTCTTTATAGTATATTACTACTATCACCGATACGTCACTAGAAATGAAAAAGAACCACAAAGAAAAATATTCGGAAGGGCTACTTAACGAAACAATATTCGTAATAGGAAACTGTCAAAAAATTTCAACTTGAATATTCCCCCGACTCAAAAAAGAAGTCCTTCATTAAAACTTCGAATACGCGGGAATAGGTTTTTTATTAAAATAAAACTTTTGCCGAACTTTACCTAAACTGTGCCAGAGGCCATTGTCGCGAATGATTTATTACTTTCAGGAAAATTTGAATTATTTAGACCTCTGTTTGATATTTTACTAAGCCAAATAAGTTTTCGGATACCACAAAGTTTAAATATATTTTATGTTAAGCTTGGACGAACCGACCTCGTTGAAACGATCGGTTGGGAGATGAAAGAAATAGTCAAACTCATGAATTATACTATTATATAAAAACTTTGTATTTTTTTTTATTTTGAAATCGGTATTTTTTTTTTGTATTAAAGTTTTTTTATTTTCTCTATTTAGCTGTGGTACCCTACACAAATTTGTCTACTTAGGTAGGATAGATTTATTCACCCCTTTGAAAAATACAAAACACCCCCTTTGACCCGCACTATTTACCCAACTACGGTAAAACCAAAGGAAGGTTATAACCACTGAAAAAAATAATTTCTTACTACAAAACATTAAAGCGATTTCATTAAAACTTACTGACATTATACAGTAAGAAGAAATGTTTGTAAAACAATTAAAGACACAACAGTAACGTTTAATGATTGAACATAACATTTACTGAAAAAAACGTTAAAGTTAAAACGTGAAGTTTACTTTCATGGCGGTAACATTTTGCCTGAAGCTTTATCTGTTTTCGTATCAGTAAAAAATACTGTTTTAACCGTTAGGGAACTGTTTTAAGCAGTACAGATCAATGTTTTTTTTTAATTTTTATTTACTGCTTATTTCTTTCAGTGTAACCAGTCTTCAAATCCTTCTTCGCCTCACACACAAGCAAACACAAAAATCTATTGAGTCCTCTCCGTGTGCTCCTCGATTAAAAATTATAATAAAAGTATTAAAATGGATAGCCAAGCAGAAATACGTATTTTTCTTCAAAAACATGACAGATTTCTATCTTTTAAAACCGCAAACTCTAAAGAAAGACTTCTAGAACTTCCTAAGATAAAAAGATAAAATGGTTCGATTTTTTATCAGTTACAGAATAAAAATACTTATTTTCTGAAGCCATTTTCATCATATATTGTGGTTGGCTTCAGTCTAACTAGCAAATGCAGCTATGCCAGAATTTCAAACCAATTGTATCATATGAAAATGCTTGTTTTAAATATCTATAAAAACGAGTTGGCATGCGAAAGACTATTTCCCAACATGTTAAACAATAGTTCTCATCTCTTAAATTAATCCTATTTTTTCCTTTCCCCAGGTAATGTGTTTGTGATAGCAGCTATAATAATCGAGAGGAATCTGCAGAACGTAGCCAACTATCTGGTCGCGTCTCTCGCGGTCGCAGACTTGATGGTCGCGTGCCTTGTGATGCCGCTCGGAGCGGTCTATGAGGTGAGATAAAACATGACAATTTGACAAAATTCATAGACAGCACTTTGGTTCTTCTTTACTCAAGCAAAGTACAGAAGGAGTATGTGACGACGATTTCTTAAATATGAACTTTTAATCATATGAAAATAAGGTGCATATTCGTAAGAAGCGCTAGCTTTACTTAACAAAGCAAAATCAAATTGCAGTCTGTGAATCTTGCTATATGGCCAGTATTAATAAACAATAATTAGCACGTGCTTTGGCTAAGATATCTTCCTGTATCTGTATTACTCTCGTAGCTTGAAAGTTGCACGACAGTGGCGCCGATCCTGTTGTTCATAAACTAAAGTAAATTTAAGTTCAGTGCATCTTTTTCTATCTATTTCAATATGAAAAGGACAGAAGATAAATATTAGTTTAGTCCTGTCAAATTAGTCAGCGCCTGGCTTAAATTGACGTATTTTTAGTAGCCAATTTTTTAATCACGTCTAAGCTTGTCTATGGATTATCTAATTTGACAGGACTAAACTAATATTTATCTTCTGTCCTTTTCTTAATGAATTAGAAAGAAAAGATGCACTGAACTTAAATTTAGTTTAGTTTGTGTGATAATGCTTAACTAAAAAACACATGCTAGGTGACATTATTTTATCATTATAGGCTTCGTATAGGCTAAGCCTACGTGTTGCATCTGACAGTCTGTCGATCTGTCAGTCTGATATTTTTACAGGATACTATAGCCTTTATTATCTATATAAAAATAAATAAAACAAAGTCGAGTAAGTTACACCATTTATAACTCAAGAACGTTGAACCGATTTTTATTATCTTTGAATTGTTGGATTTGTCCCCGCCCCAAATAGCAAAATAACTATTATAACTTGGAAAAAAATTAATGATGGTAATTCATTTTCTCATACATTCGTTCTTATTGATTCTGAGGCGGTACGAAATTCGCCGGGTCAGCTAGTAGTAAATAAAAAAGAAGGTTAAGTATAATGTGAGTTCTTGTGCACCAAAAATACATGTTAAAATACCCATATAATTTTTACATTTTATAGTGTAGGCTTAATTAAAGGCTGCCTTATTAAATTATGCATTAAACATAGGAGTAGGAAATGCAGGTTCAAAACAGTTACAAAACATATTTTACTTATTTAGATAGATTGAAGTAAATGAAAAAAGACAATAGTCCAATTAGAGGAAATAAATTTTAATAAGTTCAAGAAATAAGTTTTAATAAGTTCAAGAAATAAGTTTTAATAAGTTTTTTATTGATTCATAAAAAGTGTTACAATATTTAGGTAGGTATAACACTGGATTCCGCACTAGGATACCCTCTGTCGCAGGATCCAGTCTGTTTCGACTGATAATAATTAATTATTTAGGATATATTAACAAATGCAACGGTTTCAGTAGATATAATTAATTAAACATAGGATTAAAAGGTAACCAAATGTATATGTGTGTGTGTGATGAGTGTAAGTATGCATGTGATGAGTGTGAGTGAGTGTGTGATGAGTTTAAGACGCTGACAAGACCGAAATAGGCTTGTCTCAAACAATTTTTTAGCCAAATCTGTACAGTTTGTAACGGCGAAAAAAATATATGTTAATGTTGAACATATTTCTGAGAACCTTGTTGTATTCAAAACACGTTTTTGAAAAGTTTTCTCGATACAAAAAAATAGTAAACTAACCTCTTAAAATGATCTTCTAACAAAAATATCTGTATTACTCATCAACGTACGTTGGTAAAATTTATAACAATAACGTATCATATTTAAATACAGAACTTGGTTGTTTTTTATTTTTGAATACTCAACTTATATAAAAGTAATTAATTATTTTATGATATGTATAAAGTTAGGAGCGTCGCGTCATCGCGCTTCTCTTTCTTATGTATGCAGTTCGCAGTGTTACCAACCTATACCAAAATTTACCCCCAAGATTTTTTTAAAATCCCCCTAAAAAAACCCTAAGTATCTCATAAGTTAAATTTCTTTCATGTAGTGCCGAACTCCCTAAATCGTTCGTAACTTCTAAAATAAAACGCATAGGTATTTATCAAGAGACGTAAACAAACGTCATTACGTCAGGTTGTCAGTTGTCACCTGTCAGACGACACGGGGCGTAGGATTGAGCAAACAAATCTTAAACAAAGGTGCAAACCTCTCAGATTGAGGTCTGAGGTGCAAACCGTAGAAGAATGATATCTACGGTACAAAAGGCATTGAGTTACGGAAAGATACGGATAAATAAGTGAATGAAAATTAATATGAAAAGATCTAGGCTCGTAACTGCATTGATTTATAAGACGTTATCACGTCAAAAATTGTTAGTCAGGGGTACTAAACAGACATAAAGAAACTCACTAAGTTGATTTTGGATTGATACAGCAGCGCAGTTCGTTCCATTCCACGCACATGTCACGTTCGTTTCATTCATTCGAGAACTAAATCGCGGTGCGTTGATGTCTTTCTATTCCTACTATTGTTCGATTAAAATTGCACATGTTTTTTGAAGCCCCTAAAAATACCCCCAAAAAATTTATGTCCCTAAAAATCCCCCTTTTAACACTTCTTCCCCCTAAATTTAGGGGGAAAACCCCAAAGTTGGCACCACTGGCAGTTCGACAGTGATCGCATAGACGCGCTGCTAGACGGACGTATGTCGCTTTGCCCCGCAGCCCCGCAGTCCCGCTATCCGTTCGTTTAATATTTTGTTGTTTGACAACTTATTTTATTATGTTTTTATAACTACAATACATTGTAAAAATATTGGCACGTAAACATATTTGTATAGGATATTTTATAAGTTGCACATAATTATAGGTCTAAGTTGTGTAAATATTTTCTGTGCAAAATGGGAAGCAAACAAAAATGCCGAGGCCAGCAAAAAAAGCGCTTTTAAGCTAATAAACAAAAATATCTCATGGAAGTAGTAAAATAAGTAATTTTTTATAATGTAATATTGAAAAAACAAGTACACGAACAAAAATGAAATTATAATTAAATAGGTACTGTAAAGGCTATTTTGTACAACCCATAGCGCAAATTCATCAACAACGACAACGCATGGTTGGTCTAGTGGTATTAGCATAGGTTCTGGCGAACTAGATTAGAGTTCGTAACCAACCCAAGTCTTACAGAATTTGAATAGGATCCATTTTTTATTTTGTAATTTTAGGAAATTCATTGTTTTATTTTTATATTTTAAAAAAATATATATTTATTCAGTAAAAAGAGACGTTTGGTGAACAGTTCAGAAGTAGGTGAAGCTTCGGAAATTGTTTTTCACCAGTAAGTTTGTAATAAGTACAGATGCCAGCACATCAAGCTACCCGACAGTGTCAAATTTTCCCAATCAACTTTGAACCGTATGCTTTAGTGATAAGGTTCTAAATCTATTACATTACATTTATGTTTGCATAACTCGTCAAAATGTAAGGAACACCTGATTTTTTTATTCGCGACTGCAGTTTTCGTCCCTTTACTAAAGTTGTTCATAATGTTGAGTAGTACAATCTCCCATTTCGTTTAGTCACATGTTTTCAATTTCAACCTGTATAAGTATGTACAGACGCCAGCACATCAAGCTACTATAATCTGTAAAATTTATTTAATAGATATAGAACCTTATCACTAAAGTATGAGGTTCAAAGTTGATTGGAAAAATTTGACACTTTCAGGTAGCTTGATGTGCTGGCGTCTGTAATTATTACAAACTTACTGGTGAAAAACAATTTCCGAAGCTTCACCTGCTTCTAAACTGTTCGCCAAACGTCTCTTTTTACTGTAAAGAAAATTAATAATTAAAATATTTATATGTATATATATATATTTTTATATAAAAATAAATATAAAAAAATGAAAATTTCCTCAAAATTACAAATAAATAAAAAAAAGAAACCATTTCAAATTTGCTAAAAGTTCTCCTGGGTACGAACTCGGAACTCGCTCTTTAGAACCTAAGCCAATACCACTAGACCAACCTAGCGTTATCATTATAGTCGAATTTACGCTATGGGTTGTACAAAAATTTAATTTTTGTTCTCGTACCTATTTTGTCAATATTACCACGGTATAATTATATGCAGTATTCTATCTTCATACAAACGGACGATGCGCGAGCTATGCCTACGCGCCTCGATCTCGGCATTCGCTCGGCAGGCAGACAGTCGCGACTGTGCCGCAGTGACGAACGGTCGGTGTGTTGTTTTTTTTAACAATGACCGCGCGATTTTTTCACTAAAAATAAGTTCAAGTACATATTTAATATGACGAGTAGGATATATTGTGCTGTTTTTGGTTGCATGAATTCGTCCAGGGATAACTTTTTTTAGATTACCTGGAAACTCTGAAAGGTAAGACTATAAAATAATTTTACTTACTAGTAGGTAGGTACATAATGTGTCTTTTTAATGGATAAGTATTTCCATTTATCTCCCGAAAAAAACGATGTCTGGTGTAAAGTGAATAGAGTAAAGGAAAGTGATTGACAAGAGTGAAATAGGTACTTATAGGCGGTTCATGAATCATGATACGGTAGGTACTTACGCTTGTGTTAGAAACCTCGGGGCATGTGTGTTTTGTTTTGTTAGTTTGTATAATTCAAAGTAAAGACGTGGTATTTTATTATTAATAATAGTTGTTTATTGTACTGTGTGTATGAATAATACTAGAAAAAAATAAATTTGACCGTCTGTCTGTCACTAGATAGTTGATATTTTCTCAGATGAAGTATTTCTGCTGCTGCTATAACAACAATTATACCACAAAAAACCGTTTTTTCTTCTCGGTATTAATAACGACAACAACAGCTAGACTCATGAGATATTCACAGAATATTTAGATGTTTGAGAGGGTTGTGATTTTAAAACATTCGTAGCCAGCTGTTCAGCTTGGCATTGGTGACCAAAGAATTTTTGTTTTGAGTTGTTGCGAGTTGTAGGTACCTAATTTATAGAGACGTTAATAAGCTGAGATAAAAAGTTATTAAAATTACTCGTCAGCTGTTTCTTGCATTGTAGTTGAGTAGGTAGGTGTTGAAGCTTGTAAAGATTAGAGTTCCCCACCTTGTCCATGTTTCCCGAAACAATTTTTAATTAAGCTCTATATTAGAATGCGGATTTTTTATACTTTAAAATTTGATAATAAAGCGTTTCGTACGTCTCAGTCAAGGCGCAAATATTTTTCGGTCGCAAATTTATAAGACCGATTTGTTATTCAAACATAAACATGGTTTTTTAATTAAATCTACCAATCAAAAAACAACATGCATTTTTGTTGAACACTTCCTATTCAATTCACAAAGTACTTATTTTATTTTTTTATATAAAATAAAGTATATTACAATCACAAAACTAAATGGAAACGCAAAGTAGGCAAATGTAATTCAAATGCTGGAGGCGGGCAGCCCTATCGCATGTTTACGTACCGCGCGGCTGTAGGTATTTATGTCCAAGATACGGCCGAGTTACAATACTGTATATAATTATACTGTGATATTACATTACAAAAATTACTTAATTTACTACTTCCATGAGATGTTTTTGTTTATTATTATAGAAGCGCTTTTTTGCTGGCCTCCGGCATTTTTGTTTCCCATTTTACACAGAAAATATTTACACAACTTAGAACTATATGTTGTACCTGTACAACTTATAAAATACCTTATACAATATGTACCTGTACAACTTATAAAATCACCTATACAAATGTCTACGTGCTAATGCTAATATTTTTACAATTTATTGTAGCTAAAAGAACAAAATTAAATAAGTTCTCAAAAAACAAAATATTAAATGAACGGATAGCGGGGCAAAGCGACATACGTCCGTCTAGCCGCGCGTCTATGCGATCACTGTCGCATTGCATACATAGGAAAGAGAAGCGCGATGACGCGACGCTCGTAACTTTATACAAACCAAAAAATAATTAATTACTTAAAAATAGGTTGAGTAGTCAAAAATAAAAAACAACCAAGTTCTGTATTTAAATATGATACGTTATTGTTATAAATTTTACCAATGTACGTTGATAATTAATAGAGATATTTTTGTTAAAAGATCATTTTAAGAGGTTAGTTTACCATTTTATTGTATCGAGAAAACTTTTCAAAAACCTGTTTTGAATACAACAGAGTTCTCAGAAATATGTTCAAGATTAACATATATTTTTTTGGCCGTCACAAACTGTATAGATTTGGCTAAAAAATTGTTTGAGACAAGCCTATTTGGTTCTTGTCAGCGTCTAATTCAGTGTAAATAGTTTAAAAAAATCAGTGTAAATACTTAAAATAATTAAAAAAAAGGGGTAATAATATTCATTTGTTTTTTTAATCGCCTTGTCTAATTTGATTTTAGCACTTCATACAGAACAATAAATATATAAGAGCGCCCTCTATTGGTTCATTGGTAATTATTATTGACCGCGTCACTTTGTTTCATCCTTGGTAGTTCGCTGTATCACATCCTTTTAAGAATGGCGCAAGGATATCGGAGAAATAGTGGGCGTGGCTAAAAATACCTAAACATCGGAGCTCAATATTGGTTTTCAGCGTCTTAAGTATGCAAGTGATGAGTATGAGTGTGTATGTGATGAGTGTAAGCTGAACATACATAAAAAAAGGAATTGAGAACCTCCTCCTTTTTTTGAGACAGTTAAAAAGACACCGTATTGAACTTTATTCAACTTTATTCAATATTGCGTTGTTTTGCGTTAAAAAAAAAAACAAGTCTTTACAGTTTGTATTTTAACATTGCTTTGTACAGACGCTAGCACATCAAGCTACCCGAAACTGTCAAATTTTCCCAATCAACTTTGAAGCTTATGCTTTAGCAATAAAGTTGAGAATCTATTAAAGAAATTTGACAGATTGTAGTAGCTTGATGTGCTGGCGTCTGTGCATATCGTTATTTTCTAAGCTGCACTACACTACACTTCAAGTACTAAGCCCATGAATACAAAAGAGAATAAATGAGACTCATTATTTTGAATATTTTAATAGCAGTATTAATCACTAATGCGTGGGTTTTCAGAAAACACGCGCGCATATTCGAGGAATAATTTAGAAATTTTGACAGTTACTTCATAAAAAACTGTCAAACGTCAACGTTACCCTCGATTAAATGTTATCTTACGATGGAATAATCAGCCTTTAGACTTCTAAATAACAGAATGATTAAGACAAATGTCAATTGTTTAGGCCGCGTTATAAAACATCAAATTCTTTCTCTTTCACTCCGTAAGAACGTCATACACTCTTCACTCCGTAACTGCTTTAGGATAAATGAAGGATATACTTAAGGCTACGCATGCACTGAAAGATGGCTTGCTTAGCACTTAGAGCCTAGTGACTTAACATCCTTCGATACACCAAGGCTTCAAGAGCACAGTGCCGCCGGTTGCGAAAATTCTAAACCGTTCGTTTCACTTCGCGACTCGCTAGGCTCTAAGCGCTAAGCAAGCCATTTATTACTGCGTACGTAGCCTAAAATATTAAAACAAAAACTTCTGCTTCCTACACTTTAGAAAGCTGGAATCCATCTAGTTCATCTATTGCTTAACAAAACTTCTTGGTGGTCGCACATCTGACGGAAGATGGGTCGGGCATAACTTTTTACACTCGACGCACTAACGCATCATCGATTGAGTTTGTAACTTTTAATGTTTTAATATCTATACTTGTCCGTTCTGGCTTTACACAACCGACGGTACGCGGCGAACTTCCGTCAAATATATGACAAGAGGGGCAATTCTCGTAATTTTAAGAACGTTCACAGTCCTCTAATTTCCCTACATTTTGACAAGTTTTTGACATTTGTTTGTCGCCGAGATGAGACTGCGACTACGCATTGGACTGCAAATTAGCCTTCTGTTAACCACCGTAAATCCCATACTCAATTCAAAAAAACATTCAAAACAAAACTTCCCTCAAAAAAAATGTTAATCCCAAAACTTTTAATCCGCGAAATAACATTGCTGTGCCAAACACGCTACTAACAGTTGGCAAACAAACATTTGAGCAAATGTTCCGCCGACGAGTTGATGTGTAATTTCCCAAGTTGATATTGTTAGGTGCCTACACGCGTTACTTGCATATATGAGAGCATTTGCCTCAAGCTATGTACGGTAGTTAAGTTATATAAACCGTTACACCATTTAGTTTAAGCAGTGGAATAGTAAAAGATATAGTTGTTAGGTTCGGTAGCAAAATTATGAGTTTTGTTAAGTAAATATTGAATATGATTTTATGTATTTTTTTATAGTCTCTTTTATTCTTTCACACGCTGCCTACATCTCTCTATTTATTGTCCTATCGCAGGTATGCTGGAAGAAATTTCTTATAGAATAAGCATCACCTTTGTACCTGTTTTCTGTTATGTTTTTTTCTTGTCTGTTTATATATGTGTGTACATAAATGGTTAAATAAAATAAATAAATAAAATATGATACACTTTGTTGAATATGTCTTGTTTTATGTTTATAAGACATGCCAAGAGCTGCCATTTCAATCATGAGAGCGTTATAATGATATTGTACAACGTTTCGTTATTGTAGGGCTGTTTCGTGGAGAGTTGCATAAAATAATCGAGTATTAAGAGCCAGCGCGCACTAGCGACTTTTTGTTGACTGATAGTTTGATCGTTCAGGGAATTAGTAGGTATCTATCTATCAATCGGCCGATTTTTAACTGCCAAATCGCACCTTCAGAATAGTAGGACCTAACTCAAAAATCTAAGAAATCGAGTTACGATCATAGAGGGTCACTAAAAGGTACGCACTTTGAAGGTGTGAAATGTGTGCACTTCAATATACCTCTATACTGATTCCCTGAACGATCAAACTATCGGTCAACAAAAAGTCGCTAGTGCGGCTCTAAAACGAATCAGAGAGAAAGCCAATATTCAGCAATAGACAAAAGTAGGCTAAAATGATGGTGAAAGGCGAAAAATGAACTACTTATGAGCCGCGCTTTTGCTGCAGCAGCATTTTCCAGTTTTCTTTGGAAATTCCAGTGTCTGAACCTCCTCATACGTCGTAGTCACGTGACCTCTACTTTCATTTTGTGTATTGCTACTTAAAATCGTTCTTCTCTTAAATCTTAGACAGACATTCAGAATTAATATCCAAATAAACAGCCACAAAATCTAAGAAAAACAAACCAAAGAACGTTCCATCCAGACTTAGTAACACTTAATCCCAAAAAAAAACCTTTCTCAACTCGAACAACGAAAGGGTTTATAAATATTAAAATATTAATTCTGTAACTGTAGGTAAGAAGATTGCGAAACTAATCAGTCGGTTTGAATATTAATATTATTATTTGAACGTGAATTTTGTTTTGGGTTGACAACATACTAAAGTGGAGTTAATTTTATGTGTGATGGTAAATAAGTGGCATCTTGTAGTGTTGGAGACACATTAAATTAACCTTCATGAACGGCGATAGATATGTAGCGGTATCTACAACGCCAAATGCGAACTACGCGTCATACTGACGTCACGCAAAATCCTGCATCGCGCAAGCAGAGTTTACCGCGCCACTAGCATATATACAACTTCCCGACATCAATCGTTGAGCAGTTGCCTGCCAGATACAACACAAGTCTGGGAGGAGGATCCTCCCTTTTCTATAGACTATGAGTGAACTTTACACCCTGTTTCTCATACCTCTATAGATACTTTAAAAATGTCCGCCTGGCGCACCCTGGGCAGTTGAGTCTGCTTCCACTGCATCAACTGTTTTTCTAGTAGTAGTAGTATCTTTATTCATAACAACATATTATTGTGTCGAACAGATTGTTAATTATAAATATGTCCTTAAAACTAGATTAATTTAAATTCCAATATAAATAAAATCATTACAGTGTCATAATTATCACAAATACCAAGTACCTATATAATATATTAATAATAATAAAAGATTCTCATAAGTTAAATAATAAAATAATGTCAAAAATTATTATAATTGCAAATTCCTACTCAAAATACATACAAATTAGTGCCAATATGAGAGAAGTAGGCAAATAATGGTAAAGAAGACGAGTGTTAATACTACAAACAACAATGGTCAACAGTATAGGCCATTACCTACTGTTAAAAAACCGCTGTGTAATATATTAAGACAGAAGGTACAGACGCCAGCACATCAAGCTACTACAATTAGTCAAATTTCTTTAAAGATTTTCAACTTTATCACTAAAGTATTAGGTTCAAGGTTGATTGGGAAAATTCGACAGTTTCAGGTAGCGAATGCTGGCGTCTGTACATCAGGATTCATGACATAAAGAAAGAAAAAAGTTTATTTGATGAAAATCAGAACTATAATCAGCGTTAGTGACATATAAAGGAATGGACGCTTCTGTAATCTGATCAGTGGATGTTATTTACACCTCAGAATCTCTTTCTAAAAAAAATTATGGCCGCCACATAACGACCGCAGTGACGGCTGTTGTGACAATGATAAGATAATGATATAATGATATCGCAGTAAGATGGTTAAAGCCGTCATATAGTTACATCCCTAGGGATAAAGCTAAATAGTTATGCAAATCCGACCAGTTGTGCAAATCAAGGAAAATATAATACTTACCAATAATTCACTAGATTAGTAAGATAGTTATGTTACTAGATTGTGCTCGTATCATAGTTAGATTCTTAGTAAGACAGTTATGAACCGTGATATTACGTTTTATAGCTATATCCCTAGGGATACAACTATATCACGGCTTCAACCATCTTACTGCGACATATAAATAACGTTTCAGTGGCGTCATTACACATTAAATTGGGGACGCTATGTGGCAGCCATCGAAGTATTAAGAAGCTTTAGTCTAGCAACATAAAAATCCAATCTATTAAGATTTAGTCCTAAACCATAAATGTGTAATCAATTCTCTTTCTACCTCCCTCAGGTCAGTCAAGGCTGGATCCTGGGTCCCGAGCTCTGCGACATGTGGACCTCCAGCGACGTGCTCTGCAGTTCCGCATCTATTCTTCATCTTGTTGCTATTGCTACTGACAGGTAAATATAAAACCCTCAGCATATCATGCATTCCGATGAGAGAATGCTTTCCAGATAAAGTCCCCGTCACGAGAAGCTATAAATTTTGTAAACACATATTCAGGGAGTCGCAACTTTTGGATCAAATAAAAAAACAGTTTTGTAATGATTTTTATTTTTTAATAGGGATAAAATTACGCTACACACATTTAATTACTGTCGTCAGACGATTCTGAGTATTCTGCATCTGCATTCTGCAGTATTGACAGCGTCAGCGTGAACTTACTTTAAAATGCTGACCCAAATGTTTACGTTCCATGAGTTCCACGCGTTCTAGTACCACAAAAAATCAGACGACTAAATCGCTAAAATATAACCCGACTAAGTGAAATTGCTCGTTAGTTTCGTATTACACTTAAGTTACTTTGAGTCAATTGAATTTGGGATTATTTGTTGTTGATTGAAATGTCGCTACGTAACTTAGTAGAAGTTCTTTATTTACGAAATGTATAGCTTCTCGTGACGGGGACTTTAGTTACATACAGTCAGTAGTTCAGGGTGGCAGGGACATTACATGCAACTTGCCTGTTACCATGTATTCAGTATATGATTCTGGACCCCCCTGGGTTCCTGGGTTTTATTTAAGAACTGATGAAAAATGACAACGCAGGAAAGTCGTGTCCAACATACACCAGTGCTATTCTATAAGAATCTCTCCGTGAAAACTAAGGTGAAGTGAGCCGTCGTTTCACCTGATTGATAGATTGAATTGCCTCTATTGATAACTCACATCACGCTCACTTCACCTAAGTTAGTGAGATTTTTACAGTATCCATCATCGGCGGTTAGACTCCTAATGTTTGAAAGCCATTTCAGTTTTATCCGTAGTCAAGTCAAGACATTTGATGGGCTGTTATTATTTTGGTCATACAGTTGCATCAATTGACAAAAGGTGGCTTACTGCGTGGTGTTATGTTGTGAACCAGCCCGTCTCCCGACTCTGGCTAGAAAGTGGCGGAGTAGCGATGTGCCGCCGCATATGCTGGACTCAGGAAATAAGGGATTGTTATTTGTTACACTTCACTTCAAAAATTCTAGTGCCAAGTTTACCAAAGTAATTAACTACCTACTAAGTAATGCACGATTACTCCAACTTTTGTCAATGCAACAGATTTTTTTATGAGGTTTTCATTATGTGGATGTAACTCACGTACCCACTATAAGAAAAATTGAGCCTTGTTACCTCTTTAATTATTTGTTGAAAGTTTTAGTTTAGCATAACAGGGAGTATTTAAAAGTAGGTAGAGATTTTTGAATATTCTCTGTTAGTAAGAAGAAATGTTAACAAAGTAGACACACGAAGTTTGAAGCGACTTAAATATAGACTATAAGATGGATTCTTTGATAATATTTTCGTAACTCAAAGTTTGCCTCAAATAAAAACTGAGTTACATTAGGCAATAATTATAAATGTTTATGCAAAGAAAGTGGAACCCCACCATTCATAATTCGCCAACATTTTAAACAATATTGCTTACTAAGGTCTGTTAATATTTCCAGGTATTGGGCTGTGACAGACGTAGACTACATCCACATACGCAACGAGAAGCGTATCTTCACGATGATCGTGCTGGTTTGGGGGGCGGCACTGGTCGTGTCCTTAGCCCCCCAGCTCGGCTGGAAGGATCCAGACTACCTCGCCAGAATCACGCAACAACAGAAGTGCCTCGTCAGCCAAGACCTCGCGTACCAAATCTTCGCGACAATGTCAACGTTCTACGTCCCACTCGCGGTAATCCTTATCTTGTACTGGAAGATCTTCCAAACTGCCAGGAGACGTATCAGGAGAAGACGAGACCCTCCTCCTCCCAGACCAACGTCTGCAGATGGCGCCACTCCTGCAGGACGACCTGTCCAATCAGCGAGAGACCGACGGTTCGTCAAGAAACGGTTCTTAAACCTAAAGAAGTGCAACCAACGGACTCGGGCTGAGACGCTGGCTGCAGCATTGCTGTTGACTGAAGGACAGAGTACCTCCACTGTTGATACGTTGGACGAGGAGCCAAGGACCACAGCGTTCACTATCAACGAGAAGGTGCCGGCGCCTTCAGTGTCCCCAGAAAAGTCTTCCTCGACTGTTACTAACGGCTCAAAGCCTGAGCGAGCCATCGTCCCCGCTCTCACGCACAGGGAGAAGAAAGAGTCTCTCGAAGCAAAGAGAGAAAGAAAAGCGGCAAAGACGCTCGCGATCATAACAGGAGCATTCGTGTTCTGCTGGCTTCCATTCTTCATAATGGCTTTGGTGATGCCAATTTGCCAATCCTGTGTGATTAGTGATTACTTAGCGAGTTTTTTCTTGTGGCTAGGATACTTCAACTCGACCCTCAACCCTGTAATATACACCATTTTCAGCCCTGACTTCCGCCAGGCGTTCGCGCGCATTCTCTTCGGCACCCATAGGCGGGGCCGGAATAAAAAGTTCTAACGAAAATATCACTATTATATTATATATTATAATTGAAGCCTCGGAGAGGCCAAAGGACTATGTTACTCAACCTATATGTATAATATTTCGCTTTCTGTATGTTATACATACTAAGTAGATAGTGTAAATACGTTTATTCGGTGATAATATATTGTAAATAATATAAAGGTATATGATAGATGATGTTGACAATTGTTTTTTTTACGCGTTATAGTCTATGCAGCCGCGAGGGGGACGCTCGTGAGTCCTGGGCGGCCCCTCGCCCGCTCTTATGTTGTTCCAGTGACATTACGAAATAAATATTTAAATTATATCAGATTGGAAAACTTTTATTCTTTACCTTTTTTTTTAATAAAACCCTCCGTTTATTTGAGAAAGCTGGAAGATATTGAGCGCAATTAGAAAATCCTTTCAATCTATTTTTCGTTGGCTTTGTTCTTGATCTCTTTGTGGCAATATTGTGAGAGATTTTATTCTTCTGTATATTTAAGGTAATCCTAAAAACTACTTAGGCGTATTCGGAAACTCATTTCTTTTCGTTGAGGATTTACTTTATTACGCGCCTTATCGGTTGTTTTATTTGATACCCTTGAATGAATACTTTCGGGAATCCTACTATTTTTCCCATCGTATACACAAAAAAGTATCAAGACTTTTAATGCGAGACTAACAGGAGTAAAGCGAGAGACAACGAAGGGTAAGGCAGATAACGTATCACCGTAAAAGGTACAAGGATTAGTGATGCGGTGCAATCAGATTGATTAATGTGTGACCTTTAATGACCTTAGGGAAAACCGAAAAAGGGCTTTGCCCGTTTTCCCTAGAAAATGTTTATAACTATCTACTTCTTTTTAGGTGAGTTAGGTTACAATAGGAAGGCTAAAGTCTTCTAAATAAACACATTTAACTAGGAACATATTTTAAATTTGCTGCCAGAACTTTTTGTCAGTCTTCAATCTGTATCATCATCAACCTATATACAGCAGTCCACTGCTAGATATAAACCAATTGCACGCCATTCAGCACGATTCTCAACAACTCTCATCCAGCTGCTACCAGCCGCTATACAAAGATCGTCACTCCACCTAGCCTGAAGGAGTTATACTTTAAGTTTGCCGCGGTCCCCGATCAAGAACACGTCCACCACAACGGTCAATATGACGTCAACGGCTAATATAGCCTGCGCATTGCAACTTTAGCTTGCTTATTCTGTAAGCTATGTCGACAAATTTGATTCTCTGTCGGATCACCTCATTCCGGATTCTTCCGGATTTTAGTCATACCTTCGCGTTATTTTTTTAGTAACTCTAAATAAAAAAGACGAAAGTATATCTATAATATATATAAAATTCAAAGTCCTGACTGACTGATATATCAACGCACAGCCTAAACCGTTGGTCCTAGAGACATTAAATTTGGGAAGTGTGTTATTTTTGAAGAGTAGGAACCGCTAAAAAAGGGTTTTTCGAAATCCCACCCCTAAGAGGGTTAATGGGGGAGGGTAAAAATTCACGCGGACGAAGTCGCGAGCAGAAACTAGTCTCTCATAAATGCTAAAGTAACGATGGTCTATAATGTTCCCGCACTTTCTTGCCTGTGAAGTTTTAACATAAAACTTATTTTATGACACTGAAGGATAATGTAGGTGAAATTAATTCGGAATCGGATCAGTAGTTTCGAAGAGTACCCCTACATATTATACATCATCTGCCTAGCCTTTCCGAACTATGTTGGAATTGACTTCCAGTCTAACCGGATGCAGCTGAATACCAGTATTTTCCATGGAGCGAATGTCTATCTGACCTCTACAACCCAGTTACTGGGTACAACGATACCCCTTTCAGACTTTCGAGCTTCTGTCAAAGATCCACGAATGACAGCCAAGACCAGCGGCTTAACTTGCTTTCCGAGGCACGGAGAGGTCTCGGTATGTAAAGATGGTAACCCATCCACAGACCAACCGCGGCAAGCGTAGCTTAACCTGATCGATCAACATGTGCTGCTGTTATTATTTAGCCACGGGCCCCTTGCTAGCCCCAAGCTTATACTGGTTATTAATAGCTTGATGTGTAGTTGTGCGTACTAAGTAATAATCTTAAAGTAGTAGAATATATTTTAGTAGGATTTTTCCTCAAATTAACGCGGGTGAAACCGCGCGGCACCGCTAGTATTAAGTATAGACAAGCACTTTTCGAAAGCTGTGAAATTGAAAAGCATTGTTGCCAATCTAATTCATGCTCCTACATACCCTTAGTTCAAACATACATTATATCTACCAACTAAACAATTCAAAATGAACTAAACCCCGCCCATGTAACTCTTCTGATCAATCGTCTCAAGTACTCACTCGATGTACTACCGTATTCAATCAATCAACTTGCAATATGTTAATGCATTCAAATCAGCTGAAAATGTTCACAACTTTGGTTGGAACTTGGAACCACTGCGGAGTTTGTTAATTTTCCTCTCGGAGGCTATTAATCGCATATGTAGGTAATGGAGTTTTTAAACTGAAAAGTTGTTTATTTACACAACTTTTGGAGCAGTATTTCTTACGTTAAATTAAGAGGGTGCTTTTCAATATTTGTTGATTGTTTATGATGAGATTTCTTTTGCCAACGTTCGCACATTTAGCTTGGAGCAATAACGGCGTCGTGTAAAATGACTTCGAAGCCATTTTCAATCATTTTATTTATTTATTTATTATTTATTAAAACTTTATGCACAAGTAAAAACTGTACAAAGGCGGACTTAATGCCTTGGGAATTTTCTACCAGTCTACCTTAGGGTGATGCAGAAACAATATACAGTATGTGCAATAACAGAAAACAAACTAGAAAAAAATTAAAACTAAAAAAAATATAAGATAAGAATAAATACATACATACAACAAAATATAAAAAAAAATCATTTCTTTCACTCATTCATTCATTTCATTTTCATTTCTTCCGCAGAATATTTTCCTGCTGTAAGTAGTTATTAAGTTATACTAGCTTATGCCCGCGACTTCGTTCGCGTGGAAGTCGTAAGATACACAATATACTTAAATAAAAGCCACATTGAGTATAAAAAACATTTAAAAATATAAAAATAGTGACCCATCGCCATCAGGAACAGGGTCCAAGCTACCGGTGGTTAGGGCTCCAGAGACAAAAACCTCATCATAATGCGAGTTCTTGGAGGGGCAGCATTCGGGAAGTTACGTGAAATATTCTCATCGAGAATCCCACAGTGCCTTAAGACTAGGGTGTTTAACCAGTGTGTGTTGCCAGTGATGACATATAGAGAGGCCTTTTAGAGAGACTGAGAGTCACTCAACGAGCAATGGAAAGAGCTATGCTCGGAGTTTCTTCGCGTGATAAAATCCGGAACGAGGATATTCGACGAAGAACCAGAGTCACTGACATAGCTCTTAAAATTTGCAAGTTGAAGTGGCAATGGGCAGACCACATCGCTCGTAGAACTGATACCCGATGGGGAAGAAAAGTTCTTGAGTGGCGACCACGAACCGGAAGACGCAGCGTAGGCAGGCCTCCCGCTAGGTGGACCGACGACATCGTGAGAGTCGCGGGCAACCGATGGATGCAAGTGGCGGATTGTCGTTCGGCGTGGTGGTCTAAGGGGGAGGCCTTTGTTCAGCAGTGGACGTCTTTCGGCTGATGATGATGATGAATGCGAGCCGTATCGAGGAGTACTGCCTTATCCAACCGCCTAACGAGAGCCTAGATAGATGTTGATTGAGGCTTTCGGTGTTCAGGCCATTGATCGATATGACAATCATCATAATGACAGCTGAGTTCACATTCCATATGTCAACAAGCTCGTGTGCTAAGTATTTTTTTTATATATTTAATTTGTTTGTTTATGTATTATTATAATTTATTATTATGTTGTTATTTTAATAAGTATAGATGTATAACATCTTTATATAATACGCACTTACACTCATGAAAAACTTGAGTGGAAAAACAAATAACCTATCCGAAAAACTTATTAACAAAAAAAAAAAAAAAACACTACAAAGTGTAAAATAACTTTAATTTCGGAAGTCGGTGTCTTTGGATCTGTATTTTAGTTTTTGCCACCGACTTACGAAATTAAAGTTATTTTTCATTTTCTGGTGTTTTTTTTTTTTGTAAGTCAGTTAGTGGGGTATATTTATAATTTATGTAAGTTACAATAGCCTAATGTAAACTTGCTCATCGCCAGACTTCCTTTGATTTCTCCAGGATCCCATTATCAGATCCTGACCTGATGACAATGGGACTACCTGGAAAGTATACCCTTTCAAACAAAAAAATAATTTGTCAAATCAGTATAGCCGTCTTCGAGTAATCGGGGTAAAAAAAAGTTTCCGACGAACTGAGAACCTCCACTTTTTTTAAAATCTGTTAATAGATGCTGCATGGTCCGAATGAGCCTCAGTAAAGAAATGCGTTTGGTTTCAACAGCGCTATTCACTAATCAGACTAGATAACGTTCCCAATGGTGGGACACACGCGTCCACTTTGTGAGAGGGAATGGAATCCATTAATCAATAAAATTAACATTAATAAAACATGGTTTATGATTATTCATAATTTTTGGATTAATAGTATTTTTTGCTTTGAAAAAAAAAAGGGTACATTTTGTCCCGTAAAGGAGGCGGTAAAATAGTATATATTCATTTTCTCCTTAGATAATCGCTTCAGAAACTGAAGTGTGAAAGAAAAACAAAACTATCTGCCTTCACGATGGAGGCATACGTTCTATACTCACAGTTTTTCCTCAAAGCCTGACAGCCTTGAAAAATGGTTAGTGAGTGAGAGTCATATTGGAGGGATCGGAAGCGGGAGCGGGTGTTAAAGCGATAGCGACAATTTTAAAATAGAAAATATATTTATTTTCGGATAATACACATAAATACACAGCTAAAAAACACAGAGAAGAATGAAAACAAACGAATAACATTATAGTTACCACTTAAGAGGAAATGCGGGTGGTCTTTTTTCCATAGAACAGCTCTCGCCTGTTTTCTTTCTGGTTAATGACCATAGAGCAATGATTTTTTTACAGAATATTATATATAAACTACTTGTATGTCCCTATATTTTACTTTTTGACGATACATTATTTTTATAAGCACTAGAACCCTCAAAAAATGCTCAAAATTGCAGCCGTCAACACAGGCCTAGTGTATAAATTTGACAACTATTAACGAAAAAAAAAACATAGGGGCACAGTATATATCCTTCTTATACAGATTATAAAATATATTTTAAATTGATCCATAAATGGAGGAGGAAACCTCGAATTATGACTTTTTACTTAGGCTTTTTTCAAAAATCTCTCCGACCGCATTTCCTCTTAACATTAAAAGCAATACTTCTTTTTTTACTAGCCTACGCTATCCTACTTCAGGGCAAAGGTCTCCCTCCATTCCTTTCATCAAATTATTACTTAACTTCAGTGATATTAAATAATGAATATTACCAGTGAGCCCCAAACTAGACAGTTAGTCTCTATTTTGGCGCTCAGAGTGTAATTTTCTAGCATACTTAGGTAATTTATTCTGCGTCAGACAGACGATTCTACTCGAGAATAGAACGTTGTTGAAATATTCACTAGATTTTCTTGCGCCTGGCACTTGCAACTTACTTTACATCAGTTTACACACAGACGCTATTTATTCAGTAATTGTTAGGAGCCAAAATTTATAGTTGCCTATATAATTTAACAAACTACAAAGTAACAAACCATATGGATTGATTTGAAAAAGTTGTTAAATTCATTTAGCAGTGCTAAATTATTACATACTATAAAACAATGTCTCCCCGTCGCGTCTATCTATCCGTTGGAACGCGATAAACTCAAAAACTCTCAATCGGGTTTTCATACGGCTTAATCAATGGACTGAGTGATTCATGAGGAAGGTTTAAGTATATAATTCATTAGAGTTTTGTGTAAATTGACTGAAATGTGACAATGACTGTTAAAAATATCGGAAAAAATCATGACGACTGGGAGCTTTACTGGCGCGCGCCGCGTAAACCAATCCTACTATAATATTATTATAAATGCGAAAGTTTGTGAGGATGGATGTTTGTTACTCTTTCACGCAAAAACTACTGAACGGATTTTGATGAAACTTTACAGTAATATAGTTTATACATTTGAATAACACATAGGATACTTTTTACTCTTTCACGCAAAAACTACTGAACGGATTTTGATGAAACTTTACAGTAATATAGTTTATACATTAGAATAACACATAGGATACTTTTTATCCCGATATTCCTACGCGATCAAAATTTACGCGGGTGAAACCGCGGGGCGCGGCTAGTAGATTTATATGAAAACAATGTATAAATAGAATATTTTCCATCGTCCACCCTAGTGAAGCCGCGGTCAAAAGCTAGTTATCCATAAAATCAGACTGATGTCCTGCTATATGAGAATATTATAGTTCTCGTTCACCAAAAATATAGCAAACTGTACACATTTCTCACAATCTCTGTTTGCTCTTAAAAAGTATATTTTTCCCGAATACTCCGAACCATATAACTTTATAAAAATAAATAATATTCTCCAAATCGCTGCCGTTTTGATAATATAACGACAGCCTTCCGGCCCCATATGTTGTCACTCGAGGGGGGAAATAAATTGTGGAAAGAAATTCGGCCGCTCCAACTGATTTCAGCACTAGTTGATAAGAAATTGCCATTTAACCTAAAAGGTAAACGATAGCGATGCCTACCTATCGGATATTTTTATCATGTTTATTTCTATGGCGAGAGGGAAAGATATAAAAGAAATATGGGCAAAGAAGCTGTTATGCGTGAGGCTTCGAGGGCAGGAGGATTGATCGGGGGAAAGATGATGTTGGGTTACATATTCATAGAATAGTGTATTGTCTGGAAAATTGTTATAGAGTGGATAAATAAACGCGAATCATGGTAGAGAAACATTCTCTCTCTTCTCTTAGTAAAGGAAAATATTGTGATGATAAAAAAAGAGATCGTATGTGTAAATGAAAATAGAGGGGCTCGTGGCTAAATAATAACAGCCGCACCGGTTCTTTGAAGGTTAAGCTACGCTTACCGCGGTCGATTCGTGGATGGGTAACCATCCATGACACATCGGAACCCCTCCGTGCCTCGGAAAACACGTTAAGCCGTTGGTCCCGGCTGTCACTCATGGAACTTTGACATTTGTTACGGGTAGTCAGAAGCCCAAAAGTCTGAAAACCAGTGTTGCCAAGAGGTATCGGATTACCCAGTAACTGGGTTGTGGAGGTCAGATAGGCTGTCGCTCCATATAAAATACTGGTATTCAGCTGCATCCCGTTAGACTGGAAGCCAACCACAGCACAGTTGGGAAAAGGCTAGGCAGATAGGTATACCTATTTATGTGTAAAAGAAAACACCCTTTGCGAATGACGATATTATTTAGATACGTCTGGTGCATCTTAGGACCCTACTCTCTAAGTCCGTCAACTAAGATATTGGACTCGATTCTGTTGTTCACAAACTAAATTAAATTTAAGTTCAGTGCATCTTTTTCTTTCTATTTCATTATGAAAAGGACAGAAGATAAATATTAGTTTAGTATCAAATTAGATAATCCATAGACAAGTTTAGACGTGATTAAAAAATTGGGTACTAAAAATACGTCAATTTACGTCAGGAGCTGACTAATTTGACAGGTCTAAACTAATATTTATCTTCTGTCCTTTTAATAATGAAATAGAAAGAAAAAGATGCACTGAACTTAAATTTAGTTTAGTTTGTGAGCAACAGAATCGGGGCCATTGTCTGGAAGTAGTTCGATACATAGGAATGAACCCTACTCCCAATTAATTAACTTTTTTCAGACGGGCAAAGACAAATCGGGAGTAAGGATAACTGTCATTGTGTCATTCATTCTTAGTTTGGCTCCTTAATTGCGTAACACGCTACTAAAGACTACCTAAATCATTTTGAAGGATTTAGCTAATCCATAGCTGTAAATGTTAGAAAAAAAATTCTTACCAACGACGTTAATAACGCAATGAATGTTATTGCATTGTCAAAATGAAAACCTTTCCTACAGTTAGTATGTTACGCAAATATCCCGTTGGTCTCGTGGTCGCAAGCGCGACTGCTGAGCTTGGGATCCTGAGTTCGATTCCCGGGTCGGGCAAAGTGTTACTGAGTTTTTCCATTAGGAATTTTTTAGTAACATCCCGGAGTTTGGAAGCTGGCGGTGTGACACCCCTGTGCCTCGGAAAGCATGTTAAGCCGTTGATCCTGCGCCTGATCTCTCTCCGGTCGTGTCGGATTGTAGTCCCATCGGACTATGAGAGTGAGGGAAGAGGGAGTGCACCTGTGTCTGCGCGCACACTTGTACACTATAATATCTCCTGCGTACCTGGCTAATCTCTGTTAAGACTAGCTACTGTGAACGAAATCGGTCGGGGAGGCTATTATTATGTTACGCAATTACCCCGCGGGCAACTAAGTAATCATACGAGTATGTTATTTTGGCAGAAACTACGAATTTCGTGCTTGAGTACACAACCTTGTTGACTGGCTTGGCACGAAAGAAGAATAGCACACTATTCACATCGGCTTACACACCTTATTAACTGAATAAACTTCCTAAACTGTGTTGATAGTAAGAAACGAAACGATACCGCGCAGCCTGTCTTACCCAACTCAACCAAAAGTTCAAGGTAGTCTCACTAAATAATGGAAAGAAGGCAAATAAATAGGTTCTACAAATCAACGCAAAAGTGTTGACTGCATTTGAACTGCATTAGGTAACTAATAAATTTGTTTATAGATTTAGTTGGCAATTAAATTTTAACTGATCAAAACACTAAAGAAAGAAAGAAAAAGTATTTATTGCGACTCGTACAGGAGGATCACAAACTAAATACACAACCCACACACACACCACCTACACACACACACAACCACCAACAACACACACAACACAACACACACACAACACACTACCACTAACACACACAACCCACAACCTACACAAACAACCACCTTAACACACAACAACCCCCACCCCCATCCCCACCGTAACACTACATTTACTGACAAATGCATGACTGGACAGGTCCACTCAATCTGTGTGGTTCCTTCCTCAAAAGACCATTTCAGACACCAATCTACATGGTCTTTACTAGATCTGACCAAGATTATGTCTGGACATTAATTAAAAGAGACTGTGAGCTCTGAGTTTGTTTCGATTTTTCTTCTCAATAATAACAGCCGCATAGGTCGATCGATCAGGTTAAGCTACGCTTGCCGCGGTTAGTCTGTGGATGGGTGACCATCTTTACATACCGAGACCCCTCCGTGCCTCGGAAAGCACCTTAAGCCGTTGGTCCCGGCTGTCATTCGTGGATCTTTGACAGTCGTTACGGGTAGTCAGAAGCCCGAAAGTCTGACAACCAGTCTTACCAAGGAGTATCGTATTACCCAGTAACTGGGTTGTGGAGGTCAGATAGGCAGTCGCTCCATGTAAAATACTGGTATTCAGCTGCATCCGGTTAGACTGAAAGCCGACCCCAACATAGTTGGGAAAGGCTAGGCAGATGATGATAGTCAGATAGGAAACGCCGACCTCATCTAGTTTTTAAAATATGTTTGACGTGTAAAAGTACAAACCTACTTCCTTATACTATAATAATATTATAAATGCGAAAGTTTGTGAGGATGGATGGATGTTTGTTACTCTTTCACGCACAAACGGCTGAACAGATTTAGATGAAATTTGGCACACAGATAGTTTATAATCAGGAATAACACATAGGATACTTTTTATCCCGATATTCCCACGGGATCGAAACTTACGCGGGTGAAACCGCGAGGCGCAGCTAGTACAGAAATAAAATCATTTAAATATCATTTATCACTAGCAAAACTTAGATGAGATGATGAGCTTAGGACCGCGACTAATACCGTCATTCAAAAAAGCCTGTCTTATAATATAATCATATTCAGCCTAATTATAGGCTCAAAATAATAGGTGGCAATAGGTGGTGGTGGTGGAATAGTAGGTGGGTGGTGGGTGGGGTGGTTAATTATAGGTGGGAACATTAGTTCCCACTGCTGGGACACAGGCCTCCTCTCTATGAGAGAGACCATCAAAAACGCCTATGTCTCATCGCCTAAAAAAAATATTTGCGCAAAAACTGTGAGGAGCAACTAACTTTAACGTCAAAGTAACTTTAACTCCTAATCTAGCTCAAACTGGCTTGCAGAGATAAGCTGGGAGATACAGCGTGACATCCTCTCACTAAACCTAATGACATTAAAGAGATACAATCCTTTACCTTATATAAAAGAACCATAAAGCACCACATCTTAAAAGATTTCTCTAGGTTTTAATTTAAACCACCACACGAATTTAATTTACATCCTCATCAATTATTATTATTTACTAATGTGCTAAGTATTATAGAAAACTAGAATACCTACCCTGTATTTCCGAAATATTACAGTACATATAAATAGTTTAATGTGTAATTGCTATTGACTTGCCTTCAAGAATCGATATGTAATAGTAAACCAACTTTTTCCTTTTACCTGCAACACTGTCAAAAATGTGTGTCTAATAACTAATTTACTTACGAATACCTAGGTACCTTCATCATAAATAATTCTTATATTTAGTTTTAAGATTACCTTGTATTTCTCATATTAAGTGAATTGTATTCTTTTTGAGAAATAAATGTCTTAAACCGTAAATGCATCTTAACGTCACGCCAGCCGTCAACTGAGATAGCCGAGGTTAATGCGGTGACGTGACACAGTCAATACAGCCAATGTGCGGTCGGTTTAAACAACATTGTAGTGGTCAAAGGGGCTTGTGGCTAAATAATGACAGCTGCACAGGTCGATCGATCAGGTTAAGCTACGCTTGCCGCGGTTGGTCTGTGAATGGGTGACCATCTTTGCATACCAAGACCCCTCCGTGCCTCGGAAAGCACGTTAAGCCGTTGGTCCCGGCTGTCATTCGTGGATCTTTGACAGTAGTCAGAAGCCCGAAAGTCTGACAACCAGTCTTACCAAGGGGTATCGTATTACCCAGTAACTGGGTTGTGGAGGTCAGATAGGCAGTCGCTACATGTAAAATACTGGTATTCAACTGCATTCGGTTAGATTGGAAGCCGACCCCAACATAGTTGGGAAAAAGCTAGGCAGATGATGATGATGTAGTAGTCAAAGTGGTCAGTTACTAATTAATGACGATCTGTTGTGGTTCAAGGAAACTGGTTTTAGAGTGTTGCTTTCTTTTAAGGTGCTATTTTGATGTCGACTACAGATCGTGTACTGCCTAGCTGACTTCTAAGGTGCTATTCTGATGTCGACTGCAGGTCGTGTACTGCCTGGCTGACTTTCTGCAGTTTGCACTTGCATAATCCCTTTTACTTCCTACCCTTGACTATGTAGACGTCAGTTACCCAGATCTTACTGAGGCACAACTAGATAAACTTGAGCGACTTGAAAACTTTTGCATAAGATTTATATTTGGCTTGCACAAATATGATCACATATCTGAATTTCGTACAAAGCTCAAGTGGCTTCCTATACGTCTTCGCCGGAATTCTCATATCTTGTTTCAGCTTTACAGTATTTTGTTTAATCCTAAAACCGGGTCTTATCTCAAAGAACGTTTTAAGTTCCTTCATAACACACATAATAGATATCTGAGGTCATCGGAAAACCTAAGACTAGAGATGACCGATGCATTCCACCAGTTTCTATGACAAATCTTTCACTGTTCAAGCAGTACGGTTATGGAATGACTTGTCCGTGTCGGTAAGGCGTGCTCAATCTTTGTCCACTTTTAAAGATATGATATGATCTCCATAAACATCATTATTATATTTTCTTTGCTCCCGTTATGTTTATTTATTATTATATGTATGTATATATTTATTTAGATTAGTATATTATACCTACTTTATGTATCTATGCATTTATTGTTTTATGTAAATGGTACACCACAGACTACCTTACAGTATTTGTCTCTCCTCCGCTTTTTAATCCATCCAAAGGTTGTCTTTAAAACATCACTCTTAGCGATAAGACCGCCCATTGTGTCACCCTTTTTAAAATTTATGTCTGTAATTTATATGGTGTACCGACGGTGGTGTAAAGTATTCTATTCTATTCTATTTGCAGCGCACTGATTCGGCACTTGACCGAATCGCAACTGAGCACCTCCACTAACCCCACTGAAACAACATTTTGATAAGTGCGATTCGGTGGAACAGTTTATCTGTGTGGTATACCTTTGCAGTCCACATTGCACCTTAAAAGTGACAGTCGACGGGTCCGCACCGGCCACAACGCACGCACGCAACGGATTTGCCAATGGCTTGCGTCCAGTGTAGCCGGATGTTATTTCTTTATTGCAAATTTCAATGTTGTCGATGTTTCATATTACTTATACAATTCTTCAGTACGAATAAAATTAAAAATGAGTCATTCATTTTACAACGGTTTTGGCGGTTCTCACCATACATAAAAAGCAACGTGTAGCTTTATTCGCACATAAAACAAAAAGACGGTACAAAATAAAAGTTTATAAATTAAGTTAAACTTAAACTTTCAAACAAGTTAAGGCGACAACATGCAAGTTTAAAACTAGTTTATCTTCGCTAAACTGTCACCAACTTTTTCTGTCAAGATCTGTTAGTTGAATTTTTATCATAATAATAATAATAATAATAATGTATGTAGCTAAATACGTAATTTACATGTAGCGACTGCCTATCTGACCTCCTTAAACAAGTTAGGTAACACGATACCCCTTGGTAAGACTGGTTGTCAGACTTTTAGGCTTCTGACTACCCGTAACGACTGTCGAAGAGCTACGAATGATCATTGGTTTAACGTGCTTTCCAAGGCGTGGAATCTCGATATATAAAGAATGGTCACCCATCCATGAAACGACCGCGGCAAGTGCCGCTTAACCTTGGATCGACACGTACGGCTGATATAATTTAGACACGAGCCTCACCTTAACACATAGCGGTAAGTATTTCCGTTGTAATTATTAGTCTCCATGAATTGGTTAACACGTATACCGCTTAGACAAGATGTAACCAGCGTGACGTCCTCTAACTAAATGCACCTTAATGTCACCGTCAACTGAGGAATAAGATAGTTAAAACAAACTTCCCACAGTATTGTACATATGTATTTAAGACTGGCTATTGCCACACTCTCGCCAGAAGTAAATGGTAATGCCAAATTCGCTAAGCTATTCATGTGTGATAAAGTAAAAATATATCCAAATAGATTCAAATTTTTTAAATCTTGAATGCATCCCGAAAGTTCAGCTTTTTCAAATATATAGAGCAGCTGTTTTGAAAGAAAAGTCAATATTACAAGTAAAATTGGTACAACTTATAATCGGAAATCGGTAGCAAACAACAAAAATCCGAACCCAGTGACACCGACTTCCGAAATTTAAGTTATTTTCACTTTGTAGTGTCTTATTTGGAAGTCAGTTATTTTTTTTTAATGTTTTAATTGTTACCCGACTACAGCGAAGCAAAAAGGAGGGTTATGATTTTGGCCGCTAGATATGTATGTATGTTCATCTGTTCCCTCATAACTTCTGAACTACTAATCATAATTTGATAAATGAGGTATCGTTGGAAGCGTGTTGATCGTCCGCTGGTATAATATCTGACGCTGTGCTAACATACTTATAAGCCATGGTAGCATGCGCTGCATGCGACCACGGGAAAGTACATTCTTGTTTCATCCTTTTCAGTAGTCGGATTTTAATTTTTAAACTTTTTTATTTCATACTTTTAGAGCGTGATTTTTCAGTAGTCGGGTTTTAGTTTCAGTTTTAGTTCACACAAGCTCGTGTAACTCTACTTTCTATGTAAATATCAGTAACAGGAAGTTATTATAACATCATCAATATAAACTAAGTGGCAAAAATACGTGTTATTGAAGCTAACTCAAAAACTACCCAAGCAAAATTAAAAAATTTTATATAGGACCATTTCAAAATAAACTTCTTTCGAAAAAAAAAAGAATTTTGCAAAACCGTCCATATATGACGGAGTTATGCCCAAACAAACTTAAATAAAGAATAATATATATGAACATCTTAATTGAGAACCTCCTCTTTTTTGAGGTCACGGTCGGTTAAAAATATTTTGGGCATACGAAATGATTGAGGTACATGCACATGATGCCTTGATCATCAATCATTTAACGAATGTAACCAAAGTCGGCTGCAAAAGCATGTATTTGATAATCCGAAATTCTGGCTTCTCTATTCTTGATGCTGGCAAGCCGCCAACGCCTGCTCAGTGACAGTTTAAGTTCAACCGTATCTTGGAGGGTGAAGCCACACAGAAAGGTCAGGAACCCCTCCAAGACATCGGTTAGGTTAAACTATCTACATAGAGTTACGTGCATTATATCGCTTCTAACCGTTTTTATCAAGATACAGAATCGGGATTGATAGTATTGCCTATACAGGGTCAAATTAAATTAGCTAGCGAAACTTCACAGACGTGATGGGGTCTTAACATGATAAAAAAAAACAAATCCATTTGAAAAAGTTTTTATGGGGTCATCGGCAGCAGTTACTGTAGTCACTTCAAATATCTGTATAATATGTATTTATGTTTATAAGAAAGAAAGGAAGGAAGAATATTATGTTTATTTGGCACATATGACCCCCTAAAAAACGAAATCAAATCTTTTTTTATTTTTAACCAACTTCAAAAAAGGAGGTTCTGTATTCAACCCGTATGTATGTACGTTTGTATGTCCGCGATTTTCTCAAAAACTAATGAACCTGTTTTATTTTATCGTGTTTAGATATCGATACCCATCACGCCTGCAGAGCTTCGCTAGCATATTTAATTTGACGATATTTTTTTTTAGACTTGAAATTAGATTGAAGGGAAGAAAGATTAAAAGAAAGAAGCATCACCTTTGTACCTATTTTTCTGTTCTGTTTTTTCTTATCTGTTTATATATGTGTGTACATAAATGGTAAAATAAATAAATAAGATTAAGTTTTTTTTTTACCGTTTGGGGTAGAAACACTAGGGCCACGGGGCCCGAGCGCCCACTTAGTATTTCGAGACATCGAGAAGCGGTTGGTCGACTCTTCACGTGACCAGAGGGCTGGCTTATTTTTTGGCCAAAGAATCAGCATTGTGCAGCTGTTGGAGTCGCATCGCAACGTCAACTTTAAGGCGTTTGTGGTGCGCATACCAACATGCTACCTGCACCTGGTGATGGAAGAAAGCTTTTGGCCGCAGGATGTGGTATTTCGCCGCTTTCGCGGACAAGTGCCACCAGAACGCACAAAGACATAGTGCAACTAAGTGATACTAACATAGTTATTAAGTTTTATTTACTAACAAAGTTGTTACTATATTATTATGTATACTTAGGTTAAGGTATGTATCTATGGGTCTTTGTTACCTGAAAATAAATGGTTTATTATTATTATTATTATTGCCATACAACGTGGCAATGCTGCCAGCCTTTTGGGCACGTTTCCTGTTGACAGCGATGCGGACGAACTTTTTGATGCCCTTTGATTATTTCCCCTCCTTTTTATATACTTGTACATGTTATTATTATTATTTTAAGTCTGTTAGATAAAAATAAATTAAATGTAAAAAAAAAGTTTTAAGGAATAGAGTTTTTTTTTCAAATATTTTTTTTCTTTTGTGTTTATATTGTGCCTACATGTGCCAAATATACTTATTTTCTTTTTAACCCCCGACCAAAATAGAGGGGTGTTATAAGTTTGACGTGTGTATCTGTGTCTGTGTATTTGTGTGTCTGTGTGTCTGTTTGTGCCATCGTAGCTCCCAAACGACTGAACCGATTATGATTTTTTTTTTTGTTTGAAAGGTGACTTGATCGAGAGTGTTCTTAGCTATGATTAAAGAAAATTGGTTCAGCCGTTTGAAGATTATCAGCTCTTTTCTAGTTGATGAATTGATGTGAGCATCTTCCACAGGTCTGATTAAGTCAAAATTTGGCATTTCGTTAATTCAATGATAGTTGAAGAGCATAGTAACCTTGAACTTCTGCTGCAGCATCACCTGGAATTTTCAGGATACCCAATTCCCTGAGATATCGTATTTGGGCTCCATGGAATGGTCTCAATTTACAGGTTATAGATAGATGGTGACTAAGGGCCGATGATGGAGTTGGAAAAAAAAAAGATTTTTTAGAAACAAAACGCACATTACAAATAAAAAAAGATATAAAATATACGCATACAACGTAGTAGCCAGAAGGGGGCGAGTCTATTGCCATTTGAGCAGTGGTGGTGCATCGAGAGCAGTCACTGGTGGCCTAAGAGTAACTGCCCGACTTACGAGTTCTTCCGTTCAAACCCAGACAGGCGTTTTTCTTTGTGTAAATTATTTCATCACCACTGCTCTCAAAACTTAATATTGCTAAAAATTGCTCCAAATACCCAGCAGTAGAATTATTTAATAGGTTGCCTACTGACCTAAGATCATTCATTTACAAAGGTACTCTATTCAAAGCTACACTTAAAGCATTCCTGCTAGATAAATATTTATATTCTATATCCGAATTGGGGAAAAATGATGGTAAATAGTTTTATATTTAGTCATTTACATTCTTGCAACTGCCATTTACTTATTACATTAAATATGTATATTCAACACAGTTTCGTTTTTTTTTGCGTTTTAGCGAATAGACTTTTATTCATCTGACATAATAATATTTACAATCATTTATATAACAACTATTTACAATTTATTGACATAATATTTATCATAAATTTTATTATTTTTACTGGTTGAGATTCATAATGTATTATTTTTAGCTGTAAATAAATTAATTAATGTACTTACCATATATTTCAAACGCAATGCGAATTGTTATATGAATCAATAAATAAATAACATAAAAAACGCAGAACGAAAACATCGAAATTTTGTTTCTAGGACATGCCGGTTCAAAATTATATGATTGTAGACTTATGTAATATTCCATCATAACTCATTAATTAATTAATGATCTTGTATACCTCCGATAGTGTGAAGGCAAACCAGAGCTAATAGGCGGCCATCGTATTGACTTATTAGTTGAGGCCTATTTAATGGCGTTATTTATTTATTTATATATATATACTTTATTGTACACCAGAAAATACATAACAAAAAAAAACAATTATTACTACAAAACATACAACGGGCGGCCTTATCGCTTTCTGCGATCTCTTCCAGGCAACCTTGGAATGGACAGTGATTGCGTGAATATATAAAATGGGGTTGTCAGTGGTGCAACATAATATACTATAATAGATACATAGATAATATAATATATACATATATACTATACATACAAGCTGTATAATAGATACAAAAATAAATACATACAAACAACGGAAATAAATGACGACTATAGATTATTGCGTTACGAAAACAATGTTATGTTATCATGCAGCTATGAAAAGCTTACATTTTGTTTGAATTGTTTACGTTTGCTCCCCATTCCCCGTTCTCTTGCTCTTAAACCAATTTATTAGGGAGGGGAGACCTCAATGTTGGAAGTTGCAACATTTTAGTTAATATGTACACATTGTAACATTTTACTTCTGTCATCTTGACAGATCATTTGGCACCTGTATTGTGTCACTTCCGTCTGTGTGCTAATAAAAGATGTGTGAACTGCCTCGTTGGTCTCGTGGTCGCAAGCGCGACTGCTGAGCGCGGGATCCTGGGTTATAAACGCTAGTTTTAATAAGTCATGTGCGAAACTTCTCGATTGTAACAGGAGGTATTCCATTCAGAGCACTGTAAGAGGCCCATACCTCTCAAAAATCATCAAAACCTAATTTAAAAAAAAAACTTGTAAATGTAAAAAAAATACTGGTTTGTTATGGCAACTAAACCAGCTGTAGGGTTATAGTTTTTTCTATTAGGTTAGTTCGTAAAAAAAACCTACGAGATGATGCCACTGCGCGCTGTTGGCGCAACAATGCGGGTGTTGATACCGACATCGTCACCAGCCGTAGTTAACCTTGTAGTTATTATATATGACTTAAGATATATCACCTGCTTTTACCTGACAACGGCGAAGCAAAAGGAGGTTTATTTATCTTAATAATAATAATATGTATTCAATTAACGTTGCTTATGGCCTATCAGATGTAAAGCATGTGACTTAAAGAGTGTTCAATATTATAATGGACGGAGAAGCTTATCTATATATTATTTATTTATTTGTTTAATATATAATGTACACAACCATTACACGCTAGGCTTAGTGACTACATGACCCATTTTTTTTTATCTATGGGAAATCATCAAATGACCGCTCTGGGTGGAGCAGAAGGAAGTGTCAGACTCTTACTGACTAAAACCCTTAAGCCCTTTATGTTCCGGGGCAGCGGTAACCCTTTCGGAGAATCCTGCTGCCCCGGCAGGATACGGCCCTTACGGGCCCCTTCCTTATTGCTGACATCTCTTTGAGGTGCGCGTGGAACACGTACGCGCCGTCCGGCACGGGCCTGGTCCTGATCGGACGGAGAGTTATACATTATTATATGACCCATGAATGAATGATGATGTTTTATGATTTATTATGAGGCATGATATCCATTATTCTATCATATTGTTGCTTTTATATCTGAAAATAATGTAAAAAAAATACAATATGTAAAAAACAAGATTATCAAAACCCAAAGCAGTGGCGCCAGACATAATAAGGAAAACAATATCCCACCCGCTGTTGATTATTATCATGTAGACAATCTATCTCCATAAGTTCAAATGATTTTGTGACCATCTTTTTCCTCAATAAATTATAAATCTAAATAATAGTTAACGAAATAAGTTGGAGGTCAAATAACAAGGAAACTTTACTTTTGATTCAACTTAGATTAAACCCAAAATGGCTACTGTTGGTCGGTACAGCCAGAGTTTACGACTAATATTCCAAAAGTTGTTTATTCTTTCTTTTTTAACCGACTTCAAAAAAGGAGGAGGTTCTCAATTCGACGGTATGTTTTTTTTGTGTGTTTGTTACGCGATTACTCCGCCAATTATAGACCGATTTTCAAAACACTTCTTATTATTTGAAAGAGCATGCGCCCGAGGTAGTCCTGTTGTCACCAAATCGGAATCTGATGAGGGGATCCCATGGAAATCGAGGGAAACCCTCAAATTTTGTAGGCACACCTATAGCGATTTGGGTATTTTTTATAGTAACTCGTGCATTTGCTCTCAAAAAACAGCATTTGGTGAAATGGAACTGACGATGAAGACCACAGATGACCATCGGAACAACTCAATAATAAATATTTCACGGGCTGCGATTCGATTAGGTGCTTTAATGTGGTTGCTAAGCAAAATGCGTATCGTGAAGTGCAGCTGATGGTGGCTTCTCAATCAGCTCCAGTTTTTCTGGTTCTTACAAGGAGAACTGCTCAACAATTAACGTCCCTGCAACGGGAAAAGCAATATTTCGTAAAAGGTGATGAGCAGTTGACATTAGGCTATTGTAACTTAGATAAGTTAGAAACTGGCCCTGGCTGGCTGATTCCTCACAGTAAAACACAAAAAAAAACTTTTTTACAAAAAAAAAAAAAACAACCGACTTCCAAAATAACTTTAATTTCGGAAGTCGGTGTCAATAAAAGAAAATACGGAACCAACGACACCGACTTCTGAAATTAAAGTTATTTTTCACTTTGTAGTGTTTTTTTGGAAGTCGGTTGTTTTTTTTTTTTGTAAAAAAGTTTTTTTTTGTTTCTTACTGTGAGGAATCACTAATTTACTATTTGCCAAAAAAAAACATAACTAAAATCATTAAAGGTATTTTAGGTATATAATAGGTAGGTATTTTATATATCTCAGCCTCGATAGATGGCGTTGTACAATTTTTGACTTTCCATTAATAATAGAAGTAAGTATTTTCACTTGATTTCTTGTATTTACAGATTCTGTAAGTACTTAAGCGGAAAAATATAATAATGAGCGCAATACCATAATAGTTATATTATGCAATTGTTGTATAATAAGGGGTATTAAAACACGAATGTGGGTGTAAATAATTATGTATTAAAACACTCATCTGATAATAGTTAGTATCACATGAGTGTTTTAATACCTAATTATTTATAGTTGCATGCAAGACTTTATCTACACCCATGATATGAATCCTCTATAAAAGGTTCTGAAACAGTTTTTTGCAATACTATCGGAAAAAATATCGGAAAAAATGGCGGCCGACGGGATACGACTTGAATTCGAATAACTTATAAGTTCTTTTTTTAAATTACGGCGCTGTGGTAATGAAACGCACGTGCATGACAATATTCTTTTTTCGAAAAGGAGTTGCATGATGAAATGTAGTACAACATTATAGCACTCGTTTGGATATTATGGTTACTATGACACTGGTTGTTTTAATGTTGGTAATAAGCTAACTGTTTCAGAAACTTATAAAGAGGATTTATAGCGCGGGTGTAGATAAAGTAAGAAAAACGCTTAAATTGAAAAAAAAAATTTTTTTTAAGATTTAAAGTAATGTAGTTTTCCATAAGTCTAGAAGTAAACACATATCTACATGTAATAATATCGGATCTGTCTATGCTGACTTATTATTGTAAATATTATTATGTAAATAAACAGATAACCCGATAGTGATATAGAACAACACCGTGACCTCTAAACTAATTAAAATATAATCAACGATAAAAGCCCGTATTACAGAAAACTATGATAACCTGAGTCGTCTAGGCTTAATAAAAACATATTGTATTTTCCTGTTTATACAAAAACTAGCACGAAGTCAAAAACCGGTTTCATATTTCACGATTAAACCTTGTTAGACATAGTATAAATATGAAGGAAAATGTGTAAAGCTTCACACAACAAATCCTCATCTCTTTGCGAACGTTTCTCGTATTCTACTACACAACAAGTACAATGGCTGCCATCAAGACCACCTTCATTCTTCTGCTGGTTGCCTTCGCAATGGTGATGGTCACCGTCGAGGCTGTCCGTGTCGGACCCTGCGACCAGGTCTGCAGCCGCATCGATGCTGAGAAGGACGAGTGCTGCAGAGCTCATGGCTACTCCGGCCACAGCAGCTGTAGCTATGGCCAAATGAATTGTTACTGACGGAACTTCGTAAGAGCAACGGTACCTTAGTGGAGCTTGTGTAAAACCCTTCGACGTACAACATTCGAAGACATTCGGAGGTAATCAAGACCTACCTTGTATTATATAACATCAAAGTGATCAGTGATTATTGTAAAGTTCTACTTCATTAGAATTCAGCATATGATTTGGGTTATTTATTAAATGATTTAGTTTTAAAAGTTTTTTTTTTTTAATTTTCGTGTCTGTGAAGCCCGTAAATGCCCGTTTTCACTAACTTCATGATAAATAATGCGTAATGTTGAGATTCCTAAACAACAGTTCCCTTTTCACCATTAGTTTCTGTGTAGGCAACTCGTAGGCTTTGAAATTTAAGTTTTTGATACTTTAATTTCAAATGTTGGTTCTTTTATTTACATAACTTTTCAAATATTCAATACAACTATTTACATATATTATATACAAGTATATAATAAAAAATTAAAGAAAAAAGGGAGGAACTCATTGGGCGTCTAAAATTCGTCCGCATCGCTGTCAATGGGATAAGTGCCCAAAAGGCTGCCAGCATTACCACGTTGGATGGCAATGCTGATTCTTTGGGCTAAAAATAGGCCAGCCTTCTGGTCACGTGAAGAGTCAACCAACCGCTTGGCGATGTCCAGAAATATTCGATGAGCCCTAGTGTTTCAACCCCAAACGGCTCAAACATATAGCTCCCAATAAGGTTGTTATATTTGCGCTGTTTGAGGTTTTCTGCCCCAGCACAGCCCACCGTACTAGAAAGATGAGATGCGCGAGGGTGTCGACACAGGTTGCATCCCACACCAAAGGCCTACCCAACTTCCAAGGCATTATGGTAATTTTATCTGGCCTTTCCCATCGTCACGTGCTAAGCCATTGGGTTCTAAAACAGCTGGCAAGAAAAGAGCCCGACGGATGATATCGTTAATGCTGACGTGCCGTGCCATCCGGCTAGCGCTTTTGCTGCAGGATATGTCATGGTGTCCGAGACAGTCGACATCACATAGGCATAAGGTGAAAAATGTATTCACTGTTCATTACTTTTCTGTTATACAATAGTTCTTGTAAGCCTCATATTTTGACTAAGGTGTAGAGTTTGTGAATTTAAGGCTTATAGCGTTATGGTGTGTAGAGTTAAAAGCTTGGCTCTACATGAGATCTTACAATTTTTTGACAGTGCGAGCCATATGGTCTCGTCTTGGCAACATTTTACATGAAAATGTTTTTGGTGGGATTCTTGATTATGAAAAGGGGTAGAGGAAGACGCAAGCCTCAATATCGGTATAGATAAATAAGTACTAGGTATATAGATATTTATTTAAGTAAATTATATTAAGTAAGGGATTCTTAGCTTTATCTTTATATTCTTAGCTATTCTGCTATCTGTCGGCAATATGTGAAACGGTGCGAGTGGGCCGGCCTAATGTCATTTTTTGTTTTTGGCAACATTAGAATTCTCTCTGTCAACAAGCACCGCGTCGCGTCGCTCGTTTAAAAATTGGACAAATACCGAAAGGAATCAGAGGAGCAATTCTAGTAATTTTAAGAACGTTCACAGTCTGATCTCAGTCTCAATCTGTCAAAAACGCCATTAATTTCCCTAGATTTTGACAAGTTTCTGACATTTGTCTGTCGCTGAGAAGAGACTGCCGTTGCTGATTTTAGACATTTTAAATTACGAGAATTGGCCTTCTGTTCTTTTTTGAAGTCCTGCAACCACCCGCACCTTTCAAATTGATTCTATTGCATTGTACTTCTGCTGCAATTTAGAACAAATATTTCTGACAGTACGTCGAATTACATAAATAAGCGTATGCGTTATTTACGTGTTGAGACAAATTTTTCGAATTTTTGAAGCAATAGATCAGTAATTTGCTTCAAAATGGTTCAGATTCCAATTGATAGTTAGGGTGCTAAAGCTCCTTACAAATTACTATCAGTTCACCAATTTATTAATGGCCAGTTTGTCTCGTAACAAATACTAGGCCTACGACGATCCTACCGAAGCTCTCAAAGACCGGAAACGGAATGTCTAATAAGGATCTGACAAACCGCTTTGCAGCAATATCTTGGCTTAAGACTTTGAACTTTGAGTTAAAGAGATTTAAGTGACCTGTGGTATTCGGCCATCTTGTCTTTCATACCCTTATCTCATGTTACTTGAAGTCGGCGGAAAATGTTTTCGCCCCTGTTACCTTTTTATCCGATTCCTGAACAGCAAAGACAATATTAAGGGGATTTTTATAGGCTAACTAGCTGCACCCCGCGGTTTCACCCGCGTAAGTTTCGATCCCGTGGGAATATCGGGATAAAAGTATCCTATGTGTTATTCTGATGTACCTATAAATTACATTACTGTAAAGTTTCATCAAAATCCGTTCAGTAGTTTTTGCGTGAAAGAGTAACAAACATCCATCCATCCATCCTCACAAACTTTCGCATTTATAATATTACGCGTTTATATATTATATATTATATTATATTATATTATATTATATTATATTATATTATATTATATTATATTATATTATATTATATTATATTATATTATATTATATTATATTAGTAGGAAAGTAGGAATATTAGTAGGATTTGTTTTTTATAAAATCGAAATGGCGGATTTTAAACGCCAATAAGTAATGTGCATTGTGCACCATGCATAAATGCGGTATCAAAATAAAGGTCTTAAGGAGACGATACCAAAAATATAACACATATAAATGTAAAAAAATATATAATTGACAATCAATACACCCAACTGCAATAAAAATGTTTTAAGCAAGGTAACTTTCCAAGCAGATAATCAGTTGGTGGCAACAAATCAGAGATTGAACTAAAGTAACTGTCACCAACTGCATCAGACTGCTAACATTCTTATTTCTACTCTATTTAACACTCTTTATGTTACATGTTTGTCATCTAGTAGGCAATACGCAACGTTAATTGAAATTACATAAATTATTGTAATGATATTGTAATATTGACAAAATCGAAACACAATAATAAAAAGGGAGAAAACGAGAAGACTTGATCTATCGTCAAATATAACGCCCCACCTCAAAGTAGTCAGTCATTGTTCTCAAATTAATGGAATAAAATTGTATAACAAATTGCCTACTTCATTAAAACAGGAATTGTATAGCAGTACTTTTAAAGCGTTTCTTTTAGAAAAGTGTTTATACTCAGTCGGTGACCTCTAATTTGTATGTATTTTGAGTAGGAATTTGCAATTATAATAATTTTGACATTATTTTATTATTTAACTTATGAGAATCTTTTATTATTATTTAATACATTATATACTTGGTATTTGTGATAATTATAACAATGTAATGATTTTATTTATATTAGAATTTAAATTAATTTAGTTTTAAGGACATAATTATTATGTATTTATAATTATCAATCTGTTCGACACAATTATGTTGTTATGAATAAAGATGTAGTATCTTTATTCATAACAACATAATTGATAAAAAAGGTAAATAATCTTATGTTATACATAATAACTTCAAGGTTTCAACTACAGCTGATGAAGTGACGCGATCAGCACCGTAATATATGAGCAGCGGTAGTTTTTTTGTAGGTTTTTTTGCGAATTATTCTAACAGGAAAAACAACAAAGCTACAGCTGATTTAGTTGCCATAACAAACCAGTTTTTTTTTTACTTTCCATTAACATTTTGCTAGATATCGATACCTATTACAACCATGAAGTTTCGTCAATGAATTATTTAAACTAGCCTTTTATACAAAAAATTTAATGGTAGCAAAAGATATCCTTGTAAACTGGTAGTATCAAAATATGTGTCCATTTCATGCGACTATTATAAATGTGAGTGTGTCTATCTGTTTGGCATGTATTCGCAGATAGATTGCTGGGTTAATTTTATTAAGATTTAATTTAGATGGAGAAAACTATGTAACTTGGAACTCGGAGAAAACGTACGTTACATTTTATAGCGGAAAACTACTTAAAGAATTGTATTAAGAGAGCAATGAAGAAATAGCTTACTGCTATGTAGTTTGCTGTCCAGATGTGGACAAAATGGCACAGGCATTTGGTATGGCCATGTGATGAGGAGGGAGGAAATGCATGTGACTAAAAGACTCATCATCATCTGCCTAGCCTTTTCCCAACTATGTTGGGGTCGGCTTCCAGTCTAACCGGATGCAGCTGAATACCAGTGTTTTACATGAAGTGACTGCCTATCTGATCTCCACAACCCAAGTTACTGGGTAATACGATACCTCTTGGTAAGACTGGTTGTCAGACTTTCGGACTACCCGTAACGACTGTCAAAGATCCACGAATGACAGCCGGGACCAACGGCTTAACGTGTTTTCCGAGGGGTCTCGGTATGTAAAGATGATCACCCATCCACAGATCAACCGCGGCAAGCGTAGCTTAACCTGATGGATCGACCGCTGTGGCTGTTATTATTTAGCCACAGACCTATGTAAATACTTTAGGAAAAGTCGGCTGCAAAAGCATGTAGGCACCTATTCAATACACCGGTTCTCTTGGTTCTATAATCACGCTTTTGATTTTGGCAAGCCCCCAGCTTCTGCTTAGTGCCTGTTTAAGTTCAGCCGTATTTTGGAGCGGTGCAGCCAAATAGGAGATCTGGAAACCCTCCAAGATATCGGTCAAACTATCTTGAGATACGTGCATGTGTCGCTTTTAAGACGACACCGACCGCGCAGTGGCGCCCTCATTGTTTGTTTGGTTATTTTTTTTTTAATTTAGAATGAAAATAAGCATGTTACGTTGTGCTCCACAAGACTATGCGTTATTATTATTGCAAACGGGATTTTAGTTCAGTTTTATTTAACGGAAAATATTGGGCACTATTTTCCGTTTTAAGAATTACGAGTATAATAAAACTTAACAATGTAAAAAAAATCTACCGTTCACAATCATTTTCAACACGACTATAAGGAGACCGGTCGCCATGGCTGAAATTTGGTCTTGAGGAATTTATTTATTTACTTATGAGACACAATATGTATTATGCCCGATAAGTGGACTGTTAACATAAACTTCATATATAGAAGTAAGTCGACAGACAACCAGCCCGTTTATACTAGCTACCATTTTCTTATGTAAATGGCAACTTTTTTTAAGGACTGTCAGTTGAAGTCGTAAAAAAGCAGCTTTTATGAATGCCAATTCCAATTTTCTGTATGAGACAATGATGTCCCCCTAAAATGGGACAAATATTTTAGGTACCTAGGTATGCTTTAATAAAATCTACCTTCTTTTTTACGATGTGTTATTTAATTTGGCAAAAAGCGCTATTTTACATATACGTGACTACTAACTTAAGTGCTCATTGTAATACCTCCGTAAACCTTGTTAACAGTGAGTAATATTAACATAACGCGTATTCGACACAAGTCCCATACATTACCATTTAATGTCATTCCATATCAAAGTAGAGTTCAAAAACATGTACAACAAACTCAACAGCAGACATAACACGACAAGATTGTTATTTTCGTGTGATTTTACAAAGTTTGTCTACAGTAATATAGGTACTATGATGTTGATGTGATCATCAACATCTCAAGGCCTTGCGCTGAACAAATATATACTAACTAGAAGGTATAGATAACTATTAACGCGAAAATGACATAAAAACGAAAATTTTAAAACTAAATCATTTAATAAATAACCCAAATCACATGCTGAATTCTAAAGAAGTGGAACATTACAATAATCACTGATCACTTTGATGTTATATAATACAAGGTAGGTCTTGAATAACTCTGAATGTTCTTCGAATGTCAGACATCGAAGGGTTTCACACAAGCTCCACTAAGGTACCGTTGCACTTGCGAGGTGCCGTCAGTAACAATTCATTTGGCCATATCTACAGCTGCTGTGGCCGGAGTAGCCATGAGCTCTGCAGCACTCGTCCTTCTCAGCATCGATGCGGCTGCAGACCTGGTCGCAGGGTCCGACACGGACAGCCTCGACGGTGACCATCACCATTGCGAAGGCAACCAGCAGAAGAATGAAGGTGGTCTTGATGGCAGCCATTGTACTTGTGTAGTAGAATACGAGAAACGTTCGCAAAGAGATGAGGATTTGTTGTGTGAAGCTTTACACATTTTCCTTCATATTTATACTCTAACAAGATTTAATCGCGAAATATTAAACTGGTTCGGTAAAGTTTATGTGTAAACAGGAAAAGGCAAACTCAAAATACCGAACGAGGAAAATTTCGATTTTATCCCTAGACGTCGAGACGTCTAGCGTAAAACCCGTATCGCAGAAACATATGATGACCCGAGAGTTATCATATGTTTTGCAATACGGGTTTTTATTCGTTGACTAACTTCTGCCCTTGAATTAGCTCACAGGGAAATCATAATACAGCAGAATTTACTGAAATAACTGCCTCATTTTTATAAAACTTTCCTGTTTACTACGTTTACAGTATTTTTAGTCTCAGCAACCAAAAAATTATAAGGCCTAGGGCCAATCCTGTATTATTCCCAGCGAAATTGTACCACTTGCAAACCAAATCAATATCGTGTCTTGTTTACGGCAAGGAATCGAAATGTCAACCGTTCGGACAACATGTATTTTGACAGTTCAGACCATGCCATTGTGACATAGAGTATACGAATATACAGGATGGGCAAAAAATCGTGGATCAAACAAAACAGGGCGACAGCAGGGGTTATTTGTAGTAAAAAAATTCTTTATGGCAGTGCCCTAACTTGATCTCCTTAAAAATTATGACGATTTGAGTGTTTACAGTAAGGTTCTAAAGTTACAAATAATTTTTCGTGAGACTTAAGAGATATTGAAAAAAGTGGAAATACTGATAAATTATGGTACTCACTATCATAAGAGCACTTTTGTAGCGATGATACTTTTTTTGTATTTAATTTTTTTTTTTTGTATTTATACATAACCCCAGCTGTCGTTTTGTTTAGTTTGATCCACAATTTATGCCCAACCTGTATAGACGACGACGAATAATATCAGAAGGCCAATTCTCGTAATATAAAACGTTCAAAATGTAGTCGCAATCTCATCTCGGCGACAAACAAATGTCAAAAACTTGTCAAAATGTAGAGAAATCAGAGGTATTTTTGACAGATTGAGACTGAGAACAGAATGTAAACGTTGCCCCTCTGATGTCGTGATAAAGGAATTGACGTGGTTTCGAAATAAGTAATCTTCAACTGTTCATAGTGAATTAGTGCTCAGGACGCGGGAGCAAGTGACGTAGGTACAATTGTCCTAGTGAGAATTTTGTGGGTGGGAAATTATCAAATAACTTCTCCCGCTCTGGGCGGAGCGGGAGGGGAATGTCAGACTTCTACTGACTAAAACCCACCCGTGTTCCTTCAGTTGCCTGTGCCAGGGGACACGGTATCTCTCTCGAACAACCCGCGACCACGGCAGGTATTGGCCCTAGCGGACTCCGTCAGTTAGTGCTGACATCTCTTTGAGGCGCGCGTGGAACACAACGCGCCGTCGACCCGGGCCTGGTCCTTACCGGACGGCGAGCTGCCCATTGCTCGCCGTCCGCAAGCCCGCGCCTACGGTGGCCGGGAATCGGTTGTCGATTCCCGACGCCCAGGGCGTCTCCTGCGGCGACTAGGGGCGTGAGGGCGCAGAGATTGCCTAAGCAGCTCGTCCTGAGGTCGACGTTGTTAATGAACTCCTGCGTTCCTGTATGCACAGACACCAGCACATCAAGCTATCCGAAACTGTCAAATATTCCCAATGAACTTTGAACCTTATACTATAGCGATAAAGTTGAAAATCTATTAAACAAATTTGACAGATTGTTGTAGCTTAATGTGCTGGCGTCTGTACTACTTAATTGCACAATACTGATTCTTTCATCTTTTACAGACTGATGCTTTCTTACAAATATTTTGTAATCTGCATGTTTTGACTTAACCTACACGCTTACTGACAAATGCTTGCACTGACTGAACAGGTCCACTCAAATCTGTGTGAACTTTCCTCAAAAGACCGCATCGGACATCAGTCTACATGGTCTTCGCATGATCTGACCAAGATTATGTCTGGAATTTAAAAGAGACCTCTGAGTTTGTTTCGGCCTTTCTTCTCAGGGTGGTTAGATAGGAAACGCAGACGTCACCTGTTTATTATTTTTACAACATGATGTGTTAAAATGATTCCGATAACCTATTTACAGAATAAACAATATCGTTTCATTTCAATTCCTGACAAACAGCTATCACAAAAATAATAAAACAGTACATTGGTAAACACACGGAATTTCTCGTTAAAAGACACCTAACCATTGGTATTTTTATTATAACCAAAGATGTCGGAAGAGGCCTAAGCTTTATGTTCTTCTGTGTATGTTTTACGAGCTATCATAATAATTAGCCTATGTTCCTACTGCGTGACACAGGCCGCCGTTCAGTGAGAGGAAGTGGGCCGTAATCCACCACGCGGGACCGCGGGTCAAGTCTCCTAATACTGAGTCCGGAGTGTGGAGTTGTTGAAGACTTACATCACTTATTGATGGTCTGTGTTCGATATAAGTCTCATAGAAGTGATCTGTTTGGGGTCTTGAGGTTAAACCGAACCATTCCAAAAAATTCTATCTCAACCAGATGGCGATGATGCGGAAAAGTCTGTTCAAATTAATTTCCCAAATGAAATCCGTAACAGTGTGTATTTAGGTCAGGGTACGATGGCCCTTTGATACATTGCGGTCATAAAAGTTCCTATTTGAACAAAGCATATTAAAAAAATACTAAGTCAATAGTGATACCTTTTGAACCGCCTTCAAAAAAGGAGGTTCTGTATTCGACCCGTATGTATGTTTGTATGTCCGCAATTTTCTCAAAAAGCAATGAACCAATTTTGATAATTCTTTCATTAATGTGATTTACATACTTTTAGGAAGGTTTTAGTATATAACACATTAGGTAATTATTCTTATGTAGGTACGAAGCAATATGCATATATGTACTGCATCTTCAAAATTTCTATGTGAGTTTTAATGATTCTTCTAGTCGGTGTCTTCAATTCTTCAATGCACTAATGTGGAGTATGAACTACGCACTGCTCCACATCAAGCTGACTTCTGATTATACGAAAAACTTATACAATGCGAGGTCAGCTAAAACTGGAAATGTATAGCTTGATGTACAACTAAAAAATGAAAAATAAAAACTTTTTTACAAAAACAAAAAACAACCGACTTCCAAAAAAACACAAAAAAGTGAAAAATAACTTTAATTTCGGAAGTCGGTGTCAAAAAACGAAAATGCGGTACCAACAACACCGACTGCCGAAATTAAGTTACCTAATCGGAAAGTATACCTAGGTACTTAAGATATAACTACCAAGGTTCATATCTAATTTTGAAAATAAACTTACACCAAAATTGCTTTCTGTTTAACGCCACTAAGAAGCAAAAAAATTCAAATTATTAAAGAAGCCTGTGCTAGCTTTAATTAAACACCACTTGAAGCTTTGCTCTTAAGAAAATTAGAGCATGAAATTGCTTCTCTATTTTCAAATTCAGGTCTAATAAAAATTAGTCTGTGCGCGGCTTTATTTTTAACCGCCATTAATTTTACCTGGGAAAGTGATGCTGAATATTTATTTTTTTATGAGACTAAACTTACAGACACGTCGTTTTTTTCGTTTCGGACTTTTTTTACAGTGAGCTTGTAAAGATGTTTGGGTTTAATATTTTGTGTTTATTTTGATGTCAAAGAAAACATTTGAATGGCAGTTTGTAGGAAACAGCGTTTTATAATCAACTGGCCTAAATACATACATTGGTAGTAACTTCTATATCTTAATCGGCATGTTTGGTAGTACAGACGCCAGCAGATTAAGCTATCCGAAACTGTCAAATTTCCCAATCCACATTGAACCTTATACTTTAGCGATAAAGTCGAAAATCTATTCAAGAAATTTGACAAGTTGTAGTAGCTTGATTTGCTGGCGTCTGTACATGAGCGACTATAAAAACAGTGATACTATCACGTTCATTCATATAAGAAGAAAACTCGATCAACAAGACCATTCTACAAGCGATAATAATTAATTAATAAGCACTAATTACTAGAATCAGACCTTGGCAACGTTCCGGAAAAAACTTAATTACATGAAAAGAAAACTCAATCAGCTAACAGTAACATCTTACGAGTACCTACCTACTATAGTAAAAATCGACCACGAGCGAATCAGACCCTCACATGAAGGGTTCCGTACAACAGTACAATATAAATACGTACAGTCATCAAAGGAGATAAGTAACCAGGGTTTACTCTAATTGGGGGGTATGAGGTCTGGCGTTAATTATGTTACACCTGTATAACTATTACGGCTCAAAAGATATAGCCCCGTGACAGACGGACGGATGGACAATGGGGCCTTACTCCGTCTGGGTTCTGTTGACACCCTTTGGGTACGGAACCCTAACAATACCTCTCATAATTGCTGTTTTTGCGCACAAACGTTAACGTTTCGATACATTACGTTTTCTTTGATAACACAATATAAAAGTTACGATAACAAATTTTAATGCTCCTTCGTAAAACCTGATCCACTGTCGAGCTTTGTTTTTTTTTTTTGTTAATTTTATTCTTGAATTATGAAAGTGTTAATTGTAAAAGTTTTGTGAGCGCCAACGCACGGGCGGCCATAGCCACGCGGTCAGGTCGCGGCGGCCAGTGATTTCTGGGATATGAAAGCAATCGCTTGTTATCACCCGCACTTAGCGGCCAGTGGCCGCCTTTGGCCGCGGCGTCCGACGTTTTGCACCTCCATCTTGGAGCAGCCTCTGAAGGCAACTGCAACTACTGCAAATTGTTAGTTGATGGTTAGTTGGCCGCTCGGTATGTCGCGGCTACTTACGCACTGAGCGACCAGGCCGCAAAAGTGGCCGCCGCGGCCTGGGCCTCAAGTCTGCTATTACAATAGTGTCAGAATGGTCTATCATTGATTTCTTATTTGTTGATTTTGACAAGTTTGGTAATCTACCTACTAATATAATGGCGTCATTATGACTTTCCAATGGTCAACCACTGACATTCCATTGAAAGAAGTGGCATAAAATGGTAATCTCGTACATAATGACAAATGAATAAATGTAATGTTTATTGCTATTTACGAACTTCTTACTACTTCAGATTGCAAACACTAATACGTAAAAAAATTATATTAAATGAAATCTAGCACGAAATTTAGTAGTAGTTTTTCTCAGACCATTGACCGACCAATGATCGACTAATGATCGAATAAAACTAAACAATGTAAAACTACCGTTTCTAATAATATTAACGTATAATCTTGTGAAGCACAACTTATCGTGCTTATTTTCTGCATTTTCATTCTAAATTGTATGAAATAAACAAACAAACGATGAGGGCGCTACTGTGCGGTCGGCAAGCAACTCGTGAATAACGTCTTGCTGACGTATGATGCTGGCACCAGTGATTGTCGTAAATCTTTTTTTATTTGTGTATAATCTCCTGCTGCTGGGCGAAGGTCGAAGAAGGAGATTGTTTGTTATTCTATTCTATTCTATTCTATTCCATAGAATAGAATAACAAACAATCAACAAAACAAAATCAAAACCGAAAACCGTAAATTTATAGTTACTTAAAACTACAAATTTACAGTTTTCGGATTGTTTCCTTTACTTGTGCTACATGATCTTGCTTCATGCCAAATTTCATGATTCTAAGTCAACGGGAAGTACCCTACACCTACATTTTGACTCCCTTGAGAGTAATTCAAATAAATAATTCAAATAAAAATAGATATAAAAACATTGTAATAAGAATAAACCATATTTATAAATTTTATAAGGTAACAGGAGGTTGTTTGGATAGTAATTAAACTGTAACTTTAACTTGATTATAAACAATAACATACCACAGCCGGCCATTAAACTATTAATTTGAATCATCGTACTAATTACTATACCTACAGTGTGAGTCTCCATAACACGCACATATCGAAATGAGGAAAACTGAGTTTAATTTTATCGACGGAAAAAATATTTTACAAAATCATTTTTTTATAGCCTTTTTAAATTTCTTGTTCGCTGCTGTGTTCGCTGTGTAAATAAATCGGTATAAATTTTGAACTAAACTATCTGTCACGAAGAAACAGGCTCGGTAATGACTGGAAATAATAGGGCATCCTCATAAAAAAGTAAAGAAAAAAATCAATTAATTTTTCATCAATTTTTACAATCATTGTAAAATTTCCCCGATTACCTACCCTTTTTATGACTTTAAACTATTCTCCATCGTGTCAGCTTTCTATAAGTAAAAAATACCATCTTTAAAACTCAAGCACAACATTTCCTGTCAACTGTTAAAGAAAAGCCTTGCACTCGGCTACGTACAATATCCCTTTGACCCTTTTAATTTTTTGTTTTTAGGTTTTTTTTTTTTAATCTTTCTACAAAATTAAGCTTAGTTTCCCTCATTTCGATATGTGCACATTACTGTATAAAGAGACCATTACTTCAATAAAGGGCAGTATAGGTATTAGTCTGTCCTAAGTTTAATTTCACGACACCTCTCCTGGAATGACTATGCCAATCCCGTTCAAAATTGATGTACAAATATGGACCTCTTTGAAAGCGATTGTCACTTCTAATCCATAACATGGTTATTTACCGCACGTCACTTGAATCTCAAGGTCTGGTTTGGAAGTATTTTGTACACGAAAATTTTGTATTAGATACCAGCACTTACCACATCCACGCAACTCTCTTTCAGACATCGTAAAACAAACAGTGGTAGATCGCGAAGTTAATTAGCTGTTAACGTTTCACAACACTGTCTACCCTATTCCTTTAACTTAAAGTTCAAAGTCCTGTGCCAAGGTATTGCTGCAAAGCGGTTTGTCAGCTTCTTATTAGACATTCCGTTTTGGGTCTTTGAGAGCTTCGGTAGGATCGTCGCAGGCATAGTATCTGTTACGAGACGAACAGGCCATCAATAAATTCGTGAACAGATAGTCATTTGTAAGGAGCTTCAGGCCTTGCATTGCAGGGTTAAGTTGGATATTGATAGTATTCAAGAACAAATAAATAACAACAGTTAAAGAGAAACATATGAAGGGACACTTGGTAAAGAGGGCATTACTTATATGTATGTAACTAGCTTCTGCCTGCGACTTCGTCCGCGTGAAATTTTAGCCTCCCCCCATTAACCCTCTTAGGGGTGGAATTTCAAAAAACCCTTTTTTAGTGGATACCTACTCTTCAGAACCCTCCTCCATGTCTCTAGGACACTGCAACCGACTGATATATCAACGCACAGCCTAAACCGCTGGGTTTAGGCTGTGCGTTGATATATCAGTCGGTTAAGACTTTGAATTTTATATACAACGATGTATCCCTTATGACGTGATCTGATCGTTTGGCCTAATGCTACAAATTAGCACCCCATAGTCTAAGACAATGCACCAATGCAGAATACTTAGGCAACTCAAACGGTTGTGTCTATAGTACTTCACACAGACACGAAAATGAAAAAAAAAAAACAAAATTTTAAAACTAAATCATTTAATAAATAACCCAAATCACATGCTGAATTCTAAAGAAGTGGAACTTTACAATAATCACTGATCACTTTGATGTTATATAATACAAGGTAGGTCTTATTTACCTACGAATGTTCTTCGAATGTTGTACGTCGAAGATTTTCACACAAGCTCCACTAAGATACCGTTACACTCGCGAGGTTCCATCAGTAGCAATTCATTTGGCCATATCTACAGCTGCTGTGGCCGGAGTAGCCATGAGCTCTGCAGCACTCGTCCTTCTCAGCATCGATGCGGCTGCAGACCTGGTCGCAGGGTCCGACACGGACAGCCTCGACGGTGACCATCACCATTGCGAAGGCAACCAGCAGAAGAATGAAGGTGGTCTTGAGGGCAGCCATTGTACTTGTTGTGTAGTAGAATACGAGAAACGTTCGCAAAGAGATGTGGATTTGTTGTGTGAAGCTATAGACATTTCCCTCCATATTTATACTCTATCGCGAAACATGTAACCGATTCGTGCTAGTTTTTGTACAAACAGGATAATACAGTATTTAAATTTCGAAAGAGGAAAACGGGTTTTATCAGTTGATTTAATTATTCCAATTAGTTTATGAGGTCAGTGGCAGGGGCGTATTATCCGACTTGTAAAGCCATAAGGACAACAAAAACCCACAAGTGTAGGCACCTTTCCTAGACACTTAAGTCGTAAATGAGCTTTGTTTATAAACATCTGGCGGCCGGTGGGCCGTCGCGTCGCCGGCGGCGGCATGACGTCATGGGGCGGGGCATTCTACGGAGTTTTTGCGCGCACTCGATTCGCCTCAAGGGTTAATGTATGCGGCATGGAAAGAGCGACTGTCGCAACCCAGCGCAGGGCACGCCGCGATAGCGGCGGTAAGACCCCTCTTTGAGGAGTGGCTAGAGAGGCGCCACGGCGCCCTCACCTACCGCCTGACGCAGGTCCTCACCGGACACGGGTGTTTCGGGAGGTTCCTGCACACCATCGGGCGGGAGGAAACGCCCGGGTGTCACCACTGCGAGGGTCGCCCGGAGGACACGGTGGAGCATACGGTGGCGGTATGCCCCAATTGGGCGGAGCACCGCCGTGTTCTCGCAGAGGCGATCGGCAGCGGCGGCGACCTCTCGCGCCCGGCCCTGGTTCAAGCCATGGTCCGGGGCGAGAGGGAGTGGGAGGCAGTCACCTCCTTCTGCGAAGCAGTCATGCTAGCGAAGGAGGTGGCGGGACGGCTGAGGGAGAGGGCCTCACGTCCCAGCCGCCGCGGGAGACGCCCCGGGCGTCGGGAGCCGCGAGACGACTCCCGGCCACCGTAGGCGCGGGCCTGCGGGCGGAGAGTAATGGGTAACTCTCCGTCCGATCAGGACCAGGCCCGTGCCGGACGGCGCGTACGTGTTCCACGCGCGCCTCAAAGAGATGTCAGCATAAGGAAGGGGCCCGAAAGGGCCGAAGCCTGCCGGGGCAGCGGGATTGTCCGAAAGGGTTACCGCTACCCCGGAACACAAAGGGCTAAGGAAGGAACACGGGTGGGTTTTAGTCAGTAAGAGTCTGACACTCCCTTCTGCTCCACCCAGAGCGGGAGGGGTCATTGGATGATTTTCATAATTTGCGTTTTTTAAGTCTCCGTGACTTTAAATAGAGAAGTAAGTTTATTTTCCGTAATTAGAAGGCTATCAGGGTGCCCTTGTAGCTAGTTGTATATTTAAATACTTGTTGCATATTGACTCGGCTGTTAAATTTTCTTATTTCCTAACATCATTTATAACTTTTACCGTGCGTATAAAGTCTACTAGTCATAATTTTCCGTTTAAAAACTTACCCATTATTTTCCGTTTCTTTTAAACTTTTCTCAGAGCTAAATTACATCCAAATAAAATTAACCCAGCTGCAGTTTAGCCGCGATGACGTGCCAAACAGACAAAGAAACTCACACTTATAAAAGTCGCACAATGTTGAGACGTCTTGAACTTCGTCAGAGACGAATCTATTGTAATAAGACACTGTTTAACTTGGAGGAAACTTCGTCTGTGTCTTGTAATAGCTCTTGCAGGGCTGTGGTGTTTGTAGATTAATTAACGTTGTAAGATAATAGAAAGATATTAGTCTAGAGGCAAATGAAACGGACTGGTGAAAAAGAGGACGTGAATCGAACCTAAAGCTGGTCCCAGTCGATTCATTCGAGTGAATGTTCAATTTTGTTTCATTCCACGTTCACATGACACCGATAAAATTACATAAGAATGAACCTTTAATTACCCCTTTCATTGAATTTATCGATCATTTGATAGACGAATGACAGAAGCTGAGTCCGAAATCAAACATCGTTGGATAGATTCTAATTAATTCCTTTTTCATTTTTGATTCAATTTGTATTCAAACGTTTCACTTCAAATGGAAGACTAAAATTAACAAAAAGTGAAGCGTTTGATATCTACTTTAGGTAAATGTTGGACTATCAATTATTCTAGATGTGGAATATTGTAAAATTGTTGGAATATTTTTATTTTGTCACGCATCATCGGCTTAGTGAATTAGACATACTTAAACATTTACTTTTCTAGTTTTAAATTCAATACTGTGATGTGAAGTTCTTGTTAACACTGTCTTATTCAATGTCCTAACAAGCATTATTCATAGTTTGTAGACCACGTTGACGGTAACACTTAACCACAAACTGCCTCAGTTGACAGTTAACGTCACATTAAGATGGATTTGACGATGTCACGCTGTGCTTACAACTTGTCTAAGCGGTTCACGTGCTGTACTATCAACCTCGGTTGTTGTGTTCAATTTGTTTAGAGTGAAAATACTAACTTGTATGTGTGTTGTGCTAGAAACCGAAAGACTAAAAAATCAATACTATGGCCGTCTTATAACTCTGTGTGCCTTATCATCATCTGAGGCTCGGCATGAATAGGCTGTAGCAAGCATAGGAGGGTAGTTGGCTACCTATGTTTACTACAGCTGATAGACGTAAAACTAATTAAAAATGTTTGAAATCTAGTCGCAATCTCATCTCAGCGAAAATCAATGTGAAAATCAGTGTAAAAACTTGTCAGAAATGTAGGGAAATTAGAGGTTTTACCGACTTCAAAAAAAGTAGGTTATCAATTCGACACGTATGTAGGTATGTAATATTATGGCTTCCAAACAATTAAATAAAATTTTATAGATGTATTTTTTAGGGAACAGTGTAAGTTTCATCAAAATTGGCTTAGTAGTTTTCAAGATATGATTAATACTTGTAAGTGTGACGGCCTGGCTTATTGATAGGGTCAAAGGGAAAACATCTCAAAACCTTGGTCAAATTCTAGTGCAATATTAACAACAAAATTATGACCTATTTGTTACAAACAAATATTCTAGTTTTTACTTAAAACTAAAAATACGATATAAAAGTAATTTGAAAAATTAAATGGACTTTTAATTTTTCAAATTACTTTTTTTTGTCAGATTGAGACTGAGATCAGACTGTGAACGTTCTTAAAATTACGAGAGTGGCCCTTCTGGTATCAGAGGTTTCACTCGAATGGATGTTCAGTTTTCAGGACCAACGGCTTAACGTGCTTTTCGAGGCACGGCCCCTCCGTGCCTCGGAAAGCACGTTAAGCCGTTGTATCTAAAGATGGTCTTGGTATCTAAAGATGGTCACCCATCCACGGACCAAACGCGGCGAGCGCAGCTTAACCTATCCGTCGACCCGTGCGACTCTTATTACTTAGCCAAAAGCCCTCTATTATGTTTTTTTTTTTTGTTTAAAGTACTGATTCTCAATCGAATTTGAATTAATATTTTGATTTTGATGTAGGTATTACAAAAAAGAACAAAAATATTGATGATCCTCGAAATATGTTGATGAAAAGTCTAAAAAATACTTGTTTGTTATGGCAACTAAACCAGCTGTAGTTTTATTGTTTTTCCTATTAGATTAATTCGAAAAAAAAAACCTACAAAAATCTGTCGCTGTTGGCGCAACACTGCGGGTGTTGATCCCGTCATCGTCATCAGCCGTAGTTAGCCTTGAAGTTGGTATGTTTGACTTAATATTTATCACCTGTTTTTTTTGTTTTTATTATAATAATAATGTTATGTAATTCCAATTGACGTTGCTTATGACCTATCAGATTAAAAGCATGTGACTTTAAGAGTGTTAAAGAGAAGAAATAAGAAGGTTAGCGGTCTGATGCAGTTGGTGGTAGTTATTTTAGTTTAATCTCGGATTTGATGCCACCAACTGCATCAGACAGCTTGAAAAGTGAACGTGTTTTAAACTTTTTGATTGCAGTCGAGTTTTATTGATTTTCAATTTTGTTTTTTGACCATCGCCAGATAACTTTTATTCGATTAATAAAATTGACATTTGACAGTTTTCGTATGAAATAAAAATACACACACATTTCAAAATTATTCTTCGAATTAAGTTATCAGATGATTGGAAAAACAACCCTTAGTGTGTTATATTTTTGGAATCGTCTATTTAACACCTTTATTTTCATACCCATCACGGGCATGGTGTACCTTAGGTACTTATTGTCGTCTGAAATCCGCCATTTCGATTTTGTAATAACTAACTAGATTTAGTTATCATAAAACCGAAATGGCCAGCGATGGAATGGGGATAGTTATAGCCTAGAGCCTAGCCGAAGAAAAGGAAGGAGGAGAAAAAGAGGAGTCGGATAAAAAGACGCCTAACAGGGGCGAAAAAACATTTACCATTTACCACCGACTACAAGTAACATGGGATAAGGACATGAAGGACAAGATGACCGAATGCCACAGGTCACTTGAATCTCAAGATAGTAGTATTCTGTATACAAGATTCTGCATAAACTTTAACTGTTGAATTAAGCATAGAAATCTAAGTACGATCGGGGAAAAAAAGGTGTTACTGATCGGGAATATTCGAGTTAAAACGGGCATTAGTGCTTCACAAAGACACGAAAATAATAGAAAAAAAAAACGACAATTTTAAAACTAAATCTTTTAATCAAATAAACCAAATCACATGCTGAATTCTAAAGAAGTGGAACTTTACAATAATCACTGATCACTTTGATATTTTACAATAAAAGGTGGGTCTCGATCACCTCTGAATGTCCTTCGAATGTCAGACATCGAAGGGTTTCACACAAGCTCCACTAAGATACCGTTGCACTCGCGAGGTTCCGTCAGTAACAATTCATTTGGCCATATCTACAGCTGCTGTGGCCGGAGTAGCCATGAGCTCTGCAGCACTCGTCCTTCTCAGCATCGATGCGGCTGCAGACCTGGTCGCAGGGTCCGACACGGACAGCCTCGACGGTGACCATCACCATTGCGAACGCAACCAGCAGAAGAATGAAGGTGGTCTTGAGGGCAGCCATTGTACTTGTTGTGTAGTAGAATACGAGAAACGTTCGCAAAGAGATGTGGATTTGTTGTGTGAAGCTTTCATATTTATACTCTATTTGATGGCGAAGTATAAAACCAGTTCGGGCTAGTTTTTGCATAAACAGGATAAAACAGTCTTTAAATTTCGAAAGAGGAAACCGACTTGGATTATCATATTTTTCTGCAATACGGGTTTTATCAGTTGTTTAATTATTTCAAATAGTTTAGAGTTCAGTGGCAGAGACGTGAAATTCATAAAGACAGAAAGACACTGCCCAACTAATAATAATATATTTATAATCTTGTTATGATTATTTTAAACAAAACAAAACCTTCACTTGTCGATATACAGGGTTATTGGAAAAACATTAACAACCTCTTAAGAGGTCATTGTACTCATCATTATGAACAACTTTTACTATGGGACCAAACCTGAAATCGCGAAAAAAAAATCAGCTGTTCCCTACATTTTGACGAGATAAACGAACATAAATGTAGGGAACAGCTGATTTTATTCGCGATTTCAGGTTTGATCCCATAATAAAAGTTGTTCATAATGATGAGTAAAATGACCTCTTAAGAGGTTGTTGGTGTTTTTCCAATAACCCTGTATAATTGTACAATTTGACGCAACTTCGCATTGCGCTGCACTAGCACGAGTGCCTCGGGAAAGACCAACTATTCGCGTGTGAATGCCTTTATGTGTACTTTTGTGGTCATGAGGATTTAATGGGTGTGCGGTCCTATAAATACGTAGCACACAATGTCACAAATAATTAATTCCGATCCAGCCTGTCCCTTGATGCCCTCCCCCAGCGACGCCCTAAGCGTAGGTCCGTACCTCACAGGGGGTGCCCTTAGCGTGTAGTCGCTTCAGTTTTTTAAGCCCTGGCTGGAGGCCTTCATTGATTGATCCACAGGCAAGCCCAATTAAGCAGAAGACAATCTCCTAGGTTGAACTGCGAAATGACATAAAAAAAAGTCACAAATAACGCACACAATCGCACAGAGGAGACAGTGGCCCCGATTCTGTTGTTCACAAACTAAATTAATTGTAAATTTAAGTTCAGTGCATCTTTTTCTTTCTATTTCATTATAAAAAGGACAGAAGATAAATATTAGTTTAGTCCCGTCAAATTAGTCAGCGCCTGACGTAAATTGACGTATTTTTAGTAGCCAATTTTTTAATCACCAACTACTACTTTTTTTTTGTGAAAACAACTGATAAAAAGCCACCGAAATAAAAAAAAACCCTCTCTTTTTTAGAAGTCCGTTAAAACTCATACTCATTCAAAACCTCACAAAGTCTTGGCAAACCTATTCATAGAAGAAATACAATTTCAAAATGAAAACATCTCTATTTAAACTGCAAACCGAATTTCCAGAAATAATAAAATGGGCTAATAATTCACAGTTTCTTTTAATACTTTATTATAGAGAACCAGGATCTTAATAATGAATTACAATCTAGTCTATAAGACTAACCAGCAATTTTAATCTATAACTTAATTTTTTACGTCATAATTATTTTAAAACTCAGAATAGTAATGATTGTACTTTGCACAGGTCCGTTCCACATTCTTAAAGTCTGATATGATGATATAAACACTTTGTTTATGTGTTATTGGCCCAGATTCTGTTGTTCACAAACTAAATTAAATTTAAGTTCAGTGCATCTTTTTCTTTCTATTTCATTAAGAAAAGGACAAAAGCTAAATATTAGTTTACTCCTGTCAAATTAGTCAGCGCCTGACATAAATTGACGTATTTTTAGTAGCCAATTTTTTAACCACATCTAAACTTGTCTATGGATTATCTAATTTGACGGGACTAAACTAATATTTATCTTCTGTCCTTTTGCATGCCGGTTTCCTAACGATGTTTTCCTTTACCGTTTTGAGAGCAGTGGTGATGAAATCATTTACACAAAGTATATCTGGGTTCGAACTTATGACCTACAACTCGTAAGTCGCGGTCGTTACCACTGGACCATCGCAGCTCAATGCTGCTGCGAAATTGCTTATTGAGTTGAAAAATGGTATCGGTCTAAGTGTTTATGGACATTTAAATCTGCTCCCCCATCCCCTTCTAAATAAATTGGGATAAGAACAAGAGGATGATAAGACATTTATGTTCGTGATTGGTAAATTCATATTTAGCCTTTAAAAAGCTGAAACATCTCATCGACAAAGACGTCTTCTGCTGGAGTAATGGACAAGAGGCCTTCATCTGGCAGATTCCCACGATCTTTATCAGTGATTCCATCTTGTATCTTGTCTCCAATTTCTTCCCTTACTTTTTAGAACATTTTAAATCATAACGATATCATAACGAAAATCAGCTGTTCCCTACATTTTGACGAGATAGACGAAGATAAATGTAAGGAACAGCCGATTTTTATATCGCGATTTCAAGTTTGGTCCCATAGTAAAAGTTGTTCATAATGATGAGTACAATGACCTCTTAAGAGGTTGCTGGTGTTTTACAATAACCCTGTATACTACTCTGTTTACAAGGATATCTTTTGCTACCATCGAATATCTTGTTGTAAACGCTAGTTTTAATCATTTACTGTCGAAAGTTCATAACAGGTATAGATATCGATATCTAACAATAATAAAAAAACATTTAAAAAATACATAACTTTCGAAATATGTTAATGTAACTAAACCAGGTCTAGCGTTATAGTTTTTCCTGTTAGGTATATTTGTAAACAAAAAACACCCACAAGATACTACCGTTGTTTGCGCCACACTGCGGGTGTTGCTCCCGCCATCGTTATCAGTTGTAGTTAGCCTCGAAATTATTATGACTTAAGATTATCACCTGTTTTTTGTTTTTATTATAATAATAATGTAATTTCAACTAACCTTGCTTATGGCAGTTAACGTTGCTATCAGAAAGGGCGCATTCCACTAAACCTTTATACCTAGAATAAGTCTTATCCCGAGAATAAATTTTGAATTTTTGTCAATTTTTCCATATTAGAACAGTCAGGCGTTAATTTTATTCCACGTACATAAGATATCTTACTTTGGTAATATCAGCCCTTTTAGTGTTAAATATTATGATGACTGGAAAGGATCACCTGTATGTTATGAGGCATGATGTCTATTATTCTATTACATTGTTGCCTTTATATGTGAGAATAATGTAAAAAAAAAACAATTCAAAATATAAGTTAAGAGATGACCAGTGTCAACTGACGGAACCAGTTCACGATTAGGCCTCCTGCCCTAAACCCAAATTATTTGGGGTCGGTGCTGTAAGCCCCTGCCGTCACTCATTTATTTGCGATCAAGATCAAGAAGCTTACACTCGCAATCATTTATTATTTATTATCATGTTGACATCAGTTCAAATTATTTTGTGAACACCTTTTTCCTCAATAAAGTTTAAAAAATAGAAATATCATCATCTGCCTAGCCTTTTCCCAACTATGTTGGGGTCGGCTTCCAGTCTAACCGCATGCAGAATACCAGTATTAAAAAATATAAATATCCGATAACGAAATAAGCCCAAGGTCCAATAACAAAGTCTTCGCTTTTGATACGATTTAGACGGCAACTGTTACTCAGTACGACGTTTTATCTCTCTTTTTATAGCGTTTACGACTAATAATTACAGACAGATTTTTTATCCTTGTATCCTGTGAAGAATCACTATTTTACTATGTGCTAAAAGAATAACTATACATATGATATTCGATAGATGGCGTTGTATATTTTTGACTTTCCGTTAGCAATAAAAGTATTTTCCGTTTATCTCTTGTTTACATATTCTTTAAGTGCTTAAACGGCTAACTTAAATAATTTGGCACACTAACTTCAAATAAGAAAAACGCTTAATTTGAAAAAACAAACTTGTTTTTCAAGTAGGTAATATAGTCTTCCTTAACTCCAGAATCCTAAGAAAAAAAATGAACCTGTAATAGTATCATATTTGAATTATTATTGCAATAGATAACCCGATAGTGTTATATAACTGAACCCTGACCTCTAAACTGATTAAAATATAATCAAGGAACAAATCCCGTATTGCAGAAAAATATGATAATCCGAGTCGTTTTCCTCCTTCGAAATTTTATAGACTGTCTTATCCTGTTTGTGCAAAATCTTGCCCGAACCGGTTTCATATATCGTGATTAAATCTTGTAAGAGTATAAATATGGAGGAAAAAGTCTAAAGCTTCACACAACAAATCCACATCTCTTTGCGAACGTTCCTCGTATTCTACTACACAACAAGTACAATGGCTGCCATCAAGACTACCTTCATTCTTCTGCTGGTTGCCTTCGCAATGGTGATGGTCACCGTCGAGGCTGTCCGTGTCGGACCCTGCGACCAGGTCTGCAGCCGCATCGATGCTGAGAAGGACGAGTGCTGCAGAGCTCATGGCTACTCCGGCCACAGCAGCTGTAGATATGGCCAAATGAATTGTTACTGACGGAACCTCGCAAGTGCAACGGTACCTTAGTGGAGCTCGTGTGGAAGCGTTCGATGTCTAACATTCGAAGGACATTCAGAGATATTCAAGACCTACCTTGTATTATATAACATCAAAGTGATCAGTGATTATTGTAACGTTCCACTTCTTTAGAATTCAGCATGTGATTTGGGTTATTTATTAAATGATTTAGTTTTAAAATGTTTGTTTTTTTTTAGTTTTTCGTGTCTGTGTGAATCATTAATGCCCGTTTTCACTCGAATATTCCCGATCAGTAACACCTAACCGTCAACACTCTTGACGACCGGAAAAAAAAGTTTAATTTGTTCACAGTGTTGACGAACGGAACTTTTTTTCCCGATCCTACATACCTATGCTTCATTCAAGAGTATAGTCTTAGGTAAGTACTGCTAAACTTGATCTTGAGGTTCAAGTGACCTGTGGTATTTGGCCATCTTGTCCTATTTATGGGCTATGGGGATGGTTATAGGCTAGATTAAGTTTCTATAAAATCGAAATGACGGGTTTCAGACGCCAATAAGTAATTTGCACCATTCTCATGTGTTGTATCAAACATAACAACTTCAAGGCTAACTACGGCTGATGGCGATGACGGGATCAACACCCGCAGTGTTGCACGAACAGCGACAGTTTTTGTAGGTTTTTTTTTTCGAATTAATCTAATAGGAAAAACAATAAAACTACAGCTGGTTTAGTTGTCTATTTAACACATCATGATCCCCAGACACCCCATCATCTATTTTGCTGTTTATAAATTCATATCACGATTTTATTGTACGCAATGTGGACCACATTAGTACATACTTAAACAAATAAGTAATGTAAAAGGTATGAAGTACAGGCAACTAAATAAGGCTTGCTGTAGAGCAGCCATAATCAGCCTTTTTTATAGCAAAAATTATTTAGGTTTTAATTAAAACGTCCGAAAGTGTTACCGCTGCCCCGGAACATAAGGAAGGAACACGGGTGGGTTTTAATCAGTAAGAGTCTGACACTCCCTCCTGCTCCACTCTGAGCGGGAGAGGTCATTTGATGATTTCTCATCATCAAAAAAAAATAACGATGTAGTTACTTCAAAAATCAAAACTCATTACGTTAAAATCGCTGATAGCGCTCGGCTCATATTCCTGTTCCGAAACACCCGTTAGAATTTATTTATTTATTAGCTTTAAGAAGGCTTACAGAGTAATTACAAATAATAGGTAACAACAACATTGTTACCAACATAGTCAAGTTGCTAATAACAAGCCTCCACAGATATAATAACATATCGATTATTTAAAGTCGATTAATTAACGTTCATTGTGTGCATACGTAAGTAGTTAGATTGATTAGTTGGTTGGTTAGGTTGGTTGGTGATGGGCGCGAAATTCAAAATGGTTGACAATAAATTAGTAACTGTAGGTGGGCCAATAACAAAGGCTCGGCAGGCAGCAGGTTGAGTATAGCGGCTGTAGAGCATTTGTGTCTGCGCGCACACTTGTGTTTATTTTTTAAGTATGTACTAATGTGTGTCATATGTGTGTGTATTTGTTGAAAAAAAATATTAATAAATTTCTATATAATATTTGTTTTTCTAAATTTCCTTTTGTCTGTAATTTATATGGTGTACATAATAAAGAGTAATAAATTCTATTCTAACTATTAACTATAAATAAACTATATTTTATGGCTGGGTATATTACCTTAGAAGGCCAATTCTCGCAATTAAAAACGTTCAAAACCTAGTCGCAATCTCATCTTAGCGACAAACAAATGTCAAAAACTGGTCAAAAATGTCCCTAAATTTATGACCAGTTTTTCTTAATCTCAGATCAGTTCTCAATCTGTCAAAATACCCATAATTTCCCTAAATTAGTGGTATTTTTGACAGATTGAGACTGAAATCAGACTTTGAACGTTCTTAAAATTACGAGAATTGCCCCTCAGGTTTGTCTACACCATCGAAGGCAAAGAAGAATTCTAATCGGGTACCTATAAATCAACTTATTCAAAAAATTAACACAAAAACCCTGATACAAATGAAAAAAAAAAACATTTCAAAACATTGTTCACTCTTCCAAAGCTATCGAAAACTGAAAGCGACCCGAAATAACGATAACCGCGGAACCAAAACTCGTACCTTAAAACAAATAAATGTTGTAACAAAACCACATTACAAAGAACACAAAGGGAAATACAGTCAACCTCACGTCCTACTGACAACTTGACATCAACAGCGCCTTCATGTCAATACAGTAAGGTCGGTTTTCGAAGTTCCAGGTTTACCATTCACGTGGCTGACTGTATTCGTGCTGCAACCGCACGAGTTTTAACGCTACATATATTTCGTATCTAGAGGTGGAGTCGCTTATTTTTGGAAGGCACGTTATGCTCCCTAGACACCCCATCATTTATTTTGCTGTTTATATATTTATGTCACAATGGTACACAATGTGTATCGAATTAGTACATACTTAAAAAAATAAGTAATAATAGCCCCCCCGACCGATTTCGGTCACGGTGGCCAATCTCAACGGGGATTAGTCAACCAACGGGCAGTCAAAAATAAGTAGCTTAACTGGTTATCAGGTACAGGCAACTGAATTATAGCTTGCTGTAGAGTATCTCCCTAACAACCCCAAGAAAAATTCTTACTTATTAAGCAAACAAGTGGTTGATAAAAATTGTGTTCTTATTTTTACCACTGGATGTGCTAGCTTATGGCAGTAGCCATAAAAAAGGTAGGTTTAAAATAAAGGTTTTAAGTATAAAACCTTTATTTTAAATCTCCATTATAAGCGCCTGAAAAAAAATAGCAAAGTGTATTTCGATCTCTCCCCCTCATAATAAAATTGGTAGGTGTTGTGCTAAACTAAACTATAGACACTATGTGATTAAGAAAAACTATTCCTATAAATAATATTATTTTCCTTTAGCTTTTAATCATCATTCATTATTTTGTTACGAGATCAGCAATCAGCATCGAAATCGGTCCAATAGTTTTCGTGAAAACTACATACCCGCAGAAAAATACACATTGCTCAGGTGCTTATAATCGAGATCTAAAATAAAGGTTTTATGTAGCCTTAGCTCTAACACCCAGTGTACAATTTTTACCAAACACACTTAAAACTTATTCAAATTTTACTTGGGGTTGGTGGGGAGATGCTCTACAGCCGCTATACTCAACCTGTGGCCTGCCGAGCCTTTGTTATTGGCCCACCTGCAGTTACGAATTTATTGTTAACCATTTTAAATTTCGCGCCCATCACCAACCAAAATAACCAACCAACTAATCAATCTAACTACTTACTTATGTACACCATGAATGTTAATTATTCGACTTAAAGTAATCGATATGTTGATAAATCTGTGGAGGCTTGTTATTAGCCACTTGATAATAATTATGTTGTTGTTACCTACTATTTATAATTAGTGTGTAATCCAAGAAGGATCCAAGAATCCAAGAAGGAAAACTAATAAATAAATAAATAAATTGTAACGGGTGTTTCGGAACAGAAATACGAGCCGAGCGCTATCAGCGACTTTAACGTAACGATTTTAAAGTAACTACATCGTTAACTTGGAATTACGTTTTAATTAAGACCTAAATATTTTTTTCTTGCGGCCCTCGACACCATGACTGAAACGTGTTTGTGGCCCCTATAAAAAAAAGGTTGATTATGGCTGCTCAACAGCAAACAAGCAGCAATTCAGTTGCCTGTACTTGTTAACCTGTTAAGGTACTAATTTTTTTATGTATGTACTAATTTGGTACACATTGGGTACAATAAATCGTGATATGAATTTATAAACAGTAAAATAGATGATGGGGTGTCTGGGGATCATGAAGTGTCAAATAGGGTAGACAGACAACTCATCTCAACCCATCCACGGACCAAACGCGGCAAGCGTAGCTTAACTTGACCTATTGATCCGTTCGGCTGTTATTACTTAGCCACAAGCCCCTCTATTATGTTTTTTTTTTTGTTTAAACTGCTGATTCTCAGTAGAATCTGAATAAATTATTTTGATGTAGGTATTACGAAAAAGAACAAAAATATTGATAATCTTCGAAATATGTTAATGAAAAGTCTAAAAAAACTTGTTTGTTATGGCAACTAAACCAGCTGTAGTTTTATTGTTTTTCCTATTAAATTAATTCGAAAGTAGATAGCCTTTAAGTTGTTATGTTGACTTAATGGTTATCACCTGTTTTTTTGTTTTTATTATAATAATAATGTTATGTTATTCCAACTGACGTTGCTTATAGCCTATTAGATTAAAAGCATGTGACTTTAAGAGTGATAAATAGAGTAGAAATAAGAATGTTAGCAGTCTGATACAGTTGGTTGCAGTTATTTTAGTTAAATCTCGGATTTGATGTCACCAACTGCATCAGACTGCTTGAAAATTGATCTTGAAACTTTTTGTTTTTAGGTGCAGTCGTATTTATTGATTTTCAATGATTTACTGTATCTAACATTTTATTGTATCATATTTCTGGAATCGTTTACATTTATTTTAATACAACACATGGGCATGGTGAAAATTGCTTAGGTATTGCCGTATTGGCGTCTAAAATCCGTCATTTCGATTTCATAGAAACGAAATCTAGCCATAACCATCCCCATAGCCCATAAAGTTGTCTCTGCTGTTGAGGAGTCGGATAAAAAGAGTAAGTGAAAAGGTGACGGCTAACAGGGGCGAAAACATTTTCTGCCGACTTCAAGTAACATGGGATAAAGTCCTGAAGGACAAGATGGCCGAATACCACAGGTCACTTGAACCTCAAGATCAAGTTTAGCATAGGTATTCAGTACACAAGATTCTGAATTACCAGCACTTACCTAAGCCTACACTCTTGAATTAAGCATAGGTATGTACAAAGTGAAAAAAAGTTCCGTTCGTCAACACTGTGAACAAATTAAACTTTTTTCCCCGGTCGTCAACAGTGTTGACGGTTAGATGTTACTGATCGGGAATATTTGAGTGAAAACGGGCGTTACTGCTTCACACAGACACGAAAATAATGAAAAAACAAACATTTTAAAACTAAATCTTTTAATCAAATAAACCAAATCACATGCTGAATTCTGAAGAGGGTGGAACTTTACAATAATCACTGATCACTTTGATGTTGTATAATACAAGGTAGGTCTTGATTACCTCCGAATGTTCTTCGAATGTTGGACGTCGAAGAGTTTCACACAAGCTCCACTAAGGTACCGTTGCTCTTGCGAGGTTCCGTCAGTAACAATTCATTTGGCCATAACTACAGCTGCTGTGGCCGGAGTAGCCATGAGCTCTGCAGCACTCGTCCTTCTCAGCATCGATGCGGCTGCAGACCTGGTCGCAGGGTCCGACACGGACAGCCTCGACGGTGACCATCACCATTGCGAAGGCAACCAGCAGAAGAATGAAGGTGGTCTTGAGGGCAGCCATTGTACTTGTTGTGTAGTAGAATACGAGAAACGTTCGCAAAGAGATGTGGATTTGTTGTGTGAAGCTTTAGATATTTACTTCCATATTTATACTCTATCGCAAAACATGTAACCGGTTCGTGCTAGTTTTTGTACAAACAGGAAAACACAAAATCACAATTTCGAATGAAGAAATTTTGCTTCTAACCCTAAACGATTCGAGTTATCATATTTTTCTGCGATACGGGTTTCCTTGATTATATTTTAATCAGTTTAGAGGTCAGGGTTCAGTTCTATAACACTATAGGGTTATCTGTTGCAATAATAGGTCAAATCTGATACTATTAATAATAATAATAAAATTTATTTCAGAACTGCTTCCATAATTTGTTAGTAACAATGTTCTATTACATGTATATTATTTTTTTCTTAGGATTCTGGAGTTAAGGAAGACTACATCAAGTTTTTTTTAATTAAGCGTTTTTCTTACTTGATGTTCTTGTGCTTATTATTTAAGTTATCCGTTTAAGCATTTAAAGAATCTGTTAACAAGATATCAACGGAAATTACTTACTTTTATTGGTAACGGAAAGTCAAAAATGTCATCAATCGAGGCTGATATTTTACTTGTGTATACAGGGTGCATTTGATATCATGGGCATTATTTTAACCTAAGGTACTACTTATGATACTAATTGCATTAGGGCTACTATTACGCAAATCAAAAATATTATTAATGCAAGTATGGAAAACCTTAAAATGTAGTAAGTCATACAAAGTATCAAATTAGTTGCGCTTCTCGATAGCAAATGCGTAGGTACACTACGCCGTACGCGCGTCATTGGGCGTGAATTCTTTGACCCCGCCCGACTCACGTGACATTCGTAAGTTGCCAATGAATTGATTCATAATAAATTCCAATTTTCCCTTGGTACTTTGCCGGCTTAGGACGGTCAAAACTACGTCAACTAACATACATTAAAAAAAAACATTTACGTACCTAGCTTGTGGATTGTTTTGAAAAAACCTTATTTGTCGGTAAAGTGACAGAGGGTAAACGGGTGCTCTTCCACGAGCTTGTGCATGTGCTGGCACGTGAAAAGACGAAAAATCCAACAGGTTCTGAGTGGTTCTGGTGGAATGAGACCCCGTGAAGGAATAGGGTCGTTCGGGTAGCGCCGATGGAACATTTCACGAGTTCATACTAAATTTCTTGCGCGATCGTAAATTACAACCATTTGTGGGTATTGTTGGTTGGTGTACCTAGCCTGCACATTACGCGGTCGAGGCATCGTGTACACAAACACACACACAACACACAACTACTACACTAACACTTAATACACTGCAATCCAAGCACCGTATGCCGCGAGCGGCGAGTACGGCGATTACGTCACGGGATCAATAAATCAATTACGCGTCAATGCACCTGCGCAGTCGTTATGACACTGGTTCCGGGTTCGTGACTTCGTGTTGCGGCGGGAAGCATACCCCGCGCGGGGGTGATATTCGTATTTTTGCGAGTGAGGGAGTGGGACGGAGAGAGTTCAGGGAATCCCGCCGGACGGAATGTCTTGTAGCCCATTGTTATTATTACTTGTAAGGAAAAACCCGCGCGCGCGCAGGTGATGTTTGTTTACATTTCGCTTTGCGCTGTACTGCGCTTTAAGATTTTGATATTTCAACAATTATTGGCGTTAACGAAGTATTTTGTTTTAATTACTTTAAGTGTTTATTTGCAATAATAAGCCTTGTGCAATTTGACTTACTACATTTTTAAGGTTTTCCTTACTTGCATTAATAATATTTTTGATTTGCGTATTAATAGCCCTAATGCAATCAGTATCGTGAGTAGTGCCTTAGGTTAAAATAATGCCCATGACTTCGATTCCACCCTGTAGTTATTTTTTTAGCACATAGTAAAATAGTGATTCCTCACAGGATACAAGGGAAAAAAATCTGTCTGTAAATATTAGTCGTAAACGTTAAAAAAGGATAGATAAAAGGTCGTACTGAGCAACAGTTGCCGTCTAAGTCGAAACAAAAGTAAAGTTTTTGTTATTGGACCTTCGGCTTATTTCGTTATAGAATATTTATATTTTTTAATTAATTGAGGAAAAAGATGTTCACAAAATAATTTGAACTGATGTCAACATGTTAATAAATGATTGCGGGTGTAAGCTTTTTTTTTATCGACTTAACAAAAAGGAGGAGGTACGCACGGCTACACATCAAGCTACACATAACCAGTATAAACTGACTTCTGATTGTATGAAAAACCTATACAATGAGAGGTCAGCTAAAATTGGAATGTATAGCTTGATGTGTAGCCGTGTGTACTATGTTCGGATGATTGTATGTTTTTTTTTGAGTGTTTGTTCATCGAATACTCCGCCAATTGTCGACGGATTTTCAATTTTTTTTTTTGTTTGAAAGGGTATGCTCCCGAAGTTGTCCCATTGTCACCAAGTCGGAATCTGATGAGGGAATCCCACGGAAATCGAGGGAAACCCTCAAATTTTGTAGGCAACCCTCTAGCGATTTGGATATTTTTTATAGTAACTCGTGCATTTGCTCTCCGAAAGCACCATTTGGTGAAGTGGAACTGATGATGAAGACCACAGATGGCCATCGGAACTACTCAATAATAAATATTTCACGGTTTGCGATTCGATTAGGTACATTGATTAAGCACAATGCGTATCGTGAAGTGGAGCTGATAGTGACTTCTCAATCAGCTCCAGTTGTCCTGGTTCTTACAAGAAGAACTCCTCAACAATTAACGTCCCTGCATCGGGAAAAGCAATATTTTGTAAAAGGTGATGAGCAGTTGATATTAGGCTATTGTAACTTAGATAAGTTACGAACAGACCCACTAAAAAGTGAAAAATAAAAAACTTTTTTACAAAAAAAAACTACGGACTTCAAAAAAACACTAAAAAGTGAAAAATAACTTTAACTTCGGAAGTCGGTGTCGACAAAAGAAAATGCGGAACCAACGACACCAACTCCCGAAATTAAAGTTATTTTTCACTTTGTAGTGTTTTTTGGAAGTCGGTATTTTTTTTTTTTGTAAAAAAGTTTTTCTTATTCTGTTTGCTTTGGGTTTTGATAAACTTGATCGCAAATAAACGAGTGACGGCAGGGGCTTACAGCGCCGATCCCAAATAAATTATGATTAGGGCAGGAGGCCTAATCGTGAACGGGTTCCGTCAGTTGACACTGGTCATCTCTTAACTTATATTTTGAATTGTTTTATTTTACATTATTCTCACATATAAAAGCAACAATATAATAGAATAATAGACATCATGCCTCATAACATACAGGTGATCCTTTCCAGTCATCATAATATTTAACACTAAAAGGGCTAATTTTACCAAAGTAAGATACCTTATATACGTGGAATAAAATTAACGATTCTCAGGATAAGACTTATTCTAGGTACAAAAGTTTAGTGGAATGCGCCCTTTCTGATAGCAACGTTAACTGCCATAAGCAACGTTAATTGAAATTACATTATTATTATAATAAAAACAAAAAACAGATGATAATCTTAAGTCATAATAACTTCGAGGCTAACTATAACTGATAACGATGGCGGGAGCAACACCCGCAATGTGGCGCAAACAACGGTAGTATCTTGTGGATGTATATTGTTTACAAATATACCTAAGAGGAAAAACTATAACGCTAGGACCTGGTTTTGTTACATTGAAATATTTCGAAAGTTATGTATTTTTTAAATGTTTTTTATTATTATTAGATATCGATATCTATACCTACTTATCTGTTATGAACTTTCGCCAGTAAAAGATTAAAACTAGCGTTTACAACAAGATATTCAATAGTAGCAAAATATATCCTTGTAAACAGAGTAGGATATAATACCTGTCCATTTCATCGTTGCGATTTGAAATGTTCTAAAAAGTAAAGGAAGAAATTGGAGGCAAGATACAAGATAGAATCACTGCTAAAGATCGTGGGAATTTGCCAGACACAGGACCGGTCTTTGTGGTGATGCTTGGGGAAAGCCTCTTGTCCACTACTCCAGCTAAAGACGTCTTTTCACTGAGTGATGAGATGTTTCAGCTTTTTAAAGGCTAAGTATGAACTTACAATCACGAACATAAATGTCTTATCATCCTCTTGTTCTTATCCCAATTTATTTAGAAGGGGATGGGGGAGCAGACCTAAATGTCCATAAACACTTAGACCGATACCATTTTTCAACTTAATAAGCAATTTCGCAGCAGCATTGAGCTGCGATGGTCCAGTGGTAACGACCGCGACTTACGAGTTGTAGGTCATAGGTTCGAACCCAGATAGGCGCTTTACTTTGTGTAAATGATTTCATCACCACTGCTCTCAAAACGGTAAAGGAAAACATCGCGAGGAAACCGGCATGTCCTAGGATCAAAAAAAATCCGATAGGACAGCAATCCAACAAGACCGGAGAGAGATCAGGCGCAGGACCAACGGCTTTACGTGCTTTCCAAGGCACGGGGGTATTAAACCGCCAACTTCCAAACTCCGGCCTTTTACTGAATAATTCCTAATGGAAAAAACTCAATAACACTTACAAAAAAACAAACAACACAAAGTGTTATTGAGTTTTTAAAAAGTTTTTAGCAGTCGCGCCTGCAACCACGAGACCAACGTGATAGTCAAAAAATAAGTAGGTACCTTAACTAGTTATCAGGTACAGGCAACTGATATAGCTTGCTGTAGAGCATCTCCCTAAAAACACCAAGAAAAATTCTTACTTACTAAGCAAACAAGTGGTTGATAAAAATTGTGCTCTTATTTTTACCACTGAATGTGCTAGCTATGGCTACTTAAAACCTTTATTTTAAATCTCGATTATAAGGTCCTGAAAAAAAATAGCGAAGTGTATTTCAATCTATCCCCCCCATAAATTATATATTAAATTAGTAGGTGTTGTGTAGTAAGTAAACTATAGACACTATGTGATTAAGAAAAATTATTCCTTTATATAATATTATTTTCCTTTAGCTTTTAATCTTCATTCATTATTTTGTTACGAGATCAGCAATCAGCATCGAAATCAGTCCAATAGTTTTCGTGAAATACATACCCGCAGACAAACACACATTGCTCAGGTGCTTATAATCGAGATCTAAAATAAAGGTTTTAAGTAGCCTTAACTCTAACACCCAGTGGTAAAAATAAGAGTACACGCTATACTCAACCTGCGGCCTGCCGAGCCTTTGTTATTGACCCACCTGCACTAAATTGGTACACATTGCGTACAATAAATCGTGATATGAAATTATAAACAGCAAAATAGATGATGGGGTGTCTGGGGATCATGAAGTGTTAATAGGGTAGACAGACAACTCATTTCAACCCATCCACGGACCAAACGCGGCAAGCGTAGCTTAACCTGACCTATTGACCCGTGCGGCTGTTATTACTTAGCCACAAGCCCCTCTATTATTTTTTTTTTTTTGTTTAAAGTGCTGATTCTCAGTAGAATCTGAATAAATTATTTTGATGTAGGTATTACGAAAAAGAACAAAAATATTGATAATCTTCGAAATATGTTAATGAAAAGTCTTAAAAAACTTGTTTGTTACGGCAACTAAACCAGTTGTAGTTTTATTGTTTTTCCTATTAAATTAATTCGAAAGTAGTTAGCCTTTAAGTTGTTATGTTGACTATCACCTGTTTTTTTGTTTTTATTATAATAATAATGTTACCTATGTTATTCCAACTGACGTTGCTTATAGCCTATCAGATTAAAAGCATGTGACTTTAAGAGTGATAAATAGAGTAGAAATAAGAATGTTAGCAGTCTGATACAGTTGGTTGCAGTTATTTTAGTTAAATCTCGGATTTGATGTCACCAACTGCATCAGACTGCTTGAAAATTGATCTTGAAACTTTTTGTTTTTAGGTGCAGTCGTATTTATTGATTTTCAATGATTTACTGTATCTAACATTTTATTGTATCATATTTCTGGAATCGTTTACATTTATTTTGATACAACACATGGGCATGGTGAAAATTGCTTAGGTATTGCCGTATTGGCGTCTAAAATCCGTCATTTCGATTTCATATAAACTAAATCTAGCCTATAACCATCCCCATAGCCCATAAAGTTGTCTCTGCTGTTGAGGAGTCGGATAAAAAAGAGTAAACGAAAAGGTGACGGCTAACAGGGGCGAAAACATTTTCTGCTGACTTCAAGTTACATGTGATAAAGTCCTGAAGGACAAGATGGCCGAATACCACAGGTCACTTGAACCTCAAGATCAAGTTTAGCGGTAGGTATTCAGTACACAAGATTCTGAATTACCAGCACTTACCTAAGCCTACACTCTTGAATTAAGCATAGGTATGTACAAAGTGAAAAAAAGTTCCGTTCGTCAACACTGAAAAAATGAAACTTTTTTTTCCCGGTCGTCAACAGTGTTGACGGTTAGATGTTACTGATCGGGAATATTTGAGTGAAAACGGGCGTTACTGCTTCATACAGACACAAAATAATGAAAAGACAAACATTTTAAAACTAAATCTTTTAATCAAATAAACCAAATCACATGCTGAATTCTGAAGAGGGTGGAACTTTACAATAATCACTGATCACTTTGATGTTGTATAATACAAGGTAGGTCTTGATTACCTCCGAATGTTCTTCGAATGTTGGACGTCGAAGAGTTTCACACAAGCTCCACTAAGGTACCGTTGCTCTTGCGAGGTTCCGTCAGTAACAATTCATTTGGCCATAACTACAGCTGCTGTGGCCGGAGTAGCCATGAGCTCTGCAGCACTCGTCCTTCTCAGCATCGATGCGGCTGCAGACCTGGTCGCAGGGTCCGACACGGACAGCCTCGACGGTGACCATCACCATTGCGAAGGCAACCAGCAGAAGAATGAAGGTGGTCTTGATGGCAGCCATTGTACTTGTTGTGTAGTAGAATACGAGAAACGTTCGCAAAGAGATGTGGATTTGTTGTGTGAAGCTTTACACACTTCCCTCCATATTTATACTCTATCGTGAAACATGTAACCGGTTCTTGCTAGTTTTTGTACAAACAGGATAACACAAACTCAAAATTTCGAATGAAGAAAATTTGCTTTAAACACTAAACGACTCGGGTTATCATATTTTTCTGCGATACGGGTTTCCATGATTAGATTATAGGTATTTTAATCAGTTTATAGGTGAGAGTTCAGTACTTTAACACTATAAGGTTATCTGTTTCAATATAGGTCAGCACGGACAAATCTCATACTATTACAAATAGATATTTATTCTTCTTAGGATTAAGGAAAACTACAAAAATAAAAAATCCGTTTAAGCACTTACAGAATCTGTAAATACAAGAAACCATATTTTTCTGCGATACCTACAGATTTTTTATTCGTTGATTTTTTTCGAAATCTGTTTATCAGTCAGGGTGCTGTACTTTCACGATATTTTTTTTATTACAATTCCAGAGTTAGGAAAAACTACATTAGGTACATAAAATATTTTTATTATTTAAAGCTTACGTTAAGGATTATAATCAATAATTTTAGTCGTCTATTTAAGTACTTTCACAATATACTGTACTAGTATTAGGTCAACGGAAGATACCTACTTACTTTTTTTTTACCAGAAAGTCAAAAATGTACAACACCATCTGTCGAGGCTGAGATATATAAAAATCCTACTTCCTACTAATATTATAAATGTGAAAGTTTGTGAAGATGTTTGTCACTCAATCACGCGTAAACCGTTGAACGGATTTGGATGAAATTTGGCAAACAGATAGTTTATAAGCAGGATTAACACATAGGATACTTTTTATCCCGATATTCCTAAGGGATCGAAACTAACGCGGTTGAAACCACGGGGAGCTGCTAGTACCTTCATAATTTTGACACTTGTGATTTTACTTGAGTAAGTTTTTGACATCTCTAAATATAAAAATGAATTGCTGTTCGTTAGTCTCGCTAAAACTCGAGAACGGCTGAATGGATTTATCTTATCTTGGTCTTGATATGTTCGTGGAGGTCTAGGGAAGGTTTAAAAGGTGAGAAAAAATCGAATAATTCCCGGGAAAACACTAAAAACAGCCCTTTTTTGGCAGTACGAAGTCTGCCGGGTCAGCTAGTATATAATAAAATCAACATATATATGTCTAAAATAACTAAACATGAACAGTAAAGATACAAATTTCTTTTCCCTAAATATTACTCATAAGCGATGAATGATAAAAGGTCGTGCCGATCAAGAGTAGCCGTTTATGGCAAAATCAAAACTCAAGTTTTCCTTGTTATTTGGCCGTCAACAAAAAAATTAAATACAATAATGACAAATAATGACGAAATACGTTTGTTTACTTATTGAGGAAAAAGATGGTGACAAAATCATTAAATTTGAACTTATAGAGATAGGCTACACGATGTCAACAAACATGATATATGCAGATGATATAAACATTTTAGATTTGTGTTAATATAAATACGTTTGAGTATGAATTTCGATGGCTATTAGAGTAGAGGAAAATCAAAGAAACGATGGATGGACTGCAGTGCTATTCTGTAAAAATCTCACCGTGAAAACTTAGGTGAAGTGAGCTGCCACTCCACTTAAGATTCCCAATATTTATAGCTCACTTCACCTAAGTCATCACAGTGAGATTTTTACAGAATCGACCGACTGATGTGAATGTTGATATGGTCAAAAAGGGGGCAACTACCGAGGTGGTGACTAATAAAGAAGTATGGGAGAAAAAGACGTGTTGCACCAACCACACATAATAATCTATACTATCTATACTAATATTATAAAGAGGAAAGATTTGTATGTATATTTGTAACGAATTGGCTCAAAAAGTACTGTACCGATTTTAAAAATTCTTTCACGATTTGAATGCTACATTATCACTAATTAATATAGGCTTTTTTTATCCAGCCGTGCGAAGCCGGGACGGGCCGCTAGTATGGTATAAGGGCTGGAGAAGAATGTAAACGTACCCACGTTACATGAAAATTTACAACTGCGCTTCAATAACAACAAATTACTCATGTTGATTTAACATCTAAATATTAATAAATAATACCCATATTTAATGCATTAATGCAAACATTGGGAATTTAAACTACCTCGAAAATTACGTCATTCTATTAGAAGTAAACAAGGCTTACACATCAAGCTGTACATAGGTAACCAGTATAAGCTGACTTCTGATTGTACGAAACACTTATACAATGCAAGGTCAGCTCAAACTGAAAATGTATAGCTTCATCATAAGCCGGTTTTCTGAGTCACGTCTACACCGTAGTGGTTCTTATCAACAACAAGTTTTTTGTTAACTGTTTTTGTAAACAACATTTAAATAAAAGACATCGTTTGACATTGTTTACAAAAATATTGTAGGTATGTAGGTGCGGATGTTTTTATGTTGCAATAAGGAAACGTTTATTTTGACAATCAGTATTATTAAAAACGTATAAGAAATAAGTGTGTGTGCTTGTTATCACGTAGACAAAATGTAAATTTTATAACTACAACAGGAAAAATATCTCGACTGACCTCAAGAAATAGCAAAAAGAGAAGGTAGTAGCTATTGCATAATTAGACTATAACCTTCCCACTGACGGCACACAAGCCTCTTCTCTATGTGACGAAGTGGGCCGTAATCCACCACGCGGGCCCAGTGCGGGTTGGTAGATGTCACATGTCTTCGGTTTTTTGGGTTTAGTACATGCCGGTTTCCTCACGATGTTTTTCTGTGATGTTCTTACTAGAAGAACTCCTCAACAATTAACTTCCCTGCATCGGGATAAACAATATTTTGTAAAAGGTGATGAGCAGTTGACATTAGGCTATTGTAACTTAGATAAATTACAAACTGACCAACTAAAAAGTGAAAAAAAACACAATCGAACTCCAAAAAATCACTACAAAGTGAAAAATAACTTTCGTCTCTGAAGTCGGTGGCAAAAAACTAAGATACGTATCCAAAGACACCGACTTCCGAAATTAAAAATTATTTTTTACTTTGTCGTTTTTTTTTTTTGGAACAATTTGTACAAAGTAAAGCGCCTTAAAATGGGCTTAAAAACACGTCCAGCAACTCGTAAGTCGAGGCCGTTCTTCCATACTTTACGCTTAAACCTACAAATTAAACATTACGACGTCACTTCACTTTTTATTCTAACATTCCACGAAATCCCACGTATCTCATTCCGGGATTACTAAATCCGGGATAAAGTCCCCTCTTACATTGTGCGCAAATCCGCCTTAGTTTATATTAGACATTATTAGGCCGTAACTGGTCATAACAGCGTAAACCAATGTCAATGTCGCCCTAGAGTAAATGGTCGAAATGTATAGGCAAACACAGTAAGTCAAGTCGAAGGAACATGTGAGGAAAAGTCGAAAATAAAAAAAAGTATCCGCGTGACCCAATATTTGTCAGTTAATTTATTTTAAGGCTAATTTTTTAATCGACAGATAATTTTTATTCGTAGAATAAAACTGACGTCAAACAGATTTTGTATGAAAGAACTGTCAAAAATTCAAAATTATTATTCCTCGGATAAAATTATCTGGCGTTGAAAAAATTTTCCCCAAATCAATATTTGGCAGTTCGTGGCCAGTCTCAACAGAGATTAGCCATTTACGCAGGAGATATAAATACACTGAAAAAAATTATTTCTTACTACATCACATTGAAGAGATTTCATTAAGATTTACTGACTTTATGCAGTAAGAAGAAATGTTTGTAAAACAATAAAGGACAAAACAGTAACGTCTAATGATTGAACATACCATTTACTGAAAAAAAACGTTAAATTTTACTGTCATAACGGGTAACATTTTGCCTGAAGCTTTAACTGTTTTTGGATCAGTTAAAAAATATTGTTTTGAACGTTAGGCTCATATGGAACTGTTTAAAGCAGTTCAGATCAATGTTTTTTCATTTTTATTTACTGCTTATTTTTTTCAGTGATAGTGCACAATTAGTGTGTGCGCAAACACAGATACGCTTCCTCTTCCCTGACTCTCCTATGAGAGTGAGTCGGATCTACCCTGGAGAAATCTGAAGGTCTACTCCTTAATCACGAAATCCTTTGTTTCGGTAGAAGTAACGGGCAATTTTTACTCTGTATCACCTACGGACATAACATTACTTTGGGCTTGACCTAAAAATGATTTGACAGCTCACCCTTCTCCCAATGGGTTTTATCCGTCCGAAAAAGTTAATTTATCGGGTGTAGGATTCACTCTGATGTTTCGAATTACTTTGGGACGAGTGAGTATCTTGGTTGAGGAACTTACAGAGTAGGCCTCCAGGCGCAGGACCAACAGCCTTACGTTCTCTCCGAGGCAAGTAGGTGTCACACCACCACTTTGCCCGATCTGAAAATCGAACCCAGAACCGCTCAGCAGTCGCCCTCGCAACTACGAAAACTAAGATAGCGCAACATAAACAAAACTTATATCGACACCTCCATGCAATAACATCGTAACTCACTTTTTTCCAACAACGGCATTGTTATGAAAAAAAACGAGTGTGCTTATAAACCACACGACTGAAGTGAAACTTCTTTCGCTCCATCTGTATGTATATTTCATTTACTAGCTATAAGAGAAAGAGAGAAAGAAAATGTACGCGCGCACTGCTCTCTCTTGCTCCTACACTGTGATACAGACAATAAGCCTGCAGTGTGCTTAGATATACGGAACGTATTTGGCTATGAGAGGAAGAGAGAAAGAAAATGTGCGCGCGCACTGCTGTCTCTTGCTTATATCCCCCACTTAACTTCCGTTCGCCTTGCCCGATCACACTTTTCGTAACGCTTACGTCACGCGTTCGCCAGCTTACTCCCCAAGTCAAGCGTGCGTAAAGAAGTTTCACTTAAAAAAAAAATGCATTTTTTCTGTACTATCATTGTAATTCTATTCCCTTTCGTTTCTAAAATATAATCATTTTATGTAACTTAACACCTTGGAGTTACAATTATCTGACCACAAAAATAAATTAAACTACAAAAAAACTAAATTGTAACTCAGACATACAATGTTTGTCCTCGTAACTTATATGTCATTTCACTGTTTTGTTTTTCACGTAAGTCATGAAAACCCATGAAAACAATTTTTCTTTTACAACTTAACCATACCTATTTATAGTCCGCCTAAACTATATTAAATAGAGCCAGCTTAAAAAATTGTACCGGATGTGAGTTTGCTATAATTTTTCAAGCTTTAGTTATTTTGATTTGATATGAGGAAAGTCGGTAAGGCAAAGTGATCTTGGGTTTTTACATAAGGAAATTCTCAGTAAAATCCTGGAGTCTGGATCAGTGCCCAGTTTACCAGTTTATAGCAATACCCTAATCAGCTATAAGATCAGGCGAAATGTGGGTGTACCTATTTAAACATCTCTCTTACCCTTTGGCAAATACAATTGTGATATTAACATTATTATGTAAATTAGATTTGAGTGGTGATAAATCTCGGGTTCGATGCGATACAAGACAAAAAAAAGTATAAACCAGACCCTGTTTTGGGACAACTTTTGAAACTTGTTTTAAGATTATTTATTACTAGCGGCCCGTCCCGGCTTCGCACGGGTAAAAAAAAAAGCCTATATTAATCAGTGATAATGTAGCATTCAAATAGTGAAAGAAGGTCTAAAATCGGTCCAGTCCTTTTTGAGCCAATTCGTTACAAACATACATAAAAATCTTTCCTCTTTATAATATTAGTACAGACTAGCAGCACCCCGCGGTTTCACCGGCATAAGTGTCGATCCCTGGGAATATCGAGATAAAAGTATCTTATGTGTTGTTCTAATGTATAAGCTATATTACTGTAAGGTTTCATCAAAATCCGTTCATTAGTTTTTGCGTGAAAGAGTAACAAACATCCATCCTCACAAACTCGCGTTTATAATATTACTAGCAACACCCGACAGATTCACCCGCATAAGTGCCGATCCCATAATCGGGATAAAAATTAGCCTAAATGTTAATCTAGAGTATCAGCTACCTCCATACAAAATTTTATCAAAACTGGTCAAGCCGTTTTAGCGCGAAGAAGTAACAAAAATATAAACACACACTCACAAACTTTCGCCTTTAAAATATTAGTGTGACTAATGTGATTATACTAGTACTAGGATTGAAATGTCAACGGAGCAAAAGGAGTATGTAAGGATCGCAGCACGTAATGTTCTATAGTGTCTGCCTGCCCCCAAGGGATGAAGGTGTAAGTTTAAGTATGTGGGTATGGATATATTTATTATTGTGTTATGAGTTGAGAAATCTTCTAAATTACATTTTCTGTATTTATAAGATTAAATTAAGTAGGTTGCACCCACCCACAAATTAAAATATCTATTTCAACGTAAAGAAAATTTGGGATTCACATACGTGCGCGTAGGTAAGCGATTTGACAATGTCGTCGCGTCATCGCACGCTCTTTTTTTCGTAGGAACTTTCTTAATTTCTTGTTTTGATAGTTTCTTTTTTTTTACTGGAACGCTGATAATTCGTATTTACTTAAAGCCAATAACTTAGATTGCACGATCTAAGACAACAATTACGATTTTTTAAGAATTTAGATTTGGGAAATGACAATTTATATTGATTAGGTAACAGTTACTGCGCCTCCTAACTATTTCGAATTGGCGAAGTTTTAAATTTTATCCTGTAGGTATACCTACAGGATGAAATTTAAAGCTTCGGCATAATACCAACGTGATTTTTTATGTTATTGTTATGTTAATTAGATTTGCGAAGTGATAAATTTGGGCTGCCAACCATCCTCGGATTTGTAGCCATTAAAACAAAAAAAAAAGTGACCAGACCCGCTTTTGGATTACCATTTTCGAACTCATTATTAGATTATTTATTTTTTTATTTTTTTGCTGTCGAGAATCTTTTACATATTTTTTGTCCTCATTTCTTTTAAAGCTTTTTATACCAACTGACATATTTTTTGCGCTTAAAGCCAGACACCAAACAATTAAGTGTTTTTTATAGTTTTTATTTTGCTAGACTAGAATTGAAGATATAAGTATACAGAGTTACTTGTTATTCAACGTATATCTATCAGGAGCTGATAGGGAGACCAAAATGTAACAAATTGAACATCCCTTATGTATGTTCGAAATTCAATAGTTTTCGAGATATTTGAATTTTAAGGGTTTTTCGATATAATTCCGAACAAAAAAAAAACTAAATATTGAATGGGTACCATTGAAAAATTATATTGTATCTGGCACTTCAATTAAGCTATGAACATTATTTAAAGTGCTTAATTAATTGATGTGCGATTTAAGAATAATATCTTACCAATATTTTCATTTTACGCTTCAAAAATGTTTCAAATATCTCGAAAACTTTTGAATTTCGACTATACATATGGGGAGTTCAATTGTATCGAAATATTTTTGAAGCGTTTAATGAAAATTTTGGTAAAATATTATTCGTAAATCGCTCATAATTTCGCTCTGAATATTGTTGTTTTGTCAATATAAAAGCCATTCCTACTGATAGCATGTTTCGCAATTACCCTACAGGTCATCAGTTCAATTTATTTGGGGCTTGCTCAAGATAAGCCACGAGATAGCTTGGGTTTGAAGTACATAATTATCTATTGCACAAAAAGAAGAAGGTCCATACAAAATTAATCCACGTCCTACAGCAAAGAGAAAAATAATGATAATATTAATTATAAAAAGATGACATGCTTCCAAACGCCATCCTTACCAATGATATTATATACAATAAAGAGGTAGATAGGGCACTAGCGCGCGCAAATTGTTGCAGTCAAATTCAGACAATTGTCTTAATTTCGTTTAGTCGGCATACTTCAAGCGCAACACACTACAGATAGCTATCTCTTTCTATGTCATACGTTCCGTATTATCTGTCGCAGTCGTAGTTGAAAACCACTATCCCAACAACACAAAACGTCGCTCACTATAGCTGTCACAATAGCTTCTGCCTGCGATTTCGTCCGCGTGAAATCTCACCCTCCTTCATTCACCCTCAGGGTGGAATTTCGAAAAACCCTTTCTTAGTGGATACCAAGTCTTCACAAAGAACACACCCTCTAAATTTCATGTCTTTAGGACCAGCGGTTTAGGCTGTGCGTTGATATATCATTCAATCAGGACTTTGAATTTTTTTACAATATCTAATATACAAAATTCTCGTGTCACAGTGTTAGTTACCATACTCTTCCGAAACGGCTAGACCGATTTGTATGAAATTTTGTGTGCATGTCGGGTAGGACTGAGAATCGGTTATTATCTATTTTTTTTTTTTTTGTAAAACGACGTTTGCGAGGTCAGCTAGTAGATATAAAAAAATGACCATGAAAATTCTTTCAGGGTTAGTAATAAGTATGTATAATGAATATAACTACCTACAGTTTGTGAACAGTTGGAATTGACCATAGTCTCACTATTCTATCTTAGTCTATTCTATTTAAAAATGCAAAATGATCAAACAATCAATTTATAATTCTCACTAGTTCGATGTTTGGTGGACAAACAAGTGAGATTAAAACCTCAGTTGTTCGATGATGGAATTCAGTAATTGAAGTCAAGAGAGCGAAGTATTTCTCAATCCTACTAATATTATAAATGCGAAAGTTTGTATGTATGGATGTATGGATGTTTGTTACTCTTTCACGCGAAAACTACTGAACGGATTTTGATGAAACTTTACAGTAATATAGCTTATACATCAGAATAACACATAGGATACTTTTTATCCCGATATTCCCACGGGATCAAAACTTACGCGGGTGAAACCGCGGGGCGCAGCTAGTATTGTAATATATTAATTATTGTAGATATTACTGCCCCTTAACGAATTTTCATAGCAATTTTTTATGTTTCTGTAATGATGGAGTTTGGAAGTGTGCCATCTTTTTATACCTATTTTTATCTTTTTTTTAAGATACTTCTCTTTCCTATAGGACTTGGGTGAATTTTGATCCTTCTTCTTTGTCAAGACATAACATAACATCACACTTGTAATCTCTGAAGTAATAAGCAGAAGTGTACCTATTTTTTTTTTAATATTTCGCCTATTTTGTATGAATTCCATGTAACAGTTGGCGATCTTAATGACATTAACATAAATGCAGATTCCGAGCTGCTATTAAGAAATTTCTAAGTAATAGAAAAATCCATAATCACTTTGTTCGACCAGGGAATCGAACCTCATGCTCCGATAGCGCTTGCGACCAGTGGACCAACGAGGCAGTTTTGTATTAATACTTAGTTTAACTTTTTTATTTTATACTAGCGGCCCGTCCCGGCTTCGCACGGGTGGGAAAAAAAAGAGAAAAAAGTCTATATTAATCAGTGATAATGTAGCATTCAAATGGTGCAAGAATTTTTAAAATCGGTCCAGTACTTTTTGAGCCAATTCGTTACAAACATACATACAAATCTTTCCTCTTTATAATATTAGTAAAGATTAGTGCCTTTAGGCACTACAGGACCTAAACGCAAAAACGCAAGTTTTATAATACCTAAAAATATAAGATCGACTATAGTAAACAAAATCAGAAAAATATATGATATTCTTCAGGATATATGCTAGTTAAATAGAATGTTGAAAACATAATACAACTATTTTGATACGATAGAAAAAAAAACCATGAAGATACCCTTAAAAACTTTCTTTTCACAATAAAAACCATACTAAAATACATACAATCATTCTGATTTTTGTCAGATTGTTCTACAAGTAATATACTAAAGCACTAGTGTTTTAATTTTTTAGTCCAACCAATATATTTTTTTGTAAATATATTTATTGCTTCATATTTTTGCAATAAATTACCAGCGTTGTGTCATCGACGGGCTTCTCTTTCTTTTCTATGCAGTCCGACAGTGACCGCGCTTTAGGTCATGTAGTCCCCTTTTTTTTTTTTTTTTGTGGATGGGAAATCATCCAATGACCCCTCCCGCTCTGGGTGGAGCAGAAGGGAGTGTCAGACTCTTACTGACTAAAACCCACCCGTGTTCCTTCCTTAGCCCTTTGTGTTCCGGGGTAGCGGTAACCCTTTCGGACAATCCTAATTAACACTTTCAAGGGCACTGTGCGGGTAAAACCGTCATAACAATAAAACGTCTGTTGTGTCTCATTTAGCGCGCCGGAACCTGTTAATAAAAAATTAATGCTTCTATAATATTTTTATCCTCAAACACGCCATTTTGTTTCGAATAATTTATTGCAGACTCTCTTTTAATAAGTTAAACGTTTCAACTTAAATTTATTGATGAATATTTAAAGTGGCTTTACCATGCAGACAGTTTGAATCATTTGCATAAAAAAACATAACATGATTAGGTATGTTAAGCTGGTTACTAACTTTTAATATTTAGAGATGAAATAATAAAATATATTTAATATTATTCTAAGTAGCAAATAACTTAACTATCTGTTTTGTATTATTTAGGTGTCACATCAAACATCATTTCCAGTTTTGCCTGACCTCGCAGGCTTTTGTTACAGTAAGAAGTCAGCTTATAGCTTAGTATAAGGCATCGTGCATACAAAAAAAAATAACTTCAGAAACATTCAAATTCAAATTTATTTATTTGTACACATAGGTGACATGTAGCGAGGGGCCCGTCGCTAAATAAAAACAGCCGCACAAGTCGATCGATCAAGTTAAGCTACGCTTGCCGCGGTTGGTTGGATGGGTGACCATCTTTAAATAACGAGACCCCTGTGTGCCTCGGAAAGCACGTCAAGCCGTTGGTCCCGGCTGTCATTCATGGATCTTTGACAGTCGTTACGGGTAGTCAGAAGCCCGAAAATCTGACAACCAGTCTTACCAAGGGGTATCAACTTCAACTAAATGAGAAAAAATTTAAAACATGCATTAAACGCACTCTATGTAGACAAGCATACTATAAGTTGGATGATTATATCGTAGATAAAAATGCTTGGCTAAATGCTGGTCCTGCTCCACAGACACTTGGGCTCACTAGTTAAAATTTCAATATTTGGTAGACATGCTTCCCTTTTTTTTTCTTTTTTTTTTAAATGTTTCTCACATTCGAACTTACACTCCTACCAACTTATCTGTGAAATGGCGAAAATTGGAACTACGGCCGTCATGTTGAAATGTCATTCGATTGTCAGTGTCTACTACATTCGGGTTCTCTAATTGTTTTGTCGTGATATTGCTGAATTTATAAAGTTAAATATGCCGAAAGCTATTAAAAGTGATGCTCGAAACATTATTCTAAAGGTTAAAACCTTTTTTGAAGAAGAAGCTCAGGCGGGGTCTCCGATTATTCCATTTCATCAAATATACAAACGAACGTTATAAATTACCCGACTAACTAATTATATATGTCCATGAAATATTCGTTTCTATTCTTGCTGCAGGTTAGCATAACGGTAACGTACATCTATTAGGTAACCTGCCTATCGATTCTGTAAAAATCTCACCGTGATAACACAGGTGAAGTGAGCTATCAATGGAGGCAATCCCTAACATCAGGTGGAATGACAGCTCACTTCACCTTAGTTTTTGCGGTGAGATTTTTACAGAATAGCACTGCTGCTAAGTGAGTGAGCCAACTAACCTGCCAGATTTCTCTACTAACATTTATTTTATCATCTTATATTTCAGGTGTGAGTCAAGGGCTTATTTCAAAAATAGTTAAAGAAGGGCACGCAGCAGAAGTAACTGGTACAAAAATTCGGACACCAGGCAAGGAGAGAAAGTGTAAAAGTGGATTTGTGCATGTTGATGATTTTGACATGGGAGTTATACGGAGGAAAGTACATGAAGTTTATTCTGCTAAAAAAGAGGTCCCTACTGTTAAAAAGCTTCTAGAGGTCAAAGTGACACTGAAACCGAAAGCGATATTGACAATGAATGAAGTTGTGTATGCAGGTTCATCTACATTACCACTAGGTACCACCGCTAATTATAATTTGTCAGTCTGGTGGTAGGGGTTAAGTACGATCATAACTAAATGCTAGACATCCAGGTACCTCTTGCAGGGTACGTACCTACTTAAATTCGCATTAAATGAAAGTTAACTTTCATTTAACTTTCATGAAAGTTAACTTTCCACGGGGGATCCCCCAACAACAATTGTTGTTGGGGGGATCCCCCGTGGAACATTTTATCTGCTGAATTTCCACTTCATTGGAACTTACCTAACTTAATTTTTAGTTAAAGCTATTGTTTATTCCTGAGAGACTAAACTGTTAGCGTACCTACGTAACTGTAAATTACTTATCAAATTCTTTTTATTTTTTTTTTCTTTTTATTTATTTTTTAGGTTTTTAATTTGTAAAAACTAATTCTTATTAAACGATTATGAAATGAAATTTCCTTCTTGAAAACTTACTCATTTTTGGGCACCTTATATTAATTAGCAACACTGAATCGACGGTGCCGTCCTCTTTCAGTTCACAGATAAGTTGGTAGGACTGTAATGTGTATTTTTAATTCAATCAAGTTTTAATTGTTACTTTAATATCTTATACCTCTTTCTAGTAAAATTTTATTCATCTCGTAAATAAATTGGAAACTATAGTTTTGTATAATTTAGAAGCATTTTTTTTAAATTTTGTAAATGTAAGAACCATGGATCCGTTTATTATAATTTTTTTATATTGACTTGAAAGAGCATGGCAGTTGAGAATGTGTCATGCTCACTTAAATGTCTCACTGATGGTGGCGCGTGTGTTGGATCATTCGGTTCCCTTCAAAATGGTTGAGCTGGATGGTGCTGATCCATGCGTCATGTTCGTGAACGGGCGCTGTCAGTTGAGACTGGTCATCTCTTAGCTGCCAGGGCTTCTTTTTAATCTTATACCTATTTTCAATTGTTTCTTCATAACATTGTTCTCACATATAGAAGCATCAAGAATACTGTACTCAGGATTTTGTAATATCTTAATTTAAAAGAGTGTCCTTGGAGTTTCATGCCCGTTCTTCTCCAAGAGATCTACGTTTTGGAATGGGCAACTAGCTTCAACTTTCTGACTAACTGACCGACTAGTCAATTTTGACAATTCAAAAGTGCCTGGAAATGGTTTAATTGAAATAAATGCTTTGAGTTTGAGTTTGAGTTTATCGTATTACCCAGTCACTGGGTTGTGGAGGTCTGATAGGCAGTCGCTCCATGTAAAATACTGGTATTCAGCTGCATCTGGTTAGACTGGAAGCCGACCCCAACATAGTTGGGAAAAGACTATGCAGAATGAAAAAATTAAGGTGACATCTAATCTATAGGTACCCTGATTTTTAATTCGAAGGAATTCTGACAACGGTAATTTTTTGACACTTCAGATATCATAAACCTTTTCTGTCTTGTCCTTTTTCTAAGTAATTTAAATGACTAGAATTTTTCTGATAAAATAACATAAAATATGAAAGAGAATGAGATCAAGTAAACTATATGACAATGTAAACAACAAACAAAACGTAACAGCAAATAAAAACTCAACAATACATCGCAACAAACACCGTGAACACATTAGAAGCCAAATAACATGCATGATAATGACACATTATAATGATTATAATTATTAATTGTCCCAAAGAACAGACTAAGGAATCCAGGGCCATACCGCCAAACCTGTAGTTACAAAAAGCGAAGATTTTACAATCAAAAAGATTTTCCTAAAAAGGTTTGTAACCCATGGATTAGTGGTCAGGGATTCCAGTGAAAGAAAAATAATTACCTTACTAATTATTTGATCTCCTTAAAAGTTATGACAATTTGAGTGTTTACAGTAAGGTTCTTAAGTTACAAATAATTTGTCGTGAGACCTAAAAGATATAGAAAAAATGCCAATACTGATAAATCATGGTACCCACTGTCATAAAAGCACTTTTGTAGTGATGATACTTTTTTTTAAATATATTTATTTTTGTATTTTTTTTTTACTGCAAGTAACCCCAACTGTCGTTTTTTTTTCGTTTGATCCACAATTTTTTATCCATTCTGTATAATTAATAACCTAAAACATAAAACATCAACATGAAATTCTCAGTCTTGTAAAAACTGCTACAACTAATGCCGATCAAAAGGAGGTACTTAAGTAAAATGGGGTTTTGATTCCCAGTAATCTGGTGGATTGCCACCTTCCATCCTTATGAATATCTAAAGACTGAATAAATATCCAAACAGCAGAGATATTGAAGAAAGGAGCATAATAATATAGATACTTGGCTTATTAGTGTGGAAGCCATAATATATGCAATAAATTATACCATTTATTTTAGAAAAGGCGATACTTGTTATCGCCTTTTCTAAAATAAAAAACTTTTTTTACAAAAAATACAACCGAATTCCAAAAAAACACCACAAAGTGGATACAACAACAAGCTGCAAACCATTTTTTAAACATTTAAAATTGTTAACATTGCCATCGTTGTATATCTATGAAGTGAGTATCTTTGTTAGAACGAATTCTTACCTATACAGCATTGCATATAAAAGTCACTATAGACAACTACGTGATAAGAATAAACTGGAGCTTGAGATTTCGTACGGCGCTGGCACAGCACTGCTGAGAAAGAGTTTTCTTTGCATGGCACAAAAAATCTTTAATAAATTACCAGATGACATTAAAAAACTAAATATAATGCAATTTAAGAAATGTATGAATAAGTTTTTGATTGACAAATGTTATTATACAATTAATGACTTCCTAACGGATAATATTGACATAAGTAATTTTATTGACATTTCCCATTGAATTTTTTGAATTTTGGATAATTTTACATTTTGAAATTATATTCAATATTTGCATGCCTTGTCGTGGCAAAATATAGAGATACCTATTAACCTCATTCTGTAACATATTATATATCTTACCTATATTGCAAATAAAAATGATTTGATTTGATTTGAAAAATAACTTAAATTTCGGAAGTCGGTGTCGTTGGTTCCGCATTTTTTTTTTCATTGACACCGACTTCCGAAATTTAAGTTATTTTTGACTTTGTAGTGTTTTTTCCGCGGTTGTATTTTTGCCTTTTATGTCAGGCTTCCGTTTTTTTTTTTTCGTTTTGAGGAACGGAACTCTTAAAAAAAGAAGACTGATCCAATCGTTAATATCCAGATAATACCGTAAGAAATCCAAATTGCTTCCCACTCTCACTGGCCAACTCACATATCGGCCATACTCCGCACAAAACAAACAGCAGAAAAGTATAAGAATAAATGTTAGTATCCAAAGCTAGTATACAAAGCTGTTTAATATCTCACTCAGCTAACTCCGTGTACTGTGTTACTTCGTGCTCTGTTATACTAAAGGAAGGTACAGAAAGACAATTTTGGAGAGCTCTTTGATAAACAATTGCATCTCAGTCGACCTCCTACTTTCCTAAAGGGTTACCGCTGCCCTGGAACAAAAAGGGCTAAGGAAGGAACACGGGTGGGTTTTAGTCAGTAAGAGTCTGACACTCCCTTCTGCTCCACCCAGAGCGGGAGGGGTCATTTGATGATTTCCCATCCTAAAAAAAAAAAAGTCGACCTCCTACTTCAAAGGACAATGGCCCCGATTCTGTTGTTCACGAACTAAACTAAATTTAAATTCAGTGCATATTTTTCTTTCTATTTCAATATGAAAAGGACAGAAGTTAAATATTAGTTTGGTCCCGTCAAATTAGATAATCCATAGAATAGTTTAGACGTGATTAAAAAATTGGCTACTAAAAATACGTCAATTTACGTCAGGCGCTGACTAATTTGACAGGACTAAACTAATATTTATCTTCTGTCCTTTTCATAATGAAATACAAAGAAAAAGATGCACTGAACTTAAATTTAGTTTACTTTGTGAACAACAGAATCGGGGCCAATTCCAATTTTATTAAGTAAGGTGGCGTCTTTTTGTTTTCTCGTGGCTATCAACCATATCTTGTTTTTCTAATACAGAATAGTGTAAGAAACGAAACTTATTTGACATGCATAGGTATCTCTAAAATCAGAAATCTTACTAATATCCTACTTCCTACTTCCTACTATCCTACTAATATTATAAATGCGAAAGTTTGTGAGGATGGATGGATGTTTGTTACTCTTTCACGCAAAAACTACTGAACGGATTTGGATGAAATTTGGCACACAGATACTTTATAACCAGGATTAAAACATAGGATGCTTTTCATGCCGATATTCCCACGGGATCAAAACTTACGCGGGTGAAACCGCGGGGCGCAACTAGTTATAAATGATTGTGAAACTTTGTGAAGATGCTTGGATGTTTGTTACTCAATCACGCGTACACAGTTGAACGGATTTGCATGAAATTTGGCACACAAATAGTTTATTACTAGAATTAACACATAGATTACTTTTTATCCTGATATTTTCACGGGATCGAAACTAACGCGGGTGAAACCGCTGGGCGCTGCTAGTGAGATATAAGAGTTAGAAGTTTGTATGTATTTATTAGCTTTGTAGGCAATTTTTGACTCCTGGGTGCAAACTTAGTGTTAAGTTACCACAAAATAGATAGCCTCTAAATGTTTTAGGACATTTGAATATTCGGTACACCCCCTCCCGTACATTACGCACTCTTCACCACTGATATTCATTGACCATTCATTCATACATTATCAGATAAGAGAGAGCATGATGTCATTTTTCTTACTTTTAATTTTCGTTATGTTGTAAAAAAAACAGTCAAACTACAAAATGTTCAAAAGCATTTAGCGGCTATCTATTTTGTGATAACTTTACACTGACCTTGCACTTAGGAGTCAAAAATTGCCTACAAATCTAATAAATACATATAAACTTATAACTCTTATATGTTCATTGAGATATATGAATGTCAAATAAGTTTCGTTTGTTACACTATTCTGTAGTAGTTAACAAGATTTGGTTGATGGCCGCGAGAAAACAAAAAGACGCCAATTTCAGGCATTGGCTCCGATTCTGTTGTTCACAAACTAAACTAAATTTAAGTTCAGTGCATCTTTTTCTTTCTATTTCAATATGAAAAGGACAAAAGTTAAATATTAGTTTAGTTCCGTGAAATTAGATACCTAATCCATATAAAAGTTTAGACGTGATTAAAAAATTGGCTACTAAAAATACGTCAATTTACGTCAGGCACTGACTAATTTGACAGGACTAAACTAATATTTATCTTCTGTCCTTTTCATAATGAAATAGAAATAAAAAGATGCACTGAACTTAAATTTAGTTTAGTTTGTGAACAACAGAATCGGGGCCATTGTCTTTTTAACCACTAATCACAAACGATTCTTCTAGTGATAATAGAGATTTAGTGAAGAATATACCTATATATAAATGTATAAGATAATATCCTTGTGTATACCTGCACCATATTATTTATTGATTGATTCACTAAGACATACAAAAACAAAAATTACATCACGTGTTTTGACATGACATTGAAAAATTGTTGATCCTCAGACCAATTTAAATAATGCGTCTTGATTAACCTTGCCAATATGTTTATTTACTTATTGAAAACCTGATACTGCTCTTCGGGTTTTTAATTGCATTTAGTATCAACGGCTTAAGGTCGTGGTCAAGGTCATGGTCAAGGTCATCGTGTTTCTAGGATTGACATTTTGATACGATGTCCGGTACAAAAAAGTCTTTAATTAATATACAGTCTAGCTTAACATAAGTCTCTCGTCCTTTAGGTTAGAAACTACACACATCAAAAGTGTCTAGGGATCAACATATATTTTTGCAATAACTTTTCTCCTGATTGATATTAATTAAAATTTTCTTTAAGGATTCATCAAATAAAGTGTTTTCGTTTGTCACAGTAACGATAAACCAAGTCACCTTTGCATTAATAAAGAAATTTGCCATTTTCCTAATAAAGGGATTTTTGACATTTGAACCACTAACACAAAAGTTCGAAAAAAAGACTGAAATAACAGTTTTCTCTAAAATTTTATTGGGTAACTTAAACAATTAATAATCCGTGTTTCTACCGCGAACACTAACAACACAAGAACATCGGTTTGGCATACTCAAAATGAGTTCATCCAAATCACGCTGTGGAATGGCCGCCCATGTTCGTTGCAACAACAAAAAAAGGTCTTCTTGCGACTGGATACCCTCCATATTCGGCAGAGCTCTTCTCTGTAGCATATCCCATGCATGCTCAATCGGGTTCAAGTCTGGCGACTGAGCAGGCCAGGGCAGGACATTGATGTTAGCTGCGGCGAGAGTCTGTCTTACAACTCTTGCGGTGTGCGGTCGTGCATTATCATGCATTAACTGAAATAAGGGACCGATTTGCACTTGTAGAGGAACGATGACGTCTGATACAATCGTCTCAGCATAAATTTGAGCGTTGAGGTTGCCTCTGATCCAAATCAACTCAGTTCTTCCGCCGATCCAAATACCCGCCCATACCATGATGGTTCCACCACTATAAGGATGGACTTCCTGGTAGGATTTTAATCGCTGTTGGCGTCCAGGGGTTCTCCAGTGTCGTATACGTCTTGTATCCGGTCTCATACCAAAACGAGACTCATCAGAAAAGCACACGAAACGCCATTGTTCTTCTGCCCAATTTCTGTGTTCAAGAGCCCATTGATATCGAATCCTACGATTGTGCATTGCTATAGGTGATACCCGTAGCGGTCTTCGGGAATGAAGGTTCACTTCATGCAAGCGGTTTCTGACTGTTTGGTCGCTAATTAAGTTCCCTGAAGAGTGATGAAGCCTCACGGCTAACATCATGGCGGTTATTGTTGGAGCTCTTCGAGTTAAGATTTGAATGTATCGGTCTTGTCTCCGTGTGGTGCAGCGATACCGTCCTCCATGGCGCTCAGCCACGGTACCAGTGCTTCGGTAACGTGTCCAAAGTCGACTGATAACACTCTGACTTGTATTCAGAGCTAAAGCCACAGTACGTTGCCGGGAACCAGCTTCTATCATTCCCACGGCTCTGAGCATTTCTTCCCTGCTTAAATGACGTCGCCGCTCCATAATAACGTTGGTTTTAATCAGTAGTAGGGAAACAGTAGCACTAATAATGTCTTCAATGCGTTGTATGTTTTTATAGGGAAAATATTGACAGCTGATTTTCATCTTTTACTCGAATTTGATTCACAGTTCCTGATTCAAATTATGAAATGCACCAAAAAGGATCCATATAAATTTATAAAATCATAAATTTATTACAAAGCCACATCTCAATCTCAAGAAATCCGCATAAAAATGCTTGATCCCTAGACACTTTTGATGTGTGTATTTGTTTTTCTACAGCTATAATTCTCAAACTCAAAGCATTTATTTCTAACTAGCAGCGCCCCGCGGTTTCATCCGCGTTAGTTTCAATACCGTGGGAACATCGGGAAAGTATCCTATGTGTTAATCCTGGTTATAAACTATCTGTGTGCCAAAGGACCATGCCCAACTGTGCCCCAGAAATGCCCAGATAAAGTAAATTATAAGATTGTAATAATAAATGAAAACTAGAATTAAGTTGTTAATTTTGAAACTTAACAAGCACTGGACATAAGTACTTTACATTGCAGTACATATGATAAATGCTGTTTCATTCATTCATGCACTAAAAGTGCAGTTTATTACGGTCTGGAATCACGTCCTTTGGCCGATTTATTCATTCGTTATGATAGTGTTGTTACTTGTTACCGATGCTATCGAATACCTACTATATAGTGTTGCAGTTTTTAGCCGCATGTAGATTATAGTAGGTATTCATATTGTGTGCCTTCTAGAGTGCTTCTAGAGTGTTGAATATAGATTACGTATTTATTTGAGACTTTTCTATTGAATATTTTTAAATATGTTTTGAAAAGTTCAGAAGACCCCAAATCAACCTTATTAGCCATGTCGAGAGCGAATACTCGAGGCGGAGTAAATTGACTTGATATTTTTCATTTATTCGAATATGATGTCCATGTCACACGTGTAAAATATCCTAGCGTAAGTGATGATTATGAAGTTCATAGTGGAAAACTAATAGCAGTGCTGTCTGTAAACGATAAAATGTATAAACAATACCAGTAGGCAGTTATCATGTTTAACGTCCAATAACTTTTCAATCAGGGCTTTATATGACATTAGATCTAGATATCATAAAAATACTGTTAATAAGTTATCGTATGACATAGAGCTGCAATTTGGGCATTGCATGGCATTACTGACTTTCACCTCCTTAGTAATATGGGTCCTTTCATCCAAATCCGTTCAACGGTTTACGCGTGATTGAGTAAAAAACATCCATCATCTTCCACAAACTTTCACATATAAAATATTAATATTATCAATTAGGATAAATCAATAAAGTCCAGCCTATCGATTCTGTAAAAATCTCACCGTGATAACATAGGTGAAGTGAGCGTGAAGTGAAGTATCAATAGAGGCAATCCCTAATGTCAGGTGGAATGACAGCTCACTTCTCCTTAGTTTTCACGTTGAGATTTTTACAGAGGGTGACGTCGGTCAGTCAGAAAGATGAAGCTAGTTGCCCATTCCAAATCGTAGCCGGCATCTACGAAAAATAACGGGTAAGAAACTCCATGGAAACTCTTATAAATCCAAATATTTTTTGCAAAATACGCACATTGACGTGAAGTTGCGGACACCAGCCCGTACCTATCGTTACAAAATATTGGTTACATTATTCTTATTGAAATTAGACTGCCCCGTTGGTCTCGTGGTTGCAAGCGCGACTGCTGAGCGTGGGGTCCTGGGTTCGATTCCCGGGTCGGACAAAGTGTTACTGAGTTTTTTCCATTAAGAATTTCTTAGTGACAGTCCGGAGTTTGGAAGTTGGCGGATTAATATCCCCGTGCCTCGGAAAGCACGTAAGCCGTTGGTCCTGCGCCTGATCTCTCTCCGGTCGTGTCGGATTGCCGTCCCATCGGACTATGAGAGTGAGGGAAGAGGGAGTGCACCTATGTCTGCGCGCACACTTGTGCACTATAATATCTCCTGCTTACCTGGCAAATCTCCGTTGAGATTGGCCACCGTGACCGAAATCGGTCGGGGAGGCTATTATTATTATTATTGAAATTATGCATGTGAGAAAGATGCAGAACTTCAAAAGCGTCCATAATGAAAAGATAAAAAAGACAATTCAATATGAACTAGACCTTTTGTGTGTAGCTATTGTGTGGTTGTACATTTAAACTTGCTATAGTATTTTCATCTGTGAATTATGTGTGAAGTGTAATTGGTTAGCAACTCCTGCTAGAATGGTGTGTTAGCTTCTACACTTGCACTGTGAATTTTAGTCAACAGTTTCTAGTAATATTACAAGTTCTGCTTTTATCTTCTATATGTATATGTTAATCAGTTCGTACAAGTTTGACTAGCAATTTATTTCATAGCAATGTTCTCTTCCGTGAGATATGTTGCCGCTAAGTTTGAGCTTTTGGTTTCGATTGCCCTTTAACTTTTGTGTACAATTTGAGTTTAGCTTAAGTTGTTTTGAGAATAGTGATGACCCAGCAGTGCTATTCTGTAAAAATCACGTCACGGTCACGGTGAGATTTTTACAGAATCGACCGGCTGATGTTACGAATTTCCTCTATTGATAGCTCCCTTCACGCTCACTTCACCTAAGTGTTCACGGTGAGATGGTTACAGAATCGCACTGCAGTTTAGAGAGTGTTGGCTGCGTTTATACGACTCATAGTTTCGAACCCAGCCAGGCGCTTTAATTTGTGTAAATTATTTCACCACCACAGATTATTAACATCGTGTGGAAACCGGCTTGGAAAATGAAAAAAAAAACGTTTCCCGTTGGAAAATTTTAGGACATGTGACATCTAGCCCGCACTGGGCCCGCGTGGTGGCTTACGACGACCTTCTCCCACTCACTGAAAGGAATATTATAGGCTGATTATATGCAAGATCTTTCGAGTTCAACCAGTGTCCCGTTCTGTGTTCCGTTCCCGCTAGGGAAAGTTTTCCATACCTATTTTTTTGTTTTGTTTTATTTTTCTTTGTGTTTTCCTCAATTGTTATTACCTACTAAGATTGTCATAATCAATCCACTCTCAGGTAGAATATCATACTGCGGGACTGTTAACTATAATTCAAACCAATTGGCAACTCTGTTTATCATAAAATATAAGTATTGTTGTGTATTATGTTACTAGCTTCTACCCACGGCTTCGCCCGAATGGCTGTCGGAAATTATCCCACGGAAACATGCTTCCGGGATAAAAGTCTGTGTTACTTTTTATAACATCAGCTATCTGCCAGTGAAAGTCCCGTCAAAATCGGTACTGCCGTTTCGAAGATTAGCTGGAACATACAGATAATTTTTTTATTCATTTGTTTTCGGTTTTACTAAAGTAACAAGCTGTTATTTCAACATTACAAACAGACTTCAATTTTATTGTACCTATAGAGAAGAAAAAGTCAAAAATTACTTTTAATAAAGTTAGACTTTGTAGAGCGTTGTCTCTGGCATGGGTACCTAAAACCAACTACGTTCTAAACTTCAGGAACTGCAGTAGCTGTAACGTTTCCCACCTGGAAACACATTCAATAATCAATATTAATATCTACGACAGTAGGTGCTGCATCTACTATAACGTCAGGATATCGGCATCTCTCACTAATTGGGTAGCAGAGGTCAGCGCTTTGAGTACAATATTGTTATTACGCCGCAGCTGGCCAGATTGAGGTGAGGGTGGGAGCGAGACAAAACACAAAATACAGAATTTTCCTGTTTAATAAATGCTTTGGGTAGGTACCTATCTTTTTATGAACGCACGGTGATGCTTTTTTTTTGTGGATGGGAAATCATCAAATGACCCCTCCCGCTCAGGGTGGATCAGAAGGGAGTGTCAGACTCTTACTGACTAAAACCCACCCGTGTTCCAGTACAAACAATCCCGCTGCCCCAGCAGGCTACGGCCCTTACGGGCCCCTTCCTTGTGATGCTGACATCTCTTTGAGGCGCGCGTGGAACACGTACGTGGCGTCCGGCACGGGCCTGGTCCTGATCGGACGGAGAGTTTCCCACCTGGAAACATTTTATAATCAATATTAATATCTACGACAGCAAGGTGCTGCAGATCTCCTACAACGTCAGGATATCGGCATCTTTGAACACAATATTGTTATTACGCCGCAGCAGGCCAGATTGGGATCCGGAACCGATGAATTTGAATACTAAATATCTCCGTTCAAAATTCATGTGGGGTTGGTTCTTGCATTGCAAAGTCTAACAAAATTCAAGTATGAATTTATTTTCTATGGCAGTTTTTAATAGGCTTGTCAACAACTGAAAAAATCTAATTAGTCCGTCAGTTAGATTATCAAAAAATATTTGACCCGTATTTTTTCTTTTGTTATGTAAACCAAAATTGACGAAGATACGACGCTTTTAAAATTCTCAATTCGTCACACCTTGGTATAATTTTTAGTGCGTTCTGACGTCACTCCCGAGTTTTTATGCGTTTTATCTTCATATTCATATCATTCATTGATTTACAAAAACAAAAAATACGTGTCCATTATTTTCCAATACTCTAACTGAAGGACTAAATAGATTTTCAATTTATTGGTGGCGGAAACTAGCCTATTACCGTCGTTACAGTAAGTTGTTTCTTTGTTTTACTTATTAAAGTACTTTTTTCTAGTTTATTTTGTACGTCTTCTTCGCCTACCATTTGGAAACATTGTAAACACAGTCCGTTCTAATGGCCATATAGAAATCACCCCATTGCTGCAGCCAGGACAATCTCTGCTCGAAGGAACTCTGATGGGAGATTGGAGGCAAAAATCCACATTCCATAATAAAATATTTTTTTTAGTGTAACTATAATGGTGTATGTATTTATAGTATTTTTAAGTTATATTAATATTGTATTAATTGTATGTGTTTATATGGGCCTGAAATAATTGTAAATGCGAAAGTAACTCTGTCAGTTACATTTTTACGCCTGAACGACTGAACGGATTTCGATGGAATTTGGCAAACATGTAGGCCATAATCTGGATTAAGACATAGGACTAGATGTACTATTGGCGGTGGTTGTGCATCATCCTTTGCAAAAGTTTTTCGGTTGCACGATGAAATCTTAGTTTTCAACGCCTTCTTTTGTTTGACCAATGAATGAAGGATGAGCCTTTGTTGTAGAAGTCAATTGTTTTTATTTGACCAATGAACGAAGAATGTCGCCTAAGAAGGATGACCCTGAAATGAACAATGGCCCTTTTCTTATACGTTATTGTTGTATTACTATAATGTTTACAGTTTTTTTTCTTAACTTGTTTAAAACCCCTTTTTTTACAATGTGCGCCGAAGCGCTATTGGTGGAAGAAAACAATGCAGTCCCCGCCTGCATTGATAGTCACTGGCCCGTGCACATGAGAAGCGTCCTTATGGAGGTCATGGACAAAAATAGTCGATAGTACTTACGCTGCGCTTCTGGCAGTTCCAAGGACATTAGACTGTAATAATATATTTCAATTCAAAAATAAATTATTTAAATTTCTTAATGAACACTCATTTTACTCAGTAAATGAATTTTTAGACTTGAAATGATTATGGTTATATATATTTTTTTTTTCATTATTCTTCTCTTCTCTACTGCTATAAATAAATTGTTAATGTCTGATTGAGTGCATTGTAAACTATATTAATTATTGTTTAATTTTCTAATAAATTTGTATGCCCATGGGCTGATGACAGCATGAACTCATTCTATATTGTAAGACCTATGTTGTATATACCTGTGTATCACAAATAAAGTATTTGACTTTGACTTTGAAATAATAATTCAAAACTATTTACATACTTACCTACGTACGGAGCCCTTGGTGCGCGAGTCCGACTCGCACTTGACCGTTTTTTTTTATACAGGAACCCCTGGCCCTGGAAGTATGGATCAAATTGAATAGGGGCGTGGGCAAGGTCATTTCTAAACTTTTTGATCCTGAGAATTTTGGTGAATTTTTTACGGTTCAAAAGTTATGACCAATTTTTGTTATTTTCAATCACTTTGCATAGTGCTCAAAGAACAAAATCAATTAAAAAAAACTACCAGGAATAGTCAATTTAAGTTTTTTAGACAACCCTGATAATTTTTTTTAATGATTTTTTTTTTGAGCACTATTTGAAACGATTACAAAATTTGGTCACAACTTTTGAACCGTAAAATAATTCTCAATCATTCTCAGGACCAAAAAGTTTGGAAATGACCTTGCCCACGCCCCTATTCGATTTGATCCATACTTCTAGGGACACCCTGTATAATCGACGTCAAATACTACCATAAGAGGTCTAAAATCATGTGCTGATTCATGGTTATGCAAGCGTCGAGGCCCCCTGCCACTCTTAGGTAGGTACAGTCAGCAAAGGAGATAAATGTACAGGGTCGTCGAATATAGTTGAAGTTTACTAAGAAACCGATTGATGTTTTCGAATGAAATTTAATTTGATAAATGAACTGTTTGTTTTCTATTAATTAAATTAAATTTTATTCGAAAACATCAATCGGTTTCTTACTAAACTTCAACTATATTCGACGACCCTGCATACTTATCTCCTTTGCTGACTGTACACAATGTGGAGACAACAATACGATAATAAATTAAAACACTGGCAATACTAAAGTAGCATTTTGCAACTATGAAATTAATCCTAACATAGAATTTAAAAAAACTTTTTTACAAGAAAAACAACTGACTTCCAAAAAAATCACAATAAAGTGAAAAATAACTTTAATTTCGGAAGTCGGTGTCGTTGGTTCCGCATTTTCGTTTTTTGACACCGACTTCCGAAATTAAAGTTATTTTTCACTTTGTTATGTTTTTTTGGAAGACGGTTTTTTTTTTTGTAAAAAAGTTTTTTATTTTTCACTTTTTGTTTGTGCATACCCCACACAAATTCAATTAACACTTGTGCATTGAAGAATTGAAGACACCGAATAGAAGAATCATCAAAATTTGCATAGAAATGCCGGAAATGCAGTACATTTAATGCATACAACTTTGGTTCATTAGTTTTTGAGAAAATCCCGGACTTAAGAACATACATACATATATACGGGTCGAATACAGAACCTCCTTTTTTGAAGTCAATCAAAAAGTAATGTTTTCAAACAAACTAAATAATAGTGACTGGCTGACTATAGATTTTGTCGATCAGCCATTTAGCTGTAGTGACTAAAATATTGGTTTTACTAGCAGCGCCCCGCGGTTTCACCCGCGTAAGTTTCGATCCCGTGGGAATATCGGAATAAAAAGTATCCTATGTGTTATACTGATGTATAAGCTATATTACTGTACAGTTTCATCAAAATCCGTTCAGTAGTTTTTGCGTGAAAGAGTAACAAACATCCATCCATCCATCCTCACAAACTTTCGCATTTATAATACTAGCTGCGCCCCGCGGTTTCCCCGCGTAAGATTTGATCCCGTAGGAATATCGGGATAAAAAGTATCCTATGTGTTATTCTGATGTATAAACTATATTACTGTAAATTTTCATCAAAATCCGTTCAGTAGTTTTTGCGTGAAAGAGTAACAAACATCCATCCATCCATCCTCACAAACTTTCGCATTTATAATATTAGTAGGAAGTAGGATTAGTAGGATTGAATTTTCGTATGCGTACTGGGAACGTCATTAGATATGCGCAATTTAATTTATTGTAATGTGGTCTCCACCTTTTATAAGCAAGTTTAGAACTATTTATTTTTCCGACCAACACTTAATTTTACATACCTACCTAATCTGCGTTCGCAATTTATTTGCCAAAAATGTAAACAAATATGAATTAATGGAAAAATTACTTTAATTCCTACACAATAAAGTTCAGTTTACGCTACAACTTCAAACATTTTTATAACTTTTTCAATAGTGCTAGTCACTCTGAAATCAACTTAATCATCATTAAAGTAATGTTGATATTTGTTTAACTTGAAATAGCGTAGGGGTGTGCAGCATTGCGTACTTTTACTATACTTAGTACTGTTATTTCATTAATGGCAAAACAAACCATAAACAAAACTTGTGGAAATATCAAGCAAAGAAATCGAAAAGACGAAGCCTCACTCACGATCAAATAAGGCTGTGATGTGCGGGCACTAACTTCATAATAGGAACTAAATACACAAACTCAATAAAACAAAACTACTAATAAATTAATTCAAAAGAACTATTATTGTTATCATGGAGGGAACAACTTCCCTCTCCCCTCTCTCTCCCTTCTCCCTTTCAGGCTACATCCCCCACATGAATGGTAGACAAATTAGCTATATTAGCCAAAGGCGAGATCAATTTAATCAAGTATTGATCAAAAGAAATATCATTAATTTCCTTATACAACGCGGAAATTGATTTTGAGAAGGTCTTTATTGTGTGTTATGTAACTCGCTGGTGCCGAACTTACTCATGAATTTGTTCGGATACGAACTTCAAGCAGGAATTAAGAGCATTCATCCCGCGCGAGCTGGTAACGTCGCATTTCTATTGGTTTTTCGTGACTATTTTATTAAATTTTGACCAAAGTGCAATTTTTTTACAGCTAAGTACAGCTACAGTTATTTTGGTATTTACTCATTAAAATTAATAATAATATAATAATAATAATAAAATCGTTTATTTATAAAAAGGGTGCAGATTTACAATAACATATCTTGATAATTATTATAGAGGACACAGTTGCTCATTTGCCTGAACTAGGTAGAACCTGTGTTTCAGGCTAGAAAGGTGCTTATGATTTTAAAATATAAAATTAAAAACTGAGAAGACTAACTAAAAACTATTATTAACATAAAGGACTAACATGTTTTATTTGCAGACAACGAGTAAATCCTCGGTCTCACTGTATGATAAGCTAAGTGAAAATTGCAAATTGACATAATGTTGTAAATTATTTTATAATTACAGTAAAAGTATTATGTAGTAAATATATTATGTTTATTTAAGAGTAAATGTTAAAAATAATTATAAATTTTATAAATATTTATTCAGAATTAATTATATTAATTAAAAATAATTATAAATGTTATAAATATTTATTCAGAATTAATTCTGAATATTTTTTTTTAAATTAAATAATGTACAGACGCCAGCACATCAAGCTACCCGAAACTATCAAATTTTTCCAATCAACATTGAACCTTATGCTTTAGTAATAAAGTTGAAAATCTATTAAAGAAATTGGACAGATTATAGTAGCTTAATGTGCTGGCGTCTGTACATAAAAAGCAAATTAAATTCGATAAAGCCTTGATATTGCACGTACTTGATACATTCATAAAAATGTAAGTTTAGTATTTATTCATCCAACAAGTCGGAAGCCGGTTTGCCAACCCATATCTTAATGACATTAAAAAATCATCTCATAAAACAAGAAAAAAATACCCGAAACATTCGGGTATATTCGTTCACATTCGATTGCACCTTCCAAACATCTTCCTGACATAATAAGGACATGAACACAATTGCGCATTTCTATAACGATCATAGGACGACCGTGTCATAATGATGAATCTATTTTTGCGGGGGAATGCCGTACCTTATTCATTTTCCTTATGAAGGAGGGTCCATATATTTTTAGTAGGAAGCGTTTATACTGTAAACTGGACGCCTATAGGATTTTAATACGAATTTCAGCATATTATTTACACATCACAAGTCAACGACAGTGGTAGCCCAGTAGCGCAGCGGTGGGTAATGGCCCCGAATTACGAGTTGCAGGTCGTAGGTTCAGACCCCGGTGCTTTATTTTGTGTGAATAATTTCATCACCACTGCTTTCCAAACGGTATACAAACCCAGAACCAACTTAGTCTATTCAAATTTATGTTTCAAATTGATGTTATTTCAAGTTAAACAAATATCAACTTTATCGAAATGGTAATTAAGTTGATTTCAGAGTGACTAGCACTATTGAAAATGTTTGATGTTGTAGCGTAAACTGCACTTTATTGTGTAGAATTAAAGTTACTTTTCCATAAACTCATATTTGTTTACATTTTTGGCAATTAAGTCGCGAATGCAGATTAGAATTAAAAATTCGAAGACATGTGACATCTACCAACCCGCACTGGGCCCGCGTGGTAGTCTACCATTCCCTCTCCCATCTGTGGGAACATTATAGGCTAATTATGCCAGGTCTAAGGTCTCCTTTTAGACTGAAAAAGAATCATCATATTATCGTGTTTGCACATACAAAGAATCCTTGAGGCCATTGCCATGCCGGTCGATTCTGTAAAAATCACACCGTGATAACTTAGGTGAAGTGAGCTATCAATAGGGGTAGTCCCTAACATCAGGTGGAGTGACAGCTCACTTCACCTACGTTTTCACGGGAAGATTTAAACAAAATAGCACTGCTGATATCAGTCTTATCGTGCTGTTATCGGCAGACGACATAATTATATCCAGGTCGATACTATTATAAATAATTGCAGTGCTAGGTTAATTGTTTAGAATGTGGTAACCAACATAGTAACCATCTATCTAATCTGTACGGGGTCAAATTATTTATATAACGGCTAATTTTTCAATCATCTGATAACTTTATACGAGGAATAATTTTGAAATTTTGACAGTTACTTCATACAAAAACTGTCAAGCGACAGTTTTATTTCTAGAATAAAAGTTACTTGGCGATGGAAAAATTAATTTAATTATCTAATAGTAACTATACAGGGTCAAATTAACTTAACTAGCCAAACTCCATAGACGCGATGGGTATCGATATCTAAACATGATAAAATAAAATTAATAGGTTTTTTTTATTTTGGGGGATAGTTGTGTTACTTGAAGTTTGAGTTGAGGAAATCTGTTTTTTTTTATCGTATTTAGATATAACATAAACCTATAACTTCTGTGAAGCTTACACACAAAAAAAATGTATATAAAACTATAAGCTAACCCCGAAAAGATGTTTTGCAAAAAAATAGCCCAGACCGACTAAAAATACACAAAAATTTCATAAAAATTAGTCAAGCCGTTTCGAACGAGTTCGATAACAAACACTGAGACGAGATTTTTATACAGGGTGGCCAAAAAATCGTAAATCAAACGAAACAAAACTATAGCTGGGGTTATTTGCAGTAAAAAATAAATTGAAAAAAAAAAATACATTTTTTTTTTATAAAAAGCATCTTCTTTACAAAAGTGCTCTTATGATAGTGGGTACCATGATTAATTTATCAGTATTGGCAATTTTTTCAATATCTTTTAAGTCTCACGAAAAATTATTTGGAACTTTACAACCTTACTGTAAACACTCAAATTGTCATAACTTTTAAGGAGATGAAGTTAGGGCACTGCCACAGAGAATTTTTTTACTGAAAATAACCCCAGCTGACGCCCTGTTTCGTTTGATCCACGATTTCATGCCCACCCTGTATATTAAATTAGATTAAATATTGTTACCAACTAGATCCTGTATATATTGTTACTAATATTTATTGAGTCTCTCTGTTACTTAGACAATAAATACGAATAAATAATATCACAAGCCGGCCTGGCTTGTGATATTGTTTCCTTACGGTTATATAAAGAAGGCTGGATTAATAGCGTGACATCAACGTCCGCAGAAATGATACTTGAACTTCCATTATTATTTATCTTGGATACCTAAGATAAATATTATAATGGTGGTTATTATTATTGAGCGACGAGACAAGTTATACAACTTGTCTCAACCTCAATAATAATAACGGAGGAAGTCGTGTCTATATAATAACAGCCGTAGGAACGAAGGTTAAGCTACGCTTGCCACGATCGGTTTATGGAGGAGTGACCAACCATTACCTACATATCGAATCGAGACCCTTACGTGCCTCGGAAAGCACGTTAAGCCGTTGGTCCTGGCCGTCATCTATCTTCTTAATATATAAAATTCTCGTGTCACAGTGTTAGTTACCATACTCCTCCGAAACGGCTGAACCGATTTTTATGAAATTTTATATGCATATAGAGTAGGTCTGAGAATCGGCCAACATCTATTTTTCATACACCTTTTTTTTTTTTTGCAAAACGACCTTTGCGGGGTCAGCTAGTCTAATATATAAAATTCTCGTGTCACAGTGTTAGTTACCATACTCCTCCGAAACGGCTTGACCGATTTTTATGAAATTTTGATTATGATCGAGACCGTAATAGATGTTGAGGTGTCTATGGGTCAATTTATCTTTTTAATCTATGTTTTTTTTTTCTTTCACCTTCTTTGATGTTTATTTTTTAAGTACCTGTATTGTGTCTTTTGTTGCACTGAATAAACGTTTTATCTATCTATCTATCTATCTATACAGGGTGGCAGGGACATCGACGCACAAACGTCGTGAAAAGGTTACACCTGATGCCCTAAATAAAATTACGAAAGTCATTCATCTCGGAAATGACCCGTTAAAAAAATTGACATTTTTGAGCGCGCAATGTATTGCAAACAACGCGATCAAAACGCTTCGCGGACCTACACAGTACACACACACGTTTGTGGCGCGGCCGCCCGCCGCCGCCGCGCCACCCGCCGCCGCCGCGCCACCCGCCGCCGCTGCCGGACGAACGTGATTGTACCTACGAAATATCGCCTAACGACAACATTGATAGGTACCTACCACATCAAAACATTGTTTAATTACAATTAGTCTTGATAACCGATGGTAGTTACTTCTTAAGTACCCGTTATGGAAATAAAACTAACGCTAAAAGCTTATTCCCATAAAATAGCGATACCGATGAGGATTTATAACAAAAAAGATTAGAACTTAGCGATCCAGTAATGTTCAATTAATGAACTTACCTTAACTAAGACGACCCACTGACCGTCGGACAGGAAGGGTTACGTTTGGGGGAGCGCCGTCGTGTTGGAACCATGTCTCGCGGAACTGGAGCACAGGCACCGCCTCGATTATTTCCTCGAGGAAGGCATTTTGAACGTCTGTCACAAACACACACACACACACAGAGAGAAAATTACTTTTGATTTTATTAAGATCACAAATTCGCGTCAAATAGCACACCCGTTTGCGATCAACGAAATCTAGGAACTGGCAAAAATCCGATAAAATCGGCGAAATGCAAAAGAAATGTACTTTGCTGATCTTTCTTTCAATTTGCCGCACTTGCTTTCTACAGTTAGTACTATTATTTAATTTGTGCCTACAGTGCCTACACCGAACACAGACCAACAAAATGATAGAGTGTACAAACACATTTAGTTGTACCTAACTACCTATTCACGAAATTAATTGCGAATATGAATGTATTTTTTTTTACGAATCAGTAAATTACAATGTTGAATTGCATTCAAAACTAAAATTAATGTTGATAATAAAAAAATATCGAAAAATTACGTGACTATCAAGACACTTCTACACGTTTTTTTTAAATCTTCTTTACTTAAATCGATGAAACTTTAGAAAAATAATTATCCCCCATAATTAATCTAAAATAAAAGTAGTAAATGGTCATTCATTTCTGTAGATGATTAAAATGCCTCATGAGACGCGTCTGTTAGATTCATTGGGATATGTCGCCTTATCGCATAGCTTCTTAGAACGGGACCGCTCGCCGCCGCCGTCCTTTTGTCGGCATTTGAAAGCGAATAACGTAGGTACTAAGCCAGTGTTGACCTCACAAATGAACTTTAGCAAAACAGCTGATCAGGTAGCCCTTTCGAGTTTTATTTACATTGCTGTTTTAAGTGAAACAAGTGAATTTACTATTTTTTAATTAAAAATCTCATTGGGTTAGATAGAAATAATGATTTTATACAGCTTACATTAAAAAAAATTGCAGAAAAAAACGTAAAAATTAAGAAAAAACCGACGAAAAATTTCAACGCAGAGGGGTCCAGAATCATGTACTGAATCCATGGTAAGCGGTTTCGCGTCGATGTCCCTGCCACCCTGTATTTGACAGTAGTTACGTGTAGTCAGAAGCTCGAAACTCTGACAACCAGTCTTACCAAGGAGTTTCGAATTACCCACAACTGAGTTGTGAAGGTCAGATAGGCAGTCGCTTCATGTATATGGACTGAATGAATGGTATTCAGCTGCATCCGGTTAAATTGAAAGCCAACCCCAACATATTTGGGAAGAGGCTAGGTAGATTGATAACTTGTTTCGACAATGTTCCCCACAGGATCCAAAATCACGAGTTTCAAACTCAGAAAGTCAATTCTCAGTGAGACGAACCTTATTCATGTAACTTGTAATATTATATTTCAATAACTTTAATAACTGGACAAAGATAACGATTAGGAGTAGTGGTGGCTCAGTGGTAACGACCCCGATTAATGAGCTGTAGGTCGTAGGTTCGAATCCAGCCAGGCCCTTTACTTTACGTAAATAATTTATATAGATAGATAAACCATTTATTTGGCGCACACAAAAGTCAGCACAACACACAAAAGTTCAACACTAGGTGATAAGATAATCAAATACCTACATGTATACAGGATGTCCCTGGAAGTATGGATCAAATCAAATAGGGGCGTGGGCAAAGTCATTTTCAAACTTTTTGATCCTTTTTGATGTTGGTGAATTTTTTTACGGTTCAAAAGTTATGACCAACTTTTGTTATTTTCAATCACTTTGCATAGTGCTCAAAGAACAAAATAATTAATAAAACTACCAGGAACTGTCAATTTAAGTTTTTTAGACAGCCCTAATAGTTTTTTTTAATGATTTTTTTCTTTGAGCACTATGCGAAACGATTGAAAAAAATTGGTCACAACTTTTGAACCGTAAAATAATTCTCAATCATCAATCATTCTCAGTACCAAAAAGTTTGGAAATGACCTTGCCCACGTCCCTATTCAATTTGATCCATACTTCCAGGGACAAGCTTATACAGATAATATAAAAAACAAGGTGCCGATATAAAAAAAACATGCATATAGAAATACAAGTGACACTATGACGAATACTTAAAATCAAATAAATAACGAAAGATACACAGTGCGGTGTGCGTCTCAAGGTTGCACCAAATGGGAGTCCAGCTCAGCATGTGTCAGGCAAATGTACCTGACGCTGATATTTTGCTGGATCCCTGCAGTGACACACGGACGTTGAGCAGACAAGATTGTGAAATTCAAGCGTTGTGACAATTTCTTCCTTCGTTAGGAAACCGGCATGTCATAGAACCAAAAATTCGAAGAAATGTGACATTTATCAACCCGTACTGGGCTCGCGAAGTGGATTACGGCCCACTCCCTCTCACGGAGAGGAGGCTTGTTTTCCAACAGTGGGAACGTTATAGGCTGATTATCCTATCCTAGTTAATCCTACTTCCTACTAATTCCTACTAATATTATAAATGCGAAAGTTTGTGAGGAATGATTGATGGATGTTTGTTACTCTTTCACGCAAAAACTACTGAACGGATCTTGATGAAACTTTACAGTAATATAGTTTATACATCAGAATAACACATAGGATACTTTTTATCCCGATATTCCCACGGGATCAAAACTTACGCGGGTGAAACCGCGGGGCGCAGCTATTAATGAATAATGATAACTCGCTCATCTGTCCACACCCTAACGGTCGGGAAAAGGAAATCGAAACATTATTATTTAGGAGCTTCGCGTCAGACGCGGTAATGCCGCGAATGGGTGGCGTGAACAATTATATTATAAACGCCTATATTTTGTGTCCTTATCAAAATTATGATAGATATTAATGGTTCTCATGAATTGTCAAAGAGGAAATTGCTAACATGCAATAGATTTCGGATGGGTTATTTGGCGCTAATGCCCATTCATCATCATCTGCCTAGCCATTTCCCAATTATGTTAGGGTCAGCTTCCAGTCTAACCAGATGCAGCTGTATACCAGTATTTTACATGGAGTGACTGCCTACCTGACCTCCACAACCCAGTTACTGGGTAATACGAAACCCCTTGGTAAGACTGGTTGTCAGATTTTCGGACTTCTGATGACAGATCCACGAATGACAGCTGGGACCAACGGCTTAACGTGCATTCCGAGGCACGGAGGGTCTTGGTATGTGACGATGGTCACCCATCCATGGAACAGCCACGGCAAACGTAGCTTAACCTGATCGATCGACCCGTACGGCCTTTATTACTTAGTCACAAGCCCCTCCCCACCCCAAGCACTCCCCCTCCCAGGCGCTAATGCCCATTGTGGCTTTTAGGGTTCCGTAGTCAACAAGGAACCCTTATAGTTTCGCCATGACCGCCTGTCCGTCCGTCCGTCCGTCCGCAGCTTAGCTCAGAGACTCTTAGTACTAGAAAGCTATAATTTGGCGTAGATTTACAATATATTAATCACGCCGACAAAGTGGTAAAATAAAATGTTGAAAAAAAAACATTTTTATGCTACCTCTACACGTAAAGTGGGGATGTTTTTTTCTCTCATCATCCCATGCTGTGGAATACCGTTGGATAGGTCTTTCAAAAATATTGCGGGTTTTTGAAAACCATTTTTCGATTAAGGAATCCGTTTATGTAATACTAGATGCGCCCCGCGGTTTCACCCGCGTAAGTTTCGATCCCGTGGGAATATCGGGATAAAAAGTATCCTATGTGTTATTCTGATGTATAAGCTATATTACTGTATAGTTTCATCAAAATCCGTTCAGTAGTTTTTGCGTGAAAGAGTAACAAACATCCATCCATCCATCCTCACAAACTTTCGCATTTATAATATTAGTAGGATTAAACTTTAAAGCGCAAATTTTTGTTAGAGTCAAGTGTCCCCCCCGCCAGCTAAATGGTGAAAAAATTCATGGCAGTAGTATATATAACGAAATTAAAAGGAAAACTATCACAGTTAAGAAGGCTTTACAAGATTACGAGTAATAGTCGATTAAATTAAATTTGCAGTTGCAATGTATGGGAGAAAATTTTCAACTACAATCTTAAGTTTGTTCTTGGGATAAATTCTTTCCAAAAACGGAACCCTTCATTGCAAGTGATCCGACACGCACTTGGCCGGTTTTTATATATTTACTAGTAGTAGTGTACTTTTTTAGTTTATACTGTAGTTTTTATTTTTCTGTTTGTTTTAATATTGGATCTATATTTTGCTTGTGTGAATCCTAATAATATTTGATAGTTGCATCGAGCACAAAGTGAGTAATTAATTACTTTAGCAAAATGCGTAATCTACTTTTCTTTAATCTACCTACCGTGATAAAATATCCCTACCTACTCAAAATAAAAACGCAAGTTAATGAAAGTAAAGTATCCCGCGACTTGTGCGGTTAAAGGTTTCATTTTCAGCTGTTTTTATACTTTCTGGAGTTGAATTCATATCGGTATCGCTATTTCCATTTCTTTAAACTTTTTTTTAATAAATATGAAGTATCAAAGTTTTACAATGATACAAACTGCGCGCCATTTGTTTTTTTTTTTTTTTCACCAAGTCGGTTTTATTCAGCTGATTTTTATTTTCAGTCAGTATATTTATGATCTGATCATCATCTGCCTAGCCTTTTCCCAACTATGTTGGGGTCGGCTTCCAGTCTAACCGGATGCAGCTGAATACCAGTATTTTACATGGAGCGACTGCCTATCTGACCTCCACAACCCAGTTACTGGGTAATACGATATCCCTTGGTAAGACTGGTTGTCAGACTTTCTGGCTTCTGACTACCCGTAACGACTGTCAAAGATCCACGAATGACAGCCGGGACCAACGGCTTAACGTGCTTTCCGAGGCACGGAGGGGTCTCGGTATGTAAAGATGGTCACCCATCACAGACCAACCTCGGCAAGCGTAGCTTAACCTGGACGATCAACCTGTGCGGCTGTTATTATTTAGCCACGGGCCCCACGGGATATTTATGATCTGATGCATACATTTAATATTAAACTTAATGGGAGACATTAAACCTCTATGGTTTTAAATCTAAATAAAAAACAGTTCATTAATGAAAAACTGTGCAGAAATGTTATATGACATCTCATGGTTATGAGATGTCATATAACATTTCTGCACTGTTTTGGTTCTAAGCAAAAATACATCCTTTGTGATCGGTTTTGTAGTGATTAAAGATAACATTACTACATAGTTGAAAGAAAATACATTTTCTTACTTCTCTCTTGCAATCTCTGCATCTACAGAGCAATTTTGTAAAAAAAAAAACAAATGAATAAAACCCAACAGAGTAGTAAACAAAAAACGTTCTACGAAAAATATTTTTATCCCTTTTTCATTTTACGACAAACAATTCATTTTCCACACTTTTCCTTCATTTAAATCCATTCACTTCAATACAATACAAAACATCGACGTTGTACAGAATTTGCATTAAAATTTTCAAAATGTCCTCTGAAATTGCATCCATAGTCGGAGCGCAGCGGTGCTCAACCTTTTTATTACTTGGGTCGTAAACATAAGGACGGCGACGACATTTTTTATGGGAATAATAACTGTTGCTTGTGACTTAGTTTGCATAGAAACTACAAACCGATAAAACTCCTTAGAAGTTAAGTTTTGTACTTTCTTAGTGCATCTCTACGCTGTTAAGAATTATTTTGTTGTGGTTGAGGCAACGTTTTGTCCGTCAGAAGAACAGTAATTTGTGCTATTATGATAAATTTTCTAGGATGAAAAACAAAAAAGGTTAACTCATAAAATCAAACTTGAACAACTGTGATAAAAGTAAACTGTACCACATTCTAAAAAACTACATAACTAATTTCTGGTAAAAATATAAATATAAATTAATTTGAATAATGCTGTCTATTGTCCTAAGACATTGGCTTTGAGTGCCACTGGCCCTACAGACGCAACAACATCAAGTTCCACGTTTTAATTCAAATCGTCACAAAGCGGCGCGTCGCGTCGGTCGGGTTTCACATTGTTGCCTGCAATCCTACTCCACTCACAAATTCACGCTTATATTGCGTCGCCGGGTAAGTAGAGATATTAAATCTGGGTAGGTAGTTGAAGATGTAGCGAGGTTTCGTTTGGTGTATTCTGTGATTATGAAAGTAATTCCGCGCTTCATCGGCATCCACATATTGCTTCGGAATAATTTAGGTATATCTCATCAAAAGACATGAAGATAGCTGCAAAATTAAAATACTGTGGCGCGTCTATCCAGTCCCAACACAAAATACTTTTCACTTCTCATGCTCTAAAAGTTCGTCTTTATTTGTGCGCAGGCGACATAAAGTCGCTTTTTATGCTCTAGTGCATAAAGTATGTTTTTTTCTAAAACTAAAATAATCAGGCCCAACAGCCACATGCTTAATAATACGTCGCAGATTATAGACGTTATTTTATTTCATTTAATTTATATCACTTCCGTGTTTTCTATCGTTAATTTAATAAAACCAAATAAAATAGTTGTCATTTATTATTCAAAAACGCAAAGAAACATTTTTATGATTCTTCAGTATGAAGTACCCTAGTGAAATGACAGTCATGTTGATAATTAAAAAAAAAACTTTTAAAAAGTTTCGTGGCGGGAATGAGCTATTCTCTTCTTCAATTTTGTAACATTTTTGAACAGTGAAATAGTAGATTGTACAACTAGTGCATAAAAGAAGCCATTTTACACATTTTTTACATTTTAGAACAGCGAAAATACTGTTTTAAACTTTATGCGTGTTTCACTTTTTCGCAATCGAAGTGAAAAGCAGTGTGTCTTATAACTCGGGCATAAACGAGCCATTTTACTATCCACCCTCGCCTGCGGGTGGATATAAACGTCTCGGGGTAAATTGGCTTCTTTTATGCACTAGTTGTTTAATCTACTATTACTTATACAGGGTGGAATTGAAGTCATGGGCATTATTTTAACCTAAGGCACTACTCACGATACTGATTGCATTAGGGCTATTAATACGCAAATCAAAAATATTATTAATGCAAGTAAGGAAAACCTTAAAAATGTAGTAAGTCAAATTGCACAAGGCTTATTATTGCAAATAAACACTTAAAGTAATTAAAACAAAATACTTCGTTAACGCCAATAAATGTTGAAGTATCAAAATCTTAAAGCGCAGTACAGCGCAAAGCGAAATGTAAACAAACATCACCTGCGCGCGCGCGGGTTTTTCCTTACAAGTAATAATAACAATGGGCTAAAAGACATGCCGTCCGGCGGGATTCCCTGAACTCTCTCCGTCCCACTCCCTCACTCGCAAAAATACGAATATCACCCCCGCGCGGGGTCTGCTTCCCGCCGCAACGTGAACCCGGAACCAGTGTCATAACGACTGCGCAGGTGCATTGACGCGTAATTGATTTATTGATCCCGTGATGTAATCGCCGTACTCGCCGCTCGCGTCATACGGTGCTTGGATTGCAGTGTATTAAGTGTTAGTGTAGTATTTGTGTGTTGTGTGTGTGTTTGTGTACACGATGCCTCGACCGCGTAATGTGCAGGCTAGGTACACCAACCAACAATACCCACAAATGGTTGTATGAACTCGTGAAATGTTCCATCGCCGCAACCCAAACGACCCTATTCCTTCACGGGGTCTCATTCCACCAGAACCACTAAGAACCTGTTGGACTTTTCGTCTTTTCACGTGCCAGCACATGCACAAGCCCGTGGAAGAGCACCCGTTTACCCTCTGTCACTTTACCGACAAATAAGGTTTTTTCAAAACAATCCACAAGCTAGGTACGTAAATGTTTTTTTTTTAATGTATGTTAGTTGACGTAGTTTTGACCGTCCTAAGCCGGCAAAGTACGAAGGGAAAGTTGGAATTTATTATGAATCAATTCATTGGCAACTTACGAATGTCACGTGAGTCGGGCGGGGTCAAAGAATTCACGCCCAATGACGCGTACGGCGTAATGTACCTACGCATTTGCTATCGAGAAGCGCAAAGTGTTTGATACTTTCTATGACTTACTACATTTTAAGGTTTTCCATACTTGCATTAATAATATTTTTGATTTGCGTAATAGTAGCCCTAATGCAATTAGTATCATGAGTAGTGCCTTAGGTTATAATAATGCCCATGACTTCAATTGCACCCTGTATAATAGACTTTCACATTTTTAAGGAAGTCTTATAATACGAGTAATTAAGAATTTAACAAAAAAAACTTTATAAGGTCGTAATAATATAGAGTGGAAGCAAGGGTAAGTGTTTTTGTGTGTGTGTGTGTGTGTAATAGCCAAGAGCCTCGACCAACGGTGTTATTTGCAGATGATACATCATTGATCTTTAAAATAGACCGACGGTCACAAAATCTTGACGACGTGAATAACTCTATTCTTCAGGTCCAAGGTTGGTTTACGGTAAATAATTTAGTACTTAATGAAAAAAAAACCAAATGCATTAAATTTAAATTGCCTAATGTTAGAAGCAGCGAATGTGACATCATATTGAATGGCCAAAAACTAGAGTTTATTGATCAGACAGTTTTCCTAGGAATCACGCTAGACGAGAAATTACAATGGGGGCCTCATATAACATCTATTGCGGGGCGGCTAAGCTCGGCCGCTTATGCTGTTAGAAAGATAAGACAGTTAACAGATGTAGAAACCGCGCGTTTGGTCTATTTTAGTTACTTCCACAGTATTATGTCATATGGCATTTTACTGTGGGGTCGGGCTGCTGATATTGAATCCATTTTTATTTTGCAAAAGAGAGCTGTCAGAGCCATTTACAATCTACGTCGTCGCGAATCTCTTAGGGAACTATTTAAAAAGGTTAATATTATGGCGGTACCTTGCCAATACATTTATGAAAATATTATGTATGTAAGAAAAAATCAACATCTTTTTAATAAAATAAGTGATAGACATAATTTTAATACTAGAAATAAAGATAAATTAGATCAACCTTTTTTCAGATTATCTAAAGTGCAAACATCTTTTATGGGGTACTGTGTTAAATGCTACAACAAAATACCTTTTGATATATTACAATTAAATGAAAGAAAATTTAAAACTCATATAAAAAGTACACTTTGTAAACAAGGATATTACAAATTGGAGGATTATATCCAAGATAACAATGTTTGGAAACATGCTGGTCCTGCTCCATAGGACAATCTAGAGTCTAGACAAAATCAAACTGGTTGCTAATTTAATTTATACATACAATTTTTTACATTGTTTTTTACGTTCTTTGACAAATGTAACTCACACACTTTTTAAAATACTAGTAAAATTTTTCAATCTTTGTAAATATGTGGACACCATGTATCTATCACATAACTGATTTACCAGTCTGTTATATTTTTAATTCTTTTACCATTTTTGGTAGACTAAATTTTATTTTAGGTGCATCGTCTTCACATATAATTATATAAACAATGTATACAAAAACTTGTAAAACATTTTAAAAGAGTAACGGTGGAGTTTCTTGCCCATTCTTCTCCACACGAAAACTACATTTTGGAATGGGCGACTAGAATCAATTCTATTTTTTCATTTTAAATTTTGAAGTTCAAAAGTGCCTTTTAAGTGCCTATTTGAAATAAATGATTTGACTTTGACTTTGACTTTGACCAACACCTGAGGAGGCGTTCCTTAGGCAGCTGGATCGAAGGCTGATCCAGAAAGCGTAACTTCTGTGACTGATTAAAAATATTCAAAATGTTATATCAACACGTGTATCGGTAATCACTCAAAACATGTAAATCAGACAGGAGCAATAGAAATAAAAAAAATAGCAGCATTAATAATTATATTAATTTATTAAACATTTTATAAAATTTCTCAAAAAACAAAAATTTTAAATGACATTGGTATTAGGTAAGACGGACTGGTGTCCACAACTCCACGACAAGCGAGTATTGCGGCCACGTCAAACTGTTATTATGGATAATTTAACGACAGTATCCAGCGACCCAGCCAGGTTCCTTGTGACAATAACCGGAGCAGCAGTTTCCTTGACTGCCATCAGGTTGGCAGCCGTTGCCATTCTTAATGCAAGCCAGGACTTGATCTGGTATGAACATGGCTGCCACCACAAAGACTGCGACTAAGATGAACAGATTGAAATTCATTTTGATGTTGTTGGTAGTTTACGGAATCTTTATACCAAGAAAAAGTGCTTGCTGTAGTAACTCTAGTTACTCTGTAAGTTAATCGAACGTTACGAGTCTTTATATACGTTTCAGAGACCCCTTTTTTCTCATGATTAATATGACAATATCTACTCACTGTTGCTGAGTAATTGGTATAGGTCAACGATAGTGTGATATAGGGATTTCCACAAGGAAAATTATTGTAAACATACCGACTTGACTGTACGGTAATCAATAATCATACTAAGTGTACCTACAGAATAATCTTATAACTAGTGAAATGAGAACAAAAGCAAAATACAGCAGACAAATCATAAAAGTACTAAAAGGCAAAAACACATGAGTACGCGTAAAATTTACGCCTTTTGCATATTCATATACCTAGTACCGAACAAAATTATCACCAGCCAATTGCCACGTGCGCAAGCCGCTCCATAAAACTATACACTGTCGCAACCACAGGCGTATTGCCTCGTTAACCGAAACGTAACGTAAACGTATAAAACTAATTGTGAAATGTTACGGGTTTATTCCTGTTTCGTTTATGATAAAGGACTATTATTATTTATCTGCCTTTCAGGATCACAGCTGCGTTTGAAGAATCTTCGAAAGAAAGAAAAATTTATTTAGCACATACTAAAAGACAAAAAATACACCTGAGGGGCAATTCTCGTAATTTAAAACGTTCAAAATCTAGTCGCAGTCTCATCTTGGCGACAAACAAATGTCAAAAACTTGTCAAAATGTAGAGAAATTAAAGGTATTTTTGACAGATTGAGACTGAGATCAGACTGTGAACGTGTGAACGTTCTTAACATTACGAGAATTGTTCCTCAGATAAAAACAAAAAACAAAGATCATTAACAAAATGCGATGCGATGTGTGGAGTGATTGCAATGTTTTTCTTTCGCCGTATCCATCAGCCTCGCTACCGAACATCCTGAGTAGGTAATCTTTTTATTGCGGACACTGCCGCAGTAAAAATATTAAATCACTAGGAGTGCCCCGCGGTTTCACCCGCGTTATTTTGAGGTAAACACCTATTAAACTACTAAAATATTTTACATTACTATATAAGATTATTATTTAAGTTCGCACGGCTACACGTCAAGCTATACATAACCAGTATACTGTACGAAATACCTATACATTGCGAGGTCAGCCAAAACTGGAAATGTATAGCTTGATGTGTCACCGTGTGTACAAGCTATTTTATGTACTTACATTACGCTATAATCAGTAAGAGTGGAACTATAGTAAACCTCGCACAGCTACCGGCGCGCGGCGGCCTTAACTGTTTACGCAGAGCACGCAACGGAAGCTCTCAAAAGGAAATAATTTTTCCCGTTTTTGCAACAGTTTTCATTAGTGCGACGCTCCTATTAGTTGCAGCATGATGTTATATAGCCTATATAGCCTTCTTCGATAAATTTACTATCCAACACAAAAACAACTTTTCAAATCGGTCCAGTAGTTTCGGAGCCTTATTCATTTCAAACAAACAAATTTTTCCTCTTTATAATATTAGTATAAAAGTGTAGATGTTACACTAGCAGCGCCCCGCGGTTTCACCCGCGTTAGTTTCGATTCCGTGGGAATATCGGGATAAAAAGTATCCAATTTCAATAATCAGACGGTTGAAATCAGTGCTCTGAGTGGATTACCTCATAACTTTTATCTGAAGAATAGTTATGACAGTTTGAAATATTTTCTATACAAAAGCAACTATTGAAAAAATCAGCGCTTAGGGGATAAGTAAAATAAATTAGGTTTAATACCTACAGATAGTGCAATCTACGTAGACGCGCCCCACTCTTTTTTCCTAATGCTTACAGCACAAGTGAGCAACATTCCGCTAATGTTTTAGTTTTGTCGATACACACTAATTATTATTATTGGCTAATTAGTGTGTATAGACAAAACTAAAACACTAGCGGAATTGACTAGCGATAACCGCTAGCGATTAGGAAGAAGAGTGGGGCACGCCTTCGTGGATTGCACTATCTGTATGTGTTATAATAATGTAAATTGTAAATACTCGTATGCCACTTTCAGCGGAGGATGTGTCCTGAACATAACTATATAGCTTAGGTATATGTACTGACCACCCTTGTTTGTCCCATATCCTACGACTAAGTCTTTGTCTTCGTATTACCTAAAGGTTAATTCCTATACGGACCGTTACTGGTTAAAATTAAGACTCTTGTATCTTTACCAATAATGAAGCAAAAACCTCATAGATTTGCATAGTAAACCCTCTCTTATGGAAGTAGCTATCACAGATAAAATTAGCTTACGTATATATTTATACTAGCTGCGCCCCGCGGTTTCACGCGCTTAAGTTTCGATTCCGTGGGAATATCGGGATAAAAAGTATCCTATGTGTTATTCTGATGTATAAGCTATATTACTGTACAGTTTCACCAAAATCCGTTCAGTAGTTCTTGCGTGAAAGAGTAACAAACATCCATCCATCCATCCTCACAAACTTTCGCATTTATAATACTAGTAGGAATAGGAATTAGTAGGATGCCCAGTTTGGCAATTAAAAATGCTACGATTGGTAAGCAAAACGATTCGTTTTTGGCAATAAAAAATGCTACGATTGGTAAGCAAATTGAGATAAGAGCAGGAAAACGATGAAGATGATTTATGCTCGGTTCCTATAAACAAAAACGTTTCGTTATCAAACGATAACGAAACGTTATTGCTTATCCCAATTTATTTGTGGCTGGTGCAACATTTCTTTGTCTTCCATACTCCTTTATTTGTCGTCCACTTCCTTTCCAACCATATCATCATTCACACAGTCCATCCATTGTTTCTTTGGTCTTCCCCGGCTCCTATAGTCATCGACATTTTATACTCGAAATTTTCCTCATTCCTCCGTATCCCATACCAAGACAACCGAATTCCACACCTTTTCAGTTACCGGTTACTAATTTTCTTTGTCTTCGTATTACTTAAGTATTTGTACCTAACTAAACAATAAGTTTTCCTTATTCTGTAATATGCCTAAACCAATGAATAAGCCTAATGACTGGCCTCCTCTCTGTGAGAGCGTAATCCCAGCGGGCCCAGTGTGGGTTGCTGGATTTCACATATCGTGGTTCTAATATATGCCGGTTTCCTCACGATGTTTTCCTTCACCGTTTTGAGAGCATTATGATTAAATATTGTAAAAAAATTAAAGTGCCTGCCTGGGTTCGAATCTATGACCTTTTATAATTCGTAAGTCGCCACCGTTTTTACTGAGCCATCACTGTTCCTTAATAAACCAATTAATGTGTAGATATATTTATATAAATGCTAACTGACCCCGCAAACGTCGTTTTGCAAAAAAAAATAGATAGTAGCCGATTCTCAGACCTACCCGATATGCACACAAAATTTCATACAAATCGGTCCAGCCGTTTCGGAGGAGTATGGTAACTAACACAGTGACACGAGAATTTTATATATTAGATATGTAGTTCTGTGCACTTTAGCTCACCTTAGAAGCAAAGTGTTTTAAACTCGACAGCGAAACTTCATTAAAACTAGAATTGTAACTAACATTAAAATTCAATACCAAAAACACAGTATTCGCTTCAAAAGTTGCTTCAAAAAGAGAATTTTCTCAACTAGAAACTCGAAGCCAAACATTATAAACACATTTTAAATAATAATCCATCGAGTACTGGAAGTTTATAAATTTTGCACCGAGTTCTTTTCAATACTTCGAGATTTCCCGTGGGATAATTTTATCTTCTATTCTGTTGAATGCAGTGTAACTGGGTGGTGAACTAATTTGGATTATATGAATCCATAGTGCAGTGAATCTTCTATACTTATCCCAAGAGACGTTTTAGATTTAAAAGACCGGGAAATTTCTCGGACTTATTATTGACATATACTAAGGGCTACTACTAGTAAGGGCTCATTCACACGTGCCACAACCACACCACATCGCAGGGACAAAATGTGGTCAAACTGTGGTTACCTGTGAATAGTGTCACTGCGGCTTTTTGCGGTAGCTTTGTGGTACCTACAAAATGTTGTGTTAACGTTGTTGTGTTTGCGATGTGGCCGGCCGCTAGTTCGCGGTGTCGATGGTGGTTGCATTGTGGTTGCGACGTGGGTGCCATGTGGTCGGTATCAGACACGTGAACGATAATACGGATCTGGGGGTAAACGGAGCCGGTCGAAACCCAACAAGGTTTTGAAAACGCAGGGTCCAGAGAAGGACACGTGCGATAAGGATGGTTCCATCAAGGTGGAGAAGAAGAAGAAGAAGAAGCTTCCTTGTCAGAACCAGTGCGGCACCGCGCTGGCAGGACCCAACATGCTGCTGCGTCCGGCAATCCCGACGACGCAGCTGTACGTGTCCAGACTGCACCACTCCACGAAGGTTGAGGAGATCGTGGAGTACATGCGTGTGAAGACCAACTGGACTTTGAGGGTCGAGATGTTGGAGTCGCGTCACAACACGAACTTCAAGTCGTTCGTGGTGCGTGTTCCGAGTCATCATCTCGAGAAGTTCCTCAAGAAAGAGTTCTGGCCGCAGGGTGTTGTGTACCGCCGGTTTCGCGGCCGGCTACATGACACCAGTCAGCGAAACACGACGCAGACACTTCGTGTGTGTTAGTTTTTTAGTGTAATTATAAAGGTGTATGTATTTATAGTATTTTTTTAAAGTTATTTTAATATTGTATGTGTTTATATGGGCCTTGATGCCTGAAATAAATAGATAAATAAATAAATAAATAAAATAATGACAGCAAAATGTGGTCCGTGTAAATTTAACTATTAATTTTCACACACAATGTGTTTCACGACTGCCTTGTGCAGCTGCTGTGATCCCGACGTTTTAAATGTTCAAATGCTTATAGTGTTTTTATTATATCATTCATTTAATCGAAAGACGTCTACTTCTTAACAAAGGCCTCCCCAAGCACCGTCACTTCGACCAGCTCTGTGCTTCCCGTAAACTGTAGATTCCTGCGGCCTTCAAAAGGTCATCGGCCCGCCTTGTGGGAAGCGTTCCAACGCTACGTCTTCGGGTAGGTGATCGTCGCCACTCCAGAACCTTCCTGCCCCATCAGCCATTTGTTCTTTATTTATTATTATGTTATGGTAAATGATAAAACTGTAATTATGGCCACACTGTTGAATTAGGAAATTCCTGTAACGATAGTGATGATGAGTTAATAAATAAATAATAATAAATAAATAATAATAATAATTATACATTGCTGAATGGGCGCTCTTGACCTCGATCACGCCTAATCGAAAGCCATAGATGAGGTCTATGATGGAACCAGCGTGCCCAGAAGACGCTTAAGGTACTGGAACTCCCAAGCATCGATGAAACACAGCAGGCTGCTTGACGCCGGACTCCGGTGGGAGGGTGGTCGTAAACCAGACGGGCGTTAGCCGTACCACCGTAAGGGAAGAATTGCCCAGTCAAATAAGGTGTTGGGTGTGACTGGACTTGGATGTGCCAAGAGCTCGGTTCGGTTGAGTAACTGGCGGAACAAACTGCGCTACACGAGGAGGCTACTTCATGCATCCCAAAATGCATGTTCTGCGAGCAATGTGCCCTACTCACTGCCCCTTAAGTTTGATAATTTATATTTAAATGTTTTAATCTTTTAACACAATTATGAATCTGTAACCAGCCGGTCGATTCTATAAAAATCTCACCGTGAAAAGTTAGGTGAAGTGAGCTTAGAGTGAGCTGTCAAGAGTATCAATCCCTAGCATCAGGATGACACTGACAGCTCACTCCACGTTCACTTCACCTAAGTTTTCACGGTGAGATGGTTACAGAATCGCACTGGTGAAGAACAACGGAGGAATATAAAAAAAAATGCAGTAGGTATTAATATAGCTTTTATTAAAGTCAAAGTCAAAGTCAAATCATTTATTTCAAATAGGCACTTAAAAGGCACTTTTGAACGTCAAAATTTAAAATGAAAAAAATAGAATTGATTCTAGTCGCCCATTCCAAAATGTAGTTTTCGTGTGGAGAAGAATGGGCAAGAAACTCCACCGTATTAAACATTTTAGTAAATTTCTTGCAACACAAAAGTTTTAATTGACATTGGTATTAAATTAATTAAGACGGACTGGTGTCCACAACTCCACGACAAGCGAGTATTGTGGCCACGTCAAACTGTTATTATGGATAATTTAACGACAGTATCCAGCGGCCCAGCCAGGTTCCTTGTGACAATAACCGGAGCAGCAGTTTCCTTGACTGCCATCAGGTTGGCAGCCGTTGCCATTTTTAATGCAGGCCAAAACTTGATCTGGTATAAACATAGCCGCAACCACAAAGACAGCTACTAAGATGAACAGATTGAAATTCATTTTGATGTTGTTGGTAGTTTACGGAGTCGTTATACCAAGAAGTGCTTGCTATAGTAACTCTAGTTACTCTGTAAGTTAATCGAACGTTACGAGTCTTTATATACGTTTCAGAGAGACCTTTTTTCCTCATGATTAATAGGTATGACAATATTATTCTAAGCTATACACTAGGTAAAAAAATCATGGATCAAACTAAACAGGGTGATAGTTGGGCTTATTTGCAGTAAAAAATATCTTTGTGGCAGTGCCCTAACTTGATCTCCTTAAAAGTTATGATAATTTGAGTTTTTACAGTAAAGTTCTAAAGTTACAAATAAAATTTCGTGAAACTTAAAAGATATTGAAAAAAAGTGCCAATATTGATAAATCATAGTACCCACTGTCATAAAAGCACTTTTGGAGTGATGACACCTATTTTAATTTTTTTTTTACTGCAAATAACCCCTACTATCGCCCTGTTTCGTTTGATCCACGAATTTTACCCACCCTGTATGTACTGTTGCTTAGTGGTGAAGGTACCATACAACTCGATTCCCGCCGGCTTCCCTTCGAAAATGTAGAACACAACCACTCTATAGTCAATTCATCATTGAAATATAATGAAACGGTTTATTGACATTTTTTTCTTGCTCCGGCTTACCTCTGTCATAAATTCAGCATTCGTCACTGCTGTTGCTGCATACTTAGTTGGTGTAAGTCAGTTTTCTTTTTTTTTACAAAAAAAAACGCTTCTAAATCTCAACCTATGTGCGAGTTAACCGTGCTAAGCAATGTATGCAGTAATCTAGCGCTTAAAGCAGACCGCTGAATTGATTAAAAGTTTTACTTGAAACATACGGAATATTATTTAAAAGCACACACACTTAGTAGATTTGAAAATCGGAAACGGAACCAGCGGTGCTATTCTGTAAAAAGATCACCGTGATAACTTAGGTGAATGACAGCTGGGATTGCCACATTGACAGCTCACTTCACCTAAGTTATTACGGTGAGAATTTTACAGAATAGCATTACAGTAGTGATCAAAGAACTTACGGTCGTGGGTTCGAACCTAGACAGACGCCTTACTTTGTGTAAATAATTTCATAATCACTGCTCTCAAAACGGTGAAGGAAAAACAAAGTTGAAAACCCATACTTTACGTCAGTTATATTTTCTTGCTAGCTATAAAGCTAGCAAAATAATTCATCAACAACATTTCACTCAACATTTTCCTTAATTTTGCCGTATGTCAATACTTCCCCGAATTCAATCCTTATTAGCGACACTATAGAATGGTGTAATAATACAGTGTTTTTTTTTCAAAATCAAGGGGTTCGATTCGTGGCTAGAAATATTGATTAATCAAAAATCCAATGATGCAGTTTTAGTTTTTATCAAAATCGAGCTCGAGACTCCTTTGAGTACTTTTCGCTATTCCTCATAGTTTCGGATTTGGCCGTCCACGTCCAATTCAAAACTTATGATCCGCAATGCCGTGTATGCGTTTTCCGGCTGCATAATACATTTTAACCACACACATTATTTAAAAAGCGTTGTCTACATTTTTTCCGTGTTAACACGCTAAACGGCTTTCCCGAGCCAAGTAGGTATTTAACGGCAACTGAGGAAAACCTATAAGGGTTCTACGTGCCAGGCTTGTAAAATGAGGTTCTGCTATTGTTTTCCTTAAACTATGGCTGTTATTATTCATACCAACTACTTTTTTCTAAGCGATAAAAATAGGTTGAAATTGCAGGATCATCAACAATCTGTCATGCCTTTTTCCAGTTATATCGGAGTCGGCTTCAAGTCTAACTGGATGCAGCTTTATACCAGCATTTCCGACCTCCACAACTCATTCGAAGACATGTAACATCTAGCAACCCGCACTGGACCCGCGTGGTGGATAGTAGGCAGTCCCTTATAGGCTGATTATCATTTGCCTAGCCTTTTCCCAACTATGTTGGGGTCGGCTTCCAGTCTAACCGAATGCAGCTGAATACCAGTGTTTTACATGAAGTGACTGCCTATCTGACCTCCACAAACCAGTTACTGGATTACACGATACCCCTTGGTATGACTGGTTGTCACAGTTTTGGGCTCCTACTACTCGTAACTATTGTCAAAGATCTACGAATGACAACCGGGACCAACGGCTAAACGAGCATTGCGGGGCGGGGGTGTGTCTGGACCCATCCACGAACCGAATGCGGCAAGTGTAGTTTAACCTTCATTTGACCCGTGCAGATATGTTATCATTTAGCCGGTGCGTATGAGGTTATCACATTAAAGAGTTCAGCGGTTAAAACAATTTGTTATAAATATGTCTGTTTACCTATAAAATACTCTTAGAGATCAGAAGCGATAACAAGTGTATAATAATTATATAACACGACCCTAATCAACACTATAACGTGCCTAGAATATACCCGTTGCATACATAAAACCATAACAGCAAAGTGATTGATCGTGTGTTACGCAATTAGGGTGCTGATCGCCACTCTGTATACCTAGGCTTTGTCTGTCAAGTCTTAGTGGCCATCTTTGAGTCCCGTGTATAATGGGGGCGGGTGTATTACAATAAACGGGGCAGTAATCCAGATTGTGGGCTACTACTTAGATGGTCTTAATTAGCAGAATCAGCCTGTTATAATGATCCAACTACTGGGACTGGGATATAAGCCTCCTCTCAGTAAGTAGGCCGTAATCCACCACGCGGGCTCGAGTGTGGAACCTAAGATAAAAACACGCTTGTATAATACGACTTCATACAGAAAGCATGGAAAATACAAATCTCTATTCCTTGACAGCACATTTCGCCGAAAACTTTATTGATAGAAAACATTGTTTGTAGATATCTCTGTTCATAGGAAGCACTGTTGTCAGAGATGTCTGCATTGCTATTCTGTAAAAATCTCACCGTGAAAACTAAGGTGAAGTGAACTGTCATTCCACCTGATGTTAGGGATTGCCTCGATTGATAGCTCACTTCACGCTCACTTCACCTAAGTTATCACGGTGAGATTTTTACAGAATCGATCGGCTGTTCCTAAACAGCACGTTTCGCCGTAAACTTTGGTCATAGAAAACACTGTTTCCAGATAACTTGGTTCACAGAAAGCGCTTGTATTCTCATTCGCTCGTTCTTGCATCCTATGTCGAAGGAGCCCCGCTCGGCGGGGCTTCTATTTCTTTGTAAAGGGTTTAAATTAACCTATAGTCTGATTTTTAATTCGAAGGAATTCTGACATTTCCGAAGTGTTGCCAATAATAAGGCTGGGGGTCCTACTAAAAACGGAACGCATTTAAGCGAAATGAAAAAAAAAATTCTTTCTTGTATTTAAGGTTTCAATTAGAAAACCTAAAACTTAAAAATTTACTGATAATTATAAAATGGTAATCAGATTTTTTATTATCAAATTATTAAACGGATAACAGTGACCACTATATTCCGTTTTATGGATTATAATAAAACTAAACAATATAAAACTACCGCTTCTGATAATATTAACGTATAATCTTGTGAAGTACAACTTAACGTGCTTATTTTCTGCATTTTCATTCTAAATTGTATGAAATAACCAAACAAACGATGAGGGCGCCACTGTGCGGTGGGCATAGTCAGCAAGCTTTAAAAATACTAACTTTTGGACAATGTACGAGTATTATGCTTTTAACTCAATACTCTAATTGGGGTGTATAAGGCAAGACCTTATTATACACCCTTATACGTTAATTATGTTACATCTTGTATACCTAATCATAATAAATTATCATTTCCCAAATCTAAATTCTTGAAAAAAATCGTGTAATTAACGTCTTAGATAGTGCAAACTAAGTTATTACCTAAGTTATATTGTATAATATTCTTCAGCAACCAATTTGATAGTCAAGTTGTTCTTCGACATCTATCTCTCCTAGTTCTTCCACACATCCCTATCACGAGGTAATTGGATAACTAATTAGGTACCAAGTTACCCGAAACTGTCAAATTTTCCCAATCAACTTTGTATTTTATTCTTTAGCGTTAAAGTTGAAAATCTATACATATTGTAGTAGCTTGATGTGCTGGCGACTGTAGGTACAATCATTTGCAAGTGCAAGGCAAGATATTATCACATATTATTCTCCGTGACTTTCCTGTTGACATAATCTTATTGTCTCATAAACTGCGCATAATTTGTCGATATTGCAGATTTGCAGACTGGGAATCCCAATGGAAAATACTTCGCATCATATTTTCCTTAAGTCTCAAGTTTAACACGGAGAGATCCGCGTTTAAAGAAATAAGTGATGGAACACTGTAAAGTGGAGTATGTATGACTCGTGATTATTATAGTTGGAAGTCAATCGCTAAGTCACGGAACAAGGGCAGCGGGATTGTCCGAAAGGGTTACCGCTACCCCGGAACACAAAGGGCTAAGGAAGGAACACGGGTGGGTTTTAGTCAGTAAGAGTCTGACACTCCCTTCTGCTCCACCCAGAGCGGGAGGGGTCATTGGATGATTTCCCATCCACAAAGAAAAAAAAAAAAAAAAAAAAAAAAAAAAAAAAAAAAAAAAAAAAAAAGTCACGGTACAAGTTATTAACTACCTAGTGGATACTTAAACGCGCGGAACTGTATCCATTCGAAGACGCCTGTCTCCATTCGATAAATGTTCCAGCGATCCGTCATTATTGCGGATTGCGGCCCATAAAACAATGTAGCACAGCGTGACCAGATTTAGCAGAATTCTGCCAGTACAACAAGAAAAATAGGACGAATTGAATTCTGCCAAATTTCTGACAAGGGTTTATTGGATTCTGCTAGAAACTGCCAACTTTTTCTAATCTGCGACATAATAAGCTAAACCCTAAATTGGTGGTCAAATTCTGCTAAAATCGCAGAATTCTGCTAAATCTGGTCACGCTGATGTAGCATTAATTTGTTTTCTTACGTTTTGCAATCATTGACGTAACATAAAATCACGCCTATATCTTCGAAGGGTCAGTCAGAGATGTACCTCCGTATAGTGCACTTATATTTCGCCAATTATATTTAAGAGGCCTCTTACAAAAAATCCGCGTAGATGCATGATTTCCTCGTTGAAATTGAATACTATTCGTTGGTTGATATAAATAGCAATTAATTGGTAAAGATAGTTCGTTTTCTCTTTTACAATAACAACAAAGCGTTTTTTTTTATTATTTGTCTATATAATTAGCAATAATCGTTCTCCTGATGCATGTTTAGGCAAAAACTCATGGAGAACTGATTTGATAGCTCTAATTTACAGATTCTGTTGTTGTTGTTTTTTTTCATATCAAAAATATCATATACTTTTACGATTATAGAATACATTTTTGTTATATGCCATAAAATCAAAGAAAAAATTACTGGACCTAATTCAATTTTCTACTGGAAACAAGTCTGAATATCTCCGAACTTCTACGTTCTACATCATTTTCACGTAGTATTTATAGGTACCAAAATAGTCTTCAATAGTTGCTTAAACAATATCAATTAAAAAAACAAATATTGATAATTTGATTTTTTAATAAATAAAACAAAAGTACTCTATATTTCACTGCGCTGGCGATGCGCGCTCGCCCTGGCTGGATGCCTTAAATTATTGAGGCATCCACAGGCAGTCCTGGTTAAGAAGATGAAAACCTCATAGGATGAACTGCGAGATGCCATTTATAACCAAAATAAAAAAGTAGTACCAAAATTTAAGAGGGCTCTTAAGTTCCATATAATAGGGAGCGAGACTATAGCCATCAACGGGGTACGAATTCAGACTCCGGGCTGCTTTTGTAAAATTCGTAATGGAAAACCCAACAACACTTTGCCCAACCTAGGACCGATTGCAGTCAATATTTATCGGAAATTCGTAAAAATTTCACAAGCCATATATTATGTAGGTATACAGATTGAAATTGAAAACATGCGACAAACTGAAATGGGAGATTGTACTCATCATTATGAACAACTTCTACTAAGGGGACAAAGCTCCAATCGCGAAAAAAAATCAGCTGTTACACATACAACTTAAATGTAGGGAACAGCTGTTTTTTTTTCGCGGTCTCATATTTGGTCCCATAGTAAAAGTTGTTCATAATGATGAGTACAATCTCCCATTTTGATTTGTCGCATGTTTTCAATTTCACCCTGTATAATAAGTATGGTAGATGCATTCATTAAAACACATATTCATGCAACATTTCAAAACATTCTAGATTTATAGAAAATATGCACTCATTATTTCAAACCCAACAGCCCATTTCTATCATCAACAATTCGCTGCAGATTGGCCCAGAATCACTCGCATTTTTCTATATACATTCGGAGAACAATGTGAAAAAGCTTGTAAACATTCAGTCGTTTTTATACTGTCCTATTGTTAAGCAGTATTATCTGCGGATCAGGGCATACGGTCACACTGAATCTACACATAATACATAAAATATACAAACGTCGAGAGCAAACTCCATTCATCACAGAGCGAGTTGTCTGCCTGTGTTTTTACCAAAAGGTTACATTTTTACTGATCGAATCGCAAACCCCAACATGCATTGACGTTCCTCGTCGTTACTTTAAAAACTGGTCCTTCCTTCCGCGCCAATGGATACTAATGCTGGTTCAAGGGGTCGGTAAGACAGGGGTGCGAAATCGTAGCTAGTAGTTAAGTGATTGATCATCAGTAGGAAATTGTAGCTAAGTCTTGAGCTGAACACCTTTGTTTTGGCCTTGTCCGTTGTACCTGCCGCGGACTTAAGGAATATTTTTTTCCTGTTTCATTTGTTTGTGCCGAATTGTAAATACTGAAGTTTGAAGGCAGTTATGAGGTTTAATTTTATTGAAAGTTGAAATCGTGGTTAGGCATAGATATGATTTGAGTAAGGAATCTGACACATAAAGAAATGCATTAGCGGTGCATGCCTTGAACTGTCTTATCATCTGCCTAGTCTACTATGCCTTGCTTCCAGTTTAACTGGATGCAGCTGAATGCTATGGTTTTACATGGACCAATTGCCTGTTTACTACTATATCTAGATAGATACATATCTGCGTGGATACCCAGTTACTGGTGTTAACCAGTAACAGTGAAAGTCTTGAAAAAAAAAATCAACAACAACGCCCATTGGTAAGACTTTCACCGTCTTACACACCTTTTCAGAAAATAGTTATATCTTTAATTCTCAATTAATTTATTACGATCTTTACTCACAATATTAAACGATCAAGAGACTTTTCAATTAGTGTCCAGGACGAATGAAGACTATCCACCTAGATTAAGTCTGTAATCAGAGCAATTTAATCAGGTCTAATCCTTGTCGTGGTTCGTTCACGCTGTTATTTCATTTATGCATTGCCCGTCCCCCGGGCTATATCACTCGCCGAGATATTGCTTAAATACAGGGAGATGTTTTCAACGTGACTGAATTATTTATAACTACCTCGTTGGTCTCGTGGTTGCAAGCGCGACTGCTGAGCGTGGGGTCGTGGGGGCGTGGGGTTCGATTCCCGGGTCGGACAAAGTGTTATTGAGTTTTTCCATTGGGAATTTCTTAGTAACAGTCCGGAGTTTGGAAGTTGGCGGTTTAATACTCCCGTGTCTCGGAAAGCACGTAAAGCCGTTGGTCCTGTGCCTGATCTCTCTCCGGTCGTGTCGGAATGCCGTCCCATCGGACTATGAGAGTAAAAGAACAGAGAGTGCACCTGTGTCTGCGCGCACACTTGTGCACTATAATATCTCCTGCGTACCAGGCTAATCTCCGTTGAGATTGGCCACCGTGACCGAAATCGGTCGGGGAGGCTATTATTACTTATAACAGCCGCGACTTATGAGTAATTGTAAGTCGTATGTCTACGCACAGAGTGGGGACTCTGTCCGCCCACCAAGTGACCCCAGGGAAGGCGGTGGCACAGTGGTCACGTACTGCCGTACATAGCGAGGCTCAGGGAGGCCTCTTTACAGTCCCAGGGATATGCCTTACAGGCGTTGCACAGGTGAGGTTCCGGAATTGGCTTTTTAAGAGGAACCGGGTCCACCCATATGTGCTGATGGTGATCACCAGAGTGGTTTTAGTGAGGTAAAAATCCCACACTCCCCGACCTTCCTCCCCCCGGAAGGTCGGGTGCCTTTTGAAGATTGCCCCCGAAAACAAAAAAAAGAAATGTCGAAGGTCCGTACCCAGACACGTATTTTGTGTAAACTATTTCATCACCACTGCTCTCAAAACGGCGAAGGAAAACATCGTGAGGAAACCGGCATGTCCTAAAACCAACAATTCGAAGACATGTGAAATCTACCCACACTGGGCCTGCGTGATGGATTACAGCCCCCTCCCTCTCACAGAGACCTTATAATACACTTAAATACACATAATTTATCTTATCGCAATTCGTAAAATAAGACAAGAACAATCTTTTTCTTTCTGAAAATGCAGTTTTGAACAAAAAGAAGTAACAAAGTGGGTTAGCAGCCATGCTATTCTGCAGCGGGATTGTCCGAAAGGGTTACCGCTACCCCGGAACACAAAGGGTTAAGGAAGGAACACGGGTGGGTTTTAGTCAGTAAGAGTCTGACACTCCCTTCTGCTCCACCCAGAGCGGGAGGGGTCATTTGATGATTTCCCATCCACAAAAAAAAAAAAAAAAGCCATGCTATTCTCTAAGGATACAGCCTTGCGGGCAGCGCTGTCGCGGTGGGTTTGACAGTTGCGACAGCGCTGTCCGCAAGGTTGTATCCTTAGAGAATAGCTCCCCAGGTTATGTTTTGCCAAATGAGAGAAGCCTGTATTATTGAGGCGTATCGATCATGGGCGAATAAGAAAAAAACTGTAAAGCTAGTCACATATTACGGTTTCCGGCGCGGTAAACGAGACACAATAGAAGTTTTATTGTTATGATGGCTATAGCCATATAGTGTCCTTGAAAGTGTTAAGCAACCTTTTACAATTACAGATTCAATCTTTGTTTTCGTACTGAACTTAAAAAGTCACCCTGTATTTACGGTTGCTATAAAGTTCTTAGCTCTGTGGTCTGGTAATGGTTCTAACCTTTATTGTGCTTTGTGACAAGTTTAATAATATATTACTCTTATTTGAGGTTTAAATTAAGACTGCATGCATATGCCAAACGTTTACGACCTTTTATTGTCTGTACTAATATTGTAAGATGTGAAAGTGGTTTTTGTTCTGTCTGGAAAACTTTGTTACTGCGTGACTGTTACTACGTGACTTCTCAAAATTAACTATCAACTAAGTTCTGAAACTTAACTTATGTTGTCAAATATGTTTAAATAAAAATAGTTGCAAAATTCGTTGATTTAAGTTTAAGAAACAAGGGGTGGGTACCAATATTTATATATTTACTAGCTGACCCCGCAAACGTCGTTTTGCAAAAAAAAAAAATAGATAGTAACCGATTCTCAAACCTACCCGATATGCACACAAAATTTCATACAAATCGGTCCAGCCGTTTCGGAGGAGTATGGTAACTAACACTGTGACATTAGAATTTTATATATTAGATATATATTTATTATCTCCAACAAAAGATGTACACTATGTATAACACATAAATAAAGGACAACTTCAGGTATTAAGTGACTGCACATATCAATAGCTACCAGTATTTTTTTTTGTTTCATAATTATATTGTAAAAAAAAAACACACTCTCACACACCCTCAACCTCGCACACACACACACACACCCTCACAAAGATAGTGTATACCAAAGAGCATGTGTGCATCTTTTCGTTTCCTTGTTATATTTTTGTCTTTTTTTTTCCTTTTGTTTTATTGCACATTGTTATTAAATTAACCACAAATGGGCGAAGACACTGGTTCCTGTAACACACCTAGCTCAGGAGCCAGGGCTTCGAATAAAGTATGTAACAGCTGTATTTATGTCAATAAATTATTATTATTTTATATTCTTTTGATGAAAGCAAGTTATTTTTGACTACAGATTAACTCAGTCGTGGTAAAAGATGGCACAAGGGCCCGGTTCTTACTCTACCGCGCGTAACGAGATTCGAGGTTGTTTTAAGGCCCGTACTAAATAAACGAGCTACCACTTAAGGCCACCCTACTCCACCGACGTCTATTAACGTTGATCTACGTTATCAAACGACTTAGATCAATTGGATCTTCAAGCACAAACTATCTTTCGACGTCGAATGATCTTAGTTTCGATCATCATCATCTGCGTAGCCTTTTCCTATGTTGAGGTCGGCTTCCAGTCTAACCGGATGCAGCTGAATACCAGTGTTTTACATGGAGCAACTGCCTATCTGACCTCCACAACCCAGTTACTGGATAATACGATACCCCTTGGTAAGACTGGTTGTCAGAGTTTCGGGCTTCTGACTACCCGTAACAACTGTCAAAGATCCACTAATGATAGCCGAGACCAACGGCTTAACGTGCTTTCTGAGGCACGGAGGGATCTCGGTATGTAAAGATGGTCACCCATCCACATACCAACCGCGGCAAGTGTAGCTTAACCTGATCGATCGACCTGTGCGGCTGTTATTATTTAGCCACGGACCCCTCGGATCTTAGTTTCGATCAATCGACGAAATAACTTGTCGTTGGTCGTATGATTGCGAATTCTGGTTTGCAGCAGGACAAATGCTAATTAAACTTTACTATGCATTAAGTCAATTAAGTGGTACAGGATACTGTCCATTAAAGACACGCCCATTACGAGGCCAACACGTGCATATTAGCATAACTGATATTACACGTGTTTCACACAAATGAACTGTGCTTACCTCCTCGTCTAATCAGCTTCACCTGCTACTTGTAATTAATGGCAGCTTGTCCATTGCACAGCTCAATGACTTAGGAACGGTTGGATGCAAATGTTGGTTATAGATTATCGTAAAGTGGGATGTAGTAATTTGTGTTTATTAGTGTCAATAGGGTCGATTGTTCAAGGTTAAGCAACGCTCTTTGGCCAAAGAATTAGCATTGCCATTCATCGTGGCAATGCTGCCAGCCTTCTGGGCACGTTTCCAGATGACAGCGATGCGGACGAATACTTCGACGCCTAAAGGTCATAGCACACATATCAACTCGGAAAGGGATCGATTCAACTCGAGCCATTCAGTATTCTTTGTATGAAACTCTCTAATGCAACGCACACTAATCGGAATCATAATGTAATCGCCTCGCCTCGGGACCAGCCGATCGATTCTGTAAAAATCTCACCGTGATAACTTAGGTGAAGTGAGCGTGTAGTGAGCTATCAATAGGGGCAATCCCTAACATCAGGTGGAATGACAGCTCACTTCACCTTAGTTTTCACGGTGAGATTTTTACAGAATAGCACTGCAGCTCACGAACCGCGGTGTGTGGTCAAATTGCAGTTCCCGCGTTTACGGCTCGTCGTCCCCGCGCTTACGTATCTCCGTACCCGAGCTTACGTCTCTTCTCTTTTCCACGCTTGCCCCTCTCACCCCTGCCGCGGCCTGCCTGCAGCACCATCAACTAGCGGTCGGCGAGCCGTAAGTGCGGCGTCGCCTATCCGTAGCAGAGTCGATGTATCGGAGCTGCTGATCCGCTTTGGTTACGTGCTTAAGTTAGTTTGACGCCTGTTTGACACCGAGGCGAAAGACGATACGGTGACGATCCCTTTCCGAGTTGATACGTGTGATATGACCTTAAGTGTCCTTTTGATTTTGTATTTATTTGTATAGTCAGTTAGTAATTTTGTACCTAGTGTAAATAGTTGTGTTAGATATTGTAAAAGTTATGTGAGTAAAGAAATAAACATGAAAGCAACGGTTGCCAAGGTCGATACATAAATGAGTGACTATCTGTGTCATACCGAGAAACCTCCGTGCCTCGGAAAACACGTTAAACCGTTTTGCCTGGATGTTATTCGTAGATCTGTCATAGTCTTTACGGGTAGTCAGAAGCCTGAAAGACCCGCAGGAGACGCCCTGGGCGTCGGGAATCGACAGCCGTTTCCTGGGCACCGTAGGCGCGGGCTTGCGGACGCCGAGCAATGGGCAGCTCGCCGTCCGGTAAGGACCAGGACTGGGTCGACGGCCCGTTGTTTTCCACGCGCGCCTCAAAGAGATGTCAGCAGCAACTGATGGGGTCCGCTAGAGCAGATGCCTGCCAGGGTCGCGAGTTGTTCGAGAGAGATATCGTGGCCCTTGGCACAGGCAACTGAAGGAACAGTCAGTAAAAGTCTGACACGCCCTCCCGCTCCGCCCAGAGCGGGAGAAGTTATTTGATTATTTTCCATCCTCAAAAAAAAAAGCCTGAAAGACACCAGTAGAAAAACAAAGGTGTATCATGCTAGCCAGTAACACACTAGAAATCACAATCTGAATCATTTTGAGGGATTTTGCTAATCACGTAATAACGCAATAAATGTTGTTGTACTGTCAAAATGCATACTGTTAGGGTGCCATTGCTACTGTTAGGGTGTTACGAAATTACTTCCGTTGGTCAAGGTAGGTAACAGAAAAATACTCCCGTTGGTCACTCAAGTTAACAGAAAATAGTTGGCTGCCTGCATGAATGTCGTGTAATGAAGGAAATGCCATGAAATACGAGACAAACATGAAGTTGGTTTAAGATTAGCAAAAAAGATTAAGCATCAAATTTGGCTGACAAGCCAAATGAAAAAGATGTAAAATACGTAGAATGATTTTTAAGAATAGTTATTGAACATACGTAATAAAACGTGGTTTAATTGATTCCTCTCTATACGCTGAAGAGCTTATCAGCCCTTCACCACCAATCCTGAAGAAAGCTTCACAGTACGGTAGAATTATAAGCGTGATGGTCTATTATGTGTTGTAGATACGAATAAATAAAACGTTGATGAGCTTATAAAAGACTACGACGTAACCTCTTGTCGTTCTCATTAATTTAAGTGACGTGTTACAGCGAGATTGAAAGGACCAGAATTTAAAGAGCTATTTAAAATTCAGTTGTGTAGAGATAATATAATTCAAAAGATGTTTTCATTAAAACCATTATGAACACTGGCATTTAGCATTGTTTATTTTAAAATTAAATTACAATCTCCTCGCTATATACCTGCTATGTCTTTAAGCTTTAACCCCCGTTATTAATAAACCCGGGGTAAAGATATGCCTACACATTGAAAAATGTATGGTTAACCGTTAAACTAAAGTTGATACTTGTGTAACTTTTCTTCAGGTTTACTTATATTATTATGAGAGAAAAAACCGTGACACAAGTTTCTGAAGTTTAGCTGAATGTGTGTAATGTTCTCCGTTGCTAAAACAACCAATCAAAGAGCGTTTCATGACGCTTGGGCATTCAGAATACTGCAGTCTGGAGTTACAATTCTCTACTTAGTAGTCACCTACACAATCATTTATTGCATTCCACAACGTAAACTTAGGTGGTAACATAAAATTTCATGGGATCATTATGGACCCTGCCGAGAACAACAAAATAGTAGGAGAGAGGAAGCATTAAAAATTTAACAGCCTTCGTAACTGTAGCGGTATCTACAACGCCAGTACGCCACATGCGAACAACGCGTCATACTGACGTCACGCAAAATCCTTCATCTCGCAAGCAGAGTTTACCGCGCGTTTATTCATACATGCTAGGAAAAGCCCAAATAACAATAGATATAGTTATATAGTGGTATGAGGAACAGGGTGTGAAGCTAACTCATACTCTATAGAAAATGGAGGATCCTCTGACCAGACTGGTGTCATGTCTGGCGGGCAACTGCCCGATGCTTCATGTTGGGCCGTTATATATATGCTAGTTGCGCGGTAAACTCTGCTTGCGAGATGCAGGATTTTGCGTGACGTCAGTATGCGTAATTCGCATGTGGCGTTGTAGATACCGCTACATGGATATAGACTTTTTTTTTACCTCGGATAAATAAAAACTTTACACACGGGCAATGCTGCGAGGAACATCCAGTTACTTACTCGAATTTGTAAATTCACAACAAAAATTCTCTAAAAAAATTTCCGAACCCGACTTCTATATAATTACAAACGCCATCCCATTAATTCGGAGTTTTTCCCATACCGTTGAAAACTTTATTTATAGAAGACACAGCTAACATCCACTCCGCTCCCCAATTACGAATACAGCGTGTTCACAAATGGTTCTGATAAAATAACATCACAAATGAGATCGGTCGCCGTTGTACGAGAATCAATTTTGTCGACAATAAGCCGGTATCGACTGGGTAGCCGCACTGGAGTATGTACACATAAACATGTTAATAAAATGTTTGATATTTTGAGTGATTTTTGTTGTGTGGTCTGGAATTTTATATGTATTTTTATTATGAGTGCTGGGAATAACGGTCGTAAATTGGGTGCATTATCTTAAAATGAACATAAAGCTACGCTACGATATTCTTTTTGTCTGAGAGTAGACGGACAATCTGTCATTTTGTGTTTCGTTTCTAACGATCTTTGTCTAGGTCTTTTTTTAAGTAGACTATTTCAGAAGAAAGTTTTCTATCCCAACTGTCAAAATGACGCTGACGACTGAGAGTTATAAGGAGATTTTAAACTTTCTACACGACGGCCACAAAGTATAAACGGTTATCTACAAAATCATGATATAACTACAATATTTTTTTGTTCCAAAACACGGTACTTCGACACTGAGAACAATTGTTGTAGTTGTCTTTATATACGTGATTTATTATCAGTAAAAAAAACGAATAAAAATCCTATGACAAAACAGAATTCCGAGTCGAATTATGTAAAAGAGTATGTATTTCGTAAAAAGTGCAGTTGACTCTTTCTACTTTGCTGCCGTCGTACTGTCTACACGGAATGTCATCTTTGTCTACTCTTCCGTCGACAAAACGGTGCTCATGCTAAGCCTGCAGTTAATAATTGCATAACAAGGTTCTATTAAGATTTGTAATAATAACATACATTCTGTAGGTACTTATTAGTAGGACTTTCATGTTTTTTGACAGCTGGTTGGAAGTATGTATTTGGAATTTCATAGACATTCTATGTGCACAATTGTTTGTGTGTAACTAACGAATGAACTAATCTACTTTTTAAAATTATGATAGACCTGTAAAAGCGTTTGTACAAACCTACTTCATCATCATCTGCCTAGCCTTTTCCCAACTATGTTGGGGTCGGTTTCCAGTCTGACCGGATACAGCTGAATACCAGTATTTGTACAAACCTACATACAGAAGTAAAATCATGTTTCTTTTATCAATGGAAATTATCAAAAAAAAAAAAACTTTTCTATATTTAAATCGTTCCATTTCTTTTTCTTCTCAAATTACCTTGCCAGTAACAAGCCAATTCTAAGCGTTTTTTCATAAAGAAATCTGATTTCTTATTTAAAATTTCTTAAAATCATATCCCTCGTCGAGTTAAGTAAGTTCAATTATCTGGAAGTGCTCTTTGGCGCCTGCTGACAAAATGGATGATTCCTTGAATTTTAACTAGCTATGACCCAGATTAATATAAGACAACAGATCTGCGGTTTACAAATGAATTAGGTTGCGGTGATATTTTTTAAATATTTATGTTTGTGGTTCTTCATAATAAAAAAAAAATGTTTGTCGAGAATGAAGCGGATTACACACTAACGCGGCATGCGACGGGGCGTAAGAAACGGAGCCAAATTCCCAGTTTTTTCCCCATTCTTTTTATTTAATTTGTATGTAAAAAATCACGCGTGGGGGCGCGTTATCTGAGCCCCGTCGCGTGGCGTGTTGTAAAGTGTGATCCGCCTAAATCAGCTAGGGGTCTGTGACGTCAGTCATAGGATTACCTCTGTCTATCAAGTGTTGTCCATGCATGTCTAAACAATTTTGGCATAAAGATATAATGGGTAAATATTCCCGGTTATAAATTAAATTCCTCAAAGAAGATACTTTCCACAGATCATCATCTGATTAAATTGTAAATTGTGTCATACAATCCAGCACAGCCATTCACAACCACTCGATACACTTCCGTACCGTATCGAACATCAATCAATGTTATCGTAGGAGTCCTCTAAACGCTGTTCACAAGTCCAAAACCTGAAAATTTTGTCAGTTTAAAATCAAATAGAAGACCACTATTCTTCCGACAGCTGTTTGCTGTCGGGGGCAAGGCAAATCAGGTTACTGAAATGTGTCATTTTCGATACGATAGTTTGTCGTATGGTTGTGAACTAGGGTGCAGCTCCGGTTTGGGTTTCAATTACTGCAAACCAGCGTTGGGACAAACATTTGTTTGGCCTACAGATGTTTGTTACCAGTCTCAATGCTTGTGAAGGTGATTTGTGTTCGTAAGGACGACGGGGAACAAAAGTTTCTGTTTGAGGGACGAGGATCAATGCTCTTGAACGATTTATTGTTTCTCTGTTAGATAGTTCACGTTCAGGATGAGAAAGAGCTTCGTTTCATGACAGTAATCATAGTACAGACGCCAGCATGTCAAGCTACTACAATCTGTCAAAGGACGTCGTCGGTCACGGCCCATACATGCAATGACCTGATTATAAAGTATTACGACCATTGATGGCATTTATGGTTTAATTGGTTCACCTACTTATAATAATCCATTTTATATTGAAAATATATTTTTAGAAAGCCGAAGAAAATAGATTTTTGCATTTATTTGTTCTTAGGGAGGTTCAAATTTGACTCACGCAAGTCGCAAACTCGACAGCCATATCTGCATTCTGCAATCATGTTAATCATTGTTAGTTACACGTTTTGTGTCACCCACAGTCCCACTTCTGTACGAAGAATATCAAACATTGACAGTTTTTCTTGATGATACTTTATCGCTTGAGTATAAGGTTCAATGTTGATTGGGAAAAATTGACAGTTTCGGGTAGCATCAAGCTGCGAATGTTGCAGTTGCCTCCGTAGTCGATGCCGACGCGTGACTCTCTTGATGCAACTAATCGCTAAAAGCCAACTTTTCGTTGGAATTAATAGGAGAAAAGGAGAGAAAGTTGGTTTCAAATCGGCATTAGGTTCATACCTTCATTCATTCAACATTCATCATCATCATTCATTCATTACCTATTCATTCTTCATTTTAGTTCATTATACGTTCATAGTTTAATAATAATAATAATGTATTTCAGAACATATTTCCATATAAAATTATTAATGAACTAATTGCTTATAGTTTCTTACTTTTGATTTAAGCGGCTGCAAAGTTACTGTTTAATTTCGCTCAACTCCATTGCATATTTACCTGCGTACACAACTAGTGTGGTGAATGCCTAACTTTGCTCAATTTTCGAGACGACCTCGACGCGCGTTCAATGCAAGCTCTTCAAAAATTCAAACAATTACGTAAAACACTTGAATTGTTTATACGTTGCAAGTTGTGACTATTTGCGGCGACGTCCATTGACTTTTGTTATTGTTACTGTTACATGCGGTGTTTATTTTGAAAATATAGTTGTGGTTATTTGGAACGGGTGCGCTTTCAGTGTCGTACTCATAAAGTGCTCTCTATGTAGATATCTCGGTCCATAGGAAGCACTGTTTTCAGGGATCTCTGTTAATAGATAGCACTTCTTGGCGTAAACTTTGTTCATAAGAACCACTGTTTCCAGATACCTTGATTCACAGAAAGCGCAACGTAGGATACAAGAGCGAGCGAAGGGCACCACGAAGTTAGGATTAGTTAAAGCCTGATTTTTAATTCGAATGAATTCTGACAGCGGTCATTTTTTGACACTTCAGATCATTGATATTAGGTCGGGGCAAAAGTATTTTCGTATTTTTCATACAAAAAAAAAATTGTTTTAGGTTTAATTTTTTATTTATTTATAATATGTATGTGCCGTTTTGATCGATGACTTGTTGCCATCCTGTGGGCAATGCCATGATCCCATTGCTCTAGAAATTTTGAGATTTTTTATCAAAAAATCTGACAGGTAGTTTTCACAGTGTTCTTTTGAGGTTAACTTTATGCTTCCTAAAGAGTTCTGAAGTGACCGAAACAGGTAAAAACCTGATGGAGCAAGATCAGGGCTATACGGAGGATGCATCAACACATCCCAGCCAAGCTCTCTCAATTTTTGCTGAGTGGCTATAGATGAGTGCGGTCTGGCGTTGTCCTGATGAAACACCACGCCCTTCCTATTCACCAGCTCCGGCCGGTTTTTCTCAATAGCTTCTTTTAACCTCATCAGTTGTTGACAGTAGAGGTCAGAATCGATAGTTTTACCTGGCGGCAAAAGCTCATAGTGGACGATTCCTTTCCAATCCCACCAAACACACAACATCACTTTGTTCCGAGTCAGGCCGGGCTTTGCCACGGTCTGTGGGGCTTGCCCATGCTTCGACCACGATCTTTTTCGGACATTCTTATCGTAAGTGATCCATTTTTCATCACCCGTAATCAACCGTTTAAGAAATGGGTCGGAATTATTACGTTTCAACAAAGAATCGCAAATGGAAACACGTTGCGTTAAGTTTCTCTCAGTGAGATCATGTGGTACCTACCCAAATATCAAGTTTTTTCTTGTACCCAGACTTTTGTAAATGCCGTAAAACTGTTTTGTGATCAACATCCAGTTCTTCAGCAATATCATAACTACTAATATGTCGATCTTGCTCCACTTTTTCAAAAATGGCACTGATTTTATCCGTGACAGGGCGTCCAGAGCGAGCTTCATCCTTCACACAAAAATTTCCTGACTTGAAACGCTTGAACCACATTTGTGCTACTCGTATTGATACCGCATTAGGTCCGTAAACCGCATAAATTTTATTCGCGGTGTTCGTCGCATTTTTACCTTTTTTGTAATAAAATTTTAAAATGTACCGAATTTCTTCGTCACATACGTTCATGTTGCTTGCTTGAAAAACAATTGAGAAATGGCGGGAACTAGTTTTTTTTTTTAATTTATTACATCTTTAGAATATCAAAATTTAATAGTATTAAAACCAGCCAGTTACATTCAGTACTGCCAAAGAGGTTTGATTACTAACAATAGATTCAAAATAGGAAAATATTTTTGCCCCGATCTATTATATATGTTACACTAGATTAGTAATTACCGCACCAAGGCGTTGCCACTAGACTGATGGCCACAGCCATCAGAGTAGCTAACGTCAGTTCAGTGCTCTGTGTGACGCCAACCGAAGTGAACCGAGTGACATGCGACAAAAAATATCGCGGAAGAGTGCGATTCAAGATCACAAAAACATAATAAATTAACCGAAATTACTTTCCACACGTTAATTAATTGTCTCTGTGTTTATATTCAACGTAAAAACGCAAAAGAAAAGTAGAATTTTGTAAATTAGGTTCAGTGTTACCACTGAAAACTTAGTTTTAGTTTCCCACATTAGTGGGAGTTTTTAATTTATGGAATAAGTGATTTTAAATATTTTTTTAATAATAACAACGTAGCAGGGTGCCTAAATATGCATCACGCCGTGAAAATGGGTGGAAATAATCCGATTGCTGAGAAAAGAGACTGACTGGCCACCTACTAAATCATTCAATTTCATCAATAATAAAGAAAAAATATTCAAAAAGGAAATGTCTTAGTTATTTTCATTATTTATAAACTTCTATTACACATCCAGTAAGAAATACATAATTCGAGTATTTAAAAAATAATTTAACTTAACGTATAACACTTTTTATGGCTTAAAATGTTGGGTAAAATTTCGCATGGGTAGGCAACCCCGTCCCGTCATTGCGTGTTTATATTGCGGTCTTTGTCTAATCTAAGCGACGGTATTATTCGTACGACGTGTGTAAGTGAGACAGATATATGTTTACTTTTAAATGTTTAGTGGTTTCAAAGCTACGTCGTCGCGTTTATAAAGTGGTTACACTTTTTTGACACATTTTATTGAGGTTTGCTTCTCTAGTTATTTAACTCAATGCTTCAGATATCATAAACTTTTTCTGTCTTGTCCTTTTTCTAAGTTATTTAAATTACTAGAATTTTTTGGATAAAGTAACAAAATATGAAAGAGAATGAGATCAAGTAAACTATATGACAATGTAAACCACAAACAAAACGTAACAGCAAATAAAAACTCAACAATAAATCGCAACAAACACCGTGAGCACATTAGAAGCCAAATAACATGCATGATAATGACACATTATAATAATTATAATTTAGTTAGATACTTAAACAAACACATTTTAAAAGAGTAACAGTGGAGTTTTTTGCCCATTCTTCTCCATGCAAAACTACCTGTTGAAAGAGGCGACACGAATAAATTCTATTTTATTGTGTGAGTGGAGTTTCTTGCCGGTTCTTCTCCATAAGAAACGACCAATTGGAACCGTGCACCTAGCTTCTGACGTTTCATAAGTGCCCTTGTAGGCTTATGTGAAATAAAATATTTTGATTTGATTTGATTTATTGTAATTTTTGACTTTCCGTGCCTATTCGACTTTGAAGCATCGGTCGCTAATTACTAGTCAACCTATAATGTATTTACTTACCTAATCAAATTAAGTTTGTTTTGCTTTATTCAATTAGATTTATAATTACATTTATATATGTTAAAACTATGCCGTATAGGTCAGCAATAAAGGCTTTTTATTATGATTATTAGTTATGTTCTTCTCCAAGAGATCTACGTTTTGGAATGGGCAACTAGCTTCAACTTTCTGACTAACTGACCGACTAGTTAATTTTGACAGTTCAAAAGTGCCTGGAAATGGTTTAATTGAATAAATGCTTTGAGTTTGAGTTTGAGTTTGCAATTACCAACATTTAACCGCACAACTACTACAAAACGCTGCGCCGGCCGCAAATAAATACGGTCCGTCCCACTTGTCCCATTGACCCAGTCCCATGATCGGACAAGTGGGATAATATGTCCCACTAGTCCCATGGGACAAGTGATACTAACATATTCAAATTCAAATTCATTTATTTGTCCGAACATGGTACATTACATGGTCTTAAATTAATAAATGGTCTCATCACATTCTGCCACGTGGGGCGCGCAAATATCAGAGGGGCAATTCTCGTATTTTTTAAGAACGTTCACAGTCTGATCTCAGTCTCAATCTGTCAAAAATACTTCAAATTTCCCTACATTTTGACAAGTTTTTGACATTTGTTTATCGCCGATATGTGACTGCGACTAGATTTTGTACGTTTTAAATTAGCAGAATTGGCCTACAGGTAGGTACACAAATAAAATGTTACAAAACAAAAACAAAGATTAGGTTAAAATTGATACTATTGAATAAAAAATAACGAATTAATATTGCAATAAGAGGCATGTCAGTTAAAAATATTAGGTATCTAGGTTATGTCAGATTATTATTCAATGTCAAACTATCAACTATCAAAGAGAGATTTCAGCGTCTATATGATTACAACATTAAATTAGGATGGCAAAGTCGTTTCGTTCAAAAAGTCGTTTAAGGTATAATAACACTTTTTACATAGCAACTCTTTAAGTTCCTTTTTAAACACATTTAAATTTAACTGTTTGATTTGTTTTGGGATTTTGTTAAAAACTTGCGGGGCTATACAAAATATGCTTTTCCACATTAATGCTGTTTTAGCTCTACGTCCGCGTAACATATCATTCCGCCTGTTACGTTTTACTGTATCTGATAAGTTTGGAAACAAGTGTGAATTCAGCTTAACAAATAAGGCAGTTTCATATATATATAAAGACGGTAGTGTTAAAATTTTGTATTTTTTAAATAATGGTTCACAACCGTCCGTTATTTGAAGTCTGAACATATTTTAGTAAGTTAGTATAACTTGTCCCATGGGACAAGTGATACTAACATATTTATTAGATTACGTCCCACTAGTCCCATGGGACAAGTGATACTAACATATTTATTAGATTACGTCCCACTAGTCCCATGGGACAAGTGATACTAACATATTTTTTAGATTACGTCCCACTAGTCTTATGGGACAAGTGATAGTATTATATTTTTTAAATTATGTCTCATTAGTTCCTTAAGACAGCGAGTACTGATTATATGATTGCGACGATGAAGCAGCCAGCAGGGTAGGTACCCCAGGAGCATGTGAAAAATGACAATTTCTTTTTTTTTTTCTTTGGATCTGTATTTTAGTTTATTGCCACCGACTTCCGATATTAAAGTTATTTTTCACTTTGTAGTGTTTTTTTTGAAAGTCGGTTTTTTTTTTGTTAAAAAGTTTTTATTTCTCGCTTTTTAGTGGGTCTGTTTATAATGTATCTAAGTTATAATAGCCTATTGTCAACTTGCTCATCGCCTTTTACCTTTTGCAATTTCCTAGTACTCCACCATCAGCTCCATTTCACCATTCGCATTGTAACGAGCATAAATTGCTTAGCAACCATATTAAAGTAATCGAATCACAACCCGTGAAATACTTATTATTGAGTACTTCCGGTGGCCATCTGTGGTCCTCATCATCAGTTCCACTTTACAAAATATTGCTTTCTGGGAGCAAATGCACGATTTACTTTAAATAATACCCAAATCGCTATAGGTGTGCCTATAATATTTGAAGAGTTCCTTCGATTTCTCCAAGATCCCATCATCAGATCTGGATTCTGGATAAATGACGGCGTACTGAGGTAACAATCATAAAAAAATAAATAAAAAATACAACCGGATTGAGAACCTTAAAGGATATGATACTAAGTATCCCATCCATCGTTCCACTATCCATCGTTTCTGGAACAGTAGCACATTTACACTCCAAGAGGGAGTCGTCTGTGAATGTCCATCTGAATAGGTTTTCCTTGCTTCGGCCAACATGGGTTCGGAATCTGTTTATAGACTTCCAGGTTACCCAAGGCAACTCATGTTCAGCGGGGCAATTCTGTAACACATTATTGTGGTATACCAACCAAACTCTTTAGTGATGTGATCATAAGGAAACTTTGTATTGTAATGTCACTTAAGTCATAACTTGTCATATTTTATCTAATTGCTTAGTATCGTTTATTTTGTTGATTAAAACCGTTATTCTAAAGGTTTATCTTATTACAATTTAATCAACAAAATGTATTAAAAGTTTTGTCACCATGGAATTTCTTCTAGTGTTAACGTCAGATTTTCTAGTAATCTTTGTCTTATCGTACTAGATTTTATTCCAGAGATAAATGCGTCACGTATATTGTCGTTCTTATTTGTTTCAGCATCTACAGTTTTGAAGTCACAGTCTTTGGCTAACTGTTTTAATGCTTGTAATAAGATAAACCTTTAGAATAACGGTTTTAATCAACAAAATAAACGATACTAAGCAATTAGATAAAATATGACAAGTTATGACTTAAGTGACATTACAATACAAAGTTTCCTTATGATCACATCACTAAAGAGTTTGGTTGGTATACCACATTCTTCCGACCTTCTTTAAGAAACAACGTAATCTCCAAAACGTACAGGCGGTCTGCGTTCTCTTGTTGAACGCCGTGGCTCTGAGTGTGGTATATTATCTTTTGTATTGTCTGGCGTATTATCTTGGCCTTGGGGTGGCACTTCAGTTATGGGTGTCTCCTCGATATCTTGGGCAGGAAGCTCATTTTGTAGAATGGAATCAGTTAAAGTACCATCAGCTGTTTCGCTTTCGATTGTTTCTCCATCTTGACCTAATGGTGCTAGATAACGATTTGATACGGTCGTTTCTCGACCATTCGGTAAACGTACGTATGAATAATCCGGATTAACTTGAATCAGATCAACCTCTTCTACTATAGGTTGATACTTATTAGTGCGATCAAATCTCCGCATCAATACTTGATCTGAGTTTGATAACCAAGTAGGTATAGAGTCACCATTTGGTGACCTCCTCGTGTGTGTAAACATCCTTTCGTGTGGCGTACAGTTAGTGGCTGTGCAGAGTAAGGAGCGAATAGAGTGTAGAGCCTGATTTAAAGCCCTTTCCCAATCCTCTATAGGCAGCTTACGGGATCGTAAGGCCAATTGGATAGTTTTCCAAAGAGTGGAGTTAAGGCGCTCTATTTGTCCGTTCCCTTGGGGATTATACGGCGTTGTTCGGCTAGTTGCAATACCGCGAGAGTGTAGAAACTGCTTGACTTCAGATGATAGGAACGATGTTCCACGATCAGAATGTAGGAATGCAGGCATTCCGAATAGCATAAACAATTCGTTGAGATTCTTGATAACCGTTGTTGAGCACATGTCTGAGCATGGAAATGCAAAGGGAAAGCGTGAGTATTCGTCGATCACTGTCAGGATGTATTTATTTCTTGTGTTACTAGGTAAAGGACCTTTAAAGTCAATGCTTAGTCTTTCAAATGGAGATGTCGCCTTAATTAGATTGGGACCAGGTTCGGCTGATTTGTAATATCTAGGCTTCAACTCCGAACAAATACGACAAGAGTTTGTCATATTTCTGATTTCTTCAGTTGAATATGGTAGATTCTTAGATCTCACCCAGTGTACCATCCTTGTTACACCGGGGTGACAAAGGATTTCATGCAGGGAAACAAGTTTTGTTGAACGAGATTCGATAGCAGCGCATACACGCGACAATGTGTCAGCAACATTATTCTCTTTACCTGGACGGTAAACGATATCGTATTTAAACGGAGCTAGTTCTAAACGCCATCTTTGTATTTTCTCGTTTTTAATTTTGCTATTTATCTGGTTATTGAACATAAAGGCTACCGATCTTTGGTCTGTAATTAAACGAAATTGTTTTCCGATAAGAAAGTGTCGCCATTTCTTTAACGATTCGACTATGGCGTAGGCTTCTTTCTCAACAGCAGAGTGGTTTTGTTCACTTTTATTCAGGGTTCGAGAGAAAAATGCTACGGGTCGATTAGCTTGCGATAAGGTTGCAGCGATTGAATGTTCAGATGCATCCGTTTCAACGAGAAAAGGTATGTCGTTATTGATAGCGTGAACAGAAGATTTTACTATATCATCTTTCAATGCTTGAAAATTTTCAACAAGTTGTTTATTTAGTGGGAATATTCTTGTATTTGCTAAAGCGTGGATTCTTTCCGAGAAGTTTGGAATCCATTTACTATAGTGTGCAAACATTCCTATCACTCTTCGTAATGACTGTGTGTCATTTGGCGGTGGAAGAGTGAGAAGTGGGCGCATCCGTTCAGCATCTGGCTTTATGACATGGTCTTTGATGGTATAGCCTAAGATATTGATGCTATTCTGCGAGAACTTGCTTTTCTCTTTATTGAGAGTAAGACCATATTTTTGTGCAGCTGCTAAAAATTTCTGCAAATTTGTATCGTGTTCAGTTTTAGATCGCCCACAAACTGTTATATCATCGAGATATGCGAAAGTACCTTCTAACTTTTCTTTTCGAATAACCCAGTCAATGGTTTTTTGAAAACTTGACACTCCATTTGTTACGCCAAATGGTACACGACGAAACTGGTACAGATTTCCAGCAGCTTCGAAAGCAGTATATGGTTTTTCTTCTTGTAGGATAGGTACTTGATAGAAAGCACTCTGTAAATCGATCGCGCTGAAGATTGAATATTTTGAAATATTGAAAACTTGGTCCTCCATATTGGGAAGTGGGTAAGCGTCAAGCTGTGTATACCTGTTTATCGTAAGTGAATAATCAATGACAAGGCGCTTCTTGTGATTAGCGTTCTTTGTAACTAGTACTTGAGCTCGCCAGGGGGACGTGCTTTCTTCAATAATGCCAGCAGCTAGGAGTTTTGTGATCTCTCCTTCAATAAACTTTTTGTCGTCTTCACTGTGACGGCGAGATTTAATCGCAATAGGCTTGCAATTTGGACTGATATTTGTAAAAAGTGGAACAGCAGGAACAGACGCTTCTGCAACACTACATACTTTTAGTGGTTCTTTAGGTCCACCAAATGAAAATTCGAGAAAGGAATGCTCGTCTAATATATCATGACCTATTATTAAGTCAGCACAGAGATTTTTCACGATTAGTAAATTCACGTTGCTATAATCATGATCTCCAATACGAACTGGCACACATGTTTGACCTTCGACTTGTGACGTATGACTGGTTGAAGCCATTGAAATAGTTTGCTTGCATGGTCTTTTCTTTAATTGACATAATTGAAAAAATTGCTCATTGATGAAGCTTATAGAACTACCAGTATCTATTAAGGCTTCAGCTTTTATCCCTTTTATGTAAGCTAGAACTGTAGCTTTCTTCAAGGAAGTTGGCGATGCAGCTAAAATACAACCACAAAGGCTATCATCTCCTTCGGGAATAGCAGCATTGATGTTGCTCTTGCTTCGACATACAACAGCATATTATTTCTCGCTTTTTAGTGGGTCTGTTTATAATGTATCTAAGTTATAATAGCCTATTGTCAACTTGCTCATCGCCTTTTACCTTTTGCAATTTCCTAGTACTCCACCATCAGCTCCATTTCACCATTCGCATTGTAACGAGCATAAATTGCTTAGCAACCATATTAAAGTAATCGAATCACAACCCGTGAAATACTTATTATTGAGTACTTCCGGTGGCCATCTGTGGTCCTCATCATCAGTTCCACTTTACAAAATATTGCTTTCTGGGAGCAAATGCACGATTTACTTTAAATAATACCCAAATCGCTATAGGTGTGCCTATAATATTTGAAGAGTTCCTTCGATTTCTCCAAGATCCCATCATCAGATCTGGATTCTGGATAAATGACGGCGTACTGAGGTAACAATCATAAAAAAATAAATAAAAAATACAACCGGATTGAGAACCTTAAAGGATATGATACTAAGTATCCCATCCATCGTTCCACTATCCATCGTTTCTGGAACAGTAGCACATTTACACTCCAAGAGGGAGTCGTCTGTGAATGTCCATCTGAATAGGTTTTCCTTGCTTCGGCCAACATGGGTTCGGAATCTGTTTATAGACTTCCAGGTTACCCAAGGCAACTCATGTTCAGCGGGGCAATTCTGTAACACATTATCGATGGGAATCGGTTTCATTTTGACAGTTCAACAACATTCATTGCGTTATTTACGTGTTGAGCAGACAAATTTTTCAAACTTATGAAGCAATGGATTAGCAATTTGCTTCAAAATGATTCAGATTCCGATTGATAGTGTGTGTTACGCAGTTAGGGAGTAGGTGGGAGGTCTTCAGATATGTATTTATATACGTACCTATTACATAGCGTAATATATCGATGCCTTAGTTCACAATTGTACTAACTACGAAATTTACATTTTTGAGGAGAGAGCTTTAAAGTTTTTTAAAGTTTAGACGAGAACAGTAGAAAATCCAAGTAAAATAACAAAAAAAATATGCATCTATTCATAAGACTAGTCCTTTTACTCCATCTATCTTGATTGGTTTTACAAAAATAAAGATCATTAGCATAATACCACATTGATGGAACATTAAACGAACTCATTTAATACAACTGTGACCCACGTTTTTGGTATAAAGAGACGGAATAACGGCATTTCGATGCGCGGAAACGAAAGAGCATGAAATTTAGTGTATTTGGCATTAAAAAAGTAAAAAGTGAAAATTTTGTAGTTAGTGCAATTGTGAACTAAGGCATCGATATAGTATATTGTATCTACTTACTTATTATTTGCACTAATGATAACTCCTATTTATGTCCAATAACTGTCCAATTCAAGGTTGTCTTGAAGAAGTCGCAGAAAGCGATAAAGTCGCCCTTTGTATGTTTTGTAGTGTTACTTGTTCTTTTTTTATTACGCATTTTCTGTGTACAGACGCCAGCACATCAAGTTACTACAATCTATCAAATTTATTTAATAGAGTTTCAACTTTATCGCTAAAGCATAAGGGTCAAAGTTGATTGAAAAAATTTGACAGTTACGGGTAGCTTCATGTGCTGGCGTCTGTACAATAAAGTGTATCTATATAAATAAATAAAGTTCAAAAAAAATCATCAACTTGCTTTTCCAGATCTCCCCCTGCTCATTTCTTCTACGAAATTCTCGATTGACATTTCCGAACTTAAAACAGATGGGGTGACCGTCTGTTATAAGTTAACCCTTTCTAGAGACATGGGTTAAACATTAAGCCTTTAATGGTCATGTGTTAAACCTTAAACCTTCAGTTAAACCTTTAAAGAGACATGGATTGGTTGAAAATGTCGATACCTCTGAAGGCCAATAATCTCGTAATTTAAAATGTTCAAAATCTAGTCGCAGTCTCATCTCGGCGACAAAAAATGTCAAAATGTAGGGAAATTATAGGTATTTTTGACAGATCGAGACTGAGATCAGACTGTGAACGTTCTTAAAAATTACGAGAATTGCCCCTCTGGTGTGACGGAATAAGTTTATGCAGTGGTGAATTGTTAACATAAAAAATATATCTACATAAATAAAACAAAGTCGCATTACTTACACCATTTATAACTCAAGAACGGCTGGACCGATTTTTATGTTCTTTAATTTGTTGAATTCGTCTCTTTGTTAAAGTTGTCTCGAATAGCAGAATAACTATGAAAACATGGTAAATATTTACGAAAAAGGAAAATTATGAAGATAATTAATTTTCTCATACATTCGTTCTTATTCTGAGACGGTACGAAGTTCGCCGGGTCAGCTAGTTTGTAAAAATAAAAGAAGGAAGGGGTAGGTAGGTCTATGGTCACAAAATCCTTTAATGAAATGAAAAAAAAAATGAAAAAGCGTTTATTTTGTGGTGACAACTTATTACAATCAGTTTTAGTTCTGCCAAACTGCACAGCAGTTTGTTGGCAGATGTAGCTCCCAAACACAATTTTTATCTTGGCACTTTTCCATCAGTAACAAGTACAAGTAAGTAATAACAAGTTTATAAGTTACATGCTATAGATAGCGTGTAACGGCAAATCCACATTTATCGCTAAACACCACCCATACCTAAACACACATAAGTATTTACAGCAGCACAAAGGCTGACTATTACGTAGGTAATGCTAATTAAATTTTGAATTGCCTAATATCATTTCAATGTTTCACTCCGGCGAAGTCACAGACAAGTTCGCATAACAGATTCAATCTAAACATCTCCATTTATGAGGTTTTGACAAAAGGTGTTAAACAGAATCTTCCCCATTTTATTTTTGAAAGATATTTTTGTGGTAATGGCTTTTGGAGTAGCATAGTACTCTCTTAGCCAGCCAGGTTAGCCTGGCTAGCAGCCTTGTGAAATTATGACTATCTTATAACAAAACTTACATAAATAATCAGACTAAAACATTCCCACTACTGGAATTTACGCCTCCTCTCTGTGAGAGGGATGACTGTAGGTAATCCACTACGCGGGCCTAGGACGAAGTAGTAGATGTCACACATTTTCGAATTTTTGGTTCAAGGTTTGAGTGGTGATTAAATAAATTACACAAAGTAAAGCGCCTGCCTGGATTCGAACTTACGACCTATATGTCGTAAGTCGGGGTTGTTACCACTGGAATACCACTGCTCCCTAAAAAAAATTAAATACAAACTATAAAATACATTTATTTTCTAACTTACAGAACATTTTATTTAAATTGTCTGAATATTTTCAGACAATTATAATAAAAAATAAATTAATAATTTTTTTTTTTCGTGTTTGTAGTTTGTTTTTTTTTTTATAGTTTGTTTGATTGAATGTTGGCCTTCTGTGTTCACGAACACAGAAGGTCAAAAAGGTAAAATCTAGGGAAAAGTATTTTTGACAGAGACTAAGACCAGACTGTGAACGTTATTAAAATGACCCTCTGTATAAAACTCTCACGAACATAACAAAAGTGACGAGGTAAGTGAGTAATAATAAACACATTAATTAAACCAAGTTGCTCTCATAATCAGCAAAGCAATTAATTGCAAACTAATTTTATTGCAATGTCAATTACTTGTTACTATTTATAACACGTTATAAATCACGTAATGTGCTGGCGGGCGATGCGTGTTCAAACGACCTAGATTGAGTTATTAAAACCTATTTTAGAATCGGTCTAAAACCCAACTAATGAGCGTAGGGTCGACTTAGACGGAGATGGGCAGGAAATTGTTGGCAACTCCAACAAACTATTTTGTATTTATAATTAATTTCCTGTTCTTTATGTCAAACTACAGTCATTGAGTTCAGTCGGCAATAAATTCCGCTCCACTCACGTAACGCCAAAAACCTGCCTTTTTATTTCTGCTTCCACACCATCAAATACCTCAAGAACCTGCCCCTGCTGCAAACCTCCAACATGTCATTTATGTCGATGAGTATATCTGCATAGGCCAGTTAGTTTATTTGAAAAACAGGCAGGAAAGAGAGATCAATCGCCGAATCGAGAACGCCTGGAAAAGCGATCTCCTTGAAGCACAAACTCAACTTCATGTGTATTCTGCCCGTCCTAACCTACGGTGCCCAGACCTGGTCGCTCACGGAGTCGCAAAAGTTCCGCCTTGAAGTTTGCCAAAGAGCGATGGAACGCAGCATTCTAGGTGTTAGAAGACTGGACAGAATTCGGAACACCACGCTGCGTTCCAAAACAAGCATACTGGATGTAGGAAAGACGGCTGCCAGGCTCAAATGGGATCGGGCGGGTCACATCAGCCGTATGCACGATGACCGCTGAGCAAAATGTTCCACACAAGGGGTGCCTGAAAGAGAAAAGAGAAAGAGATGGCGAGATAACCTGGACGCGTACCGCGAGTGCTGGATCGAGGTGTCGCGGGAAAAGAGTTCCTAGAAGGATTTAAGGGAGGCCTTTGCCCAGCTGTGGTTCAGAATAGGATAACAAAAAAAAAGTTATACTCGTTAGGGCTCATACGCACTATGCGGCTACCCGCAATGCGGTCAAAATTATATAAGTAACATTTATTTATATGCGCTCTGCGATGCAGCTACCCGCAAACCGTTCCGGTCGCGCGGAAGGCTGCAGCCTGACTGGTGGCCAGCCGGACGGTTGCTATTCGCGGCTCAGTTTGCGGCTGCCCGCCATTGAGTGAGATATTTCAAAATGCCTGCTCTCATCTCGTGTTTTCAAATAAGGATGCACCCAGTACTTCTTTGTTTTTTTTTCTTCTTTAGGTAACGTACGTTCTTTGAAATGGATCGATATGACCGCAAATCGCAACGGTTCTTCAACCGTACGTTGCGGTTGCGAATGCGGCTGCCCGCAAACCGGTTGGCCGCATTCGTAACCGCATCCTGCAGTCGGCTGGACGGCTAGCCGCATTACTGTTGCCCGCGTAGTGCGTATGAGTCCTGGGACTATCAGTTGGAGAGCGAGAACCTACGCGTTTATCAAACATGATAGTCGCGAACTAGACACGTGATATTATCACGTCTTGTTTTCCAAAAGGGTTGGACAGAGGTGTACCTGTAGTACACCTACAATTCGCCAGTTATGTTGAAGTCCCATGTAATAGGAATGGGCCGAAGCCTGCCGGGGCAGCGGGATTGTCCGAAAGGGTTACCCCTACCCCGGAACACAAAGGGTTAAGGAAAGAACACGGGTGGGTTTTAGGCAGTAAGAGTCTAACACTCCCTTCCGCTCCTCCCAGAGCGGGAGGCGTAATTTGATGATTTCCCATTCTCAAAAAAAATACACCCCGTATATGCATTGAGCTTAACTTCATTGTATAACTTTAACACGAAACAAACTACAATATACTTTCTGAAAACAAACTCATAAAACAAGAGATAAATAAATACTTATTACAAAACTGAAACGGAAAACACAATAACAACATCTAATGCACCACCGACAAAACTCATAACTGTAACAATATACCAGCTATATTTCACATTTCCTACTGTTCCATATATCTGTTCCACACAACATTTGAACCCCAAGTTGCAGTACAACGTAATAAATTCTCATTAAAAAGAATATGAACTGCCCGAGGATCCATGTTGTATACGGCACGAATCAGAAAGTTGTGGTCATTTATGTAAGGATGTGGTACTGACCATCAAACTGAACCACTTTCTTCATATGAACTGCGCGAGGATCCATGTTGTATACGGCACGAATCAGAAAGGTGTGGTCTATGTAAGGATGTGGCACTGACCATCAAACGAACCACTTTCTCCATATGAACTACGCGAAGATCCTTGTTTTAAACGGCACGAATCAGATTGTTGTGGTGATATGTAAGGACGTGGCACTGACCATCAAACTGAACCACTTTCTCCATATGAACTGCGCGAGGATCCATGTTGTATACGGCACGAATCAGAATGTTGTGGTCTTAAGTAGGGTAGGTCATATGTATGTTGTGATCGATCGACCTGTGCGGCTGTTTTTAGCCACGGGCCCCTCACGTTACAGGCTGAATATAATAACCCTTAAATATGATCACACCAATCTGATACACGCTGTATATATAGTGTATATAGTCAGCATGGACTAATATCTAATATATCACTTAGAACAGCAGCTTATAAAATATAACAGTCTGTTAAAGAAGGCTTTGTGCGTCGTGTCTTGTGTTCTTTTATTTATCGTGCTGGTTGGGGCAACTCTAGTTTGTTCTTTTTTATTTGCACAGTGTTTTATTGTTTCTTTAATACTTTAAGCACACAAATGTACAAAGGCGGACTTAATGCCATAGGCATTTTCTACCAGTTAACCTTTGGGTGATGCAGAGACAAACAGTGGTAGGTGCAATCGTGAAAATTGAGGAATAAATATTTTATACTCATAAACCTATTAAAACTATAATATTTAATTACCTACATACAAATATAAGCACAAATAAATATACATAAATACATGAATATACTAAAAAGAAATAAGACACACAATGAGAAAACATTAGCGTTGTAATGATACTGCCAGCTTCTTGCGAATGTGCTCGCGAACTTATATTTTATGAAGTAAGTAGAATATACAATCAGTTTTTATTTTCAATTAAGATAATAATTATTTACATCACACTAATATTATAAAGGCGAAAGTTTGTGAGTGTGTTTGTATGTTTGCTACTTCTTCACACAAAAACTGCACGGATTTAGATGAAATTTGGCACACAGATAGTTTATAACCAGGATTAACACATAGGATACTTTTTGTCCCAATATTCCTACGGGATCGAAACTTATGCAAGTGAAACCGCGGGGCGCAGTTAGTAATATACAATGTGTCCCAAAATTCAACAATAAGCCACCAGAGGGTGGATCTGCTCATGACTACTCGAGAAAAAATAATGAAAAAAAAAATATCTATTTTTTTTGTAATTATTTTTTCTCTTTTTAAAAAAAAAATATCTATTTTTTTTTGGAAGTTATAAAAAATACATTGTAATCGTTCGAAAATTAACACCCCTTAAGATCTTTTTAACTACAATGACCACAATATATCAAATATTTCTGTTTTTCTTTTATATCTGCAACCTAAGTGGCACTGCTATCCATCAAACCCTTAAAAATCCCAGAATGCCGGCAGTTTTTACACAAAAATCTATCAGAATATTTTTTTTCCTAAAATTTTTCTATTTTTTTTGTTTTAGTCCACTTTACAGTTAATTTTAACTTTATTTTATTTTCATTAATTTGCTGTTATAGCGGCTATAGTAGACACACTCTAACACACTATATGTAAATTTATTTCAAGTGTCTACCTACTACGGGCCAAAAAATTCAGTCCTGTGACAGACGGACGGACAGACTACTAATAGGGTCCCGTTGACACCCTTTGGGTTCGGAACTTCGGAACCCTTTGTCCATAACACGAGTCATGGCGGTCCCAAATATGTTCTATTCCGAATACGTAAGAAAAACATGGTTTGTTCATTTATTTTGTTTGCACCACTTGTAGGAGTTGAGTGAGGAAAACGAGTTACATTGTGTTTATAGGATCGAAGAATAAAATTGAATATCGTTTAATATTATAGCTAAACTAGCTAGGAAACCGTCAAGGAAACTTACATCTATACACCGTAAGGGCTATTCTTGCTTGCATCGCTCGGCCGACGATAGTGACGCTTGCTAACAGATGTGGTCATCGTGTGCACGGGATTTTGTTTTCAAATTGGGCAGATGTGAGTTTCCTCGATGGTACATACACAAAAACTATAATCATAAACAGCCTATATTGTTCCCACTGCTGGGACACAGGCCTATTCTCGATGAGTGGGCCGTAATCCACCACGTGGACCCAGTGCGGGATGGTAGATGTCACATGTCTTCGAATTTTTGGTTCTAGGACATGCCGGTTTCCTCACGATGTTTTCCTTCACCGTTTTGAGAGAGCAGTGGTGATGAAATAATTTACACAAAGTAAAGCGTATGTCTGGATTCGAACCTACAACCTGTATCTAAGTCGCGACTGTCTCCACTGCTCTAAAAAAAAGCCGGTCAAGTGAAATACAAATTTGTACGGCTTTCGGATTTTTTTCCGTTATTACTTGTGCTACATTGCTTCTTTCCAAATTTCATGATTCTAAGTCAACGAGAAGTACTCTATAGGTTTTGATTTCGGAACATAAACGCCTTTTGACTGCGATAACTTAGAAGTTTGATGTTTTCACTGCTGCAAGGGATTACAGCTGCAGCAGGGAGCATTTGATATTAATTTCATCTTGGTAACTCCACGTATTCCTGAAAAAAAGGGTCTTGTCAAACGAACAGATAGACGGACAACGAAGTGATCTTATAAAGGGTTCCGTTTTTCCTTTTGAGGTACGAAACTCTAAAAACCAAAAACAGCAGACCTGAAAACCAGTAGGTTTTCATCTTAAACATTCGAGGATTAATAAACTAAATGATAATTATATGATGATCATACGTTAGATAAGATTATTGAAGTAGAACGAAAAGAAGAATTTTTTAAATAGTTTGTGGAAAGGACTCATGAAAAACGGAAAAGAAATTAAAGAAAATATCCTTACCCCTATGCTTAAGTGTTATTCATCTCATGACATGATTCTGCGTAAATCGTTTGGTATTTCCAAGAATTGTGGCTGACACTAATAATTATGTAACGGTTTTCCTTCTAGTCAGTAATGTTACCTACTTACTTGTTTGTAAACAGTTAACGAGTAGGTATATCGTTGGTTCTTATCACATACCTACACTCGAGCTAATTGTTGTCTGTCAACCATTCGTTTAATAATTTAACTAACATAAAACGGCCCAGGCTAATTACTTTACTTAAACTCCACCAGTTCTATAATACAGGGGCCACAGGCTTCGACGCGCAAGCTGTTACAATGGATTCAGTTCATGATTTTACAAAGAAATTTTCGTCGGTTATTAAAACGGTAAATATGCCAATACACGGCGGCCACATACTGACAAGATCTTCTTCCATTCGTCTGCGAACACATCAGAGTCAGCGTCCAAGAGAGCGTTCAGCTCAGAAGGTAAATTACCGTAATTAAAAACGTTCAAAATCTAGTCGCAATCTCATCTCAGCAACAGTCACTTGTCAAAAATGTAGGGAAATTAAATGTATTTTTGGCAGATTGAGACCGAGATCAGACTGTGAACGTTCTTAAAATTATGAGAATTGAGCCTCTGGAGACTGAACTCGACGGTTCCTAGGCACATATAAAATCGGAAGCAGACTCCTAGTTACCCGTTCAGCACCCTAATTGCGTAACACTATCAATCGGAATCTAAATAATTTTGAAGCAAATTGCTAATCCATTGCTTCATAAGTTCGGAAAATTTGTCTGCTCAACTCGTAAATAACGCAACGAATATTGTTGAACTGTCATAATTAAACCGATTTCGATTGATAATTTGTTACGCAATTGCCCCGCTGTTCTCCAAAAAGAAAACGGGCTAGGAATACCACTATTGCTCTAAAATCCACTCAAGACACACAAAGCCTCAATTTCACAAATAATTAAACCAATCCATCAACTCAACAACTCTTGACTTCCCGTCAGACTGTTCTTACATTAAATTCTTAACAAATGACGTGGTAGTGAAAACAATAGGCTATTTGTCTTGTAAACAAATTGGCCGAATCAAATAGTACAGCTTGATGTATTTGCGGGGAGGCGAATAATTTGTTGTTGCTGTGTTTGATAGCTCTGCTTCGATGGTGGACAAAATATGTGGGTTTATAGGGCTATAGAGTATGAGATATTGGTACAGGAAGTATTTCGAGAGTAGAGTATAAGATTCTCAAAGGCCGTTTATGCATGGCAAAAAAACAGCGAAATAATTCGGTGCGCGCTATCGAATGTCATAACTAAAAGTGCAAATTTGTATACATACATAGATTGTACGTACCTGCCTACTTAAAATAAGTTGTTACAATAAAATGGGCGATCCTTGTACCTACTTACCTTAAGTTCGGCATGCATACTGCAAAAAAATTGCATTAGTTTTAAAAACTTCACAGTCGCTTTGGATATAAATAAAGGTAACGTAATTATCAAAATAACAGTTCACAGATTCAGATTTATTTATTTATTTTAGGATCTCCAACAAAAGATATGCACTAAACATTATATTGTTAATGGATTACAAAGTATTTTGTAGGTACACTCTTTCAATTACAGGAGACCACAACATGCACAACAAAATGCCCAGCCAGGCGGACTTCCTAGTTATAAAAATATTGCATTGTTTAAATTCTCTTGTCAGAGAAAATACAGGTACCTACTTACAGTTTTTTTTTCTTATTTGTGTCATGTTATGCAATCGACCGTCTGTGTGTATTCGTATTCAATATTTAATTATTTTTAACGATACGAGAGCAACAGATTTTTTTTCTGTTGGCCAAATATTATTGTTTTATTTGAATAAAAAACATAATGATTATTATATTTTATTTTTATAATATTTTTTTACGTCGTAATCATGAAACGTTTAAAATTCCAAATAAACTCTGAAAACTGTTCGTGTTTAAGGTGGATGCTCCTAATATCACGGAATGGTCGTAGTTAGGATTACCTGGTCTTATAGAGTTGTATTGATGACTTTAAAGATTAAAATTCTGTAATAATATACTTGTTACGGCCGCGAATCAAATTATGGAAAACATTCAACCGAATACTTACTTGCAAATTGCAAAAAACGTAAGAATTTTTGAATTTCGCGGGCTACCTGAAGCCTTCACCTTAATGTCTAAATTCAATATGACCATCCCAAGACACTTATGAAAATCTGCTATCATGGAAAAATTATACGCGGGTAGACAGTAACTCCACTTATTTACAGATAATAGGGTCCAAGCACGCATTGATGGCACAATCTGTGCGAAAAGCCAATGTCGACTCATGCCCGCTGGGGGCCATTCGATACGAAAAACATTTACCCTACTCAGGGGCCTTTTTGTGCAATCGACAAGTTTCTTGCTGGTCCGATAAATGGTGCTGTTACCTTTGTAGACAAAACTATTCTTAGATCGTTTGTGAAACTGTCGCATAAATACCAGCAAGAACGCGTTGTAAGAACGCCAGAGACTAAAACTAAACCGCAAGTTGTGTCGTCCTCGGATCTGTAAACTGTACAATCTAATATATAAAATTCTCATGCCACAGTGTTAGTTACCATACTCCTCCGAAACGGCTGGATCGATTTGTATGAAATTTTGTGTGCACATATCGGGTAGGTCTGAGAATCGGCTACTATCTATTTTTTTTTTTTTGCAAAACGACGTTTGCGGGGTCAGCTAGTATTAATACTAAGTCTTCCAGGGCGAATTTCAGATGGCCAGTCTCAGCAGAGACTAGTCATCTACGCGGAAGATATTATAGAGCATAAGTGTGTGCGCAGACACAAGTACACTCACGCTTCCATCACTCACATATAGTCCGATGGGACGGCAATCCGACAGAATCGGAGAGAGATCTGGGCCTCAAGTCTGCTATTACAATAGTATCAGAATGATCTATCATTGATTTCATAATTGTTGATTTTGACAAGTTTGGTAATCTTCTAATTTAATGGCGTCATTATGACTTTCCAATGGTCAACCACTGACACTCCATTGAAAGAAATGGCATGAAATGGTAATCTCGTACATAATGACAAATGAATAAAATGTACCTAATGTTTATTGCTATTTACGAACTTCTTACTACTTCAGATTGTAAACAACTAATACGTAATATGTAAAAATGTATATTAAATGAAATCTAGCATGAAAAGTAGTAGTTTTTCTCAGACCATTGACCGACCAATGATCGACAATTATGAATTTAGCAGATTACGAACTTTTAGCAAAATGACAATGGGATCGTGTTGGAATGGCGAATTTATAAAAATAGCAGACTTGGGCCCCAGGCGCAGAACCAATGTCTTAGCAAGGCACAAGGAGTATCACACCGCCACGCGCCAACATCCAAACTCCGGGCTGTTACTGACAAATTCCTAATGGAAAAACCCTATAACACTCTTTGACCGACCTAACCGGGGTCGAACCCTGAACCCCACGCTCAGAAGTCGCGCTTCTGACCACGAGGCAAACGGAGCAGTTGAAACTGTACAGCGATCTTGTTAACGTGCACTGTGACTCATGTGCCAAGTTCCACAGAATAACTGTTAACTCTAAATTGTATTTCCTTTTATTTGTGTATTTTTTTAGTTGTTTGTTTAAGCTCCTTAAATTCTAAGTTGAGCTGTACGATAATTGACAAATGCGTGCACTGAATGGACAGGTCCACTCCAATCTGTGTGGTTCTTTCCTCGAAAGACGATTTCCGACACCAAACCACTTAGTCCTCAAAATGATCTGACCAAGATTATGTCTGGACTTTAAAAGATACTGTGACCTCTGAGTTTATTTCGGCCTTACTTCTCAAAGCAGTCAGATAGGAAACGCCGACCTCATTTAGTTTTTAAAATATGTTTGACGTATAAAAGTGTTTGTGCAAACCTACTTACAAAAATAAAATCATTTATATTTAAAGCCAATTTTATTTTTATTTGATTTTTGTTTTTAACTCTTATTATCTCACGTTACTGTAAACTTGTTTCTTTGGTTTTCCCTGCTTTTTAGTTATCAATTTTATTATTAATTGCTTGTGGCACAATTATTACATTTATGGGGCATGCAGTGCTAATCCACATAGAAGAAATTGTTAAAATGACCTTTGATTTAAGAAAAATAAAAAAAAAATCATTTACACGAAGCCAGTTTATTTTCCTGTGGCATAGAATAAAATTGAAGTAACAGATGACTTCTAAACAGTGTTAGATGGTACAACTATTCTTATTGTTGAATTCAATTAAATTAAATAGTATCTTGTTATTCCAATTTCATCCCAATTCTATCTAACTTTGTAAAATTTTGTCTAACTTTATCTAATGTTATTACTTTTATCTCATTCTATCTAGTTTTGTTTAATTTCATTTTGTCTAGTTTCATGTAATTCTACTAATATTATAAATGTGAAAGTTTGTGAAGATGTTTGGATGTTTGTTACTCAATCACGTGTAAACTGTTAAACGGATTTAGATAAAATTTGGCACACAGATAGTTTATAACCAGGATTAACGCATAGAATACTTTTTATCCCGATATTCCTACGGGAACTAAACTAACGCGGGTAAACCGCGGGACGCTGCTAGTTTAATATAATGTTTTGATTGTATGTGTAAATACTAATATCGACCGATGTGGTGAACACTATAAATATGTATAAGTTGGTTATTAATAAATAAATAAAAACTTATGATATACTACATGCAAAAAATCGCCCCGTGTAAATAAGAAAACGCTGTTGCCATTACTCCAGGCGTAAAAGAAATGGCCTATTTCATTCGTGTTAACCACAAAGAAAACTTAACTTCATGTTTCTGGAAACCAAAACAGGCCTGAAATTTACCAAAGCGGATAAATATAATGAAAAAGAAAATGCGCGTTACATATGTTATGGAAATAAAACGAAGTAGAAACGTGTTTACTTTATCTGACATATTCTATTTATGGGGAATATAATTCGCGAAGGGGAAGCCACGAGAAAGAAGAATGCAGAAGTAGCGAAACGTTAAATGCATAAGGATGTGTGTCGATCTCAATGGCGATGAAATTTAAAGCTGACTTCGTTAAAGAATTATCATTAAATGATCTTAACACTCGTGATCCTTTCTTCTGATATTAGTTATCAAATTATTCATTACAATCTCTCAATCTCTCTTCAGAAATAACAATTAGGTTTAATTTTATGGAACCCTTAATAACCTTTGAAAATCTTTAACGACTTTTAATCCCGTTTTTTTTTATCTGCAGAACAGTGATTGAACAATAATTAGTCCACCGTTTGCTCAGTGTTTGAAAGATAGAAAGAATAAAAAGTATGTATTGCGACTTGCGCTTTCCAAAGCCCCATATGATAGGAGAACTTATTGCCATCAATCAAGAACTTTCAGACTTCGGGCTGTTACTGAAAATTCCAGCACGTAGTATGCGCGCCTTAATAGAAAGAAATGCGGTCGTGGGATCGGCCGCATTTGGTGACGGGGCCCGCTAGGCATAGCGGGCTGATACCAGTCGGGGGTACGACGAACATAAAAGTATCTCTCGGGCCCCCGACTCATGGTATTAAAAGGAACAGTGGGGTTTTAGTCGGTAGCACCTCCGTTCGTCACAGGCGGAGGGTATCCATGAGGATTTCCCCGCGGAAAAAAGATAGAAACACCCAATGATACTTTGACCGACCCAGGAATCGAACCTAAGACCTCATGATCAACAGTAGCGCTTGCGGCCATTAGACCGAAGCGGCAGTCACTAGACTCAGAATACAGAACAAACCAGAAACCGCATTCAATGATAGTTGCATATCCCGTATTGTGTCCAAAAACATTACGTCTGTCCCCCGCCAGCCCCACTTCCCACCCGCGTAATGTTGCTAGCCCTGGAGCAATTTCCTTGTTTTTGGGGTAATCTTATAACAGTAGAGAAAAGGTATTTGCTAAAAAATAAATATGGGTATTTGGGAATAGGGTAGAAAACTAGCGTTATGCATAACTACTCAAGCGCGTCTGAAGCGCGTTAGCGGTTTCTGGTTTGTTCTGTATTTTGAGTCACTAGATTATTCTAGTGATTATCATTTGCTTCCTTATGGAAGCAAATGATAATGTGATAATCTGTATACTTATTATGCAACCTTGTTTGGACTGAGCCTTCTTCCATATAACTTCTTATTATTGTAAATGGATGGTAAACAGACACTATTTGCGTACTATTGCAATATTAAATCGTATCTGAAGATAAGTGAATGCTCACAAAATATTTAGACCTTTTTTCCTTGTGTCAAATCAAGCATGTTATTATGCCGTCAGCCTATTCTCACAAAATTCCATCTTTTTAATTAAAAAGGGGCTCTTTTGGAGTTATAATAGAGTTCACATTGGTATATTATGTTGTGAGCCGTCTTGTTTCTCAAAATTTATACTAATATTGCTGTTTTCTTTCAATGCGTAGCTATAATATAGCAATTCTTTACTTTTATTTATTATTTACTAGCTGCACCCCGCGGTTTCACCCGCGTAAGTTTCGATCCCGTGGGAATATCGGGATAAAAAGTATCCTATGTGTTAATCCTGGTTATAAACTATATGTGTGCCAAACCTCATCCAAATCCGTTCAGTAGTTTTTGCGTGAAAGAGTAACAAACATCCATCCATCCTCACAAACTTTCGCATTTATAATATTAGTAGGATAGTAGGAAGTAGGATAATATTAGTAGGAAGTAGGATTTGAACTTTTCGCACAAAAAAGTACAAAGGCGGACTTAATGCCTTAAACATTCTCTACCAGTCAACCAAGGGTGGTGATGAGATTAGATGGCAGGTGCTTTGGTTGAGAAGAACATTTTTTAAAAGAGTAACGGTGGAGTTTTTTCCCATTCTTCTTCATAGAAAAACTACCTTTTGGAAGGGCGACTAGAATCAATTCTATTTTATTGTAATTTTTGACGTTCAAAAGTGAATTTTATATGCCTACTTGAAATAAATGCTTTGACTTTGACTTTGAGCGGAACAAAGATAAAAAAAAACTATTAAAACTGGGTACACAAATACATGAATAGGTTATAAACTTACTAGCTGACCCCGCAAACGTCGGTTTGAAAAGAAAAAAAAATAGGGGTATGAAAAATAGATAGTAGCCAATTCTCAGACCTACCCGATATGCACACAAAATTTCATACAAATCGCTCCAGCCGTTTCGGAGGAGTATGGTAACTAACACTGTGACACGAGAATTTTATATATTAGAAAATACACATACATACTATTTTACTTTTTTTTTCTATGTACAGTGTTATAAAACCATAGTTCATTTTTGACTGACCGACTAATAAGAAACGCAAGTCGGACAAAGTCGCGGAAATTGTTAGTATTTTTAACTTCTCTAACAATTATTTCCATGCATTTTTTTTTATTTAGATTTATTGGCACTTGTTTCTTTTGTTTCATTGCACTGTGTAATTATTTTAAAGGCGAGCACATATTACATACCTACTTTGGTTTGGGAAATTGTAATAAAATTATTTATGCTACCTACCTATCTCTACCGTTCAAAGACGCGAACGTTTTAATGACATGTATGTAGGTATTTTAAATTGTATTTGATTTGAATGTCTGAGTATTATTTTATTGTGTATGTGTGATTATTACATCAATTTTAATGTTATTTTAATTTTTTTTTTCTGTGTCTAATGTAAAAGTGGAATGGACTTTGTCTGAAAAATAAATGAATTATTATTATTAATCTCATATTACGCATTTGTCGCCATTTCGCTGCTTGCTGTCATCGATGTTTCACGTACTTGGTTATCCTGATTATATTATAGATGGAGGAAATGCGGTCGGAGAGACTTTTGAAAAAGCCTCAGTAAAAAGTCATAATTCGAGGTTTGACTCTCGCCTTCTTCCTCCTTCATATTATAGATAGATATTTCATAAACTGAACAAGACGGATATATCAATCAACTCAGCCTTTCGCAGTCCACTGCTGGACATAAGCCTCTCCCAGGCTGCGCCACAACACCCTGTCCTCCGCCTTCCTCATCCAGTCCATTCCAGCCACTTTCTTTAGGTCGTCCGTCCATCTAGCTGGGGGACGTCCCACACTACGCTTGCCGATACGCGGTCTCCACTCAAGGACTCGTCTGCTCCACCGGCCATCGGTCCTTCGACAAACATGGCCAGTCCACTGCCACTTTAGTTTGCTCACTCTGCAAGCTATGTCGATAACTCCGGTTAGAAGGATATATACTGTGTCCCTATGTTTTTCTTTTTTGATTAACTAGCTTCTGCCCGCGACTTCGTCCGCGTGAAATTTCACCCTCCCCCTCTATTCTACCTCTTAGGCGTGGAATTTCGATAACCCTTTCTTAGTGGATACCTACTCTTCACAAAGAACACACTCTCCAAATTTCATGTCTCTAGTTGATATATCAGTCAGTCAGTCAGGACTTTGAATTTTATATATTTAGATAATTGTCAAATTTGTACACTAGGCCTGTAGGCCAATTCTGCTAATTTAAAACGTTCAAAATCTAGTCGCAGTCTCATCTCGGCGACAAACAAATGTCAAAAACTTGTCAAAATGTAGGGAAATTTGAAGTATTTTTGACAGATTGAGACTGAGATCATTTTTTGAGGGTTCTAGTGCTTATAAAAAGGATGTATCATCAAAAAGGAATACATAGGGACACACAAGTAGTTAACATTTATAATTCTGTTAATATCATTACTTTATGGTCAGTGACCAGAAAGAAAACAGGCGAGAGTGTTTCTATGGAGAAAAGACCACCCGCATTTCCTCTTAAGAGCCTACACTACCTCAGCTAAAATTTACTCTTTATTTCGCTCGCACGATACTGCTCGCGGACTGAGTGAGAGCGAGACAGAGTGCGGTGCTAGGCGGCATGCAGCGCCAATAGTTTAGGTATTTGATTTTTACGGTCAAAATAGTAGTAATGAAAAAAAAGTAAATATTATAAGACCTGCTTTATAGTTAGTTCGGTTAGTATACAAAGTTTTATGATCGAATTTGAAGTATTTTTTGAATACCAGCAGTTTATTGTTCGGTTTGGAGGTAACTTAGGATTTTTTTTCTATTGAGAAAATTTTATGAAATCGTGTTTTCGTCTAACATAACACCTAGTATTAATCCTCAACTTTACCATATATTTATTTCAAAATTAATGCTGCAGTATTTTCGACATAACGGAGGATCATGCTAAGCCATTTGAGGTAGTATAGGCCCTTAAGTTACTATGTTTGCCCGCGACTTCTTTCGCTTGCCGCTCGAGTGTTTGAGTACGGTGCTCAAAAACACGAGCGATATGTTGTCGACATTTATCGACAGCTGCAGTTGCCCCTCCCGTTGTCGCGTTTCGCTCGTGTGTATCAGCACTTAGACCTACTCAGGGGTTATATTTTAAAAGCGTGCCGCGCTGCAATTCGACAAATTATAGCCATGCCTTTTTTCTTGTTTTAATTTATATTTTAAATTAAAACAAGAAATCACCCTGCTTACTGACCTTAATCGCAACGTGCAATTAAACTAGAATTAAGCTTGTAATAGTTTTGTAATTGGGTGTTATTCACGAAAATTGTACATTTGCTTCCCTCTCCGCGTCCAGCTCGATTATTTTTTATTTGGCATTTCAGTAATAGCTCAATTTTATTCACCCTAATTCTAAAAGTATTTAGAACTACAATTTATAATACTCAGTAAGTAAGAGAAAGCATGATATTCTAATATTTCAAATTTTAAATTTGTGTCCACAGAAATTTCATACAGAAAATCATGTCCATTTTTACTTAAAGCAACATTAAAAATATATTTTAAAAAATCTAATTGTGTTCATAAAAAACTTACTATTTTTTTAGTTTGTTTATATCCATTCAAATAGATTATTCCTTAAAATAAATAAAACAAACAGTAATGAATACATAATTTACATATTTAAATGGAAGTCCAATATTCTACTCATCTCTGTTATTCATCTCGGTTACAGTGTTTTACAACATTATTTCCAACTTGGAAATAAAATAATTTACGGACAATATTACACAACAAACACTGTAAACAGATGGCGTAACTGTGGATTCGGCTATTTAGTTCTTTCACTCAGTGCGATCAATTTTGTGCGTAACGTTATAATTCGACATTCATTTGTGATATTTGTTTTCATGGTCTATCTGAATTAGGTAAGTACTTTCCAGGTTTTATATTATTATGAGAAAAGAATCGTGGTTGCAGAAGTGAAATCGGTAGAAACAATTAAAAAAAACTAATTGTTGACGGCTTTACGAAGTATTTTGTAGGTTAGACACGTGCTAAATATTCATATATGATATTTCTCCGTTACATTTTTTCTGTTACGTAACAGATATGAAAGGTAAAGCTGCGTATATAAGGTGTTATAAAATTAATAAATTTAAGGAGTTGTTTAATACAAATATAATATTTAATAAATAAGTAATTACGGAGAAACATTAAAAAAAAAGCAACCGTTCTAAACATTCACTTTGTTTTCACTCTTATTTAGGTATGTCTCTCTGTCACTTTTAATAATATTGAATCTACTCATGTAACACATGGGGATGTGTTACATGGTGATCTTCCCGCACGACGGATATTTTGCACGACCACGACTGCCGATTGTTGGGTGAGGTACTTGTACCGCGCGCGTAACACGCAAGCGGCGCGCGCGCTGCGGCCGCCTGCGCAGGGGAGCTATTCTCTAAGGATACAGCCTTGCGGGCAGCGCTGTCGCAGCGCTGAAACTATTGTTTTCACCGCTGCGACAGCGCTGTCCTGTATATTATAATAACAATTTTAATAAATAATGTTCAAAGTAATAGAATTACTTTTCATTATGAAAGTAAAATTACTTAGTGGATATTTTATAATGTTTACTTTTGTTTTAGATAAAATGCCATTGACATCAGCAGAACGACAAAAAATATATAGAGAACGTTTAAAGTGAAATAATCCTATTAAATGGAATGAAGAAAAGAAAAAAGATGCTGAGGAAAAAAGAAGAAACTATATAAAGATATCTGAGTTATCAGAGAACGAAAAAGCTATTAAACGTAAACTTTGGCGGCAGCTGAAACAAACACAGTTAAAACATAATGACAAACCAAACAAAAACTCTAGTCGTAAAATATATAAACAAAGATATTACTAATTAAGATATTATTAATTAAATATTAAGCTAATATTAATTATTATTATGTGTTTCCTCAAAATTAATTTCCTAAAATAATCGTATCTACTTAATAAAGCAATATAAGTCAATCAAAATAATAGTTTTTTATTAACCTCCTGAATAAAATGAATGACCTAAAGACCCATTAAATAAAACAAATATTATTTTTTATACATATTATATACTAGTCCTTATAATTCCTATCTGTTATCTTTTCTGTTACATTAAATTCATTTTCATATCTTTTTTATATCCGTTACGTACAATTATTATGAATAACACCCAATTAACATAACAATTATAACAGGCGAACAATATTTATATGCATATTTGTGAAATTGCTTCGGGATTTGTCACACAAATGTCACTATAAAACTAGTGACATTCATACAATGTATTGGGATTTTTTTTGCCAAACAGTTTTGAACTTTATGCTCATACTGTTAAGGAAAATTGATAATTTAGTCGTCTTCTCTATATATTTGGTAGTATAGGTACAAATTATTTACAAATTGTCATCTTTTCTGATTGCGCGCTCCTCGTGTTCTAATGAAAGACAAAATAATTACTTTTTTTTCACCAAAAAATGCATACTTCTACAATTATTTGCTGTTGATCGGTTTTGGAACCAATTTTCGTTTCTTATGATGTTAAAGAGGTTATTAAATAGGTGCCACTAGATGATGTGTTTACCGTTCCTATACTTACATGTATTTCTATACTTAATATTATAAAGAGGAAAGATTTGTATGTAAGTATGCTTGTAACGAATTGGCTCAAATAGTAGTGGACCGATTTGAAAAATTCTTTTACTATTTGAATGCTGCATTATCACTGATAATGGAAAGGAAAAAAAATGAATAGGCTTTTTTAATTGCAGGAAAAAAATAAAATGTTTCAAAAATAAATGTCCACCCGTGCGAAGCCGGGACGGGCCGCTAGTCATAAATATCATTTAATAAAATACCTATCTCGATCAAAATCTAGAAAACTAAAGTTTTAAAATAAGGAAGTGTACTTCAGCGTTTGTAGCCAAAACTACGTCTCATCCATTGAAGACGGAACATAAATCAAAAGTTCTGAAAACCACTGAGAACTTAATAACGCTGAACTGAAACAACTTTAATAAAATTCTCACAAAATTACTGAAAAGTTTGGTTTCCGCTTCGTTAGCTATTAAAAACTAGGTAAGTACCTATACAAGATAATTTTTTAACCAGTCCGCAAACTGTAACCGGTTATACAAGGTGAAATTAAAAACATGCGACAAATCGAAATGGGAGATTGTACTCATCATTATGAACAACTTTTAGTATGGGACCAAACCTGAAATCGCGAAAATAATCAGCTGTTCCCTACATTTATGTTCGCATAACTCGTCAAAATGTAGGGAACAGCGATTTTTAATTTTTTTTTTACTCTACGAAAAAACGAATATTTGATCATATGCTGAATTCTGAAATATTTATCGTGTATGTATTTACTGTATATCAAATAAGATGATCCATAGACAAGTTTAGACGTGATTTCAAAATTGGCTACTCAATTACAAACGTCTATTATTTATGTCAGGCGCTGACTAATTTGACAGGACTGAAATAATATTTATCTTCTGTCCTTTTCTTAATGAAATAGAAAGAAAAAGATGCACTAAACTTAAATTTAATTTTTGTGAACAACAGAATCGGGGCCATTGTCTACTACAAGCGTACTTATTCCACATACGAGGAAATACAAGTGCAAATAAAATGAATAAATGAATTGACGCATATCTATCTCGTAGCGGTTGCTACGAGTGCTACGGTTGCGTAGCAATGTCATCAGAGGGGCAATTCTCGTAATTTTTAAGAACGTTCACAGTCTGATCTCAGTCTCAATCTTTCAAAAATACTTCAAATTTCCCTACATTTTGACAAGTTTTTGACATTTGTTTGTCACCGAGATGAGACTGTGACTAGATTTTGAACGTTTTAAATTAGCAGAATTGGCCTACAGTTACCACGTAGCGATGCTATTTGCGTTTCATTTGTTTGTGCTGTTTGTATTTAGTTGCTAACGATTTATGTTTATTTTATATTAAATGACTAGCTGACCCGGCGAACTTCGTACCGCCTTAGCGTAGCTTTGATGCACTACTTTATTTTGTTTATCTGACCTATCTTATGTATGAGTACCTATTCAATTTGAACTGGAATCTATAATATCCTCCATATAAAAATGAATCCTTATTTCCCTGGTCTCGCCATACCTGAGGACTTTACTAATTTTTATTAAATAAAAAAGAACATATATATTTTCATAATAGTGTTTATTCCATAGGGTTCAATTTCACGCATATTTTTACAAATCGCTATTGAAAGAAAGAAAGAAAATACATTTATTTAGCACAGACTAAAAGACACACACAACAACTTTGCATTTAATTATTATTATTATTTTTTTTCTTTATATTTTTTTCCGTAAGAACCTTGTACAGAGTATTAGAAAACTACAAAAAAAAAAACAGCCAAATCGGTCAAGCCGTTTTCATGTTATGTCGTGACAACGGAAAACGGGTTTCATTTTTATATATATAGATATAAATCATTTTAAGTGTAAGATTTCAAGCTTAATCGTAACACAATATTGTACATTAATTAAATTAACGTTGCAATTAATTTAACGCAACAAGCGTTTTGGGCACTTTTGCTCCGGGAACAGTTAGGGGCGGGTTATTTGAGTAATAGGCTAGTTTCCACCATCAATAAATTTAAAATCTATTTAGTCCGTCAGTTAGAGTATTGGAAAATAATGGACACGTATTTTTTGTTTTTGTAAATCAATGAATAATTGACAAAGATAAAACGCATCAAAACTCGGGAGTTCCAGCTTGTGACGTCAGAACGCACTAAAAATTATACCAAGGTGTGACGTATTGAGAATTTTAAAAGCGTCGTATCTTCGTTAATTTTGGTTTAAAAAAATAAAAAAAAAACATGTGTCAAATATTTTTTGATAATCTAACTGACGGACTAATTAGATTTTCAATTTATTGATGGTGGAAACTAGCCTATTGTTTTGCATGTTGTTGTGTTTGTTATTTTAATTGTCCTTGTCTTTAACATTGAATGTATTGACTAGTGTTTGTAAAACTCAAGTACTAAATTTAATAAATAGATAAATAACGGTTCTGAAATGATTATATCTATTAAATTAATATTATACAGGGTTATTGGAAAAACATTAACAAACTTTTAAGAGGTCATTGTACTCATCATAACAACTTTTACTATCGGACCATACCGGAAATCGCAAAAAAAAAAATCAGCCGTTCCCTACATTTTGACGAGTTATGCGAACATAAATGTAGGGAACAGCTGATTTTTTTTCTCGATTTCAGGTTTGGTCCCATAGTAAAAGTTGTTCATAATGATGAGTACAATGACCTCTTAAGAGGTTGTTAATGTTTTTCCAATAACCCTGTATATATAGAAATAATGTAAATAATATAATGTACGCAAAATACGCGCAACCGATGGATGCAAGTGGCGGATTGTCGTTCGGCGTGGTGGTCTTAAGGGGAGGCCTTTGTTCAGCAATGGACGTCTTCCGGCTGATGATGATGACGCAAAATACGTGCATTGACGTGGAGTTGCGGACACCAGCCCGTATTACCCATTACCTATTAGATAGAGAAATTAATATTTGAGTGTCTCGGTGGTCTAGTGTTCACAAGCGCTACCGCTGAGCACGACGTCCTGGGTTCGGTTTCCAGATCACGCATATTATTGGGTTTTCCATAAGTAATTTCTCAGTAGACTTCAGAAGTCCAATTCCCGTAATTAAAAACGTTCAAAATCTAGTCGCAATCTCATCACAGCGACAGTCAATGTCAAAAACTTGTCAAAAATGTAGTGAAATTAGAGGTATTTTTGACAGATTGAGAATAGACTGTATACGTTCTTAAAATTACGAGAATTGCTCATCTGGTGTCTTGATCTGTGCCCGGTTGATAGCATTTAGGCTCACCCCACAGATATAGATAGACGTAGATAACGCAAGTATCACCATCTGTATTACAACCAAGCGTGCCCTTTTTTGACTACCACCTATGACGTCACAAGCGCTCTTTCTCACTCACGCTCACCCAGCCAGCAATACACAGGACTGAGCGCGAAAGTGGCGGCTTACGATTTTTGAACGTAAGTTGGTGCGATTTTTGGCACGCGAAGTAGTTGCTCTTGCGTTATCTAGGTGTATCTATATCTGTTGCTCGCCTTCTACTTCATCGGACTTAAACATAACTGGTAAGTTCATGGTTGTACTTAGGTGCAACTCTTCCAAACCCTTCTAACAAATACAGGCGTTTTATGTAACTCTAGCTGCGCCCCACGGTTTCACCCGCATAAGTGTCGATTCCGTGAGAATATCTTGATAAAAATAGTCCTATGTGTTAATCCTGGTTATAAACTATCTTTATGCCAAATTTCATCCAAATCCGTTTAGTAGTCTTTGCGTGAAGAAGTAACAAACATGTAAACACACTCACAAACTTTCGCCTTTATAATATTAGTGTGATACTTGCACGTCTTATTAAAAATGGTTATATCATTAATTTGAACGAACTTACGATCAAGCATAATTTGCTATTACGACCGATTTTAATTTGAAACGAAGTCTTAAAAACAAATTCATAATTAATTATCTCAAGTTGTCAGTTCAACGAATATAATTAATGACTGAAAGTTTATAAAGCTGATGCATAACAAATACCACGAATAGAGTTACTTTGAAATTGACAGTCATTGTATGGACTCATGATGTGAAATTAATTAAACATTTTAATTGGTAGCTATAAATATAGAAAATAATAAACAAAGTTTCTTTCTCGAAACTTCAATGCGTTCATTAGAAACTTTATTTCTTCGAAGCATATTATTTTACAAAACGTAATTGCCCACATAGTTTTCAAAGTTATAAAGACAATCTGCCAAGTGTGAGTCAGACAGGTGAACCGTCATATTTATTTACTATACTATCTTCTGCCCGCGACTTCGTCTGCGAGAATTTTTTTGTTCCCCCGACCCACCCCATCGCAGCGCATCGCCTGCCTGCGCTATTACTTCGTTTTCTGACTTTTTTCTTTTTGCTCAACTCCTAAGGGTTCTAGCGTGATGTTTACAGCCTATAGCCTTCCTCAATAAAAAAGGTTATAGTGAGTCAACCTTAAAAGATAGGCATATGCTATTGAGGACTTTTTTTTAGAACTTTTAAGGGGAAATAATTCCGTCATACATTGTTTTTGCGTATCTTTAACCGTTTACGCAGCGCACACAATGGAAGCTCGGAAGAGGTTTTTCCCGTTTTTGCAACATTGTTCATTGATGCTCCGCTACTTTTAGTCGTGGCGTGATGTTATATAGCCTATAGCATTCCTCGATAAATGAACTATCTAACACAAAAAGATTTTTTCAATTCGAACCAGTAGTTCCAGAGATTACCTCCTACATACAAACTTTACCTCTTTATAATATTAGTATAGATATTGATATTGTGTGATATTTCTTATTCCCTCGACCCACCGCGTCGCATCGCATCGCCTGCCCGCGTTATTACTTCGTTTTCGCTTAGCTTTCTTTCTAATTTTTTTTTGCTCGCCTGCTTATGGGTTTAGCGTTATGCTAAATATATAATATGCATTTAACCTTTCTCAAGAATTTGGCTATCAAATTCAAAAAGTATTTTTCAAGTCAGACCGATAGTTCGAGATTAGCGCGTTCAAATTGTACAAAAACATTTTTACAAAAAAAAAAAAAACAATCGACTTCTAAAAAAGACACAAAAAAGTGAAAAATAACTTTAATTTCGGAAGTCGGTGTCGTTGGGTTTACATTTTCGTTGTTTGCAACCGAATTCCGAAATTAAAGTTAGTTTTCACACTTTGTAGTGTCTTTTTTGGAAGTCGGTTGTTTTTTTTCTTTGTAAAACCTTTTATTTCACTTTTAAGTTGTATTTACCGACACTAATTCGTATAACACTACTTGCTATATAAATATCAGTGACAGGAAGTCATTATAACATCATGAATAATATAAACTAAGTGGCAAAATACATATTAATGAAGCTGAAATTAAAAACTACCCAAACAAAGTTACACCCTATCCATTAAAAAAAAAAACGAGTGTGCTTATGACCACACGACTGAAGTGAAACTTCTTTCGCTCCATCTGTATGTATATTTCATTTACTAGCTATAAGAGAAAGAGAGAAAGAAAATGTGCGCGCGCACTGCTCTCTCTTGCTCCTACACTGTGATACAGACAATAAGCCTGCAGTGTGCTTAGATATACGGAACGTATTTGGCTATGAGAGGAAGAGAGAAAGAAAATGTGCGCGCGCACTGCTGTCTCTTGCTTATATCCCCCACTTAACTTCCGTTCGCCTTGCCCGATCACACTTTTCGTAACGCTTACGTCACGCGTTCGCCAGCTTACTCCCCAAGTCAAGCGTGCGTAAAGAAGTTTCACTTCAAAAACATTTTTGAAATCGATTTACAATTGCCGGAGATATCGCGTAACAAACATACAAAAAAAATAAAAAAACAACATGCAGTCGAATTGAAAACCACCTCCTTTATGAAGTCGGTTAAAAAAACAAACAAACTCTTCAGCTTTATTATTAGTACGAGTATATCTAATATATAAAATTCTCGTGTCGCGGTGTTTGTGGTTAAACTCCTCCGAAACGGCTTGACCGATTTTTATGAAATTTTATATGCATATTCAGTAGGTCTGAGAATCGGCTACTATCTATTTTTTTTTTGCAAAACGACGTTTGCGGGGTCAGCTAGTAATATATAGGGTGACTGGTAATTAGTAACCGATACTTAAACACGTGCTTGTACTCATGATAACAAGCAACTGTTACTATGGGACCAAACCTGAAATCGCGGAAAAATAATCAGCTGTTCCCTACATTTATCTTCGTCTATCTCGTCAAAATGTAGGGAAGAGCTGATTCTTTTTTCGCGAATTCAGGTTTGGTCCCATAGTAAAAGTTGTTTGTTATCATGAGTACAATCACGTGTTTAGGTATCGGTCACTAATTACCAGTCACCCTATATATATTTAATTTAGAAGAAATCGCACAGATATAGATAAACCTAGATAACGCAAGAGCAACTACTTCGCGTGCCAAAAATCGCACCAACTTACGTTCAAAAATCGTAAGCCGCCACTTTCGCGCTCAGTCCTGTGTACTGCTGGCTGGGTGAGCGTGAGTGAGAAAGAGCGCTTGTGATGACGTCATAGTAGGTAGTCAAAAAAATGGCAAGCTTGGTTTTCATACAGATCGTGATACTTGCGTTATCTAGGTCTATCTATATCTGTGAGAAATCGTAACCATTTTCCTGTACCGTGATCACAAATGATTCATCTTGATTGTATAACGAATGTCTCTTTTATGACAGTGCACTTGTTTTGTCATTTGAATCAACCAACCACACACAACACACAGTCAACCGCACATCAGTAGTTAATGATGAATGCTATCTATTTCGGACATCATATCATCATCATAATCTGCCTATAACGTTACTACTGCATGGATACAAGAGTTCTCTCAGTGAGATGGAGTGGACCGTAATCCGTCACTCGGGGGCCAATGCGGATTTGGTGGACGTCACATGGCTTCGAATTTTTGATTCTAGAACACGCCGGTTTCCTCACGATGTTTTCTTTCACCGCTTTGAGAGCAGCGGTTAAGAATTAATTTAAACAACATAAAGGGCCTGACGGTTCGAACCTACGACCTACACTGGCCCGGTACCACTCGGTCACCGATGCTTTGAAAAAATGGTTAAAAAAAAATACTTGTAAAATGTTTTAAAACTAGATGAGTTCGGCTCCTATCCGACTACTCTGAGTAGAAAGACCGAATCAAACTAACAGTTAGGACATTGCAGTCTGAGTATAAGATGTATGTAGGACCATGCAGATTAATATTTGAGATGTTCTTTTGAGGAGGGGCCCGTGGCTAAATAATAACAGCCGCACAGGTCGATCGATCAGGTTAAGCTACGTTTGCCGCGGTTGGTTGGTCTGTGGATGAAAAATCTTTGCGTGCCAAAAATATTCTGCAACGTTCGAAGATATGTGACATTCCGAGCTTTATCAAAGGAATTCTTTAAGAAATAATAGCAATGAGATACGCTTGTTTGAAGACTCTTTCATCTTTGTGGAGGCAATTTCGGTGTGATTTGGAGATAAAGTATTATATACAGATTCGAGTGGCAACGCGCAAACTGAAACAAAGAATTTAGTACATGATTCTAGACTAAAAATTGCTATACTATCTGAGGGGTAATTCTCGTAATTTCACGAACTTTCTCAGTCTCAATCTGTCAAAAAATACCTCTAATTTCCCCACATTTCGACAAGTTTTTGACATTTGTTAGATTAACTGCCGCACTCAGAGACGTCACTTAAAATTAATCAATCATTAACTTTGATTAACCACAATATCTTGGCACAATGTCAACAGAATTGACTGTCATATTTTCGACTAACAGCATTCTAGTTTATACTTGTCAATTAAAGTTAACTATTGATTAATTTTAAGTAACGACTCTGAGTTCCGGGGATAGTCTGCGCCTAGATTTTGAACGTTTTGAATTACGAGAATTAGCCTTCTGTTAAAGGAGTCCAGCTGAACCTGCCATCTCCATCTGGGCCTGCCGCGATGTAGTTTGCCACTAGATGCAACCCACTGGATCGTAAGTTTGGCTCATTGTTCGTCTGCCATGCGGCAGATGGGTCCAGCCCAATTCCATTTAAGCGTGGCTGTTTTCTAATTAGGTTGCAGCGTTACGCAATTTAAGTGATGATATCATAAGTTTTTACCAAAGCTAAAGCAAAACAATCAGTTTTGTGCTAGCTCTAAGGCTCATTGTTATCATTAAGGGCCTATACTACCTCAAATGGCTTAGCATGATCCTCCGTTATGTCGCAAATACTGCAGCATTAATTTTGAAATAAATATATGGTAAAGTTGAGGATTAATGTTAGGTCTTATGTTTGACGAAAACACGATTCCATAAAACTTACTCGATAGAAAAAAAATCCAAAGTTACCTCCAAACCAAACATTAAACCACTGGTATTCAAAAAATACTTCAAATTAGATCATGAAACTTTGTATACTAACCGAACTAACTATAAAGCAGGTCTTATTTTTTTATTTTATTTTTTTAATTACCATTATTTTCACCGTAAAAAGCAAATACCTAAACTATTGGCGCTGCCTGCCGCCTAGCACCGCACTCTGTCTCGCTCTCACTCAGTCCGCGAGGATCGTGCGAGCGAGATAGAGTGAATTTTAGCTGAGGTTGTATAGGCTCTTAAGTACCTAGTTTTTAGGGTTCCGTACCAAAATGGTAAAACGGAACCCTTATGGTGAGACTCAGTCTGTCTGTCTATCTGTCCGTCTGTCACAGCTGGATATCTCAAGAACTGCTAATGCTATCAACTTGATTAACCTTTATTGAACTTGTTTTAGATGACGTTTGCCCAACTATTTTTCAAATAAGAAAAAAATTTTTCTTTTTTGCCACATGGACTGAAAAAGGGTCTGAAAAATTCGAAGTGGGGCTACTAGGGCATGAGGGGTATCATATGAAAGAGCGCAGTTTGCACTTTAAAAAAAATATTTTTCATTAGGCCGCATAGTTTTCAACTTTTGATGAAAAATTTAAAAACAAAAATACCGTTCCCCCCCTTACCTCTGAAGTTTGCATTGAGAAAAATCTGAAATTATTCTATGTGATAGAAGTTTATGTACAAATTACAGGAAAAATAAAACGATGCCTATAAATAGCACCTTTTTCAGAAATCAACAAAAATTACATTAGTTCCACTATCAGTCAAGAGATAACGCTGACCTAACACGGAAATACATATTCTACACCGCGGTATTAAAATTGTTTTAATGAATATAGGCCTCGCCGAATTTAAAAACATTTCACGTTTCACAATACGGAACCCTCGGTGCGCGAGTCTGACTCGCTCTTGACCGGTTTTTTTTTTTCTTATTCAAATACTGTTTTCATATTCTTCACGCATTTCAAGTTCACCCTACATTAAAAATTCAGTTTGGAATCAAACGTAGCAACATAAATAAGTATTTAAACTATTTAAATTTTAAAGATTTTAAAAATGCAATCAAAGACGAACGGCTGCGACTTGTGCGTCATTGAGTGAAAGAATTTTCATTGTAAATATTTGTTTAATTATTTTTGATGCTGACTTTCGAAATGCGTCGTGACTGCAAATTGTAATTTTAAACGGTACAAGTTTAATGTAACGTTGAAAAAGTTCATTGGAATTCCAAAAAAGTTTCGTAACTGAATTTATTTTGTTTGCCTATTTAATCAGTTTATTAATATTCTGATAATAATTTGAAGATAAGCTGATATGAAATGCTTCAATTGAGTGAATAGTTTACTCAAATATTGAGAAAAGTGAAAGAAAAGTGAAGCGTCTTTTACACCAAACGTAACGTTCGCTCACATTCAGCCGTCACAATCTTCAGTAAACTTGACGCTCATAATCGGCGGGTTACTATTCGTTTGATTTGAAAGTGGCCTTACAGAACCTTTTTTTTAAGATAAAGCCAAGCAAACGTTTTGTTGTTTTAACTTTTCGTACAAAGCAGCGTTCTATATCGCATATTTACATTTCTCTTTAATTACAGGACATGCTTTGACATAGAGAGCTGATTTTTCTAACGCCAGATATTATTATTATTTACTAACAGCGCCCCGCGGTTTCACCTGCTTATATGTTTATCCCGTGGGAATATCGGGATAAAAAGTAGCCTGTGTTAATCCAGGGTGTCAGCTACCTTTATACTAAATTTGATCATAATTGGTCGAGCCGTTTGTGCGTGAAGATGTGACAAAAATACACTGACAAACTTTCGCCTTTATAATATTAGTGTGATTTATTTATTACTAGCAGCGCCCCGCGGTTTCACCCCCGTTAGTTTCGATCCCGTGGGAATATCGGGATATAAAGTATGTGTTAATCCTGGTTATAAACTATCTGTGTGCCAAACATCCAAATCCGTTCAACGGTTTACGCGTGATTGAGTAACAAACGTTCACATTAAGGATTACTATTCGAATATTTTTTTTTTAATTTTTCACGGTTTTTCTATACAAAACCTGTCACATGTCAATTTTATTCGTCGTTTAAAAGATATCTGACGTTAGAAAAAGTTAATAAATCTAACATAATACCAACATGATTGAAAAACAATAGTACATTCCTAACAATATTCTACGGACCGCTCAAAGCTACTGGCAAGCGGAACTGTCGAGAGCAATCGAGTGGCCAGATTGGAATGAATCGATTAAAATCACATGAGCACTTTGTGCTATTACCGATGAATCGATTGGATAGTCCGCGGGCGTCGAGGTGTCGTATCGAGATGAACTATCAGTGTCGATGTGCTGACGGGCTGACCGATCCAGCTGACAGATTATTTATGAGCGCGATGAGTTGGTTGGTATATAATTGGCAACATAACATAACAAAATATCACGCCTATATTCGCTGACTGGGTAGGCAAAAGGGTATGGAGCACCCACTTTTCGGTAGTGTTAAGGATGATTTCCACCAAACGACTCGCATCGCATCGGAACGGATTATACCTACAACCTTTAAACGATATTAAATCGTGTACACAGTATTTAAAGTCTATATTGTCAAGCCGCGCACAGCAGCTTGACCCCGCGCGTCCTCCGCGGCACGCGATCGCAGCCGAAAGTATGCTGTGATGTGCGATCGGCTCCGTTCGCCTGTCGTCGTATCCGATCGAATCCTTTCGGCCGTCGTCCAAATTTTTCATTTCCTCTTCTGTGTTTTATGATTATTTTCTTCTACTTCTAATGCAATAGCCAACAATACTACGTCAATTTCAACCATTTTCAAAAATTAGAACACGTCAACACGGTAGGAATGAAACTATTTGAGCAGGCGCAGAAACGGATACATTCGCAAGCTACGGTACGGAGCCGATCGTATGCGTCGACACGCTGCCGGACGCGATCGTATTCGTATCCTTTCCAATCCGATGCGATGCGAGCCGTTTAGTGGAAATCATCCTTTATGCAATTGCTTAGTGAAATGTATTGGAAAAACAAGATGGCGTCGTTAGTTCTGATTTTAGCCACGCGATCAAATAATCTTCTACAGCTATTGTGCTGTAGTGCCTACTCAGAAGTAGTGGTATAAGTCTTATCCAGCAAAAAATTTATGAATCATTGAAAGTTTTTCCATACAAAAACTATTAGACCTTTTGTACACGGCACCATTCCTTTACACTACGGCCAAATAATCCATACAACGGTAATCCATACAACACTGACGAACCGCGCCTACACACGGCGGATAAACCGTAGTTTTTCACGGCAAGAAAAACGTGTGTATACAAAGAGCCAAAGACGCCAATTTTATTGCACAGGTAAGATATAATCTAAGCTTATTTAAATCAGCCTCTAAAGGAGTAATATGGCTTTACTTATAAATTGACACGTGATTAAGAAAAATTGTGCAAAATGAATGGAGCAATGACTGTGTTTCATTTGCTGCAAGTCACGGGTTTAATTCAAGGAAACTGTTTACCATGAATTGCTCACAGGCAGGTAAATCTGTTACGTTTAAGGATGTTTATGCATAAAGAATTGTGTCAGTAACACAACATCGATGTAGTTAAAGAAAATACCACTGATATAGATACACCTAGATAACGCAAGAGCAATTACTTCGCGTGCCAAAAATCGCACCAACGTACGTTCAAAAATCGTAAGCCGCCACTTTCGCGCTCAGTCCTGTGTATTGCTGGCTGGGTGAGCGTGAGCGAGAAAGAGCGCTTGTAACGTCATAGTAGGTAGTCAAAAAAATGGCACGCTTGGTTTTCATACAGATCTTGATACTTGCATTATCTAGGTCTATCTACAACGTGTTTTTTTTTTAAATCCCATAACTCTAGGGGGTCATTGTACTCATCATTACGAACAACTTTTACTATGGGACCAAACTTGAAATCGCGAAAACAAAATCAGCTGTTCCCTACATTTATGTTCGCATAACTCGTCAAAATGTAGGGAACAGCTGATTTTTTTTCGCGATTTCAGGTTTGGTCCCATAGTAAAAGTTGTTCATAATGATGAGTACAATGACCCCCTAGAGTTATAAAAAAAAACACGTTGTATATCTGTGGAAAATAGCGTAGTGTGGCTTTATTCAAGGAGCGTCCCATAAGCAATTAAGCAATAATTTGGAGCAGTTCCCAAATTATTGTTTAATGGCCTAAGGGACTTTATAAGATGAAGGTTCTCGTCTTAAATCACGACCTTGTGCGAAGGCTGCACACACATCGATTATCTCGTGACACGAGAATAGTTCTAACCAGCGGTGTAATTTCATAACACATTAACAGTAAGAATGATTTTGACAGTTCAACAACATTCATTGCGTTATTTACTTTGTTTAGCAGATAATTTTTTCAAACATATGAAGCAATGTATTAGCAATATCCTTCAAAATGATTCAGATTGAGATTGATAATGTGTTACGCAATTAAGGTACTGGCAGCTTGGCCCAGCCAATAAGCCATTCAAAATGGCATTGAAGAATGTGAAAATACTTAAATATGAGTATGAGCTATAAAAATAATCTTCGGTCCGAGAATAATCGTCTTCTTCGTTGTGCTTCTCATTGCTCTGGCTTTATAAAGTCTTCTTTCTTTGTCCTTTAGAAAGCGCTCCCTCAGAATATCAGGACGGTAACCAATCGGTTCACATTTGAAGTGAAAGCTCGAGAACACATACACAAGAAGTTGGCAGATTCGTCTCAGAATTAAGTTGTTGTAGATTTTCTTGTTTATCTCTCATAACTTTTTTTTTTGTATTTATTAATATATTTTTAGTTATAAATATTTTCTAGTTTGTTTTCTGTTATTGCACCTACTGTGTATTGTCTCTGCATCACCCTAAGGTATACTGGTAGAAAATGCCCAAGGCATTTAGTCCGCCTTTGTACAGTTTTTACTTGTGCATAAAGTTTTAATAAATAAATAACCATTATCTATATATACTTATAAAAGGAGAAACTGACTGACTGACTGACTGATATATCAACGCACAGCCGAAACTGCAAGAACTAGGAACGTGAAATTTTGCATACGGCTTCCTTTTATTATGTAGGAGAGCACTAAGAAGGGGTTTTTGGAAATTCGACCTTTAAGGGGGTGAAAAGGGGGAATTTTGTTTGTATGAAAAATCTTATTGCTTGAGTTGATAAACTTGAAATTTGGCACGAATATACGCAGACGAAGTCGCGGGCGAAGTGCTAGTCACACTATAATTTAAGGTAACCATTAATTCAGCTTTTATTAGATTAATACTGGCTCATCTCGCCATTGTGTATTGAAATGAAAATACCCGTAGTAGTTTCGCATACTTTATTTTTTTTTAAGAAAAAGGCCTCTAATATAGTAAATACGTTCCTTTGAGGTAATTTCCGACAGGAACGCGGGCGACACCGCGAGCAAAAGCAACTCTTGCATATTTTAAGAGCAGATGACACTTTTACAAATCAGTTACAAGCGAATTAAATCCTCAGCAAAACTCAGAATTGTTACTCCCAATCGTCCAGTAGACAAATAAACATCAAAACGGCCATTAAAAATCCCCACGAATATCGTAAAAATCTCGCAATATTATCGTTTGTAGCAATACTCATGCGTTGCTCACAAAGAAGCCAAATTGATTCTATATAAAAGCAATTATAACGTTCACACGGAGCGATTTGCAATTAATTTGTGTGCTCAATTGATTTTAATTCAATTATTAAAATTGGATTTTTGAAGATTTGCATTGTATTTTTGTACGCGAATTTTGTGATTGTATTCTTTATTGAGCGCAGCCATTTTGGCAATTGTTAAATTGATAAATTGGCGCTGAAATAATATTTTGTTGAAATATTATTTTATTTTTATTGTCTATATTGGAATAGTCAATTACAGATTGTGAAGCTGTCATTTGGTTTTTGAATAGATGAAACGTGTTTTTTTTTTACAATAATAGACGGTATTTCTGTACAGTCAACAGCAAAAGTAGATGATGAAAATCAGAAATTCTTTACTAATAAACGGAGTTCGTGTCAGAACTGTGTGGCATCGAAGTGATTCAAAAGTATGTGATTGTAAATTGTACCAAACATTTACTACTTCGACGCCACACAGTTCTGACGCTAACTCCGTTCATTAGTATTAGGCAAAATATGTTTTTAAGTTGTATAAGTATAAATGTGTAGTATTAAATATAAAGTGTAGTATTTAGTTAATAAGTTATAGAAAGAAAAAAGAAAGAAAAATAGGTTTATTTGTCACAGAAACACGTGCAAACAAAAAGATGATTAATTCTAATGACATCATTTAAATCGAAACAAAAAAAATATATATATCTTTATACATGAGCACAAAGCAGAGATAGTCGACGGCTGCACGTCATGACTGTGACAAGAAGGCTTCCACTCAGCATGATGCTGTGCTATAAGGGACCCACAGCACAGCGCTGATTTTCAGTGGTTACCCGAAAAGGACGTACGGAAACCAAGTCAGATCAAATGATTCGTACTTAACAGGTAACAAAATAAAATAAAACAAACAGTACTCATAAATTAAAGCAACTACTTATAACCAACAATTATATGAAATTGAATAACATAAAATTCAATTTATCCGCAGGCATCACCGTGCGTTCCTTTAAAGATTTGTACCCAAAGTATTTATTAAAGAGGGAAATTCTATGTTTTGTGTTTTGTCTCGCTCCCACCCTCACCTCCGCGTCGCTGTCGCCTGCGCGCGCGCTCCCAATGCAGTTGCATTTCCTTAGTGCGGCTATGAGCGTGACGACGTACTGCGAGATATCGTGCCGGGCGCGGGCGCCCGACTCGTACGGTGTGGGGTGTGGCAGCGCGGCGGCGCCGCCGCCGGCGCGCGCGGCTCACGGGTTCAGTGAGGTCACGTGGCGCGTTAGAGTAGTGAATTACTACCGCCAAACGATAATTATACCGACTCTGGACAACTAACTTGCGCTTGCGTCTCAAACCAACGCTTGATCAAGACGTGAGGTGTTCATTCTAAACTACATTACCACAACTACATTACCTATGCTACTATACTACTTACGCATACTTAGATCGTTATCGCCATGGATGCCGGACGATATGCCGCTTCGAGCCGCTTGGATATTGATATACCTACTTTGTTCATAGATGATAACCCTTATGTGAGTACTTATCTATTTATAAAATATTTGCTGGTCATATTTTTGTTTTTCCAATAGATTTTTTTTCAAATGTAATTTAAAATTTTGTTTTGTTTTCAGGGATCTTATGGGAGGTGGCAAATCATTCCAGCAGCGAGAAGCGGCATACTTGAAGCATCCTCTGAAGGCTGTGGTCTTATGTCGAGGCATCGAGATGGGGTTGGACGTGGAACGAGCAGAGTAGCTGTAGTGTTCGCATCTCCAGCTTATTTTTTTAAACAGGTATTCTGGTTTGTGTGTTTGTATGATACCGAACATTAAAACGGCTAAATGTAGTTTCCGTCGTGCAGCCATTTTTAATATATTGTGTTCATTTAAATACGGTGTGATATGATGCCTCCTGTTATATAATAGTGGTTTTGTTATATTGTCATCATCTACTTTTGCTGTTGACTGTACGTTGCCTATAAAGCAGCTAGAGAAAGGGCTTCATTATTCTTTATTTGCTAAAACTACAAGTGTGACGATTCCAGAATATTTCTATGAATATGATGGGTAGGTATCTAGTGACCCTATGTCTTAAACAATACCACAATTATCAAACAATCGACTTACGTTTTAAATATCGCACTACTGACTTGACTATACGGTCGACCTCGCAATGCTTTACCACTTTTGGCAATATCACCATCCTCATTCAGCCGAAAGACATCGACTGCTGAACTTAAGAAAAACTTAAGCTTAAACTTAACTTAAGCCTGAAAGGGCCGAAGCCTGCCGGGGCAGCGGGATTGTCCGAAAGGGTTACCGCTACCCCGGAACACAAAGGGCTAAGGAAGGAACACGGGTGGGTTTTAGTCAGTAAGAGTCTGACACTCCCTTCTGCTCCACCCAGAGCGGGAGGGGTCATTGGATGATTTCCCATCCACAAAAAAAAAAAAAAGCCTGCTCTAAGCATCGTAACGTGGACCGGTTCTGTGGTACTCGTACCCAGTGGATTCCTGCGGCCTCACAAGGTCATTAATCCACCTTTTTACAACAATTCCTAGCAAATATAAACTTCAATAAGAATGAAATTTTATATCTAACGTAGCATTGTCGTGTTGTGATGTGCAAGAGTCATTCAACCTTGGGGTGACAGGTAAAGTCAGCACGAGGTAAACCCAAACGGAAATCCCGATGCTCCACTACCTAATCTGCTGCTCTGCTGTTTTTCTTTCATTTTCCTTAACTAAACCGCAAAACATCATCATCATCTGCTCAGCCTTTTCCCAACTATGTTAGCGTCAGCTTCCAGACTAACCAGATATAGCTGAATGCCAGTACTTTACATGGATCGACTGCCTATCTGACCTTGACAACCCAGTTACTGGGTAATACGATACCCCTCGGTAAGGCTGGTTGTCAGTTTTCGGGCTTCTGACTACCCGTAACGACTGTCAAATATCCTCAAATGATAGCTAGGACCAAAGGCTTAATGTGCTTTCCGAGGCATGGAGAGGTTTTGGTATATAAAGATGGTCACGCATCCACGGACCAGCCGCGGCAAACGTAGCTTAACCTGATCAATCGACCCCCTCCAAAATATCAGCCGCAATTACCAATCAACTACCAACCTGACGTGCGAACAAATCTGCTTAATAACCGTTTAATACGGATGTCCCAAAAGCTTTCAATAAAATCGCCGAAATCCGAATAAATCCGGGCGCCCATAGTAAAGTGGCGACCGGCGACCGTTCAATACACGGAGATAATGAACCGTTCAAAAGGGAACTGAGTGCCCGGTTTAAAGCAGGATTTTGAATAGGAGAATTTGTGGAATTTTAGATTTTGTACGTACTATGCCACTGTATTTTTTGGAGGTAAGTAGTGGTTTAGAATTCTTATGCTGAAACGTAGATTCACGCGATGTATCGAGTGGCGAGTAGGTGATCATTCAATAGTACAGTGGTTATTACAAGTTGTTATCAGGCTTTTACTAAACATAAAAAACTGAATTTTTCAAACTAAATAAATAACATAAAAAGTGGCACGAAATAAACAATATCTATACTTATAATAAATCTGTAGAGAGGTCAATTCTGTACATGAAATATATTTCCAAAATAACTATCAGCGGGTGATTAGTGATCGATACTGACGCCAAAAATGCAATCAGTAAAATTTTTGTCTGTCTGTCTGTCTGTTCGTTATAGAAACAAAAACCACTCGACGGATTTCAACGAAACTTGGTACAATTGTTCTTCATACTCCTGGGCAGGTTATAGTATACTTTCCATCACGCTACGATCAATAGGAGCAGAGCAGTGAAGGGAAATGTTGGGAAAACAGGATTTCTTTTTAGGTGAAGTAGTAATAGGTTAGTAGTAGTTAGTTAGTAGTAGGTAAGTTTTGGTTAATTTATGTTCAGTTTTTTTTAATATTAAGTAGGCAAAAGCGTAGGTACTTTTATTAATAATAGGTATAGGTAGGTATTATTAATTATAGTAGTTATAGGTATTTAGTTTTAAGTGAAGTAGGTTTTATTATATATTATTTTATATATTAGACGTAGTTATATATTTTTAGTTATTCAAGCCTCAAGCGGACGCCGGCGTCCGCCCGCTATTGTCTTGAAAAACGCGTTGAGTGAGAAATAGGCGTTCTCAAGAATCGGCAGAAGAAAGAGCACATCGGTTAAACTCTATGAGAGTTAGTGCCTCAATTTCCGGAAGTCATTATTCCACGCGGACGAAGTCGCTGGCAAAAGCTAGTTTGATAATAAAGCGGTAGACACGCGAGGGGCGATAGTATCAACAATTGAACACAAAGTTTGAGGTATTGTTTCTAAATAATTACAAATAAGGTTTAATGTTGTTAAAAATTAAAACGAAAAAAAGGTCCCCAGAAAAGCGAGAATATTAATTGTTATTAAATATTTTAGTTGTGTATATTTAAAATACGTAATTTAGTATATATATAATTCAGCATTATGTCAAATACGTGATTGTACACTTACAAAATGTAATCAAAATTTAATCGTCTGCCCTCTCGTATAAGAACGAACGATTTATGAGAATAACTGAAATCGCGTGGTTAAAATATCAGCCGATCAGAAAGGTGCTAGCGAGGCCAAACCCAAAGTATGCCAGACGTCGACTTACAAACCATTTCACCAATCTATTTCTAGTGGAAGATATATTTTTTGGTATGCATGAAGAAGCCTCCTCGTGTAGCGCAGTTTGTTCCGCCAGTTACTCAACTAAACCGAGCGCTCGGCGCATCCTGGACAGTCACACCCAACACCTTATTTGACTGGCCAATTCTTCTCTTGCGGTGGTAGGGCTAACGCAGACGGGGTTTGCGACCACCCTCCAACCGGAGTCTGGCGTCAAGCAGCTTGCTGTGTTTCGTCGATGCGTGGGAGTCCCAGTGCCTTAGGTATCTTCTGGGCACGCTCATTCCACCATAGATCTCATCCATCGCTTTCCAACAGGCGTGATCGAGGTCTAAAGCGGACCCATTAAGCAATAAAAAATTTTTTAGCACCTTATATTGGAATACACCTACCTCATTGAGACTAAAAATATTGTCGCTTTATGTCGTTAGTTTCCTCAAAATTTATCGCTTAAGTAAAGTTTATTGTCTCTAATTGTTAAACGCTCATGGTCTGAATTTAAGGGCCTATACTACCTCAAATGGCTTAGCATGATCCTCCGTTATGTCGAAAATACTGCAGCATTAATTTTGAAATAAATATATGGTAAAGTTGAGGATTAATGTTAGGTCTTATGTTAGACGAAAACACGATTCCATAAAATTTTCTCGATAGAAAAAAAATCCAAAGTTACCTCCAAACCGAACAATAAACCGCTAGTATTCAAAAAATACTTCAAATTAGATCATGAAACTTTGTATACTAACCGAACTAACTATAAAGCAGGTCTTATGTTATTTACTTTTTTTATTTACCATTATTTTCACCGTAAAAAGCAAATACCTAAACTATTGGCGCTGCTTGCCGCCTAGCACCGCACTCTGTCTCGCTCTCACTCAGTCGGCGAGCAGTATCGTGCGAGCGAGATAAAGAGTGAATTTTAGCTGAGGTAGTGTAGGCTCTTAACACATCTAACAGTTCAACATCACAAATAGTCAAACTCCAAACATTTGTAGGTCAGCCAAAGTTATCTCAGAACTCGGATACGTAAAGCGAGAACCGAAGTTACGACATTTTGCGTCAAAGGCTTCCGCTGCGGTGGTTCGATAGCATACCACACGCTTGCTTTTACGACTACCTTAAGGGTAAGCAGAGCGTGTAGTGTAGAGATTTTATGAAACAATCGGTCAAGTGCGGGTTGGACTCGCCCACAAAGGGTTCCGTATCACCGTACAATATTGAGCACATTTTTTTTCAAACATTTTTATTTTATGGGGTTCATTATATTTTTATCAACCGGCTTCCAATAAAGGAAGAGGTTATCAATTCGGTTGATTTTTTTATGTTTGTTACCTTAGAACTCCGTTATTTTTAAGCTGATTTGCAAATTTTTTTTTTTTATTTGAAAGTATATTACTTTCAGATTGGTCTCACAGAAATTGTATCAAAATCGGTTCAGTGGGTTTGTGTTTAAACCAAAATTACTGGGTAAAATTCAAGTAAACGCAATTGTTTTTGTGAGTTTGTATGTTACACGATATCTCCGACAATTGTAAATCGATTTAAAAAATATTCATTTAATGGGTAGGGGCCTCAGGGGAAACCACATATAAATTTTTTGATAGCCTAATTATTGAGGAAAACTATAAAGGCTATAAACATCATCTATGACCCTAGAAGCCGAACAAAAGGAAAAACAAGTCAGCCATGCTATTCTCTAAGTATACAGCCTTGCGGGCAGCGCTGTCGCAGCGGTGAAAACAATAGTTTCAGCGCTGCGACAGCGCTGCCCGCAAGGCTGTATACTTAGAGAATAGCTCCCCAGAACGCTAAACGAAAACGGAGTGATAGCGCGGGCAGGCGATGCAATCGGGGTGGGTCGAGGGAACAAGAAATTTCACGCGGACAAAGTCGCGGGCAGAAGCTAGTACCTAATAAAGCGGACAGTCTACCAACCCGTTTATCCACTACAAAATCGCAATCTGCCATATTGACAAAGTAATAGAAGTTGGGAGAATAGCAGCTTTATTTATCTAGACAAAATCAAACTGGTTGCTAATTTAATTTATGTATACATACACATTTTTTTTTAAATACATTGTTTTTTACATTCCGTGACAAATGTAACTCACACACTTTTTAAAATACTAGTAAAATTTTACAATCATTGTAAATATGTGAGCACCATGTAGGTATCTATCACATAATTGATTTACCAATCTGTTATATTTTTAATTCTTTTTACCATTTGTGGTAGACTACATTTTATTTTAGGTGCATCGTCTTCACATTATATAATTATATAATGAATGTATACAAAAACTTGTAAAACATTTTAAAAGAGTAACGGTGGAATTTCTTGCGCATTCTTCTCCACACGAAAACTACATTTTGGAAGGGGAGACTAGAATCAATTTTATTTTTTAATTTTAATTTTTTACGTTCAAAAGGGCCTTTTAAGTGCCTATTTGAAATAAATTATTTGACTTTGACTTTATTATAGGTAATTACTTAATCAAATAATTTTAGAAAATGACTTGACGCAATTCCGTCCAATTTCCTTAATATTCACTCCGTATATTATTACATTCAAATGGAGTTATTAAGTAAACGCAGCTCGTTAAGATGTTAATCTAGAAAGGCTTATATAGAGTTGCGTGTCATGCTTTAAGGTTTCCTTGGCCGTGGCGGTCGTTCACACATACATCTAACATGACGAATCGTGATTTTATTGGAGACGACTATTTAAGATATATATTATATTTATTGATTACCATTATATGATTGTTAACAATTTATATTATTATAATTACTAGCTGCGCCCCGCGGTTTCACCCGCGTAAGTTTTGATCCCGTGGGAATATCGGGATAAAAAGTATCCTATGTGTTATTCTGATGTATAAGCTATATTACTGTAAAGTTTCATCAAAATCCGTTCAGTAGTTTTTGCGTGAAAGAGTAACAAACATCCATCCTCACAAACTTTCGCATTTATAATATTAGTAGGATTGTTTTATTATTTTGATTTTTTTTTATTATTTTTTATTGTTTGTATATATATACTTATTTATTTAGATTAGTATAATATACCTACTTTATTTATGTATTTATTGTATTATGTAAATGCTACACCACAGACTACCTACAGTATTTGTCTCTCCTCCCCCTTTTTAATCCATCCAAAGGTTGTCTTTAAAAGATAGCTTTTAGCGATAAGACCGCCCATTGTGTCACCCTTTGTAAAATTTCTATATTTAGGTATGTAATTTATATGTTGTACATAATAAAGAGTATTCTATTCTAAGATTCGTGAAAAAATGAATACACGCGTATAACGTGTTTCTATAATAATAACTGTAGTGCCCCAGTAGTATCAGCCCCGACTTACCGAGTTGTAGGTCACAGGTTCGAAACCAGGCAGGCGCTTTACTTTGTGTAAATAACTTCATCACCACTGCTCTCAAAACGGTGAAGGAAAACATCGTGAGGAAATCGACAAGACCTAGAACCAAAAATTCGAAGACATGTGACATCTACCAACCCGCACTGGGCCCGCGTGGTAGATTACAGCCCACTCTCTCTCGGAGAGAGGAGGCCTGTTTCCCAGCAGTGGGAACATTATAGGCTGATTATGCTGTTGCGTTAGGAATTTTATTTGCAAACAGTAAAACCCCTTATAACAATCACGCTTAAGGGCCTATACTACCTCAAATGGCTTAGCATGATCCTCCGTTATGTCGAAAATACTGCAGCAATAATTTTGAAATAATTATATGGTAAAGTTGAGGATTAATGTTAGGTCTTATGTTAGACGAAAACACGATTCCATAAAATTTTCTCGATAGAAAAAAATTCCAAAGTTACCTCCAAACCGAACAGTAAACCGTTGGTATTCAAAATATACTTCAAATTAGATCAAGAAACTTTGTATACTAACCGAACTAACTATAAAGCAGGTCTTATATTATTTTTTTTTAATTACCATTATTTTCACCGTAAAAAGCAAATACCTAAACTATTGGCGCTGCCTGGCGCCTAGCACCGCACTCTGTCTCGCTCTCACTCAGTCCGCGAGCAGTATCGTTCGAGCGAGATAAGGAGTGAATTTTAGCTGAGGTAGTGTAGGCTCTTAAGTAAACGCAGCTCGTTAAGATGTTAATCTAGAAAGGCTTATATAGAGTTGCGTGTCATGCTTTAAGGTTTGCTTGGCCGTGGCGGTCGTTCACACATACATCTAACATGACGAATCGTGATTTCATTAGAGACGACTGTTTAAGTTTGTTTAAGTTTGTTTGTTTATATATTACTAGCTGACCCCGCAAACGTCGTTTTGCAAAAAAAAAAAAGTAGGGGTATGAAAAATATATAGTAGCCGATTCTCAGACCTACCCGATATGCACACAAAATTTCATACAAATACGATTCGTCATCCCGTTTAATACGTCATCAAAACAAGATTTGAATACATAGATGGCAACACTTCCTGTACTGTTGCAAAATTATGTACCTCGAAACATTTTTATTTTTTTAATTAACGCCAGATAACTCCTATGTCTTCAAGGGAGAAACTTACCTAAAGAGGGACTGACTGTGCCAATTTGGATTGGTCGGAGAAGTCACGTCTGCTAGTGATTGACTGGTAAGGCGAAAAATTCACCTAACTTCAAAAACGTAAGATCGCTCTCTGTAACATATGATGCACAATCTCGTGCTTGAAACGAAGTCCAGTCGCTTTCGTTTCATCGAATGGTTAGAACCTTTAGAAGATCAGTTCCAGATTAAACGTAGACGCATAATTCTGTTTATTGATAACTGCCCCGCTCACCCTAAAGATGTTGAGCTAAGGAATATCATTGTTTTCTCACTTCCAAAATGAGAACATAATACGTTTTATTTTCCATATCCCGCATAATACGCTTTCTCGCTTAAGACGCGTCATCTTAAACGGGTTTTTCTGCATGTGTTTTTGGAAAAATAACATAAAGAGAAAATAATAATTATGTTTACACCTTGACGTCAACAAAAACTGTGAATGATAGTAGAAATAAAAAAAAAATGTTTCTTTCGTCCATTGCACACTGTGATCGAATGAAACTTTTTTCCAGATCGTCAACAGTGTGTTACTGATGACACAACACACTACACTATCAATCGGAATCTGAATCATTTTGAAGCAAATTGCTAATCCATTGCTTCATAACTTTGAAAAATTTGTTGTTGAACTGTCAAAATGAAACCGATTCCCATTGATAATGTGTTACGCAATTGCCCTGCGAGAATATTCGGATGGTTCGGTCATGTTGAGAGAATAATTGAAAGGCGACTAAAAGCTACTTATAAGGCAGATGTGAGTGGAAACACCTAGCGGACACGCCCTACGAGGACATAATTGTAGTGATCTTACAGGTGATAATTCAGAAAGGTCAGGTGCTCGGAACTCGAGACCGGCGTGCGTGTTTTATCAGCACCTTAATTGCGTAACACACTATCAATCGGAATCTGAATCATTTTGAAACAAATTGCTAATCCATTGCTTCATGAGTTCGAAAAGTTTGTTTGCTCTACACGTAAATAATGCAATGAATGTTGTTGAACTGTCAAAATGAAACTGATTCCCATTGATAATATTTCGCAATTGCCCCCAGAGGGGCAATTCTCGTAATTTTAAGAACGTTCACAGTTTAATCTCAGTCTCAATCTGTCAAAAATACTTCTCATTTCCATACATTTTTGACAAGTTCTTGATATTGACTGTCGCTGTGATGAGATGGGACTAGATTTTGAATGTTTTTAATCACGGGAATTTTCATTCGAATTTATGAACGTAGCAAAAGGAGTATGAATGGATCGTAGCAGGTTGCGTTCAGAATGCCAATTCTCATAATTTATAACGTTCAAAATCTAGTTGCAGTCTCATCTCGGCGACAAACAAATGTCAAAAACTTGTCAAAGTGTAGGAAAATTAGAGGTATTTTTGACAGATTGAGACTGAGATCAGACTGTGAACGTTCTTAAAATTACGAGAATTGCCCCTCTGTAGTTTCAGCCTACCCGCATGAGAACAAGGTGTGAGTTTATTTACAGACGCCAGCACATCAAGCTACTAGAATCTATCAAATTTCTTTAATAGATTTTCAACTTTATTCCTTAAGAATAAGGTTCAAACTTGATTAGAAAAATGTGACAGTTTCTGGTAATTTGATGTGCTGGCGTCTGAACCTACATATACTTCAGTTTGCGCTATGACTCTTGAATCTTTCAATAGTGATATACATTCTTCCACTACTACACAGATGGCTGGTGAGGCCGAAAGGTTCTGGAGTGGCGACCGCGTACCGGAAGACGTAGCATTGAAAGCCCTCCCACAAAGTGGACCGCTGACCTTGTGAAGGCCGCAGGAATTTAATGGATGCGGGATTCACAGAACCGGTCGAAGTGAAGGTGCTTGGGGGAGGCCTTTAATCACAAGTCTTTCGGCTGAAGTCATCATTTCAGCTGATGACAAACTATACAGTTAATATTTGATTAAGTGAAGATAAAATCAACTGAGAACAAAGATCTGTGAAGATCAAGTAACTGATTGGAGTCGGGATGAGCAGCAGTTATTGAAAAAGAGCTGGCGTCCCTCTACTTTGAGCACCTATAGTGCCCCATTGAAAAGATGGCTGCATTGGAGTAAGGCACACAGTGTAAACAGTAAGTGTCCAGAGGGTAAGGACGTAGCTAGGTTTTTAGCCAATCTATATCTGCAAAATAAGTTTGCGTATAGTACAATGTAAGTGTTTCAGGGCCACAAAACGCTTCGTCAATATACATACAGTGCACCTGCCGGGGCATCGGGATTGTCGGAAAGGGTTACCGCTGCCCCGGAACATAAAGGGCTAAGGAAGGAACACGGGTGGGTTTTAGTCAGTAAGAGTCTGACACTCCCTTCTGATCCACCCAGAGCGGGATGGGGTCATTTGATGATTTCCCATCCTCATAAAAATAATATATATATATATATATATATAGATAGTGCAATCCACGAAGACGCGCCCCACTCTTCTTCCAAATCGTTAGTGTTTATCGCTAGTTAATTCCATTAGTGTTTTAGTTCTTTCGATACACTCTAATTACCCACTAATAATAATTCGTGTGTATTTACAAAACTAAAACACTAGCAGAATGTTGCACACTTCTGCTGTGAGCATTAGGAAAAAGAGTGGGGTGCGTCTTCGTGGATTGCACTATCTATAACCACGATCACGAAAAAATGGCGACTCATTCACGTCTGAGTACTCTGTTACTCTTTAGAACGTTTCAAAGTAGCCATGCAACAAGCAAGCTAACGAACTAAGTATTCGCAAGTTTCTTGAAAGAGATTTTCAAGATGGTCGGTGTTACAAAAGCTGTAATTATCAATTGAAGTTGTGTTGGAGCTAGGATTTTGCTGATTGACCTTGAAGCGTGATTTTAATCTCTAATCATGGGATTATGGTTACTTTACAATGTTATATGTCGCAGCCAACTGGTTTAATTAGCCGTTTAGTTTACCACCTAGCCTTTTAACTAAACGGCGGCCGTTCAACTAACGGCCGCAATGATATTCAATTATAGTTTGGGTTGGAACAGTAACCAATCACGTGCGAGCCAAATTGGTCGCAGTAACTAAGCCAGGGCACAAATGGGTTAGGTTAGAACTGTGATCAACCGCGTGCGAGCCGAGAGAGCGAAGCGAGGCGAAAACTACTTCCAAAGGCCAGGCGGTTAACTAAACGTCTAATTTAACCAGTTGGCTGCGACATATTATAGGGTTGCCGACATCAAACATGCTGAGAATACCTAATAAGGGTGTGATTCAAATAGCGAGTAGCGATTTAATACATGCCTTTTTTTGTCTATTTTATGCTTTTTAATCTATGTCTTGGTGAAGGCCACAGGATTCCGCTGGCAATTCTCGTTCACAGTCTGATCTCAGTCTCAATCTATCAAAAAATACTTCTAATTTTCCTACATTTTGACATTTGTTTGTCGCCGAGATGAGACTGCGACTTGATTTTGAACGTTTTAAACTGGGAGAACAGGCTTTCAGAAGTCTCACAACGAGGTTTTACATTCTTTTGAGTTCGTATTGTAACCCAACCATAAAAAAACCAGAGCTAACATAAAACACCTCAATAAATTCCACCATAATATCACAACGACCCTTGAACATCACACACGGCCCACATCAACTCACAACTCCCCACAAATTGAAATGAAAATACTTTTTCCTTTTTTTCTCATTTTCGGAGGAAACATTCGAGTGCATCAGTTGCATATCAAACGCGGTCGTAAAAGGCGACGGTCGGAAATAGGTCGTGTCAAGTGTCGGCCAAATCGTTCAGTCATTTCGACGTGATTGAGGAACGTGGGACAAACATGCAGACAGGTTTTCCCAGTTTTTCTCTACCTATGGTACTTTAGTTGACGAGCAATTTGGTGATTGGTTTCCAGAAAATAAGGAAGACCGGCTTATGAATGTGGGTTTTATTCGTTTCTCTTCTTAGCATATCAATGACAAAAAGTTTTCTATGTACAGAGGCCAGCACATCAAGCTACTCCAATCTGTCAAATTTCTTTGATAGATTTTCAACTTTACCACAAGGGAATAAGGTTCATATTCAATTGGGAAAATTTGACAGATTGGGGTAGCTTGATGTGCTGGCCTCTGTACCTGTATGTATGTTTGATTACTATTGATTATTAAAAAAAGAAAGTGGCTCTAGAAAGGGATGCCTGAAAGGATTTGGGGGAGGCCTTTGCTTAGCAGTGGGACATCGCAGGCTAAAAAAAATATTTAAAGCCTGTTTTGTCTCACTGCAGGGCAAACGCCACTGTCTTTCCACTTATCTCTGTTCAAAGCTGCTAAGAACCATAATATACATACAGGGTGAAATTGAAAACATGCGACAAATCGATATGGGAGATTGTACTCATCATTATGAACAACTTTTACTATGGGACTAAACCTGAAATCGCGAAAAGAAAATCAGCTGTTCCCTACATTTTTGTTCGCATAACTCGTCAAAATGTAGGGAACAGCTGATTTTTTTTACCTCTCTATCTATCTAAACTGTTTGATAATAGTGATATTATTGTATAAATTTAATTCAAGATGCCGTTAAATACGATAAATGTTTAAAGGGGTGTGAGCCTGGAGATCTGTCTGTCATACAGGTCCCGAACCTACTTCAGACTCCAGCTCTCACAAAGGTTCTAGCATAAGGCTATAGGCTGTTTAACATCACGCTTGGACTCTTAAGGACCGAGAAACAACAAAAAAGTCTGAAAGAACACAGTGATAGCGCGGGCAGGCGATGCGATGCGACGAGGTGGGTCGGGGAACAAGAAGTTTCATGCGGACAAAAGCTAGCAATACAATGTAATTCACAATTCAAATATAAATCTGACGAATCGAACCAATAATACATCTAAAGGCCAATTCTTGTAATTTAAAACGTTATAAATCTAGCCGCAGAATCTCATCTCGGCGACAAACAAATTTCAAAAACATGTAAAAAATTAGAGGTATTTTTGACAGATTGAGACTAAGATAAGACTGTGAACGTTCTTAAAATTACGAGTACTCGAACGAAAGAACACACATGTATGCAAATAAGCCAATCAGCTGCGCTCGCGTAAAGCGTTGTATTCCGGCAAGCGCCGTGATTGGTTCTGGTGCGCGGTGGCCTTTTCGGCAACGCCCGCCGCGGTAAACATTTGCGTGGTGCCCATTTTTGAGTTTGAGTTACATTTATTGACTTTTATTATTCTTTGATGATCTTATATCAATCGAAACTACACACAACACACCGTAATTACCCGCAGTTCCTAAGTATAACTAAGTGGATTATGTACCTTAACTTATGTTTGAAGTATACTTAATTTTGGCTCGCCCTAATTTATAGAGTATGTACATAATGGATGGAGCGAATAAGTCGGCTTTTGTGTTGTTTATAACATAACTTACTTACTTTGAGGATTGGTGGTCCGTGGTCACGACCACGACTTACGAGCTGTAGGTCAAAGGTTCAAACCCAGACAGGCGCTTTACTTTGTGTAAATTATATCATCAGCAATGCTCTCAAAACGGTGAAGGAAAACATCGTGAGGAAGCCGGCATGTCCTAGAACCAAAAATTCGAAGACATGTGACATCTACCAACCCGCACTGGGCCCGCGTGGTGGATTACAGGCCCACTCCCCTCTCACTGAGAGGAGGCCTGTGTTCCAGCAGTGGGGACATTATAGGCTGATTATGTATAACATAACTTCACGCCTGTTTTCAACGATAGTTAGGCAGAGGTGTAAGTACACTATACAAGGTGCAACATAATTAACGTAAGACCTCATACACCCCAATTAGAGTATCGAGTTAAAAGAACAATTCAATGACCAAAACTTTTTTTTTAAAGCTTGCTATTGTTATTAAGAAAATCGTGTTGACACTAGAATTACTTTATGCATTTAAAATTGAGTCTTATTGCCTCGAAATAAGATTTAATTTTATTTGGCTTAATCTGCGGTTAGTATGCAAAAATACATTTAAAAAAACACATGAAACAGTGAAATAATCAAACTTCTGAGTCAACGCAATCAAAAGATACAGGCCTTTATGTTCCAAAATCAAAACCTATAGGGTACCTACTTCCCGTCGCTTTGGACTGCCGCCCCTACACATCAACTTGCGGGAGGAGGCGGCCCTGGCTGTCTTCAGGCTCCATATATCAGGAACCCTGAGCAAAGACTCCAGAGTCAAGCACATACGCTTAAAAGAAGATGCGATCAAACGGCAGCCAATGATGGCATCACCCTGCGACAAAGCCCCGAAACAATACTGGTTTCAAAAGCATTACAACATAGCGCTTAATGAGGAGCAGTGCGACTCCTCAGGCCCGAAAGAGTTTACAGTGATGGATCAAAGACCGACTGCGGAACTGCCTATCGATTCTGTAAAAATCTCACCGTGATAACATAGGTGAAGTGAGCTTTAAGTGAACTGTCATTCAGTTATGGATTGACACTATTGACAGCACACTTCACTCAAGTTTTCACGGTGAGCTATTTGCAGAATACCACTGCTGGAGTCGGATTTTTTTCACTCGACCTCAACATAAACATATTCAACCCGCTTGGAATGCTCAACACGCTCTACCAAGCGGAGTGTGTGATAATTGAATTGAATTTATTTATTCAAATAACGATGCGCATTGTGTTTGAATTATGAAGTACGTTAATTAATTTATTACAGTTAAAAATAATAAATTATAAATTTCAAACAGTAAATTTCACTAAAAATAATCAATAACATAATTATGATAAATATTATGTCAATAGATTTTAAATATATAATATACAATAAATGATTGTAAATATTATTATGACAAATGATTATAAATCTATTCTATAAAATGCAAAAAATGTAAATGACGGGTGCAAGAATGTAAACTAATACTAAATATAAAAACTATTTACTATCATTTGCCACCAATTCAGATATAGAATATAACGCAAGCGGCTTATGCCATAGCAGCCAGGAGAGACATGGACAATTCGCATACTCTCTGACAGCGCCTCAGTCCTTCAATCCCTAAGGAATAAATGCATCACATCGAACCTAATACTAAAATGTCACAATGCGCTTGGATGGGAAATTGTATCGAACCGCAATACAGTGACACTACAATGGATAAAAGGACACAGTGGATCGCTAGAAAGCGACGCAGCTGACGAGCTGGCCAGAAGGGCATCCAGCACGTCAATCTGTGGACTGGAACCTGTCGTGCCCATCCCCTTCAACCAACAACGCAGGTGGCTACAGAAGCACACCCACACACAAGCAGAGACTGGTGGACCTCGTCACCAGGCTGCAGGTAATCCAAGGAAGCTATGCCATCATTGGATACCAAGCTTACCAGTCGTTTACTATGTCTGGACAGGAAAGGCCTGCACCTGGTGACGGGGACCATCATGGGACACTACTCGCTAAATGAACACTTCCACACAATAGGCATAACGGACAGTCCCCTGTGCAGGGCTTGCATGGAGGCTGATGAAACCGTTGCGTGTGTGCTCTTTGAATGCGTAGGCGTCACCCAAATTAGGTCAGAAGCCCTCGGGACACCCAGATACTACACAGATGTTCTCAACAGGCCAGGACACTTAATCAACTCATGGATCCAGGTGGGCTGGTTGGAATAACCACCGACAGCCGCGCACAATGGTCCAATTGAATGACTAAGAGCGGAAACCAAACCTATAACATAAAACATAGATTGTGGAGATAAAATAAACTTTTTTTGGCGTATCTCGGGACCATGGGGTTCCGGGACTTCGGTAGGTATACCAGGGGCAAAAGCCAACTCCCAGGGGCCCGTAAAACTCTAGAAGGAAATGAAATGAAGCTATTATTATACAATCAATGTACCTACCTAGTCAAGTTGATAAACAATTAATTACCCTGACTTTACTCAATCATAATGATAAGGATTAAACAAGCATAGAACAATAATGGAATATCACCTATTTGCCGGATGACACAGGGAACCAAAATTCTAACAAAGGTTTACGAAAAAAAAAATACATTGATGAATAAAATCTATCGGTGACGTAAGAAGTCACAGACAAGCTAAAACAGTAGTCCAATCTCCAAACCTACCTCGATATTAAACTACTGTTTATCTACTCTGTGACCAACAGATCCATTAATGTGATTGCCAATGTTGTATCCGGAAACGTTTCGGTTAAATAATGTCCCAGAGATACAGATGTCTAAACAATGGACTAGGTAATGAGAAAACGATAGCTACAAAACCCCAATCAAAATTAAACTTAAAATTCGAGACGATAAGATACAATTCAGGTTGATGATTGGCTAAGGCAATATTAATCAGGTGTAGGGTAGTTTGAAACTGTTGATGGATGAATTGTTATATGTAGTGTTCTAAACTAGGTGCGCAATGGATTTTGTTGCGGTTTTCACTACGAATAATAAAAGTCAAGAAATGTAACTCAAGCTCAAAAATGGCACCACGTAAGTGTCACAGTGGGCGTTGCTGGCTACCTGGTTAAAAAGCTACCGCGCACCAGAACCAATCACGGCAATTACCAGAATACAACGCTTTACGCGAGCGCAGCTGATTGTCTTATTTGCATGTGTGTTCTTTCGTTCGAATACTCGAGGTATTTTGTCAATGTAGTGAAGTTTGGAGCCAAATTTCTCGTTGATTTTGTTCGTAAAAAAAAAAATGATTATTTCAATTACAATGGGCGTTTAGATACATATTTTTTGGAGATCACCTTTTAAGCAAGGAATTGCTTGTATTTAAAAATCTCCGCACTTCCATTTATCAGTAATTACTATGCAATTGAAATGTAGACAAAGTAAACATGCAAGACTAAAATAAAAATAAAAATAAAAGCGGAAAGTTAACAATTAAACAAAGAGCGCTGCAAAAGAATGAGCGTTATACAGAAAAAGGCTAAATCGCGCAAGTACGTGTGATGAGAGTGTCAGGGTGAGTATGTATTGTGCAAGTGAGTGAGTGCATAGTTACGCTTCCTGACTTTTTATTATTCGTAGGGTTTTCATCATCATTTATAGAATTTATTCTGAAAAGTTTATGTTTAAAACAGACTTACTAACTTAGATATAGCAACAAATATCGATATGAAACAAATCTATCGATATATCACCACATCAATAAGTACATCGCACCCGTGCGAAGCAGGGGCGTGTCGCTAGTTGTGTTATAAATTAAACACGCTGTAGTTCGTGCTTTGATGCAATCAAGGTGGTAATTACTTAAGAGCTATCATCGACACATTAGGGTCATTTCAAGCCAATGATATTACAAACAGCCTTTCAGCCTTATGCGCCTTAAGTGATGAGTTAAACTAATCAGTTGTAAAAAGAGAGAACTTGCAATTATGGTATAGAAGTATGAGAAACAGGGTGTAAAGTTCACTCATACTCTATAGAAAAGGGAGGATCCTCCGACCGATCCTCCGACCGGGTGTTATGTCTGGCGGGCAACTGCCCCATGATTCATTTCGAGCCGTTGTACCTATGCTAGTTGCGCGGTAAACTCTGTTTGCGAGATGCAGGATTTCGTGACGTCAATATGACGCGTTGTTCGCATGTGGCGTTGTAGATACCGCTACAATGGATATGCAACGGCCAATGATTAGATTACGACAAGAATCACGGAAGGATAACACCTAGAAGACGCAAAAGTGAGTTCAAAAAACTGTGATTGTAGATTCTATGGTTGTGTGGGTAACTAGGTACTCTGTATCCATATACAAAGTCGTTGCCTACAGAGCCATAGTCTTAGTTTTCACTTTGATTTAATTTTAATAATATACAAAGTGGAAATGACAATACAACAATAAATTAAACTTCGTATACCTAATGACGTTCTCCGTCTGCATACAAAAATTCAATCAAATATATACAATGGTTTAGTCACTGGATATAATTTTTCATTTTTAACATTTCCTACATGATGTATCTGTTAAAAGGCCAGCACCGACAGGTTAAAGGCATCTGCAGTTAAACACAACATGTTGCCAGCTCGCTACTTCAATAACCTTCGCCAAATTTGTTCTTAAATTTTATTTCCCGATGCGAACTAATATATAAATATTATATCTTATGCTTGAGACATAAGAGTCTTAAAGCGTGTCATCAGAATTACATAAGAAAATAATGCATGCGGAAGTTGTTGCTACAATTGTAACATTTTTTACAAAGCTGAAAAAATGGGGTGCCTGGCACACTGAACTATACATTTTTTTCAGGTTTCGGCCATATGTTTGTTGGGTCAGTGACACCGCGCTGTTACTGTGTTATTTTTCTTTACGCTTTTATGCTATTTAATACTCGTATGTTAGAAAAATGCACTTTTTTTCATTTCAACGTTAGGATTTATTTGGTAGTTCCTAAATACTATGCTAATTAGTATTGTTAGTGTTTTCATTTATTATTGTATTGTCATCTTCACATTGTATAGTTATGTAAAGATTCGTGCAAAATCCACAAGAACCTACTGCCAAGAAATTGCTTTGCAGTTTGGCAGATGTTATATTAAAGTAAAACTTTGGAATAATATGTTTTTTTTTAACTGCTCTCGTGTCGATGCCCGTCTTCAGGCGACGGCCCATCTGTCTGGATGCATCCTATAAGTGTGACACGGCCAGTTCCACTTCAGCCTCGCAGACTTGTCGCCACCATCGGCGATACCTGTTTTGGCGCATATTGTGGTGTTACGAATTTGGTCGGTGAGTTTAATTTTTAAGATAAGTACTACGCTCCATCGCTCTTTGGCTAACCTTGAGTTTGGACCTTGAGTATGTATAAAATAAGTTTAAAAAATAAATATATGATGTTCATACTTGGTATACAATGTTTAACGTTAAATGCGCAAAACTTCATGCACCCCAATTAGAGCATTGAGTTAAAAACATAATACAATGGCCAAAACATTTTTTTTAAGAAAATCTGTGTTGATCCTAGCATTACTTTATGCATTCAAAATTGAGTCTTATTGCCTTAAAATAAGACTTAATTTTCTTTGGCTCAATCGGCGGATAGTGTGGCAAAATACATAATTTTGGAAAAAAACCTATATTAAAAATTACTGAAATCGATTCAGTAGTCAATTATGAACAAACTAACCAATATAGTTGGGAAAACGGTAGTCATATGAACATATATTTCTAGACTTGGTACATAAAGCACATTTCATGATCCTACTATCTTGTTAGTTTCGTTTAGATACTAAATAAATAAAATGTGAATATTTTGTACCCATAGAAATATATTTCTTTCTTTAAGTAAAAATAATTAAAAAAATGCGTTCTAAAATTATTTTCTTATATAGAAAGCATGGTGCTTTTTGATTAAGATTTTAGTGTTTTTATGAATGCTCTTTGGTAGATTCACAAATAAAGATCTATTGGGTGCAAAAGATTTTGATTAAATTTAATCACCCTAAAAACTACCGCAGGAATGACTTATGCAATCTTACCCTTCATACCCACAAAATGTTCCCAGATTGGGTTTAAGATAAAAACAAACAAAATGAGATGCTATACGTCCGTAATACTGTCCAAGGTTAACCTTCCTTTGTCAGATGATAGGACAATACACCCTCTTTTTAATATGTAAGGCTTCTTTGTGAATATTTTCCTCCATAAAACACATACGTTACATTCTAATGAAAGAAATAAATTGGCCCTTGATTATTATGCTAAACTAACTTAGATATTTAAGTTTCTAGCAGATTCTCTCGTTTTTCCGTGGTAACAACAAATCCATTATTTTTAGTTAAGGTAGACCGTCGACGGGAGAAAAATATGTAATACTTAACATACCTAGTAAACATGGAAATAGGAGAACTTTATTTTACTTAGAAATCTAAGCAAATTGGAGACCTTAATTTAGCCTTATTGAAGATACTCAAATTCAAAACATTTATTTCAATTAAACCATTTACGACCAGACGGGTGTTGTGTCTGTCGGGTAACTGCCCGATGATTCATGTAGAGCCATTGTATACAGGGTTACTTTTCAATGACCAGCCAAATTTAAGGATGTGGTACAGACCATCAAATTAAACAACTTTCTCCATAAGACCAATATCGTAATCAAACGACTGAAGAGAAAAATAAAAACTTCTCAAGATGAGGCTTTCAATACTAACCTACGTCAGTTAAGCAGCGACCATACTACGCAATACTCTCTTTGGAAAGCGACAAAGACACTTAAAAGGCCAATTACATCAATTCCCCCTATCAGAGATAGTAACGGAAAGTGGGCCATAAACAATGAGCAAAAAGCCCTAAGATTTGCTCATCACTTAGAAGAAACCTTTCAGCCAAATGACAGGTCTATAGACAACCTGCAGATGGCCAATATTCTGCAAGATCAAAGAATTAAGCTTGTGACCCCAAAAGAAGTTGCAAGGGAAATTCAAATCATAAGCCTGAAAAAATCACCAGGGTATGACCTTATTACGGGAGAAATCCTAAAACATCTCCCGCGTAAAGCCATCGTTAAGCTTACTAGGCTCATCAATGCTGCATTTGTACTAAAGCACGTTCCTGAGCCATGGAAAGTTGCTGAAGTGATTATGATTGCAAAGCCCGGTAAACCACCTCACGAAGCATCATCATACAGGCCCATATCCCTGTTGCCTATAATATCAAAGCTGTTTGAAAAATTGTTATTAAAACGCCTAAAACCTATAATAAACGAGAGAAATCTGATCCCTGACCATCAGTTTGGTTTTAGAGAGAAACACTCAACAATAGACCAAGTGCACAGAATTACCAACATAATTGAGAAAACGCTTGAAGACAAAAAAGTCTGCTCCACCGTATTTTTAGATGTGGCACAAGCTTTTGATAGAGTTTGGCATAGGGGTTTGATATACAAGCTAAGACTAATTCTGCCCAATGATTTTGCCGATATCTTGCAATCATACATTACAGATAGAATGTTTCGAGTAAGGCACGAGGATGCCTTTTCCGAGTTAAAAGTTATTAAGGCTGGCATGCCTCAAGGAAGTGTGCTAGGTCCAGTCCTCTACCTGCTGTACACGCATGATATACCAGAGCTAGAAAATAATACTATTGCAACCTTTGCGGACGACACTGCCATTATGGCTACAGGGTCATGCCATACGGAAGCAATCAAAAAGGTACAAATGGCTGTAAATAAAGTTCATGACTGGGCACAAAAATGGAGAATAAAACTAAATGAATCAAAGTCACTTCACATTGACTTTACCAACAGGAATTGTGATTATCACCCAATCTTCATAAATGGCCAACAAGTGCCATATGCAAATACAGCCAAATACCTTGGCATAACGCTTGATGCGAAACTGCGCTGGAAAGCGCACGTCAAAAAGAAAAGACAGGAACTAGACATGAGATTTAAAAAAATGTATTGGTTGATTGGACGGGATTCTTGCCTATCGATACATAACAAAATTTTATTGTATAAGCATATCCTTATGCCAATATGGACATACGGCATCCAATTATGGGGCTGTACTAAGCCGACCAACATCAAAATTATTCAAACATTCCAGAATAAGGTACTCAGGAGTATTGTTAATGCGCCCTGGTACATAAGAAATGACGACCTCCATCGTGACCTAAAAATGGAACCCGTCACTAACATAATTAAAAATTTTGCTGAGGCCCATGAGCACCGACTCCAACGACATGTGAACATCGAGGCAATTCAGCTGTTAGATCAAACAAATATAGTGCGAAGACTAAAACGGACAAAACCTTTTGAGTTAGTGTAGTGTAAAAAGTGTAGAAATATTAGTGCCAATGACACACATAATAACACACGAACAAAGTGTTAATATCATCATATCAGACTCTAAGAAAGTGGAACAGACTTGTGTAAAGTACAACCAACACTATTCTAAGTTTTAAAATAAGTATCACGTAGAAAATTAAGTTAGATTAAAATTGCTTATTAGTCTTATAGGCTAGATTGTAATTAATTATTAAGAACCTAGTTCTTTTTAATAAAGGATAAAAAAAAAAATTTTTTTTTAAAAATTGTATTTTATGACTATAATTCTAAAAATAAATGTTTGTTACGGCCGCGAACCATATTGAGATCAACATACAACCTGATTGACCTGCAAATTGCAAAAAACTTAAGAAAAGTTTGATTTCGGGGTCTACCCTGACGCTTTCGCGTTAAAAAGAATACTGAAAGATAACCTCACCGCTATAACCATTATAATATATAATATTCAAAGTCCTGACTGACTGATATATCAACGCACAGCCTAAACCGCTGGTCCTAGAGACATGAAATTTGGAGGGTGTGTTCTTTGTGAAAAGTAAGTATCCACTAAGAAAGGGTTTTTCGAAATTCTACCCCTAAGAGGGTGGATGGGGGGATGGTGAAATTTTCCGCGGACGAAGTCGCTGGCAGAAGCTTGTAACCTATACAATCTTTCTTAATATTATTAGTTTTTGCTCTATTGCTGCCTCACTCGTACTCCACGCATATAACTCTTATCACTGGTACAGAACATATACTTTAATGTATTTTCTTTGTTATCACTCATTTTACGACCAATATTAACGGAAACTCTGGGTACCAATATACATAGTAGGAGTAACCGATGGGTTTTATGACTCGTAAGTGATAAATACATTTATTGCCGCTTTTGACCCACTTACTTTGAACACCACATACATATAAATAAAATAAACTTTTATTGCTGTCAGTTTTTAATTTATTTGATAAAACAATTATTTGCAAGTTATAAATAAATAAATATTTTATTTGCCAAAAACAGTGGTTACATTTCCTTATAGTCTACATTAATTTAGCTAGATTTAAAACTAAAACAAAATAAGATGCAAAGGAAGCATTTTGCTTATGAACTCCACACAGGGTTGAGCCTGGGTGTCTACTCCGAAGTGACACAATCGAATGATCGGAACCGACCGACACACGGCCGAACCGAATATTGTTGTCCTACTACGAAAAAGGTTCGGATAGGCTCAGTTTGATCGGGACCATAGTCAATGTTCGAAAAGAGTGTCGGACCGAACGAAATGTAGTGCTAGAGGTGAAAGTTCTATCGATATGTTTTTATTGGTCGTTAATACTCATTTCGATATAATTGAACTATTGAAATACAGAGTAAAATTATTTTTTATAGTAAGAAAATAGAACTTTACTTTTAATTCAATATTTATACCTAAGAACATTGTATTATTTCTCGAAAAAACAATATATTTGTAGCTGGCATACAAACTGCTTTGCCGATTGTCAAAATAAATAGAATAAAAAGAAAAAGGATAAAAGTCAAAGGATGACAAGTAAACAAATAAGGAGAAAGAATAAAATTTTATAATTGCAAAATTTAGACAAAATACTTTTAAACCAAATCTTGTCTGTCGCTATCGCTATAGCGATAACCGTATTTCGGTTGTTTATCGTCAAGTTCTGGCTGAAGTGTAAAGTGTTAAAGTCAAGTTATGAGATGTATACAAAAAACAAGCTAAATATAATAGAAACTACATAAATTATTCACTTTACGCGTGTTAAAGTGCCCCTTGAGTTTATCGTTTTCTCATGTTCGTATTCTGGAAGTTTGGAAATGAATGTAATGAACAAACATTCTGCAAGAACAAGTCACCATGTCCAGACCAACAGCGCCACAAATTGATGCTCTCCTCATCGAGATTTAGCTCAAGCCATCTTGAGGGGCATCGACGGTCGTACGCTGAATCATCGACTGTGGGAAGAAATTTGCACCACACTGAATGCTATATTATTTTAGTTTTACTTATTACTATACCTACTTCCTGAAGATTAGTTCTAGTATTGTAAAAAATATATTTTATTAATTATTTTCTAATGATTGCATCAGTCTTTCCCTTTCTCTTTGTACCCTCCTCAAAGCATCTGTGACAAATGTAGGAGGCTGATATGTCACTTGCCGCCTTGCCGGGAGTTATCCGATTCTAAATCATCTTGGGTTAACACCGGAGCACATGTGTGCATTAGGCCCGGTGTGAGTGCTCCGGTGTTAACCCAAGACACATTGAATGATGGACATTTGGGATAGTCAAGAATAAAGATTATTCTTGACTATCCCAAATGTGCATCATTCAATGGAGGAGCGGGCTCGCTTATGCACAGCATTAAACCTGCCTTTTGGGCTGTCTTCCACAAGTCAAAATGAAATATTATCGCCCCACAGAGCATTGATGAGCTGCCCCGAGCGTAAAAATTCAAGATAACAAGAATGATTAATTGTTATTATATTGCTAATAATATGCTAGTCTAGTATTTTTAGTCTTTATTCATATTAAATAACAATATTTAACATATATGTTTACAATAAAAAAATCTAGAACATAAACCTTAAAAAATATAGGTTGGTACATTTTCCTTACACAAATCTTTTAATATCTTCCGAATGCGTGGTCCGATATACATAAATCTAATTGGAATATTAGTTTTATGCGTAACTCTATCATTTGAGACTAAATTTATTTAAATATCTACATAAACAAGAAATCACATTTTCAAGTTACGTAATTATATGACAATCCTCACATATCCAAAAAATGCCTTACAAACTTACTTTAATTCAGTGTTATTGGATTAAAATATGAAAACTAATAATAAAACTAAGCTAGATAAACTAATCACAAACAGATAGACTTCAAATTAAACAAAATCTCTTTAGATAGTGAGTGGACTGCTGTGGAAAACGTAGATCTTACATCTACGTTTTATGTATCAAAAATGCTTTTGTAGCAGGCTCAATTCCATGGCTATTATACTTTCGGGGTAACAGGGGCACTATATCCTGGCTGACTGAGTCTGTAATTAGCTACAAACTCAAGGTCGGGCACTAAATTGTTAATGAAGGAGTCACGAAGTCTTCTGCGATTCCTTCTACGCTCCAAATGCTCTTCTTTGGGAGCCTCTTCCAGTAAACGCATACGTACTGCCATTTCGCTGCAATTTCAAGTATAGCACATTCATTTTAACACTTTGAACACATATTAAACTCAATAAAATTGTAATAATTCAAACTTACGATACTCAAAAGATAGCTATTTTGCTGTCGTGTATTTTGACATTAATTTCACGACGTAACTCTTGTCAAACTCAAATTATCGGTCAGTCTTTTCTCGTTCAGAGTAGGGTAACGATACAACTAGTGTCAAAATGAAGTTCAGTCGGATCGGTACCGACCGAACCAAATAGAATGAACTTCGTAGTAGGAAATGACCGAACATTCGGCCGATACGAGGCCGATACGATAAATTTACCACTTCGGAGTAGACCCCCTGTTTCGTGGAGAAGACAAAATAAGATGCAAAGGAAGCATTTTGCTCCACACAGGGTTGAGCCTGTTTCGTAGAGAAGGTGAATTTGGAATGGGCATAATGTTTTCTTATTTTTTCTCCTTTTATTTTTCTAACGTCTTATAAATGTTGTTCTTTAAATATTTACGTCATATGATAATCAGTTAGCAACGTATTTAAGCACTAATCACTCACCAACAATTACTTACACTGTTATTGTTCTTTAGGTTAAAGCACTCGATTCACACTGTCCTCCGTACTAGTCGAAACTGTATCACGGTAGGACAGTCTTCCTCTTACTCAATTAACCAGTTCTAAATACAAATTGTATTCCACTATTATTTGCAAGTTGAAAATAAGTTAGACTACAAGTATATAATAAAAAATTAAAGAAAAAAAGGGAAGAACTCATTGGGCGTCAAAAAATTCGTCCGCATCGCTGTCAATGGGATATGTGCCCAAAAGGCTGGCAGCATTACCACGTTGGATGGCAATGCTGATTCTTTGGGCTAAAAATATGCCAGCCCTCTGGTCACGTGAAGAGTCAGCCAACCGCTTGGCGAATGTCCCGAAATATTCGTTGAGCACTCGTACCTCAAGGCCCTATTATAATGTTTCAATTCTAAGCGGCCTAAACATATAGCTCCAAATAAGGTTGTTATATTTGCGCCGTTTGAGGTTTTCTGCTTCAGCAGCAGCTGCCCCAGCACAGCCCACCATGCTATGAAGATGAAATGGCGCGAGGGTGTCGACACAGGTTGCATCCCACACCAAAGGCCTACCCAACTTCCAAGGCATTATGGTCATTAAACTATTTAATTAACTTAAACTAAAGCATATTCTCGACATTCGGTTAGTCTCTCCTGATAACCGCTTGTCTTTCGGCAAAGGCCTCTTTTAAGGGCCTAGTCTTCTAGTGCACAATATAAGAATCGGGTGCGGCGAGTCCACGCGCCGAGCGTCTGCACCCGGGCTCCCCACAGTCCCCCGCATTCATCCTACCTAGCGTAATTTTGACACGGTCGGAAAGTTGCTCTACTAAGTATTATTTATTTTACCATTTATGTGTCTTTAATTAATAGTGTTGTAATGTTTCCAGTAATATCTAAGTGTCTTTTAAACCTAATATTGAGATACGAGCTTCGTTGTCACCAGTACCATTAACAGTTCCATGATGGAACTACTGATTGTTTTTTTTATCACTAGTTCCATTTTAGAAGAATCTGAAAATAATGGAACTAATGTTGAATTTGTTATCAGTAGTTCCACATTATTACGTCATGGATATCGTTTTCGTGGTTTTCTAGGGTGATAAGGCCGCGTGAGGTCAAAATTAAAATCCAAGATGGCGGACGAGAAAATGTTCATATTTTTCGTCATAGATATCGTTTTCGTGGTTTTCTAGGGTGCTAAGGCCGATAGTAAGGTCGAAATTAAAATCCAAGATGGCGGACGCGAAAATGTTCATATTTTTCGTCATGGATGTCGTTTCCTTGGTTTTCCAGGGTGCTAAAGCCGATAGTGAGGTCAAAATGAAAATCCAAGATGGCGGACGCGAAAAGTTTCTAGTTTTTCGTGATGGATGTCAAAATGGGTGTACCGCAGGGCTCAATATTGGGGCCGTTCCTATTTTTAGTATATATAAATGATTTACGTCATTTACTGAAAAACCGCCCACAAAAGGTGTTATTTGCTGATGATACATCACTGATTTTTAAAGTAACTAGACGTGCATAGGAGCTTGACGACGTAAATAACGCTATGCTTATGGTCCATAATTGGTTTACTATAAATAATTTGGTATTAAATAAATAAAAAAAACTAAATGCATTAGATTAGCTTTAGTGAATGTTAGAAGTAGTGAATGTCACGTTGTATTGAATAAGGAGATACTTGAATTCGTCGAAAATACGGTTTTCTTAGGGATCACGCTTGCCTCAAAGCTGCAGTGGGGTTCTCACTTATCATCACTTGCAGGGCGGCTAAGTTCAACCGCTTACGCTGTTTGGAAAATCCATCAATTAACAGACGTGTATACCGCGAGACTGGTCTATTTTAGTTACTTTCATTGCATCATGTCATACGGTATTTTGTTGTGGAGACGGGCTGCAGATATTGATTATATCTTCATTCTGCAAAAGAGGGCTGTCAGAGCCATCTACAACCTCAGCAGATGCGAATCTCTAAGGTAACTGTCTAAAAATATTAACATCATGACGGTTCCATGTCACTTGAACATTATGTAAGTTCGAAAAATCTACATCTTTTTAGTAAGATAAGTGACAGGCATAATTTTAACACTAGAAATAGGAAAACTTCTTTTATGGGTTATTGTGTAAAATGTTATAATAAAATACCACTCGATATTCTTCAACTAAATGAGAAGGAATTTTAAAAATGCATTAGACGCACACTATGTAGACAAGGATATTATAAGTTGGATGATTATATCGTAGATAAAAATGTTTGGCTAAATGCTGGTCCTGCCACAGGCACTTGGGTTCACTAGTTAATTTTGACCTCACTATCGGCCTTAGCATCCTAGAAAACCTCGGAAACGACATCCATGACAAAAAATTAGAAAGTTTTCGCATCCGCCATTTTGGATTTTAATTTTGACCTTACTATCGGCCTTAGCACCCTAGAAACCCTCGGAAACGACATCCATGATAAAAAACTTGAACATTTTCGCGTCCGCCATCTTGGATTTTAATTTTGACCTCACTATCGGCCTTATTACCCTAGAAAATCACGAAAACGATATCCATGACGAAAAATATGAACATTTTCGCGTCCGCCAATTTGGATTTTAATTTTGACCTCACCATCGGCCTTAGCACCCTAGAAAACCACGAAAGCGATATCCATGACGAAAAATATGAACATTTTCGCGTCCGCCATCTTGGATTTTAATTTTGACCTTACTATCGGCCTTAGCATCCTAGAAAACCACGAAAACGATATCCATGACGAAAAATATGAACATTTTCGCGTCCGCCATCTTGGATTTTAATTTTGACCTAACTATCGGCCTCAGCACCCTAGAAAACCATGGAAACGAAATCCATGACGAAAAATTAGAAAGTTTTCGCATCCGCCATTTTGGATTTTAATTTTGACCTCACTATCGGCCTTAGCACCCTAGAAACCCTCGGAAACGACATCCATGATAAAAAACTTGAACATTTTCACGTCCGCCATCTTGGATTTTAATTTTGACCTCACTATCGGCCTTATTACCCTAGAAAAACACGAAAACAATATCCATGACGAAAAATATGAACATTTTCGCGTCCGCCATCTTGGATTTTAATTTTGACCTAACTATCGGCCTCAGCACCCTAGAAAACCATGGAAACGAAATCCATGACGAAAAATTAGAAAGGTTTCGCATCCGCCATTTTGGATTTTAATTTTGACCTCACTATCGGCCTTAGCACCCTAGAAACCCTCGGAAACGACATCCATGATAAAAAACTTGAACATTTTCACGTCCGCCATCTTGGATTTTAATTTTGACCTCACTATCGGCCTTATTACCCTAGAAAAACACGAAAACAATATCCATGTCGAAAAATATGAACATTTTCGCGTCCGCCATCTTGGATTTTAATTTTGACCTCACCATCGGCCTTAGCACCCTAGAAAACTACGAAAGCGATATCCATGACGAAAAATATGAACATTTTCGCGTCCGCCATCTTGGATTTTAATTTTGACCTTACTATCGGCCTTAGCACCCTAGAAAACCACGAAAACGATATCCATGACGAAAAATATGAACATTTTCTCGTCCGCCATCTTGGATTTTAATTTTGACCTCACTATCGGCCTTATCACCCTAGAAAACCACGAAATCGATATCCTTGACGTAATAATGTGGAACTACTGATAACAAATTCAACATTAGTTCCATTATTTTCAGATTCTTTTAAAATGGAACTAGTGATAAAAAAAAAAAACAATCAGTAGCTCCATCATGGAACTGTTAATGGTACTAGTGACAACGAAGCGGAAAAAAAATTCCCATTATTTCTACCGTAGAACTGTTCAGTAGAACTAGTGGGAACGTACCGATAAAATCTGTTTCATCGTATCGATACTCATCACGTCTGTGGAGTCTCGCTAGCTAATTTAATTTGACCTTGTAGTTAGGCCCTAAACATGAATACTGTAAGCAGTTTTACTTACCTTTGAAATCTATTTCTCTTCATTACTTCTACGTTTGAGCCCAATTTTTTTTTTCATACAGGCATATTTTTTTTAAAATTTACGATCCATATTGAAATCAAATATTTACAAAACTATTACTGTATTACAAATATTTAAAAAACACTCAAAAATTATATACAAAAAATAATAAAGTAGAGCAACTTTTGATAGACAACAGTGCGTAACCTATGTTAGAGCAGGAGCAAAGTTAGAGCGAGAGGGAACAGTTAAAATTCGTCGTGGACCACACGTCTGAACGCTGCGACCGTGCAGCGGCCACTAAGGAATTTCTTTTTTTTTTTTTATGGAAATGGCATCTCGCAGTTCAACCTGTAGGAGGTTGTCGACTGCTTAACCGGACTTTCCTGTGGATGCCTTGAAGTTAAGGCCTCCAGCCAGGGCTTAAAAACTAACTAAAAACTAAGCGACTCACGCTAGGGGCACCCCCCGTGGGGTTCGGACCTCGGCTTAGGGCGTCGCTGGAAGAGGGCAGCAAGGGACAGGCTGGATCGGTATTATTTAGGGACGAATTTAAAACTACAGGCTCAGCGGCGCGGGCTGGCTCGAGCAAGGGTCGGGGTGGACTAGGTACGGGGCGTCGCGACGGGCCTCGACGGCGAGGACGATAGGACGGCTGTCTGGGCTTGTACTTGTTTAAAGTACTTGTTTTCTTGCTACTCTCCTGTAGGAGGGTCGTAGCGTCGTCAGGGAGGGTGAGAGTATGCCTCGGTCGGCGAATCTTGCTTATGCGCGAGGGAGTGTATCGGGAGGCCGCCGCAATCAGGGGATTGGGGTGTTTGATGGCAGAATCAAAGAAGCGCTTGGAGAGGCGTTTCATGAACTGCTGGACGGTGGGGATTCTAAGATCGAGATGGAGGTTGATGTTCCGGACATAGAAGGGGGCTCCCGTGACCTTTCTAAGGAAACGGTTTTGGAGGGTCTGCATTTTATGCAGGTGACGAGGCTTGGCGTGTGCGAAGACTACGCAAGCGTAAGTCATGATAGGGCGGATGACCGCGGTGTAGAGTCGCAATTTGCACTTCAGTGACAATTTGGAAGGAATTTCTCTTTCAATTCTTGTTTATAAACTCTTATTTTGTAGGTCCTTTGAAATTATAATTATTCTTTGGATAAGGTGATTTAGGTGCTATTTTTTTTTAGTATTTGCTTATTGAACCCTTGGCATTAAAATAATCTAATTATTACTTAAATACGATGCTTAGTTATTCTGAAAAAACCCGTTTATTATTAGATAAAAACAGAGAATTTTGATGAAATTGCGACCTCTGGATTAAGAAAATGAAGGACAATTCGAAAAAACTAATCAGCGCATTTTGAAGACAAGGATGTTGAGCTAATTATGCGCTGAACAGATTTTTAAATTAATTCTTCATTGCCATAAACGAAGAGCTCAAACAGAACTCGAAATGATGTTGGGCGCGAAAGAGCTGTGTTTAACACTTGATTTACCTAACATAATCCACCTAGATGAACTTAAAAAAAATATCTAGCTATTACTTATATTATGGTTATTCATGTGCAATAATAATATTTCATGTTATTTCATTATTTTGCTTAGAAAAAAATTACAAAGTTGCGCAAATAATTCGTCGCGAGTGAATTTTGCAAGACTGCAGCCTTAAGGCTTTCCACTTGTTTCTGTCCTTTGCGGTACATAATCATTCTAGGCCTACTACTTTCCTAAAATCATCTTCCAATCGCTTAAACTGTCTTCCTCTACTTCTTTTGCTTCCTATGTGGTACCATTCAGTTATTATTTTTGTCTCTTTCTTTTCTCTCATGTCCCGTCCAGCGCCATTTCAATTTTCTGCATACTTTTTGGACTTTTTTGAACTTACTCTTTCCTTTTATACTTTTTAACTATATTCTATCTCTTCTCCTTACTCCCATTACGCTTCTGTCTATTTCATTCTGGCATATATTGATTTTATTTTGTTTTGTTCGGTTAAGGCCCAAGTTTGGCAAGCGTACGTCAGAGATGGCAGAATACAAACAATGAAAACTTTTCATTTCTCCAACAACTTTGGCATCTCTTTACATATTTACGTATCGTCGCTCGCATGACTAACAGTCGTATCTCATTTTTTATGATTTCAGTTAGGACAACTACATTTTGTTACCTTTCAAAATGGTTAAATGTTGAGATCCAAATAACATAGATATGCGCCGGTTAGTGAAAAATGTAAAGAATCACGAATAGAAAAATGTAGGTAGTTGTTCTAACTCAAATCGACTAAAAATGAAATACGGCTGTATAATAATAATAATAAAATAATAGTATAATAATAGTAATATATTATAATAGTCATGCGAGCGACGATATAGGAGAGGGAAATTGTTAAGGGCCTATACTACCTCAAATGGCTTAGCAAGATCCTCCGTTATGTCGAAAATACTGCAGCATTCATTTTTAAATACATATATGGTAAAGTTGAGGATTAATGTTAGTTCTTATGTTTGACGAAAACACGATTCCATAAAATTTTCTCGTTAGAAAAAAAATCCAAAGTTACCTCCAAACCGAACAATAACCCGCTGGTATTCAAAAAATACTTCAAATTAGATCATGAAATTTTGTATACTAACTGAACTAACTATAAAGCAGGTCTTATGTTTTATATATTTTTTTAATTACCATTATTTTCACCGTAAAAAGCAAGTACCTAAACTATTGGCGCTGCCTGCCGCCCAGCACCGCACTCTGTCTCGCTCTCGCTCAGTCCGCGAGCAGTATCGTTGGATTGCGTACTTGTTCCAAGTGTTAGTGCGAAGGTACACGGTACAAAACATAATCTATAATAATTATAGTCCTGCAGGCTTAGCATGATGCATTCTATTTCTACGTAGAATAGACACAGCTCTTTCTATACAAAGTGACATTTCGTTTCTCTACTTTTGACATCGCACCGTAGAAATCCTTCAACAACCTGTCATTTTCTCTTTCGTTTCTAACGATCTTTGTCTAGGTCTTTTTATATGTAGACTATTTCAGAAGAAAGTTTTCTATCTCAACTGTCAAAATGACGCTGACGACTGACAGTTGTAAGGAGATTTTAAACTACACACATCAAAAGTGTCTAGGGATCAAGCATTTTTATGCGGATTTCTTGAGATTGAGATGTGGCTTTGTAATAAATTTATGATTTTGTTGGTCTTGTGGGTGTGCACAGTGAAACGCAAGATTTACGAAAGGGTGAAGGGTTGGGAGACGTACTCGATACGTCCGTGCGCTATCGTTTGTAGAGAACACTAAATATTGTTTTGTTAATCGCGGCGCCGCTAGGCAAGCCCTTCCCGCTCGCATACGTCTCCCGCGCCTTTTATCAGCCCTGGATTTATTAAACATAAAATACAAATATAAAACATAGGGATATTATTACGCGTCGCCTACATTCCCCTCCCTAGTGCTGCTACAGCACTCATCACCCATAGAGATAGGCGCGACGCGTGTCGCATTCCGCCGCAGAAGGCCGGATTTAGTCTTGACATCGACCACTCGTATGCGGCCATCTTTGCCAGGTATTACTGCCTGCACCACACCTTTCGGCCACACGTTTCTGGGAGAGTTAGGGTCCACGATAAGAACGACATCTCCTACCTGCAAGGGTCTCTGTTCATCGTGCCACTTCTTTCTTGGACGCATATCAGGCAGGACTTCGCGCACCCAGCGCTTCCAGAACATATCCGCCAGTTTTTGAGACAGCCGCCATTGTTTTCTAAGGTACATGTCAGATTCATCAAAAATACCCAAAGTCGGCAGATTAGACGATGTTCCCAACAGAAAATGGTTGGGGGTTAGAGTCTCAGGACTGTTAGGTTCCACCGTAACGTGGGTGAGGGGACGGCTGTTTATAATCTGTTCTACTTCGGCGAGTAATGTTTGAAGTGTCTCATCACGTGGCGCTCGTTCCTTCAATATGACTTTAAGTGCGCCCTTTACGCTTCTTATAAGCCGTTCCCAAGCCCCTCCCCAGTGAGGACTGGCAGGTGGTATGAAAACCCAAGTTGTCGTCGTACTATAGGTCGTTACTCCTTCTTTGAGTTTTTCCGCGTCCAGGTCAAGGACACATTTCTTCAGCTCCATATCAGCGCCTCTCAAATTCGTACCATTGTCGGAGTACAAGTACCGTGGCCAGCCTCTTCTGGCTGCCATTCGTCTGAGAGCCATTATTAGTACGTCTGTGGTCAGCTTGTTTACTATCTCAATGTGAATAGCTCTCACGGTGAGACAAGTGAAGATAACACCATACCTTTTCTCTCGACGTCGGCCAACGGTTACCTCTAGGGGTCCAAATAGGTCAACTCCAGTGAAAGTGAAGGGGCGATGGTGATGAGCGAGCCGCGCTTCAGGTAAGTCACCCATTCTGGGTGGGAGGGGCCGAGCCCTCTTAATTCTGCATAACATGCATTTTGAACTGATATACTTCACAGTAGGTCGTAGTCGTATGATCCAATATCGCTGTTTCAGTTCATTAACGACCATTTCCTGGTTTCCATGGCAAGCTTTTTCGTGGTAGTACTTCACGAGGAGGTGAGTGACATGGCAGCGACCGTGCAATATCACAGGACGTTTTACATTTGTGGATATCTCGGGTGCGGCATCAATGCGGCCAGATAGTCTCAGCAGGCCATCATCGCCAATAATTGGCGTCAAGGTAAGTAATTTACTTTTTCTATCTAATCCTTTGTTATGTTTCAGGTTGTGCAGGTCATCTGGAAAAGCTTTCATCTGGGAGTACTTCAACAAAACGTTCTCAGCGCGTTCCATCATCGCGCCATCTATATCAACACTAGAAACCTTTTTGCATTTATCTATAAAAGATAAAATCACACACATGGATCTCATAAGTCGAAGCCAAGAAGAAAACCTTTCTGGTTCAGGTACAGCTAGTAAGCACACAGGTGCAACGTGAATATTGTTTATACATTCTAGGTCCACATCGCGAACATCAGGTAGCTGTATATTTGATTCTCCAGGCCAGTATCGTTCTTCTTCAAACAAAAATGACGGCCCATATAACCACTCATTTTCAAATGTTTTTATTTCGTAGGTTTCCCGTGTGGCAATATCCGCGATATTCAGCTTTGTGGGTATGTATTTCCAGTCTACAATTTCCGTTAGTTCGTCTAATTCGCCAAGGCGATGAGCTATATAGGCTTTATAACTTCGCGCATTATTGCGTATCCAGTGTAAAACTGTAGATGAATCACACCAGAATATTTTTCTTTCAGCCTTTATTCTATGCTCGTTTATTATAGTATCGGCCAATCTTCCCGCCATAACGGCCGCTTGTAGCTCTAAGCGTGGCATCGATACATACTTTACCGGCGCAACTCGACACTTACTGGACACAAAGGCAACTTGAATATTTTGTTTACAATCGATCCATCGCCAGTATGCGGCAGCGCACATCGCTTGAGTCGACGCGTCACAGAACACATGTAGCTGTAGGTTCGTATAGCGCTCGGAGGTCTGCGCTGGCGACGCGCTATTCGGTGCATCTGTACTAAAGTCGTGCGTCTTGCTTTCACACGCAGGTAGTGAGCGGCGAGTACTTCGAGTTGCCGACTCGTAATGTCTAGGTAGGCGAATTTTATCAATGTTTGTCATTATGCTCAGCCATTCGACCCATTTTATAAATATTTGGTCTGTTATTTCGTCGTCCCAGCCGACGCCAGACCTCCAGGTGTCTTGTAAAATGATCTTGCCTTTGATCGTGATAGGCGAAAGGAAACCATAAACATCGAATATGGACATTAGTACACGTAGCATTTCTCGTTTAGTAGGTTTCTTTTGTCCAAGCAATATTGGTGTAGGAATTCTTTTGAATGATACATCGAATCCCAGGTTATCATTAGTCGGAAACCAAATTAGGCCCAGTGTACGTTCTCCGTCATACAGTTGTCCGTTTTTGAATTTCACAGTCGTCGATTTCAGGTTTTCTTTGGGTAGATCTTTAAGTACAGACTGCATATTAGACGTCCAATTTCTCATTTCAAAACCACCTTGTTTGTGGACAAATGTGACGTCATTCACAAGTTGACTAGCCGTTTGTTCATCGGGTAGGGAGTCAATATAGTCATCAGCGTAGTGTTGTGTAAGTATGGCTTGCACGGCGGCCGGCATTGTGGGCCGGAATCTTTCGGCGTTTTTGTTCTTTATGAACTGGGCAATAAATGGGGAACAGTTTGCGCCAAAAATTAGGCTAGTCATGACCCAGGTTTGTACAGGTTCACCTGGAGATTCTCGCCATAAAAAGCGCAAAGCATCTCGATCAAGGTCTCGTATTTTGATCCGTAAAAACATGTCTTTTATATCACCCGTGACTGCCACCTTGTTTTCTCTAAATCTCAGCATTATCCCGTACAGTGAGGTAAGTAGGTCGGGACCTTGCAGTAGGTAGTCATTTAAGCACATGCCTTTGTTCCTAGCCGCGGCATCAAATACCAGTCGTAGTTTTTGTTTATTTGGGTTGTCGACTCCAAAGTGCGGCAAGTACCATATTCTATCCGGATTTTTAGTTTCAGTGAGTTGTGATGCAAAATCGTTACTGAACAGGTGGTCGATTCTTTCTTTGTATCGCTCTGCGTAGCTTGAATTCGCTTTCATTTTCTTTTCAACAACTTTCAGTCTTGTGAGTGCGTTATCGTATGAGTTAGGCATCTCACCAAACGAACCTTTCCACGGGAGGCCCACGTACCACCTTCCATCTTTCAAAGTGGCCGTTTGTTGTAGGTGTTCCGTAGCTTTTACATCTAGTAGGTTTTGGCGGGGCTTATTAGTAACTCCAACAGACTCCATTGCAAATGACTGGCGCATCTCGTTTTGCATTTCTCGTAGGATATTCTCACATTCATTGTTTTCTCCTTCTGACAGGAACAGAGTAGACTGCAGCTTAACGTCGTGATCGACCTCACGCTTGGTGCGCATGCACCCGTGCATGCACCACCCTAATGGAGTGCGGGTAAAGTAGGGATTCGTAGGTTTACCCTTAATTATTTCCAACGGTAAGATCAAATCGTAATTGTCCTGCCCTATCAAAAGTTCCGGTCTATATTGTTCATCAAAATTCACATTTTTCATTTCCGGTTTCATCAGTTCATAATCACTCATGTCCACTGCAGTAACATTTTGCACAGGTAAGTTCATATTTGTTACACTGCGCGCACGAATTGTAAACTTAGTTCCTTCACAGTTAGAAAGTTCAAGGTCGAGTATTTCACTATGGCATACAACTTCACTATTGTCCCATGCACCACACACACGCATAGATTGTTTATTACCGCGCAATCCCACTTTCGACGCGAGCGCAGCGCTTATCAACGTCACAGTTGATCCGTCATCAAGGAGCGCGACACTACGAAAAGTACCGTTAGGTCCGTGTAGGTAAATGGGCACAGTTTTTAGAAAAACTTTACGGCAGTTCACTTGAAGATGATTAACAGTTTCCACTCGCGACTCAGTCTCGGTATCAGTCTCGGTAACCTCGGTTATATTCACACTATCACGCGGCACTGGGTTTTTGTTTACAATATAATGCAACAAACGATGGTGAGGTAGCCCACAGTTGTCTACGTTACAAGTCGGTGCGGTACAAGTGTTTTGTTTATGTTGTGACGTCAGACACTTATAGCAAATACCATGTCGTTTTACAAATGCCCAGCGGTCTCTGCGCAACGATTTTTTAAACTTTTTACAGTCTTGCAGTAAGTGTTCGGAAACGTGGCAGTACCGACACTCCTTATCACTTTTTTGTTTATTGTTCGCTTGTTCACTGTTCACTACTAGAGTACGATGTTTAGAGTTTTCGTTGTAACTTTGTTTACCATAGCTTTGTATGCTTGGTAAATTCACAGAAGTTTTTGTTATTTTTATAGCTTCTTTACTGAGAAACTCGGACAAAATAATCAGTTTTGGTTTTTCTTGTTCGCTGATAAGAGGGTAACAGTAATCCGCCCACTTTGAGACCAGTATCATCGGTAATTTCGAGAGAATGACCGATACTATGTTCATTCCTTTCAGGTATTCTTCGCGTCCGATGGCAGTCACAGCAGCGACACAGTTTCTTACCTTCACGGAGAAAGAAATAATATCCTTCTGATACTCTTGTGCCATAGGGCGTAATTTACTTATGTCCTGCAGGATCCTCGAAATTATTACATCTGGGTTTCCAAACTGAAGTTCCAGTGTGTTCATTACGTCTGCTGCGGAGGTAGCACTAATGAGTAAGGCCGTCACCGCTTCTTTTGCTGGCCCTTGTAGGCTCCTCCTCAGGCGCCACAGGTTTTCTTTATCACTAAAGTTGCACACTTGCGACGATTCTTCAAATGCTTGCTTATACTGAAGCCATTCAAGCGGGTCACCAGAGTAATTAGGTAAGTCCCTCGGTGTACATAAGCGATTCAGCATTCTGTCGTTAGATCTGCTAGTACCGGTAGCAGCAGCAGCGGCAAAGTCCTTCAGAGCAATCGCCAGGGCTCGCACGGTTTCATCAGTGCCACCAGCAGCTGCAGGTGGCGGGCGTGCTTCGAGCGTGAGTTCTGTAGCTTGAGGTTGCGCGCCGGCGGGCTTCACATGGTGCAGGTTCAAATCCTGCGGTGCCGGACGCAACACGTTATCACAAGTGCCACGGTTAGTGACGCACAGAGTATTCACCTCCTGCCGACTACTTTCTAGCCACTTTTCCACTACACGGTCATTATTTTCTATTGAGGGTAGACTGCAGCTGCTGCTGTCGTCTTCCAGTTCTGCTAGATCTGCATCTAGTTTTTTATCTATCAACTCCAATCTAATTTGAGCCTTTGCTTGAGCGGCTTCCAGTTCCAGCCTTTTCTTTCGCGCCGTAATAGATGAGGTTGACGATATTTTGCGGGTAAACTTTGTGACACTTTGAGCTGTGGAAGGTCCGGGTTGATTCTCGTCCATCTTGCTCCCGGGTTCAATAGGTTTCACAGCCTCCTTTGAAATGTCTTTGTTTTCACTTTTGCATTGTTCATGAGCATCTCTTTGTTGCGCTTCCATTTGCTCCGCTTCTTTTCTTCTCGCACTCTTAGTGTTCACCATGCTTCGTGGTGGTGTAAAAAACATCCTGAGATCCGGCTCGAAGGACCAGCTAATGTTGGTCTTGTGGGTGTGCACAGTGAAACGCAAGATTTACGAAAGGGTGAAGGGTTGGGAGACGTACTCGATACGTCCGTGCGCTATCGTTTGTAGAGAACACTAAATATTGTTTTGTTAATCGCGGCGCCGCTAGGCAAGCCCTTCCCGCTCGCATACGTCTCCCGCGCCTTTTATCAGCCCTGGATTTATTAAACATAAAATACAAATATAAAACATAGGGATATTATTACGCGTCGCCTACAGATTTTATAAATTTATATGGATCCTTTTTGGTGCATTTCATAATTTGAATCAGGAACTGTGAATCAAATTCGAGTAAAAGATGAAAATCAGCTGTCAATATTTTCCCTATAAAAACATACAACGCATTGAAGACATTATTAGTGCTACTGTTTCCCTACTACTGATTAAAACCAACGTTATTATGGAGCGGTGACGTCATTTAAGCAGGGAAAAAATGCTCAGAGCCGTGGGAATGATAGAAGCTGGTTCCCGGCAACGTACTGTGGCTTTAGCTCTGAATACAAGTCAGAGTGTTATCAGTCGACTTTGGACACGTTACCGAAGCACTGGTACCGTGGCTGAGCGCCATGGAGGACGGTATCGCTGCACCACACGGAGACAAGACCGATACATTCAAATCTTAACTCGAAGAGCTCCAACAATAACCGCCATGATGTTAGCCGTGAGGCTTCATCACTCTTCAGGGAACTTAATTAGCGACCAAACAGTCAGAAACCGCTTGCATGAAGTGAACCTTCATTCCCGAAGACCGCTACGGGTACCACCTATAGCAATGCACAATCGTAGGATTCGATATCAATGGGCTCTTGAACACAGAAATTGGGCAGAAGAACAATGGCGTTTCGTGTGCTTTTCTGATGAATCTCGTTTTGGTATGAGACCGGATACAAGACGTATACGACACTGGAGAACCCCTGGACGCCAACAGCGATTAAAATCCTGCCAGGAAGTCCATCCTTATAGTGGTGGAACCATCATGGTATGGGCGGGTATTTGGATCGGCGGAAGAACTGAGTTGATTTGGATCAGAGGCAACCTCAACGCTCAAATTTATGCTGAGACGATTGTATCAGACGTCATCGTTCCTCTACAAGTGCAAATCGGTCCCTTATTTCAGTTAATGCATGATAATGCACGACCGCACACCGCAAGAGTTGTAAGACAGACTCTCGCCGCAGCTAACATCAATGTCCTGCCCTGGCCTGCTCAGTCGCCAGACTTGAACCCGATTGAGCATGCATGGGATATGCTACAGAGAAGAGCTCTGCCGAATATGGAGGGTATCCAGTCGCAAGAAGACCTTTTTTTGTTGTTGCAACGAACATGGGCGGCCATTCCACAGCGTGATTTGGATGAACTCATTTTGAGTATGCCAAACCGATGTTCTTGTGTTGTTAGTGTTCGCGGTAGAAACACGGATTATTAATTGTTTAAGTTACCCAATAAAATTTTAGAGAAAACTGTTATTTCAGTCTTTTTTTCGAACTTTTGTGTTAGTGGTTCAAATGTCAAAAATCCCTTTATTAGGAAAATGGCAAATTTCTTTATTAATGCAAAGGTGACTTGGTTTATCGTTACTGTGACAAACGAAAACACTTTATTTGATGAATCCTTAAAGAAAATTTTAATTAATATCAATCAGGAGAAAAGTTATTGCAAAAATATATGTTGATCCCTAGACACTTTTGATGTGTGTATTTACACGACGGCCACAAAGTACATATATACGGTTATCTACAAAATCATGATATAACTACAATATTTTTTTGTTCCAAAACACGGTACTTCGACACTGATAACAATTGTTGTAGTTGTCTTTATATACGTGATTTATTATCAGTAAAAACAACGAATAAAATCCTATGACAAAACAGAATTCTGAGTCGAATTATGTATAAGAGTATGTATTTCGTAAAAAGTGCAGTTGACTCTTTCTACTTTGCTGCCGTCGTACTATCTACACGGAACGTCATCTTTGTCTACTCTTCGGTCGACAAAACGGTGCTCATGCTACGCCTGCTGCACCAAACGGGGGTTGTCCTTGTGTAAACTTGTGTAGTGCATAGAAGGATAATCGTCGGTTGGTGCCTAATTCCATTTAAATTTTTCTAAGGGGTCTCTGCAAGTTGATTTCGGTCTAGTACGCCTTCCAAAGGACCGAGACCACATGGGCACGAAATATTATGTAAACATAAAAAATAATAATACAACAACAATAATAATAAAAACTTCATTTCTGAATGTATGAGAAATTAACGAACAAATCCCTAATACCTAACATATTTACCTCTCAAACTTAATAGTTCACACGTATACGACCATCTTAAAGGCAGAACTTCAAAACTTTACCCTAAAGAGAACCCATCTCAATTGATGTACGGTTCAATGACCTCTCTTGTAAAGGCGACTTGTAGGAAATACGAAGCCAGAGTCTATAGGTTAGATAATGTTTAGATGTATCGTCGCACGAATATTTGGTAATGTTTAAATTGATGAACTCTGGAATGATAATAGCCTGTAAATTTCCTCTGTATATAATTCATGATCATTGCAAAATGATGATGGATCTGAGGCTAAAGGAAGTGACTTTGGTTCAACGGGCTATACCAAAGACGCTGGGCAAAACACAGCTATGTTTTGCCGTGCATTCTATCGGGATCTCGGTGTTTTAGCCAATGAACGTTAGATTAAAAGACGAAGAAGACCTATTCTATATATCTCAGGGGCTCAATTCTGTAAAATAACTTGTTAATAGTGTCTCAATAGAATAATCATTGGCATTTGGTATTCTACAAATTTTTATGGCCACTGTAGTGCCATTGAAACGCCATAGTAAGACTTGTAAGAATTGGTAGTCTGGTCCACTATAATGTGTCAGTGGCATCGTGATGGCCAAAGTTACGGTAGTCTGTAAATATTTTAAGTGTATTTGACAGTTGTGTCTATCGTGTTTGAATAGTGTTTTGGCCATCGAACCGCCATTGTGAGGCCATCGAACAACGACACATCATTTGCCTATTGATGTTATTAAATTTGTTTATTTTTTAAATTTAAAATAAAGTGTCAGTGTGTGTGTGTGAGTCTTACGTAGTGAAATAATAAAGTGGACGTAGTTTTTCGCCACAATGAGGGCTTCTGTACCTACTTTGCAGTGGCTTATTTTGGCGTTGGCTTATAGTGCCGACCACCGACGTTTGCGCTGAGAGCTGGTCTGCGGGAAGAAGTTTCTTAAGCTATTATTATAGCTTGTTAGTAATCAACTTAACAGTTTAAAACACCCTAGTTATCGCCAGTCATCAACCTCCCAGATTGCGACTCACTGCAAACAAGTACGTACTTAGTAATTAAAATCTAATCAAAACTCCGTCTCGCGGCGGACTGGGACAATATTTTACAACTTGTTCCACGAAATGATGGATGAGCCCCCCATGCCTCTGTTACGTAATATGTAATAAATTAATTAGCAACTTGATTAATTGGACGACTCAGTGTAAGAAATACGAACAGTGTCTGATTGAGGAAATTAAATCCGAACCGAGGGACCGTGGAAATAAATTTTGTGGAAAAAACGAACTAAGTGTGAGTTGTACAGTCAGCAGCAAAAGTCGATTAACACTTCAGTTTTTTTAATCTCAGTTATTGAGCAAAATATTTGTCCGAAATTTTATTGTACTTCAGCTGCAATTTTGAACACAAATGTTTTGCCCAATAACTGCGATTAAAAACATAGAAGTGTTAATCGACTTTTGCTGCTGACCGTACTAGCGCACTACCTATAGATTTTGTAACAATAAAACTTTTTCTTTATAATTCACATTATTTTTTTATATTTTACCAAAACTATGTAAACTATAGTTTCATTTTTTTTCGTTTACATTGCCTTGATAGAGGCCACAGATATACTAATTTGATAACTGCGTAACTGTTAAGGTTTAAAAGTTTTAGGCATGTGACAGACAGACAGACACACAGACAGACGGTGGCGTTGGCGTTGGCATTGTCTCACCAGTTTAAGCCTAGTTTGTAACTATGTTTGTGTACATTGTGCATTAAATCCTAAATAAATAAACAGGGTTCCGTTGTTTCCATTTACGTACGGAACCCTAAAAATGTTGAATTTGTACCACGTATAATTGAATTGTGAAGGGATTTGTAGATTGAGGCAATTTCAATTAAGGATATCGATCTAAAAGGGTGAGGAAGCGAAAATTATTTGAATGTTTCTTATCCGTCTGGAAATCGACCCTTTGGCTTGTCTCATTGGTTTATTAGATTTCTAGGAAGTAACATGAATGGCAATTACCTACAGTTATTTTGTTAATGTTATGTCAAACATATGAAGAATAATAGGTACTAAACTACTAATGGAAAAATTTGTACTTACCTAATCATCGTATACCCCCTTATATAGTCTACCGTCAGGCTCTGGTCATCTCACTTACTGCCAAAGCTATAATAAAAACAATATTTTGACAAAAAACCCTTCTAAATATTTAATTAACAATAAATCATCAACAAATATTCTCTATAAAACGAAAACTTGAGTGTAACATCCATTACTTCCAACATGTTAAAGGCTTTCAAGTAATTAATGTATTTTTATACAAAATATCAGCTCCCTAAAATATTGGCAAACATAAAATGGATGGCTCTTTCACTCCGTATCGTGAAATAAAATCCATACAGGGTTGCCTATGAATTTGTCGACGCCCAAACATTTTAGTTTAGAAAATGATTTGAACAAGCTTCATATGATTTTATGATATTCATGGCACGACCTAGTTTTGAATGCTTGTTTTATTTACAGTTGTTAGGTATTCAGCGATTAGATGTGGGGCCTGTGGCTAAATAATAACAGCCACACAGGTCGATCGATCAGGTTAAGCTACGTTTGCCGCGGTTGGTCTGTGGATGGGTGACCATTTTTACATGCCGTGACCCCTCCGTGCCTCGGAAAGCACGTTAAGCTGTTGGTCCCGGCTGTCATCCATTACGTAGTTCCGGCTGTCATTCGTAGATCTTTGACAGTCGTTACGGGTAATTAGAAGCCCAAAAGTCTGACAACCAGCCTAACCAAGGGGTCTTACCCAATAAGACCCTCCGTGCCTCGGAGAGCACGTTAAGACGTTGGTCCCGGAAAGTCGTTATGCGGATCGTCATTAGCCCGAAAGTCTGACAACGTCTTACCAAGGGGTATCGTATTACCCAGCAACTGGGTTGTGGAGGCCAGATAGGCAGTCGCTCCATTTAAAATGCTGGTATTCAGCTGCATCCGGTTAGACTGGAAGCCAACCCCGACATAGTTGAGAAAAGATTAGGTAGATTGATTTTGTAAAAATCAGACAACATTAATTTTATCAGCCCAAAAAAGTAACTCTATGTATATTTTTTTCGCATACAAAAAGAAGTAACACAGTCAATTCAGCCAGTTACATCGTAGATTTAAATGTGATTTGATCGTGCAATGTTAACAGTTGTAATAAACCGAGCTGTAACCCAGTAGCGAACCCATGTTTTTTTTACTGTGGTAATAATACTGGCCGCCCTGTCGATCGACTGGGGTTCCTTCGGCAGAATAAATTAGGTTGGACTGCTTATTTTTTTAAGTTGTGATAGTATTTGTAGATATAAGATTGAGGTTTAGGTAAGGGTGTGTGCAAAAAATTGAGCGTAAATGTTACATTGTAAAATGAAAATAATGCCTTCGACATATCGCTTCTTTGCTTCAATAATGTGTTATCTTGAAACTTTAAAGAGTGATATCGTCGTGAATATGTCACGTTTTCACTAAAATTTGAGAGCACCTGCCTCGCACTCATAGATTCCCTATTACACCCACAAAAGAAACCACGTTTTTTGGAAAAATAAAATCGGTCACGGCTGTTTAAACTATTAAATTTAAAAAAATTAACTGTCGGGCTTATCACGTTATTGAAGCAAAGAGGCGATATGCATTTTTAGTGGACCTGGCTTTTTGCCCGCGATTTCATCCACGTGGATTTAGAATTATTATCCTAGGCAAACTTTAACACCGCGTTTTATCGTTTTGTTAATATAAATATGCCTTTTTTCCGTCCTCAGAGTTCAAGCTACCATGAAATCGACAAAAAAGAGTTGCCAGGTAGGAAAAAAATTTAACCGTTACCTAGCCCAAAAAGGAATCCAAATCACAATCATCATGGCAACCACGTTTATCAGTAACTAGGTTTCTCTATTATTATCAAACTAGCGACCCACCCCGGCTTCGCACGGGTGCAATGCAATTTAATAAATTTAATTAAAGAATTAATAATTTTAATTTAATGTTTTTTTTTTAACTTGCCGCCAGCCCCTGCCGCCGATACCGCAGCAACCGCTATGTCCCTGCTTTTTAAATCTGTAATATCTTCGAAAATATTAATTTAAATAACATGCTGTAAAGGGCCATATTGACCTATAATAAATGCACAATGTATTTAAGGTATATTATATAAGGTATGTATATAAGGTACATTTAAGGTAATTGTATAAGGATTAATGCTGTATTGCTTAAAATCGCTTCGTAAATAAGCCATCATTTCTCGTAAAAAATAAAGGAAAAAAAATGGTTATTGTGGGTTATCCCTAAGAAATAGACATATACCATCGCAGGTTTTTTTGTAGACCTTTTTAAGGTGTACAATACTGTAGTACATTATTTTGATGTATCTCATAGGGTTCAGCCAGCGTTTGCAATGTAAGCGCAAAAAAAGGGTTTATTTACGACATCACATTAGAAACCTCTAAAATTATCAGTGTTTCTCTACAATATTATACATGTATTATACATATAAACCTTTCTCTTGAATCACTTTATCTACTAAAAAAAACCGCATCAAAATCCGTTTCGCAGTTTTAAAGATTTAAGTATACATAGGAATATAGGGACAGAGAAAGCGACTTTGTTTTATACCATGTAGTGATATTAGCAACCCATTGTACACAACATATTATACACATACACCTTCCGGAATAAACTCTCCAAATGACAGTGGAAATCGCCTCAAAATCCATTGCCTATTTTAGGAGAAAAATGCGAGGACAAACAAGAAAAGTGACTCTGAAAATAAGAAAAAGGCTGCACATCCCACACAGATTTACCTGTCTCAACTCCCACATCTTATGTCTTCATGTATCTAAGAGGCGATCATGTCCTCACAGATTTAACTATAAAACTACAAAGGATTAAGCTACATACGGAACCGTTGGTTGAAAAATCGTCCCACGTGTTTTATGCAAAGGGGGACAGCCGGTGGGGTTTAATTCCTCCTAAGACTTTTGACCTCCTTGGCTCACGGGCCATTCGTTCTAAGATCTTGATCCAAGTAATCACAGTCTAGGTTTAGCCTAACACGATTAACAGGATTCTTAGATAAATCGAATAATGAGTCAATTTAATTATTACTTAGTAAACAGATGGCGAACTTGGTTAGAATTTATTTTATTAGGTGAGTGTATTGGTACATGTTTATTATTTAAAAGCTTTTTTTTAGTTTAGTTGGAATTTAATTATTTAGTTAATTAAATACTGCATGTTTACAATATTAAGTCTTATACTAGAGTGGTAGGTATTAATAATGGGATCTACCTGAACTAGGATAAACCTGTATCTCAGGTATCATACGTGCAAATTAGCATATTACATTAATATTCCTGATGATAAACATAAATAGTGAGTAACTTAACCGACTAATGATAGGACAACACTGAATTAAAAAGTTATATTTAACTTAAGACAACCAGTAACTTTTCTGTGTCAACATAAGACAAATTTTGTAACCAATTTGTAATAACATTTTTGCAATGTACCGTTTTTAATGCAGACATGGACAAAATTGCGTTTATTTTACTACGAGTATACAGAAATGGGCCTAAGAATATAAAAAATCTATACATAAACGAATGCCTTAATCTATAACTAATTATCCTTAATTCTCGGTATGTTAGGTGGATTTTTCCAAATTAATTTTGGAAATCTACCTAAACTATTATATTTTTCTTCTATTTCTTCTATGAGATATTTAGGAAGCAACACAGTTATTTATCCATATTTGTATAATAGGACAAACAAAGCGTTTCAAATAAATCCTCTCACACTGAAAGAAGCTAAAAGTAAGGTTAAATTATGGCTACTTACGCATGACTATACACAAACCGAACTCCTAAAATAGGTACCAAATACAACAAACTACACGTCCCACAGAAGCACACATACCTATAAACATCACACACCACATACCTACAATACACACACATACACACCACAAAAACTACACCACACTAAATACACTACACATCTTGCACACTCTATCAAATTATTAAAGACAAAATTGTCGTAAGGAAAGTTTTGAGTATGAATGTGAATGGCTCTAAGAGTAGCTATAGGAAGACCAAAGAAACGATAAATGGACTGTGTCAAAGATGATATTGCTAGACTACCGAGATGACTAAATAGAGAAGTCATCATCGTCATCTGCCTAGCCTTTTCCCAACTATATTGCGGTCGGCTTCCAGTCTAACCGGATGCAGCTGAATACCAGAACTTTACATGGAGCGACTGCCTATCTGACCTCCACAACCCACTAAATAGAGAAGTATGGAAGGAAAAGATATGTTACGCCAAACCAAAAAAAAATTGGGATAAGGGTAGGAGAATGACGTTGATAACAAGTTGTTTATGGTAAAAATTAAAAATGAGGAAGCGTAGATTAGATTTGTGTTTATGATTTTATAAATAACTAGCTTCTGCCAGCTGCTTCGCCAACGGGAAAATGCTACCAGAACAAAAAGTAGCATATGTCCTTCACCAGGATGCTATCTATCTGCGTGCCATGAACGGTGGGAATTTTTGTATGGAACCTGGCCTGATATCCATTATAGTTAGAGAGTAATGACGTCTAAGTTCCACGAATGACAGCAGGGACGCAGGGATGGAGGCACGGAGGGGTTCGTATGTAAAAATGGCCACCCTTCCAGGGACCAACCGCGACAAGCGCTGCTTAACCTGATCGATCGACCCATGCGGCTGATATTACTTTGCAATAAGCCCCCTCAATTGAACTTATGAGTCAATAACTAATATTATTGAGAACTGCAGTGAACATTAGCGTCAGAAACTAATACGTTTACATGGTACTTGCAGTTCTGGTTATCTCCTTAAGACTATGCCGACCGCACAGTGGCGCCCTCATCGTTTGTTTGTTATAATATTAATGTATGTGTAATAGTAAATATGTTTCTAATAATATTAACGTATAATCTTGTGAAGCACAACTTAACGTGCTTGAGCTTATTTTCTGCATTTTCATTCTAAATTATATGAAATAACCAAACAAACGATGAGGGCGCCACTGTGCGGTCGGCATAGTCTTAACCCGAGTCTTCTGCTCATAATAAATATTGATGCCTTTGATATAAATTTTCATTTGATGTATATGTGTTTTTTATTGGACATACCGGCCAAAACGCCCATCATTATTTGATCGAAATCCGTTTAGTGTTTTAAGCGTAAACAAATATATTGGATGGTTTTAAAATATTTGCGCAAAACATTAATTAATTGTTCTAAAATAAAAGTAAATTACTCCTTATAACATCAGCTATCTGCCAGTGAAAGTCCCGTCAATATCGGTTTCGTAGATCAGCCGGAACAAATAAACAAAACTTTTAAAAATTGTTTTATTGTTATAATGACCGTAGGTATATACTTTCCTATGTACTTAGTAAAATATATTATCTTGACTTACTAAATGATAAATGAACTAACACTTCAATTTTATGTATTTGCATAAGTATACAATGTGTAACACAATTAACGCAAAACCTCATACACCCGAATTAGAGTATTGAGTTAAAAGCATAATACAATGGCCAAAACATTTTTTTATAGAAAAACTTTTTAACAAAAAAAAAACAACCGACTTCAAAAAAAAAACACTACAAAGTGTAAAATAACTTTAATTTTAATTTCGGAAGTCGGTGTCTTTGGTTTTGTATTTACGTTTTTGCCACCGACTTCCAAAATTAAAATTAAAGTTATTTTACACTTTGTAGTGTTTTTTTTTTTTTGTAGTCGGTTGTTTTTTTTTGTTAAAAAGTTTTTATTTTTTACTTTTTATAGTCAGAGTGCATCTCATGACAATTCTAATAAGCCCAAACACGGCTAGAATACATGGTTTTATTACGAAGTTCCGGTACCTACCTTCCAGCTTCATCATCAGATCGGTTTGATGGTACCATTTTCGTCAGAACCATTTATTTAAATTTGCTTCGTCATAGTCGCTTAACTATCTTAATCGAGATATCTTATCGCCACCCGTGAAATACTTATTATCATTGAAGAGTTCCTGTGGCTATCTGTGGTCTCCTTCATCAGTTCCACTTCACCAAATTATACTTTTTGAATGCAAATGCTTGACATGTTGATGAAAATACCAAAATTGCTATATGTATGCCTATAATATTTGAGGAGTTCCCTCAATTCCTCATGGATCCCATCATCAGAATTGGATTTTGACAAGAATGGGACCAATCTGGAAGCATATCCTTTCAAATAAAAAAAAAAATTCCAAATCGGTTCATAAATGACGGCGTACTGAGGTAACAAACATTAAAAAAAAATACAACCGAATTGATAACCTCCTCCTTTTTGAAGTCGGTTAAAAATCGTGTTGATCCTAGCATTACTTTATGCATTCAAAATTGAGTCTTATTGTCTTAAAATCAGACTTAATTTTCTTTGGCTCAATCGGCGGAGAGTACCTATGGCAAAATACATAATTTTTTAAACAAAAACCTATATTAAAAGTTACTGAAATCAATTCAGTAGTCAATTATGAACAAACTATTTTCAGGTTTTTGCGCATTTGACGTTACACGTTATAATTATGTAGATAAAGTTTAATGGGAACATAGGTAGATAATGACCCCGATTCTGTTGTTCACAATCTAAACTAAATTTAAGTTCAGTGCATCTTTTTATTTCTATTTCATTACGAAATGGACAGAAGACAAAATATTAGTTTAGTCCTGTCAAATTAGATAATCCATAGACAAGTTAGGCGAGATTAAAAAATTGGCTACTAAAAATACGTCAATTTACGTCAGGTGCTGTCTAATTTGACAGGACTAAACTAATATGAATTTTCTGTCCTTTTCATATTGAAATAGAAAGAAAAAGATGCACTGAACTTAAATTTAGTTTAGTTTGTGAATAACAGAATCGGCGCCAATGCCTATCTAGAATGAATAAGGGCGCAAATAACCACTATGATATTAAAATTCCCACACATTACATGCTAAAGACTTCGTAAAATGTATGTAACAGGAAAATAGGTATAAAGCACAGGCTGTCTTTACATCTATTTTCCTGTTATCATTTAAAACCACAGTCTTAGCTGACTTGTAAGTAGGTAGTAGGTCCAGGTATTTTCCTCGTTTCTAAGTATAAATACAGAGGTAAGTCTAAAGCTTCACACAACAAATCCACATCTCTTTGCGAACGTTTCTCGTATTCTATACTACACAACAACTGAAATGGCTGCCCTCAAGACCACCTTCATTCTTCTGCTGGTTGCCTTCGCAATGGTGACGGTCACCGTCGAGGCTGTCCGTGTCGGACCCTGCGACCAGGTCTGCAGCCGCAGCGATCCTGAGAAGAACGAGTGCTGCAGAGCTCATGGCTACTCCGGCTACAGCAGCTGTAGGTCTGGCCAAATGCAATGTCACTGACGGAACCTCGCAAGTGCAACAGTACAGCAGTAACTCTTCAACTCCATTTTTTTCGATAAACATTCAGAGGTAATCAAGTCTAGTTTTTGTCAATATTTTTGTTAAATTTTTATGATCCAAGGATCGATCTAATTGAGTTTGTAATTTAATTTGTCCGATTAAATATTTTCAAAATTTAAAAATCATTTATTTTGATATCCCATGCCTATACGCTACAATCATCAAAAATGATTCTTATCACACAATAATAAGAGATCTTAATCTCTGAAATCACTTTATTTTTGGTCGATTTTCGAAATCTGAATATGGTCTCCTAACCACGGGGCGGGGTATCTGAACCTTTTTAAATATATTTTGCCCTACCAATATCGATTATTAATAAATTTGATAGATGTAACATTTTATAACAATTCATGTTTCAACGCTCATTTGAAAACATTTACAAAATATACAATTACACTTAAAGACATAAACCTAAAAAGAACCTTCATAAATTCAAAGTAAAACGATTAGCAACATAATCTATTTCTACAATAACATCTTAAAAACCCAACTCGTTTTAAACCAATCACAAAGCTCCGAAGGACACCAATAGATTGAAAAGTACTTCGCCAGTTGAAGGAAATCAAATAAACCAACACTTAGACTTATTGGATCAGGCCTCCCTAAGAAAACCTATTGAATAACATCATTATGTTGTCATTGGAGGGATCCTTTCTAAAACAATTGATCCACAGAGGGTCTGGCCGTGCAATTATAACGATTACCAATCAAATAAGATTGACAGTTGAGAGCTCAAACAAATCCGAGCCTCTATCGGTCTTACTCAAGTGTCTCTTTGGCTCAAAACAATTCCTTGTTTAGGGGAGTAGATTAAAGTACTTGAAGTTTTCGGATGCTTTGTTAGTGATTGAGGAAAACTTTGGTTGAAGTTTGTGCTAAGATGAAGTAGATTTCCGGTGTATGGGAAAGTGTTTTAGCTTGTTTCGTTACTTGTCCGCTCATTATGAAGTGATAATGATCAATTGAAAGCAAAGACCTAGAAACTATTATAACGTCTAATATTTGGAACGAAAATCAACACAAAACTTAGCTAAGCAAGTAGTCAAACTCAAACTCAAACTCAAAGCATTTATTTCAATTAAACCATTTACAGGCACTTTTGAATTGTCAAGAAGTCGGTCAGTCAGGAAAAAATGAAGCTAGTTGCCCATTCCAAAGCGTAGTAGGTACCTATGGAGAAGAACGGGCAAGAAACTCCATGGACACTCTTTTTAAATAATATTTTTACAAAATTATTAGTTACATCATATGTTGAATTTATAAATATGTGAGAACGATGTAAAAAATAAATAAAAATCAAGTACGCGTTAAAAGTGTCCAGAGTACAGCAAATAGTAACAAAATAACAATCCAAAAAGAAAATAATTAAAAATAAGCCGTGGCAGCTAAAAGATGACCAGCCCCAACTGACGGCGCCCGTTCACGAACATGACGCATGGATCAGCACCATCCAGCTCAACCATTTTGTAGGGAACCGAATGATCCAACACACACGCCACCGTCAGCGAGACACTTGAGCGAGCATGACATACTATCAGCCGCCAGGGCACATTCTAGTCAATGAAAAACATATTACCCGGTAAATGGTAGCTCAATAGTACATAGAACTCACATCTGTGCTATGCAGTTATACAATACAAAGGAAATTGAGTTTATACAATGCAAAGATAGTTTTACAATCTTCAGCAGCTCCAACAGTATTTTCAAGTGTTAATCAATTAGTTGTGGTTGTGGAGCAGGACCAGCATTGAGCCAGGCATTTTTATCAGCGATGTAATCTCCTAACTTATAATATGCCTGCCTACATAGTGTGCGTTTTATACATGACTTGAATTTTGTCTCATTCAGTTGAAGAATGTGGGGAGGTATTTTATTATAACATTTTAAACAGTACCCCATAAAAGATGAGTCTACTTTTGCTAGTCTGAAACCTGTTTGAACTAATAGGTCCCTATTTCTAGTACTATAATTATGTCTTTCACCTCTTTTGCTAAAAAGATGTAAATTTTTCCTTACATACATGGCACCGTCATGATGTTAATATCCTTAAACAGTTCCCTTAGAGAATCGGGCTTGCGGAGATTATATATGGCTCTGATGGCTCTTTTCTGCAGAATAAAAATAGAATCGATGTCTGCAGCCCGTCCCCAAAGTAAAATACCGTAAGACATGATACTATGAAAATAACTAAAATAGACTAGTCTCGCGGTACCTACATCAGTAAATTGACGGATTTTTCTGACAGCATAAGCTGCCGAACTGAGCCGTCCTGCAAGAGATGTTAAATGAGGACCCCATTGTAGCCTTGAGTCGAGCGTGATCCCTAGGAAAACTGTTTTTTAGACGAATTCAAGTTTCTCCTGATTCAATATTATCTCACAATCCCTACCCTTGACATTTGGTAAAGAAAATCTTATGCATTTAGTTTTTTTCCCATTTAATACTAAATTATTAGCAGTGAACCAATTTTGGACCTGCAGTAGGGCGTTATTTTAGTCAAGCACGCGTCAACTGCTGTGACTGTTGACTGAATGATCAACAGCCAATTGGATCATTGGATTTGTGTTTAATTTAAACGCGTCGTTGATTTTCATTCCAAACCCAATTGGGTGTTAGTCAAATAATTTAATTAAGACCAGAGACTTTGAAATTGTTTGAAAATATTAATAGTAGTTCCCGCAGTCTTGTGTTTGGTCCTTTAAAGAGTACCTACTTGTATAATATGTAAAACAAACAATAGCCAAGACCTTTTTTTTTCGATTGGTCCTTACATATGAAATTGGCGTTTTGTACGGGAGGAATATAAAGTCAATTTTTTTTTGTAAAATATATTTAATTAATCAAAGTATGCACCGCTGTTATCTATGCACTTTTGCCATCTCATAGGTAGTTCATTGATCCCTTTACTAAAAAAACCATGGGGGCGAGAGTCAATGAACTCTTTGAAGACGGTTTGGAATGCCGCATCGGAGTTGAATTTTTTTCCTTGTAAGAAGTTGTCCAAATTCCGGAAAAAATGGTAATCTGTTGGAGCAAGATCCGGGGAGTACCTACGGTGGATGTCGCAGACATTCCAATTGTAACTCATCTAACTTAGTGGTTGTTTGTTGTGCAGTGTGTGATCTTGCGTTGTCGTGAAGCAGCAGTGGCCTAGAGCGATTGACCAATCTCGGTTGTTTAGCAGCTAGTTCTTCATGGTTTGCAGTTGCTGACAATAGATATATGTCGTAATCGTTTGGCCAGATTTTAGAAAGCTGTAGTGAACGACACTGGCGCTAGTCCACCAAACACTCACAAGTAACTTTTTCTGAGTCAATTTTCGTTTAGGGCAGGATTTGGCTGGTTCTCCAGGGTTCAGCCGTTGTGACGAGCGCTTCCGACTATCGTACAGTATCCACTTTTCATCACAAGTAATGATTCGATTTAAAATCCCTTCATTATTGTGTCGGTTGAGCAAAGTAACACAGCAGTCGACACGTGTTTGCAAGTTCGATTCACTCAATTCATGAAGTACCCATCGTTCAAGTTTTTTTACTTTCCCGATTTGCTTCAAGTGGATTAATACAGTTTTATCACTTACCCCGAAGCCTTCAGCTATCTCTGAAGTGCTTTGTGATGGATCCGCTTCCAGAATAGCTCTTAATTCTTCATTTTCCACATTGTTCTCCGGCCGTCCACGGGGTTGGTTCTGAAGGTCGAAATTTCCAGAACGAAAACGTTGAAACCAAAAACGTACCGTGCTTTCTTTTGCGACACCAGCGCCGTACACATCATTAATCCTTCGAGCTTTTCTGCAGCACTGGTGCCACGGTAGAACTCGTACTCGTAAATATATCGATATTTCATATTTTCCAATATTTCATGTTTGCGCCAAAGAAAAAAATAATGAGGAAAAAACAAATGAATGACTGTTTTCAAAACTCAAATGTACCAGCTAAATGAATTTATAAATTTGAATTTGGAATTCTTAACCAAAGAGGAGATATTTCAGATCAAAGTGGTCAGTACGACAAAACGCTAATTTCATATGTAAGGACCTAATACATTATTTTGTTCTCCAGCGAGAGCTTTTTGAAAAAATATTCTGATTATTTTTGCATTATTATATAAAGAAAAAGTACTTATTGGGACTCGCCTAGTACGATCACAAACTAAACCAAACACAATCTTAACATTGAAAAAAACAAAGTATAAAAAAATAAAATTAAAAAGGGAAGTCCTGTACGAGGTCAAAAGGCTTCTATCTCATTATGATGCTGTCACAGTTAAAAATAAAAATAAATGTTAGAAATGGTTAAAAGCAGTTTAGAAATGGTCATTCCGAACTGGCGGCACTTGTGTTTCTATCATAAAGTATTAGATTGGTAACGATATTCGACCCATTGCATCAAAACAGAAGATACCTACCTAGTAAAAGAAAAGTTACTTATTTTATCAAAGCCACCACACATCTCAGAAGGGGTTCTACCATTGTTTGTTAGAAAGCATTACCTTTGAGCCATTTTCTGTTACATATTGCAATGAGCAATTTCATTTAATTTAATACCTACAATTCAGAACAGAAGCTGAACAATTGTGTGAAGCAGCGAATATATTAGCAACAAGATTATGGAGCTCTAGTGCCGTTAATTTTGAACAGCTTCGCCACATATACAACGTGTAACGTTAAATGCGCAAAACCTGAAAATAGTTTGTTCATAATTGACTACTGAATCGATTTCAGTAACTTTTAATATAGGTTTTTTTTTTTCAAAAATTATGTATTTTGCCATACTATCCGCCGATTGAGCCAAAGAAAATTAAGTCTTATTTTAAGGCAATAAGACTCAATTTTGAATGCATAAAGCAATGCTAGGATCAACACGATTTTCTTAATAAAACTAGCTTTAAAAAAATAGTTTTGTTCATTGTATTATGCTTTTAACTCAATGCTCTAATTGGGGTGTATGAGGTTTTGCGCATTTAACGTTACACGTTGTATACCGAATGCCAAGAGTGTGGACTGCGGGGCAATATAAGTTTGTTGGGCACGGAATTTTATTCCAAGGGTATTGATGTGACGTCATGACTGTGATCCTGGATTGTGTCAGGGGCTCGTGGCTAAATAATAACAGCCGCACGAGCCGATCTTTGGCAATACTTGCCGAGGTCGATCCGTGGGTGGTTGACCATACATTTCATACCTCCGTGGCTCGGAAAGTACATTAAGCCGTTGGTCCCGGCTGTCATTTTTAGATCTTTGATAGCTTATAGTCGTTACGGGAGACCGAAGGGATAATCGCAATGTCGTTCAGAGATTTCAAACAAGTTCAGCAGGGAATTGCGTAACACACTAAAATAAAATAATAATAAAAAAAAAATAATAAATTTATTTCTCAAAAAACTTAATAATAGGTTACAGAAAAATAGTTTGGCAGTATTAATTTCTAATAGGTGGATGTAGCCACTGCAACCGAACTAGGCAATGCCTGTATTTCAGTTTGCAGTGCCTTTTCCCTCGATATTGCTACAACAAAATGCCAACAAAAAGTATGGTTGGTTGTACTATTAATTAAATTTTGAATGACTTAAAACTAACTTAATGATACATTGTATAAAATTTAAATTACCCATAATATAATAAGCAAATGGTCTATACGTGAGTGAGAAGTGTTTGTGCGTATGTGTGAATTAGTAGGTGATATGTGGAGTTTGATTGATGTGCGTGTGTGTGTTGGTGTATGTGGGTATGGGCGGGTGAATGCGTGTAAGTGTGTGTGATTAAGTGCATGATCATGGTTATTATCTAAGATTATTTTTATTTTAACATTCTTATTACTGTACAACGCTTAGTAATAACTCCGTTTCTTCATAATTTAGTTGTTGCAAATATTCACTTACTTTTTGTTTACATTTAGATTTAGTAAGCGGGTAAATATTTAATTCTTTATTGATTTTGCTATAAAGGAACGGACCAAGAAATTCAATAAATCTTTCACTAAATTTTGTTTTACAAGTGATCCGTTCCATGGATACTTTTTTATTTCTTCGATTTTGCGCGATTGGGTCATAAGGTAGTTTTGTATGTTGTTTAAGGATAATGTTGAGGATGAAAAGTTGTCTTACGGTCAGAACCCCACAAATTTGATATAGAGAGACAGTAGGAAAAAGGATAGGTTTAAAAATACACACCTTTAGAATTGCGCGCTGAGCGATTTCAATGGACCTCATAGTGGTTTTAAAAGTACCCCCCCAGGATGAGATACAATAATTTAATAAAAACTGACATAGGGCATAATAAATTTGTTTTAGGAGATAAGGCTCAGCAGCGTGTCGCAACTTTTTAAACACATATATGAGTTTGCGTACTCGTGCACCAAGCAGCTTGATATGTTCTTTGAAGTTTAGATTTCTATCTATAGTAACACCTAAGTACTTGATGGTGTGAACACGCTCCAGTGAAGAACACGCGCAGTTGACTTTCAGGTTACACTCGTGAGAAATGATTTTGTGGCTGCTACTTAGACTTGAATAATTTTTGATGCTGAACGAAATATACTTGGTCTTTTCCACATTTAAAGTTAGAATGTTTGCCTGAAGCCAGCTTCTAGCGATATTATAGCCCTGCTGGGCAGCATCAAATACCTCATCCCAAGTATTGGCGGCAAAAACTAAAGCAGTGTCGTCTGCGAAGGAGATGATTTCGCCTTGGGTGAGTTTAAGACTCGTGAGTTCGTTAATATACACAAGAAATAAGGAGGGTCCTAAGATGCTGCCCTGAGGTACGCCATACGTAACTGGAAGGTAGGTACTTTTGTATTCACTCACACGGACACACTGATTTTGCCCAGACAAGTAACTTTTAAAGAGTTCTAGCTGGGTACCTCTGATTCCTATCTTCTCAAGTTTAGCCAATAAGAGGGACACAGAAATCGTATCGAACGCCTTGGCGAGATCGAGAAATATTGAAATACATTTTTTTCCTTTGTCCAAATTTGTGCTAATAAACCCAGTGAGTTTGTTCACTGCTTGTTCTGTGGACTTACCATGCCGAAATCCATACTGATTTTCAGACAGTATATTATTTTTTTCTAGATATTTTACCAAGCGAGTGTTCATGATTTTTTCCAATATTTTCGAAATCGCCGGTAGTATGGATATCGGCCTATAATTTTTGATCTGATTTCTGCCTCCGCTCTTATAGATTGGGCACACTTCCGACCTTTTCAGGGAATCAGGGAATATGCCCGACTGCAAGCTATCATTGATAATTTTTGTAATAGGTGGTACAAGAATATTTTTATGCAATTTTAGAAATTTACCGCTAATCTTATCACAACCCGATGCACAATCCGTTTTTAGCCCATTTATAATTTGGTCAACTTCTAGCTCATCAGTGTCCATCAAAACAAATGAATTATTCTGCTGGTTACACTCGTCTGTAAGATATTGAGAATGTGCATCTGGTGTGCTTGTATTTTGATAGATTTTATCAGCCAGCGAGGCTCCAACATTAATGAAATAACTGTTTATTTTATTCAAAGATTGCTCTGGAGAAGTAGAGAATGTTAGGAGTTCTTTTGTGCGTTGCATTGGTTTTGTTGTGTTAGCGATGTTTCGAATAGCTTTCCATAACTTTTTACTGTCTTTTTGTGCACTTTGTATTAGGTTTTTTTCGTATGCTCTCTTTATTTTTCGTAACAGCGCGTTACAAAAATTCCTGTAACGTCTGTAAGTTATTTGAAAGTTTTCATTTTTCGGTGATAGCTTAGCTTTTCTATGTAACTTGTCCCTGTTTCGCATGCACCTCAGTAAACCCGGAGTTACCCAAGGCTTTATGATTTTTGACCGTCTTGGTAAGGTTTTTGTATGTGTGTTTTTTTCAATAATATTTTGAAGGGACTGTGTCAAATAATTTAATGTAAGGTTAGGATCTGCCGACTGATAGATTGGATCAAGATCAAGTTGTAATAGGTCTTGTACTATTCCCTCATTGTCAATTTTAGTTGTAGTTGTAGTTGTATAATGCCAGGTTTTTTTTAGCTGTAGGCATAGTAAAACCGGATAATGGTCCGTTAGCGTTGAAAGTGGAACTATTGTAGTGGCAGTACTTAAAGTTTTTATCAAGGCGTGATCCAAGCAAGTTTCACTGTCACTGCGAGTTACTAGGCTATGTGCTGGGAGTAAGCCGTGTGTAGCAACTAAAGTTAAATACCCTTCCCCGTGTATGTCTATTTTGTTTTGATTTATAGGTATGTTTATGTCTCCCATTAAAACATTGTGTTTATAGATCGATACTAGTTGAAGTATTTTGTCTAGAGAAGAGAGGAATGGATCTATGTTGGTATATGATGGCGATCTGTATAAACCTATAATAGCAACTTGCTCTTCTACAATAGCCACCAGACAATTACAGTCCTGAAAATCAGGCTCCTCTATGCGGACACTAAGATTATCTTTATAATAAATAACTACACCATCATTTTGTTTGTTGTTCTTTTTAGTAGCTACATGACAATATCCGTCTAGTTTTGGGATTACCGATGCACAAGAGAGCCAACACTCTGTCAGTATTAGAATGTCACATTCTAGTTTTAATCGACTTAGTAAGATCTCAAAGGCGGACATATTGCAGTTTATACTGCGAATGTTCTGCGTTAATATAAGTATTTTATTGGAAGTACTAGTGATGATAGTGTGACATTCTTCTATGTCAGCAGTCTGCGAATGGGATACAGATAAGCTATCAATGTTAGCTGTAAGGTCGATTATATCACTGAATTTTAGTAAAAAATATAATTTTGTAATGATTTTTTATCGAGGAATGAACGTTAATAAAGAAAGCATTTATAAGTGTAGTGGAGTAAGTTGTTTTTAAAATGTGGGAGGTGAGGAAACGTTTGTACAGTAAGTTTAGATGTATGTTTGTGTGTATGTTGATTTGTAATATGTTTTGTAATATATGTGTTTGAGTTATTTTGAAACTACAACTAAATGTATGATATGAGGGGTGTGTTAATAAGTTTCGTGGATAAATTAAATGTGTTTTAAAATGTGTATTACAAAAGGCAGGAAAAAAATATCTTAGATTAAAAATATAAAGGAAAGCATGCATTAAAAATACTTCAAACCATTTGAAGAGACAAATCGTAACAAATAATAGTCATATTACTGTGTTTCGTATCTTATCCAAGTCCGCCGCGTCGATGATACGAATATGTGGGGAGTCTTCGTTTTTTTTAAGGTACACAATTCCATTTGTTGTCCAACAGAAATTGAAACCATGGCTATTTTTGAATTGTCTCGCCAGGAAGTAAAGTTTTTGAGTTTTGTAGGTGAGAGTTTCCGCTACATATAAAGGTTTAGCCACGTACTTGGGGTTCAAGTGAGTAGTATTTAGTTTATTACCTTTAGTTTTCGGTTTATTAAAACTCTTGACGGCTTTAAGAAACTTGTCTTTCAATATTACGGTGGTTAGATCTACGACTACCGGGTTTGAGTCATCTTTTGACTTTAAGCGATAGATATCTTTTATGCACGACCCACTGATATCGATATTAATCGCTTTACCTAGTTGTATAATTTCTTTACACAAAGTTTCTTTCGTCTCTCCATTTTGTTTCGGTATATTCCGAATTTCAAAGCCAGTTCCGCGGGTTTTTCGTTCCATTGTCTCCAGCTTATCTTCCAACTCTTTAATCAGCAATCTGTCAGCCTTTCTTTCCCTCTCAAGGGTATTTATCTTTGACAAAAATTCGTCATATTTATTAGACATTAAATCCATACTGGTTTTAAGGTCTTGAAAGCGTTTTTCCTGTTCCCTTGAGAACGATACAAACATTTCTTTGATAAGAGCCATAATGTCAGTTTTTTCACCATCAAACTTTCGTTTTTTTCGCTCCGTAATGTTGATAGCAAGTGAGTGGAGATCAGGTTCAGATTCACAGTGATGCAACGGTAGGTCAATAGCTGCCTTAGCGAATGTTAAGGCAGTGCTCCGGTTGTGCTCTTCTGCATCCAACGATGTTGAGGGGGAAGGTGAAACGGGAGAAGTTTGTTGAAGAGACATGATAACAATAAAATTGTCTATAAGTTGTTACAACTAGTACCAGGACAACATATGTTGTAAGCGATAGATTCCTCACAGTCGCGTCAGAGGTCAAGCTTATCTAGCCGCAATCGAGGAATGCGAAGTTTTTGCCTTTCCGTCCAGCGTAATGGGAGCTATGCTTTTAATAATAGATGCGTAAGCGCCCTTTTTCTGAGTAGCTGGCAAAAACCTAACTGTCTCTTTCTCACTCGTTGACACGACGTAGTTCTATCCTTGATTTGATGTTCTTGTCACACAGCTGACGTTTGAGTACATGTGAAATAGTGTGCGTAAAAGAGCGTACTCACGTATTTGCGGCAAGTTAGACTCCTACGATTTTATGCACTCCTATTTTTTAACGAGTAATATTTTGCTTTAATTAAAATATTTAGAAATTTAAAGAATAAAAAAATGGTAAAGACTGTGGCACGTCTACTCTTAACAGAGGTCCGAGGGGAAGGGAATGGAAACACTATCAGTAGCAATGGGTTTAATTTTTAACAGTTCAACAACATTTTTTGCGTTATTTGCGTTGTTGAGCAGACAAATTTTTCGAACATACGAAGCAATAGATTAGCAATATGCTTCAGAATGATTCAGATTGAGATTGATCGTGTGTTACGCAATTAGGGTGCAGTTTAGGTGGCCAATCCACCAGCAGGTTGACTTGTGAAGCCAACTAGGTAGTTACAGTACTGTGAAGGGCTGATGAGCCCTCGAATCAAACAACGATACGATTTCTTTACGTTTATATTGACTGAACGTCTTTACATATTGCCGACTAAACTAGCACTGTCTTTTCCTAAACAAAACATCTTATAAAAACCTTTTTTACAAAAAAAAAAAACAACCGACTTCAAAAAAAAACACTACAAAGTGAAAAATAACTTTTTCGGAAGTCGGTGTCAAAAAATGAAAATGCTGAACCAACGACACCGACTTCCATAATTAAAGTTATTTTTCACTTTGTAGTGTTTTTTTTTTGGAAGTCATTTGGTTTTTTTTATGTAACAAGTTACTATAAAAAATACCCAAATCGCTATAGGTGTGCCTACAAAATTTGAAGGTTTCCTTCGATTTCCATGAGATTCTCTCATTAGATTCCGATTTGGTAAAAATGGGACCACTTCGGGAGCATACCCTTTCAAATAAAAAAAGAATTTTGAAAATCGGTGCACAATTGGCGGACTAATCGCGTAACAAACACACAAAAAAAAAACATCGTCGAATTGAGAACCTCCTCCTTTTTTGAAGTCGGTTAAAATATTTGACACCCCGTTCTAAACTTGCTTGAATGTTCGAATGGAACCCGCGCTAAATTATAGCCTGCCTGCACTACATAAGGTTGAATTTAGTAGACAACCCTTACAGTACTTACCGTTTGCCCAATTCAGATGAATACTTCCAAAGGGCCAAATCCCTACTCTCAGTGTTCACATCTCATATCTCAGACTTGCGCTATTTAATATTTGATCAGCGATTGTGAGGAGTGCACCAATGAGCTGCTAACCAAAAGCTACTACAATCTGTCAAATTTCTTTAATAGATTTTCAACTTTATCGCTAAATCATGAAGTTCAAAGTTGATTAGGAAAATTTGACAGTTTCGAGTAGCTTGATGTGCTGGCGTCTGTAGATATGTGTAGCATATTTGATGATCTAATGGGATGTACAAAGTTACTGAAGTGGGGGTGGATGAAGAACGGGAACCCTTAGACTAAACATCACAGGAAGACCAAAGAAACGATGAATGGGCTGTGTCAAAGATGATAATGCTAGAAAGGGGGTGACTACGGAGATCACGACTAAAATAAAGAAGTATGGAAGGAAAATAAATGTAGCGCCGGTCGCAAATAAATTGGGATAAGGGCAGGAAACTGATGATGATAACAAGATGTTATTATTCTTATTTATTTATTTATCCTCACACTGGAACGCCATTTAGCATTTACACCAACGGAGCGAAAAAATTACTTCATGTGTTGCTTTCCATCCACCCTGTGCGCGGTGGACATCGAACGAGCGGCGATGGATCACGCACGGTCACGCATCGTCAAGACATTTCTCCATAGCCCCATTACTCGTTCCATATAGCGCATATTTTTAACAATTTTTGAAACGCAATGAATTTTTTAAACAAATACATTAAAATTTAAAAAAAAAACGGAGAATTTTAAGTTGGCATCCTGATTGACAGATGACAAGTTATTTTAAAGTTATTTTATGTTATGTTAAAGGTAAAGATTAAAAATAAGGAAGCGTAGATTAGATTTGTGTTTCTAATTTTATAAATCATGAATAAGGGCGCAAACATGACCTGCTAAAGACTTCGTAAGATTTATCTAATTCTAATGGACAGCCTTCACCAATCTTTTTTCCTGTTATCATTTAAAACCTAAGCATTCGCTGGCTTGTGGGTAGGTAGTAGGTAGAGATATTTTCCTCGTTTCTAAGTATAAATACTGAGGAAAGTCTAAAGCTTCACACAACAAATCCACATCTCTTTGCGAACGTTTCTCGTATTCTACTACACAACGACTGAAATGGCTGCCATCAAGAGCACCTTCATTCTTCTGCTGGTTGCCTTCGCAATGGTGATGGTCACCGTCGAGGCTGTCCGTGTCCCAGCCTGCGACCAGGTCTGCAGCATCATCGCTACTGAGAAGAACGAGTGCTGCAGAGCTCATGGCTACTCCGGCTACAGGAGCTGTATAGCTGGCCAAATGCAATGTTACTGAGGGAACCTCGCAAGTGGAACAGTACAGCAGTAACTTTTCAACTCCATTTTTCGATGAACATTTAGAGGTAATCAAGATAAAAAAAACAACATTTTTGTTAAGTTTTCGTGATCCAAGGATTAAGCTCCACCTCAATCGATAGAAGGTATGTAACTAATTTAAATTGTCCGATTAAATATTTGCAAAATTTAAAAATCTTTTACTCAATATCACATGCCCACATACCCTACAATCATCAAAAAATATTTTTATCACACGATATTACGCACGTACGTATACGTAGTTTAAAGTTAAGTAGTGATTAGCGACTATTTAAACATAAATTGACGGTTGAACGTTACACTTTAATCATCATCTGCCTAGCCTTTTCCCAACTATGTTGGGGTCAGCTACCAGTCTAACCGGATGCAGCTGAATACCAGTATTTTACATGGAGCGACTACCTATCTGACCTTCAAAACCCAGTTACTGGGTAATACGATACCATTTGGTAAGACTGATTGTAAGACTTTCGGGCTTCTGACTACCCGTAACAACTGTCAAAGATCCACGAATGACAGCCGGGACCAACGGCTTAATGTGCTTGCCGAGGCACGGAGGGGTCTCGGTATGTAAAGATGGTCACCCACTCACAGACCAACCGCAGCAAGCACAGCTAATGAAAATGATGATTTGAGCAAAGTAAATGAAATATAAAAGAATTATAAAATTCTATCGATTCGTATTCTAAAAAATCTCAATAATTTATGCAAAGGTACAATAACTGGGAATGATTCGATTTTTTTCTCTTAAGTAATAAATTACTCTCAGTGGTTAAAACGATCGATAAAGTTCATAAAAGTATTTTTTATCGAAGGTTAAGTCTCATTTCTAATATTAGTTCCCCGGACTCTCACGTTGCTATCAGCGCCAAAATGGCGAAAATCAAATGTCTTCATTTTGTCGATAGTATGAAGTCCAGCGTACTTGTATAATACAGATCAGTGAGGTACACCTAGAAACCTAACATTATGGTAAGTATTAGGTATAGAGGCCAGCACATCAAGCTACCCCAATCTGTCAAATTTTCCCAATTGAATATGAACCTTATTCTTATGTGGTAAAGTTGAAAATCTATCAAAGAAATTTGACAGCTTGATGTAGCTTAATGTGCTGGCCTCTGTACCTTTGTTGGATGAATATTATCCCAGAATTAGCTACTTTCGCAACAGTAGCCACACACATCTGTATAATATTCATGACACGCGGTATAATATTGAATGTTTAATTTATGTATTACCCCGTCATGATCACGGCAGGCGTGCACAACAGGTTCACACCCGATATGACAGGTTCAAGCCATTTTTGTGTTACGTAGGTACATTCATCAACATATTTTGTTACTGTCTTATTCCCTGAAGATTAACATATAACAAAGTAATGTATTAGTATGCGAGATATTTGGTAGAAAGTTGTTCGTGTGACGCCGTCTCTGATGTGTTTTTTTGCGTGTCTTTCTGCTGGGTCAAATTAAATTAGCTATCGAGACTCACATGTTATGTTATAACATGATAAAACAAAAAATATAGGTATCTAGATATCTAAGTATAATATTGAATTGTTCAGATTTTGTTTATTTTTAACATCTACTGATAGGAAATAAAATAAAATAAAAAATAAATAAAATCCATTTATTTCAGACAACAGTGATCCATATTTTGTTAGTATTAAACACAGCTTTAAATATTCTAGTGTTAGTAACATTGATATAAAAATAATATTATTAAAAACAAAGGACGATCAGGCAGAAAGACATGTTCCTTATCTAATCAACCTCCGCACAAAATGCCTGATATTTGGAGTATAATAGCTCTCCGCCACAGCTCTCAGGATATACACACATCAAAAGTGTCTAGGGATCAACATATATTTTTGCAATAACTTTTCTCCTGATTGATATTAATTAAAATTTTCTTTAAGGATTCATCAAATAAAGTGTTTTCGTTTGTCACAGTAACGATAAACCAAGTCACCTTTGCATTAATAAAGAAATTTGCCATTTTCCTAATAAAGGGATTTTTGACATTTGAACCACTAACACAAAAGTTCGAAAAAAAGACTGAAATAACAGTTTTCTCTAAAATTTTATTGGGTAACTTAAACAATTAATAATCCGTGTTTCTACCGCGAACACTAACAACACAAGAACATCGGTTTGGCATACTCAAAATGAGTTCATCCAAATCACGCTGTGGAATGGCCGCCCATGTTCGTTGCAACAACAAAAAAAGGTCTTCTTGCGACTGGATACCCTCCATATTCGGCAGAGCTCTTCTCTGTAGCATATCCCATGCATGCTCAATCGGGTTCAAGTCTGGCGACTGAGCAGGCCAGGGCAGGACATTGATGTTAGCTGCGGCGAGAGTCTGTCTTACAACTCTTGCGGTGTGCGGTCGTGCATTATCATGCATTAACTGAAATAAGGGACCGATTTGCACTTGTAGAGGAACGATGACGTCTGATACAATCGTCTCAGCATAAATTTGAGCGTTGAGGTTGCCTCTGATCCAAATCAACTCAGTTCTTCCGCCGATCCAAATACCCGCCCATACCATGATGGTTCCACCACTATAAGGATGGACTTCCTGGCAGGATTTTAATCGCTGTTGGCGTCCAGGGGTTCTCCAGTGTCGTATACGTCTTGTATCCGGTCTCATACCAAAACGAGACTCATCAGAAAAGCACACGAAACGCCATTGTTCTTCTGCCCAATTTCTGTGTTCAAGAGCCCATTGATATCGAATCCTACGATTGTGCATTGCTATAGGTGGTACCCGTAGCGGTCTTCGGGAATGAAGGTTCACTTCATGCAAGCGGTTTCTGACTGTTTGGTCGCTAATTAAGTTCCCTGAAGAGTGATGAAGCCTCACGGCTAACATCATGGCGGTTATTGTTGGAGCTCTTCGAGTTAAGATTTGAATGTATCGGTCTTGTCTCCGTGTAGTGCAGCGATACCGTCCTCCATGGCGCTCAGCCACGGTACCAGTGCTTCGGTAACGTGTCCAAAGTCGACTGATAACACTCTGACTTGTATTCAGAGCTAAAGCCACAGTACGTTGCCGGGAACCAGCTTCTATCATTCCCACGGCTCTGAGCATTTCTTCCCTGCTTAAATGACGTCGCCGCTCCATAATAACGTTGGTTTTAATCAGTAGTAGGGAAACAGTAGCACTAATAATGTCTTCAATGCGTTGTATGTTTTTATAGGGAAAATATTGACAGCTGATTTTCATCTTTTACTCGAATTTGATTCACAGTTCCTGATTCAAATTATGAAATGCACCAAAAAGGATCCATATAAATTTATAAAATCATAAATTTATTACAAAGCCACATCTCAATCTCAAGAAATCCGCATAAAAATGCTTGATCCCTAGACACTTTTGATGTGTGTAGTTGCGACTACTCCGCACTCTGCACAGCAGTGAAGCTGTTTTTTTGCGTACTAAGGCATGAAAGCCATCTGTGTAGGTCTCAGCAAACATTTCTGAGGCGCTACAGAAACGGGGCAGTCGCAACAACATCCTGAAAGTATTATTATATTGAACGCGCAGGACATCCAGCGATCTCTTAGTGTAGTGTAGTGTAAATAACCTGTCGCAATTATATTAGTTTTTACATATTTTATTTTCTTAGTGTAGTGTAAATAACCTGTCGCAATTATATTAGTTTTTACATATTTTAGGTGATGATCTACCTGCAAATTTTTATTTTGTATATTTTTTTTTATTGGTAATATGTGGCAGTGTGTATATTTTGTTCCACAGTACTTTTATACCAGACAAACTCTAGACGTGAAGACCTGTATTTATAACTATTGTATTTAGCTGTAAGTCTTCCAAAGTCCCTAAAACAAATAAATGTATTTGATGTTTTTTGTGGAGTCATCGATCTAGTAAGGCGCCTTGTACACACAAGTTTTTCATGCCGTGAAAAACTATGGTTTATTCGCCGTGTGTAGGCGCGGTTCGTCAGTGTTGTATGGATCACTATGGAAGCTTGTAAGCATACACGTTTTTTCTACGGCACGGTTTATACACCGTACCTTATAGAAGCCGTACCGTATGCCCTTAGTGTAATCACTTGAAATATCAGTTTAAAAAACACTTTTTGTGTTAACTTCACAGACGTACCTAATAAGTATCGAATTATCGATATCTAAACGCGATAAAACATAAGAAAATAGAATATGAATTGAATACAAGTACGTTACATGAAGCTACTGCCTATCTGACCACAACCCAGTTACTAGGTAATACGATACCCATTGGTAAGATTGGTTGTCAGACTATCGGGCTGCTGACGAGCCAACCCGTAACGACTGCCAAAGATCCACGAATGACAGCCGGGACCAACGGCTTAACGTGTTTTCCGAGACACGAAGGGATCTTGAATAGTATTTGTTACGTAAATATATATTTCAGTCCACAAGTGCCAAGAAGCCTGGATAGATATCAGTGCTCCGCCACCATTCTAGGATCTGGCACACGAGAAGCCGGCAGGATCTGGTGAAGGTGACTCTTCCATACCATACCGTCATCAGTTTGTACAGACGTCAGCTCATCAAGCTACCCGAACTGTCAAATTTTCCCAATCTACTTTGAACCTTATGCTTTAGCGATAAAGTTGAAATTCTTTTAAAGAAATTTGACAGATTGTAGTAGCTTGATGTGCTGGCGTCTGTACCTAGTAGTTGAGAAGACCAATCCGTCGTAAAATTGTTTGCCTTTCCATTTCTTATGTGGATCTGAGTAATATCTGGCTTGCACTATGTTTCCAATTGCGAAGTTTCTTATTGTTTTAGTTGGGGACGTTGGGGTTTCGAGTGTCTCTAAGTTAGGTTTACATCGGTCCTCTGAGAACATTACATGTAAATGGGTTCTCACTTCTCTTCCAAACATTAACTGATAGTGCATAAGCCCGTTTCTCGTAAGCTCGTTTATTTTAGATGATTATCAGTTTCTCATTTAAACAGCCAAGGTGAGAGTGGCTGTTTATGTGTGTTTTCAATAACAAATTTTCTTACGTAAATATATTTGCTTTATATTCATTCAATTATTATTTTACAAAGAATGTCACATCGTTATTTACTCCTTTCAGACCACAAGTCTCCAGGGAGTTTGTATTGTGAACAAGAAGGCTGGATATATATCAGTCTTGCTATGTAGAGATGAGCACGGCAAAAGTAGCTTAACCTGATCGATCGACCCGTGCGGCTGCTATATTGCTTAGCCCCTCTCTACAAGTTACCCTTTGTCAAAAATCGGGCTCAAATTTGTTAGAGCATAAAATCAAAGCAAGCGTACAACCCTTTCCTTACTGAACCTTGCTTCCATTCAGCACCCACTTAACCTTTCCTAACCACAGGTTTGACTTCTAAGCTTTGTAGGATAATCAGAGCGAGATCAATAGGCAATAATTGGCGTTCCCTTCCAGGCACAATCCAATGTGTCTAAAATGTATACTAATGGATGATTTTCACCAAACGGCTCCCACCGCATCGGATCGGAAAGGATACGAACGGATGCGGTGACAGCAGATCGCGTCCGGCAGCATGTCGACGCCTACGATCGGCTCCGTACCGTCGCTTGCGAACGTATCCGTTTCTGCGCATAGTCAAGTAGTTTCATTCCTACAGTGTTGACGTGTTCTAATTTTTGAAAATGGTTGAAGTTGACGTAGTATTATTGGCTATTGCATTAGAAGCAGAAGAAAAGAATCATAAAACAAAGAAACGGAAAAAAAAAATTGGATGATAGCCGAAAGGATTCGATCGGATACAACGACAGGCGAACGGAGCCTTACGCACGTCGCAGCATACTTTCGGCTACGATCGCGACTTTTAATCGAAGAATAAAATTGACGTTTGACAGTTTATGTATGAAATAACTGTCATAATTTCAAAATTATTCCTCGAATAAAGTTATCAGATGATTGAAAAATCAGGTCTTAAACAAATAGACGACCGCTCTTCTTCCGACAGCTGTTTGTTATCGGGGGCAAGGCAAATCAGGTTATTGAAATGTGTCATTTACGAAAAACTGACAAAATTCGGGTCTTGGAATTGTGAACAGCGTTTATAGGACTCCTACGATTGATTGATGTTCGACACGGTACGGAAGTGTATCGAGTGGTTGAGAATATGTATGCAGCATAGCTATTCACAACCATATGACAAGCTATCGTATCGAAAATTACACATTAGCAAACAGCTATCAGAAGAGTTGTGATCGTCTATTTGATTTAAACTGACAAAATTCGGGTCTTGGACTTGTGAACAGCGTTCAGAAGACTCCTACGATAACATTGATTGATGTACGACACGGTACGGAAGCGTAACGAGTGGTTGTGAAGACCTATGCAGGAGTTCCGACGAATATTCCGTACATGTAAATTCACTTATAATAAAGTATATTATTTTTACCTCACGAAGCGAAACATGCTTTACTAGGAAGGTATATATTTATATATACTCATCTAGGTACTTACTTACCTTTAATGATATTCCATGATAGATCCAAGAGTTTTTGCGGGTACCGTAATAACTCGCTAATAAAATGCCGTAAACGTACGTCTCCATAAAGGTAAAAGTACCGGCATTATTAGATTGTAAGGCTAAATTTCAGTGTCTGCGTCTGAAAGGCATACCGCAGCACACAATCAGGCTCCCCACATCGAGAAATGAACGCCAAATTGTCTGTCGGTACCTAAAAGGTCTATTACATTTCACGATTTCTCAGGCCGTTTGTCGTGTACCCTGCCTACCAGTTAGGGCGCCGCTTATTACACTTACGCTAGAAATTGCTTCCTGCCTTCTCAGTCGTCAGTCGAACGTGGATACTGTTGCACGTCTTAGCAGTATGGCGCTGATTTTATCTAAACGTCAAAAATATGGCTCCCTATTTCCCTGACTCTTATCACACTACACGATCGACAGCGCGGAAGGGAAGCAGCGTCCCAATTGCGTAACAAACTATAAATCTCAATTTGAATCATTTTGAAGGATTTGCTAATCCATTGCTTCATCTGTTCGAAAAATGTGTCTGCGCAACAACGTAAATAACGCAATGAATGACGTTGCACTGTCAAAATAAAACCCATTGCTACTGATAGTGTTTTACGCAATTCCCCCGCCTGAGAGATCGTAACTCATAACCACTCGGTCGTCCCTGCGCGCAGGACCCGAGAAATCGTGAAATGTAATAGGCCTCTAAGTGTTACCATTTGCTTACGTTCATACGTTCTGAGAGCTTAGACGAGGATGATGTATATAGATTCCATTTCAATTAGCAGCATCAATCATTATTTTCCTCTTGACCAATAAATGTGGCATGATTTTGAAATCTTACCTTTCTGCCAAGATTTTTTGTCTAAATTGGACGTAGATAAGCAAAAAGGATCCAACCCACAACATGACCGAAAATGAGTTAAGTATAATATAAAAACAATCCAAGTAAAATACGAATTTTTAATGTCAAAATATTCTTATTTTACTTGGATTGTTTTTGATAATCGAAAATATAGACCTTGACAAGCGGTTTGATTTACTTAACTCATTTTCGGTCATGTTGTGGGTTGGATCCTTTTTGTTTATCTACGTCCAATTATTCTATGGTGACACAGATAAGTATGAGAGATTCAGAAAAGATCTCTGTGGCACTTGCAAGCACTGGTAGGTACCTCAGTGCTATTCTGTAAAAATCTCATCGTGAAAACTAAGGTGAAGTGAGCTGTCATTCCATCTGATGTTAGCGATTGCCCCTATTGATAGTTCACTTCACGCTCACTTCACATAAGTTATCACGGTGAGATTTTTACAGAATCGATCGGCTGAGTAGGGGAGTCCGGGAGAGTTTAGCAGGGGGGAGACAATAGCCACTGATCATAGAATCCCTGTATAACTAGATATTGCGACGTTGCCACACTTCTCACAGCTCATAGGCGCCTCCCACCTAGCTCACGCGGCGATGTTGCGATCAGCAGTTTCGTTTTGACGTTACAAGTGAAAACACATTTTTATGCCCGGTAAGTTAATTTTTTCAATTTTCGATATTTGATTACTGTTGTTTACTGTTTATAGATTCCAGCATGTCATGCATACATATCCTTAGTGTAATTATCCTTGTTACCTTTACGATAGACAGTTTTTGCTTAAAGATTATAGTTTTTTTTGTAAATTAAATAACGGACAGCTTGGCGTGGGGTGGGAGACATTACCATGGCGACGGGAGGAGACTTTACCCAGGGTAATCTCTCCCTCTGTTTCTCTTGCAATAATATTTTCTGTTTTATTTTAGATAAGTATCCACTACTAAAAACTAAAATTTTAACAAAAACGCCAGAAAAGCAAGACCAAGATGAGAATAGAGATGAAAACGCACCAAAAAATAAAAAAATCAAGACAACTAAACAGAAACGAAAAGGTAATGCAAAGAAAAAGAGAGTAAAAAGACAAGTTTTACAGTCAAGTGATAGTGAGACAGACCCTGAAGACAAACCCAAGTATGATGATAGCTCTGATAGTCCATGGGATGAAGTACCAGATCTTATTGATAATTGGTATTGTTTCATCTGTGGAGAAAATAAAGTTATGGATATGAGACTTTGCGCTTTTTGTGGTAAATATGTCCATGAGATGTGTGTTGGACTGTCCAAAGATGATAAGGAACAGTTTATTTGTCCTGATTGCTCTAATTAAAAAAGGAAGACTGATTATTTTTTTATAAGGTTTTGTTTTGAATTTTACTTTTGTTCTTAATTTTGAAAGTATTTTTATTTTACTGACCACATACATGGTGTCCTACTTTAAACTGATTTGCAATATCTACTTTTAAGGTTTAACTATTTGTAAGTTTGTTATCTAGTTATGACGTAGATAGAATAGGCTCAGACTATTATGTTTGCTATGAAGATACCTAAGTTACCTTTGATTTTTCTCCATTTTGATAAGATATTGTTAAATTTCTAAGATATTTTGCTGTAGAAAGACTGAAATTATTATGCAGTAACAGTTGGTTGTGAAAGTTCTTATTAATAAGGTTATAAGTTATGTTAGAAAGAGTTTCTAATGGTAAAAGTTTATAAACACTCACTGTTTTAAACGCAACTACTTATCTTAAGAAATATAATATGTGATAGGTACTTAATTCCTCACTACCTGTATGTCAAAGATACTCAAATTATAGGTATAGTTCGTGTTATCATTTACTACGTATTATTATGTGCCATGTTTTTTTTATTAATTTTCTTTATTTAATTGTAATTTATTATTTTTATTTTGCCTAGTTTTAAACCCGGGTAAAGTCTCCCTTCTTGGGGGTCAAGTCTCCCACCTAAGCGGGAGATATTAGCCAAATCTCACTTCAGTAGAAATCGTTAATTACTCATAAAGTATTAATGATTTATAAAACTTTCTTAAGAAAAAATAAAGCTTAATAATGCAGCTTAGGGTACAATTTGTAGAAAATAGTTTTTTGTAAATATAAAGCGATTTATGAGCATTTTAGTCGAAGGCGGGTAAACTCTCCCGGACTCCCCTACTCTGCGTTTTGGAATAGTGTAATTAAATTACCCATCAGTGCAGCATCTAATTACTTAAAACACTTTCAATCACAATCTGAATCATTTTGAAGGATATTAATCCATTGCTCCATAAATGGTCGAAAAATATGTCTGCTCAACAACGTAAATAACGCAATTAATGATATTAAACTGTCAAAATGAAACCATTGCTACCAGTGACCTCTACTCTAATACTACTGGACTGGCGGCTGTCAAAGTGCTTTTGTGCCTGTTTGATAATCGCCATTTTGGCGCTGTCGGACGTAGCGAGTGTCTGTGGTACTAAAACTAAGTGATGTCGAAACTTGTACTTGTTGTATTTAAATATAGTTATCATTCTTGATAACTTTTGTATAATGCATTTATCAAGAATAAAATTAAATTCGAACCAAATGGTAATAATAGGTCAGTGATTGCTACTGTTAATTATCAGCTGCCTACCCTTTTCCTAACTATATTGGGGTCGGCTTCCAGTCTAAGCGGATGCAGCTGAATACCAGTGATTTACATGGAGCGACTGCCTATCTGACGTCCACAACCCAGTTACTGGTAAGACTGGTTGTCAGACTTTCGGGCTTCTGACTACCCGTAAGGACTGTCAAAGATCCACGAATGACAGCCGGGACCAACCGCTTAACGTGCTTTCCGAGGCACGGAGGGGTCTCGATATGTGAAGATGGTCACCCATCCACAGACCAACCGCGGCAAGCATAGCTTAACCTGATCGATTGACCTGTGCGGCTATTATTATTTAGCCACGGGCCCCATTGCTTCTGTTAATGTGTTACGCAATTACCACGCAGCTCTAATAATCTTTCACAAGACCACGCTTGCATAATTATATTATGAGGTGTTAAAAAATTAACCCTACAAACTTTGAGAGGTGCTTTAGACTATCGAACTGAAGAACTTTCATTAGGGGACCAACTCTGAAATCACGAAAAAAAATCAGCTGTTTCAAACAGCTGATTTTTTGAACAGCTGTTTGTGTTTGTGTGTGTGTGTACTGTGTGAACGTTGTGGGTCAAGTAGGTAGTATTGAAAGAAAGAAAATAAACCTAACTTTTGTTGATTTTTTTTCGTGACCTCAGCGTTGGTCCCATAGTGTGAAAGTTGTTCAGTTCGATGGTCTAAAGCACCTCTTAAATTTTGTCGGGTTATTTTTTCAACACTTTGTATTTGCACTATGCCCTTGCAAATACTTGCATATATTACCCTAATAATAAAGTAATGTTTACTTTTATTCTGTTTATTTTTGTATCGTTCTTTCTAACAACTAGTATTTTATTGCATCGCAATTTGGTAGCATCGTATTAGCATTATCGACATTTTGCGCGTCGAAATTCCGTATTTTAATGGATCAGAACATATCCTTGACGCACCCAGCACAGACGTTAGGCTTACAAAAACAATGAGAAATCGCACACACGCAGCTAAATTAAATTTTGAAGCGTACCAAACATTTACGTTGGAGTGTGGTGTTAGTGATAAGCGTAGCAAATTCTGTAGGGATTTCGAAGAAGGATTTTTTGCAATTCCAGGACCTTATTTGTTTATCACGCTTTCAATCTCCTTGTGCCACAAAGGCTGAAAAGCCGAAACAGTTTTTTATAATGTATCGTCCCTCTAACTGGCGACCGATCACAAGAAAGACTGAAGCTGTGGCGAGACAGTGCTTCCTTACACAAACCATTCGTTCCACCCGCTGAAGATCCACATGGACTAGTTACCTTGGATAACCTGGAAGTCTTTAAATAGACTCTGGAACCAGGTTGGCCGAAGCAAGAGAAACTGTTCAGGTGGATATTTATAGACGACTCCGCCTTGTAGTGTAAATGTGGTGCTGTTCCACAAACGATGGGACACTTAAATATCGTTCCTGCGTGTCCTGTCAGCTGCACGTTACAGGAACTGATGGACGCTGGTGACGGCGCCAAACAAGTAGCCGAATTCTGGGCCGAGTCCATTTAGATTGCTATCGACATGCTAAGAAGAAGAATCACAATCTGACTGGCTGTTTGATTCGTGGATCTTTTACAGTCGTTACGGGTCGTCAGAAGCCCGAAAGTCTGACAACCAGTCTTACCAAGGGATATCGTATTACCCACCTTTTTACACTTATAATATCATTGGTATTACCCAATAATTGGGTTGTAGTGGTCAGATTGGGTTGTGGAGGTCAGATAGGAAGTCGCTCCATGTAAAGTACTGGTATTCAGCTGCATCCGGTTAGACTGGAAGCCGGCCCCAATATAGTTGGGAAAAGTTTAGTCAGATGATGATGTTTAATCACAGAGAGTTTTATAGGATATCGCTAATCCATTGTTTCATAGGTTTGAAATGTTCGTCTGCTCAACAACGTAGATAACGCAATGAAAATGGGTGAACTGTCAAAATGAAACCCATTGCGATCAATTGTCATTTTTTATCTGTGTTACGCAAACACCCCGCGGTCCTGTATATTATTTAGGTAAATCCGTCAATACTTGTGGCTGTAGGTACCATATCTAATATATAAAATTCTCGTGTCACAGTGTTAGTTACCATACTCCTCCGAAACGGCTTGACCGATTTTTATGAAATTTTATATGCATATTCAGTAGGTCTGAGAATCGGCTACTATTTGTTTTTTATTTTTGCAAGACGACGTTTGCGGAGTCAGTTAGTTACCTATACAGTATAATGTTGGCAATACAAGCCACAGACTCAATAATACTATGATGCCAGCTACAAAATATGTTCACCTCCGAAATTCTAGTCAAGTATTAGGTCGTATCAGAGCAGTGGTAGCCCAGTGGTAACAACTGACTGACAAGTTGTAGGTCGTGGGTTCGAACTCAGGCAGGCGCTTTACTTTTTGCAAATAATTTCATCACCATTGCTCTCAAAACGGTGAAGGAAAACATTGTGAGAAAACCCGGCAAGTCCTAAAACCAAAAATTCGAAGACGAAGAAGGCCCCGATTCTGTTGTTCACAAACTAAACTAAATTTAAGTTCAGTGCATTTTTGTCGTTCTATTTCATTAAGAAAAGGACAGAAGATAAATATTAGTTTAGTCCTGTCAAATTAGTCAGCGCCTGACGTAAATTGACGAATTTTTAGTAACCAATTTTTTAATCACGTCTAAACTTGTCTATGGATTATCTAATTTGACAGGACTAAACTAATATTTATCTTCTGTCCTTTTCATAATGAAATAGAAAGAAAAAGATGCACTGAACTTAAATTTAATTTAGTTTGTGAACAACAGAATCGGGACCATTGTCACATCTATCAACCCGCACTGGGCCGGCGTGGTAGATTACAATCCACTCCCTCTCGAAGAAAGGAGGCCTGTGTCCCAGCCATGGGCACATAACAGGCTAATTATGATATTAGGTCGTATCGAGTTAGTTGTTTACCGTAGTAGGTGTTGTATTAGAGGCCAAGACTGTTTCTTTCTTTCCTTTTATATTGCCAAACCAACAGAGTAAGCAGTAAAGTATAGTAACAGTCATGCTATTCTCTAAGGATACAGCGCTGCCCGCAAGGCTGTATTCTTAGAGAATAACTCCCCGGGGCCTCAAGTCTGCTATTACAATAGTATCAGAATGGTTTACCTATCATTGATTTCATAATTGTTGATTTTTGACAAGTTTGGTAATCTACTAATATAATGGCGTCATTATGACTTTCGAATGATCAACCACTGACACTCCATTGAAAGAAATGGCATAAAATGGTAATCTCGTACATAATGACAAACGAATAAATGTAATGTTTATTGCTATTTACGAACTTCTTAATCATTCAGATTGCAAACACTAATACGCAATATGTAAAAACATATATTAAATGAAATCTAGCATGAAAAGTAGTAGTTTTTCTCAGACCATTGTCCGACCAATGATCGACCATTATGAATTTAGCAGATTACGAACTTTTAGCAAAATGACAATGGGATCGTGTTGGAATGACGAATTTATGAAAATAGCAGACTTGGGCCCCGGGTCGCAGTTCGCAGTAGACCTAATAAAACGAAAAAAAAAACAAAACGCTAATCGCTCCAGCTTAAACATCAGACCATACACAAACACACCGAAGTAAAACCAATGTGTAGAATAAGCTCCTATCTTAAGGACATTAGGTCGACAATTGAACGCTCTCGACAACACTAACGAGTATTTGATTTACCATTTATATTACGTTTTGTCCCAATTCGATTCTATCACAAACACATTAATGATTTCACTTCACATCACTCCGTCTGAGTGACTTTATAGGATATCATGAAATTGTTCTCTTGGGAAGCAGTTTTTTAACTGAGTAATTCCAATTAAACCCGTTTGTGGGAAAGAAAAGTCGAACATTGCAGAAACATAATCTTTGTGGTGTAGGTTCCGGAAATAATAATAATAATAATTTATAATTTATTTATTAATTTTTTTTTTTTTTTTTAATTGGCAACACTGATACGTCAACAACGTACATTTTTTTTCATATCTTATATTTCCTGTTTTTATTCATTTCCCGTCTTTGAAGTAATAATTTGGTATCTTGTAAAGCGTTTTGGAATAAGACATTAAATCTACAACAAATAAACCAAAAATAAAATGAAGAAACCATACAAACATAAAAAAATCAAAATTGACGGCTGTCAAATTTGGCCACCGAACAAAATAAATATGTGAAGAGATAATGAAAAAGAGAATAACATAATGTTGACGAGATCAGCTGCAGCACGCCGTACACACTTACCACCTCCGGACTCGTCGCTCAGCTCCGCCCCGCCGCCGCCGGAACCCAGCCCCATCGAGAGTGCTGTGACACCGGCCGTGGCAGTTGCGTCGAGCTCGAGCGACGAATATTTTTCCCCGCCGACGTCGCCAACACCTGTACGTCGGCAGGGGAGAGGCCGGCCACCGAGGAGCTTGGGACTTAGGGGCCATCCGGCCCCGAGCCGGGTCCCCGCTACCGGTGGTTGTGTGCAGCGCATGAGATGGACTCAGTCTATGAACGAGAACGTCATGCGCGCATATTACGGGTCTACAGAGGGGGGAAATAACCTCACTGCGTACCGCGATAGGATGCTGTCTCTGTTCCAGGAACTGGAACCAACCGTCAACGTCTCGGCCCAACGACTGTCGGATCAGGTGCGAGTCATTCAACGCAATCACAGGTTGGACGATATCGCACTTGATAGGCTGCGCTCGACTCCGGCACAAACCGCGGCACAAGCGTCAAATGTTGATGCCATCCCGCCGCGGTCCAATCGTGTTGAAGAAGAGGATGATGGGGTTGCCACAGTAAGTAGCCAGTACAACGTCCGACTGAGGAGCGCACTGGAGGATGCATTTCGCGAGTATAGATCCACTCCAACCAAACTTAGACCCCGATTACCACGGTTACCTATGCACAAGAAAAATAGGGCGCTGGTGTGTGCCTTGGACTCGCAGCTCAAGAATTTCTTCGAGAGCAGCGAGGATCTTGTTGATACGCACTCGATCCTGTATTGCGCGGCTGTTGCGGCATGTCGTTTAGCTAACGTCAAGTTTCCAAGTTATGACGGAGCTACTCGACCAAAACCAATCGTACCAGCCTGGCAGTGCAGGATCGAGGGTCGTATCGATAGGACCAGGGTACTCATTGGCAAACTATACTGCTTCAGGGAGGGTAATACACGACCACGAGTGATGCGCTTTGTGAGGCAGGCATTCTCGGGGACTGGAATCAGTCCTCGAGAATACATGTCCTGTGTCACAGAGCGCATCGACTTCCTGAAGCAGAAAGTTTGTGCATGGGCGAGCCGAATTCGGCGGTATAAGCGGCGGGTTGATCGATACACGCAGAATCGCATGTTCCAGAGCGATGAAAGGTGGGTGTATAGAGCTTGGGAGCGACCTGAACAAAATGTGACAGACGTATGCCACCCGGATGATGCCGCCACGAGTGCATTCTGGCGCAGCATCTGGTCGGTATCCGTCTGTCACACTGAGGCTGGCTGGATGCGGGATGTCGAGCGAGTGTGTGAGACTATACCAGAAATGGATGCAGTCCTAATTACGCCATCAGACGTTACCAGAGCGGTCCGTCCGTTACCGAATTGGAAATCACCGGGACCGGACGGACTGTACAATTTCTGGTTGAAATGGCTAATTAGTTCACACACTTGCCTGGCATCTCAGTTCCAGTCATCCTTAGAGTCTGGGTCGCTACCGCAGTTTCTAACAACAGGCGTTACCCACCTGCTCCATAAGTCAGGTAGTCCCGCGGAACCCAAGAATTATAGACCAATAACGTGTTTGTCGACGGTTTATAAACTTCTTACATCCATTTTGAGAGCCAAAATTAATATACACATTGACAATAACTTGATTATGAGTGCTTCTCAAAATGGATGTAGGAATGGGTCCCGCGGTACTAAGGAGCTACTCCTCATAGACATGGCCATTAGCCAACAGGTTCGTCGATCCCGCAGGGATCTGTCAACATGCTGGATAGATTACAAGAAGGCCTACGACTCGGTGCCACATACATGGCTCATGAGGGTGCTGGAGTTATACAAGGTAGATGCAACTCTACGCACCTTTCTTGAGTCGTGTATGGAGCAATGGAAGACAGTCCTTCGTTATCCAGGATGTCGACAGATCCAGGAGAATGAGGAGCCTGTATGGATTAAACGGGGAATATTTCAGGGCGACAGTTTGAGTCCACTTTGGTTTTGCTTAGCCTTGAATCCTCTAAGCACACTACTGGAGGATTCAGGTCTAGGCTATCGGTTGAGAAGAGGTGGTCAGGTCATATCTCACCTACTCTACATGGATGATTTGAAACTCTTTGCTCCCAACAAATTGCATCTGATGGAGCTACTGAAGGTAACTGAAACTTTCAGTAGCGCCATCAGGATGGAATTTGGTGTAGACAAATGTGCAGTCATGCATGTAAAGCGAGGGGAGATTATGGAATCCGAGGGAATTCAACTCTCGGATTCCATAAGCCTTAGATCCCTCTCCTCATCCGAAAGCTATAAGTATTTGGGTATGTCGGAAGCGTTAGGTATCAATAATGCTGACATGAAGCAATCGTTGAAGGAGCGCTTCTTTTGTCGCCTGAAGAAGGTATTAATTAGTCTTCTTTCGGGTGGAAATAAGGTGCGCGCCTTCAACGGTTGGGTCATGCCGGTTTTGATGTACTCTTTTGGCATACTCAAATGGACTCAAACTGAACTCGACGCCCTGGATAGAAGGGTCCGTACACTGCTAACCGCAAACCGGATGCATCACCCACGATCATCGGTGATGAGACTGTATATCCCGCGGAAGTGCGGGGGTCGAGGCTTTTTAAATGCGAAGACCCTCCACAACCGCGAGATGTGCAGTCTCAGGGAATATTTTTTTAAAGCCGAAGTGGTTATGCACCGTGATGTGGTCGCAGTGGACAAGGGGCTCACCCCGCTCTCCATGGCTAAAGAGAACTGGCGCAAACCTGTAGTACTTTCTACCGATGACCGCAAGAAGGTATGGCAGAGCAAGGAGCTTCACGGGCGCTTCTATCGGGCTCTTCATGAGCCCGGTGTAGATTTCTTAGCGTCCGTATCCTGGCTACGTTTTGGTGACCGTTTCGGGGAAACTGAAGGTTTCGTCTGTGCAATTATGGACGAAGTTATCTTGACGAATAACTACCGGAGACATTATGAGGGACGGGACGGTTGACGTGTGTCGGGCATGCCACCGTCCGGGTGAGTCTATCAGACATATTATCTCTGGTTGTTCTCGTCTGGCTAATGGCGAGTACTTGCACAGACATAACCAAGTAGCCAGGATTATTCACCAGCAACTTGCTCTGAAATATAAACTTGTGGATTCTGAGGTACCGTATTACAAGTATGTGCCCGACCCAGTTCTTGAAAATGACCATGTCACGTTATATTGGGATCGATCTATCATTACTGACAGGTCTATTGTCGCCAATAAGCCTGATATAGTGGTGATAGATCGATTAGCGCGCCGCACAATGATTGTAGATGTTACCATTCCACATGACGGGAACCTCGTGAAAGCTGAGAAAGAGAAACAAATTAAATATCTCGACTTAGCACACGAGGTTGTTGACATGTGGAATGTGAGCTCGGCTGTCATTGTGCCGATTGTCGTATCAGCCAATGGCTTGATGGCCGAAAGCCTCGATCAACATCTATCGAGGCTCTCGTTGGGCGGTTGGATCAAGGGCCTGATTCAGAAGGCAGTACTCCTTGATACGGCTCGCATTGTGAGGAGGTTCCTCTCTCTGGAGCCCTAACCACCGGTAGCTTGGACCCTGTTCCCGATACCGGTGGCCCACTATTTTTTATATTTTTAAATGTTTTTATATTTTTTATATTCTAATATTTAAAAATATAATTTATATGTATATATAATGAAATAAAGGAGATAATAATTTATTGACATAAAAATATTACAACCAACATATGAAGCCCTTGACACATTACAATTTTTATGTAATAAAATACAAAAAATAAGTAACACTAGTAGGTATTGAAACAGTAAAAACTAAACAAAAGGAAAATAAACAAAGCGAGCGTGTGATTGCGTGTGTGTGTGAGAGGGTGTGAGGGTGTGTGTGAGAGGGTGGGTGTGTGTATGTGTGATGGTGAGGGACCGCAAGTGAGTGTACATGAGTGTGTACGTGAGTATCCTACAGTTTTTAGCAAAAAATTATTCTCTTCTCTTATGGTAGTGATAATATGTTGCTGGCCACATACAATGTTGTATGGTTTCTGGCAGCATTTAAAAGCCTCGCGTCCATGTTAAACAATATTGTTTTCAGCTGGAAACATTGTTTGCCAACTCTTTCTCAACTTAATCTTTACTATTATCCCGACATGAAATTTCGTTGACTGGAACGTGCGGACGTAATATCACGTTTCCTTTCCTTCAGGGGAAAACCGATATTAACACTATTAGAAAAAACGATTTTTATCAGCCTAGGGTAATTTAGGAACAGTCGTATGTATTGCCTTATCAATTATCAATGTGAATCTCAACACCATAACAATATAAATCATCTATAATAATGTAAGTTTTTTTTTTTGCTCCTCACTCAACGCTATAAAAATCAGAATCGGCCTCGTAGGTACCTACCTAATTTAAATCAAACCCCCAACCAAACAAATCAGCATCCTAATCGTGTAACACACTATCAATGACAATTTGAATCCTTTTGAAGCATATTGTTAATCCATTGCTTCATATGTTCTTAAAAATTTGTCTGCTCCTCAACGTAAATAACGCAATGAATTTTGTTGAACTGTCAAAATGAAACCCATTGCCATTGGCCCCAATTCTGTTGTTCACAAACTAAACTACATTTAAGTTCAGTGCATCTTTTTCTTTCTATTTAATTAAGAAAAGGACAGAAGATAAATATTAGTTTAGTCCTGTCAAATTAGATAATCCATAGACAAGTTTAGACGTGATTAAAAAATTGGCTACTAAAAATACGTCAATTTACGTCAGGCGCTGACTAATTTGACAGGACTAAACTAATATTTATCTTCTGTCCTTTTAAGAAAAGGACAGAAGATAAATATTAAATAGAAAGAAAAAGATGCACTGAACTTAAATTTAGTTTAGTTTGTCAACAACAGAATCGGGGCCACTGTTAGTATATTACGCAATTACCCCGCTGGTGTCCCACGACACCACTCGACTGTGTTTTTACTCCACATTCAACACTCCCTAATTAAAATCAAGCACCAAACCAAACAGATCCGAATAATATCGGCACGGATCTTCCCAATTCCGGACAATAGTCCATCTCAAATTTACATAAAACGGATAAGTGGCGCTACGTTTAATTACTCAAAAGCTTCACAGGTTCTTTGCTAAACGCTTGTTGACACAGGTCTGCAAATGTTATCATAGGTTAAAAGTTATATTATACTTTCGTGATTTAGGATGATAATTTGTAATGATACTTTACAATCAGACATTTTATTAAAGCCCCTACAGACAGGCGCCTTTATTCAGCTGGGCCTGCGGCTTTGCTCACCTGACTGTGTATTCTATTGGCATTATGAGATAATAATGGGAACGCTAAAACATGGTATATTCGTATAATTATCCTCTACGCTACACCAAACTTCTAATGAGTTGATTGCAATATGTGGTTAGCTAGCGACCTCGATGATTGATCATATTGTTCTTGCCTGAGCAACCGCCAGCAAGTTCGTCATGCTCCCTTAGATGTCACTGTTTGCGGTAGCGTCGGGGATCGGGTTGCCTCCTCCCCTCAAATATGGCGAGGGGGGTAATGGCTGATCTTTGCGTTATGCTCATGAACGGGTGCAGCTTGTGGTGACTGGTCGTCTTGCTGACCATGGTTTTATTGTAGTTATTAGTAATAACATGTTTATTTATTTTAGGTACTTCGATGGTCCTAGTTTAACATTTTTTTTTGTTTTATTTTACTTAGGGAACCTAATACGTACATAATTTTATTTTTGGATGTAATTATAAATACAGTTTTAAATTGTAAGTACTTAAGCTAATTTTAAGACCTCACTATCACTATATAGGTATACACCTGTAATGATAGTGGTGAGGGAGATTTTGATAAATAAATAAAAATAAACATTTGTGACTTCAAGTGACAGCTATGTAAACAGAACCTAGCATTGCATAAATATGTAAGCTGTCACGCCTTTTATACCTGGAGACTTTTATTTAGGTAGTAAGTTTTTGTTTACATTTTTAATTTTGATTTATTATTTTTTTGCTTGATTATGTATAGTTTTTATTGTATTTGATAGTATATTGGCGTGGCTAGCTGACATGGCAAATAATTTAATTTAATGTTCTGTACCTTGTAATTTTAATTATTTTGCATACCTATATATTGTATACAATCAAGTATTTTCTAGCCGAACAGACAGCTGTGCTGCTGGAGAGTTTGTTGCGCTACTTCTCCCCAGCGAAAGTACTAGGAAGTGGTGAAGGGCGGGCATTTTGGGGTGACAGTCTTTTGTAATTTTGACGTTCGAAAAGCGCTGATTTTTACACTAGTTAGAACAAATGACTTTTGATTTTGACATCAGAAGATTTTGTTAATTTAAACTATTATTGGTAAGTCGTTGGTTCAAGTAAATTAACGAAAGAAAATTGTTGTACTTAAATCATGATCTCTCCTGCAGTGCTATTGGTGCTATTCTGTAAAAATCTCACCGTGAAAACTAAGGTGAAGTGAGTTTTCATTCCACCTGATGTTAGGGATTGCCTCCATTGATAGCTCACTTCAAGCTCACTTCACCAATGTTATCACGGTGAGATTTTTACAGAATCGATAGGCTGGATCCCGACGTTCAACTTCGAATTCATATAGCAAAACATAACAATGAGCCTGTATTTTCCGAAGACCCGAAGAGGGTTACCAGAGGTGTGTGGTAATTTTTCGCCAGTTGACTGGTTCGTTAATCTAGTTGACACCAACACGACTTATGAATTTTTCCATCAGGGATATTTCAGTAGCGAAATGTGAGTATAAAACGAGGAATTACAAATAAACAAACAACAAAAAGTTATCAAAATATTTTATTCATTAACATTATATAAAAAGAAAATATTTTTTTTTTTTTACATTATTATAATACACTGTGATTTGACCTTAAGAACTAAATTATCACAGCAGAGCGAGATGTGTGATTACGTGCAAAATGCGTAACTTTGGAAGCGACGGCAGAAAAGCGAACAAGCAGTGGCCTGGGTAGGACATAGAGAGGCTCTAAATCGAAGGAGATTTGACCTGGTCACGACCTGTACCCTAATTGCGAAACACACTATCGATCTCAATTTGAATCATTTTGAAGCATATTGCTAATCCATTGCTTCATATGTTCGAAAAATGTGTCTGCTTAACAATGTAAAAAACGCAATGAACGTTGTTGATCTGTCAAACTGAAACCCATTGCTACTAATAGTGTGTTACGCAATTACCCCGCTGGATTTATTGGCTTAAATTGGAATATGAGTATACTTATGTTTTGTTTTCTTTATTTACTGTAAAATAATACAAGCCTAGCGTACTTTTTATGGTCAAGAATAAGTTTCAAATTGTTTTTTGAGCAAGTATAACAAAAATCAAATTGTAAATATTTTTTTCTTCTTATTTTTTTTATCATCGGACCAGTCTATTAACTAACATTGATAAATACTTTGTTGAAGTGTACTGGACAGTACATTACGTAGCACTGGACTTAAAAAAAATTGCTAGATTGGACGATTTACCGTGACTAGTCATTATTGTTAGTCTTAACATACATAAATACATCTGACTATAAAATACATGTTAGTTTTGTTAATAAGTGTGCACATTTCGTAGGCCACAACACAATATTGAAAAGGCCTTGGCCGTAAAACTAGAATACGGAAAATATGATGACGACAAATGACAATGATGTGATGTACCGACCCCGAATAAATTGTGATAAAGGCAGAAGAAAGATGATGAAGACGGAAAATGTCAACAATACTATACAAATGCATCTAGAAGTAAGGAATCATTGGGATTTTTTTATTAAAAGGTTTTATTAAACGTTTTTTAAACGGTTTTATTTAGTTTGCCGTTTGTTACTCGGGTCAAATTTAGTACATGAAATTTTACCCCCTTTCCGTTAGCAGATTGATCTGAAATTTGGTACACACCTTTATTTTTGACTAGCGGCCGGTCCCGGCTTCGCACGGGTGGAAAAAAAAGCCTATATTAATCAGTGATAATGTAGCATTGAAATGGTGAAAGAATTTTTAAACTCGGTCTAGTAATTTTTGAGCCAATTCGTTACAAACATACATACAAATCTTTCCTCTTTATAATATTAGTATAGATGACAATACAATTTAATTTAATCAGTGTCATTGTAAATTCAAGACTGCCGCCGCTACAAAATGGCGGATTACATATTTTTTCACAACCCCCTCTATATGGGCATCAAATGACAAGGGCTTGACTAGTAGAATACTGTAAAAGTGAAAAATTTCAAATCTAAGATGGCCGCCGGCACAAAATGCCACATTTCATATTTTTTTCAATATTTCTAATTTCATATTTGTTTCAATATGGGTAGTGAGGGTATCAAATGAAAGGGCTTTACAAGTAGAACCCAGAGCATGGTGGGACATAGAGTATAAAAAATAAAAAACTTGAAAATAAAATAAGTAAAAATAAAATCGTGGAGCGTAGCGTAACCTGAGTAAATATGTAAATAGCATTTATAATGATATGAGCGGTTGACTGTTGATAGAAATTTTACGCGCCACACGATTTTATTTTTTTTGTCTGATCAATGCCCTAGATTGATGACGAAAGTGGTGTGATGACTGGTACCTAGGACCTACCGAATTATTTTTTAGCTTTTAGTACATTATCTACATCATTATTTCATTAAAACCATTTAATTTTAAAAAATGTTTTTACTTATCTTAAATCACACTTTCTCTTACTTTAAGTAAATAAACAAAGTTTATTATTTTCCATAAAATAAATGGGTAAGCCTAACAGTTATGAACTAGATATTTTTCACAAGTAGATTAATTGTAAGGCATATCGGAACCTAGACTAATTGTCAGTTATAAAAAAAAAAACATTACACTATAATTTCTAACCTACAAAACAAGCTAAAAGCATTTATAAAACACATTATAAACCCCCGCAAGAAACAAAACAGATGCATTCGCATAACATTACATAGCATTACATTATGCCGTGTTATCGCCTTATTAGACCGGGCGCACACTGCACAGCACAAAAACCCGCATACATTTACATAAACGCAATTAGCAGTTAGCGCGGTCGCCCACAGTGCGATGTGTTTTTGTTTTTCGCTTTACAAACTTTGTTCGGACACGTTTTAAATGAAATTAGGTTTAGCTGCTACAAAAAGTCGGGTATGAGTCGCTTTTGTGGAGACTATTTTGGAAGAGATTACCGTTTTTATACTAAGTCCGGAATAAACTTTGACTTTAAATTAAGTGTTTTGGGAATAATTGTATGAGTTAGTGTCACATGTGATCTACATACAGGGTGACAGGAAAATCGACGCACAAACTGAAACCATGAATTCAACACATGATTCTAGCCTAGAAATGTTTCGTCGGTTATTTATTAACAAAAACATCGGCTGTTTCATAGAACAGTGCAACAACTATGCGGTCAAAGTGCATGGAACAGTAAGTTTTTTTTTTTAATAATCGTTGAAAATTTGAACGCATGGGGCCACAGATATAGATAGACTTAGATAACGCAAGTATCACGATCTGTATGAAAAACAAGCGTGCCATTTTTTGTGTACCTATGACGTCACAAGCACTATTTACTGATGGGAAAATGAAATCGATTCAAAGATTTCCCCCTCGTGGGGCCTAGCGCCAGCGCTCACGTTCACCCAGCCAGCAGCCGATCGATTCTGTAAAAATCTCACTGTGATAACTTAGGTGAAGTGAGCTTTCAATAGGGGCAATCCCTAACATCATGTGTGAGTACAGCTCACTTCACCTAAGTTGTCACGGTGAGATTTTTACAGAATAGCACTGCAGTATTCAAGACTGAGCGCGAAAGTGGCGGCTTACGATTTTGTACGTAAGTTGGGCACGCGAAGTAGTTGCTCTTGCGTTATCTAGGTGTATCTATATCTGTGGTAGAAACCATTAATTAATTTTTAGTCTTTAAATCGATTTAATTTTCCCATCACTAAATAGTGCTTGAGACGTCATAATAGGTAGTCAAAAAATGGCACGCTTGGTTTTCATACAGATTGTGATACTTGCTTTATCTAGGTCTATCTATATATGTGGTTTCTACATACAATAAAGTAGGTACCAGGCCGAGGACCAAACCGACACCCATAGCTCAGAAAGCAGACTTCACAACAAACTTATTCATTGATTGATTTCACCAAGTCAATTTAATGAAAGTAACACTGAATTAAATCCATTAAAATCTATAAACAATCATACAAAACAAAGGCCGAATTACGAAAAAACCAACAATTTAAAAACACCATTTCCATGACTCCCAGTGGACGACCCGAATTTTGCCACTTTATGTGATTGGGGCGACTCAGTGGAATCTTTCGGAATACCCATAAGTCTGGGCGGAAAAACACTTAATAGGACTAAGGGATATTCCATTAAAAAGTCTCGACACAATTTATTTCTTTACGCGACTGAATTGGAATAACTTTTTCTATTGATTTTTTTTAACAACGCCGTGCGCCCGCTATTATAATATATTAATTTTCATTATAATAAAGGCACAGATCTAATACATCACTTAAATTTTTTAGTCAAAAATAAATTTGATAAAAAAATAGTTTCAGTCCTTACACAAAAACACAAAGATCTGAAAAGCGAAATCAAGTTGAAACTTTACAAATATTTTTTATTGATTTCATTTTATTAAGATTTTCAGAAAAGATTTTAGTTTTTGTTTAAATATATTAACATAACGAAACGGTTTTAGGAAATTAACAAAAAAATACTACATGAGCAAGACTTAATTCATAGACAATATTTTAAAACCTCTTTCGAAGGCATCATTTTAACATCAATAAAACTGCATTATGGTAAGCAACATTCGTAAAGCATTTTAGTCACTAATTTATTAAAACTAGTTGTAGATATGAACACCACATTAAAAACATTATTTATTTACAGTGATAATTATAATTCATTTATGAAGGGCTTGTGGCTAAGTAATAACAGTCGCACAGGTCGATCGATCAGGTTAAGCTACGCTTGCCGCGGTTGGTCCGTGGATGGGTGACCATCTCCACATACCAAGACCCCTCCGTGCCTCGGAAAGCAGGTTAATGCGTTGGTCCCGGCTGGCATTCGTGGATCTTTGACAGTCGTTACGGGTCATCAGTAGCCCGAAAGTCTGACAACCAGTCTTACTAAGGGGTATCGTATTACCCAGTAACTGGATAGTGGAGGTCAGGTAGGCAGTTGCTCCATGTAAAATACTGGTATTCAGCTGCATCCAGTTAGACTGGAAGCCGACCCCAACATAGTTGGGAAAAGGCTAGGCAGATGATGATGAATTATAAATTCATTTATTAATAACAGGCTCAAAAATCGATACAATACAGAGCAATGTAACCTACCATGGATTTAGTACATGAGTCTGAAATTTTTCGTCGGTTATTTTTTTTTTTTTTTAATGAGCTGTTCCATACGTTTTGACCGCGTAGATATTGCACTTTTCTATGAATCAGCTGCTTTTACATTTGATAACCGACGAAAAATTTCTACGCACAATTTTTGCGTCGTCGATGTACCGGCCAGCCCGTATATTAATCGTAACATGAAGAAGTGTGTCAAACTGCTAAACAATATAATATTTACCTAACTGTACATTTATAAGTGTTCGTGCACCGCACTGACTGAGATGTCTTGGAGCGACACAAGCAAGCGAACCCGCACCGCGACCATTCATTCGTCCATACGTTCTTTTATATATTCATTCGTTCGTAATCATCTATCGGATCATTAGCCTGTGGAACCATCTATTGTAAAGAAAATTTTATAATATACGCATTTAAAAGTTGGAGTCAGATTTATTATTCATCGAACCCTGGGTCGAAACATGGTGACCCCGACGTGATCAAGCCAAAATCAAGAAGATTCTACGCAGCTATCGGCATATTTCAAATTGCATCGTCATTACCGAAAGCGGACTTTGTACTCGACGCTCACTGATTGGAAATACGTTGCCCAGCCGTTGAATTTCATCTTCAATTTGAACATCGTTGAAGAATCAAGTTTAAAAAGAGATTGGTTTCTATAATCAGAGGAGAAACCACTAGATAATCTCGATATTGTGGACAGTCCATCTAACAGTGCCAAGGAAATACGATTGGAGCTAAAACTCATCGCCAGGAGATCATTCCAGAGACAGCTTGTAGCCCAGCCGGTCAGCTATATTGTGAATTAGGAGCGCCGCAGCCAGGGAAGCCAGCCAGGGAAGTGATCCATCCTTTATTTCCTCTGTTATTTTCCTATATTTCCTGTCTTCTATTTGCTTGAAAATTGTGCTGATTTTCTTCATTATTCAACTTTTATACGAATGTCAAGCTAAATAGCTCATTTATCATTAAAATATTAGTACCTAAAACTATTTTTAAGCCGCCGTGCAGCTCATTGATTTCACAGCCACGTGCGCATGCTCAAATTGCCAGTTCAAAGCTTAATCGCACATATTTCTAAAGTTCTAAATCGTTATATTTCTTATAAGTAATTAATGCTTATAAAATTACGCATTCCAGTGCATTCTGTGAGTGAGTGAAGTGTGTCCTTGAGAAATGGACCAGCTGACGCTCGACGCCCATTGTTTTACTCGGCGCGTTATCTATCGCTAGCCGATCCATCAGCTGATTTGTCCCGTTACTTGTGATTGCAACTTGAATCATCGACGCATACGCTGGATTGCGATTAAGTATTATTAATTATTTAATTATCTTTGTGCGTTCGATTGTGTATTGCTGAATTTTAACTATGTCGCATACAAGTACGCGTGATACGCGTTCTAAATTACCTGTAGAAGGTGTTAAGGTTCAAGTTCCTACTGCTAGCTATTCAAAATGTGATTTAAAAGATTTGATTACAAAGCGTAGTTCAGTCAAAGGTCGCGTGACTAAGTTTAATAACTTTTTGAAAGAAATGACTTCAATAGAAAACCCTACTGATGCTGAAGTGCAAACTTTAGAAAATAGGTACGAAAGGTTTCGTGAATTGTTTATTTATTTCGAAGATCTGCAATCAGACATAGAATTATTAAACTCCTCTGAGCTAGAAAATGAACTTGACATTAGAGATGCCATAGAATGTGATTTTAGTTCGTTGATTGCAAAGGCTAAATTATTTATAGATGCTAATCTTCCGAAACCTAGTAGAAGTCCCGATTCTTCTCATTCTTCTAAATGCTGCAGTAAAAAACCTATGGGTTTCAAATTGCCTTTGATTCAAATAACTAAGTTTGATGGTAATTTCTTTAAATGGATGGAATTCCGTGATACATTTATTTCTTTAATTCACAGCAATGACACAATTGAACCTATACACAAGTTTCACTACTTGAACTCTTACCTTGAGGGAGAGGCTTCCAATGTAATCAGTAACTTGTCTGTTTGTTCTGCAAATTACGAAGATGCCTGGAATCTCCTCTGCGAGAGGTACAACAATGTTAAACAGTTGAAAAGGAATCATTTTAATTCATTCTGTAATTTTCCATCTACCTCTCGAGATTCTGCTAAGTCTCTGCGATTTCTGATAGACCATGTCTCTAAAGGCTTACGTGCTTTGAAGAGTCTGGGTGAGCCTACAGAGTGGTGGGACAGTCTAGTTGTCCATTTGGCCTCGGCCAAGCTTGATAGCAGCACTATGTTCAAGTGGGAGGAATATACAAACACTATAGAAAATTCTCCTACGTTACAGGAATTCTTTCAATTTCTCAAGAATCGAGCTAATATTTTAGAGGCTGTTCAAAGTAATAAATCTAATTTGAGGGGTGAAACAAATTCTTCTCCTTCTCATAAAGGTGCGAAGTCTCACACTAAGTCTTTTGCCATTTCAGCTGATGCTGATGCGCCCTCTGACGCGTGCATCCTGTGCAAGGGTAGTCATCGTTTGTACGATTGTGCATCTTTTTTGGCCAAGTCACCAGCAGATCGAGCCTCGGAGGTGATAAGATTGAAGCTGTGCCTAAATTGCTTGCGTAAGGGACACTCATCACGCCAATGCAGGTTAGGTCCATGTTCCACTTGTAATAAAAGACACAACACCTTGTTGCATAGGGAACCGTCTCAGCCTGCAAGCACATCAAATGTTCACACGTCTGCATCCTCGACTGAATCTCCAGTCGAGCAAGTTGCACAAGTTGCTACTGATGACGTAGTTAGTATGTCAGTCAATGCCGACCATAGCGTGTTGCTATCAACAGCTCTGGTTGATGTTTTTAATCCAGTGACGAATCAATACACAACAATTCGAGCTCTGCTAGACAGCGGGAGTCAGTCTTCTTTAATCACTGATAGTTTGAGACATAAACTTCAGTTGACTCCTCAGCCAATCCAGGTCGATATTGTAGGAATAGGAAACATATCTACTTCTCAATCACTACAGAGATGTGTAGTGCAAATTAAATCAAAACACAATGATTTTAAAGTAAATGTGTCATGTTTGGTATTGCCTCAGTTAACAGGTAATTTACCTAAGAAAACATTTGATATTTCGCAAATCAACTTACCTCCTAATATTAAATTAGCCGATCCCACATTCAACCAATGTGCCAAGGTTGATATGTTGATAGGTGTCGATTTGTTTTGGTCGGTTATAGAGGGTGAACAAATATCTCTTGGTCCCAACCAACCTATCATGCGTAGGTCGAAGTTAGGTTGGATTTTGGCAGGCCCACTGTATGTTCGAGATATTAGTAAGTCGCGAAACAAATCTATTAATTGTAATCATGTTGCCTTTGATAGTACAGATAATTATGTGTCAAATGAATTATTAGACAAAAGGTTAACTAAGTTCTGGGAATTGGAACAAATTCCTCACTCAAACAGTTTTGAGACTGAGGAGGAGATAGCATGTGAGAATCATTTTGTTACCAATACCACCCGAAACAATGAAGGCAGGTTCATGGTCAAGTTGCCCCTTCATACGGAACCCAACTGTCTCGGCAATTCATTTATAATGGCTAAAAGGCAATTTATCGCGTTAGAAAAACGTTTTAATAAAAATCCGGAACTGAAGGATATGTATTCGAAATTTATTCAGGAATATTCTGACCTAGGGCATTTATCGGAATCTAGTGTTTTAATTCCACAACAATCTTATTTTATTCCACATCACGCAGTGTTAAAACCGACTAGCGAGTCGACAAAGTTACGTGTGGTATTTAATGGTAGTGCACCCACAACGTCAGGATATTCTATTAATGATCTGCAGTTAACAGGTCCAAATATACAAGATTCATTGTTAAATATTTTGCTCAGATTTCGCCAACACGCCTACGTTTTATCAGGCGATATAGAAAAAATGTACAGGCAGGTACTAATTCACGAAGATCATCGTGATTTGCAAATAATTTTATGGCGTAATTGTGACACTGAGCCATTGAAATCACTCAGATTGAACACGGTTACGTATGGATACACTAGTTCAAGTTTTTTAAGTACTCGTTGCTTATGGCAATTAGGCGAGGAATGTAGTGACCCTGAAATAAGGGCCATAATACAAAATGATTTTCTTGTGGATGATTTATTGACAGGTTGCGATAGTGAAGCTGAATTGATTAAAATTAGGGATGCAATAGAAAATGCTTTGTCAGCTGGTTGTTTTGCATTACGTAAATATAGGTCGAATTCACGCTCCTTAATTTCAGATTCCCAAAATGTACAACGCAATCTGATAATCAGCTCATCATCACACACGTTAGGAGTGGGGTGGAACCCTAATGAGGATTACATTCATTTTCCCACAAATTATGAAAATAGAAGTGACACCCCCACTAAAAGATCCATATTATCTGATTCATGTAAAGTTTTCGATCCTCTCGGTCTATTAAGTTTGTTCACTATCAAACCTAAAATATTAATTCAACAGTTATGGGTACAAAAAATAAACTGGGATGAACCAGTGCCTAACGATATTCTTAAGTCATGGCAATCTTTCATAAATAATATGTCTAATATTCGCAATCTATTAATTCCCCGTCATGTGTTATGTAAAAATCCGGTTTTGATAGAAATGCATTGTTTTTGTGATGCTTCTACAACCGCCTATGCCGCATGTGTTTACTTGAGATCAACAAATAGTCTAGGTGACGTCACAGTGCGATTGTTGTGTGCTAAGGCTCGTGTTGCGTCGGTGAAGCCGACTACGGTGCCCCGGCTTGAGTTGTGTGCGTGTTTGCTGGGAGCTCAGCTCGCCGCGGCCGCATGTCGCGCACTGCGATGTGTTATCTCTCGAAAGATATTTTGGACTGACTCATCTATCGCGCTAGCATGGTTAGGCGCCAAGTACGATAAATTAAAAACCTTTGTTGCTAACAGAGTGTGCAGTATCTTAGAGCTTACCGAAGGCTCGGAATGGCGTCATGTGCCTACCACGCTCAACCCGGCAGACTTGGCATCAAGGGGAGTAGATGCAAATAAAACTAATAACTTAGGCTTATGGTGGAACGGTCCTTCGTATTTACTTATGTCGGATACGTTTTGGCCTGCAAATAATAAAATGATAAACAATATAAGTGACTTACCTGAGATAAAATCAAACGTATGTACAAATAATGATAATGAAACAAATAAATTAATTAACTTTGATAAATATTCTAAGTTTTTTAGATTACAACGTTCTTTCGCTTATGTACTTCGATTCATACATAATTGCAAGCATTTTAATAATAAAATTACGGGTGTTTTACGGCCTGATGAACTTCAAGCTTCGTTAGAAGGGCTAGTGCGTCTTGTTCAAGAGGAACTTTATAGTTCAGAATTGAAAATGCTTCGTTCTCAAAAGACACTAAGTCCTAAAAATCCATTGTTAGCTTTAAGTCCTTTCTTAGATAGTAAAAATATTATGAGAGTTGGAGGCCGTCTAAAATATTCTTCTTACTCATTTGAGAAGCGTCATCCAATGTTGTTGCATGCTAAGCATAAACTTGTGAAATTATTGTTTCAGCATGAGCATTTACGTCTTTTCCATGCTGGTCCTCAGCTACTTCTTGCATCAATTCGTGAGTTCATCTGGCCCCTTGCTGGCAGAGACCTCGCGCGGACCACTGCGAGGCAGTGCATTGTTTGTAGGAAGGCTAGCGGGAAAACGTTAACTCCCATGATGGGTTCCTTACCTGAACAGCGCGTGAATCCCGACTTCCCATTTGCTAGCGTTGGTGTCGACTTCGCTGGCCCGTTTTTGATAACAGATAGGAAGGGGAGAGGATGCAAAATTACAAAATGTTATCTTTGCATTTTTGTCTGTCTACGACTTAAATGCTTACATCTCGAAGCTGTGAGTGAGCTCTCGAAAGATGCTTTTGTACTTGCGTTGCGACGTTTTATCGCTCGCAGAGGAAAACCTACAGAAATATTCTGCGACAATGGCCGCAATTTCGTTGCTGCGGACAAGGAAATTAAGGACTTGATCTCAACACATGCTGATGATATTGCAGGCTTTGCTTCGGGTGAGGGTATCAAGTTTAAATTTCAACCAGCGTATGCGCCCCATTTCGGAGGCCTATGGGAAGCTAGCGTGAAATCTGCCAAGTTTCACTTGAAAAGGGTTCTGGGTAATGCACATTTGACATTTGAAGAGTTAGCCACTTTGTTCAGCCAAATTGAAGCTATCCTCAACAGCCGCCCTCTATATCCCTTATCCTCCTGTCCTGATGATCCTCAGTCCTTATCTCCGGGTCACTTCCTGATCGGACGACCGCTAACTTCGTTGCCGTCCCCTAATCTGGAAAACTTAAATTTCAACAGATTGGACCGTTTTCAGCGACTGGAACAGCTGCGTCAAAGTTTTTGGAGACGTTGGCAGCTAGAGTATCTAGCTGAGCTGCAACAGAGGCAGAAGTGGAGAGTTCCCACTCGATCGCTACAAGCTGGCGATTTGGTATTGATGAAGGAAGAAAATGCTACACCCATGTCTTGGAAACTAGGCCGTATTCAGTCTCTGTTCCCAGGAAAGGACGGAGTCGCTCGAGTTGCCGAAATCAAGACAACTTCCGGCATTTACCGAAGAGGTGTGAAGTACCTATGTCCCCTGCTGGATGCTACGGAGGATGCTTCATTGGAGTCAGGAGCTTCCAAGGCCCCGGAGGATGTTCGTGCACCGCACTGACTGAGATGTCTTGGAGCGACACAAGCAAGCGAACCCGCACCGCGACCATTCATTCGTCCATACGTTCTTTTATATATTCATTCGTTCGTAATCATCTATCGGATCATTAGCCTGTGGAACCATCTATTGTAAAGAAAATTTTATAATATACGCATTTAAAAGTTGGAGTCAGATTTATTATTCATCGAACCCTGGGTCGAAACAATAAGTGAAGATTCCATTAGCCTCCCGAATTACCGTACTTTCACTTGGGACATGAGATTCGGGTTAACGCCTTCGAATTTTAACTAAATGCAGTCGAATTATTGTCAATTTTACTTCTCGATTATTCGATTTTTGAGCCTAACAAACGTGAAATCGAATTAAAACCTGCGGTCATCTTGTTTCCTCCTGCCGACAGCTCTCTAGTTACGTCCCTCGCATGTAATGGGGCATGTGGACCGAAGTTCTAAGAAGAAAGGACCTTCTTGTTCCGGGTAATAGGTCGATGGCGTTAGTATGTAGCGTCCCGCGGGTAGGTTGCGCAGCTCTAGTACCACGAAACCGGCCCTGTAAATAAAAGGCAAAGATGAATTTAAAGTCGAATTACCACAGAACGTGGCTATGCTGCCAGCCTTTTGGGCACATTTCCTATTGAAAACGATGCGGACAAATTTTTTGATGCCCTGTGATTCTATTCTTTTTTATTATATACTTGTACATAATATTATTATTATTTTACAACTGTTAGCTTTTAAATTACTATGTAAATATTTTAAGATAAATAAAGTTTTAGATTTTCTTTCTTTTTCAAATTACTATTTTAAAAAAGAAAGTCGAATATAAACATCAAGATACAATTATACGACCATAGCTATTTTTTTTAATCAAAAACCGAAACCGCCAAGTTCCTTCGTCCAAATAAAAATATTGGAAATTGCTTCCAAGTTGTATGATGACAATATAATTTGTAAAAAAATAATTTACCTAGCAGGTTCCTTCAAAAAACAGTGCAGTAACAGTGCTTCGTGCCCTCATGGTGAAAGGGCTTTGATTCTTTGAAGGTCTGTGGCATACCTCCTTGTCCACCTTTTTTTTTTTTTTTTTCAAAATGGTGACCACACATGAAACCCACATTAATCGATAGCCGACATCAATGCAAACAGAAAACATAGTAAGACCACAACCCGTAAAGTGTCTCGTTTCCGAGATATTAACGTTCTTCATCTTGTTGCAATAGACATTTGAAATAATCACAGATTTTTTTAAAATAATCATTTTAGTAATGATATTATGCTAAAAATTAACTACTGGCATTCTTCTGTCATGGCTACGAATTTATTTCAGTGATGAGAAGTCACGTGGCGAATTCGGTCTAATCCGAAGCCGCCATGTGGCTTGATTCGATCTTAGCCGAAGCCAATAGACGAGAGTTCGGTTTGTGACCTCGAACTAAAGGGCCGAAACTCTATGAATCAATCTCCACAAGGCGATATCATCGCGACGATAATTTGATGGCACGACGATAATATCGTCGCGAATCTCTCGCTCGTGGAGAGGGTCCCTAAGTGTCCAGTACAGTCACTCGTTGAGACAAAAACCATTATAGGAAATTAAAAGGTAGGTAGGTCCTGTAATTTTTACTCGTTTCTTTACCTATAAGGGCCTGAAGACTCCTTCAAAAAGGGCGCAGTGACAGTAGGGTCGTCCAAAGCCTCAACCCTCGCATCCACTCCCATCTGGTACTGCTTAGGTCCCTTCAATTCTACCACTATGTTGCAAGGTGACCTGGCATCAGGTACGGTGATGATAAACTTCGGGTTGTTTGGGTATGTAGCTCGGTGGTTCTCACAACCGCCTGCAGTTCGGGCCGTCCATTCACCTTTTAGCTGTAAGGAGGTTTTATGTTAGAATTTATTTGAATAGTCGTTCTTTTTAGGGTTCCGTGCCTCTAAAGGAAAAACGGAACACTTATAAAATCACTTCGTTCTGTCTGACTGTCCGTCTGTCAATACCCTTTTTCTCAGGTACACGTGGAGTTATCAAGTTGAAATTAATACCAAATACTCAGGGCTGCAATCCCTTGAAGCAGTGAAAAAACCAAACTTCTAAGTCAACGCAATCAAAAGATACGGGCGTTTATGTTCTGTTTATGCGGCACATTTTGACACTCTCAAGGAAATAAAACCTATAGGATACCCCGTTGACCTAGACTCATGAAATTTGGCAAGAACCAATATCATGTAGCACAAGTAAAGGTAAAATTCCGATAACCGTAAATTTGTAGTTATATACCTACAAATTTGTACGGAACCCTCGGTGCGCGAGTCCGACTTACATTTGACCGGGTTTTTTTTCATGAAGTCGGTAACTATCTTTATTTATTCAATATTATTCGTACTTGGATTTTAAGTCATTAAAGTTCTGGTTTGTAGAGCATCGTCTCTGTCACTCTGTAGTCTGTACATGACAGTCTCTTTCTAAAGCTTAAGGCGTCGTATTTAGGAGCAGCTACCGTATATTTTGTAGCTTGAATCGGATTAAACACAAGATGTAATAATAATAATTCCCACTTACAGTTTTCTTATACGGGTAGGGCTCAAGCTTGCTAAGCGTGAAGGGACACGTCGCGTACGCCCGTAGCGTATAGAATATTGTTTTACTCTTCTCGTACTGTGACACGACTAAAGTGTATCTATCGGCGCTGCCTTCCCCTATTAGTAGCTCACAAAGGTAGTGCGGACTGTTGATCCTTATTCCGTCCTTATAAGGTTCAGGATCGTCTGTAAGGAATTTTTGGTGTTAGTATTTAGGACACTTTTTTCGTTAAGGAGGATCCGTCAATCTAGCCCGCAAGTTTTAAAATTTCTTACGTTTTTTTTTCAAATTGCAGCGCTATTTAAGACTATAATATGTTGATCAAAATAAATACTAAATTATAATCATTTAAAACATCAATAATAGCTCTCGAAATTACATTTGCTGCAAATAAGACTAATACGTAAAAAAAAACAAAATCGGTTCAGCCGTTTGGGAGCTACGATGGCACAGACAGACACACAGATACACAGATACACAGACACAGATACACACACACACACACAGATACACACGTAAAACTTATAGTAACACCCTTCTGTTTTTGTCGGAGGCTAAAAATATGACGATTTACATTGAAGGAATCACCTTAAAAGATGTCAACTAAGATAATCTTATAGCTATGCTGAGCGTTTGAGTTTGCGTTTGTGTTCAGCCTAGACGTTATATAATAATACGGCAATTTTGAACGCGTTCGAAGCACGACTTTTTGCTTGTCAAAGAAATATAATATTTTCTATTTTATCCTTCTTCTTTCTATTTTATCTTTCTATTTTATCTTTCTCATCTAGTAAGTATGTTGCTTGCTTTTTTTTATGAAACCCTATATTAATACACTTGAAACATTCTCAAATACTCACAAGGATAATACACCCTCCTTCCGTTCTTGTAGACTAACAGCGTGATATACTCCTTGTTATCCCTAAAGTCGTCGATCTGAGTAATGTGCCTCGTCAACAGTAGCCACACAGCGCCTTTGCCTTGTACGTGTAGAGAGAACTGCGGGTTTTCACCGATGTTGTACGCGTCTTTCGCTGGGCCAGTTCCGGCGTCCCATTTTCTGGAAAAAATATTTGATATTAGGTTTCAATAGAAAAAAGTATAAAAATGAATATAATCTGCATTCGCAATTTATTTGCCAAAAATGTAAACAAATATGAGTTTATGGAAAAATAACTTTAAATCCTACATAATAAAGTTCAGTTTACAGTCAAATAATCTTAAATGCAAAATAATCAAAGTTAAAACTTACTGGTGAATACAATACGTAAACTGAAACATCTCCGGATTCCAATTCAAGTAAAACACATCAAAAAAGTTTAGTATACTGGCGTAGTCTATCCAGAATACGCCGTTGTCGTACTGCGCCGCGCTGTCAGGGTCGTAGTTTAGGAGGGCGCGTAGTGTGGGCGTCCAATGCGCGAGGTCCAACTCTGAGTAGTTGCCGCGCCAGCGCAGGTGGGACCAGGGGTTCTTGAGTTTTAGAAGTTTTACACCCTGGTGGAAGATAATCATAATCATAAATCATTTATTTGCCTGAAACATGGGTACACAAGATGTTAAATTAAATTATAGCACAGGACATATTTCACCCTCATTACGGGCATGCAAATTATAGTTAATTACAACAATTATTGAAATGAAATTAATTTAAATTACAATTACCTATATTTGAATTATTACAATTTAAATTGTTATTAGAAATATGGTGATTACAACAAATTTATTGGTGATTGATATGATCAATAATACTTAACATAGTAAAATCACGCATATATCCCATTTCGCCAAAGCTTAAGTTCCGTGGAGTACTAGGGTAATCTAATTGGCATTGCATTCTGGGAGAGACCATCATAGCTATTCACAACCACTCGATACGCTTCCGTACCGTATCGAACTTCAATCAATGTTATTGAAGGAGTCCTCTAAACGCTGTTTAAAAGTCCAAAACCCGAAAATATTGTCAGTTTAAATCAAATAGACGACCACTATTCTTCCAACAGCTGTTTGCTGTCGGGGGCAAGGCAAATCAGGTTATTGAAATGTGTCATTTTCGATACGATAGCTTGTCGTATGGTTGTGAATCAAGGTGCGGGACTTCTTTTGAGAAATTCCAGATGAGAAAACCAACAACACTTTAAAAAAATGGGCCTCAATATTTATTCTCCACTCTAACATAAATCTGTTGTCTTATAGTGGCAGACCAACTGCATTCGTGAAGTATTTGCCAAAAATATAAAAAAATATGAGTTTAAGGAAAAATAACTTTAATTCCTACACAATAAAGTTCAGTTTGCGCTACAACTTCAAACATTTTTATAACTTTTTCAATCGTACTAGTCACTCTGAAATCAACCTAATTCCCATTAAGATAAAGTTGATATTTGTTTAACTTGAAACAAAATCAAATTGAAACATAAGTTTGAATAGGCTTTAGTGGCTACAAAAACTAAAACGTATACTGTTTTCACACATCATCATCATCATCTGCCTAGCCTTTTCCCAACTATGTTGGGGTCGGCTTCCAGTCTAACCGGAAGCAGCTGAATACCAGTATTTTACATGGAGCGACTGCCTATCTGACCTCCACAACCCAGTTACTGGGTAATACGATACCCCTTGGTAAGACTGGTTGTCAGACTTTCGGTCTACTGACTACCCGTAACGACTGTCAAAGATCCACGAATGACAGCCGGGACCAGCGGCTTAACGTGCTTTCCGAGGCACGGAGGGGTCTCGGTATGTAAAGCCCATCCACAGACCAACCGCGGCAAGCGTAGCTTAACCTGATCGATCGACCTGTCCAGCTTTTTTTCATTATTTAGCCACGGGCCCCTCTACACTGTATACTCTTTTCACACATATTTATACAAATACTAGATGACCCCGCAAACGTCGTTTTGCAAAAAAAAAAAAAAAAGGTGTATGAAAAATAGATGTTGGCCGATTCTCAGACCTACCCGATATGCACACAAAATTTCATACAAATCGGTCCAGCCGTTTCGGAGGAGTTTAACCACAAAGACCGGGACACGAGAATTTTATATATTAGAAATACTAACGTTAGCCAGTCTGACATCAAGCACAGCGTACGCATGCGTTGCAACAAGTCCTGTACGTTCAGCCTCTGCGTCAGAAAGCGGGCCGGTGGCTACTGTCACTAAAACGTCTCCCCTTTCTAGTCTAGTTCTAATTTTCTCGTAAAGTGCGTCTGCGTTGAAGTCTGCTTCTCCGTTGCGAATGGCTGAACGCTCGGGAATCCAACCGGTTAGAGCGTGGAGATCAATGTTCTGTAAATGGATAAAGTTATATTTTTCACCTTATTTAGGAATCCATAAGGTTTTTTTTAAATTAGTGTATGTACTGTGTTTCGTTATGTCCGCAAAAAAAAAAATAATTTCGGTAGTAGGATGTTTATATTACCCGTATTGAGGTCATATTTATAATGACGACTTATTACGAAAAGTTGTTGAATATCTTAATTATTTATGCTATTACATGCTTCTAGATTTTTCACTTTTTTGAGAAGAAAATGATAAGGTTTTTTTTATTGAAAACGCAACTATTTGCGTGTATTTTACAAGGCACTGACTGTTTAATTAGGCACATAAATAAAAATAAAATAAAACTCCGACACAAAACTAATATAGTCACAAAATTCAGCACTTATCTTGGCATCGAATTACGGTTGATTGTTGACATTGACCGTTCAGATCGAGTTGCTGTGATAAAGGCAGGGAAATTAATTGCTAAGCAAATTTTACTACCAACTTAAATTGTCCGTATATTCAAACCACAACTGTTATTCTTTGACAGTTGTATGAAATGGTTATAACGCGGCAAATTGGCGTATGGTGTATAGGTAGTGCAATCCACGAAGACGCGCCCCACTCTTCTTCCGAATCGTTAGTGGCTATCGCTAGTTAATTCCAATAGTGTTTTAGTTTTTTCGATACACACTAATGGGTCTCTATCGGAAAGATGGGTCTCTATCAGAAAGACAATTCACGTTACCCACTAAAATTAGTGTGTATCAACAAAACTAAAACACTAGCAGAATGTTGCACACTTGTTTTGTAAGCATTAGGAAAAGAGTGGGGCGCGTCTTCATGGATTCCACTACCTATATATATATCGCAGTCAAAGATTATTTTTCGAAGCGATCAATACCGACAGTTCAAAACGAATCTAGGATGATGGATGATCTTTAAATTAAATACCAAAATGAACTCACACTATTCGAGCCTGGAAAATCATAGCCCCCCATTACTTTCATATACGCCTTCTCTAACAAAGAGACCCAGAATTCGTTCTTGTTGCTGGAGTATGAACATAACAACCGCCCGTATCTACTGTAGGGTAATCTGTCGTCTATTATTATCTGAAACAAAAGAGGTTTAATATAATAATATTTATAGTTAACTAGCTGACCCGCAAACATCGTTTTGCAAAAAAAAAAATAGATAGTAGCCGATTCTCAGACCTACCCGATGTGCACACAAAATTTCATACAAATCGGTCCAGCCGTTTTGGAGGGCAGCGGGATTGTCGAAAGGGTTACCGCTACCCCGGAACACAAAGGGCTAAGGAAGGAACACTGGTGGGTTTTAGTCAGTAAGTCTGACACTCCCTTCTGCTCCACCCAGAGCGGGAGGGGTCATTTGATGATTTCCCATCCTCAAAAAAAAAAGCCGTTTCGGAGGAGTATGGTAACTAACAGTGTGACACGAGAATTTTATATATTAGATTAAAACAGTACTACAGTGGCACCGATTCTCTTGTTCACAAACTGAACTAAAAAGTTCAGTGCATCTTTTTCTTTCTATTTCATTAAGAAAAGGACAGTAGATAAATATTAGTATAGTCCTATCAAATTAGTCAGCGCCTGACATAAATTAACGTCTTTTTAATAGCCAATTTTTTAATCACGTCTAAACTTGTCTATGGAGTACCTCAATAAAAATAATCGGCAATAATGAAATGCATGTCACTGAAAACGTTGAAGGAAAACATCGCATCGTGAGGAAACCTTTACAAATTGTTATACACATAAAATGACAATCGATCACAATGCCTTTCATGTTGACAAATCCAGCCACGTTTATTGCGTTATTTACCGTTCTTGAGAAGACGCGATTTTCAGAAATTTTCTTGCAAACCCTCGGATTATGATTGTAAAAGCGATTTCGCACTACATCCGATCCGAATCGGAATTAAAGATCCGACTTCAATTCGAATTGGGAACGTTCTAAATTCGGACGGATAGAGTTCGGATCTAGTGCGCAACCCCTCATACAAATAGGACTACGGTCACTTCGGAGTCGGACCGGCATTTCTCGGATTCGGATCGGATGTAGTGCGGAACCGCTCTGTGTTACGGAATTAAAGCAGCACTTTAAAATTAATATAAGTCTGAAATCTCCCATCTGTCTGTGATTGGCGTTTGGGGGTCGATACTTATGCCTTCTCTGTATGAGAAGAGTAATAACAGACAGTAATAACTGTAATAAGCTGATAGAGAATGTAACTAAAAGAGGGATGAATATAAATGTTGATGGATAGAGCAAGAGAAAGAACAAAGCAAAGATGGTTGGATTGTGTGAGAAGCTTTATGAAAGAAAAGGGTGTGAATAGCAGCGCTGCTTCATTTATTTTCTAAATTTCGCAGCTTCAAGGGACAGTCGTTTACGGGTCGTCAGAAGCGCGAAAGTCTGACAACCAGTCTTACCAAGGGGTACCATATTACCCAGTAACTGGGTTGTGGAGGTCAGATAGGCAGTCGCTCCATGTAAAATACTGGTATTCAGCTGCATCCGGTTAGACTGGAAGCCGACCCCAACATAGTTGGGAAAAGGCTAGGCAGATGATGAGCTTCAAGGGACTGTAAATCTGAGTATATGGTTTTAATTTCAAATCGATACCTCCACGCGTTCCCGAGATAAAGGCTCTTGACAGACAAACAGACGGACAACAAAGTGATCCTATAGGGGTTCCGTTTCTTCCTTTTGAGGTACGAACCCCATAGAAAAAGATAATTAACAAGTATCATGGAATTGAAGAAAGCCTTCTTGAAAATCATCAGAAAACTAGAATATTAGCTTACCTTTCTTCTCACACCGTTCAGATGTAACTTGACCATATATTTGCCGAAGGGGTTGTAAACGGGCGACTTGCTCTTGTTCTTGGGATAAATAATAGAGGTTATAATCTTCTTGTTAAATCGCTTCTCGTATAGCGCACTTACTGCTAAAGATGCTACGAATGAGCAGTCTGATACTATCTGAAAATTAATATTATAGTTATGTTAAAAATCGGGTGTTTTCAAATGTAGGTCCTGTATGTATATTTCTCCCCGCTTCTTCCCGCGACTTCGTCCGCGTGATATTTCGACCCCCGACCCACCGCATCGCATCTTATCTCACGAAGTCACGACCACGCTATTACTTCGTGTTCGCTTAGCGTTATTTTTTTAATACGTTTTTTTATTTTGCTCAGTTTGTAAGGGCCGTAGCGTGATGTTAAATATCCTATAACCTTCCTCAAGAATTGGATTATCAAATGCAAAAATATTTTTTCAAATCCGTCTGGTAGTTACAGAGATTAGCGCGTTCAAAAAAACTCTTTGGCTTTGATTTGAAAACATCAAATATCGTGTCTCATATACAGCGTCCCATATCACCCATATACAGAGTGTTGTAGACCCATAACATTAACATCAGTTACGCATTCTGTACAGAAGCCAGCACATCAAGCTACTACCATCTGTCAAATTTCTTTAATAGATTTTCAACTTTATCGCTAATGGATCATCTGCCTAGCCTTTTCCCATGTTGGGGTCGGCTTCCAGTCTAACCGGATGCAGCTGAATACCAGTATTTTATATGGAGCGACTGCCCATCTGACCTCCACAACCCAGTTACTGGGTAATACGATACCCCTTGGTTGTCAGACTTTCGGGCTTCTAACTACCCGTAACACTAACGACTGTCAAAGATCCACAAATGACAGCCGGGACCAACGGCTTAACGTGCTTTCCGAGGCACGGAGGGGTCTCGGTATGTAAAGATGGTCACCCATCCACAGACCAACCGCGGCAAGCGTAGCTTAACCTGACCGATCGACCTGTGTGGCTCTTATTATTTTAGCCACGGGCCCCTCCGCTTTATCGCTAAAGGATAAGGTTCAAAATTGATTGGGAAAATTTGATAGTTTCGGGTAACTTGATATGCTAGCGTCTGTACATCAAACTAAGTAACATTGTGCAATAATAATTGCTGGAAAATTACTTTTATTTTTAGTGTGAAATCGCTTTTTACGGAAGCGCGCACAATGCATCGCACGCAAAAAAAATTATATATGGGTGCACGCAGCAGTACAGGTCGTGGGAATATTTACAATTAAGTTTACAATTATTTTACGAAATCTAATTTAAAAATTTATTTCGTAAAATAAAAGGCAAATTTACATGTAAATGATCACAATTCCGGCAAGAACTCTGTAGGCCAATTCTCGTAATTTAAAACGTTCAAAATCTAGTCGCAGTCTCATTTCGGCGACAAACATATATAACAGATTACCATGTAAGCTTAAATTACTAAATAGCAGACTGTTCAAAATTCACTTGTTTAAATGGCTAAATGCTACATAATTTTTATAGCATTAAGGAATACTTTGAACATAAGTTGTACTAATCATTTTGCATGCTTTCGCCTTAAGCAAAACATGTATGATCTCATCCTTAACTCATGTAACACCTTTGTATACCATGTTTTATGCAAATAAATAAATACAAATACAAAACAAATGTCAAAAACTTGTCAAAATGTATGGAAATTTGAAGTATTTTTGACAGATTGAGACTGAGATCAGACTGTGAACGTTCTTAAAAATTACGAGAATTGCCCCTCTGGTGACTTATCGTCATCGTTAAGCGTCTTTTTACACCATTTATATAACGATGTAATCTTTGGACTTCTAATTACTTTCAAAGACTGTAACCTATTTGTGAATCTCATTACTCGAATTCCTACAAAATTCCACACTTAAATTTCCATAATTTAATATGCTATTATTTTGTTTGGTCTGTTAACAGATATAGATAGACCTAGATAACGCAAGTATCACGATCTGTATTACAACCAAGCGCGCCATTTTTTTTACTACCTACTATGACGTCACAAGCGCTCTTTCTCACTCACGCTCACCCAGCCAGCAGTACACAGGACTGGACAGGACAGGAGGCGCGAAAGTGGCGGCTTACGATTTTTGAACGTAAGTTGGTGTGATTTTTGAAACGCGAAATAGTTGCTCTTGCGTTATCTAAGTGGTGGTGGGGGGTCGGTGGGTCTGTTTGTTTGATAAAAAATCAAAAGACCTCATTTATAACAAATCCTGACACAAGGAAAATAATACTATTACATTAAGCATACTATTCAAAATACTCACAGTCTGCTTAATACTAAAACAGTCAACGTGATCTCCAACAATCATCTTCGGATCCGTACAAATCTCATGAGGCCTTATCCAGGAATCAAACTCCTTATCTTGTTTCGAAGACAGCTTTAACTCACTAGCCCTATCTTCAAATGGTATAGCATATTGGAACCTCTCTGATAAATCCACATGCATGAACGGGAGGAAACAATTATTGTTTATATTTGACGTTGTGCGTAAAACTTCTTTCTCTTCTTCGGTGTATGTGGCTTGCTTTCCGCTTACTTTTAAGTGGATGCTTTGGTCTCTTTGCAGTACGGGCCTTACTGGAGACACAACTAAAAGAAAAATTTAAGTATAGTTAACCTTTTGAACGCCATTGTCACATATATGTGACAAACGAAATCTTACCCAGAACGCCAACGTCACAAATATATGACAAAATACACGTCGCACCATAATGAAATAAACAATTTAATCATTACTTTTGTGTGTTTTTATTTTTATGAAGGTCATTTGACAGAAAAAGTGGCCTGGCGTCAGGGGTACGGCGATACGTTTATACTCTGGCGTTCAAAAGGTTAATGTATATTTTGAGTTTAAAAAGTTAATATGCCAAACATATGTAAGGTCTAATCAATTTGGGTAACGAAAGTCTGTATTTCGGTTAGTGACTGCAAAAAACAGTTTTACAATACAATCATATTCATTCTTCCCACAAAAAGTTAGAAAAATAAGAAAAAAATTACCTTGATTCTTTGGTTCACTAATAGAAAGAGCTCCAATTCTCTTAATACCTTTTAACTCCTCAGCCCTGTCAAGAGCCTGTTCAGCTAATCCTTTTATTTTTGCTTTTATTTCTGGATCACTTGCTCTCTGTAAAAACATCAAAAGTTTTTTCATATATACAATTCTATCTCCGATCAGTTTCTTCCACAAGCAGTTGTCTCGAGCGATTGGAAAAAAAGATTACATTTTAAATAAAAAACAAAAATAGACCTATGATGTTACCTTGCAGAACACCTGGGTTGACTTCTAACCCTGAGTTTGTAACTAATCTTAAAATCAAGTCTCATATATTTTTTTGCTTACCAAAATAAGAATTAGTGTCCCAACTCATCTCACAAAACCAGAGGTTTTTCGATTCTTATTTTACCACAAAACTGGTTTTCCGGTAGGTATTATCTTTTCTAATAATACATCCCTTTTTTTAAGACTTTTTCAAAGATAAGGAACACATTTTACAATTATCTATTACACATAATTTAAAACCCATGTGAAGCAAGGGTGGGTTGCTAGTAGGTCTATAAAGAAGAATATACTCACTACAGAAACAGCCAATTCAACAGCCTGTGTATATAATTGTAGTGCATTATCTTTGAGATTAGCTTCATCAGCATCCAGTGCTTGTTGCATGAGGAAGTAGCATTGTTGCATGGCTCGCTCGCTCTCTGCCTGTTGTGCTCTGTCTGTTAAAAAAAAAAAAACATTTTTTTATTTCTAATGAGAACTCTTTTACTTAAATGGGTACTTAGCCTTATGTGACTCATGAGTCATAAGGCTAATTCTATCAAAAAGTCAGAGAATGAAGTATTTTTTAACCCCCAGCCAAAAAGAGAGGGGTGTTATAAGTTTAACATGTCTGTCTGTGGTATTGTAGCTACCAAACGGATGAACCGATTTTCGTTTAGTTTTTTTTGGATCATAGATAATTTTATCCCGAGTGTTCTTATTTACATAACTGTGCTAACAATGTGTAAGTTTAAAATAAATTGTTTCTGTAATAAAAAAAGTTACACAAAGTACTGCATTGTTACTAGATATTTCCGCATTACTTTCTTGTAAGAAAAAAAGTGTTTGTATTTCTGTAAACAATAAAAGCATTGTGGTTGTCAAAAGCACAGTCATAGACAGCTCTCAAACTGGATTGGACTAAATCAATGATGATATCATCGCCATTATACAAACTAAACTGAATGCCTACTGTGCACAGTGCACACTTGAAGGCTCTATGAGTCATATCAATGGACTCCTAGAAAAAAAAAAAACAAGCACTATGCTTCTCAGCTTCTATGTTAGACCAGCAAATAAAGACATAAAAAGTGACGTACCTTGTTGCTCTGTCAAGAAAGTGGCTCTTTCTAGGTACTCCTGCACTTTGTTCCTTACATCTTCCTGTTTTTCTGTAGGGAAATGATCTCGTACCCTGTCCAACAACCTGGCCGCAGTCCGGTAGCATTCTACGGCTTTATCTGTCTGTCTTGCCTGATCAAATTGCACAGCTAAGGACGCGGCCTCAGTGGCGTTAGCAAAGTCACTCATTTTACACGATTAACACATTAGAACTCCCAAAATTTACAAAAATGTATTACAAATAGGAATGAAATGTTTAAATGACAATGACAAATGGACAAATGACAACCAATTCAACCACGCATTCTTATCAATCGTTTTCCATGAAGAAAAAAGACAGCAAGATTTCATTACTACGAGTGCAACTAAAAGTAACTATACTATCAGAATGCTTATCTTATTGAAATCTTAGGCCCGAAACGTTTGAATTTGTACGGCCACATTCCGATATCGCTCACAGCCTCAAACCTGTCAGGGTATCTATTGTTCTCACAGTTGTTCTGTGGCCTCACAGGACTGCTGGTCTGCTGCATTAAGCACAGCTCACAGCACACAATCACACATCATCTCACATGCGTTCCGATTTAGATAATTACGATTATGACAGCTGAGGGCTGTCAACAATTCGAAACGCTCGTGAACGTAACACACGTTCACGAGCGTTTCGAATTGTTGACATGCTTAATGTCAAAACGATATCACCGTACTTAGTTCTTTGTTGCTTAAACACCACATTTCTTCTTCTTCTTTGGTTAGGTGGCGACTGTCTGCCAGAAGCACAATTTCGAAAATGCCACTCAAAACAAAACACACAGACATTATTGACAGCGCTCACGGTGATGTCATTAAAAGGCATACCTAGTTGGCGTTATCGCAAGATGGTGCAGGTCATGACGTAATCTATGACGATTCACGGGACATCGTTATCGCGCTCACGCTAATTCGCACGCTCAAATCGATTACATCCTAACTCGGAACGCACTCTTATTAGTTGTCACTTGTCATCTCTAAAGGTCCGACAGTGAAGTAAAATGTTTTGTTTAGAAAAGTTTTCCATTGATTTCATTACCACAACGATGTAGAGGACGCATTAGAGATTAATTGAATTGGACAGTTGCCCTTTTCATAGTTGCCCTTTTATATAACTAAACTGCCTGTTTTTAATTTATTTCAGATATATCAAAAATCTACTAGCTACGGAAAAAAATCACACGATTTACTGAACGAATTCGTCCTTGCATATTTTTTTAACCTGTGCACAACACAAAAAAAAAAGAACAATTCAAATGTCATTTAATGTCAGAAAAAAAAGGCGGGAAACTGTAAAAGTGTGAAGGCGCGTTTTTCAAACAAATTTACTTTAAAAAATAATTTATTGTATTATAAACATTTTTCTTGTAAATATTTATATTAAATAGGCTATTCTGAAGTTACAAAATCCATTAGCACCCCGAAATGGGGAAAAAAAGACGGAGGAAGGATGAAACATCCTATCCTGACCCGCAGCAGCAACAGTTAGTTGAATCTTCGGACTCTGATTCAGGGCAGTCTGAACAGACAATAGTTAGCTGCAAACAAACCAACAACAACAACAATGAAAAGGATAAGTACGCCATATATAAGGTAAAAGCGTATACACGTAAATATCCAGAGGATACCAAGCAAACCGACCTTGTTGTATTTTTAACGCATACGGAAGAAAATACCACATTTAGCGATAGGGATCGTATGGCCCTATCAAAAGGTTTACGGGAGCATGGCGTTTCAGGCGTCATGCATCTACGTACTATTAACAAGTACAAAGTCGGCATAACATTTGACTTACCAAATAACGCCAATATGTTTCTACAAAACAAAAAGTTATTGGATCAGTTGTCTCTTAAGGCATCCATACCGGCTGGAGATACCGAAATAACGGGAGTCCTTACTTCGGTTCCCGTAGAAATGTCCAATAAACAAATTTTTTCATTGATTGGTAGTTCCAAAAATGTGATTCAGGTTAGGCGCTTCATGCGCAGGGTCAGAAGTGACGCTGGCGTAGCTTTCGTCCCTACACAGGCTGTTGCGGTAACCTTCGCCTCCACTATTCTTCCTCAGTATATTTACTTGGACTCATGGCGTCACGAAGTGAGTAAATACATACCACCAGTAAAACAATGCCTTAAGTGTCTGCGATATGGACATATTGCTAAATTCTGTCGTAATACTGAGGTATGTTCAATTTGTACATTAGACCATAGTTTTAAGAATTGTCAGGTTGACCCCAAGGATGCTAAATGCGCAAACTGCAAAGGTAATCACATAGCTATCTCCTCATCATGCCCAATTAAAAAACAAAAAGTTGAAGAAAATAAAATTAAGTCACGAACTGTCACATACTCTGATCTTTTCGACGTTAACGCATTTCCAGCTCTATCTGCTCGAACTTTAGATGTACAAATTAATAATCTAATGAAATCCGATAAATTTATAAGTATTTTAGTAGAAACGATTACAAAAATAGTCACCACTAAAGATGTACCTATTAACTCATCATCAATTAAAGAGGTTTTAAAAACAACTCTAAGTAAGAAATTTCCTTCATCCTCATAATGGATCTGTCAAACTTAAATATAGTTCAATGGAATGCACAAAGTCTTAATAGCAATAAACATATATTTATTAATTTCCTCTATGCACAAAATATACATATAGCAATAATTTCTGAAACATGGTTTAGATCTGAACAATCTTTTAGAATAAAAAATTACAATATAGAAAGAAATGATTGTGGTAATAAACACAATGGAGTTGCAATTATAATTCATGAAAGCATTACTTATACTAAAATTAACACCTATTTTGATAATTCTTTACAAAACATTTGTGTAAAAATTACAGTTAATAATAAAGAAATAAGTATAGTCAGTTTTTATAGTCCTCTTAACTCTAATCCAGCTTTTAATAAAGGTGATTTTGATTTATTGGTGAAGTCTATTCCTGGTTCTCTTATATTTGCTGGGGACTTTAATGCCCATCACACTTCCTGGGGATGTATTTCTGACTCTCCAAGAGGTAGAGAAATCTTAGAAGTCATTGACGAAAATAATTTGGTACTGCTTAATGATGGTCAAGCAACAACAGTTGGTTCTCTAACGTGGCGTCCCAATGCACTGGATTTATCCTTTGTCTCACCATCGTTGGCACTTAATTGTGAATGGTCTGTACATGATAGTCCTCTCGGTAGTAGTTACCACATCCCTGTAATCATAAAAGTAATGGTTAGCAGAAACAAAAATAATGTTTTATATGGGAATTGTTTGAATGCTAAACATTTGCCCATCTATCCAAATTATAAACTCGTGGATTGGCAAATGTATAGCAATTGTGTGGAAGAATTGTTACTTGATTTTCAAATAGATAATAAAAGTCTTCTTAATTCATATTTCCAATTTTGTACTATTTTGCGCACAGCAGCTGCAAATTCCAAAATAAATTCCAATAATTTGAATTGTTATGTCAACACAAATACCACCAAACACACATGCCAAAGAAATAAGACTAAAAGACCTTCCCTTCCTTGGTGGAATCAAAAGTGTACAGAGGCTGTACTAAACTTCAAAACAGCTTATATTAATTTTAAAGATAATCCAACAGAAGAAACCTATCTTCAATTTAAAAAGCTCCGGGCAGTTAAAAAACTCATTTTAAAAACAGAAAGACAAAAAAGTTGGTTTTCTCTTTGTGAAACTTTTAATAGATGCACACCTTTATCTGCTATATGGAAATTTATGCGCAAATACAATAAGACATATAACTTTAATATCGATGAAAATGATGAATGGGTTTTAGATTTTTTAAAGAAATACACTCCAGACTTTGTGCCACATACTCCAAAAACTCTGACTGATAATATTAATTCCGAAAATAGTTTTCTACTTAATCCTTTTACAATTAATGAATTAATATCTGCCATCTCCTCTCGAAGAGATACTGCTTATGGTCTTGATGGAATACCATATATCTTATTTAAAAAACTAAACATTGCAGGTTTAGAAACATTTCTAAAAATACTTAATTTACTTTGGGAAAATAATATTATACCTCAAGATTGGAAAGTGGACTGTCTTGTACCAATTTTAAAACCAGATAAGCCAAAGTTATGTTCTGATTCTTATCGTCCCATAGCACTTACTTCCTGTGTGGGAAAATTATTTGAACAATTGTTGAAGCAACGTTTAGAGTTTTACGTAGAACAAAACAATATCTTACCTTCTAATCAATTTGGTTTTCGTAGGAATCGGTCTGCTAGGGAAAGTGTTTGTCAATTGCAGCTTGATATTCATAATTCTTTATTGGCAAAAAAAAATTTGGTTGGAGTTTTCTTTGATATCGCAGGAGCTTTCAATAGTGTAAATATAGATATTCTTTGTTACGAATTATCGTTAATAGGGATTCCTGTAAAAATTATAAATTGGATTAAAAGTTTTTTGAGCAATAGGGAAGTATTTACTAAATTTAATAGACATCTCTATGGTCCTAGACTCTCGTCAAAAGGAGTTTGTCAAGGCGGTATACTATCACCCTTAATATTTATATTATATATACGTAGATTAAATCTTATTTTAGGGTCTCAGGTCAAAAATCTACAGTTTGCAGATGATTTGGTTGTGTATACATCTGGAAACAATTTATCACAAACAGTCCAAATAGTCAATGATGCATTGGTAAATCTTTATGAATATTTTTCTTACCTCGATCTAAATGTTAATCAGTCCAAGTCCAAAGTTGTTATTTTTGGTAAACAGTGTTATAATATGCCCAATGTGCAATATAATAAAAGTGCATTACCCATTTCACTTGAGGTTAAATTTCTGGGGGTTCTTTTTTCATATAATTTAACCTGGAATAATTACATAAAACATATAATTAGTAAAGCAAATAAAGCTTATAATGTACTGAAATCTCTGTCTGGCTCATATTGGGGTGCAGACCCAAAAATTTTGTTACTGTTGTACAAATCATTAGTTCGTAGTCATTTTGAATATGGTTTCTTTTGCTTCGCTGCAGATGTTAAAATTGTAAATAGTCTAGATGTTCTTCAAAATAAATGTTTGCGTGTAATAACTGGGGCATTCAGAAGTACTCCTATAAATGCAATGCAGATTGATTGTAATGTTCCACCATTAAGCATTCGATTTAATTACTTAAAAGAAAGATTTATACTAAAACTTTATAGTGTATCTAGTAACAGTCTTTTGGTAAATTTGTTACATTCAATTACTCCTTCAGTTTCTAAACCAATTTTTATGCTACAAGCTCTTCAAAGTTTCGTAAATCTTATTCAAAATTTGAATATCCATCAATCCAAACATATTTTGCCTTGCTATGAAGGAACTTTTATTGGTAAATTTCCTGCTATTAATATAATTTTAAAGAAAAAAAAGGACTTGTCCACAAAAGAGGAAGTAAATGTAATGTTATCAGAGTGGTCAGATCATAAATTTGTTTATACAGATGGTTCGAAGAATGATAGGGCTGTGTCTTTTGCCATATATGAGCCCACTTCAAATATAGGCATTGGTCGAAAAATTGACAAAAATTCAAGTATTTTTACAGCTGAAGCTGTTGCTATTTTCAGTGCTTTGAAACATATTGAAAATTATAATTCAGGACATAATAAATGGATTGTCGTAAGTGATAGCATGAGTGTTCTGGAAAACTTGGCAAACAACAAATTAAATGCTAACACTAATTATATAATTTATTTAATAAAACAATTATGGGTGGAATTATATCAATCAAATATAGTAGTTAGTTTTGTGTGGGTGCCTTCACACATTGGTGTTGTAGGGAACGAAAAGGTAGACTATTTGGCCAAAAAAATTGTTGATTTAGAGGAATTAATTCCCAATCCTGACCCCGATATGGATGTTTCTATACCACCTACAGATGCAGTTAGTCTTTTAAGACAGCGCATGTGTCAAGAGTGGGGAAGACATTCATACCGGTGCACTCAAGTTGGAAATAAAGGTACTTGGTTTGCTACCTTAGATGTTCAAATAAACTCCATACCTTGGTTCTGCAAGAATGACAAATTCATAAATAGAAAATTCTATTCAATTGTCAGTCGTATGCGTTTTGGTCATTGTCGTTTAAATTATCATCTTCATCGCCTTAGAATGGTCAATTCTCCTAACTGTGAGTATTGTCAATCACAAAAAGTTCAGTCACTACATCATATCTTCTTTGAGTGCTCGTCTTTCAACATTCAGCGCCTTGTGTTGTCGGATGAGCTGCTTAAAATTTATAAGAAGCCTGACAAGGTCCCGCAATGCATTCAGGAGCTACTTATGAATGTCTCAACTTATTTATACTTGTACAAATTTATAGTAGAGACTGTAAATGATATTTAGTTACGTATTGGATTTTTGTGTATTCATTTTCATTTTTATTAGGTATTTGTTATAAATAGTAATAGGTAGGTACTTACTAAGTTTAGGTATAATTCATGAAAAATGTAAATAAAATAAATAACTAGGTACATGAGGAGATAGCTCGAAAATACTGGAAATGGAAGAATAAAATGAATGACGAAAACATGCAAAATGTTTTACAGTGTTCAAGTATAACTAGCTTGACATTGACACTAAATAACGTATAATCTGGATTTGACCTAAGACAAAAATAAAATGACTAATTATAAAAATACGGAATAACTACGAAAGACATAATAAATGAAATAAATAATATAATGAGTATATAAACGGAAGACATTATTGTTTACACTTACCACGTAAGAAATTCTACACGAAAGACGAGGCGGTATGGTCGAAAGACTTTAGCCTGCACATTGGGCGAATTAAAAAAAAAAAAAAAAAAAAATCATTTAATGTCAAAGAAAATTTATTAATTTTATCGTCTTCGATATAATGCGGATTTCTAATTAATATTTTCTCAATTTTGTACTGTGTAAACAATCAAAACTAGTTTTGATTATATTTGTGATTTAGCTATCGGTGCAACTTCACAAAACTAAGTGAAAATGGCTTCAGAGGCGTTGGCAAGTGCGGGAGGAGAGATTCGAGAGAATTTGGTAATTTCTTGGATATTTTTGCATTTTAAGTATATGGTTATGTAGAATCTGTCATTAGTATTCTAGTGTCGTTGGTCTAATGTTATTGGTAACATGACTTCGAATTTGATTACTATTCAATCATGAATCGACCTTCGCACTGCTTGTTAAGTCTACCTATTAATCTGTTAGTCTTTGTTTTTTTTAACCATTCACCTCAGGTGCGATTAGAACATTGAAAACAAAGAATGCGCATTTTGGAGATTTCCGCATAAAGATATTAACTGTTATCTCATTACAATAATAATTATTTTCAAGCAAAAGTTCTTATCATGCTTTCGGATATTAAATATTGAATATAGGTCATGTTTGGGCGCATTTGATTGCGAAGAATGTTTTAGTTTAAAACTAACTACTGACCTCTTAGTAATATAGTTCAAAATCACTTAGCCTATGTTTTAATCTTAATAATTGACTGTGGGGCACTGCTAGTATTAGCCTTGCCTTTTCGCGCATAATAAGGCTAATTAACAAGTCTAGGGAACTATGTATCTGCCAAATTAAATGAAAATTGGTTTTATGTATCTGCCAAATTACAGAGTGTTCAAGTAATATGTAACATAATTTTTGAAGATTTTTGACACTCTCTTCCCCCCATGTAACGCGCCGTAACGTTTTTCTCTACCCCCCTCCCCCTACCTAAATTTTACACAACACCATTTTTACCTAAAAGTCATAATTATGTTGCGCAAAGTACTGTAAAGTTGCTAAATAAATTTTCAACTTTATCACTGAAGTCTTAAGGTTCAAAGTTGATTGGGACAGTTTTGGGTAGCTTGATGTGCTGGCGTCTGTACAATACAATTGAGGGACTTGTCGTAAAACATAAACGAAAAGGCTTGCCAACTTGGGAGACTAATTCCCTAGTTTTTTATTTAAATAAAAACAATGTTACTCAACACGTTGTTCGAACCCACTTCGGCCCTTGTAACGCATGGTAATGTTTTACAAGACCCCAAATTGCATTACGTAATACATGAACGCCAAATGAAAATTGGTTTTTCTGTTGAACAGATCAAATAGACAAAAAGACTGTTAAATTCATCTCTGTGACAACTGACTATTAATCACTTTCGCTTCCTGTAGGATTGCTTCTGGGTCAGTATTATAAACCAATCATAAAAGTTTGGTTTGTAGAAATACCAGAGAATGCAAGGATAGATATAGCATTAATCGGTTTCCCTATAATGCCTATTTGTACAGTCAGTAAAGGAGATAAGTATGCAGGGTCGTCGAATATAGTTGAAGTTTACTAAGAAACCGATTGATATTTTCGAATAAAATTTAATTAATAGAAAACAAACAGTTCATTTATCAAATTAAATTTCATTCGAAAATATCAATCTGTTTCTTAGTAAACTTCAACTATATGCGACGACTCTTCATACTTATCTCCTTTGCTGACTGTACTTGTGTGTGTGTGTGACTGTGTGTGTAAGGGCTGATTTTTCAATCATCTGATAACTTTATTCGAGGAATAATTTTGACAGTTATTTCATACAAAACTGTCAAATGTCAAAATTCCTCGAATAAAAGTTATATATGGCAATGGAAAAATCAGCCCTTATTCTCATTTTGTAAAGTCTGGGATATTCATTTATTTACATGCTAATTAAATTGTCTGATATTCAAATCACAATTGCCAATCTTTAATCTGTTGTATGGAATGGCTATAACACAGCAAATGAATTGAGGCACTGAAATCTAAAAAAAATATTCACACAGAAACAATAATAATAATAAAAAAATTGTTAGGAGGTTCCTCTCTCTGGAGCCCTGACCCGCCGGTAGCTTGGACCCTGTTCCCGATACCGGTGGGCTACTATTTTTTATTTTTATAAATGTTTTTATATATTTTTAAAGTTCTAATATTTAAAATAATAATAATAATATCTTTATTTTCTCCCACAAAAACAAGACTTCTACGATAAAAATTAGCTAGCATAACAAGAACAGAAACAATTTCAGTCAAGTGTGTGTGCGGAGCTGGTGTCTATTATAGGTATAAACCTGTATTACAGATCACCAGGTCCTCACCCCACGAAATCAGGTATAACATAGCAAAGAACTTAAATAAGGACACGTATAGAAGAATTTTGTTGAGACAAGATATTAATTTAGTAACTAATACCCTAATTCGCCTCTTAGCGTGAAGGTTTGTATGTTAGATGTGTGGTGTTTGTGTAGTGTGAGGGTGTGTATTGTATGCATGCGTGTGTGTAGTGTGGGGGTGTGTGTGTGTGTATTTATACCTAGTTTTCTAATTTTGTTAGTCTATATCATTGAAGTAGGTCTTCCGTGGAACTATAATCCAGATTTTGCAACCATTCTCTAACTACCGCCTTACATTTGGTTTTTGTAAGAGAGTAAATTGACAAGCACCTGTTAATTTTATTGTACAGATTACAACCTTGGTAGCAGAAGAAACGATGTGCAAAACTGGTTTTAAATGATGGTTTAGAACAGACTATGTCTTTTCTACGCCTTTTCTCAATCAACTTAGGTTCAAATGACAAAAGGGAATGTTGTTTGGTAACAGTGTGCAGAATATAAAGTTGACGAACCGTTAGGACTTTGCTCTGCTTATATACATCAACGGTGGGATGGTAAAACGGAAGAAAGAGACTTACTTTTAAAACAGCTCTCTGAGCTCTTTCAATTTTCAGCATAGTGGTTTTTGCTGCTCCACCCCAGGCTGAAATGCAGTAACTAAGCTGTGACTGACCAAGAGCTATGTAAACCGTTTTAATTAAATCCTTTTTAGCCACATGTCGTAAATTTTAAAAAATATAAATTAGTTTGCGTGTTCTTGCTGTTAACTGATCAATGTGTTCCTGGAAGCTTAATCTTTTGTCAATTACAATACCCAAATATTTAATTTTATCTGTCCTTTCAATACAGGAACACGAACAGTTGGAATCATTGTAATCGGTACATTTATGTGATTTTATTTTATGCTGGGAAATATCAGTCTCTGCATTTCTCAAAGAGAACGAGACATATTTTGTCTTACCCACGTTAAGAGTGAGTATATTGTCACTCAGCCACTCTGTCACCGCATTAAAGCCCGTTTGTGCGTTTGAGAACACCTCGCCCCATGTTTCCCCGCTGAAGAGTAGTACTGTGTCATCAGCGAAAGTTACGATTTTGGCTTTGTGAAGGTCTAGTTGGCAGAGATCATTGATATAGACGAGAAACAGAGTCGGGCCCAAAATGCTTCCCTGCGGCACTCCGAAATGAACTGATACATCGTCACTTTGATGGTTTTCTATTTTTACACACTGAGTTCTTTCTGTCAAATAACTTTCAAACAATTTCAACTGGAGGTCCCGAATTCCCAGACATTCTAGTTTTTTAAGCAAGATTGGAATAGAGACTGTGTCGAATGCTTTGGCCAGATCTAAAAACATTGCAATAGTTTTCTTTTTTCTGTCAATATTAGTTACTATAAAATTTATTACTTCATGAACTGCATCAGATGTTGACTTTTTAGATCTAAAACCGAACTGTGCAGGAGATAATAGTTTGTTATTTTCAAGATAATTAACTAGCCTCTTATTCATAACGCGCTCCAGGATTTTTGATATTGTTGGGAGAATGGAAATGGGTCTGTAGTTTTCGACACAGTCTCTATCACCACTTTTGTGTATAGGATAAATTCTTGATTGTTTAAGTGCTATAGGGAACACTCCAGTCGAAACCGACAAATTACAGATGTAGGTTATAGGTTTAATTAAGATCTCTTTATTTTCTTTTACAATTCCCGCAGAAATCAAATCCAGTCCGATTGCGCTGTCGCTTTTTAAATTAGTTATTAATGCAGCAATCTCATTTTCATCAGTAGGTAGAAAAGCAAATGAATTAAGGCATGATTTTAAAATTTTTGGTTGTCCTTGATTATTTGTGCTTAATATCTTTTCAGCTAATGATTTACCAACACTAGCAAAGTATTTGTTGACACAGTTAATAGATTTTAAGGGTTTTTTTGTGTTTATTAGTTCAGATGGGGTATCTTTCGATTTTACGGTATATGTAATCTCTTTTATGGCTTTCCATAATTTCTTGTTGTCTTTATTTGCACTTTCTAGCTGTTGTTTTTCGTATTCTTCTTTCAGTTTTTTTAATAAGGAGGAGCAAAAATTTCTATATCTTTTATAAGTAACTTCTAGTATATCGTTATTTGGATCCTTTTTAATTTTTTTATGTAAATTATCTCGGTTTTTTAAACATTTTAAAATACCAGGTGTTATCCATGGCTTTAGAAGTCTTTTCCGTGATGAGGTTTTAATTTCTTTAGTATTACGAATAATTAATGTTTTAAGTGTATTAATAAAAAAGTTAGTTGCCGCGTTAGCATCTGTTAACGTATATAAATGACTAAAGTCCACGGCTGTTAAGTCTTTAGATAAACTTGAATTGTTTATTCGATTTATTAACCTCACCGGTTTATGTATGTGTCTAGTTTTAATGCTGACAGCAACACTATTATGATCAGTGACTGTTGAATGGAGTACAAGACTCTGAGCTGTTAATTTAGTTTTCAGCATCACATGATCAAGGCAGGTTTTAGTGTGGGTTGGGAGTGTATGTGCCGGTAGAATCCCATGAAATGCTAACATGTTCAGATATGTGGACGAGTCTGAGTCTGTATTATTTTCTGAAATATCAATATTTATGTCTCCCAGTACTATAATATTTTGCAGACTAGAGTACCTCATTAACAAGTTATTTAACGATTGAATAAAGTTATTAACATTTTTGTATCCAGGAGCCCGATAAATAGCCAACGCTACTGTATTGTTGTCAAGTTTTATGGCTAGGCAATTTGCCTCTGATAATTGTGGTTCTTCAATCGATATAAGTAACTCGCTCTTACAGTACACCACAACTCCTTCGTTTTGCGTAAGGTTATTAGTAGTAGCAGAATGATTATAACCCTTTAAGCTTGGTATATTTGGATTGGATGGCAACCAGCACTCAGTTAGTACAATATAATCCCAACTCACGCCACTCCGGGCGATTAAGGGAAGGAGTCCAGCAAAGTTACGTTTTATACTCCTAATATTCTGTTGAAGTAATGTAAAGCCTTTGCTTGAGTCTGGGATCATTGTCTGACAATCTTCCACATCACAGAAGGCAGATTCAGCTATTTTAAAAGAATCAATTTCATTTTGGATTTGATTTAACTCATTGAATTATAAAACTTGTATTTATCAGTAGGATTTAATAAGAGAGGTAATGCAATTTTAAACAAAACCATAACTAGATGTAGACTTTTCATGTTTGTGATACTTAGTAAATTGGTGAGACCTATTAGTAAACTTAAAGAGTAACGCGGTATGTATTTCATATTATTAGTGTGTATGTTTATAGTATATATGTCAGTGTAGATGCAATTTCGTTTGTGGAGTAGTGCGAGGGATGATGTGCGAGTGAGTTTGTTTAGTGTGCGAGGCGAAGCAACAAACATATTAATGTATTTCTTAAAGTTAAATATTATAAAAAGAATATTAAGGTAAAGAGAACAGTTATAAGAGTAATTATTTTGACATGCAGAAAATGCTAAAAATAGAGTAAAACAAAACTTATCTAGTCAGAAACGACTTTTGAGATTTTCCAGCGATTCTTCACTGTCAATGCATACTCGTTGCTCAGATTTGTTTCGTCTGAGGTATACTTTTCCATAGGAAGTCCAGCAGCTGTCATAGTTGTTTCCCTTTGCAAATACTCTGGCTAGGTAATGAAGTCGTTTAGCTTTCTTTGTTAACGATTCGGCAATATAAATTGGTGCAGCAGACCCATGCATTTTTAGAGAAGTCGTGTTCAGCCGTTGATCTGCGGGCTTTTCCTTATTGTATGTTATGGTCGATTTAATTAGATTTTCTTTGGTGCAAGTAGAGTTGAAATCGACTATTATGGGGCCATTTGTCTTATCTTTTATTTTCATTCGGTACACATCGCGGATATCCGAATCATTAATTGGTGTTTTGATGATTGCGCCAATGTTCTTTGTTAATTCGATCAGACTCTCCTTTGTTTCTGGTTCCAGTTTAGGTATGTTACGCAACTCGACTGAGCATGCACGTGATTTTTTTTCTAGTTGTTCCAGTTGCGCCTCTAGTGTTTTTATGTGGTTTTTGCTGTTGCTATTTTCCCGCTGAAGCTGCTTCATGTCTGATAAAATGTCATCGTATTTATCGGATAAGAGATTCATTGACGTTTTGATCTCCTCATTTTGCTTAACTATTGCATCCATTGTAGATTTCAGCGTATCAAATTTCGCTTCCTGTTTGCTTTGCAAGTCTTCAAACATATTCTTTAGTTCTGACAACGTAATACTAGAACAGTCGGAAGGGTCATCCAGCCTCCGTTTGAACCTTTTAGTTATGTTAGACTCAGGATTATCTTGGGTTGTCAACGTATGTAATGCTGAGTCGGACCCATAATGTACCGGGGTAGTAGTTTGACTAGCACTTTTTGGAGGTGTTCTACTGACAGACATTATGCAGCTCAACAGAAAAATATAACTGTTTTAAAATTAGTAAAAAATATTCACCTCAAAAGAGTTACATTTGAACGACGACGGTTGCCCGCTAAACGCTCCTCTTGTGAAATTGCGGCAAATCCAATGAAAAATATAATTTATATGTATTAGTTAAATAAAGGAAATAATAATATAATTGATACAGAGTTCAAATACTGGTATTCAGCTGCATCTGGTTAGACTGGAAGCCAACCCCAACATAATTGGGAAAAGCCTAGGCAGATGATGATGAATATATACAGAGTATTACTCAAAGGCTGTGTTGCAATAGAAATTCATTAGAGCGGTGTTCGGTTAACTGACGTTTGGATAATTAACACTCTATTGTACTTCCAATTTAGACAAGGAACTGAACATAAAACACCACATTTTTACACAGGTAACAACTGCAGTCAAGTTCCTAACAAACCCAAATGTGCAGCGATGCACCATAGAAAGCAAAGAACGCTTTCTACGAAGCAAAGGCCTGACTGATCCCGAAATACAGAAAGCTATAGCAAAATGCACTGAAATGCTGGATGTGCCGTCAATGACTTCGGAGCTCATGTTCTTCCATCAGTCGCGGAGATCCTGGTTCAGGGACAATGTGCTGCCATTAATGGTGTATGGAGGCTTCATGTATGGAGCCTACTGGTTTTATAAAGTAAGTTGTTGTTAATGGTATGATTTTACCCTCGGGACACCCTGATTGTACACAGATGTTCTCGACAGACCAGGAGACATAAGCTTCTGGAGGGAGGTGTCCCTCCAGAAGCTTAGGTCATGGCCGACAAAGAATGGTCTATTTGAACGACTAAGTGCTGAAACCAAACCCATAACATAGAACATAATGTAGTTGAGTTTGAGTTTGAGTTTGATGGTATAATTTTAAATAGCTTTCAAATAGCTTGGACCTTGGAGATATTTAAATATCTCCAAGCTATTCGATGACAGATTAATCTGTCCAGTCGATTTTAGAAGCAGATTAATGTGGGAGCCACCACAACATTTTCTGGGAGCCTATTCCATACTGTTACAACTTGGTTAAATTCCAAAAAAAATCTTAGGTCACCTCATACCTTTAAGAAACAAGTTTTCTATGTAAATTAAAATTGACTAACGTGTTATCTCATTATTACGTAACTATATAGTTTTGTAAGATTAACTGTTTAATAATTAAGGCAGAATATACATACTTTTAATTTCATGCAAACACTAAAATAATCTTAATTTTGTGTTACTCTTATCTGTATAAGCTTATTGATAATAAATAACACAATGTTAGATAAATGTTATATTAGGAAAAATAATATGACCGAGGTTTTGAGATTTTTTCCTTTGGCACCATAGCTCGTATCAATAAGCCAGGCCCTCACACTTTGCCGGGGCAGCGGGAATAGAATAGAATACTCTTTATTATGTACACCATATAAATCCGAAAGGATTGTCTGAAAGGGTTACCGCTGCCCCGGAACATAAAGGGCTGAGGAAGGAACACGGGTGGGTTTTAGTCAGTAAGAGTCTGACACTCCCTTCTGCTCCATCCAGACCGGGAATGGTCATCTGATGACTTCACATAAAAAAAAGGTCGTCACACAAGTATTAGTCCATATCTTGAAAACTACTGAGCCGATTTTGATGAAACTTGCACTGTTCCATAAGTAGAAATAAACGTAAGCCAATAAAAAAAAAATGGTTACAATCCGAATAATAGTTGCGGGAAATGCGTGGACAAACATACATACATATATCTATAAAATTTTGTATATTTGTTTGGAAGCCCTAATAGATTGTCATGTGTGAATATATTGCAGTTCCAATAATATTACATACATACGTGTCGAATTGATAATCTCCTTTTTTCAAAGTCGGTAAAAATGACTGGTACCTGAATCTATTATTATCAGTTTTTTTTATCATTCAATTATAATTACACTTCCGATAACTCGCTGCATAATCATAATCAGCCGTTAATGTTCCTGCAGGGACACAGGCCTACTCTCTGTGAGAGGGAGTGGGCCATAATCCACCACGCGGGCCCAGTGCGGGTTGGGGATGCCACAAATGTCTTCGAATTTTTGGTTCTAGGACATGCCGGTTTCCTCACGATGTTTTTCCATCACCGTTTGGAATGCAACTCGCTGGTTGCGCAGGAAATACCGAGGCTCGCAGTAGCGTTGCATCACATCACTCCTACCTATTCTTATTCGCTCGTTCCACTAAAATCCCCTAGACCAGTTCCCCAGCGACCTACACAGCACTCAATGTTCCACTACGATCCCCTATGCTGGGGATTCTCTAAGTATTTACTTACTAATAAATGCTATTCCTTTATAGTCCCTTCTAAATAAAAAAAATCACTTACGAAATAACAATATGTAATACATATAATTAAAAATCTGTCTACCGAGGGGATACCAATGACGTAAATAGACTTTTATAAAATAAGTAAGATGTTGAAAAAAAATCACTAAAAAAAACAAAACACCAGCGTTGGTTTACGGCCAATTTTTTTATTCAGATATGAAGCCAATTTTCTGCAACATTCCATCCATCACATCTGCAGCCCCACTGAATTGGCCCGGCAGGTCGAACCCGCCGAGTACTTGTAGATTCATACCTAAAATGCGGAGTGCGCCTGGCCTGCCAGTGCTATATTGTAAATATGTTTCAATTCAATAATAAGGGTTTCAAACAATTAGGGGATTCAAAAGGAAATTAGAGTTTTATATGATCCCCTAGGGGATTGTAGTGGAACATTGAGTGCTGTGTAGTCCCCTAGGGGAACTGGTCTAGGGGATTTTAGTGGAACGAGCGGTCTTATTGACCCCAAGTCTGTATTGTCTATGGTGCGATTGTGCGACACCGCGTGTTGTGACCCGAATTTGGTTACGACACCTGGGGCCTGACATGCCACGCCGCCGTCTCCGCAATGTATAATGTGGCTTGGTCCTTTATCCCAAGAGGGGTCCAGGTTGATAATTCTGGACTTCAAAAGAGACTGTGACCTCTTTTGTTTTGGTTTTTCTTCTCAGACTCAGTCTGATAGGACTCACCGACCTCATCTAGTTTTTTAAATATTATTCACGTGTAGAAATGTTTGTATAAACCTATTTAAACTTCATTCATGATTTTTTTTACCCTGTGAAAACACGTTCAACCTCTACTGACCCCTAGAACAACTCGCGATACATTGTGGCCACCTAATCGCGCCCACTATCGCCCACTATTTAATATAACTGACATTGCGACATATTTGTTACAATTTCACGACAGGAGCTGTTTCACTAAGCAAAAAATATATGAAGAAACTTGTCAAATTGACATCTGTCGCTTATAGGTTTTTATTAAATACTAGCAGCCTGTCCCGGCTTCGCACGGGTGGACATTTATTTTTTAAATATTTTATTTTGTATTGCAATTAAAAAGCCTATATTAATCAGTGATAATGTAGCATTCAAATGGTGAAAGAATTATTTTTAAAATCGGTCCAGTACTTTTTGAGCCAATTCGTTACAAACATACATACAAACCTTTCCTCTTTATAATATTAGTATAGAAGTATAGATATACCCCTGATCACCGCAAATACACCCTGGACAACGCCTAACTTTTTAACTATTACCGACAGAACTACATCAGACACCTTCTATTCGTGGAACAGCCGAAGCGCAAAACAACAGCAGAATGCATTGACGAGCTGCGCAAGAGTGTGGACATTCTTAACGCGAACTTTACGTCGTTACGCAGCGAGATGACAACGAACGCACACCAGAGCGCGCTACGGTCGCAGCTTGACAACATCAAGTCAGAAGTCGCGTCTGTGAAGGCAATTATGCTGAATAGGTAAGGGTTTACATTTGTAGTTACCTACTAAGAAATTCCTCGTTGGTCTATTGGTCGCAAACGCTACTTAACTGTTGAGCGTGAGGTCCTGGTTCCGGGCGTGATGGGGGAAAGAGAATGGATTGTGTAAGGGTTGATATGAATGGAGTGAATGATATAATCACTGTTGTAAGGGGAGAAATGAAAGTAGAAAACATTTTGCCATCAAACATCATTATCTACAGCCCGACTTGACTAACTGCTTTTTTGTGCCAATTCCCACGCTCCAGTGGCAACTCCGAGTAACATGGGACTAGGTAATCTTGGACATTACCAAACAAAGTTAACAAAAATGGATACAACTCCTAAATTATGTCAAAATGTCATTCAAAAAATCATTTTGCAGGAATCAATTCCCTGCTCTCAAGACCCGTCCGGACCCACCTTCGATCCCGGACTGGCAGCGACAGTCAGAAGAAGCGACGTCCACAGAAGTACCTCCTGAAGACAAGAAGAAGACCCACAGAAGTCGCAGCCAGCGGTCAGAGTCTGGTGGATCCAACTCTAGCGAAGGGGAGCAGGCTACCAAAAACAGTGACAGTAGCTTGGAGATAATGTGAGTGTAATATCTTCGTTTTAACCGCCCGACTTCATATCAGTTGTCGTGCCCCCAGCGACCGACACAGTGATTCGAAAAATAATTATTTTTCGAATAATAGAATACAGCGTAATTAATAAAAAAGCAGAGTAAACGAGCTGTGGTATTTGGTCATAAATATAAGACCCTGGCGAAATGGACACGAAAATATTTGTCGGATTAATCCGACGTAAGACATATAAATATAGATAGACCTAGATAACGCAAGTACCACGATCTGTATGAAAAGCAAGCGCGCCATTTTTTTGACTACCTACTATGACGTCACAAGCACTCTTTCTCACTCACGCTCACCCAGCCAGCAGTACACAGGACTGAGCGCGAAAGTGGCGGCTTACGATTCTTGAACGTAAGTTGGTGCGATTTTTGGCACGCGAAGTAGTTGCTCTTGCGTTATCTACATCTATATCTGTTGGTTAATCTTCGCCACTGCTACACCGAGAGTTGAAAATCCAGAGTGCAATCAAAACTCGCCCATGCGAGGGCTAAAGATTAAAACCAAAAAATAGATAGGTGTAGTCAACCTCATAATTGCATTACCACCTAAGGTTGAATTTCACTTGCACGTCATAAAACGACAAGGTCTATTTGTTTATGTGACAGAGAGTTTCAACCTTAATGATGTTCCAATTTATTAGGATTTTTTGTCAAAAGTAAGCCACGAGTTTGTCTATGCAGAAGACTGGCTCCATACAACCATTGATGACGTAATCTGAAATTAAGTGAATGCTATTCGCATGCGCTGGTGCTCGTTGTACGTGTATGTTATTTTCGCTAGTTATATGGAGCTTACCTTCTTTATATATCTATTTTTCAACCTCAATGCGTAATTACTAACTGCTACTACTAAAAAAGTACTTAGCTACCTACACGTTACAGTAGTGTAAGCGCTAACTTTTGAATTTGGTTTTGTATTTTGCCCTGCAAAGGTGTGGTCCCACCGCGAAAATCCGCGCGTAAAGCCTAGTCGGCTACGTTTCAAGAGTGTCTATGTTACCACGTAATCATGCGATGTGGTCTTATTAGGAAACAAGGTTTATCTTTAGACCCAGGTTTAAACTTTATTCCGATGACGCTAAAGTTCTAAACACAAAAACTAATTTTAAACCAGAGTTTCTGTTGTCAACTTTACATTTTGCTTCAGGCAAGTTTTAACGTCGGTCGGAATAAGGTTTGAAATACAGAAACTGACTGTAAGGATTGAGCTTGGACCAAAGTTAGAACTCGTTTTGTAATATGATGGTTAAGGGACAAAAACAACGATTTTGTATGAGATGCGTACGCGTCCGTACAGCCGCGGAAAGCTGAACGGACTTCATACAAAATCGTTGTTATCTATGGACAAACGCTGAACAGAGCTGAATAAGTGTGATTAGTCCCTAGAACTATAATCGTTTGTTAGGTTTTTATTTTTTAATCAATTATGATTATTCTCATATTAGGATATAAAGATCGGAGCAACAACATGCCATGCATGCGTCGCGCAACAATTCCTTCGAAAATCATTAATTGTAATTTTTAAATTTGACGGCCTCTAAATTCTAATACAGTATTACTATAGGTAATATAATAAGCTTTAAGCTTATTATAGAAATACTGTAGCAATAAGCTTTTAAGCTTTTAGGCTCTAATGCATAATTATTATTATGTGATTGAAAATGAGGGTGGTCGCTGATACCTATACCTATTACAAGATATTAAGTTATCTTAGCTTAGGTATTAGTTGCAACTGTAACTTGTAAAATAATGTAACTACCGTTCGGCCTATTTTATTGTAAACCCATTTCTTTATGTTTTTTTTTCTTTGAAGGTGCAAATAAAACATTCTTATTATTATATAGTGCAACCTGACGAAATTAAGTGAACCGAAGAAAAAACGCATCAATCTAAAAAATAATTCCAATCTTTTTGCCATCAGGAAAATATTTAAATCGGACAAGCCCAGGCGTCCTATGTCTGCTTACATGATGTGGCTACACAGTTCTAAAGAACAATTTAAGGCCGAGAATCCTGGCATTAAAGCAACCGAGGGAGCAAGAAGAATGAGCGAAATTTGGAAGAAAATGGACAAATCCAAATGGGAGGAAAAAGCTGCTAAAGCAAAAGAGCAATATGAAAAAGACATTGAATTATACAATGCCACTACCGGTAGCTCGGAACAGTAGCACGAATACTATTGCTTCAATGACAACATAGCTGTATTTTAACGTCTTCTTCGAAATATTTCGTAAAAACGTTACCATGTAAATGTACATTGACTATGGAAAATATCCAATCATACTAGTACGGTTTGTCTTTCTTATTACTGTGCCCATTTCGCTTTTATACAAGATTCTTCATTCTTAAGCCTCTAACCAATAAGAAGAAGAGATCGGCGTTGACGGCGGAGCCAGCCAATCAAATTCGATTACAAACGCGTTAGGACCGTGATTGGTGAATTAATGATCTGAATATTCTAGATTATAATTAGTCGTATTGTTACCTTTTGAACTGAATGTGCTTGTGACAGAAGTGGATTTACGTCAATATCGCATCGGATGAGGATCGAACTCACGACTTCCTGCTATTCAGTTGGCTCCAAAAGGCCGTGTCCTATTCAAAAGCTATCGACGCGTTCATATATCACTTTACGTTTGGTGAATCGAACGCATGGTCGCGCCGACAGAGGGCGCTTTCCGGTTTTCCGAGCAAAAAGTGACATAGGGACGCTGCGATCACTTTTAAATGGGACACAAGGTAACCGTTGCGCTATTGACGTTCTCCAAGCTGTATCCTATTTTCTGCATATTACAATATATTGTTATTATACTAAGCAACTTTGATATTATTTAGTTATTACTAGTTATCCAACAATTGTAATATTCTACCTTTAATATCTACAATTATTTTGTATCCAGCTAAGAAATTTAAATTTTAATAAACTTTGTTTTTTTCTATACACAATTTTTAACTGTCACACACCATAATAGTTCCCATTACTTGATAATGAACCATGAAGAATGAAAATATAGCTGCTTTACAAGTTTTTCTACTCAACTCTATAAACCTAGTGAGACATCCAACCTATACAGGGTGGCGCACACAGATATATACAGGGTTATTGGAAAAACATTAACATTTCAGGTTTGGTCCCATAGTAAAAGTTGTTCATAATGATGAGTACAATGACCTCTTAAGAGGTTGTTAATGTTTTTCCAATAACCCTGTATAGATCTAGATAACGCAAGTATCACGATCTGTATGAAAACCAAGCGTGCCATTTTTTTACTACCTACTATGACGTCACAAGCGCTCTTTCTCACTCACGCTCACCCAGCCAGCAATACACAGGACTGAGCGCGAAAGTGCGGCTTACGATTTTTGAACGTAAGTTGGTGCGATTTTTGGCTCGCGAACTAGTTGCTCTTACGTTATCTAGGTGTATCTATATCATATACAGGGTGGCGTATCGACCATGGATTATGGAACCCTAGGTTTAGCATTATTGTACAGTCACCAAAACAGATAAGTAACCAGGGTCGTCGGATATAATTGAAGTTTAGTAAGAAACCGTTGCAGCGATGGATGTTTACGAATGAAATTTAATTTTATAAATGAACTGTTTGTTTTCTATAAATTAATTTTATTCGAAAACATACATCGGTTTCTGACTAAACTTCAACTATATCCGACGAGTTGGTTACTTATCTCTTTTGTTGACCGTACAGTCATGAATGAAAAGTTAAGCAACCTCCGGTACAGTTTAACTTGAACTACATTTATTATGCGCACAGCCAAAGTATGGAACTCACTGCCAGCGTCTGTGTTCCCTTCCACATTTAATCCGTCTGCCTTCAAAGCAGGAGTAAACAGGTATCTTCTGGGCACACTCGTTCCACAATAGACCTCATCCATCGCTTTCCATCAGGCGTGATCGAGATCGAAAGCCCAATCAGCAATTTAAAAAAAAAACCGTGCACGGTGTATGTGACATATATTTTACCGAGTACGGAATGCAACTGACAGTTCGAAATGGTGATATACCTTTTAAGCGGGAAAGGAATTTGAAAAATTGTCTTACCTTTTCGTTCTGCGAGTGTGCAGTCAGCAAAGAAGATAAGTATGCAGAGTTGTCGAATATAATTGAAGTTTACTAAGAAACCGATTGATGTCTTCAAATGAAATTTAATTTGATCAATGAACTGTTTGTTTTCTATTAATTAAATTAAATTTTATTCGAAAAAATCAATCGGTTTCTTACTAAACTTCAACTATATTCGAGGACTCTGCATACTTATCTCCTTTGCTGACTGTACATACAGAATGTCATTCATTAAAATTTCAATAAGTCTGTCAGCTGTGAAGACCTTATATAAAACTAGCTGCGCCCCGCGGTTTCACCCGCATAATTCTCGATCCCGTGGGGATATCGGGATAAAATGTATTCTATGTCCTAATCCAGGCCATGATCTACTCATGTGCGTTTGAACGTGAAAGCGTAACAAACAGACATACAAAAACTCTAATATTGGCCCCGATTCTGTTGCTCATAAACTAAACTAAATTTAAGTTCAGTGCATCATTTTCTTTCTATTTCATTATGAAAAAGGACAGAAGATAAATATTAGTTTAGTCCTGTCAAATTAGTAAACGCCTGACGTAAATTGACGTATTTTTAGTTACCAATTTTTTAATCACGTCTAAACTTGTCTATGGATTATCTAATTTGACGGGACTAAACTAATATTTATCTTCTGTTCTTTTCATTTTGAAATAGAAAGAAAAATATGCACTAAACTTAAATTTAGTTTAGTTTGTGAACAACAGAATCGGGGCCATTTTCGCTTTATATTATAATACTAGTTTAGATAAATTACATGAACACAGCAGCATCAACTAATCTAAACATATGTTTTTACTTGCAGTACATGAAATCGTCTACACAAGTACTTCAATAGCTGCAGGTATTAGGGTAGTACCACACTTGCGTGACAGTTGGAACGCAAGAAAACATTGGTAGTGTGGCAGGTATTTATCAGTGACTGTGTTATCGCGTGGGACTTGGACTGTTTAGTGATGAACTCTTAATGTTGTTGCAATAGATTTAAGTAGGCTTCGAAGTCCATAGATCAAGTAATAAGTGGGTTAAAGAAAACACCATTCTTAAAACATAAAATCTTTCAAAAACAATGTTTTTTGGTCAGCTGGGTAATTGCGTAACACACTATCAGTAGCAATGGGTTTAATTTTAAGACTATGCCGACCGCACAGTGGCGCCCTCATCGTTTATTTGGTTATTTCATACAATTTAAAATGAATATGCAGAAAATAAGCATGTTAAGTTGTGCTTCACAATATTATACGTTAATATTAGAAACGGATTCCGTTTTAAGGATTATAGTAAAACTAAACAATATAAAACTACAGTTTCTAATAATATTAACGTATAATCTTGTGAAGCACACTCAACGTGCTTATTTTCTGCATTTTCATTCTAAATTGTATGAAATAACCAAACAAACGATGAGGGCGCCACTGTGCGGTCGGCATAGTCTTAACAGTTCACCAACATTCATTGAGCTATTTGCGTTGTTGAGCAGACACATTTTTCGAACATATGGAGTAATGGATTATAAATATGATTCAAATTGAGAGTAATAGTATGTAACGCAATTAGGGTGCAGGTCGTAATAATAACATTTGTTAAGGAATCTCAACGTACTACCAAACCATATTTCAAATCCAGAGGGGCTCACACTATCAGTAGCGAGGGGTTTAATTTAACAGTTCACCAACATTTATTGAGCTATTTGCTTTGTTGAGCAGACACAATTTTCGAACATAATATGAGCAATGGAATAGCCATAGATTACCAATAGCCTTCAAAATGATCCAGATTGTGGTTCGATAGTGTGTTAGGCAATAATTAGAATGCTGGCTACGGTATCGGTCATCAATACCAAATAAATATACAGGGTTATTTGAAAAACACTAGCCTCTAGACCTCTTAAGGGGTCATTGTACTCATCATTATGAACAACTTTTACTATGGGACCAAACCTGAAATCGCGAAATAAAAATCAGCTGTTCCCTACATTTATCTTCGTCTATCTCGTCAAAATATAGGGAACAGCTGATTTTTATTTCGCGATTTCAGGTTTGGTCCCATAGTAATAGTTGTTCATAATGACGAGTACAATGATCTCTTAAGAGGTTGCTGGTGTTTTACAAATAACCCTGTATAGTCATTGGAATTTAAGTGACGCAACGACTTAAGTGCCATCTCCGCGGATGAGAGAATCGTGGCGATAGACACGCTGTTCCTTCAAATTATGGCCGGCGTTCAGGAGCGTTCCGATTTGTTGACAGCCCTCAGCTGTCATAATCGGAACGCGCGCATGTGAGATGATCTGAGTGCTGTGAGCGATTATAGCTGATTCGGAATACATCCAGAGTGTAAGCACACAAATGTACACACGGCTACACATCAGGCTATACATAACCAGTATAAGCTGACCTCTGATTGTACGAAAAACCTATACAATGCGAGGTCAGCTAAAACTGGAAATGTATAGCTTGATGTGTAGCCGTGTGTACAGAGGCGGACTTAAAGAATTGGACAGAGACAAAATATAGACGCTATTTCTAGAATTGTAGATGTACTTATATTTTTTACATCGAACCTGTTGAATCTTTAATCCACTGTTACTTTATCTAAACGCATAAGTGTCTATAAAAAATAGTCAAACTGAAATGTTAAACAATCATTTTGCTTTAATCCAAGTATTATTTGCTATTGTAATTTTAGATCCTAAACACATTGTTTAGAGTCTAAAATCTTACAACATTAGAGACATTGTATTGAGGTTGCAATCATGTATGTTTATAAATAAATTTTAGTTAGAATTTATATGAATTGAAATTGTAGGGGTTTTGTTAGTAAATATTACGTGAGGTAAGATGAGTTTGGGTAATTTTCTAAATGGTTTACTATTTTCTTACCATTTTTGATTAATTTCTTGCCTTTTATACTTTGTGTTTTATAAAAACGAACAGTACTAATGGCATTATCATTTAAATATGACAGAGAAGGCGCCAGTCCTTCAAACGAAAATTATCCCAAAATTAATGTGACAAATTACCAAGCGTACGTAAACTGCTGCGGCTGCGATCGATTGGCTGTTATGATAAATGATTTGGCAAGCGCGACTGCTGAGCGTGGGGTCCTGGGTTCGATTCCCGGGTCGGGCAAAGTGTTATTGAGTTTTTTCCGTGCCTCGGAAAGCACGATAAGCCGTTGGTCCTGCGCCTGATCTCTCTCCGGTCGTGTCGGATTGCCGTCCCATCGGACTATAAGAGTGAGGAAAGAGGGAGTGCACCTGTGTCTGCGCGCACACTTGTGCACTATAATATCTCCTGCGTACCCGGCTAATCTCCGTTGAGATTGGCCACCGTGACCGAAATCGGTCGGGGAGGCTATTATTAAATGATTTTATTTCTGTAAGTAGATTTGTACAAACACTTTTACATGTCAATCATATTTTTAAAAGTAGATGAGTTCGGCGTTTCCTATTGACTAAGGCCGAAACAAACTTATGAGGTCACAGTCTTTTGAAGTCTAGACTTAATCCTAATCAGACCATATGAAGACCATGTAAATTGGTGTCTGAAATGTCCTTTTGAAGAACACATAGAATGAGTGGACCTGTCCAGTCAGTGCAAGCATTTGTTAGTAATCATGCAGCTCAACTCAGAATTTAAGGATGTAAAATAATTCAACCAATCGCAGCAGTTTACGGCTGCTTGACAATTTGTCACATTAATTTTGTGATATCATTTTCGTTAAAGAAACTGGCCCTGAACGTTATAGTGTCAAAAATAACTGCCAAATGCGTTTAAGGCTCTCCATTGTTTGAAATATTGAATCACTTTGTGAAACATTTCAATTCCAATATAAATTAATTGAACAGCAATCTGTAACCGAATGTACTTATTATAAATTACTATAATATTCCTTATTTATTTATTTTATTCTTCTTACCTTCAAAATGTATTTATTTTTAAATAATCAAAGTTCAAAAACTTGACTTAAATATAATTTTATTTTCATTTTGTGATGGCTACTTCGCTTATTTGACAATTTTTTTTATTATTGTGTGATGGTTTTATAGGTATACGGATTATGTAGTTGTATATAGATAGAAGTGTACTTACTTTGAAACACAAAATAGTTCTTTTGTCAGTCAAACATTTTTATTGTGCTCTCTTTAACTTTTTCGAGATTTTTGCCTGGTTGACGACAAAAGGCTCGCCCCCTGTTACATAGGAGTTAAACTTAGACGTGGTTGTACTGTATGTACACCACTGCTCACACTTTCGGGGATTAGGTACAGGCATGGTGGTTATCTTATGCAATACGCATAAGTAATTACTATTTGAGCAACTAAGCACCCAGTCTATTAAGTTTAAGGCGCTACCTCGAAAATCTAAAATCCTCGAAAACCTACTAAGCGAGCAAAAGTGATGCAATTACTTTTGAAACGTAAAAGAAGAGTGATGGCTATAAAGTGCGTGCGCTCTGAATAAAACGACGTATGTGCCAAAACGAATTTACTCCTTTTTTTTAATAAATTAATTTAATTTAATAATACTTTGAGCAAACTTTGATATGATAATTCTCTATGTTTTAAAGTAAGAGCACAGATAAGTTACGTATATTCCCCGTGGTCCCTGCCGTAGTTCCTGAAAGGGATACACGGGGATTTTTTCCCTCGTGATCCCTGCGAGAAATATAATGCTGCCGAATTAAAATGATAGTTCCTCCCGTAGTCCCTGGAAGGTACTACGGGTATTGTTTTTACCCGTGGTCCTTCCGACAAATACAATGCTGCCGATATTATGTATGTATAATCATAAAGTTGACAAGCATAGGAGCGGAGCTGGAAGAGTCTATAGGGTTTTGCAGATGCCCACAAAATGAATGGCATCGCGATTATTTTTAAGCGGATCACTTTAGTGAGAGCCTTTATTATTACGCGTCAGTTTTGTACAAATTGAATGCGTCATATAAAGCATTTTTAATATAACTACGAATTATTTTGTGTATCAAAGGGATACGCTAGTAAACTCCATAATCATGTTGGTTTCGCTTTAAACTAATTAGTCATTACTATCTTTAAATAGTTTTGTTGTTGTTATTAATTGTAGAAGACTATGGGCGTAGTAAAATTGTTAATTGTAGTAAAAGTGAGTTTATAGTATATTTTTTTGACCAAGGACCTTTCACAACATTATACTTGACCCCAAGAAGCTTGTAGATAAAAATGGAGGCAACACTTTAATCACCTAAGTGAAAACGACTGGTCGGACACTCTCTTTCTGAATATATCTGAATACATACATAAGACAAAGAAAACACATATCACTGTCTCGTTCTTATGTTTTGATTTAGAAATAGAGTGACCGACCACAGTAATTTTCACTTATACTCCATTTCTTTAGGTAATTAAATAAAAGTCAACAAAAAAACCACGTGACTAAACGTAATACCAGTCTATTTAGTTGTCAAGCTATGTCACAGTTGTACTCTTCAATCTAGCAACGTTATAATTCGTTAATAACATTGCTAAATTGAAGAGTACAACTGTGATGTAGCATGACAATTCAAGTGAGGGGTATTACGTCTAGTCGGTTAACTAAGTCACGGTTTTTTTGTTTACCTTTATTTAATTACCTAAACAAATGGAGTACAGGTGTTTAGAGAGTTGCGTTCACTTTTATCTATAAGCTTCTTGCTTGGCCCATATTATTATAACTAATATTTTGTTGCGCCCATACAATACCGTACAAAACATACCCGCCAGGTTATGTAAACAGTTTTTTTTTTGTTTATAGTTTTATTATTAGTTAACTTTCACTTTTGATTTATATTTTAATATATTTTTGGACATGTAATTATCTCATCACAAATGTATTTATCTTCCCTTAAAAAATTGCTCAGTGTTTATTCAATAATTATATCTAAAAGACTATCGTCGTTGTATAAATGTACAACATTCCAAATTGGTGTTTTGGTGTACCCGCGTCGTGATAAATAAACCAAAATGATAATGATATGGCATGTGTTTTCTTACTCATTACTTCCTTAATCTTTGTTATCAATTTTCAATTCCCATTCATTATTTAATACTGTATTTTGTGCCATACTCCCTGGCCGCACGATAGTAAAGAATTCAATAAACATGTGTCTAGATAAATTGTACCATATATGTACAGACGCCAGCACATCAAGCTACCCGAAACTGTCAATTTTTTTCAGTCAACTTTATCGCTACATAAAGTTCAACTTTATGTAGCGATAAAGTTGAAAATCTATTAAAGTAATTTGACAGATTGTAATAACTTGATGTGCTGGCGTCTGTACTATACGTAATGTAATACGGACCGTGTAAGAAAAAAATGCACCTCAACGTAAAATAAAATATAACGAAGTTTTATAGGGGAGTATGCTTTCTGGCCGCGCCAGCACGGCTATTGTAAACTATAGGCGCACCCGACCTTATTAAACAAAAAAACAAAACAATTCGAAAAGAACATCGCACGGAAATTGTTTTTGTTTGGAAGATGTGGTGTCGGTACTAAAGTTGGTATGTGTATCTCGCCATTTTTTCATAATAAGATATGTGTCTAATTGTGAAAATTTTCCCTAAATTAGGATCCGAGGTAAACTAAAAGAATATGTCGATGCCTTAGTTCACAATTGCACTAACTACAAAATTTTCAATTTTTACTTTTTTAATGCCAAATACACTCAATTTCATGCTCTTTCGTTTCCGCGCATCGAAATTCCGTTATTCCGTCTCTTTCTACCAAAAACGTGGGTCACAGTTGTATTAAATAAGTTCGTTTAATGTTCCATGAATGTGGTATTATACTAATGATCTTTATTTTTGTAAAACCAATCAGGATAGATGGAGTAAATGGACTAGTCTTATGAATAGGTGCATATTTTTTTGTTATTTTACTTGGATTTTCTACTGTTCTCGTCTAAACTTTAAAAAACTTTAAAGCTCTCTCCTCTAAAATGTAAATTTCGTAGTTAGTGCGATTGTGAACTAAGGCATCGATGTGATTAAAACAACAACAACATTATTCAAGTTATGTACGACTTTATTTATAAAAATACATCACAAGGTATAATATTTTGAGCTTAATAATTGAAAGGTCCTGTATTAAGATAGAACACACTCCAACAGTTTTTACCAATGAGATCAACAAGGAAACAGTTATATAAAAAGGTACAAATTTGACACTAAATAACTAGAGTTGCTAGTTTATAATATATCAATAACAATTTTATTATGCTAGAAATATTAAGCAAAGCTTGCAATGTAAAATAAGTGTAAAACGCTTGCATTATTCTAAAAAAAATAAGAATGGAAGGTTTTTTCTGACATGTAAAAATGTACTGTTGGAAACATTAGGAAGACCCACCAAAAAGATTTAAGTATTAGAAATAGAAGCGATGAAATAAGAATGACATACATACTCAAAACCGGGATTCCAAAGTATAATTATATTATAATAAAATAGGTTGCATATCTGTAAGCCTTTTGAATAGATATGAAATAGGTGTCAATGGTTAAGAACCATCCATTAGTCTTGCAAACTTTTAGAAAATTCAAAGAGCAATAAAACTACATTTATCAATGTGATACTTTTAAGACACAAGGGAAAGGGAAAATTTGTCATTTCATAGACAAGACAAGTTTTGACGTAATTATTTGTTGATCACTGCCACTACCTGTAGAAAATATTACTCCGTTGGTTATAAAAATTATTGAAATAGGAATAAAAGTAAAATATACTAATTATAATATCATTTTAATTATTTTTCTTCACATGGGAAAACTGCAACTTTTTGTCACATAACCGGTTTTTAAAGAATATTATTAATAAAAATTGAACTACTAAAATAATATGCAAAACAAAACGTACTAGAAACTCCCATGTGTACCTATATGAGACACAGGATATTTTGAATTACTTACAATTAAATGTGGGCTGACAAGAGATTTTTTTTAAATGTTACGTGCTGTTTAAATAATAAGCAATTCACATGGAAATTTTTGCTAAGTATGGGTATCCAAAATCTCTTTTCAAATATTTGTAAAACATTTTCGACAAAAATGTCATATAGAAGAATTTGAAGCAACGACAATACGGCCATTATAAATGACCATAGATTTATATGCTATAGTTGTTCAGAGTGTAACAAGACCCTTCACGAAGCCGTCATCTACGCAGTCTTTACATCAACCAAGTAAAAAAAAAAAAACGAGTGTGCTTATGACCACACGACTGAAGTGAAACTTCTTTCGCTCCATCTGTATGTATATTTCATTTACTAGCTATAAGAGAAAGAGAGAAAGAAAATGTGCGCGCGCACTGCTCTCTCTTGCTCCTACACTGTGATACAGACAATAAGCCTGCAGTGTGCTTAGATATACGGAACGTATTTGGCTATGAGAGGAAGAGAGAAAGAAAATGTGCGCGCGCACTGCTGTCTCTTGCTTATATCCCCCACTTAACTTCCGTTCGCCTTGCCCGATCACACTTTTCGTAACGCTTACGTCACGCGTTCGCCAGCTTACTCCCCAAGTCAAGCGTGCGTAAAGAAGTTTCACTTCAAAAATCAAAGTTATTGCTAGGACTTTTATGTTTGGTGTGAAAATTCGCTGATTACGGGGTAGTACCCAATGGTACAGGAATCGTGGGAGTATTTGAAGTTATAAACTAGTTTTCGTAAAAAAAAAGTCCAAAAAAGTTGGATCTTTGACCTTCGATATCTCCGTAACCAGAAGGTTCCCAGGTCCATACCTGGGAACCCTCCAGTACAAAAAAAATATAAAATCGGGAAGAACAAGTGACTCTCGGCTTCGTTAAGGATAAATTTACACCCGTTATAGAAAAGACCACAGAGTTTTTATGAGATAGTTGTGCGCCTAAATACTTAAAGCTTATTCAGTTCAATTATAAAAGAGCACCACTCTAGTTATTTAGTGTAGTGTAAAGCCGCTTTCTGGTCAAACACTAACATATTACACAAAGAATCAATACACAAATTTAGGCCTGATTTTTCCAACGCCAGATAACTTTAAGGAGGAATAATGTTTGAATTTTTGACAGTTCTTTCATATAAAAACTATCAGATGTCAGTTTTATTCCACGAATAAGAATTATCGGTCGATTTAAAAATCAGCCCTTAGTCGTATAATTTATGGCACACCAAAAAAGAAAATAAGTCTGGAAAATTCAGTAAGAAAAGAGTTTACACAACGTTTTAAGTATTATACTAATAAATGTTCTTTTATTTATTCGCCATTGATACTTAAAAGATATGCAATTGAATAGTTTACAACAGAAACCGATGTAAATTATTTAAAAAATATGTTAGAAGTATAATATTTCTACTTTTTGAACGCCAATTTATTACTTCACACGACTACATATTTATATTTACATTAAAAAATAATATATTATACAAATTGAAATGCGTTGATCTTTTAATGCTTAAGGCGCATTTTTGTAAATATGTGCAGAAAGCTCTGGTTCGCACGGACCCGTTTTTCCAGAGGCGATTTTTCTTCGCGCACTAGATTTTCAACGCATTGCTTACCGCCGAGAGTTGAAAATCCGTTGACAGTTGAACAGTGTGTTGTTTTGTCGCGCAAAGATGAGCTGTGTTGGATTCTCAATGCTCGGCTGAACACCAAAGAGTTGAAAATCCAGTGCGCGATAAAATCCCACCGCGATATTTTTACGTTCGTGCCGAACGTCAGCTAAAAATGTGTATTTTGTAATTTTATTATGAACATAGATATGGAGTTTTATCAAAGAGTGCACTTATCGACAAAAAAAGCACAATTACTTTTGCAAATAATATTAAACAACATACATAAGATCAGAAGGCCAATTCTCGTAATTTAAAATGTTCAAAATCTAGTCGCAGTCTCATCTCGGCGACAAACAAATGTCAAAAACTTGTCAAAATGTAGGGAAATTAGAAGTCTTTATTGACAGCTTGAGAATGAGATAAGACTGTGAACGTTCTTAAAATTTCGAGAATTGCCCCTCTGGTCGTTAAATAATACGTCGATAGTATATAATATACGTATTTTCAAGCCAGGTCACAAGTGGAGTGTACATAAAGTAGGTACAGTCACCGAGAGATAAGTAACTAGGTTATCGGATATAGTTGAAGTTTAGTAAGAAACTGATGCATGTTTTCGAATAAAATATAATATAATTAATAGAAAACAAACAGTCCATTAATTATCAAATTAAATTTCATACGCTGCGCTGGTTATCTATCTCCTTTGATGACTGTACTTACATCATAAGAAAAGTTTGAACCAATTTTTCAGGTGCGACGTTCAAAAAGTGAATAGTAGTAATGCCCTAAAAAATTAAATATAAAAATACCTATCACTAAAAGCCATTAGATATGCATCGTACTGGGAAAGACAACAATTATAAATAACCATAAAAATATTCATGAATCCGGAAGGGTGCCTTAAACTGTACTTCATTATTTCGGGCTTGGAAAAAGATCTGCCTTTTCTTTGGTTTTAAAATTTCTTTTCATAAATAAACTCAGTCACGAGGTCATTGGCGTTCCATTCAACGTATTCCTCTGTTTTCTTCTTGGTAAATGATATTAGTCCTTGTTTTTGCGCCTACAACCCCTTGAACCGCTTTTTCTCATCAACGGGGGCGTTGCTAAGACATATTTAGCTTTCGAAAGAGACTGTTACATAGATAAGATTGACAGAGACAACGCTCTACAACGCTGAACTTTTTCGAAAACATGGTTCTGTCATTTTTACAGCCGTACCTCACCGGGACGCTATGGCGCTGAAGCCAGGTCGCGTCGACAACGAAATGTATAATTGGATGCGTTCACCAAAGCTGCCGCTAGGTGAGGCACCCAATATATACACATTTAGTTAGCAGCGCGACTTGGCGGCGTCGCCATGGCGTCCCCATGAGGTATGGGGACGCCATAAGGTCTTAAGGCTCGCTCCTAATTTTCGAGCTTCTTTCAAACCCGAGACAAATGAACGAGTGTAGGCCTCTTGCATCGTATTAAATGTTAGAACAATTTCGTTGCGAAAAAAAGACCGTTATTTACAATCTGTGTGCGAGAAGGAGACAGACATACATCTAAGGTGACGCTTTTGTCCGCAACTGAATAGTGTATCTAACATTAAAGTACGGTTTTTGGAATATAAAACTAATCTTCTTGAGCCACATATACGCTCTTCATAAACATTTTTTTTATTATTTTCGTTTCATTTTTACACAGATAAATACATTATCAAAGTCAATTTATATTTGCCTTATATTATGTAAAACAAAATAAACTGTTTCTGAACTTTCAATCGAAAAATATTTCATTTTATATTGTAGACTAAATAATAATATGGAGATGTATTTAACATTATCCTTTTTCAAATTTTAGTGAACTAAAATTCAAGCAATATAATGTTAAATTCTAATATTGTTAATAAAATATAACTATGACAGTAAATGATGATCTTATGACTATTAAATTTTTTTTAGCTACAAACCATTGAAATAACACAGACTTATCATCAGATACCTACGCATATTATTATTTAGTCCAATGTAACAATACTAAACACCCAATACGTGTACAAACAAACACAGTGAACAACTAAAGGCTGAAGTTTCCACATTCAAAATTATGTGACAAATCAGCGTGATAGTTGCTAACTGTATGCGCGGGAGTCGGTGGGCGGAGCTTCATTAAAGACCGGGATTTTTTCAACATTTGTATTTTTAACCTAATCACGGCGGTAAATATCCTAGAATTTTTTGTGATATCCACAGACACAAATGTGTTTGTTTTTATGTATGTAGGGGGTAATCGCTGGAGCTAATGAACAAATTCTATTTTTTTTTCACTGGTAGCAAGTTTCATTATTCCGGAGTGCTTTAAGCTATAAACTATTATAGAAAAATACATTATAATACCCCGTGTTCCATTGGGAAACAATGTTGCCTGCAACATGATATTGTTCCATTTTCATGGTAAACAAAACAACATCTAGCAACATCAAATGTTGCAAATACGGGTCTTTAAACGCATACGTTAGAAAAATCCCAACCTCCATCTCCTCTCTCGACTCCAAACGCGCTCTAAACTGTGCCCAAAAACCTGTACAATACCAACTTACAGCAATATCTTCTCAAAATTCTTATTCTGCTCGAATTGCACGACCATTTCGTCATTTCTCGCGCCCAGCAGTTTCTTCGCCCTTTTCAAGTCATCGTAAAAGCACCTTCCTTTTTCGGAACGCTGAATATGTATTTTAGGTAGCAAGTCTTTTGATAGATACGATATGAGTTTTTGCCAATCCGTGAGCAGGGTAAACGTTTTCACGAGTCGAGTTTCAACGGGAATTTGGCCATCGGAATGTTCGAACAAGACATTGATAACGTCTTTCGGGCATTTTAGCGCTCTGCTAGCTTTGACGAACGACAAAATTAGGGCGTCGATATTTTTGTGAGCGCTGATTATTGGTTTGTCATAGATGTTATTGCATATGTTGGCTTCTTCGGATGGTCCAACGATGTATATGATATGTGTGGCTAACCTGAAGGCCTCCTCCGCCCAGATGTAAGGGTCTCCGTGCGAAGTGGCAGATATGTCACCGTCGTACATGACGACGAAGCCGTATTCTGATCGTAGATAGGTGACGAATGACGTGACGCATTCGGCGTGCAGTCGATTCTCGGGTGAGTATGCTACCAGGATTTTCGGAGGTGTTGGCATCATCTTGGCTGGAAATAAAGTTGTTTTCGTTTAGTAATTAAGTCTTAAAACGAGTTCTAATTGTCATATAATATTAAGGTGAACTGAAGACCGCGTAAGTTTACGCGTAGGTGGAACCAATGGAATAACCAACGTAAAAAAAAGCGGCCAAGTGCGAGTCGGACTCGCGCAACGAGGGTTCCTTACAAATTTGTAGGTATGTAACTACTTTACGGTTTTCGGATTTTTGTAGGTATGTAACTGCTTTACGGTTTTCGGATTTTTGTAGGTATGTAATTGCTTTACGGTTTTCGGATTTTTTCCTTTACTTGTGCTACATGATATTGCTTCTTCTGCTATTGTTGAAGCTAACTAAAAAACTCCCCAAGCAAAGTTAATTAATTTACATTTTGATCCTTAAAAGGGGTCATTATACTCATCATTATGAACAACTTTTACTATGGGAACAACCCCGAAATCGTGAATCGTGAAAAAAAAATCAGTTGATCCATATATTAGGTACCTCGAGTTATGCGAACATAAATGTATGGATCAGCTGATTTATTTTTCACGATTTCGGGGTTGGTCCCATAGTCAAAGTTGTTCATAATGATGATTACAATGACCCCTTTTAAGGATTAAAACAATCAAAATGTAACAGTGTATTGGGACCATTTCGGAATAAACCTCTTTCGAACAAGAAAAGGATTTTGCAAATCCTTCTTATATGACGGAGTTAAGCCAAACATACATTTAAAAAAAATATAGGTACAAAATAAACATCCGAATTGAGAACCTTCTCCTTTTTTGAAGTCGGTTAAAAAAATACGATGAGGAATCAGAAAAACACAAAAATACTGCTTGGCGGCAAAATAAGGTTGGGTAGTAATTCCTATACAGGCCCAGCGCAGGTTTCTGGCTGTCCATGTTTGTCCATGTGTGTTTTTTTCTATGAAACAAAGATATGAAAGAGTTCTACTACGTAACTTTCTGTTAAACTTAATAAAATGTTGTGAAACTTACCTATTTCCGCGTCTCTGTTTTCGTCATGGCAACAATACCGCCTGATCACGCGCAGGACGATGTAATAAGCGAAGAGCGTCGCCACAATCAGCGCTGTGACACTCGCTATGCAGATGTTCAGGGTTTGGGGTTCGTTGCCTGGAAAGAGGGTTATTGCATGGTCAATATAAGGCCACCAATTGGTACTTTCATGTTAATTATAAAATCAGAGAAAATAAAATTTGTTACGCAAATTGACTACCTACCAACTTAAATTCTCTCAAATGTGGGACAACAAAATCTGATTTATAACAATAGAAAAAGTAATTGTGTCTCATCATGTTTGCATGCCGACTGGTAAAATGTGGTTACTAAATGTACTTAATCTTAAGAACTATTATGTATTACCCATATTTGCAAAATAAAATTCTATTCTATCATTAGTCACAGTTGAGCTCATATTAAAATGAGCAACTGTCATTCTTTGACAGTTTTGTATAATATGGCAAATTGACGAAGGACCCTAGGGTGTAACCTAACCAGCGGGGTCATTGCGTAACACACCATCAGTAGCAATGGGTTTAATTCTGACAGTTCAACAACAATCATTGCGTTTTTACGTTGTTCAGCAGACACATTTTTCGAACACATGAAGCAGTGGATTAGCAATATGCTTCAAATGTAATTTTAAGAAAATAAATCGATTTCAAAAAGCAATTAACTCAAAATTATGAAATAACTTTAATTTCGGAAGTCGGTGTCTTGGGATATGTATTTTAGTTTTAGTTTTTTGCTACTATAGATATGAGATATATCAGCCGGGCAATTCTCGTAATTTTTAAGAACGTTTCACAGTCTAATCTCAGTCTCAATCTGTCAAAAATACTTCAAATTTCCCTACACTTTGACAAGTTTTTGACATTTGTTTGTCGCCGAGATGAGACTGCGACTAGATTTTGAACGTTTTAAATTAGCAGAATTGGCCTACTGATATATGTGCCTAAGATTCATAGTGTGTTAGGGCAATTAGGGTGCCGATGTTAATTTTCATAGTTTAATTTACATTTACACCCTAGGATAGGTTTAATAGCTGGAACAGAACCCAACTTTTATAAGATTGAAAGTAACAGTAACAAAGAACTTTAACAGTACGTAGCCTTAATTATCCGAGACGTCTAAACATTGTCACATTTTTTTTCTGTCTTCTATCTATTATAGTCGCGAATCATATTTTGATCAAGATACAACCTGAAAATGGCCTGCAAATTGCAAAAAACGTAAGAAAATTTGAATTTCGCGGTCTAACACTCCGCATTCACCTTTATGTAGGTACGCCAATTTTAATATGCAAACAATATCATAATATTCAATTAAAAATAAATTTTTAAACACGCATTCATGACTTCTTTGTCATTTTGAACAATGAACTTGTGCAAACTTATATGGGTTATGTACCTGCAAACTTTATATGGGTACCTGCATTGTACTGTGATGCTATTAAAGACTGTCAGCCTTGGGGCTATACGGGGTGGACAGGATAACATAATGACAAATTAATAAATGTAATGTTTATTGCTATTTACGAGCTTCTCACTACTTCAGATTGCAAACACTAATACGTAATATATAAAAATATATATTAAATGAAATCTAGAATGAAATTTAGTCGTTTTTCTCAAACCATTGACCTACCAATGATCGACCAATATGAATTTAGCAGATTATGAACTTTTAGCAAAATGACAATGGGATCGTGTTGGAATGACGAATTTATAAAAATAGCAGACTTGGGCCCCTGGGGGCCTACCACCACCTCTTATAGCAGTATTATTATAATCTTACTTCAGTGTGGGAAAGAGATGGAGCTATACAGTACATGCAGCTCCATCTCTTTCCCACACTAAAGTAAGATTAAAAAAATACTGCTTTAAGAGTGGTGGTAGGCCCCCCGTGGTCCACTTTAGCCCTGCATCCTAATTCACAACCATAGGACAAGCTATCGTATCGAAAATGGCACATTTCAATAACCTGATTAGCCTTGCCCCCGACAGCAAACAGCTGTCGGAAGAATAGTGGTCTTCTATTTGATTTAAACTGACAAAATTTTCGGGTTTTGGACTGCACAGCGTACAAAGGACTCCTACGATAACATTGATTGATGTTCGATACGGTACGGAAGCGTATCGAGTAGTTGTGAATAGCTACGCTGGATCGAAAGTTGCCCAGCAGTTGGATGATGCAAGCTAACTCGAACTACCGAGGTGACGACAGTTTGAGGAGTGAAGACAGGGGGCAAGCAGGGCTTAAGGCATAAGGCTCAAAAATCCAATTTTACAATGTTTTATAATGTTCGGTTTATACAATATTTTTTGAAAGACACGTACGAACGGTTCCGCGATACTAATGCACGCTCTCGCTCGGCAGATCAGTCATTCATAGCGGCGCAAAAACTAGTTATTATTAAGTACCTAACTAAAACTGCTAAAGTATTCATTATGAAGGTCAAAAGTTAAACAAAGTACTTATTAGATAGTGCCCAGATCGTTACTGAAAAACATTCGAAAACTTCACATTTTGTATTTTCTTGTTACCATATAAAAGTCAGAGGTTTTCGTCTGGTCAACCGCAGGGGTAGACCTACATTCAAATCCGACTATTAGTTCACGAGATTAGCGCGTTAAAACAAACAAACAAACTTTTGAAATGTGTGCATATAGGGTAGGTCTGAGAATCGGCTACTATCTATTTTTTTTTTTGCAAAACGACGTTTGCGGGGTCAGCTAGTAATTAGTATAGGATATTCTTTTTACTTTTGAGATATTGCGTCATACGATACAGTACAGTGTCATGTAGAACACAATTGAGAATCCCAAGTAAGTGTGGCTGTTGCATTATCAATCCATAATAATAATAGCCTCCCCCGACCGATTTCGGTCAGGGTGGCCAATGTCAACAGAGATTAGCCAGGTACGCAGGAGAATTATAATGAAGTGTGTGCGTAAACACAGGTAGGTACACTCTGTTCCTTTACTCTCATAGTCCGATGGGACGGCAATCCGACACGACCGGAGAGAGATCAGGCGCAGGACCAACGGCGCCACGTGCTTTACGAGGCGCGGGGGTATTAAACCGCCAACTTCCAAACCCCGGACTGCTACAGCCAGGAGTTTGGAAGTTCGTCCCATCGGACTATGAGAATGAGGAAAGAGGGAGTGCACCTGTGTCTGCGCGCACACTTGTGCACTATAGTATCTCCTGCGTACCTAGCTAATCTCCGTTGGGATTGGCCACCGTGACCGAAATCGGTCGAGAGGCTATTATTATCATAAAATAATGCGAAAGTATCTCTGTCAGTCTGTCTGTCATGCCTTAACGGTTAAACGGATTTCAATGAAATTAGGCACACAGGTAGTCAATTACCTGGGTTAGGACAATGGATACTTTTTTTAATCCCGGTTATACGTCCCCGTGGGATAATTTCCGACCACACGAGTGAAGTCGCGGACAAAAGCTAGTTCCAAATAAAATAAAATACTCACTTATCATAATCGTGGGACTCGCCACAGATTTACAACCAATGCTTTCCTTCGCAGTGCACCTCGCATGTAAGGGGGTGACCACAAAGCTGAATGAGCCATTCGACCCCACAAAATCATAGTCATACGTCACTTCATCGGTATTATTTTGCAGAAGCTTGATGGTCGACATAACCTCTCTAGGAGTTCTGCTCTCCTCAGTCATAACCTGAATGCGGTACGCGCGAATTTTCAGCTGTTGCGGAGGTGGCATTATATGCAAACGCATGATCGTCGGGAATATTTCTATGTATATGAATGGCTTCCATCTTTCTTCGGTTGTCGATGAACCTAGAAAATTTTAGGGTTTGTTAATCATGGTGAATCGAAGAAAGAGGTGTTTTTTTTTTTCAGAGTTGTTGATTTATGCAACGTGTAACGTTAAATGCGCAAAACCTCATACACACCCCAATTAGAGCATTGAGTTAATAGCATATACAATGACCAAAACTATTTTTTGAAGCTATTTTTATTAAGAAAATCGTGTTGATCCTAGCATTAGTTTATGCATTCAAAATTGAGTCTTATTGCCTTAAAATAAGACTTAATTTTCTTTGGCTCAATCGGCGGATAGTATGGCAAAATAAATAATTTTTGAAAAACAAACCTAAATAAAATGTATATTAATCGATTCAGTAGCCAATTTATGAACAAACTATTTTCAGGTTTTGCGCATTTAACGTTACACGTTGTATATGGGTTAAAGGGCTTTGAAGGTCCGTGGCATACCTAGTCCTACCCATCTGTCCGCCATTTAGATTCTTTTTTTTAAATGGCAGCCACGCATGAAACCTATATAAATCTGACATCAATGCAAACAGAAAACATAATAAGACTAAACCCCGTAAAGTGGCTCGTTTCCGAGAAATGAACGTTCAAAGATGATCATGTGGCATCTATATTTTTTGTAGATGCTGGTAAGAACCATGCAGGGCCGCCTTTTTGAAAAAAAAAATCAAAATGGCGGACAGGTAGGTACTTACGCCAAGCTCCATACAAAATTCTTCAATCCCCTTTATCAGACTCGTTAAAAGACATATCCAGTAGCTTAATGCGTAACATACTTATTCAATGATACATTGGCCCCGATTGTGTTGCTCACAAACTAAACTAAATTTTAGTTCAGTGCATCTTTATCTTTCTATTTCCCTAAGAAAAGGACAGAAGATAAATATTAGTTTAGTCCTGTCAAATTAGTCAACGCCTGACGTAATTGACGTATTTTTAGTAGCCAATTTTTTAATCACGTCTAAACTTATCTTCTGTCCTTTTCATAATGAAATAGAAAGAAAAAGATGCACTGAACTTAAATGTAATTTAATTTGTGAACAACAGAATCGGGGCCAATGTGTTGATTTAATTGCCAAAAAGACCAATCTTATAAACATCATGAAGATATGGATTTCGTTGTATTGCGAAATGATGAAGTTCTTGGTACCTATTAAGACTATGTTACCCAATAGGGTCTGTACAAAAACACCGTTGTAAAAAAGAAAAAAATCTGTCTGTATAAAAACATGCGTTGTCATGCATTTAAAAAAAATTATACATATGCGCATCGACTTGAGAACATCGTTGCTTTTGTTCGTCGGTTATAGAAGTTTTTTTTTTTATTGGCACAAAAATAGCCAAGCAGTTCACTTACTTAGCATTTCCGCAGAGGGTATATTAAAGTAATACTGCCCCCTATTAACAGTTTGATCCTCAGCCGTAGCCTCGAAGTCTAGAATATGACTTTGACTATCTTTCTCGTCAGTTTTCGGCCAATAACAATCGTAGTAGAGAACTGATTCTTCGTTGATAGTAACCTCGTTCGACATTTTTATGTCTCTGCAGTGATTCTTTACGCCTCTGTATCTATCATGGAAGCGGAATCTCATCGCTGTAAGAGAAAAGCAACATTGTGTTAATGTATAAAATACCGGTCGAAGTGGCGATGCTTGCATATACAGGGTGTCCCTGGAAGTATGGATCAAATCGAATATGGGCGTGGGCAAGGTCTTTTCCAAACTTTTTAAACCCGAGAATATCGGTAATTTTTTTACGGTTCAAAATTTATGACCAATTTTTGTTTTTTTTTTTCACTCACTTCGCATAGTGCTCAAAGAAAAAAATCATTTAAAAAAACTATCAGGGCTGTCAATTAATTTTTTTTTAGATAGCCCTGATAGTTTTTTTTTTTTGTTATTTTAATAATCGGCCTATAATGTTCCCACTGCTGGGACACAGGCCTCCTCTTTCTGTGAGACGGAGCGGGCCATAATCCACCACGCGGGCCCTGTGCGGGTTTGTGGATGTGACGTGTCTTCGAAATTTTTGGTTCTAGGAGATGCCGCAATACCGATTCTGTTTCCTCATGAGGTTTTCCTTCACCGTTTTGAGAGCAGTGTGGTGATGAAATTATTTAGAAAGAGCACTTGTGTTGTAACGTATTAGTAGGTAGTTAAAAAAATAGCACGCTTGGTTTTCATACAGATCGTGATACTTGCGTTACCTAGGTCTATCTACACTTGCGTGCAAAAAAATCGGCCCACCCCAAGCTCTCCATTTGAGACACGATATCTCAAAAATCGTAATGTATATAATTTATTATTTTATATTGTGCGAAGGTAGGTAAGGTACAGTTTATTTGAAGATTTGAACATACACAATATGGTGCAGCGCAGACGACAGACTTTTTGTGCGATCGAGTCTGCGGCGCACAAAAAGTCTGCATGGCGCGCAAAAAGTCGGTCGCGGATTTTTCACAGACTCAACGCACACGACGCACATCTTCGATCATTCTGTCGGCAGAGCTGTAGGGACGTAGATGCTATGGAAATCGTGCAGAGATAGCGAAGTATTATTTTGATAATAAATCGCGCCATGATAATAGATCGCGTGCGTTACGTCCACCCCTAGCAAATGCAGATTGCCGACTAAAGTGTGCGTCGTCTGCGTTAGCGCGCGTTGAAGCAAACGTTCCATTTTTTTCACAGACTTTTTGTGCGGAGTGGCGCGGCGCGGCGCGGCGCGGTCGGCCCGAATTACACGGATTTTTTGTGCGCCGGACTTTTTGCGCGTCGTGTGCGTTACTGCATATAATTGCATAGGTTGTATTTTCACAGACTAAAAAGTGCGTCACGGATAGTCTGTCATCTGCGTTGCACCTATTTTGTTCAAAGCAACTTGACTAGATCGACTCGATTCTCCAGATGTCCCCATCAGTCAACTTTGCTCGGAAAAAGTGCGTGACTTTTTTTGTCAACGAAATTAACAAAAATTAAATTGTCTTTATTTCTGATTTTTTAATCAATGTTAACGGACTTAAAAAAAAAAAGTAGCTTCTTTATTCAACACATATTTGTAAGTACGCGATTTTCTGAAAAACTAATGAATCAGTTTTGACAACTGTTTCACTAATGTAATCTACATACTGTCAGGAAGGTTTTAATATACAATATATTAGGTTATTGTTAGTAAAACTTGTTGAATTATATTGTTTCATATCGAAGAGAATGGGGTGGGACGATTTTTTTGCACGCAAGTGTATGTCTGTGGGGCCACCACTGCTCGGCGATGCCTGGGGGAGGCCTATGTTTATTGCAGCGGGATTGTCCGAAAGGATTATCGCTGCCCCGGTACATAAAGGGCTAAGGAAAGAACACGGGCAGGTTTTAGTCAGTGAGAGTCTGACACTCCCTTCTGCTCCACCCAGAGCGGGAGGGGTCATTTGATGATTTCCCATCCTCAAAAAAAAAAGGCCTATGTCCATTAGTGAAAATCATTCGGTTGAAATGATAATGATGATAAAATACCTGTAGGTATTCCCACATCCCGGAAGAGTAACACAATTCATGGTAAACATTTTGTTGCCAGCAAAAACTCAAACCGTATGAAATGTTGCCAGCGACATATTTCCCGCAACATAAACACATGTTGCGTAATCAACTAATCACAAGAAAAATATTTTTTGGGCAGTGGGTAACAATTTAAAAACCCGTAGTACAAACAGCTACACATCAAGCTATACATTTCCAGTTTTAGCTGACCTCGCATTGTATAGGTTTTTCGTACAATCAGAAGTTAGCTTATACTGGTTATGTATAGCTTGATGTGTAGCCGTGCGTACTATGTAGTAACTATACAATGAAGCATTTCGCAACAGGAAAACTCAATCAAAGCACTTAAGAATAATATAGACGTAGTACAGAAATACACATCAAATAGAACACATACGCCTGATGATGTCATCTCTAAAGATAAGCCAACGTTATTGAATATTGTGTTATTTTATACGATTTATTATTGTTCTATACAAAGTGTAACATAATTAACGCATGATCTCATACACCCCAATTAGAGTATTGAGTTAAAAGCATAATACAATGACCAAAACTTATTTTTTTTTAAAGCTTGCTATTTTTATTAAGAGGATCGTTTACTTTATGCATTTATAATTGAGCTTTATTGCCTTGATATAAGATTTAATTCTATTTGGCTCAATCGGCGGTTAGTATGAAAAAAATCATATTTTTTGAAAAAAATACTTATATTAAAAGTTACTGAAATCGATTCAGTAGTCAATTATGAACAAACTACTTTCAGGACTTGTGTTAATTCTGTTACACCTTGTATAGAGCGCTCTCAAACAGTAACAAAGGCATTTTTTTTATTTAACCTATATTGAGCCGTGGGGGCCCCAGTGGTAATGGCCGCGATTTAAGAGTTGTAGGTCGTAGGTTCGAAACCAGACAGTCGCTTTACTTTGTGTAAAATTACACTTTGTGTTTAATTATATCATCACCACTGCTCTCAAAACGGTGAAGGAAAACCTCGTGAGGAAATCGGCATGTCCTAGAACCAAATATTCGAAGACATGTGAGATCTAACAACCCGCACTGCGCCCGCATGGTGGATTACGGCCCACTCCCTCTCACTGAGAAAATTATAGACTGTTTATGTATGTACAAATTGGTCCACTGCTGGGCAAAGGTCAAGGCTGGCCATAGCTTTCCACTGTTCCTTGCCTTCTACGACCAATGTATCGTAACCATAAACGCATCTAGGTCGTCACGCCAGCGTTTCCTAGGCCTCTCCGGCGACGACACTCGCACACAAAGGCATTACAAATTTAAAAATCAGCGCGGCTTTTTAAAAGATAATGCGAGGATTTTTTCATTAAAAAAATTTAATAGACGTAAACTACATAACTATTTTTGCATCGGTATGCAAGAAGCAAAGCGTAATGGTTCCTACACACTATGCCAGCGGCACAGCCGGCGGTTTTTGCCGCGCGGGTATGCCGCCGGCACTTGCGGCTGGCGGCCGCAGAGCATCATTTTTGTTGTGACAGCCGGATAGAACGCTTGTAGTGTACACTTTGTGTTCCTATTTATTAACTGACGCCGACTTCCCGCCCAGCTCGCTGGTATACCCCGGCGGCCATACCAGCGGCTCGTTTGTGCGGCAAACCCGGCGGCTCAAATACCCGCCGGGAATGCCGCCGGGCTTGTTGGCGGCATGCCCGGCGGCATAGTGTGTAGGAACCTTAATAAAGTGTACGAGTAATATAATTTTCTTTCCAAAAACACGCTAGCTTTATGCTGCCGGAAGGAGTGTAAAGGCTCCTACACACTAATACTATGCCAGCGGCACAGCCGGCGGGTTTTTGCGGCGCGGGTATGCCGCCGGCATAATCAGGCCGCCGCGTCGGCCGCGGCACTTGCCGCCAGCGGCCGCAGAGCATCATTTCAGTTGCGACAGCCGGGTGGACGTGGACCGCTAGTAGTGTGCACTTTGTGTTCCTAGTTCTTAATTGACGCCGGCTCCCCGCGCAGCCCGCCGGCACACGCCGGCAGCCCTAAGGACCGCCTTATAAAGCGCACAGAAGTGGATGGAGAAGGGGGAGAGAGTCTATTCAGGCTTAGACGTTCTACCAAATTCGGATGTCTATGGTATTATACATTTAATTTAACGACCTAGTAAAATGCAAGAAATGTTTGTTCACAATTTAGAAGATTGCACATTGGCGCCCAACGATTATTCTCGCTTACGTGATCGCATCAGAAATGAAGAGATCGGCAGGAAAACCAAGGTAACCGACATAGCCCGAAGATTTGCCAAACTTAAGTGGCAGTGGACATCGCTCGCATCAGAACAGAAGGCCAATTCTCGTAATTTAAAACGTTAAAAATCTAGTCGCAGTCTCATCTCGGCGACAGACAAATGTCAAAAACTTGTCAAAATGTAGGGAAATTAGAAGTATTTTTTTGACAGATTGAGACTGAGATCAGACTGTGAACGTTCTTAAAATTACGAGAATTGCCCCTCAGATAGCCGACGCAGATGGCTGAAACAGTGGCTTACTAAGCCTGTTGGGAGTCCATTATGTAAAGAAAGGGGCAGCCCCCACATCGTTAGTCCGCCATGGGGCCGAAAAGTTCTGGAGCGACAACCGCGCACCGGAAGACATAGCGTTGGAAGGCCTCCCACAAAGTAGACTTATGACCTTGTGAAGGCCGCAGAAATTCGCTGGATGCGAGAAGCACAGAACCGGTCGAAATGGAGGTCCTTGGGGGAGGCCTATACCCAGCAGTGTACGTCTTTTTGCTGAAATGATGATGATACCTTTTAGGCGCTCGGCTGGATTCGAATCCAATTCAAAGTCGATATCACTGGCCCACCATTGCTTTCATACAACTAACGGCCGAACCCAATAACCTATTGACAGATAGCTACTGATGGTAGCCAATATAACTGTCAGTATAATATAATTATACAGATCGCTATTGATATAGATTATTGGGACGTTAAAACCAGAGATAGATAGGTTTTTCTATCTCCAGTATACCAAAACTGGTGATAGATAGGTAATTAGGTTCGGCCGAAAGAGGCTCAGATAAAATTCAAATAAGGTCCATAAAAACTTACTTTTCCACTTGATATTACTGAACATTATATTCAGGACCGTGTGGTTCATATCAAAGGCGAAGTTAGAGTCGCCATGGCGCATTATCATGATGTACGGTTTGAGGGTGACGCCCCCGATGTGAGTGTTAGGCGACAGGGGCCCGAACGTCATGGCCCCACATTCCTGGCTGTCAGGCGGGTACACTTTCATACTGCACGCGTCATAGTCTGCGTGGGTTTGGCCGACGGTCTGAAATAAAAATACAGTTTATAGACACCGAAATGAAAAAAACTAGAATTGGAGAAATGTGAGTGTAAAGGCTCCTACACACTATGCTGACGGCACAGCCGGCGGGTTTTTGCCGTGATGCCGCCGGCATAATCAGGCCGCTGGCACTTGCCGCTGGCAGCCGCAAAGCATCATCATCAACGCTAGAACACTCACTCGAATGCCGGGAGCGAACTGACATCGGCTCCCCGCGCAACCCGCCGGCATATCCCGGTGGCCTGCCGGCGGCTCGTTTTTGCGGCTCAAATACCCGCCGGGCTTGTTGGCGGCATGCCCACGCCGGCTGGACCGCCGGCATAGTGTGTAGCAGCCTTAACATATACGTGTATGTATTATAATAGCATAATCAGCCTATAATGTTCCCACTGCTGGGACACAGGCCTCCTGTCTTCGAAAGGGAGTGCTATAACGTAGTATAGTACTAGTATTACAGTCGCTTCATTTAAAAATATTGGAAATCAGCTGCATCCGGTTAGACTGGGAATCGATCCCAACATAGTTGGGCAGATGATGATGATTTTTTGAAACAAAAGCAAAAAAAAAACAAATACCACTGGAAATTCCAGAGATTAGCGAGGTCAAACAAACAAATTCTCGTTTAATGATTTTTAGGGTTTCGTACGCAAAGGGTAAAACGGGAGCCTATTACTAAGACTCCGCTGATGTGCTGCTTAATGTAGATGGTTATGTATGTACACCTAGGTATTTAGTTCCATCACATGTCGGTATAATTATTCCATTATGGGGTCACCTAGGTCGTTTTTGGAGGCCTATCTAGTAGGGGAATATGGTATAGGGTACCTTCTAGTCCTTCTAGGTCACCTGTAATGAAGATAAGGTCGTCCGCAAATGATAGTACCTACTAAGGGGGAGTGAGATTTCACGATCCTGTTCAAGTTTTATTATTTGGGTTTCCTCGTCGAGGGTTCTAAGGACTTCGTCGATGACCAATGTAAACAGGCAAGGGAACAGAGGGCAACCTTGTTTGACTCCCTTTCCTTTGATAATCTAGCTGCTTTGCTGGCCACACCATTTGATGCATGTTCGTTCATTCATGCATACCTTGATTATCCTGTTGGTTAGCGATTTATTGGTTCGTCGTTGTAATAGGATATCTCTTAGTGCAGTGACATCGACGTTGTCAAAGGCTTTTTCTATGTCGAGGGTGAGTACATAAATTCTTTTACCTGCACACCATTCTACATAGGTATAGGACCCTTTTAAGCGAAAAAAAAAAAATTGGTCGTCTGTTGATCTATTGTTCAAAAAGGCCGCTTGGTAACTGCTAAATTCCGTTAGTATATCGTCTAGTTTTTTTTAGTACGTATGAGGCGTAAATGTAGCCTGTATTGCGAAGCCGCATATCGGATGCGGAGCTAGCCATTCGCATCTTTATGGTTATTGTTTTTTGGAATTGGTACCTGCACGGTGTCCAATCACGTGTCGGGCGCTTCGTTCTGTGTCCAGGCTTTGTTCATGTGTTTGGCGACGGCTCCCTGTAGTATTTGGGGCGTCATCGCTTTATAAAGCTCGATTACCACTTGGTCAGTTCCGGGAGCTGTCCCGTTCCATTACGTCATCCGCAGTGGGTCCATCACACTGTACTTCGGTTATCGCCTTTTTATATTAACTTTTGATAGGGATAAGACGACCCTCGGATTTTTTTTAAATATTTGCTCCCAGGACGCGTTTAGAATGCGAGATTCGACATCCGTCGATCACATTTTTCACAACAAACAGTGTCAATTGTAAAACTCTTATCACATGATGATTATAATGAAGGCAATGATTTCACTCTACGATATGTTATGACGTCAATTTACATTCAATATCAATAAATAACAACAAGGTGACACTTGAAACGGCTATTGCGAATTAGTATGCAATAAAATAAAACATAGAATGCGTAATTAATAGCAAATGAGGTCTGGAAGCTTACAATAATGATAGATTGTGGTTTGAGCATCGATATTTAAATGTACTTTGAGCACCTTGATTGAAATTGGCCGTACCTACGTGTTCCGTACGACCCAAACTATCTCAAACTCAAACCATTTATTTTAATTAAACCAATTACAGATACTTTTGAATTGCCAAAGAGTGATGAATGAAGCTAGTTGTCCATTCAAAAACGTTGTAAGCTTCTATGGAGAAGAACAGGCAAGAAATTCCATGGATACTCTTTTAAATCAAATTATTTAGTTTAAGTACTTTCTTTTTATTATTTGCTAAGATCCGTACAAGAAAAGTGATTTCACTATAATATTCTTATTATGCTTTTATGGCAAAAGATCCATGATAAACAGATAGTGTAGGTTTAGTAGTAAAAGGGTTCCATCTCCCATTGGGTGAGGAACCCTAAAAAAAATGCAATGAAAACCTTATTATTAAATTTTTAATTTTGATATAATTACTTTGTTTTGAATTTAAGAAAAGTTTTGCTACATTTGCTTAATCACCTCCTCGAATCACTTCCTTTTGTTCTGTTTCTATGTTTGTTTGGTCTAAACCCACCTTATGGCCTGCGCAGACGACGGACTTTTCTCCGCAGCGGAGAAAAAAGTACGCTCCGCGAACAAAAAGTCCGCCGCGAACTTACCGCGGACTCAACGCACACGGTGTGCGATCATTTGTTCCGGGCATACGTACCTACATCACTCTCGAGCGCACAACGCGGACTGTCCGCCATGTTCGTTGTTTCGCCTAGTCATACGAGTTCTATTTTTTATGTCCATTTCAATCGCGCGGACAACTCATAAAATTTAATGAAACTTTGCCAGGAATTAGTGGTAATTTGTTACCATACACAACTCTTTTCCTGAATTTGTTGCAAAAAAAAACTAAGATACTATGACCAAAAATAGTTGGCCGCTAGAACCGCCACTTGCCGTAGTCATCGCCTGTGATTACACAATTACGAAACTGAATAACGCATATAGGCGAATGATGCATCAAAAGAAAGGTCTTAATTTGTTGTATTTGTTGCAAAAATAAAAACGTCAAAACGCAAATAAACAAAAAGTTATGCAATATTTAGTTTCCGGGTTATAGGTAGGTAGGTATCTCACCATAGATATCAAATTCATAGACGGCGAGGCTTATATGTATTGAAAATTAGTTACTGATTTGTTGCAGCGAATAAACAAAAGAAAATACTAGAAAATAGGTTCCATAATTTGTTACAACCTATTTTCTAGTATTTTTCTTGTTTATTTGCTGCAACAAATCAGCAACTAATTGTCAATACATATAGCCTCTATTAATTTGATATTTATGGTGAGATACCTACCTACCCATAACCTAGAAACTAAATATTGCATAACTTTTTGTTCATTTACATTTTGACGTTTTTTTATTATTGCAACAAATACAACAAATTCAGACCTTTCTTTTGATGCATCATTCCCCTATATGCGTTATTTAGTTTCTGTGTAATCACAGGCGATGACTACGAAGTGGCGGTTCTAGCGGCCAATTATTTTTGGTCATACCTAGTATCTTAGTATTTTTTTTTTGCAACAAATTCAGGAAAAGAGTTGTGTATAGTAACAAATTACCACTAATTCCTGGCAAAGTTTCATCAAATTTTATGACTTGGCCGCGCGGTTGAAATGGACATTATTTTTTTCGCGGACTCCCCTGTACTTTTGTCCGGTCCGCTCCCCGCATGTCCTCGGTTATTCGGGGGACTTTTTGTACGCGGTACTTTTAACCCCTCGTTTGCGTTACTCGATACAGTTTTAAGCGATCTATTTTAGCGGACAAAAAAGTCCGCGGACAAAAATCCATCTTCTGCGCAGGCCATTATGAAGTTAAACAAAATTATGACAGACTTGTAGCCACAAACATTGATATATATGTTACACTAGATTAGCAATTACCGCACCAAGGCGTTGCCACTAGGCTGATGGCCACAGCCATCAGCGTAGCTAACGTCAGTTCAGTGCTCTGTGTGACGCCAACCGAAGTCAACCGAGTGACATGCGACAAAAAATATCGCGAAAAGTGCGATTCAAGATCACAAAAACATAATAAATTAACCGGAATTACTTTCCACATGTAAATTAATTGTCTCTGTGTTTATATCAACGTAAAAACACAATAAAATGTAGAATTTTGTAAATTAAGTTCAGTGTTACCACTAAAAACTTAGTTTTAGTTTCCCACATTAGTGGGAGTTTTTAATTTATGGAATAAGTGATTTTAAATATTTTTTAATAATAACGACGTAGTAGGGTGCCTGAAGATGCAGCACACCGTGAAAAATGGGTGGAAATAATCTGATTGCTGAGAAAAGAGACTGACTGGTTACCTACTAAATCATTCAATTTCATTAATAATAAAGAAAAAATATTCAAAAAGAAAATATCTTAAGTAGTTATTTTCATTATTTATAAACTTCTATTATACATCCAATAAGAAATACATAATTCAAATATTTAAAAAATAATTTAACTTAACCTAAAACGCTTTTTATGGCTTAAAATGTTGGGTAAAATTTCGCATGGGTAGGCAACCCCATCCCTTCATTGCATGTTTATAATAAATATAAATGTAATTGCGTAACACACTATCAGTAGCAACTAGCAATGGGTTTCATTTTGAGAGTTCAACAACATTCATTGCATTATTTACGTTGTTCAGCAGACACGTTTTTCGAACGTATGAAGCAATGGATTCGCAATATCCTTCAAAATAATTCAGATTGGGGTTAATAGTGTGTTACGCAATTAGGGTACTGATGTATGAACGTAAACGAAGCAAAAAGAGGATCGTATCAGGTGGCGTTCAGTTTCTGCCGACCCCTAATTGAAAGAAGGCGTGAGTTTATGTTTGTTCTAGCCACATGAAAATACTACAGGGCATGAATAATATGCCCATACAGTTTTTACCTAACTACAATGAATTTATTTATAATGCTGAGTTTCCACATTACTAGAATGGACAACAACATACAGCAATCATATATAGATACTAGCTTCTGCCCGCGACTTCGTCCGCGTAAATTTTTTTTGTTTCCCCGACCCACCCCGTCGTAACGTGTCGCCGGCCTGTGCTATTACTTCGTTTTCGCTTGGCGAAAACTTCAGACTTTTTTTCTTTTTGCTCAACTCCTAAGGGTCCTAGCGTCAAGTTTAATAGAATATAGCCTTCCTCAAGAACTGGCTATCAAACGCAAAAACATTTTTATATATGCGACCAATACTTCCAGAGATTTAGAGCTTTCAAACCGTGTTTCAAACAAACAAACTCTTCAGCTTTATTATTTTACAACTATGATATCTCCTAAGATATACATTGAAATCAAATGATGTAAGAGGCAATTTTGTTCAAAATTAAATACATGTGATGAATAACGTATTTATTTGGATAACGATTAATACCATGTTTATAAAAACACCTTCGCAAATAATGCATTATTTTAGAACAGATTTGGTTAGCATAAAAGAGGTTATTGTGAGCTAACCTTAAAAGATAGACATATGCTGTCGCGGACTTTTTTTTAAAGCTTTTAAAGGGGAACAATTCTGTCATATATGATTTTTGCGAAACTTTAACCGTTTACGCAGCGCACGCAGCGGAAGCTCTCAATAGGAAAAAAATCCCCCGATTTTGAAACATTCTTCATTGGTGCTCCGTTCCTATTGGTTTTAGCGTGATGATATATAGCCTATAGCCTTCCTCGATGAATGGGCTATGTAACACTGAAAGAGTTTTTCAAATCGGACCAGTAGTTCCTGAAATTAGCGCGTTCAAAGAAACAAACAAACAAACAAACAAACTCTTCAGCTTTATAATATTAGTATAGATTATATTGCTCACTATGCCTGTGCATTTACTGTATAGTGAAAGGTCTTTAGATCTCCATGTAAAAGAAAAACAGATGTAGTCGCAGATTGCAACAAATGAATTTACTCCGAAAAATTCGCAAAATCGACACAACCGTGAACATCGTCTGCCCTCACGTGTCTGCCCACTTAAGATCGCTCGTACCTAAATGTAATTCGTAATAATGAATTAGCTGTTGTTGGAAAAATACTTTAACTTTAGCGATCCCCCGACGCGACGACGCTTAGAAAATAAAAATATTTGAACTTACATAATATATGTGACGATAATAATTATAATAGGTTTAAAATACTATTTGTTAGTTGTTAGAGTATATTTTTTATGTCAGGGGGTTTTTTTTAATTTAAATTTTACTTTTTAACTATAGAAACAAAGGAGTTAAAGTTGAACAAGATATAAATGTAGAGAAGGACAGTGCACACAAAGAACCTAAGCGGGCAGCCCAAAATATGATTGACATTGCTATTATAATAATGCCTAAGTTAGATATTGGTAATACTGTTTTGGTAAGCGTACCCAAAGTTGATTGCGGGCCTCTGGACATGAAAAATATCAAGGGAAAATTGTTGATTTATGCAATGGTGTTCATAAAGTTGGAACTAAATACGATACTATAAAAAAATTGGTTATCACGGCAAGAGTTGCAGTACTCAGATACAAACTATGGCGACGAAATTTCTGTAACTCCAATTACTTTGAGAGAGGCTGTGGCAAGTCAGTCTCCTTTCGGGGTTAGAGTTCCAAAAAAATATAATTGTGAGCCTGCTGTAAATCAGTGTTTTAAAAACAAAGCCCTTTGCAGATCCAAGTGCCATGGAAGTTTAACTTGCATTAACAAATGATACATATATTTTAATTATTTACTTAGTAATTAACTTACTCTTATTGATCTCATGATTACCAAATAATATATAACTAACTAGCTGCGCCCCGCGGTTTCACCCGCGTAAGTTTTGATCCCGTGGGAATATCGGGATAAAAAGTATCCTATGTGTTATTCTGATGTATAAGCTATATTACTGTAAAGTTTCATCAAAATCCGTTCAGTAGTTTTCGCGTGAAAGAGTAACAAACATCCATACATCCATACATACAAACTTTCGCATTTATAATATTAGTAGGATTTAAAACAAACAATTACTATTGTCACATGTTTTAACTTATTAGGGTCCCGTCCTGTACCTCAAAAGGAAAAACAGAACCCTTATAAGATCACTTTGTTGTCTGTCTGTCAGTCAAGACCCTTTTTATCAGGAATGATAACTCCATTTATCAAGTTGAAATTAATATCAAATACTCAGGGCTGCCATCCCTTGAAGCGGTTAAAAAAATCATACTTCTAAGTCGACACAATCAAAAGATATGGGTGTTTATGTTCCGGAATTAAAACCTATAGGGTACTTCCTGTTGACCTAGAATCATGAATTTTGGCAAGAAGCAATGTCATTTAGCACAAGTAAAGGAAAAAATCCGAATAGCGTAAATTTGTAGTTACATTACATTACATTATTATATTTTTCCAGTGATAATCTATTTACCTACAAATTTGTATGGAACCCTCGGTGCGCAAGTTTAGTAATAGATTAATTCTGTACTTAGTAATTAAGTTACACTAGTTGATCTTATGTTTACAAATCATAAATAACTAATTTAAAATAAATAATTACTATCATCAGATGTTTCATCACATAATCCCCTTTTGTATAAACGGCCTAAGCATCAGCCAGCCAGTTCATTAAATGTTGTATTAGACGAATTGGCGGAAAATCATTCAGGCTGCTAGTAGAACAGCTACATTTAGTTAAAAGGCAGTAAACTGAACGGCTAAGTAAACCAGTTGACTGCGACAAATGTATCACATATTTTTGAGGCTGACATTTCACAAACTAACTATGACCAGTTTAAGCCCTTTCTTTATTTTTTATAGACAAGCTTAAAGTACAAATACACATCTAATATCATTAAAAACTACTTCAATTATTTCTTAGCTTATAAACAACAGATAAAAAGCAGCATGATGACTCATGTTCAAATACATTCTAAAGTCTGTCTACATCTACGTCTAGCCTTGAGTTTTGGCTTGAATATTGCATTGAAGAATTTAGGATAATTAATTATGTTGAAATAGACATAAAAAAAAGGAATTTCTAAATCTGTTCACTGATCAACCTTGTGCAATTGACTAACTTGACAATTTAAAATGAAATTTATACAATTTTTTAAGCCCATCATTCAGGAAACTTCTATAAATCTTGAATACAGAGCAGAAATGTGCTAATTAGAATAATATTAGCGATATATAAGGAAAATTATAAGTCAGACTAGTGAAGGACGCGTGTGTCAGGTAATGCAACTAATGTCTTCTCTTTCACTGCAAAAATCAATACCGATTGATGCATATGCGGTTATGTGCATTTAACGCCAAATAATTAGCTACATACCTCTGTTTTGCAGCTGAGCTCCGACGATTTATTCCCACATAGCTGACTAGTTCCAGTTACAAATTGCAGAAAACAAACAAACACTAAAAACACTGTTCGCAACATGTTGATTGAATCGTCCGAAGATATTCTAGGGTAAGATATGAACATAAATATATCTAAGATAAACACATTATTATGGGCTCATCTTGACCGGTTATTTTCTCTATTGGATATAAATAAAAAGTGAAAAAATAATAAAAATGTTTACAACGCGATAACAGCCCGCAAGCAAACTACTACGCAATGGTTGCGTTCCGTAGCCCGCTGCCCGCCCGATAGCCCACAGATTAGTAATATGTAGCAACGGTAGCCATAGCCGTATAATTGCCTGTTTACGTTTTTATTACTTCAGTGGTTTTTATTCATTTTTACTGACTTCACAAAAAGGAGGAGGTACTATGTTCGGATGTTTGTATGTTTTTTTTTGTATGTTTGTTCATCGAATACTCCGCCAATTGTTGACGGATTTTCAAAATTCTTTTTTATTTGAAAGGGTATGCTCCCGAGGTGGTCCCATTGTCACCAAATCGGAATCTGATGAGGGAATCCCATGGAAATCGAGGGAAACCCTCAAATTTTGTAGGCACACCTATAGTGATTTGGGTAAGTATTTTTTATAGTAACTCGTGCATTTGCTCTCAGAAAGCACCATCTGGTGAAGTGGAACTGATGATGAAGACCACAGATGGCCATCGGAGCTACTCAATAATAAATATTTCACGGGTTGCAATTCGATTAGGTACAGACGCCAGCAGGTCAACCTACCCCAATCTGTCAAATTTCTTTGATAGATTTTCAACTTTAGCACAAAGGAATAAGGTTCATATTTAATTGGGAAAATCTGACAGATTGGGGTAACTTGATGTGCTGGCCTCTGTACTTTAATGTGGTTGCTTAGTTGTAAAGCACAATGAGTATCGTGAAGTGGAGCTGATGGTGACTTCTCAATCAGATCCAGTTCTCCTGGTTTTTACAAGGAGAACTCCTATACAATTAACGTCCCTGCATCGAGAAAATCAATGTTTTGTAAAATGTGATGAGGAGTTGAGATTAGGCTATTGTAACTTAGATAAGTTACAAACTGGCCCACTAAAAAGTGAAAAATAAAAAACCTTTTACAAAAAAAAAAGTGTCAATAAAAGAAAATGCGGAACCAACGACACTGACTTCCGAAATTATAGCTGTTATTTTTCACTTTGTAGTGTTTCTTTGGAAGTCGGTTGTTTTTTTTGTAAAAAGTTTATTATTAACATTAGTAAGGGTGCGTTCCGAGAACGCTGTAATTCATTTGAGCGACTTATCCCCGTTCCGAATTAGTATGAGCACGATACCGATGTCCCATGAATCGTCATAGATGACGTCATGACATGCGCCTTCGTACGATAATGATGGTTGTGCCGTTTTGTTTTAAGTTGCGCCGATGCACAAAAAAATACTGTAATTCAACCATGAGTATTCAAGTGAATATAGTTTTGACGTTGAGCGAGCACTGTGAGCGCGTTCATGACCGTTTCGAATTCTTGACAGCTCTCAACAGTCATAATCGTGATATTAATTCGGAACGCAAATTATTTATTGAGGTGAGCGCTGCGGCTGCCTGCTATTTATGGCATAATTCGGAATGCAGCCTAATTCGGAATGCCATAGTCGCGAATCAAATTTTGATCAAGATACAACCTGATACTGACCTGCCAATTGCAAAAAACGTAAAAAAAATTGAATTTCGCGGTAACCACTGCGCAATCACCATTTAAATGGAGCGCGCGCCCGACTGCCACGACCAGTGTTACCAGATGAGAAAAATGATATTACAGTGTTTTGTGCTCAAAACAGTGTTTACGACAAAATTGCAGTAAAAGTAAAACAAAATACAGTGAATTTTACACTAGATTTCAAGAAACTTTTATTAACTTTTATAAACTAAAATACTGTTTTAATTTCACCTTTTGTAATTTAGAATAAGCATAATCCCACAAAAACATTTCATGTTAAATGTTGCCAAGACCGGACCATGTAGCTCGCACTGTCAAAAAGCAATCAGATCTCATGTAGAGCCAAGCTTCTAACTCTACACGCCCATAGTGTTTTTTGGAAGTCGATTGTTTTTATTTTTCAACACACACTGACTCACACACACACTGTCATTTTTGACAGCGCTCATGGTCGGCGTTATCGCAAGATGGCGCACGTCATGACGTCACTCATGACGATTCACGGGATATCGTTATCGCGCTCACGGGTTTATAATAAAGCACGTTAGCACGCTTACATCGATTACAGCGCAACTCGGAACGCGCCCCCTAATATTTGACATATTGACGTTTCTTTCTCTTCATCTCTTGTTAGCGCCATGCGAAAATACTTCAACTTCAAATCTTCAATAATTGACTTGAAACACCTGAATTAAAATATGATTATAATTCTAAAATAGTTAGTTAATTACAAATTGTAAAACCTTCAAAATATGTCCTTAATCCCATTAAAAAGTGCTAAGTAAACAGGCAGGATGACCGTAAGTCTTACTACTAAAATAACTCATTTCCATTGTGTTGTGATTTCATTGCGTTTGGTCAAATTACAATGTTGTTAAACTGTTAATTAATCCATTACCGATCTTAAAAAGTGAACTTTATAATTGTGTTAACCTTAACAGTAATAAAAACGAATAGATGATAGATGTGTGTATAGCAAGTTGTTTATTAACTTAAATACCTACGTAAAATTATTGGGCAGACTAATATTTTCAATGTTTATTCTTATTTAAAAGTAGTTAATGGTAATTATATAACCAATACTGTGGAACATCTAGACTACATTTGGCCAGTACCTTCTTCGTTTACTTCTGTATTTGCGAATTTATTTACTAACCAGTACTTAACACTTTCTAGAATGGGCTTAGATTGATTTTCTAATTTGCACAGTTATTATACCTATATGATTGGTCCAAACCTGTTTTAATTTAAGATATAATCAAGATTTTCATAAACAGAGAAATCATAATTTAATGTTTATCAAAGATCAATTAGGTATACATATAAGTGGATTTTATTTTTAATGCCTAAAAACGATATATTTACCAATATTTCATAAAACACTGAATCAGCCCTAGAAAAAGTAATAGAATGATAATTTTAAAACTAAGTGAAGTTTAAGCTCATCATCACCTTCTTCGCATTGATGGTACAGACGCCAGCACATCAAGCTACCCAAAACTGTCAAATTTTCGCAATCAACTTTGAACCTTATGCTTTAACTATAAAGTTCAAAATCTATGAGAGAAATTTGACAGATTGTAGTAACTTGGTGTGCTGGCATCTGTACAACAAAATTAAGCTGTTAATAATAGATAATCTATAAACATAGATTATTTTTAACACTTAATGTCTAACAGCTCTATTTGTGTTTGTTTGTGTATGGCAGCAAAGAAAATGACAAAGATTATACAAAAATGATAGTTTAAATTAAACCACTCCGTTTATTTCTTAATTTTTTTTTTCATTCATGTCTGTGTTTTGGCTGAATTCAATCTTTTATAATTACTATGATTGGTTATTCAAACGTCATTCTTAAATGTCTATGCTAGGATTCTAGTAAAAACATAAATATGTTATTTATGTTTTTTTTTTTAAATTAAACTTCTGCCACACAATAAAGTATGGAGGCAGACTTAATATGTTAGGCATTCTCTACTAGTCCGAGGGTGATGAAGAGATAAAATGGCAGGTTCCCTGTTATTTATCTAGTTTTTTTACTGTTAGGCTGCTTCATCCCACTGCTGGCCAAAGGCCTCTCCCCATGACTTCCAGCTCTTTCGATCCAGGGCTAAAGTGGACCACTGGTCATTTGTTTTGTCAAGCTCATCCCGCCATCTTCTACGGGATCTGCCGTGACGCTTTCTACCTGTGTCAGGGCTCCGCATGGTGGTTATTTTGGTCCACAGCTCATTGAGCATATGGCAGATGTGGCTAGCCCAGTTCTACTTCAGCTTAATGGCTTTATGAGCAAGGTTTTTGCGCAGTGTATAGTTGCGAATATGGTCTTCTCTTGTTGTATTAATATCAAAACCAGTTACTTTAGAAAATGACGATTTTAGTTAACTTGTAGCATGGTGTCTTCATAGAAAAAAGCCAAAATTAATTTAAAAAATTTACTTTAAATACAGAGAATGACCCTTTTACAGTGGCTCAATTTTTGTTTATGAAGCTTCAGTTCTAATGCTTTCAAAAACACCCCATGTAAGTTTAGTTTAGTGATATTAATTATTGTGAGTTATTTGATAGTGTAGGAACTAGATTTTTAAAACCTTTTTTCATTCTTATCTGACTAGATATTGTTAAGTTTTGTTTTAAGGGGGATGCATTAAGGTATCCTATTGATTGACTATTTCATCATGAAATATTAGTCAATAGGAGTACTTATATGAATTTAAAGGATTTTATTGATGGTGTTAATGATTATAATTATGTAGTCATATTTGTTACTGTCGCGAATCATATTTGAATCAACATCCAACCTGACACTGACCTGCAAATTGTAAAAAAGTTTGAATTTCACAGGCTTCTCTGGCGCTTCCTGGCGCTTCCCCCTTAAGGTCTTCAAACTCAAACTCAAACTCAAAGCATTTATTTCAAATAAACCAATTATAGGCACTTTTGAATTGTCAAGGGTCGGTCAGTCAGAAAGATGAAGCTAGTTGCCCATTCCAAAGCGTAGATCCCTGTGGAGAAGAACGGGCAAGAAACTCCACGGACACTCTTTTAAATCATAAAATTGTTACAAAAATCTTGATTACATCATTCATGTTGAAATTATACATGTGAGAACGATGCAGAAAGACGTGCACGTTAAAGGCGTCCGTACTAAAAAGAACAATTCATAAATTAAAATAAGCCGTGGCGGCTAAGAGATGACCAGTCCCTACTGACGGCGCCCGTTCACGAACATGACGTATGGATCAGCACCATTCAGCTCAACCATTTTGAAGGGAACCCAATGATCCAACACACACGCCACCATCAGCGAGACATTTGAGTGAGCATGACATACTCTCAGCTGCCAGGGCACATTCAAGTCAATGAAAGACGTACCCAGTAAATAGTAGCTTTATAGTTTAGGTACATAGTGCTCACACGTGTGCTATGCAATTATACAATACTAAGAGATTGAATTTATACAATGCAAAGATAGTTTTTCAATCTTCAGCAGCTCCAACTATATTTTCGAATGCTAATTAATTAGTTTATGCGCCCTTGTGGAGCAGGACCAGCGTTCAGCCAAGCATTTTTGTCAGCGATGTAATCCCCCAACTTATAATATGCTTGGCTGCATAGTGTGCGTTTTATGCAAGATTTGAATTTCGTTTCATTGAGTTGGAGTATGTGGGGGGGTATTTTATTGTAACATTTTAAACAGTACCCCATGAAGGATGAGTCTACTTTAGCCAATCTGAAATCTGGTTGAACTAATTGGTCCCTATTTCTAGTCCCATAGGTGTGTCTTTCACCTCTTTTACTGAAAAGATTTAAATTTTTCCTTACGTACATGATGTTTTCATAGATGTATTGACAAGGTACTGGTCTTATTTTTTATCATTTTTTTTTAAACATTGCCCAACACCAGGAATTACTCCTGTATTGTTTGTGGGCTACGAATAAGTAATAAGTCAGGAAATGTAACTGCGATAAAAAAATGGCCAAACAAATATTAGGCCCAAGTAGGCGGGGCTTAAAAATTGTACCCAGCGCGTCATCAGTCGGACATTTTTCTTGCAAGCACTTGCGAGCACTTCGGATACGTTTTCGTTTTTATCATTGTGAACTACAGCTGTGAATCATCATGCCAGCATGTGTTGTGAAGTGGTGCAGGAGCCATACAAGATTAAAATGTCCAGGGATCACTTTTCACTGGTAAATAGTAGCAAAATTATAATTATATTCAAAGATGTTCAAATACGTTATCAAACCGAGGTGGTCAATACTATGCAAAATGAAGTCAGTAAATTTTTTACCAATTTAAGTTTTCTTTTCTTCTTGACGAAATATTGAAAAGTAAATCCATAAAATTTAGATATGTTTATAACATTATTTTATTTTGCTTATTTTGTTTTCTTTTAGTTTCCCTGCCGATCCAGTTCGGCAAAATAAGTGGATAGCTTCAGTTAAGCTAGAAAGACAAGAGTACGACTGGATGCCTGTGAAAGCCAGCAGAGTATGTTCAGTTCATTTTGACGAAAAAGATTTTTATAAATTATTAAAAAGATATACCATGTTACACAAAACTGCTGTACCAGTTTGAAAGTTTCTCTTTTAATGTCTTCTAGACAAAAACTTAATAAATTAATCATATTTCGCGGGACATAGAGTTCATTGGATTGTAAAAAGTAACCAAAAAAAAAAAAATATATTATAAAAAAACATTGTACAATAATATTCTTTTATTATTGACTTGGTCCGGTGCACTTATTGCATAACATCGTCCACGTCACTATGACACGGCTGTCATAGCAGACATTGCAGTTGCAGCACGCGCGCTAAATAATCCCGGCTTTCGTTCTGAATTTAAACCAATCACCAAGCATGTGTTCTTGTAACCTCGGAAGTGATTCGTATTTTGAATCATACGTCGTTTTGGTTTGAAGTAGGGCTACTTTTTCTGTGGAATTTGTTCTGAATTAGACTTCCTGACTTATTACTTATTCGTAGTTTGTGGGTGCGTTTACAAACATTTAAACTCACATACACAAACAGCCAATATCAAAATGACAATCATTTGAAATAAACTGGCTCCTTAATTATTAATTATCACTGAATACAACATGGGGGTGTTTCTGAATGCCAACAGAGAGGTTTCTAAAAAAATTTGTATAGGTCACCCTGTAAGTATATTCTTAAAATAGTTTTTCATCAAATATACACAACAACATACATATATGTGTGACATAACTATCATAGTGTTTTTTTTAACTTATAACTAATTTTTTACTACAAGTTTAAGGGCTCACAAAACTTATTGTGAATCCTCGTAAATACAGATTTATGTATAACACACACAGTCATTGTAGGTACTATTGTATGTTGTGCTATTTAATACAATATTGTTTTTATCAAAAGGATGTCATAATACATTTTTATGTTGAAATATATGCGTTAACACTTCCTGCTAAAATTAGCGCATTCAACGAGTGTTAACTAGTCAGCTTTGTCCTATCAAGTTTGTAATTAGAATTTATTTTTATTCATAAATATTATTAGTTTAAAATTTTACGAAGTGTGTGAATAACGTCTTTAAAGTTTATCTATTTTTTTTTATAGGTGAGTACTTTTGTTAAAAAGTTCTATTATACTATAAATGGTGTTTCAAAATTAACCTTACAAACTTTAAGAGGTGCTTTAGACTATCGAACTGAACAACTTTCATTAAGGGACCAACTCCGAAATCACAAAAAAAATCTGCTGTTTCATTAATTTTGGTCAAGTAGGTATTGAACTGTATTAAACGGCTGATTTTTTTTTCGTGATTTCAAAGTTGGTACCATAGTGAAAGTTGTTCAGTTCGATGGTCTAAAGCACTTATTAAAGTTTGTAGAGTTGATTTTGAAACACCTTATATACCCAAAGGTCCTAATTTCGATTCTCTGACCTGATTAATAGTTATACCTGTTGGTACCTTAATTATAATTTAATTAAAAGTACCATAAAGAAAGGCATATTTAAGTGTGACTATGTAAAATAAAGTGTATAAATTAGTCCATAAAGTAAAGGCTCTTATCACAGAATTTTACTTAATTGGTCATACGATAAGATTTTATGGGCAATTTCAAATCATAATTAAGCTGCTCTACAAATGTATAAATCCTGTAGCTATATTTTCGACTTCGTGGCTAAATGTTAACAGCCGCACAGGTTGTTCGAAGGCTAAGTTATGCTTGCCGCGGTCGGTTCGTGGATGGGTGACCGTCCATTACATATCGAGATCCCTCCGTGCCTCGGAAAGCTGTTTGTCCCGGCTGTAAGTCGTAGTCGTTACGGGTAGTCAGAAGCCAAGCCTGACAACCAGTCTTACCAAGGAGTATCATGTTACCTAGTAACTGGGTTCTGGAGATCAGATGGGCAGTCGCTGCAAGCAAAATTCTGCTATTTAACTGCGACTAGTTAGTCTGGAAGTCGAACCCAAAATGGTTGGGAAAAGGCTATGCAAATTTAATTTTATAGATTCAGTATAATGAAAAACGAATAGTAAAGTCATGCAAGTATAAAGTATTTTATTACCCATAAAATAGATTTCTGCAATTAATTGAGAGCAGTTTTTTAATTTCAATTGGTAGTTTTACTTACAAACGCCGTGATGATTGCAGGATATATTGAACTCGAAGCAAAGAATAAAAATGTTGTATGTGCATATTTATATTTTATTCAAATAGGGTAAAATATTATGGAATCATGTTGTAGGTACTAGGTACGTACTTTTACCTGATACTAAAGTAACCTACAAATTAAGGTCTGCGCAGACGATGGACAATTTGTACACGGATAATTTGTCCGCGGCGATAGAACGTATGAAAATCTATGCAACAACGTTAACAAGTAGTATGCCGGGATTTCCATACATTATCGTTGCGGACAAAGTTGTCCGCGTACAAATTGTGCATCGTCTGCGCAGGCTTTAAGTTAATAATTAAAAAAAAATACAATTATTTAATTCAGTTTTCTACGTCATCTGGACACCTACACACAACAACTTGTTGAACGTAGATACTTAACTAATATGTTAACAAACGTATTTCTAAAAGTTCAAACGGATAAAACATTATTTTCCCGTTATTTTGGTTTCTGGTTTCGAGCCAACATTCTCACTTCAAAAATAATTCCTGAAAATTATAATAAATCGAGACGCGGTATTAAATTAGTCCGCCATAATATTATTCAACTGTTTTCCTCAGTCTCATCTTCATCAAATTTCAGTTTATTTTAAAAACGGCGTTTTTTTTTTTGTGCATTCCGAGTATGTAGTCACAGGAAAACGTGTGTAAGTACACATCGTTTGGCGCAATATTACAGACTGTCCGTTTCAGTCATTCGAACATTTCGTAGGTTCATTTTGCGAGATTTAAGTTAACATGTTTAGACGTGGTCTACGAAAAAAGGAAACTGTAAAAACCTTGTCTTCAATTTGTTAAACTTTATCAAGAGTTTAACGACGCTATAGTTAAAGAAAAAATACGATGGATTACCTTTTGTCCTCGGTTTTACTTGCATCCTATAAAACTTTTACATATAGCCGAATAAAAAGTATCCTATGTTTTAATCCAGATCATAGTCTACATGTGTGCCAGATTTCAACCAAATCCTATCAGCTTTTAAGGCGTGACAGACATCCGAAATTTCGCATTTATGGCGCATCTGGATGACGCTCTTAACAACGTAAAATAATAACTGTAAATGTACCCAGGCATGCAAATATGACAACATGATTCCACCAGCATAAGAAACAATCGCAGATGATAAACAAATAAACAATAGGAGAAGTACGTACCTTGTGATGTGTACTGGAGTCTGCGACACCAGTAATATACCTATTTTGACGTGTAGGTGGTAGCCAGTCACACAACTGGCAGTTTTTTTTTTCTCAAAGACAATGCGGTCTCCGTATACTTATTTAGTACGTGTCTACGTTACGAGTCGTTAAAAAATTTTTTTAAAATTATTTTTCGTGCTAAAAATTATATTAATATATCTTGTAATGTGTATATCTTGTCTATGTCTTCTTTTAAACGAAAATGTGAAAATTTAAAAATAAAAAATAATTAATATAATTTTATAATATCTGCGGCTTTTTTTTTGTACTTGAATGACAAAACTTAAATAAGTATACAGAATGTTTGAAAGAAATATTTTTGTTTTTTTTTTAAATTATTTTAATTAAGTAAAAAATCAAATAGCCATAAAATAATTCAACTAAAATCTCATTCGTAACATCGGTAGGTACAATCTTATTCGGTGTTTATTTAAATTGTTTTCGTCCAGTGCTTATTGAAACTGCTTGTGTAAACTAGGTCATCAATAGAACCAAATTGGTATCATTGGTCAATAAAATATTTAACTGTATGAATCTTGTTGGTCAAAGCATAATAGACAATGATGTCTTATTGTAAGGTGTTAAATTGATAACGAGTCCACTGCGTCATTGTTTTCACTACCTATAATTGATAAACTTTAAATTATTATATTATGGAGCAGGAGTTCTTATCTTTTTATATAAAAAAATGATATTTTAAATGTTTTCCATCGATATTTCTCATTCCTCGATTAGTTCGGTTATCCTTATAACCTTATTATCGGATATCGCGCTATCGACTCACTGTTATTTTATATTTAAGTATATTGATAACACGTTGAACGGACACGTCACATATTACTAGGAACGAGGAGAATCCACTCGTACGAAATTGTATGCGTTAAGTTAAGTGAAGTTTTCATCGATTTTAAACGGTACGGTGCGGCTGTATTCTTCTTATAATTTTATGGCATCTTGTTTTTAACAATTAAACTACTAAAACTTTACTAAATGACGATAATTAGAACCAATAATAATAATATCCACCTAACCAATAATAAATACTAAATTAAAAAAAATACAACTATAATCCTTAGCATTTTTTTTGTGCATGTTATCGAATGCACAAACTGTGAACACCCAAACTACATTAGCTTAAAAAAAATAAAGAAAACACTAGTTCGATAATATTAAAAAAATATTTTAAAAAAAACCTAGTGAGAAGAGCACATAAAAATATTGTGACGTAGTTTTGTGTCAGTGTGTAACCGAATAATACGTCCCATAGTCCCATCATATCAGTGGTTACTTATTTTGAGCAGAACCCGTGCGAACTTTTACATATTTGCAACCACTTTTTTATCTTACTGATCGCACTTGAATTGTATGTAAACGTATTGACAAGTCTAATTGCTGTAAAGCACTAGTAGTGTAAGGTCGTTTCGACGGCTCGTCCCGTAGACACGCTGCCGCGAGCAGTCTACGCTAAAAAAAAAAATTAAAAAATATTTTGAGCGTAGATCGTTAAGCAATGTATAATATGCTGCAGGCAGAAGGTCGGGTGATGGGTCGACGTTTCTTTTTAACGCTGGTGATTGGGATTTCTGCTGGATTTAGTTTTGCATACATACTATTAACATCGACTGGATTCTCACGAGATACTGCTTGGCATAACTACAGGTAACTCTATCTAGAATTTTGCATGTCGCATGCCGCCTTTTTATCTATCTTTTTTCTTGTTGCGTGTATTTGCATGGCATGTTTGTGAGCTAATTTTTAAAATTGAATTTTGTTAATAATTCATTTTTTGTATGCATTTTTTTATTGTGCTAATTTAAAATGTTTTTTAAATAAGAAAATAAAAAGTAGGAACAATCATTTTATTATATATTGTATTGATAATTAATCAAAACGTATAGATACTAGGTAAGGCCTTAATATCACACTCTTCAATGTTAAGTCCTTTAGATGATAGCAAAAAGTACATTTTATCAATTATTTTTTTCATACAAAATAAAATAATAAGTAGGTATTTACTTATACTCACGTATTACAATTTCAACGAAATACACTTGCAGGAAAAACAATGTCATGATTAATACCTAACAAAAACTTAATACTACTTAATTGTTCCAAATATTATTCATCGCTTTGGAATTGTTTTATCAATTAATATATTACGATTTAGGTACTTACCTACCTCTGCTTTAATTAAATTTTGTTTTGAGAAACCAAGACCATTCCAAGACAGCTCACATAAACTCCTTTAATAAATAAGTTAACAACATAATGTTTCTCCATTTTATTATTTAAAATGTTGGGTCGTTGTCGCCGAGTGTGGGTTTGTGAGATTTTGCGAGGAGGTAACAGGAACTCAAAGAAGGCGACAGAGGAAAGCAAAACTTCTTTCACCACGTAAACAATCTTCGTCCATGAGCCTTGGCCCGAAATTCAGCACATCCTTACGTAAACGATACCGATTGGTTCAATTATTCTGCACTGAGATAATATTTTTTATAATCTAAATATTGATTATCGTCGATACAATTATAATTTATGTGTATTACTGGTTGTGGTATGAAGGAGGTGCGCTATTGTTATGGTATTGTTTTTAGGTACATGTGAATGATGGGAACACAATTCAATGAGAGCTCCTGTAAATATTTTAGAAAGAGGTTTACAACTTATAAAAATGCATTATTTATTCTTCAAGAGACTAAAGAAACGATGGATGGACTGTGTGAATGATGATATGGTTAGAAAAAGGGTGACTGCCGAGATGACTACTAATAGAGTCGTAGAGAAGTATGGATGTTGCGCCAACCACAAACAAATTGGGATAAGGACAGGAGAAGAAAGATGAAAATGTTTTTGTAATTATAAAGTCAATGGCCCCGATTCTGTTGTTCACAAACTAAACCAAATTTAAGTTTAGTGCATCTTTTTCTTTCTATTTCAATATGAAAAGGACAGAAGATAGATATTAGTTTAGTCCCGTCAAATTAGATAATCCATATACAAGTTTAGACGTGATTAAAAAATTGGCTACTACGTCAATTTACGTTAGGCGCTGACTTATTTGACAGGACTAAACTGATATTTATCTTCTGTCCATTTCATAATGAAATAGAAAGAAAAAGATGCACTGAACTTAAATTTAGTTTAGTTTGTGAACAACTGCAGTGCTATTCTGTAAAAATCTCACCGTGAAAACTAAGGTGAAGTGAGCTGTCATTCCACCTGATGTTAGGGATTGCCTCCATTGATAGCTCACTTCACGCTCACGTCACCTGTGTTATCACGGTGAGATTTTTACAGAATCGATAGGCAGAATCGGGGCCACTATGGACATTGTTTAGTCGTTTTTTATACGAACTTAGTTTAGTTAATTCGTTAATTTCAATTTGCAGTCGTTCTATAAACAAAGCGATAGCATAACGGGTTTTCAATTATTTTATCGCACTTTAGGATAAGTAACTGGTACATTTCGAGCTTATTTTTTTACCGTTTCCGTGCTGGATAAGCTGTTGTTGATCATTAAAATGTATATAATTATCTAATATATAAAATTCTCGTGTCACAGTGTTAGTTACCATACTCCTCCGAAACGGCTGGACCGATTTGTATGAAATTTTGTGTGCATATCGGGTAGGTCTGAGAATCGGCTACTATCAATTTTTTTTTTAGCAAAACGACGTTTGCGGGGTCAGCTAGTATTTTTTATATTCTATGTGCTGATCCATACGTCATGTTCGTGAACGGGCGCCGTCAGTAGGGACTGGTCATCTCTTAGCCGCTACGGCTGTATTATATATATAAACCTTCCTCTTGAATCACTCTATCTATTAAAAAAAACCGCATCAAAATCCGTTGCGTAGTTTTAAAGATCTAAGCGTACAAAGGGACAGAGAAAGCGACTTTGTTTTATACTATGTAGTGAAGTAGGTTCTGTGTACTAGCAGGAGTATAACAATAGAAACAGTTTCAGAAAGGAGTCAAAAACATTTTTTCGATCGTAAAGCACTATATGCTTTGCATTGTTAGTCGTGCAATATCTAGCTATGATTATATTGGAATGTTGATATTCACTGTCTGGATGTGCACTACTCATACTCAAGCGCGTACTATCGGCTTTCATATCCAGATGAACACTTGGCTGCAAGGACAAGGTTAGGTACTATATTATAGCAGAGTTCCGCGTTCGCAAACTATGAACGCTTATTCGAAATTTACGTAGAAATTGCAACACGTCAAGAAATTGCCTAACTTAATGTTAGTATACATTATTGTTTAAACCACGTCGAAAACATAACCTCCTCTTTTTTTAATCGCCTAAAGATAGCTAAAGAGAAGTATGTGCATGCGGTTGCGCATACAATCTGATCTATATAATGTCATGATATGATAAGATATGTACTTGTAATAAAAAGCGGTATTGATTTACTACGTCACCGGTGAAATTGGAACGCCCAGCCCAATATTTATCGATGCCCAAAAAAAAATCATCAGAGGTAATTGCTATTACTTAATTTGCGATATTGACAAATTATCTTGGCCTTCTTCTAGTTTAAAGTATTATAAGATAACTCTTTTGTAATAGGCTCCTTTGAGTATTTCCGCGATTTATAGTTTCTGATTTGACCATCAAAGTACGTTACATACAAGGGTGAATTATTCAAGTGGCCGTTGTGTTTAGTATAGTTAACGACATATTTTTATTTGAATGAAATCATTTATTACTTTTCGAATTACGGGACTAAAGTCCCCGTCATGAGAAGCTATAAATTTTGTAAACACACATTCAGGGGTTGGCAACCTTTGGATCAAATAAGATAAATAGTTTTGTAATGATTTTTATTTTTATATAGGGATATAATTATGTTAACACACACACACACATCTAATTACTATCGTCAGACGATTGCGAGTATTCTGCAGCATTGGCAACGTCAGCGTGAATTTACTTCAAAATAGCGGCTCAAATGCTTACGTTCCATGAGTCAAACGCGTTCCAGTACCACAAAACATTAGACGACAGCGCTTTAGATCGCTAATATATAACTCGACCAAGTGAAATTGCTCGTTAGTACACTATTACACTATGAGTTGAGTTGATTGAATTTGGGATTATTTCTTGTTGATTGAATTGTCGCTACGTAATTTGTAGAAGTTCTTTATTTACAAAATTTGTAGCTTCTCGTGACGGGGAACTTTATATCCGTAACCTATCAGCTCTATGATTCCCAATAAATATTCGATGATAATAATTTATAAGTTTATGATGTCAACTATAATGTTATGATTGTTTATCAAGTATCTATTTAGTCACAGGCTACTTTTAAAGTTATTATCTAAGTGTTAGGTTTTAAGTCTTTAATAATATTTAATTGTTAGTTTTTATTGGCAACATTAAATAGTTTCGGGTATTTATAATAATTTGAAATAGTTCGGTAAAATGTTTCTCTGTACTGGCAACACCGAAGATTTAAAAAGAAAATTGAGAATAATGGCTCGAGCCGCGGGAACGGTATTTTGAGGGGCCTTTTTTTGATTCCGGCGTTCAGGAGAGCAGGTCGTTCCAAGTGACTGAGTCAGTGAAGAGTTTAAGTTGGTGATAATTATTGTTGGAGGGCTTCTAGAAAATAAGGTAACTTATCAGTTTATATTGTAAATCTTCAGATGGAGTTAAAAGTAATAAGGAATGGAGAACATAATATGTGATAATATAATTTGTGGATTATTGAATGTAGTGTTCATTGTTGAAATATAAACCTTTGATAAAATATGATAGTGTTTATCTATTCTTATTTATTCTCATCCCTGAAGTGTTGCAAATGGTTAGCTTCTGCTCTAGATATAACCAATAATGACCTATTAGTTTTGAGAATGGAAGTAGTTTACAACATTTCAGAAGTGGGATTATGGCTCACATATTCATTTCTATTAACGACGGATGCCCATATAAAGTAACAATGATTATGATTGAGTTGTAGTTTTATTACATCACATATTGTGTTCCTTCCGTGTATGCTGTAATTTAAGCTTATGTGAATCATTTATTTTTATCCTCTGAAATATAGAGTGATATAGACACCTTTAATCGGGTCAAAGTCATGTGGAGGTCGACTTTTACTTTTCCTCGGTTGATCTCGTGGATTTGCCTCGATTAAATAGGCCGTGGTCATGAGGGGGTTGACCTTACTTTCCTTGACACGTTATTGTAGATATGTGTAGTGGTACGATGAAGATAATTTTATTTCAGTGCTACAAAATAAGACTTTGAGGTTATTAGGATTTTAACTTTTCAGGGATTATTTGGAAAGGAGTCAAGCCTTTTTGTCACAAGTTTCAGATAATGCCTCGCGACAGTGAAACGTCCTCACGGCGTCGGCTGACTACCCCGGCTCGAGGTGATACTCAATCAAGGATTCAACCGGGGTCTAGTCGTAGTCAAAGCAGACGCCGCCGACGGCATAGAAGTCGAAGCCTCATACGCAACACCCACTGCGAGCGAGAACCAAATCGGAGTAGCCACAACCGTGGACCAAGCAGCAACCGCAGTGGACGTTCGCAGAGCCGCAGCCGCAGTCAACGGAGCAGAGACCGAGATCTACGCGAGCGAGAGCAGGAGCTTGAAAAACAATGAGAGCGACTGCGTGCCCTTGAAGAAGGAGTCATCAGGGAGCGCAGTCGTCTTCGTTGTAGAGACGACCGAGATCCGCAGAGCAGAATCACCGCACGGAATACAAGGTCACGTAGCCCTACTTTTAACTGTAAAGATGTAATTAAGCTTATTAACTCTTTGAAACCACAACCAGTGACAGCAGGCTCCTCATTACCTTCCACTAATAACAGCATTAATTCGAAAAATATTTTACCGGATTTCGATCCGTCTGTCAAAACTCAGAGGACTGATATTTGGATAAGGAAGGTAAATGAGTGTGCCACTGTCTACGGATGGGATGAACGGACAACCGTTCACTTTGCCATGCAGAAACTCCAAGGATTGGCCAAAGTTTGGTATGAAAGTCAAAATTCTATTTTATTTAATTGGTCAGAATGGCAGGAAAAACTCTTAAGGGCTTTTCCCTGCGAACAGAACTATGGTCAATCCTTGGAGGACATGTTACGTAGAAAGACTAGATACAATGAACCATTAGAAGTTTATTATTACGAGAAGCTGGCTCTACTGAACCAATGCGACATTGCAGGCAAGCATGCTGTTGATTGTTTGATACATGGTATAAGCGATAGAAACCTGAGGTCTAGTGCTAATGCGTTACGCTGTACTCAGCCTGACCAATTACTACAATTCCTAATGAGTAATCAAGATACGTCTCAAACAGTCGGTCAATCGTATAGGAATAGGGTGAAGTCTGAACAGAACGGTAATAATAGCACAGATAATTCATCAAGAAAATTGCTAAACCGCACGAATACGGGTACAATATTTTGTTTCAATTGTAAGGAGAAGGGTCATCCCTATTTAAAATGTCCTAAGCCTTTAATTCAGTGTACAAGGTGTAATCGTTATGGTCATAAATCTGATAGCTGTAAATTTAGGAATGATGTTCAAACAGACCAGACGCACAAGGCTGACTCTATTTCAAAAACAATGACAATATTAACCTCCCGCTCCAATTCAAAGTACATGAAGGAGTGTACAATCAATAGAGTTCCCATGAACTGTTTCGTTGATTTCGGAAGCGACGTTTCTCTAATCACGCTATCCACGATTCAAAAATTAAAATTAGATCCGGAGAAAATATCATTACCGATAAAAGGTTTTGGCAATGAGGTCGTGTATTCAGTAGGTAGAGTTGAGATCGATTTATGTATTGACGGTGTGGCAGCAAAAGTTATGTGTCAGGTTATTCAGGATGAATTATTAGACGTACCATTTTTAGTGGGTCAGTCTTTTACCGAACAGGAACACGTATTAGTTTATAAAAATGCGAGCAAATTAAATTTTTATAATAATAATAATTTAAGCTCCTGCTTAAATGAAAGTTGTAATTTAGATGAGACTAAAGCTCTTGTTACAATACAGGCTGACGTAGAAGCTTTTGGTCCAATTTCTGTCAAAGCTAGAGTAAATTCATGTTATACCGGAAATATCTTGTTGAATAGTAAAGTTGTCGGGCGGCCCAATCAACATTTTTTGGTAATTGGAGGAGTTTATTACGTAAAAGACGGCTTAATATACCCCAACATTACGCCTGTAATGGACGTTGTTCTTTTGCGCGAAGGTATGGTAGTAGCACGCGGCACTAGGGTGCAGGTAATTAATAGGATTGTAGCAACCTCTCCAGGAGCATTGATATCGGACCAAGACAAAATTGATGAGAACAATGTTAATATAGGTGAAGGAATTAATAGGTGTCAAAGACAAAATTTAGTAAATGTATTGCAAAAATATAACCATTGCTTCGCTGCATCGCTGAAAGGGTTAGGTTGTACTAATGTTGCTGAGATGGACATAGAATTAAACAGTCGCAAACCCGTCGTCTATCGCCCCTACCGACTGTCTCATAAAGAACGCGAACAGGTTAGGGAAATGGTAGGAGAAATGTTGGAGGCAGGCATTGTCCAAGACTCTGTGTCAGAATACGCTAGCCCAATAATATTAGTTCGTAAAAAGGATGGCGGGGTAAGGATGTGTGTAGACTATCGCATGCTTAACTCTATAACAGTTAAGGAGCGATACCCTATGCCTATCATCGAAGATGAAATTGCGCGGTTGTCAGGGCAGGCATACTTCATCACATTAGATCTAACATCGGGTTATTATCAAGTACCGATCTCTGAGCGTTCTAAGCCACTTACTTCGTTTGTCACCCCAGACGGACAGTACGAGTTCAATCGCATGCCGTTTGGGTTGGCAAATGCACCCGCTGTATTTCAGCGGATGATAAATAAGGTTTTAGGTTCATCTCGGTTTACTGAGGCCACGGCATACATCGATGATGTTTTAATTTATGGGAATAGTGTGAATCAGTGCTTAGAGAGACTTGAGAAAATTTTAAAGTTGATAGAGCAGGCTAACCTAACACTCAATTTATCCAAATGTCAATTTTTGCTAGATACAATTAATTACTTAGGGTATGAGATAAGCGCGTCCGGAGTGCGTCCTGGTGATAAGAAAACTCAATGCGTTCTGGATTTCCCTCGTCCTGTCAGTCAACATTCGGTTCGACAATTTTTAGGCCTCGTCGGTTACTTTAGGAAATTTATAAAGGGTTTTGCAACTTTATCGCATCCCTTAAACAAACTTTTAAAAAAGGATGTTACCTGGGACTGGGGAAAAGAGCAGGAACAAGCATTCATTGATCTAAAGGATAAATTAGTTGGTAGACCGATACTAGCAATATATAACCCAGTAGCTCAGACAGAATTGCACACCGATGCCAGCAAACTGGGCATCGGTGGAATACTACTTCAAAGGCTTCATGATGGGGATACTTTCCGCCCAGTAGCATTTTATAGTCGTCAGACATCACCTGAAGAGAAAAATTTTCACGCTTACGAATTAGAGACATTAAGCAGTAGTGTGTTCGTTAAAAAAATTCAGAGTATATTTTTTTGGGCCAAGATTTCAAAATTGTGACTGACTGTAGTGCCTTGCGTTCAACGTTCATCAAACGAGACCTTATACCACGAATAGCGAGATGGTGGTTACTCTTACAAGAGTTTAATTGTACGGTGGAATATCGCGCGGGGTCAAAAATGGCACACGTTGATGCACTATCTCGAAACCCGGTTAACGTTGGAGATTCCTTAGAATCAGAACAATTACCATCAGTGATGTCCATAAGTAGTGAGGATTGGTTAGCCACTCTACAGCTAGGCGACTCAGAACTGCGTAGGATCCATGAAACGTTAACTAGTAATCTCGATGCTGACGGATTAAAATATATAAGAGACAACTATTGCCTTAAAGATAACAAATTATATCGTTTTCTGGATGGAGATAAAAATCAGTTACGTTGGGTAGTCCCTAAAGGGGCAAGATGGCAGATATTACGTAAAAATCATGACGAGATAGGACATTTTGGAGTCGAAAAGACCCTTGAGCGGATAAAAAGTACTTATTGGTTCCCCAAAATGTCTCGTTTCGTCAAGAAATATGTTCAGGCATGTATAGAGTGTGCATATTCTAAAAATAATAGTAGGAGTGCGGGCCACCTACACCCGATTACAAAGGTGGAAGTGCCTATTCACACTCTCCATATTGACCACTTGGGCCCGTTTGTAAGGTCTAAGCGGGGAAATTGCTATTTATTAGTTGTTGTGGACGCTTTCACAAAGTTTGTCTGGATCAAGCCGGTCCGAAATACAAAGTCGCTAGTTTCGATACGAGCCCTGGAAGAAATATTTTACACCTTTCGGAATCCGGATCGCATTGTGAGTGATCGCGGGACATCATTTACGTCACACGCGTTTAAAAGGTTTTGCATAGACAAGGGCATTAAGCATATCCTTAATGCAGTAGCTAGCCCAAGGTCTAACGGTCAGGTTGAGCGGTACAACCGCACCATTCTTAACTCGTTGACCGCTCAAAATCTGAACGACAGTGAGAAGGAGTGGGACAACAAAGTAGGAACTATTCAATGGGGTATTAATAATACACGCCAAAAGACAACCGGTAAAACCCCTTCAGAAGTAATGTTTGGGTTTTGCATGAAGTCTGAAATAGACCCTAGGCTTAATGAAGTAGTCACGGAAACTAGAGAGGATACTGATATAACTCTCGTTAGAGAATCGGCTAAAGATAACATTGACCATGAGCAAAGTATACAAAAATGTAACAACAAAAATAAACGTCCTCATCATGTTTATATGGAAGGGGACTTAATAAAAATTACAAAAACAAACTTCAAAAATGATGGCAAAAGTAAAAAGCTTTTGCCATCATATATAGGTCCATACAGGGTTGTAGAGGTGTTAGATAATGATCGTTATACAGTCGCGGCTATACCGGGCTTAACCAGTAGTAAAAATAAACGTAAAACAACAATCGCTGCAGATCGCATGTCGCCTTGGGTTCATGTAGCTTCTTTAGAAATAGATGATGATAGTGATGATGATGACGACGAGGAATCCATTAATGATGAAATTGTGAATAATGAAATACAAGCTGATCAGAATTCGTAATTATGAATGTTATTATTATATTGTCATAAATTATACAATGAAAGATTAATACTGGACATTAATTTATTAAATGTTAATTAATCAAAGATTTATGTTAATTGTTAAGCAAATTGCTTTAGAACATTTTATTAAATTTTTCCATGATTTTTGTGAGATATCCCTGAAATGAATTGCGGATGTAATTGATTCTATTTAATTGGTTGTAAGAATTGAGGGTTTGCACCAATTGGATAGGCATACAATAAATATGATTAAGCTTTGTAAGAATTGAGGGTTTACAATAGCTTATTTATATACCTAAAATGAAAATGAAATTGTGGATATAATTTGATTCTATTTAATTGGTTGTAAGAATTGAGGGTTTGCACCAATTGGATAGGCATACAATAAATATGATTAAGCTTTGTAAGAATTGAGGGTTTACAATAGCTTATTTATATACCTAAAATGAAAATGAAATTGTGGATATAATTTGATTCTATTTAATTGGTTGTAAGAATTGAGGGTTTACACCAATTGGATAGGCAAACAATAAATATGATTAAGCTTTGTAAGAATGGAGGGTTTACAATAGCTTGCTTATATAACTATGAAATGGAAATGTGATGATTGATTTGAATCTATGCTATTAGTTGTGAGAATTGAGGGTTCGCAACGGCATAATAATATTAATACATATAACTGTTATGGAATTATGATTTTACTGTGAGAATGGAAATGATGAAACAGTTATAAAATGAGTTGAAAACTTAATGATGTATAACTTCAACTGTTCAGTTTAGTTTTGTAAGTACTCGATTTAAAGTGACTGATATTGTGAACCAATCTCATGAAAGTCGAATCAAGAAGGCCAAGTGTTAGATTTCTGTTTTACTTATGTGCATGGGGACATGCATAAGGTCAGGATGGTCGAGTGTTAGGTTTTAAGTCTTTAATAATATTTAATTGTTAGTTTTTATTGGCAACATTAAATAGTTTCGGGTATTTATAATAATTTGAAATAGTTCGGTAAAATGTTTCTCTGTACTGGCAACACCGAAGATTTAAAAAGAAAATTGAGAATAACGGCTCGAGCCGCGGGAACGGTATTTTGAGGGGCCTTTTTTTGATTCCGGCGTTCAGGAGAGCAGGTCGTTCCAAGTGACTGAGTCAGTGAAGAGTTTAAGTTGGTGATAATTATTGTTGGAGGGCTTCTAGAAAATAAGGTAACTTATCAGTTTATATTGTAAATCTTCAGATGGAGTTAAAAGTAATAAGGAATGGAGAACATAATATGTGATAATATAATTTGTGGATTATTGAATGTAGTGTTCATTGTTGAAATATAAACCTTTGATAAAATATGATAGTGTTTATCTATTCTTATTTATTCTCATCCCTGAAGTGTTGCAAATGGTTAGCTTCTGCTCTAGATATAACCAATAATGACCTATTAGTTTTGAGAATGGAAGTAGTTTACAACATAAGTATGTATCTTTTGGCGTGAATTTATCTTCAATTAAAATAATTTGTGATCGTTCTTGATGATTATTTGTTTATTCATATCAATTAATGTATATCACTGCCCCATTGTTGTCGACATACTCGTCTTCATGGTCGCGTACTTCAAACTGAAGGACGTGTATTCGTGTGTATATACGGTGACTGATAATTAGTGACCGATACTTAAACACGTGCTTGTACTCATGATAACAAACAACTTTTACTATGGGACCAAACCTGAAATTGTGAAAAAAAAATCTGCTGTTCAGTCATTTATGTTCGCCTAACTGGTCAAAATGTAGGTACTGAACAGCAGATTTTTTTTCGCGAATCTTCTCTCGTGGTGACCCAATTTACCTAACAACTGTGATTCTAAAATGTACCTACTAATTATTATGCGGCGCGGCCATACCTACCTACCTAACTATCGCTTTTTGTGGATGATTGATTAGAAATAAAGCATTTTTTAAAGTTGTGTATCTATTTACGTAGGTATACTTGTAGTCAAATTTCCAATATCAATCACCTTTAAACCTAAATAGACTCGACCAATTTAACATAAATTAAACAAGTGGACTGATATGCAGGCAATAGCTCAACGTTGCTTGTGTTTCATTTGGATATAATAATACTTATTTCGTTGGAATACTTATATGGTTACCTTATTTCAACTATTTCAACGTGTTTTGTTTCATTAAGGACCTAGGTACTAGATAAAAACTTGTTTTATCCCAACGGAACAAGTACCTATTTATCGAGTATTTCAATACATGGTCACCCTATTTCAGTCACCATTTGCCATAGTGGCGATCTTGAATCAACAAAAATACTGTCACCGTTGCACTGAAATCCTGCAGAGCAAAAAAATCAGGCGTTTTTACGAGTATTCTCGACTTCTTCGTTGTGGAGGATCGATAATCTCAAGGTTTCGAGGTTAGAACTTTAATTTTCAATTTACCATTTAATGGGGCCGTCACAAATTAAACTAAAGCAATAAACATTCGTTGCACTGTCGTCACTAACTCTCTATTCATTAACAATTTCTCTAGGCTTCTTCGTTGTGGAGGAATCAATAATCCCAATTTTTTGAGTTTAGAACTTTAATTTTCAATTTACCATTTAATGGGGCCGTCACAAATTAAACTAAAGTAATAAACATTCGTTTCACTGTCGTCACTAACTCTCTATTCATTAAGAGCTTCTCTAGGCTTCTTCGTTGTGGAGGAATCGAGAATCCCAATGTTTTGAGGTTAGAAGTTTAATTTTCAATTTACCATTTAATGTGGCCGTCACAAATTAAACTAAAGCAATAAACATTCGTTTCACTGTCGTCACTAACTCTCTATCCATTCACCGTTTCTCTAGACTTCTTCGTTGTGTAGGTATCGATAATCCCAATGTTTGAGGTTAGAAGTTTAATTTTCAATTTGCCATTTAATGCGGCTGTCACAAATTAAACTAAAGCAATAAACATTCGTTTCACTGTCGTCACTAACTCTTTATTCATTAACGGTTTCTCTCGGGTCCTCAGTTATGGAGATTACGTTGGCCGAACGGCCTGATATTTTTGGAACTAAAATTCATTTTACTTTTAACCGGTGGCATTACGAGTAATAGTAAAGCAGTGGTTGTTTGTCACAAATTCGTCACTAAATCTCTATTCAGTAACAATTTCTCTAAGGTCCTCAGTTATGGAGATTCAGGTTGGCCGAACGACCTGATATCAGGCCGTTCGGCCATAAATAAATGCTTCTAAATTTCGAACTGTTCTGTCACAAATTATTTGGCTGGCATATTTATGCGTCACAAAATCGTCACTAAAAACTGGAGTAGCAGCCAGCTTCCTACCTCGATTGGCCGAACGGTCTGATATTCATCGTAACAGAGAGTCCAGTGAGGGCGGTTACTTGGTCTTACCAGCGGCAGCGGTTTGGTGACCGGCCGCGCGGTCTTTTCCCTTCCACCTTGCACATCACCACTAATTTTCAAAGGTTATCTGCGAGGTAATTGCGTAACACACTAGCGGTAGCAATGGCTTTCATTTTGACAGTTCAACAACATTCATTGCGTTATTTACGTTGTAGAGCAGACAAATTTTTCGAACAGATGAAGCAATGGATTAGCGATATCTTTCAAAATTATTCAGATTGAGATTGATAGAATGTTACGCAATTAGTGTGCTGGTTCTCAACGGGCAACAATTATTTTGTCAACTTACAACAGCAGTCTAATATTTGTTATTTCATGTGCTTATCCGTTGTAATTAAAATCAATAAAATGTCGGTTAAAAATAATATAATTATTGAATTGAAAGTGCCTAAAAAGCAATACCAATGAATTCGAACTCTTGATCTGAATTAATACCTGATTAGGTACCTATTTTCAATAAGATTTGTTTTAACTAAAGACATGTAGGTACAGACACCAGCACATCAAGCTACTACATTCTGTCTAATTTATTTAATAGATCTTCAACTTTATCGGTAAAGAATAAGGTCCAAAGTTGATTGGGAAAATTTGACGTTTCGAGTAGCTTGATGTGCTGGCGTCTGTACGTTTTTTTTTTTAAAATAGTGTACTGACTCTCCCACTGCTGGGCAAAGGTGCCTATTGACTAATATTAACTGAACACGCACTTGGCCGATTTCAACAACTAGCCTTCCATCTTACTATCGCCCCTGTCTGGACAGTAATGACATACAAGTACAGACGCCATCACATCGAACTACCCAAAACTGTCAAATTTTCCCAATCAACTTTGAACCTAATGCTTTAGCGATAAAGTTGAAAATCTGTTAAAGAAAGACAGATTGTAGTAGCTTGATGTGCTGGCGTCTGTACCCGATGAATCATGGCCGGTCTGAGAATAGACTCTCCATGCATGTTTTCTCGCTCACGCTCTCCTTTTTTTTTTTTTTTTTTTGTGTATGGGAAATCATCCAATGACCCCTCCCGCTCTGGGTGGAGCAGAAGGGAGTGTCAGACTCTTACTGACTAAAACCCACCCGTGTTCCTTCCTTAGCCCTTTGTGTTCCGGGGTAGCGGTAACCCTTTCGGACAATCCCGCTGCCCCGGCAGGCTTCGGCCCTTTCGGGCCCCTTCCTTATGCTGACATCTCTTTGAGGCGCGCGTGGAACACGTACGCGCCGTCCGGCACGGGCCTGGTCCTGATCGGACGGAGAGTTACCCATTACTCTCCGCCCGCAGGCCCGCGCCTACGGTGGCCGGGAGTCGTCTCGCGGCTCCCGACGCCCGGGGCGTCTCCCGCGGCGGCTGGGACGTGAGGCCCTCTCCATGTCACTATTTGGTTCCAAAAAAATGTTATTGCGCGGCGTCTGCGCAAAGTTTCGACCGGCCGTATTGCAATAATTAAAGCCATTTGATTTTAAACTTTACTATTGAAAGGCTGTGTGTAATAATTATACAGGGTGATTAATTCTTAGAAGTCTGAAACTTTTAGAGATTGGCGTTTTCTTTTTAAATCCATGAATAATAATGGAGTGGGCAACACATGGTTTCAAAATTAGACTTTTGGCTGGATTTTTACATTTAAGAATGATATGATTGAAGGAGTTGCTAGCTCTCCTGGGGGCCTGTTGAGCCGGCAAAAGATCATGCTATGCATTTAGAATTAAGTAGTAATAGTAAGTCATCATTATTAGATGACAAGCACGTTAAGCCGTTCGCCCCGGCTATCAATAGTTGATTTTTGACAATCCATACTGGCAGTCAGAAGCCCAAAATGTCTGACAACCAGTATTACCAATAGATGTTACCCAGTAAGTAACTGGGTTTTGGAGTCAGATAGGCAGTCGCTCCATGTAAACTAGGTACTGGTATTCAGCAGCATCCGGTTAGACTGGAATCCGACCGCAACATAGTTGGGAAAAGGCGAGCCAGATTGATTTTTTTAATGTCGACATTGACATCCTCAATATGAGCGCAGTAGTTTTAAATGTTTTTAATTTAGTACGTACATATCTTACCTGTCTGAAAAGAATTTGAATGAGTTTTACACCACGACAAATCCTGTTTAAATATCGCAGTGTATTATCAATTTTGAATGCAGTTCTTCTTTAGTCTCAAATCGACGACGTGGTTCTTTAGAACTGTTCCTACCTCTAATAGTTTCAGATTTGTCCATACTGGCGAATTCAATAAACAATCCAGTTATTAAAGATTTTTTTATGAACTTGTAGCGGTATCTACAACGCCACATGCAAACAACGCGCCATACTGACGTCAAGAAGTCTTGCATCTCGCAAGCAGAATTTACCGCGCAACTAGCATCCATACAAGGGTCCGACATGAATCATCGGGCAGTTGCCCGCCAGACACAACACCCGTCTGGTCGGAGTATCCTCCCTTTTCTATGGAGAATGAGTGAACACCCTGTTCCTCATACACACGGCTACACATCAAGCTATACAAAACCAGTTTACGCTGGTCTCGCATCGTACGGAAATCCTATACAATATGAGATCAGCTTATACTGGAAATGTATAGCTTGATGTGTAGCCGTGTGTACCTCTATGAACTTAGGTTACGACTGCTATAATTATCAACCATTTAAATACATGTCCCGGAATTAACGCACACCACCAAATACCGCAATTAGAATATTATGTTATAATTTATAATACATACACTAAAAGTTTACTTTTATGTATAAAACATTGTTTATTTATTAAATTAATTATACGGACTGGGAGAAAATTGTGGTGACGTTACAAATCTGTACACGCACACAATCGCACACGCATAAGGGTCGTAGTAGGTTCGTCCATTTTGGTTTGTTTTGACTGTACACAGGGCTACAGATCAAGCTATACATTTCCAGTTTTAGCTGACCTCGCATTGTATAGGTTTTTCGTACAATCAGAAGTCAGCTTATACTGGTAATGTATAGCTTGATGTGTAGCCGTGCGTACCTTCGACGAAAGTGTGACCGTAATTTACGTAGTTTTAATTATTTTTGGAATAAAAATTTACCTATATTAAAAATGTGCATTCATTCAGTTACACATTGTATATGCTAACATCAAACCGTTTTTAGGCAAAACTATGGGTACCTATTATTTATTTTTAAGATTTTGCTTATATTGTAAATAGGTAGTTTTTATGTAAGTTTCAGGGTTTTTTCGCCTTATGAGTGTCTTGGATGTATGCCAAAGTAGATAATTCTTAGTCTTACCTAGTTTTTATCTAGTACTTGGTAGTAACTAGAATTCTAAGTTTTTGTTTATTATTTTCATGCTTTTTGAATGGCTAGGCCGTACTCGGACGCTTGCTGGATCATTTATTCATGAATGATACTTATTTTTATTTCTATTATAAGTTGTTGTTTATTCTAAAATATCGAATGGAGTGTTTAGAAAATGCAAACTTGTACTAAATAGATTATAGGATGACATACGGTTTTAAAGGGGTGAAGCGAGCACACGTTAAAAAACCATTTGTACTATAAGTAGTGATTTCTATTATATCTGTGTAGATCCTTTGTTTGAGATCCCAAATTAATAAATAAATCACATAATAACATCATCAACCTGAATAAAGTCCGCGCGGAACTAGTTGGCCGCTGAGGTGGGGAAAGAGGTGAGGCGGCGGTTTGCAACGCACGTACTGAGTAATGGAGTAATGCACCCCCGCCCCTCCGTCCCACCGCTCACATATCTAAGGCGCGGCCAACTAGTTCCGCGCGAACTATAACTTTTCTTTTCGGTATAGGTACCTACTTTATCTTTAATTACTTACCTATGGTACAGTCTCTTCACAAAAAAATACTGTTCTAGACATTCATCTAAATAGTTATTTATTTTTCTCCAATCTTGAGTTGCTCTCTTAACATCATTCTCGTTCCTTTTTTTGCTAGCTCTTTCTCACCCCTGGTCAAAGGCCTTCTTCCACTCCTTCCATCTTTCGCGAGCTCGCGCGTCCTCCTTCCAGTTTTGTCGGAACCTATCCAGCTCGTCCCGCCCTCTCCTACGTGGACTGCTGCGGCCCCGCCTCACTGTCTCCCTCTTGCCCTTATCCCATTTTTTTCGGGGTTGGCGCAACATGTTATTTTATGCCATACTTCTCTATGAGTTGCTCTCATACTCAGTTTTCATAATACTAATGGGGACATCCGCTCAGCCGGTCAATTCTGTAAAAATCTCACCGTGATAACTTAGGTGAAGTGACTGTGAAGTGAGCTATCAATAGGGGTAATCCCTAACATCAGGTGGACTGACAGATCACTTCACCTACGTTTTCACGGTGAGATTTTTACAGAATCGATAGGCAGGTGTCTTTTCATCTTTCTAAAACCATAAAATGACTAAAAAATAGTAATTTTTGTAAAATATTTGTATTGCCATCGATACAATGCTTTCATGCTTTTGAGTAGCGATTCTCGTTAAATTCGATAGTGCGTCCCTACGTTATATATTGTTCGTGGCTCACTTGATCATTTCAGCATACAGGGAAGTGAATTCAAAAATAAATAGGCTTCTTATTTGTACTGACTTCCTAGTTTATCAAGATGCATAATCAGCCTAATCTTCCCACTGCTGGGACATAAGACTAACTGGTCCTTCGCTCATTCTCACGTTGACTCGTCCAAAATTGATGGTCTTTTTTTAAAAGTTTTAATACTTACAAAAGAAAATAAAAGGGTACTTATAGTCTATCTAATATACTTATATAAAATTCTTGTGTCACAGTTTCAGCATTTATACTCCTCCGAAACGGCTTGACCGATTTTGATGAAATTTTATATGTAGGTATATTCAGTAGGTATGAGAATAGGTTTATAACAATTTTTTTTTGCAAAACGACGTTTGCGGGGTCAGCTTGTTATTTTATATTAAACTAGCTTTTGCCCGCGGCTTCGCCCGTTTGAGGACTGGAGTTTATTCCATGAGAATGTACTTCTGGAAAAAAGTATCTAATGTCCCAACCCTGATCATGTTCTATCAATTTAATCCAAATCCGACCAGCCGTTAAGGCGTAAAAAAGTAACAGACATACCATCATACAGTTACTTTCGCATTTATAAAGGTATTACTAGCTCTTGCCCGCAGCTTCGGTCGGCAAAACGTATCCTATGTCCCAACCGAGGTCATGGTCTATCTGTGTGCCAAGTTCCATCCAAATCGGTCAGCTGTTTTAGCGTAAAAGCGTAACAAACTCACTTTCGCGTTTATAATATTATAGTTAGGATTATGGAATTATGGATGATGTCTGGTCTTTAAAAATGTAGATCTTATTCAACCGAATTGAGCTGCACGATTTCTGACAAATGCGTGCACTGACTCAACATCCTATCGATTCTGTAAAAATCTCACCGTGATAACATAGGTGAAGTGAGCGTGAAGTGAACTATCAATGGAGGAAATCCCTAACATCAGGTGGAATGACAGCTCACTTCACCTTAGTTTTCACGGTGAGATTTTTACAGAATAGCACTGCAGGTTCACTCAGTCTGTGTCGTTCCTTCCTCAAAAGACCAACTCAGACATCGATCTAAATGGTCTTCACATGATCTGACCAAGATTATGTCTGGACTTTAAAAGAGACTGTGACCTCTGAGTTTGTTTTGGGCTTTCTTCTCAGAACAGTCAGATAGGAAACGGCGACGTCATCTAGTTTTAAAAATATGATTGACGTGTAAACGTTTTTGTGCAAACCTACTTAAGTATAGAAATGAAATTATTTATTATTTAACCAACAAACAATTTTAAACTTTAGCTAAACTGGAAAAAAAACTGAATATAATTCCTACCTATCTACCTTTAATGTTGTCAGTATCTTCTAATATATAAAATTCTCGTGTCACAGTGTTAGTTACCATACTCCTCCGAAACGGCTGGACCGATTTGTATGAAATTTTGTGTGCATATCGGGTCTATAGGTCTGAGAATCGGCTACTATCTATTTTTTTTTCTTTTTTGCAAAACGACGTTTGCGGGGTCAGCTAGCTGTTAATATAAAATGTTGTTAAGTTATTAATCTATGCAAAAGATTTAATTACCGGATTCTAGCGGTTCTCAAAAAACGCGATCGATATATGCAGATACTGCGAAATCTTTATCATATTTTATAAACCAATTAGGAAGACAGTGTTCTCCGATGTTGATTAAATCAGTAATTGGTCACTATACATAGTTACAAAAGGGCACTAATTTAAATGACTGTTAGGGAGTTACCATTTTTAGATACTTAGATAAAAGGTACAATAATTATTCTTTATTATTACACCATAAAAATTCCGGAAAAAAAAAACGAAAAATGAAAAGATAACATTAATTGAAAGAATATAAATTCTGAAAATTCATTTTCCAATTTATTTTAACGCTCCATTCGATATTTAGGATTTGTACACACGGCTACACATGAAGCTATAAATTTCCAGTTTTAGCTGACCTCGCACTGTATAGGTTTTTCGTACAATCAGAAGCCAGCTTATACTGGTTATGTATAGCTTGATGTGTAGCCGTGCGTTCTGTGGTTTTTTTCTATTTAATATAGTTCAAAAAACCAAAGAAAAAACCTGTTGAGACATTTGAACCCTATTTTTAAAAACATCATAGAAAAAGGGCTGTTCCACAAATCCCCATTGACACTCCCCATCATTGGGGATTTATGAACTTTTATGATTATGAGCTCTATGAGACTTCAATGGAGATTTGTTGAAGAAAACTTCACAAATCCCCATTGATAATAATATTAATATAATAAATGATGAGGATTGTCAATAAGGATTTGTGGAATAACCCTAGAAAAATACATCTGAACAGATGCCTCTAAAAAGCCAAGCTTTTAAACAAAGAAGCAAGTTTAAAAACCTACATCAATTTTCCCTTTAAAATTTCAGAGAATCGACAAGAGATTTGGACAAGCACCCAATTATAGGGATCGGTGAACACAGCCATGATGAAGCGGCACATAGAGATGAGGACAGAACAGTGGCTGACGAGCTGTTCAATAAAGTCAGGGTGTTATGTTGGATCATGACGCAACCCAAGAACCATGAGGCCAAAGCTAAGCATGTGAAGGCTACGTGGGGGAAGAGGTGCAATATACTGCTGTTCATGAGCAGTGCCGAGGGTACGTGGAATTTGTTATTTTTAACCCCCGATGCAAAAAGAGGGGTGTTATAAGTTTGACGTGTCTGTGTGTGTCTGTGGCATCGTAGCTCCTAAACGAATGGACCGATTATGATGCGGTTTTTTTTGTTTGGAAGGTGTCTTGATCGAAAGTGTTCTTAGCCATAGCTAAGAAGATTACTGGGTATAAGCCTCATCTGTTTGGCGTTATCATTAGCCGTTCGCCGACGCGAGGACGCTTGGATCAAAATATTTCCTTCAACTCATATTAAACTTAAACGGCCAATATATTTTATTATTTTAGTTTTTAGTGGTTTTTAGGGTTCCGTACCTCATAAGGAAAAACGGAACCCTTATAGGATCACTTCGTTGTCCGCCCGTCCGTCCGTCCGTCTGTCGAGACCGTTTTTCTCACGAACGCGTAGAGGTATCAAACTGAAATTTATATCTAATACTCAGATCTACTGTCCCTTGGAGCTGTGAAAATCAAACTTCTAAGCCAAAGCAATCAAAACATACAGCTGTTTATGCCGCAAATTTTCGAAACTCGCAGGGGATTCAAAACCTACAGGGTACTTCCCGTGAACTTAGAATCTTGAAATTTGGTACGAAGTAATGTCTTATAGTACAGATAAAAAAAATTGCGAAAACCGTAAATTTTTAGTTATATCATATAATAAAAAATATTTTTGAAAATTTTAAAGTTACTACTTCTTTCTCATGAACGCGTAGAGGTATTAAATTGAAATTCATATCTAATACTCAAGTCTATAATACCTTTAAGCTGTAACAAAATCAAACTTTTATGTCAACGCAATCAAAACAAATAGGAATTTAAGCCGCATATTTTCAAACTCGCAACTACTCGCGAGGGAATCAAAACCTACAGGGTATTTCCGGTGAACTTAGAATCTTGAAATTTGGTACGAAGTAACGTCTTATAGTACAGATAAAGGAAAAATTGCGAAAACCGTAAATTTTTAGTTACATCATATAATAAAAAATATTTTTGAAAATTTTAAAGTTACTACTTCTTTTCTCATGAACGCGTAGAGGTATTAAATTGAAATTCATATCAAATACTCAGGTCTATAATACCTTTAAGCTGTAACAAAATCAAACTTTTATGTCGACGCAATCAAAAGAAATAGCAATTTAAGCCGCATATTTTCAAACTCGCAACTACTCGCGAGAGAATCAAAACCTAAAGGGTACTTCCAGTCGATCTAGACTATTGAAATTTGGCATGAAGCAATGTTTAATAGCACATATAAAGGAAAAATTCCGAAAACCTCAAATTTTTAGTTACATCACATATTTTTTTTTTCAAATAATTGTAAATGGAATTTCCACATAATTTTCATCCATAAACATGTTTCCGTTGATAAACACTAGCACTACACGAAGTAGTACAACTATAGATAATGTTTTTTCGAACTTCAATGTTCAATGTGGTACTATTCATACCTTTTTCACCATTGTTACCATTTACAGATCTGGTTCAAATTAAATTCATAATTAACATGTTTGTATCAGATTTCTAAATAGTGACTAAAAAAATTTTAAAATAAATAACTTTGATAAAAAAGCTTACCCTCATTCGTCAGCAGACTTTTGCAAGGCTGCTGCAAGGCTAGTGTAGGTATTTCAGTACTATGACTCGATTGTCGTGATGGGTGAACTTTTACTTATATACCTACAGGTTTGTACGGAACCCTCGGTGCGCGAGTCCGACTCGCAGTTGGCCGGTTTTTTGTTTGTGTCGGGGGTTTTTTAAATTTTTAATGTAATTTCTTCGTCAACACTTTATTTACCCATTGCGTAATTGTACATCTCAGCGGTAAGCAAAACATGTGACGTCTACCAACCCGCACTGGGCCCGCGTGGTGGATTACAGCCCACTTTGGAGTAGAGGACTTGTGTCCTAGCCATATATATAAAAAAGAAGTGTTTTTTATATGCTACGGTCCTAGCAGTGGGGATATTATAGGCTGACTAAGCTTACATTTACAGTGTGACACCCCATCACGACACATTTTTTTTAAGTATAAATAAAATAAACATTAATGAATGAGCCGTTATTTTGGTATCGTAGTTGGTCACTGATTTTTGACACTATTGTTCATTATTTTCGGTATTTTAGTAAAGTGATTGTTAATAGGAAATTGATATACTTACAAGACTGATTCTAGTAATTTACATTTAATAATCTTTTTGTACGTTTTTTAATTGATTTGTAGGACTGACTAATATGATTTATCTTATTTACTGTTGATTGTTGTAAGTATATGTATGTTAAACTTTATGTTTTTCCAACAATTACCTGCAGTGCTATTCTGTAAAATCTCACCGTGAAAACTAAGGTGAAGTGAGCTGTCATTCCACCTAATGTTAGAGGTTGCCTCCATTGATAGTTCACTTCACCTATCACGGTGAGATTTTTACAGAATCGATAGGCTGATTTTTACTTAAATAATATAACCCTATCTAAGGTTTTTCATTCTGACTGTACAGAGGCCAGCACATCAAGCTACCCCAATCTGTCAGATTTTCCCAATAGAATATGAACCTTATACCTTTGTACTAAAGTTGAAAATCTATCAAAGAAATTTGACAGATTGGGGTAAGTTGACCTGCTGGCGTCTGTACAAAAAAGTTTAGTCCGACACCCCCCACTCAATAATCTATACATATAATAAAACAGTAAAAAAACCGTGTCTGTACATTGAATATATTAAAAAAAAAATACTTGAGGGGGGTTTAGAAACAGTAATAGAGCACGAATCCAAAAAAAAAAAATTGTCTGTTTGTCTGTTTGTCTGTTTGTCTGTTTGTTTGTACACGCTAATCTTCGGATCTACTGGACGGATTTGAATGATTTTTTTTTTGTTGTATAGGTATTAAGTCTGGGCAACATATAGGCTATAATTTATTTTGGAAAATGGAACACCTGATGCAGAACCGCAACAGACCAGCTAAAGTATAAGAGATACAATAATGGTACCATAGCAAAAATTGTTCCACGTGATGAGCATTTTTTGCTGAGAGAAGAGAGCTCTCTGTTGACTTATAAAAATCGAAGATCTGGAACACCTGATGTGGAACTCCAAGAGCCCAGCTACACCATAACATATATAGGAATGAAGATTTAACAAAAGTTGTTCAATCTGATGAGCACTCTCTGTTGACTTATAAAAATCGAAGATCTGGAACACCTGTTGTGGAACTCCAAGAGCCCAGCTACACCGTAACACATATAGGAATGACGTTTTAGCAAAAGTTGTTCAATCTGATGAGAGCTCTCTGTTGACTTATAAAAATCGAAGATCTGGAACACCTGTTGTGGAACTCCAAGAGCCCAGCTACACCATAACACATTTATAGGAATGACGTTTTAGCAAAAGTTGTTCAATCTGATGAGAACTCTCTGTTGACTTATAAAAATCGAAGATCTGGAACACCTGTTGTGGAACTCCAAGAGCCCAGCTACACCATAACACATATAGGAATGACGTTTTAGCAAAAGTTGTTCAATCTGATGAGAACTCTCTGTTGACTTATAAAAATCGAAGATCTGGAACACCTGTTGTGGAACTCCAAGAGCCCAGCTACACCATAACACATTTATAGGAATGACGTTTTGGCAAAAGTTGTTCAATCTGATGAGAACTCTCTGTTGACTTATAAAAATCGAAGATCTGGAACACCTGATGTGGAACTCCAAGAGCCCAGCTACACTATAACATATATAGGAATGACGTTTTAGCAAAAGCTGTTCAATCTGATGAGCACTCTCTGTTGACTTATAAAAATCGAAGATCTGGAACACCTGTTGTGGAACTCCGAGAGCCCAGCTACACCAAAACACATATAGGAATGACGTCTTAGCAAAAGTTGTTCGATCTGATGGGCATTTCCTGTTGACTTATAAAAATCGAAGATCACAAACATCTGATGTGGAAATCAAAGCTATCACTAATTTCACTGTATAATTATAAAATAACATAAGCTGGGAGTACCTCCACGCGGTGAAGGCGGTAACAGTTTAGGACTGATTTTCGGTGACGATGGTATATCATTGAAAAGTTGACTCTACTGGTCAAAATTCCCATTTATTTTTTTACTTTATCAATAAATATTATGTTATTTGCAAAGGAAATTAAACACTCAAATATTATGTTATTTGAGTGTTTAATTTCCTTTGCCATTTATCTTCGTGACACGGTAGCCTACCCGGTAACGCAGGGGAGCAGTCACTTAGATTTTAATTGATGAGGTATATTCACAATAAAACTATAACCATGCCTAGAAAGAGGTCAAATCTTCTCCAATGTTCCAAAGGAGCTGAAAGATTGAGGATCATAAGATCCCAAAAATCTACCGAAGAGCGTCAGGAGAGACTTGATGCTGTTCGAAAACATCAGGCTGCAACTCGCTCCGTGGAAACCTCTTCGGATTGCGAAGCACGCCTGCGTTCTCAGCGTATTCGCACATCTACTAACAGGTCTTTTGAAACGAGTGATGAACGTGATGCGCGAGTAACTGGTGATCGAGATTATCATACATTGTCCCGAACACGCACACAACAAAATATTCATAATCAGTTAGAAAGTGAGAGAGAAAGAATTGCTGGAGTACGGCATGAAGAGGCAGAAGAAGAGCGCAACGAACGTTTGAATTCTGATCGACTTCGACATTCTCTGAACAGAATGTCGATATCATTTGAAGAATCGGATGAGTCTCAAGACAGAGACACATCCGATCCGACAGAGATACAGCCGTAAGACGTGGCAACCTTCCTTGGGTTGATAAGGAACGGAGTGCATTTACGTATACTCTTATGAATGACTTGATTGACTACGCCACGTATTCCGCCATCGGAGGTATGGTTCAAAATTGTACTTTTTGTGAAGCTGTTAAATGGCAAAAAGAAACAAACGGTATGTGTTACTCAGGTGGAAAAGTACATATTGAAATATTACAAAATCCTCCAGAAATATTAAGATCACTGCTAATTGGTGACCATCCACAGTCAAAACATTTCTTGGACAACATCTGTATACAATGCCTTTCAAATGACATCTTTTGGTGCGAAACAGATTTCAAGAGGCCCATTTATGCCAACATTCAAAGTGCAAGGCCAAGTTTACCACCTTATTGGTTCATTATTGTCTGAAAATGACCCCAAGTTTCTCCAAATATATTTCGTATCCAATTATCAAGATCAGGCAAATATTAGAAACCAAAACTTTCCGCACTTGAACAAATAGTCTGATTTCACTGCTTCAAAATATGTTGCATGAAGTAAATCCCTACGTACACAGTTAAAATTATTCCACGTGAAGAGCATTTTCTGCTGTGAGAATAAATCTGAAGATCTGGAACACCTGTTGTGGAACTCCAAAGCCCAGCGACACTACAACATATATAGGAATGACGTCTTAGCAAAAGTAGTTTAGTCTGATGGGAATTTTCTGTTGACTTACAAAAATGAAAGATCTGGAACGTCTCAAATCGTCTCGCGCATCCCGTTGTTTTCCCGTCCCCGGGCTCTTAGAATTCGACATCAGACGTTTCAGATCTTCGATTTTGACGACCCCGTTGTCGCTGGCATAATCAACAGGATCCGCGTACGAAGTCGCGGGCAGAAGCTAGTTAATAATAGGTGCTTAGCGCCGAGATTGAAAAGTGTGTTTCTTCGACGTGAGAGTTCAAAATCAAGTGCGCGATAAAATCCCGCCGCTTATATTTAAACTTTTATTTTCTGGGTTATTTTTTTTTTTAAATCTATGATAATTTTGCTTCCAGACCCATCCCTACCATCGATAAAGCTTCCAGTGGGTGAAGGGAGGGACTTCCTGTGGGCAAAGACGAAGGCAGCCTTCCGCTACGTCTACGAACATCACAGGAGAGACGCAGACTGGTTCCTTAAAGCTGACGATGATACGTAAGTTTATTTCATCATAATTAGCCTAGTTCTCACTGCTGGGAAACAGGCCTCCTCTCGGTGATAGGGAGTGGGCCGTAATCCACCACGCGGGCCCAGTGCGGGTTGGTAGATGTCACATGTCTTCGAATTTTTGGATCTAGGACATGCCGGTTTCCTCACGATGTTTTCCTCCACCGTTTTGAGAGCGTGATGATCTAGACACGCGGCAGCGTGTCAAGCTAAGTTCAAGCAAAGGTCAAGCAAAGGAACTGGGCGCCGAGTGTAATATTACACGAACCATTTGGTGCCACTTTTGACCCTTCTATAACTCAAAAGCTCTTTAACGTAAACACATAAAACTACGTGTGTTTAGTTATATCCATAAGGACATCTAGAATCCCAAATTTCATGAAGCTAGCTCAAACGGTTATAAAGATACGAAGGTCAAAAAGTCGTAAATTTTAGCACTGACTAACTGACTTATAGTAGGTACCTAAATCTAACCTACTTCCAGATGACCTAGAAGGATGAAATTTGGAATCCAGCTCGGTAATTGTGTGTAAGCGTAGGAAAAAATCTAAAAATAAAAAAAGTAAAAAATAGGGGGGGTCCCAATACATTTTTTTTATTTTTTATTGTAGCGTTGGAACCGTTACAAGCAGATATTTGAAACTATTACAATATATGTATATGTGCGATATTTGAATTTTGCATAGAACTTGGCACTAATTTAGATCTCCATTCTTTTTGCGGCGAAGCCCACAGCCAAGCATAATTTTTGTATTGAACTTGGCTCTCCTTTTTTACATTTATGTTTTTGGTGGGATGTAATAATTTGCACAAAGTAAAGCGCCTGTCTGGGTTCGAACCTACGACCTACAGCTCGTAAGTGTCGGCTGTTACCACTGCTTTATGTTTATTTGTATAAGTAGGTACTCTACAAAGTAAGTTCTGGTGTACATAATAAAGAATATTCTATTCTATTCTACTGTACAGGTCAAATTAAATTAGGTAGCGAATCTCCGCAGACGTGATGGGTAACAACTTCTAACTAGCTTCTGTCCGCGACTTCGACCGCGTGAAATTTCGGCCCCCGACCCACCGCGTCGCATCGCATCGCCCGCCCGCGCTATTACCTCGCTTTCGCTTAACGTTATTTCTGACTTTTTCTTTTTGCTCGGCTAGTGTACAGAGGCCAGCACATCAGCAACTTTACCGCAAAGGAATAAGGTTCATATTCAATTGGAAAAGTTTGACAGATTGGGGGAGCTTGATGTGCTGGCCTCTGTACAATAGGCGGTGGTATCATTTTTAATTTAAACTAATCGCCAAAACTCGTGGCAGTTGTGGTCATATAACTTGCGAGAAGTATAGTGAAGGTTCTCATGCCGTCTCGTTCCCTCGTTTCATGACCGCGACCGGCATGAACATGAGCGTTTAGACCACAGGTTCTCAAACTTATTTTGTTTACCGCCCAATTTGAGAATATTTTTTATAGTGTCCTTAATTTTTTTTCTCATCATCTGTCGCGAATCTGTAACAGCTATTGCCACGATTATATTTAAATGAGTAATATTATATAGTTGGACGTAGTTAAGCAAAAAGGATCCAACCCACAACATGACCGAAAATGAGTTAAGTATACCAAACTGCTCGTCAAGGTCTATATTTTCGATTAGCAAAAACAATCCAAGTAAAATACGAATGTTCAATGTCAAAATATTCGTATTTTACTTGGATTGTTTTTGCTAATCGAAAATATAGACCTTGACGAGCAGTTTGGTATACTTAATTCATTTTCGGTCATGTTGTGGGTTGGATCCTTTTTGCTTAACTACGTCCAGTTGTAACATAGGATATATAATTTTATCTGGGTCTCTCCTGCTCCCTGAAGGTATGTAGCGCCCACGAGGGGGCGTTATCGCCCACTTTGAGAACCTATTTTTTAGCATAAACATGTTATTAGGATGATGAGATGAGTGGGTGTCCAGTCTGTAGTTATGAAAATAGACTGCAGTGCGTAGATAAAAATGGAAATAGATATACTCCATTTGTTTAGGTACTTAAATAAAGGTAAACAAAAAAACCACGTGACGTGGTTAACCGAATAAACATAATACCAGTATATTCAGTTGTCTAGCTACATCACAGTTGTACTCTTCAATTTAGCAACGTTATTAACGAACTATAACTTTGCTAAATTGAAGAGTACAACTGTGACGTAGCACGACAACTGAAGTGCAGTGGTGTTACGTTTAGTCGGTTAACTAAGTCACGTGGTTTTTTTATTTACCTTTATTTAATTGCCTAAAAAATCGAGTATAGGTCATAATATAGGCCGTTTTCCGTCGTTTTCTAACTCATTAAATACTGGCTCGAGCGCGTGGCTCCGCTCGCGTGGAGTCCACGAGATCGTTCGCATGGAATAAATCCCACTACTGGGATAAAAATAAATAAAAGTATCCTTTGTCCTAACCCAAGTTATGGACTACCTGCGTGCCTTTCATCGAAAACCGTTCAGCCGTTAAGGCATGAAAAATGTACCAGACTAACAGATACTTTCGCATTCTTTTATAATGTTAGCCTTGTGTTCAGCAACATTTAAATCAACTGATTAAATATTTAACAGTTGTATATTTAAAATTTCCTTAGGAAAGACATAAACCAACTGTTTAAATACCTAACCGGTGGTTTGAATGTTGGTGAACAGGCCTTGGTAATATTAAGCAAGTTTATGATTAAACTCTTAATTTTTAGTGTTAATAATTGAGAATTATCACTCTTAACCTAGAAAATCGTGGAAGGTACATATTGTTTACTTAAACCAAAGAGGTGCCTTGACAGAGAATTTACATTTGAAAACACATTACACCCTTTTTAGATACGGTCGTGGTTGGCTAGTACTGACGTTTCTATTGTAGAGAGTGTAGTACAGACGTTATATATTTGTCAAGGTTTTTTGATAGTAACAATTGTTCCTTGTCCGTGAGAATAAGACGATTTTAATTCGTGTGTGTGTAAAATATTTTTTATTCGTCTGCAAAAAGGAGGTTGTCAATTTTAGTGACAAGCTCTCCAAAGAACAGTATGTGCTTCGTTAATTTTCGTGTTTCCGAATTGACACGAACGTCGTTCATATTTTTATTCAAATAATTGATTCCACTTAACGAACTTCAACTTTTTGGTAGTTTAAATTAAGTTGATTTCAGAATGAGTAAGTACTATTGATAAAGTCATTAAAATATTTGTTGTTGTAGCGCAAACTGAACTTTATGTGTGAGCCTTAAAATAGTTTTTCCAATAACAAATATTTGTTTACATGTTTGGTATCTAAATCACGAACGCAATATAACTAACAATGGCCCCGATTCTGTTGTTCACAAACTAAACTAAATTTAAGTTCAGTTCATCTTTTTCTTTCTATTTCAATATGAAAAGGACAGAAGATAAATATTAGTTTAGTCCTGTCAAATTAGATAATCCATAGACAAGTTAAGATGTGATTAAAAAATTGGCTAATAAAAATACGTCAATTTACGTCAGGCGCTGACTAATTTATCGGCCTTTTCATAATGAAATAGAAAGAAAAAGATGCACTGAAGTTAAATTTAATTTAGTTTGTGAACAACAGAATCGGGGCCAATATCAGGGAATCCCTAGGGTGTCTAATATCGTATGATATATTTTTGATCATCAGTGATTCGACTATTTTTATGGCATCTGTAATAATAATTTTTTTTGATATACATAACATAAATCAGCTCATCATGTTCCCACTGCTGGGAAAAAGGCTTCCTCTCTGTGAAAGTGAATGTAGCTTGATTGACAGGTTTTTTTTTAGAAATATTTTGATGTTTTATTCGTTTCTACTGCATTAAATCAATTTTTGAAAAGTACAGATTTAACGTCCATTAAATTATCTATACAATGGTATATAAATTAAGTAGGTTATATTATGTACATACTAGCAGGATTACAATAGAAACAGTTGCAGAATGGAGGCAAAAAAAATATATCGATCGTAAACCACTCTCTAATGCTTCGCATTTATGAGTCGTGAAAAAAAAATATAATTTCTACTTCAGGGCAAATCACTAAAGCATTGATCATTACTTATAGCGCGGGCGTTACAACATGAGTGTAATGTTTATTTAAGATTACGTGTCATATTATTGATAACAGACAACATGTAAAATTCACCTGCACAAACATAGAAAATGAGACCGATATTTGTCACGGCAATACGGCATAAATATTGCGGCTGTCCCATTTCAAAACCTACCTACCTGGTAAGGGACATTTAAAAAAAAAAATAGTTTTATTGCATAATCTTGCTAACTTAGTCTAGGTTAGCAAGATTATGCAATAAAACGATTTAAAAAAAGGCCCTTACTAGGTTTTGAAATGGTACAGCCGATTTGTTTAGTTGTATAGTAAATCGAACGGAATCCTCGATACAACTCGGTAGTCGTAACCGGTTTATAAAAATTAAATTGAACCATTTGATAAAACAGAGCAAAAAGTAATACTTAGTGATATTTCTTTTATTTGGTAAAGATTGGTGAATTTTGTTAATAGATGGCGTAAAATTTCCTAACTTTTAATATCTGACAAAAATATCGATATAATCAAATATATACTGAGTGATGTAAGTTGTAATTGTAACCTGCGGGGCAATTGCGTAACACATTATCAATTGGAATCGGTTTCATTTTGACAGTTCAACAACATACATTGCGTTATTTACGTGTTGAGCAGACAAATTTTTCGAACTTATGAAGCAATGGATTAACAATTTGCTTCAAAATTATTTAAATTCCGATTGATAGTGTGTTACGCAGCTAGGGTGCCGAAGGCGGAAGGCCAATTCCCGTAATTAAAAACGTTCAAAATCTAGTCGCAATCTCATCTCAGTGACAATCACTGTCAAAAACTTGTCAAAAATGTTGGGAAATTATAGGTATTTTTGACAGATTGAGACTGAGATCAGACTGTGAACGTATAGAGGTATGAGGAACAGGGTGTAAAGTTAACTCAACCTCCATAGAAAAGGGAGGATCCTCAGACCAGACGGGTGTTGTGTCTGGCGGGCAACTGCCCAATGATTCATTTCGGGCCGTTGTCTCTATGCTAGTTGCGCGGTAAACTCTGCTTGCGAGATGCAGGATTTCGTGACGTCAGTATGACGCGTTCACATGTGGCGTTGTAAATACCGCTACAAACGTTATTAAAATTACGAGAATTTATTACCCCTCTGATAACTGATTAGAGTTTTTGTTTCACATATTTAAAGTAAAAAAATTATATTCTGAATAGATATCTACTGAGTCGATAAGAATCTAATTACAGCCAAGGCTATATATTTTAAAAAATCTGCTGTTTAATACAAAAATTCAATACCTACTTGACCAAAGTGTATTAAATAGCTGATTTTTTTCGTGATTCCAGAGTTGGTCCAATAGTGAAAGTTGTTCAGTTCGATGGTCTAAAGCACCTCTTTAAGTTTGTCGGGTTAATTTTTTAACACTTTGTATAATACTCTGTGAATATTTGAAGTGTCTACCTGTTGCCGTTATCAATATCGAGCAAAAGAATCACGTTTGTTGTATGGGAGCCCCCTTAAATATTTATTTTATTCTATTTTTTAGTATTTGTTGTTATAGCGGCAACAGAAATACATGCATCTGTGAAAATTTCAACTGTCTCACGGTTTATGAGATACAGCCTGGTGACAGACGGACGGACAGCGGAGTCTTAGTAATAGGGTCCCGTTTTACCCTTTGAGTACGGAGCCCTAAAAAGGAACCAGGTTTCTACCCACCCCTTCAGGTAGAACATGCGTCTATGTAATTATGTCATCATCATCATCTGCCTAGCCTTTTCCCAACTATGTTGGGGTCGGCTTCCAGTAATCGGATGCAGCTGAATACCAGTATTTTACATGGAGCGACTGCCTATCTGACCTCCACAACCCAGTTACTGGGTAATACGATACCCTTGGTAAGACTGGTTGTCAGACTTTCGGGCTTCTGACTACTACCCGTAACGACTGTCAAAGATCCACGAATGACAGCCGGAACCAACGGCTTTCCGTGCTTTCCGAGGCACGGAGGGGTCTCCGTATGTAAAGATTTTCACCCATCCACAGACCAACCGCGGCAAGTGTAGCTTAACCTGATCGATCGACCTGCGCGGTTGTTATTATGTAGCCACGGGCCCCTCTGTGTAATTATGTATATCTCATAAATACGTTGCATTACCGTTATGTTCTACAGTTATAAATGTGACAAATTGTCGGCCCATTATCCATGAGCACCATAGTAATTTCCGTTCGATCCATTTGATAACTACTTTAATACTACGCACCACAAAACAGCTATAATTTTAACTTTTGTCATTAAAGTGTGAGGGTAATAATAATTATTGTAAACATAAATTACTAAATATATAAAGGGTTAAATTAAATTTGCTAGGGAAACTGCAGACAAGTCAGCAAAAAAAAAAAACTTTTTGAATTCCATCGACCGCTGAATGATTTTTTACTTGAAGTAAAAGGAAATCTGTTTGAATCGTCACGTCTGTGAAGTTTACACAATAACAAGCTGATTTTTAAACTGATATGTCAACGCGTCGCGTCGTGTCGCGTCGTGTCGGTGCCGCGACAACGCGACACCTGCGCCGCGTCGTCGCGGTGTCTGCGCTGCGCATACGTTTACCGAACGCCTACGCAGGACAAACGCTAGTGTGAAGGCGCTCATAAAAACAATGATATTAATATTAGTTAATTATCATCTTTTTCAGTTATGTGGTGGTTGAAAACCTGAGGTACATGCTGGCAGACTACGAGAGTACAGATCCAATATACTTCGGCTGCAGGTTCAAGCATTTCTCTCCGCAGGTATGTTTCGAATTTTCTATATTATTGAATTTTTATTTATATAATTCAATAATTATATTTATATTATTAAATTATTATTGAATTGAATAGCAACGCCAAATTATAATATCTAATTCTTACGTGTTATAAAGAAAACGTGTTATAATTATTACACAATTTTTTTTCAAGAATTTAAATTTGGGAAATGTCATTTTATAATGATTATGTAACAATTACTGAACTTCCTATTTCGAGTTGGCGCAAGTCACACTTCAATTTGTTAAAAAAAAAAATAAACTTCAACGATGACTGAGTTAAGTACTTACTCTAAAATTGTACAAAAAATATTCCATGATTATGAAATCATACTGAGTCAAGTTCTAGTCCCATTTGTGGCAAAATTAAACTAATGATTTTTCAGATGTTTTATTTCTATTGACTATCGCCTGTAATTAATAATAATAATCAATCCTGCAGTGCTGTTCTCTAAAAATCTCACTGTGAAAAGTAAGGTGAAGTGAGCTGTCATTCCACCTGATTTTGGGGATTGCCTCCATTAATAATTCACTTTACGCTCACTTCACCTATGTTATCACGGTGATATTTTTACAGAATCGATAGGCTGGATCACTTTTGACGTCTAGATTGTCTTTTTTTAATGAAACTTGCCAATAATCATTCATTTCATTGATTGGTTATTGGCAAGCAAGAAAACGCAAATCGCAAGCAGCAATTTGAGACCGGGATTAAGATTTTAATTGTAATATTATGATGATTGCACCTACCACTGTTTGTCTCTGTATCACCCAAAGGTTGACTGGTAGAAAATGCCTATGGCATTAAGTCCGCCTCTGTACATTTGTGTTAAATAAATAAATAATCATCATTTGCCTAGCCTTTTCCCAACTATGTTGGGGTCGGCTTCCACTCTAACCGGATGCAGCTGAATACCAGTATTTTACAGGGAGCGACTGCCTATCTGACCTCCATAAGCCAGTTACTGGGTAACACGATACCCCTTGGTAAGACTGGTTGTCAGACTTTCGGGCTTTTGACTACCCGTAACGACTGTCAAAGATCCACGATCCGAATGACAGCCAGGACCAACGGCTTAACGTGCTTTTCGAGGCACGGAGGGAAATAATTAAATAATATAGTATTGATTTTCTTGTCTTTTGGAGAATTTGAACTCGAGAGAAATGTTTTGCGAAAACTAGGTTAAGTATGTAATTTTAACATTTTAACCGCCCGACATTATATCAGTTGTCGTGCCCTCAGCGCCCGGCAAAGTGATTCGAAAAATAAATACCTGATAGAATACAGCATAATGAAATAAAAAAGCAGATTAAACGAGCAGTGGTACTTGGTCGTAAATATACGACCCTGGCGAAATAGACACGATAATATTTGTTGGATTAATCCGACGTAAGCGGTTAAAAGGTTAAAGAGATTTCTGAAAATAGCAACAATAATAAATTAAATAATAAGTAAGTATAGCAATAATAATTATTCAAAGAAAAACTATTTATATAATGGATAGGCGAAATGTTAGTATCTTAGCGATCTCCTGACTCTGCGTAATCTAAAACGTGCTTCCACAAAACAACTAATCCTAAAACAGAGCTTCCCTTCTCTCCTACCCTTTTGTTGTGCCCTACAGGCTCCATAATGATCCAAATTGTATAGCAACCACCTAAGAACACATTATGGTAAAGCAATAAAGATATTGAGTATTGAATTTACCAGTCTTCTTCATTTGCAGGGTTATATGAGCGGCGGCGCGGGTTACGTGTTAAGTAGAGAAGCGCTGGATAGGTTCGTGAACAAAGCGTTGCCCACGCCCACACTCTGTCGCGAGGGTGACCAGGGGGCCGAGGACGCTGAGATGGGTAAGATTTGTTGTGCATTTGGGCAATGGTCTGAGAAAAACTACTACTAAATTTCATGCTAGATTTCATTTAATATATTATATTTTTTTACATATTACGTATTAGTGTTTGCAATCTGAAGTAGTAAGAAGTTCTTAAATAGCAATAAACATTACATTTATTAATTTGTCATTATGTACTACGAGATTACCATGCGAAACCGCCAGGATAGCCCGTGAAATTCAAATTTTCTTACGTTTTTTGCAATTTGCTGGTTGTACCTTGATTAAAATATGATTCGCGACCGTAACACATATGTATTTACAGTATTATAATAATTAAAGTCATCAATACAACTCTCTCAGACCAAGTAATCATTTTGAATGACTATTTCATGAAATACAACTTGTTAAGTTAGTATAATCCTAAATATCAAGTATTTAGGATTATACTAACTTAACAAGTTGTTTTACTCATTCTAATGATTACAATTCTGTAAATACATATTTGTTACAGTCGCGAAACATATTTTAATGAACGTACACCCAGACACTGAGCTGCAAATTGCAACAATCGTAAGAAAATTTGAATATTATCAAAAATTTGAATTCTAAAGTTACGTTTTTTGCAATTTGCAGGTCAGTGTCAGGTTGTACATATTTTGAACAAAATATAATTCGCGATCGTAACAAATATAGCTATCGAATATCATGTTTTTATCTTTAGTGACAGCTGTCCGTCAGTCAGTAAACCACGTCTCATTTATTTATATTTAATTTCAGGTAAATGCCTCGACAAGATCGGAGTCCGTGCGATGGATACACGTGACGAACATAAAAGAGGGCGCTTCTTCCCGTTCGTGCCACAGGACCATCTGTTCCCGAATAAGGATAAAGATTTCTGGTACTGGAACTACATCTTCTATCCTACTGATGAGGTTAGTAATCTTTCTTTTAATATACAATCTGAGATATTTAAATTCCATTGCCACTTCTCAAATATCTTCTTTAGCGTTATGACATTTAAGTTGAATTTTGAGTGACCATTTGAATGAAAAAGGGATATTATAAATTACATATCAAATAAATAATAGCCTCCCCGACCGATAAAAAAAAAAAAAAAATAATCGCCTATCAATACATACTCATCATTTATATTCTTTTTTACATCAAATAACTTACTTCACTACAAATAAACTAAATGTTTAACAAAACTCAAACTGCAGATAATTCGAAATTATACATCAATATGACATTACTTTTTTCCTCATAATGCAATACAGTTAAATTTATTTTTGTACAAAAACATTACATACATAGCATAAATACTGACTGCACAGAAAATTTTCCATATTTTATTTCAATTTAATTCGCATAAACGACGTCAGGGGCACCCCGAGGTTCGGTTTGGTTAGGTTCCTTTAAACCCTGCAGGCTCCGTCGACCTGACGTAAAAATCGCTGTACGCTGCGAAAATAAATTGTAGTGTGTTTAGTGATATTTTGAGTTGAATATTTTGCTGTGCAATCAGTAATTTTGATGGGAATTCGGAATCTTATTGCATAGAAAAAGGATATTTTTTGATTTGCGTTTAAATACTACCCAATGAAAAAGGTGCTGAATAAATTGTGGTACAGTGCAACCGGTTTCCGAAAGATAACCGTCAATATTGTTTTTATTAGACTTAGACCAATGTGGAATTGACATTAACGAGTTCTTTTTTTTTTCTTCACTGCACTAAAACGTTACGAATAATAAAAAGTCAGGAAGCGTAACTATGAACAAAATCAACAAGAAATTCGGCTCCAAACTTCACTACATTGACAAAATACTTCGAGTATCGAATGAAAGAACACACATGCAAATAAGCCAATCAGCTGCGCTCGCGTAAAGCGTTATATTCCGGCAAGCGCCGTGATTGGTTCTGGTGCGCGGTGGCCTTTTCGGCAACGCCCACCGCGGTAAACATTTGCGTGGTGCAATTTTTGAGCTTTAGTTACATTTCTTGACTTTTATTATTCGTAGACTAAAACGTTACTATGTTAAAATGTAGCTGAAAACTCAGTATTTGCGCACCAATTTCAATAATCCTAAAGTTTCCTTCCAGGGTCTCGATTGCTGTTCAGACCACGCGGTGTCCTTCCACTACATAAGTCCTCAACTGATGTACGTACTAGACTATCTAATATACCACCTGCGACCCTACGGCATCAAGCACGGTAGCGGCACACTGCCCAAACTGTTGCGAGGTAACGATACTTACACTAAGGAGATTGAACACCATTAAGTTTTGTTATGCTGAATATAATATACTGGCTGGGAATATATCTTTTTGAGATAAAAGTAAGTAGGATGAATCTATGGTCTGTTCCAACAGTATTTGAAAGAAAAAGAAAAATAGGTTTGTCACAGAAACACGTGCATACAAAAAGATTATTAAGAGCCTATACTACCTCAAATGGCTTAGCATGAGAGGATCATGCTAAGCCATTTGAGGTAGTATGTTATGTCGAAAATTCTGCAGCATTATTTTTGAAATAAATATATGGTAAAGTTGAGGATTAATGTCAAGTCCTATGTTGGACGAAAACACGATTCCATAGCTAGGTCGTCATCTAGCTATATCTTCTAAATAAAGATGAATGTGTTACTAATTCCCTTTAGTGAGTGATTGTCTAAGATTTTACGTTAACAGCGTTTGTTTACACTTTCATCAGATATTTTTGGAATAGACTATAGATAGCAGTTGATTACTGACAACGTGACATTATTTATGAGGGGACGTATTTTGAGTCGATCTAGTTGCACCTTAGCTACCTAGATGTGTTATATCTAGGTAGGGATTTTCAACACTCGGGTTTAAAAAAAAAAAACAAATATACAGGTTGAAATTTTAATCACCATTTTCCTCTTAAGGGGTCACTCCCTCTTCCCCCGGATCGCCGCAAGGTGCAGACGTATAAAAGACCTATTTTTGTCTAAAATAAATCTTTATATTTATAAAATCTTTTAAAATAAATCAAATTTAAGTAAATTAAATTCAGTGCAAAAAAACAGGAGCGCATAAGTGTTGAAGAGGCGACTTGCACGGTAGCATATCCGCATCGGCATGTACTCCTGGTACCAGAGATCATCATTGACCAATTAACGCCAGTGCTGCGAACCGACACACGTCTACCACACCTTGAGTAAGGCCCTTAAATTGCTATTGGATGATTACCTGCGTCTGCGCTGCCTCATTAAGTAATTAGCAACGCCTACTTCCTAATCACTCTCCGGTCAAGCTCCTCCCATTCGGCCCCAGCGCAAAACAATCTTCTAACTAATTAGGACTTATTACACCCTAGTAACATGTCCACATTACAATTAAATAAATCTCTGTCGGATCCTAATGTGAGTGAAGTGGGCACTAATACGCCACCTAACACCTATGTTTCTGTTCGCAACAAAAGGATGAGAGAGGAAGACTTGCCTTCCGAATTTTGTAAATTTAAGGAAGAGATGAGGGAATTATTCTCAACATTTCTGGCCACTCAAAAAAGCGAACTTTTGGTAATAAACACAAATTTAAAGGAAATCCAGCAAACTAACACTAGTATCGAAGCCAGTGTAACTCGCCTGTCCAGTCAACACGAAGAGTTTCTTAAGAAAATTGAATCTCTTGAATTACAAGCAAAAAAAGACCGAGAGTATATAACTATATTGGAAGAAAGACTGGAAGACCTACAAAGATCTACGCAGAAAACCTGTATAGAACTTAAGAACGTTCCTAAGAAACCTCAAGAAACTAGAGGAGACCTCATAAACATGGTTTTATCCCTCTCAAAGAGCATTAGCGGAAATTTGGATTTGAAAGATGTAAAGGATATTCATAGAATCCAAGGCAAGATGGTCGGGGTTACAAATACTCCCATTATTGTCGAGCTTGGATCATCTATAATAAAAACCGATTTTCTACAGAAAGCTAAAACCTACAATACGAAGAATAAAATAAAGCTCCAAGCTAAGCATCTCGGCTTTACCAACAATGAGGATACCCCCGTGTTTATATCGGAGCATCTTACTACGTGAAACGGGATGAAAACTCACGGGCTATTCTTATCAAGAGTGAATCTCAGGTACATCACTTAATGCAAGAACTGTGACTAAGTTATGTAAAAGTCGTTACCAAGTTGCCACTATTCATCATTTTCAAAAGAATTAGTAGCTTAATATTTTATTTTTATATCCTGTTAAATGTCATTAGCATCAAGATAAGCTTTATTTTCAAGCATGTTCAAAACCACCATAATGTAATAAAATGCAATACTCATACAAATTACACATTATACTCTACAACACTCGCACTAACAATCTCTCAAACTCTCACGCACCTACCTTCACACAGGGCACACGCACTCTCAAATATACGTCAACTGCCTTGCACAAATACATTAAATATCAAACTAAAATATTTACAAATAGTCTCTCGATGTTTCTTCTCTAAAATAATTTGTTTGATGCACCATTTGTACTATTATAGCCAAGTTAATGGATAGCAATCTTAATACTATACGGGAAATAGATGATACCGAAATTTCGAAGTCGGCTATTATCAACATTGAAGAATTGCATAATTACTTACAGCATGATAACTATAGCTTGACAGTATTAACGCAAAATATTAGAAGTGTCTATTCTAACTTTGAAGATTTGCAGCTAAACTTATCGCAAATAAAACATAATATAGATGTGTTGATATTAACGGAGTGCAGACTTAACTATCACAGGCAATTACCAGTGCTTGATAACTACACTTCATACTATACGAAAAATCAGTTTAATCAAAACGATGGTGTGGTGGCATACATTCGAGATGGCCACCAGGCCCATGTAACTGAAATCAATATTTCACATGCGTCAGCAATCCAGGTAACCATTTCTAACTATACTATCATAGGCATATACCGTTCTCCCTCTAACCTATGTGCTGATAATTTTACAGAATCATTAAATATTCACCTTGATTCTATTAAGACACATAAAAATATTATAATTGTGGGGGATATCAATATAAATTTAATAATCAAAAATTCTGAAATATCTCAACAACGCAGTAACAGATTAAACTATTTAAATATGTTAGCGGCACACGGGCTCTTACCTGGACACTGTCTACCTACCAGAGAAAAAAGTTGTTTGGACCATGCAGTTATAAAAATTGACAAAACTTTGAACTCGGCTTTTGTAGGTGTTCTAAATACTTCAATCACAGATCACGCAATGGTAGTAATAAACATAACCCGATCAATAAAAATTAAAAAGTCTGTTAAAACCAAAACTGTAACTAACTTTGATAATGCCTACACCAATTTGATAAATACTGATATGTTATTCTTTAATACGTATAATGACCCTGAGATCATAGCTTACAAATTTATAAATGTAATAAAAACATCACTACTATCAAATACTACAACTAAGTCAGTCCCAAATGGTATGCGGGTTATCAAGCCTTGGATGACTGCTGGTGTACTTCGATGTATTAATCTCCGTAACAGAATGCAAGCTCAAACTAAGAAAGATTCCTATAATATAATACTAAAAATCACATTCAGGCGTTTTCGAAATTTTTGTACAAATTTAATAAAGAAACTAAAAAGAAAATCACAAAGAGAACAAATAACTATGTCAATAAACAATCCAAAACAGCTCTGGCTAAAGATTAACGAAATTACACAATTTAAAACCCCTAAATCAGACAATTCTAATCTTCTTAAAATCACTCCATACCCCCTCGATTCTTTAAACCGTATTAACCAGTTTTTTGTTACAATTGGTAAAACATTAGCTGAAGAGATAATTAAAAAATCAAATCTCACAGGTACTTACTCCTCATACCTAGGGAGTGAACAGCATACCACATCATTTGTACTGCTTGACACTGACCCGCAGGAAGTGGATAGTATACTCATGGGTCTAGATTCTGAAAGCTCACCTGGCTGGGACGGTATACCTACAAAATTTTTAAAAATTTCTAGGGACTTCATAGTCCCTTTAATAAGCCAACTGGCTAACCTGTGCTTTAGAACTGGGATATTTCCAGCTGTTTTTAAACGATCTATGGTTACACCTGTGCATAAGGGGGGGGACCGGAACGATGTCAATAACTACCGCCCCATATCGGTTATATCACCCATCGCAAAAATTTTAGAAAAATTGCTTAATAACAGACTAATTAGTTACCTTAATAAATATAATATCTTATCTTCCTCACAATATGGATTCAGAAGGGGTCTATCTACACAAGACGCTGTTAAGGCATTAACTGGCGATATAGTCTATTATGTAGATAAAGGACTGAAATGCCTTACAGTATTTTTAGACCTAAAAAAGGCATTTGACACCGTTTCTGTCCCCATCCTTCTGCACAGACTTGAATCAATTGGCATAAGAGGTGTGGCTCTCTCTCTTTTTAGTAGTTATCTATCAAACCGCAAACAACAGGTTAGGGTTGGAAACTTAACCAGTGATGAAAAAACTGTATGTTTTGGAGTACCTCAGGGAACAGTGCTCGCCCCGACGCTGTTCTTGATTTATATAAATGATTTGTGTAATATCAGGAACAGTGGCGGACGAGTATTTTCATATGCAGATGATACAGCAGTGGTTTTTGCCGGAGACTCTTGGGCTACCGTGCGTGCTACTGCTGAACGTGGATTAGCGGTAATAGCACGCTGGTTAGATGCAAATCTTTTAACCCTCAACGTAACTAAAACGAACTTCATCTGCTTTACTCCAGATATAAGGACACAGCCAGGTGCTAATTTTGGGATCGTGATCCATGAGTGTGCAAATTCACATTATCCCTGCAATTGTCAAAGTATACAGCAAGTTAGGTTCACTAAATATCTTGGTATAACATTGGACCAAAGATTGTCCTGGTACACCCATATCGAAAATACCATGGTTAGGGTCAGAAAACTGATATGGATTTTCAAGACGTTGCGGCATGTGATGCCACCGTTGCTACTTAATAAAATCTATACTGCTCTAGCACAATCGGTCATCACATACTGTATACCTATATGGGGAGGGGCTGCAAAGACAAAATTTCTAGACCTAGAAAGGGCTCAAAGGTCTCTCATCAAAGTTATGTATTTTAAACCCTTTCGATATCCTACAGACAACCTATACAAGATTAGTAATCTGCTCTCTGTTAGGAAATTATACGTTTTGAACATAACCATACATCGGCACAAGACCCTCTCATTTGATCCATCAAATCTCGATAAAAGACGTAAAGATATTGTAGCCCATTCCACACGGGTCCGAACGGTTTTTGCCAGCCGTCAGTATAATACTCAATCAACTTATGTTTATAATAAATTGAACCTCAAATTGAACATTTACCCCATGTTGCGGTACGAATGTAAAAATACACTAACAGAATGGCTAAAATCACAAACATACGACGAAATTGAACTTATATTAACCAGATTAAGCTAATGAATTACCTTTACCTAATCATAACATACATCAGTTAATCTAACATTAACACACACACTCCTACTCACCACACGCCCCACACAGACACACCCTTACACACACTCAAACACTACACATACATGAACATGCTACAACAAATTGTGTAACATCCTAGAATTTAAATTTTTTCTTTTCTTTTCTTTTATAATGTCTCAACATTGTAGAAAGTAACCCATGGGAAGTTGCGAGGTAACCCCATCACAAGTATCCTTATAACTTACCGGGGCTGCCTCAATTTTGTGCTGTTGAACAATTGTATGAGAAACAATAAAAACTTTTTATATTTTTTTTTTTTTTTTTTATATTTTACTCATCATTATGAACAACTTTTACTATGGGTCCAAACTAGAAATCGCAAAAAAAAAAACAGCTGGCCCTTGCGTTTTGACGAGCTAAGCGAACATAAATGTAGGGAACAGCTGATTTTTTTCACGATTTCAGGTTTGGTCCCATTGTAGAAGTTGTTCATAATGATGAGTACAATGACCCCTCAGGAAAACGGTGATTAAAATTACACCCTGTATAAAAAAGTATTTATTACGGGCGCTGTAATTTGCTTTGCGTCATATGATTAAACTTCTTTTATAAGTATAGAAATCAAAGAAAGCCAATTTGTTAGTTTCAATTTAAATTGAAGTGGACGTTATCTCAAAATTATTCGCGTTTATTTAAAAATCCCATGATTTCTAACAATTCCTCAAAGGCCTGTTATATTCAGTATTCAATAAAGAAAGAGAAGAACAATTCGTTTTTCGAACTAAAAACATTCCAAAAACGACTGCTTTCGTCTGAAGTCTGAAAAAAATATCTAACTGAATAATTGTAGATAATTATGTGTATATGTATATTTGGGAATTTTTATTGTAAAATATTAGTGATTAGAAAATTAATATAATAACGAAATTAAGTTACCAAAAACGGCATGATATTTGTTACAGTAGGTACAGTCGGATGTAAAAAGAAATTAGAAAAATGTTAACCGATTTTTCCTGCATACAATCAAGATGTTTGAGCAGTGTTGGACTGTTGGCCCAGTGATAACGGCCGTAGGTCGTAGGTTTGAACCCAGACAGACAATTTACTTTGTGTAAATTATTTCAAAACGGTGAAGGAAAACATCGTGAGGAAACCGGCATGTCCTAGAACCAAAAATTCAAAGACTTGTGACATCGCGTGGTAGATTACGGCCCACTCCCTCTCACCGAGAGGAAGCCTGTCCCAGCAGTGGGACCATTATAGGCTGATTATATTATGTATACCCACAATAAAGTAGAGATAAACCATTATAAAACTGCACGCCCCTCCACAAAAAATTCTATACAAACATTTGAAATGTGTATGCAACAAGCAGAAGAGGGGCGTTCATATTTAAAATGGTTTATCTCTACCTAGTTTGCAGATTGCAAAATATTTCACAATTTCAATCAAAACTTCAGCAGAAAATCTTTCAATTAATCTTTTTGCACGGGACTGCACTGCTATAGTTCGTACGGCCTTTGATTAGTTAGTAGAAATATAACTTTAGGCCAGTCATTTAAAACATCTGTAATTTCACATCGTCTGTAAGAGCGCCTTCACATTCGATAAGCGTATGCGCAGCGCAGACGCCGCGCCTACGCGGCGCAGACATCACACAATTGCATTATATTTCGGAAATATTCCGCAGTAATGCGGCGCATGCGTCGCGCACCTGCGGCGCTAACGCAGCGTATTCAATTACCCTTGCACTGACGCCGCGACAACGCGACGCCTGCGCCGCGTAGTCGCGCGTCTGCGCTGCGCATATGTTTATCGAACGCCTACGCTGGACAAACGCTAGTGTGAAGGTGCTCTAATTTGAAAACATTGTAAAAGCCAATTATTTTTAAAAGAGTAACCGTGGAGTTTCATGCCGGTTCTTCGCCATAGGAAACGACCAATTGGAACCGTGCACCTAGCTTCTGACGTTTTATAAGTGCCCATGTAGGCTTATGTGAAATAAAATACTTATTTTGTTTTTCATCGCAGATCGCAAAAAATTGCATTCTCCTAATGTTTTGGGATGTTGTTAGGATATTATAACAGTAGCGTAAAACCAAGTTTGCAGCTTCGAAAGACCCGTACTAACTGCGTGGTGCTCAAAAAACCTTGAAATTCAAAAGTCTTTCGAAGCTGCAAACTTGGTATTAGACTATATCTGTCCTAACAACATATAAAAAAAATCAGTACAGTGCATTTTTTTGCGACCAAACGCGATTTTTGTGTCTAGTGACTGGCCTACTTTCCGTACGTCATTCTTCACATTTTTGAAAGTGCTAAATGCACAAGCAAGTTTCACCATCACAATAATTTATAAATAATACTTAGTTATTTTTAAGTAGTAACAAATATTATAATAATATATCAAATAAAGTAAACGTTACTTGCCATAATATTTTTAAAATAATTTGAAATCGTCATAATAATTTTGAGTTTTTTTAGATCAGGGTTTTTTGGCATTTATAGACGAATTTTATTTAATGAAAATTATTTACATAATTATACATTTATATTTAAGACTTCGAAATTTATATTTTAACTAAAATAGCGTCCCAAAAAGAAATATTATACTTATAGTTACTGAGTATTGGTGCGTTTGTGCTTAAGTGTTTTAAAATAATTTAGTACAGACGCCAGCACATCAAGCTACTACAATCTGTCAAATTTCTTTAGTAGATTTTCAACTTTATTGCTACAGCATAAGGTTCAAAGTTGATTAGGAAAATTTTACAGTTTCGGGTAGCTTAAGGTGCTGGCATCTGTACAAAGTTCATCGTTTGAGTTGAGTACTATAGTTATTGCATTTTGCCATGGCAATAGCGGTCATTGCCCTTTCCCTAATATTTCTCCGTAGGAAACCAAACAATAAACTATATGGTTTTTCGTTATTGGAACATGTTGAAAATCACGATACATATTGATTCAGGACGTTAATGGATTTCATTTAAATTTGCAAAAAAAAATAAAGTTTATAATCTAGGTGGGTCAATGACCGCTATTATATGCTCAGATCTCTGAAAACTAAAAAAAATATTAATAACCAAAATAATCCAACACTCCAATACAAAGTGACAAACTAAAACCAAATTTAGTCATATAAACGTTCCTTAATATAATTTATTTAAGTTAAAAATGTGAATTAATCCGTAATTGAACGCCTTAGCCAAAGTAGTGTAATGTTTTGATAATTATGTTATAATAAGTCCGCTAGTCTCACATATGTGGTGTGTTTTTATACGAATATTTCGTCCCCGTAGAGCAAAAAGTCATTAAGTCGAAAAATCGTGTTTTGAGATAGTGAGACTTAGTTTTTAAAAATAAAAATCGTTATAACGATTTCATCATCTGATTATTCGACTTAATGGCTCATTATCTCAAAACACGATTTTTCGACTTAATGACTTTTCGCTCTAAGGGGAAGATTTGTAATATTGGTAAACAATGATAAAACGTAGGTACATTTTCTACAATAATAACAGCAGAACTTAATAGTTTTTAGAAATATATTACTGTACAGTAATTTCACAGTCAATTTTAACTTCTGCCTGACAGCAGAGACCCATCAACAACCTTATTGTAACGACAATAAAGATCAATATGATTTTGACAGTGATGAAAAATCCAATTTAAAATAACTGTGGAAGCACTGTAATTTACTTTTGAAAGTTGTTTTTGAAATAGACTAAGAACTAGTGCGCACGAGTTTTAGTCAGTGGATAATTTGATCGGTCAAGGCTTTCAATATAAAGATGCAAAGATGGGTAGAAAGAGTATCAAATTCGGGCGAACAAACCAAAGAAAACTGTGAAAGATATCGAGTTAAACTATTGGCCGACTAAAAGTCTGTTCCAGTGCAACCTCAGAGATATTGATATTTTTCACAATACGTTTATCTGCTGGACACCAAAGAAAATTTTATGTAATTATAATTTGTTTTGCTATACTTACAAATAACCAGAAAATAACGTTCACACTTCGCTTCCAGTGGTCGTTTGTAAAACTTTGTGTGAAACGTTATTATAATAGACCTAACATTTGTAAAAGTCATGTTTTAAACGTTATTATAACGTATACCTAACCTAAAAAAATCACATAAATAAATAGGTATCTACTGAAAAACCATGGCAAAGCCAAGTTTTGTAGAGATTAACATTTTCAATCGATGACAAAACCGTCGTTCGATTATGAGGCCTAAGATTTTGTATGAAACATACCTGTAACCTTTACCAAAGAATCTTAATAGATTTAGGAGTAAAATGTAGAAACACTGAGAACTCACGGCAGTAGCATTTTGATGTCACTTAGTTACCATTATGAATAAGTGTGTTACGGAGTAGTAAGTAGTTGAAAGTCGTGGAGAAATCATTTAATTACAAACTTAGTTTTTGTTATGGCCTGCGCAGACGACGGACTTTTCTCCGCGGCGGAGAAAAAAGTACGCTCCGCGAATAAATAGTCCGCCACGAATTAACTGCGGACGCAACGCACACGGTGTGCGATCATTTGTTCCCCGGAAATACGGGCATACATACCTACTCTCGAGCGCACAACGCGGACTAAAGTCCGCCATGTGCGTTGCTTCGCCTAGTCACACGAGTTCTATTTTTTTCGCGGACTCCCCCGTACTTTTGTCCGGTCCGCTCCCCCGCATGTCCTCGGTCATTCGGGGGACTTTTTGTACGCGGTACTTTTAATCCCTCGTTTGCGTTACTCGATACAGTTGTAAGCGATCTATTTTAGCGGACAAAAATCCGTCGTCTGCGCAGGCCATTAACCCTAAACATTTTGTAGTCTAATGCTAGTTTCCTACAAGCCCCGGTTTCGTCATGAAAATCTATAATTTTCACCAGTATTTGACATGGTGTTAAAACGCTCTGAATTTGGACAGTCGTCATTGCGTGACCATTGACCGCTTTGCTAAGAAACCAAAGCTTTAGCGAATACATATGTATGGAGCAGCCGATTTTTTTAGCGATTTCAAGGTTTTTTTCCTATAGTAGAAGTGGTTCTAAATGACGACTATAATTATCACTTTTCAGGTTTACGGTGAAACAAAATCTAAGCTTGTATAGTGTTTGTTTTATTAAAGCTGAATGTGTCTGAACAAATTCATTGACACCAAAAAATATCATGCTGCTCCGTTAACTGTGTTAAAATAGATTATTCGACCTTCATCGTTTCCCTACTCCTATCTTAATTTTGGGTGCGGTCCAGGAGCGAAAATGGTTGCACATTTTTAAACAAATTTCTTTTCCACATAGCGGGCACATGTCATCTTTTCGAACTGTCGTTTTCATGCAAAATGTTGGCAATGACGTATTGGATGAATAACACGTAAGGTGATTATCACACTGTCCCGTGCGCAGATTTTTTTATACAACGTGTAACGTTAAATGCGCAAAAACCTCATACACCCCAATTGGAGCATTGAGTTAAAAACATAATACAATGACCAAAACTATTTTTTAAAGCTATTTTTATTAAGAAAATCGTGATGATCCTAGCATTAGTTTATGCATTCAAAATTGAGTCTTATTGCCTTAAAATAAGACTTAATTTTCTTTGTCTCAATTGGCAGATAGTATGGCAAAATACATAATTGCTGCCCCGCGCTATGCGATGGTGCGCGGTGCAGTGTGATAATCCCCTAAAGATCAACCTTAGGGTGCTTAGCATTTTCATTCCTTGACGGTACAGACATCAGCTTAACAACCTACTACAATTGTCAAATTTCTTTAATAGATTTTCAACTCTATCACTAAAGCATAAGGTTCAATGTTGATTGGGGAAAAAAATCGGGTAGCTTGATGTGCTGGCGTCTGTAAATGTAGACGCGCAATACAGAGAATATTTTCTTCTATGGATATCTTGAGTCGTAATCTCAGCGTTCCTTCTTTCTTAGCCATTTCGTTTATACAGAATCTATGCATCCTTTATCTTCTTCTTTGGCCTGTCTCTATTCTTTAGTTTTAGGGATATCGGTACAATATATCGATATTTTTAATAGTAATTTTGCTGTGTTGTTATTTAGATGATGTTATTAGTTATTGACAACATACTTTGATAAAAATAAAAATTAGATGTAAGTAGTTCAAAATTACACTTTTATAGAAAAATACCCAGTGGCATGATTAATTATGATTAAAGTTTTATGTTAGACATAATTCAACATAATTTGGCTGTAATTTATTGTCTTGATTTTATTAATACATAATACTTGATTTTATGAATGTTCTTTATATTTTAAAAAAAAAGAAAAAATGTACGAATCCGAAAATTAATACTTTATTTTGATTTGTCAATTTGTTTGCTCAATGTGTTTTATTTATTTCTCAAATAAAGACAAACGTGAAATAAGATTTAGAAATCGTGTTTTATTTATCGCGCCCTTGATAATTGTGATGGCTCAGATGTTAAGAGAACTGCTTCTCGAGCACGAGGAAGCGGGTGCGAAACTGGGATTTCGTTGGTTTTCTCGAATAATAAGGGCCTGCGCCCATTGGCGGCACGGCACGGCAGGCAGTATCTATCCTCCGGGAGCATCACTACATGTCGGAAACCGCGGCAGATCCTTAGGCATGCCGCGACGTCCTTTTTAAACATTATTGTCAATATTCCTATTCGTCGCATTAAAATTCCTTGCCGTGCCGTGCCGCCAGTGGGCGCAGGCCTTAACTTACTGTATTTAATCCTGGACATCACTGAAATAAGGTGGAGGAAAACACGGCGGATTATTATTCCGTTTATCCACACTCAAGTGGATACGCGAAAACGCATGTTCGAGGATCCACCCTGGGCCTAGTTGGATATATTATGTATTATCGTATATTACGATACGTGTGTGACTTAAGTACTCCATTATTGCGAAGGTGCTAAACACCGTGCATTAATAGACTACTTAAGTCACAGAAAAGCGTGACTTAAGTCACAGGAAAGCGTGACTTAAGTCACAGGAAAGCGTGACTTAAGTGTGGGTTTAGGTCACAGTCACACAATGCTATAAAGGCCGCGAGAGACGCTCCGGGCGTCGGGAGCCGCGTGACGACTCCCGGCCACCGTAGGCGCGGGCCTGCGGGCGGAGAGTAATGGGTAACTCTCCGTCCCATCAGGACCAGGCCCGTGCCGGACGGCGCGTACGTGTTCCACGCGCGCCTCAAAGAGATGTCAGCAATAAGGAAGGGGTTACCGCTACCCCGAAACATAAAGGGAACACGGGTGGGTTTTAGTCAGTAAGAGTGACACTCCCTTCTGCTCCACCCAGAGCGGGAGGGGTGGGTCATTTGATGATTTCACATCCATAAAAAAAAGGCAGGAATCCTTCATCAACGAAATAACCGAACAAGGCGAGGAGCCTTGTAAGAAAAACACAAAACTAGAGTTAGATATGTTTATTTCATTTACAGTCAATGATTACAGACTAATTAAATATCTAACATAGGTACAGAGCATACACAGCATACACAGTTTTAGTGTAAAACTAAGATACTAGTCTATGACTAGACTAGGAACATGTGTGATGATAAGCAGCCGAATGACGAAGACATTTTAGTATGGCCGACTAGACAAAAATAATGTATACCTTTGTACACGGCAGGGTTCCTTTGCGGTGGTACGTGGTACGGCGTGTTAACCGCGCCGTAGAAAAATCGTGTGACCTTGTATACAAGGTGTAACAGAATAAACGCAAGTCCGAAAGTAGTTTGTTCATAATTGACTACTGAATCGATTTCAGTACTATGCGAGCCAAATAAGAATAGTACTGTCAAGACGCCATTTTGTTCCGTAATACTGGCGAACTTCATTATCAAAGCGTAAGGTGTGCAAAAAAATAAAGAAAAATAATACTCAGTTTAATTATTTTTTACTCACTTTTTGGTATTTCTAATAAATTTTATGCCAAATTTATTATAAATGAGTAGGATTTGACAAAAAAAGCATGTTAATAAAAAATTTTTTTCTTTGTTATTTCAGTTTTAATTAGGTTATAATTCAGATACCGCTTAACACAGCGTCATCGTCTTCTTAGTGACAATCATCTTCATTGCTTACGCTGTCACTGCTATCTCCGCCTCTTTTCAGTTTTTTTTTTTTGCTGGCAGTTTTAATTTGACAGCTATCGTGTGAAGTAGGCAGCAAGCGCGTTCCTATTCATAGTTGGCTCGCATAGTAACTTTAAATACTTAGGTATTTTTTCAAAAATTATGTATTTTTTCATACTTACTGCCGATTAAGCCAAATAAAATTAAAACTTATTTCAAGGCAATAAGACTCAATTTTAAACGCATAAAGTAATGCTAGTGTCAACAAGATTTTCTTAATAAAGATAGCAAGCTTTAAAAAAAATAAGTTTTGGTTATTGTATTATGCTTTTAACTCAATACTCTAATTGGAGTGTATGAGGTCTTGCGTTAATTATGTTACACCTTGTATATTGACACGGTTCTATGGTAGACGGTAAAGATGCCTTGCTGTAGTGCCGCCGTGACGTCAACTAACTTCCATAGTGACCCATACAACACTGATGACCGTGCCTACACACAGCGAATAACCGTAGATCACGGAAAATAAACAAAAAAAAAATTTCTACTGTTGTTATAAGGTAAAAAAAAGTATGAATGAACAAAAAAAATATATCCATCGAAAGGAACACAATGCAGCTTATATGAATTGGAATTCCAGTTTTTTGTCTTTAAATAAAAACTCTGAATTGTCTTAAGTCTCAAAGACAATGTTTGAAGAAAAAAAAATCTTAATATTCAATACTAATTTGCACTAGTATTGAATTTAGATATTATCATTGTTCCAAAAACCATTCAAAATGAAAATATTATCAAAAATCAGGATGTCAAAAATTTTCTGGGGATGCAATAAATCTTATTAACAAAGATAACTAAATAGCATATTATAAAGATAATTTTAAATGGTGGAAATATCTACCAACCTCAAATCACCTGGGATTCTACGCTGCTGATTGGCTCACAAGAAAAAGCAAAGTCAAGTTTGGACTTTTAATGACAAGGTTGGTAAACTACAGATAATTTCACTACGTTTAATATAATAGCTATACTTGAATTCAGAATCTTAGATGCTTTACATTCATTGCCACGTACACAATTTTCTACTTTAGCGTTTTGAAGCCTAAGTCGATTTTTGAGTGGACATTTGTAAAAAAAAATCTTGCAATAGACTTTGAACTATATCATGTAAAGCATAGCGTTTTTATTTCGAAAACCTGCTTCATTATCTAAGATTTTGAATTTAAGTTGATGAAATATATTACAAAGTCGTTGATCGTAGGCGGTAGCGTGACGTCTCGATAACGGAAAAAAGAACTTAAATAGAATGTAAAGTAAACTCAAATTATTACCATGGGGTAATTCTTACAGCTAAATTTAAGATAGTTAATTTTTTACTTTGTAAAATGAAACAGTTTCAAAAACGTGACGGCGAGCCATATATACACTCGTTTGCAGGGCAGGAGATGTGCAGGATTCTAGTCATAATATTTGGTGAGCCACATGGCACAAAATCGCATGATTCTGCGATTTCGTCTAATATTAACCTGTTATGAGAGGGCTCTTAATTTTTAAGAGATGAAGCCTTACTCTTCATTTTGAGGGTAGTTTTAAATCGCGGTGTCCTACATACAGTTTTCTCAAATTGATTTTATCATAAAGTTAACTGAAAGATTGAATGAAGAAGGTACTGAATTTACGTGCATTTGTAATGTTAAAAGTGGATGATGAATGTGAACGTAACACACATTTTATTCGCAAATAATAACTAAACTTATATCAAAGAAAAAATTAAGTACAAAATGTAAGTTATGAGATTGTTTGGATCTAGAAAACTGGTGCCGTATTATGCCGGTTCAATCAAAATTCCAGTGTAAGAGAGAGACGGAGTTATACATGACCAAAAGCACCATCCCATTTTCACACTGGAATTATGATGGCATTAATACTTCGTAATACAAGGCCCTGGGTTTTTTAATACTTGTATGTGGTAAAATAAAATAAAAAATACAATCTCAACACTTAATGATAATTTTACTCTTAAAAAAAAATACAAAATTATGGTTTGGTAATTGACTTCAGTTTGCGAAATTCAAAAGAAGCCAAGATTCTGTTCTTGTGAACTTATTTGAGAAAAAGTAACTACAAAACAAAAATAATAATAAAATAAACCTAATTTACAGAAAATGTCACTAAGTTAATAATGATCTATAACTTAAGTTAGTCAAAATTATATTAATTAGTATGAAAAATTAACAATACCGAAGTTATAAATAAGAAGTTAGAATTTACAAAGGTAATGGTTAACATAAAATGTTCTCTTACATGAACAAACGAAAATTAACTCTAATGTTCTAACAATTAAGTTGAAGTTATAAATGTCACTGGAAGTAATTCCTCTTTTTTCTGGATACGCTGTAAATTGGAGAAAAAAGCGTGGTGAATATTGGTTATTGTTTGGAACCAATCATTGGCTTGAGTTCGGGGTAGTCAGTAAACCAAGAATGGCGTCAATCGATACAACCTTGCAACGTTTATTACCTATACCTATGTGCAATTATTTTAGTTTTTTTTTAAATTAAATTTAAATTTTTTTTTAGTAACCTAGAATATCATAATCGACAATATACAAAAACCGTATTTAGATTTGGCAAAAATCAAAATCAAAAGTCATTTATTCAAACTAGGCTGAGAATCAGCACTTTTCGAACGTCAATTACAAAAGACAGTCCCCCCCAAAACGCCCGCCCTTCACCACTTCCTAGTGCTTTCGCTGGGGAGAAGAAGTGGCGCAACAAACTCCCCAGCAGCACAGCTGTCTGTTCAGTTAGAAAATATTTAATTGTATACAATACTAGGTATGCAAAGTTATTGACGTTACAGAACACAGAACATTAAATTAAATTATTTGCCATATGTTAGCTTGCCACGCCAATATACCCACAAATACAATAAAAACAATACGTACTCAAGCAAAACATAAAAATGTAAACAAAAACTTGCTACCTAAATAAAAGCCTCTAGGTATAAAGGGCGTGACAGCTTACAAATCAAATTTAAGTTCGACAAAATCGCTAAGTGACTCTCGTATTTCCTAATCGTTTTTGAGTATTTGTTTCTCACGAAAGTGTCAACACCACAGATATAGATAATGCAAGAGCAACTACTTCGCGTCCAAAAATCGCACCAACTTACGTTAAAAAATCGCAAGCCGCTACTTTCGCGCTCAGTCCTGTGTACTGCTGGCTGTGTGAGCGTTAGTGAGAAAGAGTGCTTATGACGTCATAGTAGGTAGTCAAAAAAAATGGCATGCTTGGTTTTCATACAGATCGTGACACTTGCGTTATCTAGGTCTATCTATATCTGTGGTCAACACATTCTCCCCTCTCGGGTTGCGTCGAGCCGAGGATACACATTTTGTGAGTTGGGCCTCAAAAGCTGTTAAAATGGATGACTTACCCAGTATCTGCCGGTGAGAAGAAGAATCCCCGTGGTCTTGGGAGAGTGCCGGTCATGGGCGATCCCGCATCGTTGTTAGGACACGCCCATTGCGACCAGTAATCGCACGGCAATCGCAGTAGTAACAGCATCACCTGTTTTAAAATAATCATAAATGAAAAAAAGGATTGTGTGGTTTTATGAAACCACGGTAAAAGTGAAACTTTTTTTCACATTATAGACATTATTTTAACTAAAAATTTCACTTTATCCCTACTCCGCGGCCGACCGTCACGCGACATGCAACACACAGACGAAAACGTTTGAGACGACGTAATAAAAGTTTCACTTTAAAAGGATTGTTGCAAATGTGGCAAAAGTCTATGGTCATCAATAACCTATCTCAGTGCCTATCGCAGTGGTGGCCCAGTGGTAACGCCCGCGACTTATGAGTTTGTAGGTCGTAGGTTCGAACCCCGTCAAGCGCTTTACTTTGTGTAAATTATTTCATCACCATTGCTCTTAAAACGGTGAAGGAAAACATCGTGAGGAAACCGGCATGTCCTAGAACCAAAAATTCGAAGACATGTGACATCTACCAAACCGCACTGGGCCCGCGTGGTGGATTACGGCCCACTCCCTCTCATCGAGAGGAGGCCTGTGTCCCAGCAGTGTGAACATTATAGGCTGATTATGTATGTATCACAGTTTAGTACTGGTTATATAATAATAATAATAATAAATAATAAAATTTTATTTGTACACTTTGAAAACATACATAAGTACACACACAGGATTTATTGTATATTGTACAGTAGAGTCACATTAAAGGGCGAACTGATGCCTCCTAAACTAGGCCAAAAGCCTGTGTTTTAGGAGTCAAAGTTCCTCTAGGAATGACATACAACTGTTAATGTGTCATGCAAGTACTTATATTTACTTAAATTAAACAAACAATGCCTTAGTTTAAATACAGTAATAGTTCAGTTAAGAGACAATAATTGTTGTAATATGCATCTCCCAGGTTACGCCTCGACACCTCTCAAATGATAAATTTATGTTTTTAGGTCATTGGATAAAAAAATAAATTGCTACTAATTAATTACCCAGTTACTGGGTTGTGGAGATCAGATAGGCAGTCGCTCCATGTAAAATACTAGTATTCAGCTGCATCCGGTTAGACTGGAAGCCGACCCCAACATAGTTGGGAAAAGGTTAGGCAGATGATGATGATGATGACTATGAATTTTTTTATTTAATAAGAAATTCACTTTTGTTGTAGCCTTTTTATATTGGTTTCATATTATTTTTAAATAGTCGACATTGGCCCCGATTCAGTTGTTCACAAACTAAACAAATTTTAAGTTCAGTGCATCTTTTTCTTTCTATTTCATTATGAAAAGGACAGAAGATAAATAGTTAGTAATTAGTCCTGTCAAATTAGTCAGTGCCCGACGTAAATTGACGTAGCCAATTTTTTAATCACGTCTAAACTTGTCTATGGATTATCTAATTTGACAGGACTAAACTAATATTTATCTTCTGTCCTTTTCTTAATGAAATAGAAAGAAAAAGATGCACTGAACTTAAATTTTGTTTAGTTTGTGAACAACAGAATCGGGGCCTGTGTTCATTTATTTTTGACGGTAAAATTATTTGGTAGAGTGCTTGATACATCAATATGCCTTTCAATACTGTTAGCAGTTGAGGTATTTTGTATCTTCTGATAACTCACATTGAACATCTGCGCAGTGGCATTGTACATCTCTGTAGGCTGCGACATGAGCCCGTATCCAATGAGCGTGGGCCCGAAGATCTTCGCTAAGTTGTCGATACCCATCTCACACTCCACACTCTCTGCTACCCTGAGAACAAAGCAATTTTTTAAGTTAACTTTCGATTTGTAAAGCAGATATCAAATGGTTCAATTTGTTGAAGTTGAAACATCTTAACACAAAAAAGAAAAAAATATATATCGTCGGCTAAATATTCTTACCAAAAAGTCAGTTTAGCCAAACAAGCTGCTAACTCCATATTTGGCTAAACTGACTTTTTGGTAAGAGAAAATATTTTTCTCTTTCATTTGATACCAAAAAATCAGTTCTGCCAAAATGGAGTTAGCAGCTTAGAATATTTAGCCGACGATATATAAACATCCAAATAGAAAACCTCCTTCTTTTTTAAAAGTCGGTTAAAAATGAACCAAAAGTGAAAAATTTATACATAAACGTTAGTGAACCAATCTAAACGATGTTGGATTTCTGCCACGGTTTTTTTATCTGCTAAATGAATCATTTGAAAGGGAGTGGGCTGTAATCTACCACGCGGGCCCAGTGCGGCTTCGTAGATGTCACATGTCTTCGAATTTTTGGTTCTAGGAAATGCCGGTATCCTCAAGATGTTTTCCTTCACCGTTTTGAGAGCAGTGGTGATGAAATAATTTACACAAAGTAAAGCGCCTGTCTGGCGGGGTCGTTACAGATTTAAGGTGAATGGGAAGTGGTAGACCGCGAAATTCAAATTTTCTTAAGTTTTTTGCAATTTGCAGGTCAGTGTCAGGTTGTATCTTGATCAAAATTTGATTCGCGACTATAATTGGTACGTATTTACAGAATTATAATCATAAGAAACATTCATACATCTTCCTAAGTTAGATTTGTACCACAAGAAGAAATCTCCTATGGAAAAGTGCTTATGGTATAAATCTCACTTAGAAAGACGTATTAATGTTTCTAATGATTATATTTATGTAAATACGTACCTGTTATAGTCGCAAATCAAATTTTGATCACGACACAACCTGACACTGACCCGCAAATTGCAAAAAACTTAAGAAAAATTGAATTTCGCGGTCTACCACTTCACATTCACCTTAACGTATTATTTTGAAATTAATTAAATTTTGTAACCATAACACCGAACCTGTGAAATCTCATGTGTTAACGGTTACAATCGATTGTCAGGCATCGCCGAAAGAGTTACCGCTACCCCGGAACACAAAGGGCTAAGGAAGGAACACGGGTGGGTTTTAGTCAGTAAGAGTCTGACACTCCCTTCTGTTCCACCCAGAGTGGGAGGGGTCATTTGATGATTACCTATCCTCAAAAAAAAAAAAAGGCATCGAGGCTATAACTTACTTCTGCAAATGCAGCACCAAGAACGCTAGAGTATCCCTATTCGGCTGCGGCAGCTGGCTGACGGCCTGCACGATGGCGCCGGTCGCGTCGCTGGGCTCCGACAGTTTGGCTGCTTCCATGAAGTCGCTCCACAGCGCCGACGTCACGAGCGGTTCGCGCAGGGAGCGCAGGAAGTCCTTGATGCAGCCGCACAGCACGTGGATGTCCTCGTTGGTGAGCGAGGGCGAGCCGCAGCCGCGCAGGAAACGTTCCTGAAGATAGAAATAAACATTAATTTGGGACTAGTACAAGAAATTAACCTGCGTAATTAAAATAAAAAACAAACGCCAAATTAATTTGAATGTTACGTTTATTCTTGTCTTGTTGACTGCCTCGTTAGTGCAGTGTTCAAAACCTCCTACTAAGGTCCTGATTTAGATTTCCAGGGAAAAGTGTTAAGGTGTTTTCTATAAGGTATTTCAACGTAACCAATTTAGATATATGGATCTTTTTCTGTTCCCCTGATATTTTTGTCTCTGTATAATAAATAATGTTTAGTCTATTTATTTTTTTCTCTACGAACCTTGAGTCGTTTAACATCCTTGTCGGTGGCACTGATGCGGTAGATGCCCTTCTCATTCAGTCCTCGCTTCTCAACCTCGTTGATGCAGTGCACCAGTAGTGCCGGTACCATCGGGGGCGTAGACGGTGCATAGTCTGAGATACAACCCTCCTGAAAACGGATCATTCATTAGGTATGTTATCAAAGCCGAGACTATAGATAGTGCAATCCACGAAGATGCGCCCCACTCTTTTTCCTAATGCTTACAAAACAAGTGTGCAACATTCTGCTAGTGTTTTAGTTTTGTTGATACACACTAATTTTAGTGGGTAATTAATTAGTATGTATCTAAAAAACTAAAACACTATTGGAATTAACTAGCGATAACCACTAACGATTCGGAAGAAGAGTGGGGCGCGTCTTCGTGGATTGCACTACCTATAATACTGGCTTAAAGAAACTTGATAAGGGTATAATGGTTATGATGACTTATTGGTCTATGTTGCTTTCGCAATTTACATACAAATATGAGTTTTTGAAAAAAAACTACTGCCCATCCGCACATAAAGCGCAGTGCACGGGGTAAGGTACATTTAAATGATAAACTGATTTGAGTTCTACTTGTGTATTGAAAGTTAGAAAGACAGCACAATCGTCAAACCCCTAACACTGATATGCGCAACAATTTATTCTAAAATCAACTTAACTAACTAGTACATAACGTCGATATTTCTTTAATAATTATACACTGTTACATTTTGATCGTTTTAATCCTTAAAAGGGGTCATTGTACTCATCATTATGAACAACTTTTACTATGGGACCAACCTCAAAATCCTGAAAAATAAATCAGCTGATCCATACATTTATGTTTGCATAACTCGACATAATGTATGGATCAACTGACTTTTTTTTCACAATTTCAGGGTTGGTCTCATAGTAAAAGTTGTTCATAATGATGAGTGTAATGACCCCTTTTAAGGATTAAGGGACTAATCACACTTATTCAGCTCTGTTCAGCGTTTGTCCATAGAAAACAACGATTGTATGAGATGCGTACGTGTCCGTACAGCCGCGGAAAGCTGAATGGACTTCACACAAAATCGTTGTTTTCTATGGACAAACGCTGAACAGAGCTGAATAAGTGTGATTAGTTATTAAAACGATCAGAATGTAAGGGCGTATAGATAGTTGGGTTTGAATATGGAACAGTTACCTTAGTGGCTGTGGATCACGGGGTTCAAATTAAAGAGGGGATCGAATGCCGTATATAAGAGTTAATCATTATGTATAGCTCACCTGAGGCGCGTGCACCCGCCTGGGGCCGGGCCCGGGCGGCACGCACGGCAGCGGCAGCAGTGCGCGGCACTCGGGGTGCGCCTGCGCACGGCACGACTCGCACTTCACGCCCAGCTTCGCGAACTTTATGCTGAGGGCAGGAAGCCACAGTTCAGTCGCACTCTCATAAAACAACCAAAACGTTACAGTAAACTCAGGCAGGCAGGCTAGGGAAGCACTTCCCACATTGGATGGCCGCCTCACGAAACAGCAGTGCGATTCTGTAACCATATCACCATGAAAATTTAGGTGAAGTGAGCTGTTAGTGTCATCCTGATGCTAGGTATTGGTACTCTTGACAGCTCACTTCACCTAACTTTTCACGGTGAGATTTTTACAGAATCGATCGGCAGGTTCTACGTCTAACTAAACAGAAGCTGCGTATAGTTACTGCAGCTTTAACTGGCCACGGGTCATTTAATGAACACCTCTTTGTCATAGGAGTAACAGACAGTCCGCTGTGCAGGGCCTGCATGGAGGACGACGAGACAGGGGCACATGTGCTTCTAAACTGCCTGGTGGTCGCCACGTACCGGGCAAAGTACTTCGGTAACCCAGGTAGCCTACGTGAGACGGTCAGTAACATCAAGACGTTGCTGGCCTTCCTTGAGGAGCTGGGGTGGATCGAATAATCGATTTTCCCACCCGTACCCAAAATACGCGCATTGACGTAGAGTTGCGGACACCAGCCCGTATTACCTATTACCTATTACAGCAAACTCCTAGAACCGAAAATTCTAAGACATGTGAGATCTACCAACTGAACCCGCGTTGTAGATTACAGCCCATTCCCTTTCAGTAGAGGCCTGTGTCCAGTGGCGTGCATTTCATAAAGGCATATAAGCAATGCCTACCTTGATAAATCACCATAAGCCTGTCAATTACATTTTAGTGTGTGTGCCCTACAATTATGAAACTCACTAAATTATCATATGTGGGTAAGAAAATAATTTGAACATTCAAAATAGATGCTTTTGTTTTATGTTTCTGATCGCGTCTGCCTAGACTAGAACGGCCTAGTGCCTGCCTACTTTTTCTGAAAACCAATGCACGCCACTGCCTGCGGCGCAGCAGTGGGAAAATTATAGGCAGATTTTTCTTATTATCCATACTCACCACCACTATCTGTGACTGATAGAAGATAAAGAGACAATAGATACTCACGTCTTGCCACAAGGGCCGCAAGTCTCCCGCTTGTAGAAGTTCTTTGCCACAAAGTTGTGTTGCCGCGGTCTGCCGCGCGGGGAGCCACCGAACGCGGCCGACAGTACTGATGGAGTGCGCTGCGGTACTGCACGCGGGGTCTCTGCGGAGCCACTGTCTGTGTCTGATGAGGAAAAGAACAATTAGAAGAGCATTACATACATAGTCGCTGGCCATAGGTTGCTGGTTCATATCCGGCTCGAAAGACCAAAAAGATTTATGGTTTGTTACCGTACGTCTTTTGCTGATTGACACTGATTGATAAGGATGCTGAATGATATAAGTAAAACTATGTAATTAACTTGATACGTGTATTGAGTCCACGACCTTAACTAATGATAAATGAGGTGTTGCTATGACGCGGTCCAAATGTGAACTGAAGTTGATGTAAAATGTGTGTTAATTAATTACAATTCATCAATTATGATGAGAGAGCATTTACGCAATGTGCGGTTGCACCGTACACCTACTATGTCCTGAATATAATAATAATAATAATAATCCCTTTCTTTCGGAATAAAATACCATATACAATACAAGATGTTACTAACATAAAAACTTAAAAACTATGTTAGAAGACATTACCAATATTTACAGGAGCATGTAGCTGACTTAAGTAACAGATGAAAGGACAATCCAGTTTGTTGGCAATGAAACTCTGGAGACAGTTGTTACTTGGCATATACATTGTGCAACAAGGACGCTGCTCGCTTGCGCCTAATTGCAGCGAAGCTGTCAATCCGGGCATCCACAAACATCCCTGAGGCACTACAGTACCTGGGGTACTATAGTACTCGTCGTGAATATGGCATACCGCGAATCTAGAATTTCTGTTCATCATATTGTTGTAAGCAGAAAGCGCTGATTATGTGAAACAGCCCTTTTTATAACTCCACTGGTGCACAATAAAAATATTCTATCTGCCTATCAAGTTTGGATTTATAGAGCGTTGTCTTTAGTACTGAACCTTTGTGACAGTCTCTAAACACGATGAGCCATATTAACGGTCGGGTACTACATACATGCGATAAATGTATGTCATTCAAGAAAGAAGATTCTTCATTCAAGGAATTTAAGTATTACTTACAATTAAAACACCGAAACTTGGGTGAACTTATACATAGTCTTACTATTGTTATTTATTTATTTACACTTTATTGGAAACCAGAAAAATTCTCATCGCTTTCTGCAATCTCTTCTAGGCAACCTTGGTGTCTTTACTACACTATACACTTAGGCCTACTCCTGCGGACAATACAGGCGTGAATTTGTGTTGTTATACAATAGAACGTAGGTCTCTTACCAGAGCGTGGCGGCGCAGAAGGCGTACATTCTTCCTTCACAGCGTGTTGCATCTTTCCCGACAGGCGAGCTGACGACTTGCGCGGCGGAGGGGCCTCGTCACTGCTCTCTGATATAGGTTGCTGTAGACAGATTAAGTTTGTGATGTAAGTAAGAAGTGCTGTAAGTTTGTTGATAACTTAATCATTCTTCATCAGTTACTTCATTTGTATTGGTACAAGCTATGAATAGCGATGTAGCGGTATCTACAACGCCACATGCGAACAACGCGTCATACTGACGTCACGCAAAATTCTGCATCTCGCAAGCAGAGTTTACCGCGCAATCAGCATATTTACAACGGCCCCACATTAATCATCGGGCATTTGCCCGACAGACGACAAACGGCCGAACCTAATTACCTATCTATCACCAATTTTCTCATACTGAAGGTAGAAAAACCTATCTATCTCTTGTTTTAACGTCCCAATAATGTATATCAGTGGCGATTTGTATGATTATAATATACTGGCAGTTATAATATGTACTGGTTAGTATCAGTAGCGATATGTCAAAATGTTATTGGGTTCGGCCCTAGGGCGGCGCGGGCACGAAAACATCTGTCGTATTAATCCGACTGGGGTGGTCAATGGGTTAACCGGTCAGCAAGGTCAATTGCAAATCATAAGGTAGTAAGGACGTGAACTGCGAAAACTGCCCTTGCGACTACGAAATAAAGGCGCTGTTAAATTCAAACTGCCAGCACATTAAATAATTTTCACATTCAAATTTGAACCTTATACTTTAGCAATAAAGTTGAAAATCTATTAAAGAAATTTGACAGATTGTAGTAGCTTGATGTGCTGGCGTGTGTACTTGGGGCTGCGATTGATTGGAGGTTGGTAATTGGTTGATAACTTACGAAGTTGGTGGGCGGCTTGAGGTCGTGGCTGGTGGGCGCGCGCTCGAGGGTCAGCGTGGTGGTGGCAGTGGCCAGCACTTTGCCACCTTGCAGCTCCACCGTCTGTTAATGTGATATACCGGTTATTGAAGGAGCGTTAACTTTACCAGTAGCATAAACATCTTTTAATGTTTCCACGGCTGGGACAAATGCATCCTACTCTCTATATTTAACCGAAATTAGCTGGCTTTTTTAAACCACTGCTCTGGGCTCTGTTATATTTAGTTACATAATATTACTCCGCGACAAACAATGATGTAAATACTACAAGGACTTAGCAAGTTTCTTAGACTTTGTATCTTTTAGTAAATAACAAAAAGCATGAAAACAAAATTGTTCCGATTTCTAGAGGTTCATCATAGCATAATCCTACTATCCTACTAATATTATAAATGCGAAAGTTTGTGAGGATGGATGGAAGGATGTTTGTTACTCTTTCGCGCAAAAACTACTGAACGGATTTTGATGAAACTTTACAGTAATATAGTTTATACATTAGAATAACACATAGGATACTTTTTATCCCGATATTCCCACGGGATCGAAACTTACGCGGGTGAAACCGCGGGGCGCAGCTAGTTAGAATATAATGTTCCCATGCTGGCCTGGTGTCACAGACCTCCTCTCGGTGAGAGGGAGTGGGTCGTAATCCACCACGCGGGCACAGTGCGGGTTGGTAGATGTCACATTTCTTCGAATTTTTGGTGCTAGGACATGCCGGTTTCCTCACGATATTTTCCTTCACCGTTCTGAGAACGGTGGTGATGAAATAATTTACACAGTAATCTGTCTTCGAACCTACGACCATCTCGTACAACTCGTAATTCGCGACCGTTACCATAGGCCACGAGAATCATTATGAATGAAAGTGAAATCGAAAAATAAAGTATCAAAATTATTAATCTTTTGACATAACTTTGGTGAGTGATATTTATTTATATTTAGTAACACTCACGTGACTTTCAAATCAAATCAAATCAAATCAAATCATTTTTTGCATTGCCCGACTACTATCGAACTGTCTCTACAAAGAAATAAAAGTCTAATGTAAAAATATTATATTACAAGCGTACAAGTTAAAATAATGTGCCAGTAGTCGTGATCGTGATTGCGGGGTTCAATAATATGATAACCATTTAATGTAACTAGAATATAAATTGCTGCTTTTGAGCTGGAAAAAGTGGCAAAACAGTGATATTGTCATACGTAACATACCATCCAGAATTCCTCTATAGTAGCCCATATTCTGGATTTGCACCCTCATACATAGGCATTTTGCTTTTATTTGCAGGAAAATGTACCATTTATATTATTTCTCTATTTGGGTACTTATGCTCCCCTTTTTTTGTTAGTGATTGGCCAAATGTGAATGTACGTAGCACCTATTCCCATAATACAGTTGTGATATTACGTTATCTCACCTTGGTAGCAGAAGAAGTAGAAGAGCGTCGTTTTTTGGTAGCGGGAGCACTTTCTCTCGCGTTCCATCCGCCACGCGCCACCCAAGAGCGACGCGTAGAAGCGAGGGACAAGTCTAAGTCGTCTTCAGAACGGGAGTACGACATCTCTGATAGGAGGGTACCTGAAAAATTGCAAGTTCTTAGTCATCATCACCTGCCTAGCCTTTTCCCAACTATGTTGGGATTGGCTTCCAGTCTAACCGGAGCTGAATACCAGTATTTTAAATGGAGCGACTGCCTATCTGACCTCCACAACCCAATTATTAGGTAATACAAACCCCTTGGTAAGACTGGTTGTCAGACTCGGGCTTCTGACTACCCGTAACAACTGTCAAAGATCCACGAATGACAGGCAGGACCAACTTAACGTGCTTTCCGAGGCACGGACGGTTCGCGGTATGTAAAGATGGTCACAAATCCACAGACCAACCGCAGCAAGCGTAGATAGCTTAAGCTGATTGTTTGATCTGTGCAGCTGTCATTATTTCTTAGTGTAAGAGTTTTTAACATAGTAGTTCAATGCAGGGGGTTCAGAACCATGCACTGGACCCATGATAATAGATTGTGCATCAATTGCATGTGAATTAAAATTATTTGGTTGATTTGGCAGCTGATGCAAGATAGTCATTAAAAAAGCACAATTCACAAATATTTATTTACCAGTAGAATTAAGCTCTGGTACACAATTGAGTTTGGCATTGTGGTCCTGCTGAGCAGTTCCATTGAGGAAGGCAAGTTTCTGCAGGGTCTCATCATTCAGCTTGGCACGGTTGTCATTGAACAGGAGGTCTCGAGCCATATCCAGAAGTTTGCTCTGAAATCATGGATTAACATAATCTTAAAAAAAACTTTCTGGTTAAAAATTATTACTATAATCTTCTTTTAGCTATTTAACATTACAATTGGAATATTCTACTTATGTACCTACTTGACTTTAATCCTACTTCCTCAGCATATTTGTTAGTTTATCATTTATCACACAGCAACAAAGCAATGTACTGACCACAGATATAGATACACCTAGATAACGCAAGAGCAACTGCTTCGCATACCAAAAATCGCACCAGCTTACGTACAAAAATCGTAAGCAGCCACTATTGCACTCAGTCCTGAGTACTGCTGGCTTGATGAGCTTGAGTGAGAAAGAGTGCTTGTGATGTCATAGTAGGTAGTCGAAAAAATGGCACGCTTGGTTTTCATACAGATTGTGATACTTGCGTTATCTAGGTCTATCTAAATCTGTGGTACTGACATATTTTTTGCATTTGCTGCTTGAGGGACAGAGCGACATGGGCTACTTTTACATCCTAAACTAGCTTCTGGCTGCAGCTTCACTAGTGTTGTATGTTGTTAAGTCATTGACTGCCACCCCGGTCACCGGTGACTGCGAACAATAGATTTTCTATTGTGTCTGTTGTCTGGCAGTCAATGTGTTAAAGAGTAACCAATGTCTTTCCCCAAGGTTCAAAGTATCTCCATACCAAATTTGGTATAGCTGTTTTGGAGATTAGCCGGAACATAAACAAAAAATTTAAAAATTGTTTTTGTTGTACTGTATATACAAGGTGTAACATAGTAAACGCAAGACCTCATACACCCCAATTAGAGTATTGAGTTAAAAGCACAATACAATGATAAAAACTTATTTTTTTTTAAAGCTTGCTTTTTTTATTATGAAAATCGTGTTTCACTAGCATTACTTTAGGCATTTAAAATTGAGTTGTATTGCCTTGAAATAAGATTTCATTTAATTTCAAGGCAATACAACTCAATTAGATTTAGATTTCATTTTATTTGGCTCAATCGGCGGTTAGTATGAAAAAATACAAAATTAAAAAAAAATACCTATATTAAAAGTTAGTGAAATCAATTCAGTAGTCAGTTATGAACAAACTACTTTCAGGACTTGCGTTTATTCTGTTACACCTTGTATACTTTCATATGCATTTAGTAAAAATATGTTACTTGATTAAAAACAGACACTTATAATATTTTTTACATAAGTATAGAAAATGCATGGTTGCCTATGCAGTAGACGACTAAAAAAGCTATCAGGAAAAAATTTTAAATAACAACCCCAGCATACCAGTTCATTATACTTCTTCAGCACAATATTTCTCTCTCTTTTCTCTCCATCCAGCAGTTTCCTCACATGTGCAAACTTGGCCTCCCACTTGGCAAGAGTGCGGAGCGCCTCATCCAGCTCAGATTGTATCCGAGCTGCCTCCTTCTCTGCTGCGGACCACTGGCCACGGACCCATTCCATTTGTTTTAGGAAGGCAAGGAAACCTGGACAAGTTTATGAATAGTTATTTATTAAGATGTTGATAATCATGAAAAGGGACATAATTATTAATGGTTTGACAGGATGTTACATTGGTGAGTAACCTTATAGGCAGTTACAAAATATTTTATGATTCCTGGGAGAGTTCTGTGTCTAACAATAGATAGGTAGCTTTTATAAACAGCAGGTATGTAATGATGATTTATGTGATGATAGTACATTCACTTATAACAGTTCCTAAATAATTATTATGAGTGAGATAAGCGCTAAAACGACTACTATTCAAGGTCAAAGGAAATCAAGTGAGATAAATGAAAATAAAACATTAGTTCCTTAATCAACAGTGAATTTCCGGTTAGTATTTATGATGAATTAATATTTGGGCAAACATGAGTAAGAACAACTGATAACGTTACATCAAAGGAGGTTGGCGGTAACTGAAATATAGCAAGGAATGTAGGTGGATGGAAGAAACAAATTAGTTCAGATTTAAATAAATTCGTATTATGATTTTAAATGACTTATTATCAACATAAAAAGGAAGAAAATAATTCTACACTTACATTCTTCAGCTGCTCCATCGTTGAGAATGCCGTTCAACCGATTTATATCATCGAATTGAGCTACCAACGACAAAGTAATGCCAGGACCCGAATCTGAGTTTTCTGAACTCATCTTGGTTCAACTTCTTGCTAGACACACGAAATAACATAAACACTTCAATAATCTTGCAAATATTTCACATTTCAGTTTGCAAAGAACAGCAAAACAAATTGTCAACCGTACAAAACTTGAAAATTAACGGCTTTCTGGTTGAAAATTGAAATGGCTGGCAGGCTGGCTGACAGGTGAGATTGTAAACGGGTTACGTTCGAAATACATAGATGATAAAAAATATGAAATATGGTTTTGAAACCGTATAAAAAAAATATTTTTCCGTTTCTAACTACTATAATCTCATGAAATTTTATTTTATTTTGTTGATTTGTTAAAAAAGTGGGTATTTCACTAATTTACAACATAAAAGACGTAACTATTTCGGTACCAGGTTTATGTGTTCTGTGTTCGGTTCTATATAGTTTTTGAACGGCACTGTCGGTGTTGCCATTCGTGACTGAATAATCTTTTGCTGGGAGATTTTACTCAGTCTATCTAGGCACACTAAACGTCGGTGTCGTATTATCAGTGGCGTATTTGGCCAATAGAGCCATGGCGTGGGATGGTATACTGTGAAAGGCGATTCAAGAACTACTTATCTTCTAGCCTGCTGCGGGCTGCCCCGTATCCGTACGCCACATAGAGTAATAAATCTCATTCATAGTAGGTTTTGGAGTCGCAAGAATATTTCCCCTAAATCACGTAGTAGTAAAAATCTCAGTATGGCAACTTGTGCTAATTTCAGTTTGACAGTGACAGTTCCGCTCATTGACAAATCGCGATGACGTTCCGTTGAGAGCGGTGGTTTGTTCGGGTGGGCCGCGCTCTCTGGCGAATATTTGTGAGATAATTATTATTTCCGAGTTATCCGGCGCCCTAGCGACCGCGGGTAGCCATGGCGGACGAGGAGAATAATTGTGATGACGGTGGTGGTGAATATAAAGCAGGGCAGGCGTTTCGTTTGCGGGGCCGCAAGGGTGCGCTCAAAAAGAAGAATGTTTATCTGATAAAAGACCACAAGTTCATGCCGAGGTTCTTCAAGCAGCCTACTTTCTGTTCCCACTGCAAGGACTTTATATGGTAAGTCTACAGATAATGTAGTGTGTTGGTTGTGGGTGGGTATTAAAAACGAAAAATTAAAAATACACTATTTGTTTACAATGAGGAGGCGCTCTGTTCGGCTAGCTTTTTTTGGTTGTGACTTGTGCGGCGGTGATAACAGGCGGTTCAGCCTAACAATCACATTGTATAAAAATAAAGTAGGCTGTCTGAGTGATTTTAATTGCTGGTGCAGTTCCCTAATTGGTATGTATTGTTTGGATCACAATGTTAACATGTTTTCCTGTCAGTGTATTAATAATTTACATGGTTTGATAATTTTAGCTGAGTGGGATGGATTACTGTGTAGGTAGTTGATTATTCCAAAGTGCATTAGGAAATTTGTTTAATTTATTAAAATAACACCAGGAAAAATTCAAACAAGATTCTGGTTAGTCTGATTTTAAAATTAATGTTCTCAGATTTTTTTGCTTTCTTTCCTATTCTGCATATTTATTTGAAAACCATATTAAAAATCAAAGTTGATTTATTTTATTAAAAATCCTTTACCAAATTGGTTTGACCAGTTAACTAAGTTAAAAATTTATTGACTTATAAATTGTTCAAAAGCATACCATAAATATTAGATAAGTGTTCTAAAACTTATTTAAAATACATATTATTTTAATTTTGTATTTTTATTATTATAATATCACCCACTAATCTTGGAATTGTCCATTTCTATTATTTATAATACTCATAAATATTGAAATATTGAGTCCACAAATGAGTACAAAATTTTGTATTTTATCCAGTACTTACCTAATATTTTCAATATCCCGTGACCATAATACAAAATTAGCTAAAATGTAGGATAAAAATAGGGAATCATTAAAAGTAAAAAACAAACTGAATAAAACAATCACCAATAATAAATTCAGCAAAAGCTCATGTTGTTCCGTAGATTTACATTTCTTTAATTTTAGCACGGGAATCTTTCTTTACATATCAAACACCAAATATATATATTATGGAATCACCCAGCCATCATTTTGTATCACCATTTAAAAGTCTAGTCTAGTCATTAACCATTCTCATCTATCCAGTTCCCAACTTACATATTTATGTGTAACTTTAATATACTATCAATAAATCTGTCTCAATCCCAACTCTGTATGATAGACACATGTTCAAATACTAGGAGCCCCTAATTGACACACAAGTCATAACATCCCACTGTAAACATACAGAATAATGTGCTCTTCAGATATTTTTATATTATGACTGTGCTGTTGTGTCAAGAAATAGGTTTTATTTAGATATTTTGTTTATAATTTTGGGTGTATTGAACTCTTCCCCGGTCGATGTAAATAAGGTGATACAGATCTAGATTTTTTAAATTGATTTTTGGTTCCTTGCATTGAAAAAGGCGATTGTAAGGAAGTCTCTTTCTTGAGGTTAATTTTTCAAAGGCAGTCAAAATATTTAACCTTTCTGTATCTATACCTAGGTTCTCAAAATTAATAGAAAAATTGTCTATATCAAGATCAACTTAAATAGTGTATAGCCAGAGAATGTTATGTACAGAGGCCAGCACATCAAGCTACCCCAATCTGTCAGATTTTCCCAATTGAATATGAACCTTATTCCTTTGGGCTAAAGTTGAAAATCTATCAAAGAAATTTGACAGATTGGGATAGGTTGACCTGCTGGCGTCTGTACGTATATTTTAAACCATTAACAGTGCCAAAAACGGGCCAGGAACGGTGACTACCGTAATTTCAGCACAAGCAAGTTATGGGCACTCAAATTGATACTAAGCCAATTCACGTGTAAACTGCGTATAAATACTGATTTTTATTCCCATCCTCTGAGAAATGAAGTTCTATGTATTTGGAAAAAGGCTAACTTGCTCAATGGATTCAAAGGTGTACTCCAACGCTAAAAAGTAATAACAAAATACGTTTCGTCATATATTATGGGTTTAGGTAGAATCGACCTTTTTTTAGAACCTTTGACCCTCACGAAACTACTGATAGATATTGCCCATTTGTCAACAGACGACACGACCTTGTTGCTAGAGCAGCGTTTTCGATTTCGCAGTCCCGACGAATGTTTTGCGAGTAAAGGTTAGTCTTTACGCCTTTTTGTTCTTGTTTTTTTTTTCCCTCGTTTGTATTAATTTAATCCCAATTGGCTGGTGCTGCTTTGGTCTACCAATAACTAAAGCTGACATAGATCAATGGAATAGAACAGAATGCTCTTTATTAGGTACACCATATAAATTACGGACATAAATATAGAATATTTACAAAGGGTGACACAATGGGCGGTTTTATCGCTAAGAGCGATCTTTTAAAAGGCAATCTTTGGATGGATTAAAAAGGGGAATGAGAGACGGAGAACAAAACAATACAATGGAGTTCGAACGCAACATTTTTTGTGTTTACGCCTTTTTGGTTCCTACTTTTTTGTCCTACCAAGGGATACCCCTTAACGTTAACGGTGTTGTGGAGGTCATATAGGCACTCGCTCTATGTAAAATTCTGGTGTTCAGCCGCATCCCGTTAGGCTGGAAGCCCACCCCAACATGAAGTCAGATGTGTTTTTTGTCCTCTCTTTGGTTCCGAAAGCTCAATTAGTGATTTGGTAGATGAACTACAACAGCAAAGATTGCCCTGCGTAAATCAAGGGTTAGCCAAGTTAGATTGAAGACTAGAGTTAATCCAGCAAAGTGATTGGTTTCACTTTTAGGTGAGTCGAGGTGTATATAAATACAGTAATACGAAATGTTATGCAGCAATAACACATTGTTTATTTCCTAATTGTGAACCTGACACCAATCCCCACGAGTCGCTCCAGTCATTTCCTGCTCATAATATCTGTAACGACTGTACAAAACCATAAAATACACAATAAAAGGAAACAGTATATTAATAACTGTTGTTATATAAATGCTGTTTCAATTCAGCGCAGTTTCGTAACTGCAAAATCTCGGTGGTAGTTCTAAATTATCATGTCATTCATGATCTTGCGCATCCAACATTTGTTTTAGTAACGAGGGATCTTTCATTCACATCTATAGGTATCTGTTGAAGAATTTACCGTGAGAAAACAAACATAAAGATCATTGCCATTAATAAAGTTTGCAAAATAAATTCGTCAGCGAAAAATAGGACGGTGTGGAGTCGTCAGCAAAACGTAATAGCGACGCGAAGGTACGATCTATATTATTAGACCGACGCGAGTATTATAACAGGAAATTTTACTATGTCTCTATGAAACTAAATATAACGGACCGTACTTGTTGATTTATTGACGCTATTTTTATATCAGAATGGTTGTGGAGAATAGTTTGTTGCACAAACCACAAAGCAGTGACATTCTCTTGGCTCCAGAACAAAATTTATTGATTTTGCCCACTTAAATGTTATATTTATTAACTGGGGAATAATGTCGCGTTATATTTGAGGAGGTTTATTGAGTTAATTTTGAAATAAGGCCAAGGTAGTGATGTCAGGGCAACAGGTAAATTTTGATTTAGCCATTGTGATGAGTGAGTATACGTGAAGATGAAGCAAAAAGCAATAAATTAATCAGTCTTATCCGTTCGGAGTCTTAACTTTGATTGATGTATCTTGTTAGCATGGCAGTGTTAAATATATAAAGTTTGTAATAAGGAGGATACTTATTATAAAAAAAAAAAAATCGAATGCAGTTACGTAATAGAAAATAGCAAAGACACGCCTTGGATTCACATATAATACGATACACAAAGTACAAACATAGATACATGAAAGTAGATATAAATTGAGTAAGAAGAAATAAAAATAAAGACAACGCTCTAGGATTCCCTATACTGTGCGTGGGTGCCATAGACAACACAATCGCTATTGCAAATAGACGCGAAACAAACATTTGTTAGACCATGCAAATATGTATTTGTCCTGTTGTGGCAGTTGACATCCAGGCATAGTCGACGCATAGAGATTTATTGTTTTGTTCCCGTTATTTTTTCTTTCTTTTCATTTCGGTCGTGTTATAACTTTCGTGACCATTTATTGGACCACTGATTGTAGTTATTCTGGTTTCTGGTCCAATTTAGTTGGACCTTTTCATACATAAACTCACGCCTTTTTACCATTGGGCCAGGCAGAAACTACTGAACGCTTGCTACGATACTCACATACTTTTTTTTCGACTTTCCTTTTGTGGGTTTTGTGTCTGTTTTTAATTAGCTCCATTTAGGAAAAAGTTTTCGTACCATAGCTACATTGTCTTTCCCATCTATTTTTCAGTTCGCCTATTCTGGCTGTCATTCGTAGATGTTTGACAGTCGTTACGGGTAGTTAGAAGCTAAAAGTCTGACAACCAGTCTTACCAAGGGGTATCGTCTTACCCAGCAACTGGGTTATGGAGGTCAGATAGCATAAAGTCGGTGGTGGTCGGTCAGTACGAGTGGGTCCAGTTGACCAAAGACTCTACCTGTCTATGATTCCTTTTTTAAAATATTATATACCGATTGTTATGTAATATATCCCCAGATTTCCTAGAAATTGCAGTTGTATGTATTTTTGTACTTCGTCGCTGTCAATATGTGCCTCTTTGTTGCCATGTGTACACTGCCGTGCATTCATAATCGAAACTCAATCAGGAGCAGCCGAACTAATTAGCTCGAACCTCTACGGTTGATTATAAATTAATGCATACTTATAAGGTAAAATGTGGGCAAAATGTAATATGTTTTGTTACTGTGTCTCTGTCTCTCTCTAGCCTGTGTTTAAACGTTGTTGCGGTCTCTGTCTTAATTAATTGCTTGCTCCTTAGTGTATTCTTGGTTTCTCTGGAATGGGAGTCTTAGGTTTTCTTATGGTATTAGCGTGTAAATTGCGGTTTGAAACAGACATTATACTACTAGGTGGCCCGCGACTCCGTCCACAAAATTCAAACCCTTGGTTAACTTGCTCAGGGTTTTGAGAAAATCTTTTTAAGTGCCTCAAGGACTATAACTATAAACATGAAGTTTTGAAGTTCAGATGAGTACCTACATCTTCTGATCTTCAACACTTCATGTTTCTATCTTCAGCGAGTGTGGGTTATCTGTCAAAATCAAAATATCTTATGTCATATAAAAATATTATAAAGCTGAAGAGTTTGTTTGTTTGTTTGTTTGAACGCGCTAATCTCAGGAACTACTGGTCCGATTTGAAAAACTCTTTCAGTGTTAGATAGCGCATTTATCGAGGAAGGCTATAGGCTATATATCATCACGCTAAAACCAATAGGAGCGGAGCACCAATGAAGAATGTTTCAAAATCGGGGGGATTTTTTTCCTATTGAGAGCTTCCGCTGCGTGCGCTGCGTAAACGGTTAAAGTTTCGCAAAAATCATATGCAACAAAATTGTTCCCCTTTAAAAGTTCTAAAAAAAAGTCCGCGACAGCATATTATGTCTATCTTTTAAGGTTAGCTCACTATAACCTCTTTTATGCTAACCAAATTTGTTCTAAAATAATGCATTATTTGCGAAGGTGTTTTTATAAACATGGTATTAATCCTTGTCCAAATAAATACGTTATTCATCACATGTATTTAATTTTGAACAAAATTGCCTGTGACATCATTTGATTTCAATGAATATCTTAGGAGATATCATAGTTTTAAAATAATACTAATAATAAAGCTGAAGAGTTTGTTTGTTTGAAACACGGTTTGAAAGCTCTAAATCTCTGGAAGTATTGGTCGCATATATAAAAATATTTTTGCGTTTGATAGCCCAGTTCTTGAGGAAGGCTATATTCTATTAAACTTGACGCTAGGACCCTTAGGAGTTGAGCAAAAAGAAAAAAAGTCTGAAGTTTTCGCCAAGCGAAAACGAAGTAATAGCGCAGGTCGGCGACACGTTGCGAAAAAAATTTACGCGGACGAAGTCGCGGGCAGAAGCTAGTGTCATATAAACCTACATGGGCACTTATGAAACGTCAGAAGCTAGGTGCACGGTTCCAATTGGTAGTTTCCTATGGTGAAGAGCTGGCAAGTAACTCCACGGTTATTCTTTTTAAAAATGATTGGCTTTTACAATGTTTTCAAATGACAGACAGTTATAACCATGGTTTTTGTAACACCCTATCTTTTAGTTACATGGATGTCTTGTCAGCTAACAAGTTCCTCATAATAATATTAAGAACTAGCAGCACCCCGCGGTTTCACCCGCATAAGTTTCGATCGCGTGGGAATATTGGGATAAAACGTATCCTATGTGTTAATCCAGGGTGTCAGCTAGTCGGGGCAGCGGGATTGTCCGAAAGGGTTACCGCTACCCCAGAACATAAAGGGCTAAGGAAGGAACACGGGTAGGTTTTAGTCAGTAAGAGTCTGACACTCCCTTCTGCTCCACCCTGAGCGGGAGGGGTCATTTGATGATTTCCCATCCTCAAAAAAATACGGGTGTCAGCTACCTCCACACCAAATTTTATCAAAATTGGTCCAGCCGTTTGTGCGTGAAGAAGTAACAAACATACAAACACACTCACTAACTTTCGCATACAAACACACTCACTAATATTAGTGTGATGTGGTCAAGAAATAATACAAATAAGGAAATACCCATTAAGGTAGCATGAGGAATGAGCAGTAAATAAGAAACAAAAAATAATTATTTATAGGTACACACGGCTACACATCAAGCTATACATTTCCAGTATAAGCTGATCTCACATTGTATAGGATTTCCGTACGATGCGAGACCAGCGTAAACTGGTTTTGTATAGCTTGATGTGTAGCCGTGTGTACAGGTTTAGGAAGAAATTCGTGAAAACGACGGAACTTTAATTGATCGATTATGAAAAGTAAAAATAAAACTAATATTTATGACTAAGGCCGCTATACCACTGGCGTTTTACGAGCGTTGACGTCAACGTCGCGTCTGCGCGTGACAAGGTTTAACTTCCGCTGACCGCGACGTAAATGTCGCGCACATGATACTGTTGCCAACAAACGCGACGTTAACGTTGCGCAGACGCGACGTTGAAGTCGCGTTCAGCGAACGTTAATGCTTGTCACGCGACGACGCGACGTCAACATCGCGTCTGCGCAACGTTGACGCTGCGCAGACGTTCGAGATACGCCGACGCCTCGTAAAACGCCAGTGGGATAGCGGCTTAAATAATTCAGATACCGTTACATCATTAAAACTGGTTATTTGAGCCGGTTACCTTTAACCTACCAATCAAGTTTGCTCGCATAATGTTATTGTTCCTTACGCTCACTTAATATTTATGAACACACTTATTTTAAATTCAAGGTCGCCTTAACATTATTACAATAATATATCAATTTGTATAATTTATTTTATAGATAAATAATGAATTTGGAGCCCCATCATAATTCCCATTCCCACTGCTGGGACACAGGCCTCCTCTCTACGAGAGGGTGTGGGCTTATAATCTTCCTCGCGGGCCGGTTGGTAGATTTCACATGTCTTCGAATGTTTGGCTCCAGGATATTTCGGTTTCCTCACGATGTTTTCCTTCACCGTTTTGAGAGCAGTGGTGATGAAATAATTTAGACCAATTATAACGTCTGTACAGACGCTTTACTTAACCCAGACGGGTTCGAACTCATGACTACTATTTCTAAGTAGCGGCCGATCCTATTGGGTTACCTTAATAACTGATAAATAATTAATCATTTTTCATAATTTATTATTATACAGTTAAAAAAAAGAATTTGAAATCACAATCCTTAACATTCAAGAGTAGCCCATAAGAATATGTACTGTCAACAAAGGAGATAAGTAACCAGGGTCGTCCGTATGGTTGAAATTTAGTAAGAAACTAAAGGATGTTTTCGAATAAAATTGAATTTAATTAATAGAAAACAAACAGTTAATTTACCAAATTAAATTTCATTCGAAAATATTCATCGGTTTCTTGCTAAACTTCAACTATATTGACGACCCTGGTTACATATCTCTTTTGATGACTGTACCTAACTTTGTTTAAATTATGCAATATTAAACAACCTTTTCACTGACCTACCTATTCTTTTCCAGGTTATCTTGAAACTCCTGAATCTCTAAACCTCAAGCCCCTCCCATCCTGAAAGAAGATTCTTACGAAAAGTAACCTTCGTCATCCTTAACCACTAATGATATAAATCTTTTGAATATTTGAGCGCATACTATGCCAGAAGGCGAACTAAGGCTGCTTTTTGCCGTGATCAATATACAAGATATTTCACAGAAGCTTACAGGAACCTAATAAGATATGGAAGTCGTGAAAGAAGTCTTCGATTACACGTAGATCTCATTATTAAATGCAATCACCTTACATGTCTTCTCTTATATACTCGTATATGTCCCAGCTTAAAAGTTAAACAAAAATTTTATAAAGTCTTTCAAACATACAACGGAAGAAAAATCTGGGGCGCTAGCGTTTTATATCATCATTTGCCTAGCCTTTTGATACTATGTTGGGTTCGGCTTCCAGTCTAACCGGATGCAGCAGAATACCAGTATTTTACATAGAACTACTCTGTCCGCCACAACCCACTAACTAGGAAATACGATAACCCCTTGGTAAGACTGGTTGTCAGACTTTCGGGCATCTGACGACCCGTATCGACTGCCAAAGATGGACGAATAACAGCCGGGACCAACAGTTTGACGTGCTTTCCGAAGCATGAAGGGGTCCCTGTATGTAAAGATGGTCTACTATCCACGGACCAACGTAGTAAGCATAGCCTAACCGACCAGTGCGGTTGTTATTACTTAGCCGCGAGCGTTTTTAATGAATACAACATGAGAAATGTCTCAATCCAGCCTGCGATCAAACGTGCTCTGTATTCTATTAAACTCAGCAATCTATTTTTTTTGCCAGATAGATATATGAGGTCCATATTAGAGAGCAGATCGGTAGATATAATCAGCGATTCGAGCCTTGCTTTACGGTCGAGAGAGCACGTAAACCGCCTGCCCCAATTAACTAAGGCAGGCGTTGATCGCTTCCAGCCTTTATCATAATTTCAGAGTGTATTCGGTATATATGTTACTTATTTATCTGCGCGAAATTGTTCTCTTTCGAGGACTGGTACGTAATCACCGCTTAGAGGCACGTGTAAGCTGTTTGTATAAATGAAGAAAGGGAGTTGTTAGCTCTGAGGGTCTGCAACTTTAACGGTATCTTAGAAGTTTTACCTATTTAATAAGGTGGTGTTAGGAGTATTTTTGTATTCTCGGAAGGTACCTATGTTAATTAACAAGAGACGAGCGCACAGAACCGTGAAGTTTGGCAGTAATGAAACGAGGCCCAGCAGCGGGTGATTCCGGACTGAAATGATGATGACGTTAATTGAAATAAAAAACTTAAAGCATATCAATTAAACTAATTACAGGGACTTTTGAACTGTCAAGGAGTCGACCAGTCAGAAAGATGAAGCTACTTGATTTCAACTTATTGAAGCCTGTGGGTCAACTTCACTCCGCGGGCATATAGCGACCTACGCGTTCAATATAATATTGGCGTTGTGGGGATGTTTGAGAATAATAATATGATTTATAGGAACACTTGCAGATGTCTGTTTTCATAGTAGGTAATACTTGTTTAAGGTCACATCATTTCTTTTCGCCAATCGGTAGTTTTATATTTTATTAATATGTATAAAACTAGATTTTTCAACTATAAAAAACAGCTGTTGAAATAGTCGTAGTGATTCGGCGCAATAGTAAAAAAATATAAGGAGGACTTCCTCGACCAGGGTAATAATTTGTTTTTCGCTGGTCTTGACTGGGTTTTGGGCCCAACTTTGTATGAAACGTGACTGGTCTCCCTTGTTACTAATCCTGTAGACTGCTGTCTGAAATAAAAGTTTTTATATTCTATTGAGCGATTTGGTTGTCATAAATTTGTCCCTCCTAGTTGCTAATGTTCTTCCTCCTAATAATAATAATAATAGCCTCCCCGACCGATTTCGTTCACGGTGGTCAATCTCAACAGAGATTAGCCAGGTACGCAGGAGCTATTATAGTGCACAAGTGTGCGCGCAGACCTGTACAGGTGCACTCCCTCTTCCCTCAATCTCATATTCCGATGGGACGGCAATTCGACACGACCAGAGAGAGATCAGGCGCAGGACCAACGGCTTAAGTACCATGTAACAGGAGGCGAGTCTATTGCCATCAAGCATCAACCGGCCACATACCGTTTTGCGTAGATGTGACGCATGTTTTCTCTCAAATTGTTTATTTGTTTTTTGTTTGCTTGTGTTTATTTTTATGCGTCATGTTTGCCGCAAATAAACACGGTATTTTCTTTCTTTCTTTTTTCTTTACATATCCAGACTGTGGGCTGCTATTGACAAATCAAACCCAAAAATACCTTACCCGACCCGGGAATTGACCCAGGACCTCATGTTGAACAGTAGCTTCTTGCAATCACTTGACCGTGGAGGCAGTTATTTATAATTTAGGTAATTGTCCAGCGTATTACCAGCCAATATTATTTTGGTCAACCAGAAAAAGTACAAAGAGTAACTAATGAATTTCAATGTCAATAGAAAGGTTGGTTACGGTAAAATAATTTTGAGTGTAGTAAATCGATTACTCAAAATATAGCGTTCATTGTAGTCTAGGAGTCTGTACTAGACAATGTCCAACGTTGATGCATTTTCATCGAGAGTCTATTCAACCTCATACAATAAGTTCTCGAGATAGAAACTCATCAATAACCACTGCAAAGGCCAGTGTGGGCCATTGTGTAGACTAGAAGTTCTCAAACTTATTTTGTCCACCGCCCACTTGGAGAATTTTTTTTTATAGTGTCCCTAATTTTTTTACTCACCATTTGTCGCGAATCTGAAACAGCTATTGCCACGATTATATTTAAATGATTAATATTATACAGTCGTAAGATAGGATATATAATTTTATCTGAGTCTTCTACTGCCCCTTTGAAAGTCTGTAGCGCCCACGAGGGAAATATTTTGATTTGATTTGAGGAGGCGTTATCGCCCACTTTGAGAATCTGTGATGTAGACGTAAGGGAGTACTTTAATATTATGTTAATATCCATTATTATAAATCCATCAATTTCCTTTCTAAATCTCCTGATGAAGCTTCTACATTCTACGAATCCGCCGAAAAACACACGTAAATAATTTTTGAATCAAGATTCCGGGGATTAAGTACCTATTCGAGCTAAATTCTCATTATTTACTTCATTATCAAGAATAATAACTTCTTAGAAATAAAATTGAACCATATTTAATCAGCAATCTAGAAATCTAGGAAAAAAAAACTGCTGATTCATTATTGCGCAAAATGTAAATTGTTTTTTACTAAGGAAACAACGCGGCTAAAATTGAAACCGGGGTTCTCTGTGATGAGTAATAGCAAAAAAAAAGTCTACATGTGAAGTCCTCAGATGCTATTAGTGACGTCACTATGTCTGCGTAAATGGCGGCTAGCACGTTTTATAGCTCAGTATAAACAAATGGGATTCAAAAATGGAATGCAATTGTGACGTCCATCTTGGTTTACTATTGCAGCTGCGTGTGATCGCTCGATCTATACTGGTCTGTGGTGATTATCATAACATTGTTTTTATGACTTACCGGAGGATATCTTAAGACTATGCCGACTGCACAGTGGCGCCCTCATCGTTTGTTTGGTTATTTCATACAATTTAGAATGAAAATGTAGAAAATAAGCACGTTAAGTTGTGCTTCACAAGATTATAAACGAAGAAATTAGAAACGTCAGTTTTACATTGTTTAGTTTTATTATAATCCTTAAAACGGAATATAGGTAGTGGCCACTGTTATCCGTTTTAAGGATTATAATAAAACTAAACAATATAAAACTACCGTTTCTAATAATATTATCGTACTAGCTGCTGCCCGCGACGTCGTCTGCGTGCATGCTCTACAGCACCAAAAATACCCAAGATGCCAGTGTCGCTATAGCATTATAAGTACGCAACTTTTAAAATAGCATTAAAATATAAGTTTTTTTTTGCAAGCAAAGCAAGTGAAGAGAGTTATATGGGAGTCCTGCTGAGTTCAGTCATAAGATGTGACTGAAGGAAATAGAGAAAATAATGCAGGAATACATTCCAGGACACAAAAGAGTAAAAATACGTACAAAGGTATCATACTTTACAACACTTCCCTATAAACTACGTTGGTAGTTATGCTGCCAGGAGCCAAAATGTAAAGAGAGTCAGGACTGGTGACGCGGGAGCAAGCGACGTACAGTTGCCCGTGTGAGAAGCAACTCGTCCTGAGGTCGACACCCGCTGCCCTGCGACTTATTGATGGTCATCGCGAAGCAAACACTCACGGGGAACTGTACGCGCTTGAACTGGAACAGGAAGTTATGAGGTATTAGGGGAATGCGTGGTATAAATACTGCCTCGCCGACGCCACAACCCGTAAGAATTTCCGCCTCAATGGTGTGTCTGTGGAGGGAGATGACTTTAACGGCCCATTCACGACCTTGCCGCGGTGAGCGGCGGCTAAGCGCGGGGCGGCGAGCGGTAAGAACAAAAGTATGAAAATGTTTGAAGCACGCCACGAGTCGCCGCTCACAGCGAAAACGCGCGCGGTTTTGTCGGAGCGAATCGTTGCAGCGGCGCGCGGTGCGGGGAGCGGCGAGATCAAAAGTACTGGCGAATGAGTGCGACGCGACGCCACGAAACACAGCGACCCGGATAGCGGCGTAGATGTGACGGACTCGGCGGCGAACTTATAAACAAAAAAATTTAGACGATTTTGTGGCGGTAATGGATATAGATTATAAGTATAGAATATAATCAAATGTTTCCACACTCATTCTTGTGTACTCATAAAACTTATCCGGATATTTTCTGTAATCTTCGTATAGGTCACGAAATTTGCCATTTAAATATCGATCTTTATTCAGTTCGTGCACTCCTTCTGTCATACTTGTTTTAAAAATATACTGCTTAAAAGAGATCATTTTGATAACGCCATAATTTTGAGCACGTTCTAACTACCTAAATACGTCCACCTCGACCACTGCCGCTAGCCGCTACTGAGGGTACGTGGCGTGTAAAACGCACGCCACGCCGCACGCCGCGCCGCTCGCCGCTGCTTAGACCGAAGTCGTGAATGGGCCGTAAGGCGGTTAACACAACTTCGGAGGAGATAGGTTCCGAAGAAGCATAATCGGAACACCGACCTTCAGCTTGATGGTATGCGCTGGAAGTCCACTTGCTGACAGGGAGCTCAGAAATTCCACGGGATAATGTGTGGCGTCATCTTGCTCGACAACAGTGTTTATCGAGGTGTAGACCACTTTATTCCCCTCAATTTCCGAGAGAATGCATTCGTTAATTGCTGCAGCCTGATCATTTTTGGGCATCAAAATGGCCCGCTCACACACCCAAGAATTCTGCTGGTGCGGTATACGATTGATGTCCCCGTATACACAGTGAATGAGTTCTTCTAAGCTGGATACCACTCTACCGAGAGACTCTGGAAGCATCACCTGTCTCTTCTGGTAGAGTGCCTTCGCCAAGACTTAGAAGGACATCGGAGAATTCTTGAGCATGTGCATTGCCGCCGAGCCGAGCTCTCATATTAATGGTCAAGCGTAGCGTACGAACTCGTGACCACAACGAAGATCGTTTCAACGAAGCATTCACCTCGTCAGCCCTCGAGCCCCGCGTCACCACTGGAAGCGTTTGCCGAAAATCACCACTGAACAGAACTGTGACACCACCCATCAAACGTTCGTTCCTGCGGATGTCCTGCAGGATTCTGTCCACGGCCTCAACGGCCTTCCTATTGGCCATCGTACACTCATCCCATACGATCAGAGAGCAATCCTTGAGCACGTGTCCCTTATCGCTGTTACGTGACACACCACAAACAGGCGTTTCGGCGCTCTCTAAATCGATGGGAATTTTAAACATGGCATGTGCTGTCTTGCCACTCGGAAGCAGTGTGGTAGCGATTCCCGACGACGCTACAGCAATAGCAATTTGGCCTTGCCTCCTGACCTCTGCAAGTATGCCAGTGGTAACAAATGTTTTTCCTGTTCCACCAGGAGCATCCAAGAAAAACATTTTACCCTGGTTTTGCCCAGCGCTTTCAAGGACGGTGTCATAAATTTGCTTTTGCTCTGAAGAGAACAAAGCGACATGGTCATTTCGTATGGTGGTAATTTCGCGTTATACTCCCGATTTTCACGGTCTTGATACGGTGATGATTGGGGAGCTGGTAACCCATATTCGATCAGTGGATTGCCGCCGATAGAAAGTACCACATATTGAAGTGAACTGAGACAGGTGTTCAGCACGCGTTTATCAGTTACTTCGACTTCGTCTCCAGTAGCGCGCCTCAAAGCTCGTCGAAAATCTTCAGACAGATGATGGCGATACTTCTCTCACAAAGCTACCGGGTTCGCGACTCCACAAAACACCAAGATGACGGCAAACAGATGACGCATGCGGCTGGGACTGTCACTGACGCTCGCCTCCGCGAGGGTGTCATGAAATGAAATGATCATCATCAATGAACATAACTTTTTTGTAATACTTAACACCACATTTTTTTTAAATTGTCTTCCTCAACTCTGCTCAAGATTTTGAGGGTTTTGTTGGAACTTGAATTTGTCAAAACGAACTATACGATACAACTTTTATGAAGAAAATGCACATCACCATCTATGAATTTTAAGAATAACTAACTACTTACCTCGCCAACATGATCAAATTCAAATTATTAATTTCCAAAAAAATGTTAACATGTAGGTAACTTGATTTGATTTTTATGAAATCTCATAGATGGCGCTGTTTTAAAATTGTCTTTATACTACTAACATTCATTAAACTATATTTCTCTGCCCAAGTTACTTAAATGGCGTAGTTTTTATAGTGTAACGTCAGATAATAGCATGGCTTACTCAAAAACAACATTTAGATATGCATCGTTAGATTACACACTGTCACAGAATGCGTAAGAAAAATAAAGATTCACAGCTCCTCCCCCGTAGGTGATAGCGTGATAATATGTAGCCTATATGTTGACCCGACCTCTTAGTAATATTCATGCAAAATTTGAAGTAAATCCATGCAGTACTTTTTGAGTTTATCCCGGACAGACAAACAGACAAACAGACAAACAGACAAACAGACAAACAGACAAAAATTCTAAAAACTATATTTTTGGCTTCGATATCGATTGTAGATCACGCCCCAAGTATTCTTTTTAAAAAATATTCAATGTACAGTTTTGACTTTCCTACGATTTTATTATATGTATAGATAATCTTGTGAAGCACAACTTAGCGTGCTTTATTTTCTGCATTTTCATTCTAAATTATAATCCTTAAAACGGAATATAGATTGTGGCCACTGTAATCCGTTTTAAGGATTATAATAAAACTAAACAATATAAAACTACCGTTTCTAATAATATTAACGCATAATCTTGTGAAGCACAACTTAGCGTGCTTATTTTCTGCATTTCCATTCTAAATTGTATGAAATAACCAAATAAACGATGAGAGCGCCACTGTGCGGTCGGCATAGTCCTAATGCACTAAGTATTCTTACATAACGGTACAAGAAAAGAGAGAGATGGAAATATATTCGTCGTACCTGGCCTTCGAAAAGTTTCACAAGTTTAATGCATCTTGTCTTTTTTTTCTTCTTTGAACTACAGAACCGCCAAAATCATGTAGCACCTCTGTCGCCATTTTCGTCGTGTTCTAAATACAGACTTCTTTGTAGTATTTTGCATGCTTAATACTTTACTCCACCTGTATGAGCGAGCTGACCCAGTTTCTCAGTAAAAATACGTTTGCGACGTACCTACCAATTGAAATTTCCTGCACTAGCAGTGCTACAAATTGATCAATCAGGGCTGGATGACATGTTATGGAGCTGTTTGAACGTGTACAGTTCACAAAAGAGTGAAGAAAAATTACTTCGACTAAGTTTTGAACTCTTAAACCATTCTGTGCTTTGCTGAACCTACTTAACAAAGTTAATACTCTAACATCTGGCAATGAAGATCATATTTTTTTGGCCAGCATTTTAACTCTTTTGTTGACTATACCATGAAAGGCCAAGTTTCCGGATTCGCATAGAGTTGGACTGCGCATGATTGCACCTAATCTAATCTTTGGAGTGACTGGCTTAAACCTCAAGGACGAAACGGCTTTGGTTTGTATAGCGTTGAAAGCTAAAGCATAATTTTCGGGCTTTATTATTTTCCGGTGGTTGATATTTATGTAGTTACCTAAATAAATAGCTTTTAGGAAGGTTAAAATTGAGAAAAAGAAGAAAAGGAAGGAAGAGATTTCTTTAGAAATAAGCATCACCTTTGTACCTATTTTTCTATTATTCTTGTCTGTTTTTATAAATGATTGAATAAATAAATAATGTTCCAGTTTTGCAAGTTAAGTTCTAATGAGTTTTACACTGCGACTGGTTGAAAAAGATCTTGGTATTTTTTGTAACGTATTTAGAGGCTTGGACAGACTAGAGTCTACAAACCTCTAGATGGGTTACTAAGTGAAGTTTGTCTATTCTATGGTCTAGAGTCTAGACAATAGAGTAGATAAACTTCATTCAGGAAAAGTCCATAAAAACGGGCTAGGTAGCTATAACGACCAAGATTTATCCAACAGAAGTTATCTATACATATAATAAAATCGTAGGAAAGTCAAAACTGTACATTGAATATTTTTTAAAAAGAATACTTGGGGCGTGATCTACAATCGATATCGAAGCCAAAAATATAGTTTTTAGAATTTTTGTCTGTTTGTCTGTTTGTCTGTTTGTCTGTTTGTCTGTTTGTCTGTCCGGGATAAACTCAAAAAGTACTGCATGGATTTACTTCAAATTTTGCATGAATATTACTAAGAGGTCGGGTCAACATATAGGCTACATATTATCACGCTATCACCTACGGGGGAGGAGCTGTGAATCTTTATTTTTCTTACGCATTCTGTGACAGTGTGTAATCTAACGATGCATATCTAAATGTTGTTTTTGAGTAAGCCATGCTATTATCTGACGTTACACTATAAAAACTACGCCATTTAAGTAACTTGGGCAGAGAAATATAGTTTAATGAATGTTAGTAGTATAAAGACAATTTTAAAACAGCGCCATCTATGAGATTTCATAAAAATCAAATCAAGTTACCTACATGTTAACATTTTTTTGGAAATTAATAATTTGAATTTGATCATGTTGGCGAGGTAAGTAGTTAGTTATTCTTAAAATTCATAGATGGTGATGTGCATTTTCTTCATAAAAGTTGTATCGTATAGTTCGTTTTGACAAATTCAAGTTCCAACAAAACCCTCAAAATCTTGAGCAGAGTTGAGGAAGACAATTTAAAAAAAATGTGGTGTTAAGTATTACAAAAAAGTTATGTTCATTGATGATGATCATTTCATTTCATGACACCCTCGCGGAGGCGAGCGTCAGTGACAGTCCCAGCCGCATGCGTCATCTGTTTGCCGTCATCTTGGTGTTTTGTGGAGTCGCGAACCCGGTAGCTTTGTGAGAGAAGTATCGCCATCATCTGTCTGAAGATTTTCGACGAGCTTTGAGGCGCGCTACTGGAGACGAAGTCGAAGTAACTGATAAACGCGTGCTGAACACCTGTCTCAGTTCACTTCAATATGTGGTACTTTCTATCGGCGGCAATCCACTGATCGAATATGGGTTACCAGCTCCCCAATCATCACCGTATCAAGACCGTGAAAATCGGGAGTATAACGCGAAATTACCACCATACGAAATGACCATGTCGCTTTGTTCTCTTCAGAGCAAAAGCAAATTTATGACACCGTCCTTGAAAGCGCTGGGCAAAACCAGGGTAAAATGTTTTTCTTGGATGCTCCTGGTGGAACAGGAAAAACATTTGTTACCACTGGCATACTTGCAGAGGTCAGGAGGCAAGGCCAAATTGCTATTGCTGTAGCGTCGTCGGGAATCGCTACCACACTGCTTCCGAGTGGCAAGACAGCACATGCCATGTTTAAAATTCCCATCGATTTAGAGAGCGCCGAAACGCCTGTTTGTGGTGTGTCACGTAACAGCGATAAGGGACACGTGCTCAAGGATTGCTCTCTGATCGTATGGGATGAGTGTACGATGGCCAATAGGAAGGCCGTTGAGGCCGTGGACAGAATCCTGCAGGACATCCGCAGGAACGAACGTTTGATGGGTGGTGTCACAGTTCTGTTCAGTGGTGATTTTCGGCAAACGCTTCCAGTGGTGACGCGGGGCTCGAGGGCTGACGAGGTGAATGCTTCGTTGAAACGATCTTCGTTGTGGTCACGAGTTCGTACGCTACGCTTGACCATTAATATGAGAGCTCGGCTCGGCGGCAATGCACATGCTCAAGAATTCTCCGATGTCCTTCTAAGTCTTGGCGAAGGCACTCTACCAGAAGAGACAGGTGATGCTTCCAGAGTCTCTCGGTAGAGTGGTATCCAGCTTAGAAGAACTCATTCACTGTGTATACGGGGACATCAATCGTATACCGCACCAGCAGAATTCTTGGGTGTGTGAGCGGGCCATTTTGATGCCCAAAAATGATCAGGCTGCAGCAATTAACGAATGCATTCTCTCGGAAATTGAGGGGAATAAAGTGGTCTACACCTCGATAAACACTGTTGTCGAGCAAGATGACGCCACACATTATCCCGTGGAATTTCTGAGCTCCCTGTCAGCAAGTGGACTTCCAGCGCATACCATCAAGCTGAAGGTCGGTGTTCCGATTATGCTTCTTCGGAACCTATCTCCTCCGAAGTTGTGTTAACCGCCTTACGGCCCATTCACGACTTCGGTCTAAGCAGCGGCGAGCGGCGCGGCGTGCGGCGTGGCGTGCGTTTTACACGCCACGTACCCTCAGTAGCGGCTAGCGGCAGTGGTCGAGGTGGACGTATTTAGGTAGTTAGAACGTGCTCAAAATTATGGCGTTATCAAAATGATCTCTTTTAAGCAGTATATTTTTAAAACAAGTATGACAGAAGGAGTGCACGAACTGAATAAAGATCGATATTTAAATGGCAAATTTCGTGACCTATACGAAGATTACAGAAAATATCCGGATAAGTTTTATGAGTACACAAGAATGAGTGTGGAAACATTTGATTATATTCTATACTTATAATCTATATCCATTACCGCCACAAAATCGTCTAAATTTTTTTGTTTATAAGTTCGCCGCCGAGTCCGTCACATCTACGCCGCTATCCGGGTCGCTGTGTTTCGTGGCGTCGCGTCGCACTCATTCGCCAGTACTTTTGATCTCGCCGCTCCCCGCACCGCGCGCCGCTGCAACGATTCGCTCCGACAAAACCGCGCGCGTTTTCGCTGTGAGCGGCGACTCGTGGCGTGCTTCAAACATTTTCATACTTTTGTTCTTACCGCTCGCCGCCCCGCGCTTAGCCGCCGCTCACCGCGGCAAGGTCGTGAATGGGCCGTTAAAGTCATCTCCCTCCACAGACACACCATTGAGGCGGAAATTCTTACGGGTTGTGGCGTCGGCGAGGCAGTATTTATACCACGCATTCCCCTAATACCTCATAACTTCCTGTTCCAGTTCAAGCGCGTACAGTTCCCCGTGAGTGTTTGCTTCGCGATGACCATCAATAAGTCGCAGGGCAGCGGGTGTCGACCTCAGGACGAGTTGCTTCTCACACGGGCAACTGTACGTCGCTTGCTCCCGCGTCACCAGTCCTGACTCTCTTTACATTTTGGCTCCTGGCAGCATAACTACCAACGTAGTTTATAGGGAAGTGTTGTAAAGTATGATACCTTTGTACGTATTTTTACTCTTTTGTGTCCTGGAATGTATTCCTGCATTATTTTCTCTATTTCCTTCAGTCACATCTTATGACTGAACTCAGCAGGACTCCCATATAACTCTCTTCACTTGCTTTGCTTGCAAAAAAAAACTTATATTTTAATGCTATTTTAAAAGTTGCGTACTTATAATGCTATAGCGACACTGGCATCTTGGGTATTTTTGGTGCTGTAGAGCATGCACGCAGACGACGTCGCGGGCAGCAGCTAGTAATAAATATAAACGAATGTGTCGTGCACTCGTCGAGTTGCCGATAAATCTTATCGTAGTATCTTTTACTGCTCTGCGGATTGTTATTTACAAGTTCTTAGTGCGGGCTATTAAAAACAGATCCCCTAAAACTACGTGACATTTATTCGTAACAAATTCTAAGAGAAACTCCTCGAGCTCTCGACCGTCAACACAATGTTCTTAGTTAGCTATTTCTTCCACTTAAATTATTTGGTGCTTTGTTCCCTCGGGGATAATCTGCTTTATTCTACCTATAATCTGTGTGTAAACAGGAAAATCCCTACATTTTCTCCTAACGACAAACCATTAGTAACTACTTTTTCTCGATAAAGGTCAGTTAAGTTGGCAGAAACTCGCGAGTGCTTAATGGCTATTGGCTGAATCAGCACCTTTTACCTGGTCACTCAGGTGCCTATCAATTTGGGACGGAGGGAGGAAATCATTTTCTGAAACGTCACCATTTTTTTGTCGAAAACAATATGGTCTCGTTCGTTTTTTGTTCAGTGTCTATCTTGTTCAGTGGGTAAGTAAGTGAGTGCTAAATTTGTTTTTCAGGCTTTATGTCTATTGTTTTTAGGACTTGCTGAAGTCCTGCTCCATTAAATTCGTGATACGGATTTATAGACAGAGTTTAGCAAGTTGGTAATGTGTTTGAGAAAAGTTCTGCCGATCGATTCTGTAAAAATCTCACCGTGATAACATAGATGAAGTGAGCGTGAAGTAAACTATCAATGGAGGCAATCCCTAACATCAGGTGTAATGACAGCTCACGTCACGCTCACTTCACCTAAGTTATCACCGTGAGATTTTTACAGAATAGCACTGCTGTTCACCCGATGTTAGCCTATGTCGTACAAGCATGTTTCCAAGATTACAGCGAACATGTTGGACACCTAAAAGCTAATACAGGAACCAAACTGTATCAAGTCATTGCTAAGATACAAGAACTGCGTTCGTAGAAATAACAGCTTAGAAAAAAAAACTCCAGGAAAATGCAGGATGGATAAACGAAGGAAGGTTAAAAAACTGGTTAATATTTAACTTAAGTAGGTAGGTAGCAGAAATTTGACAGAAACTATTTCATTCTCCTGAGAAACCTACGTTTGCCAAGGGTTACATAAAGCAGCGGGTTATTCGGTACAGATCGCTGCTGATAGTGCTGATCTACAGAAAGAAACGACCACAATGTTTTAACTGTTTCTTTATAATTATGTAAGTACATAAGTTGGGGCTATTTTACCCGCACCAATCGGAACCCTAATTGTACTCTCAATTTGAATCATTTTGAAGCATATTTCTAATCCACTGCTCCATATGTTCGAAAAATGTGTCTGCTCAACAACGTAAATAACGCAATGAATGTTTTTGAACTGTCAAAATGAAACCCATTGCTACTGATAGTGTGTTATGCAATTACCCTGCGGTACCAGCTTGTCTTTACCGGGAACCCGCGTCTTTATGTTTGTGCAAAGCAAGTTTGTGTGTGTGAGTGAGTAGGTATATCTAACGGAATATTGAAAATATTTCCAAGCTAGAAAAATACCAACATTCTGCATCATTCTATTTACATTTGAGATAAGGCATTGATCTAAAAATAAAAGAAAAAAAAATTGGCTTACGTTTGCACGCAAACAATGTGTCTTTCATCACATCAGTTTATCAAAGTTTTGTAAACAAATCACTATGTTTTGTCACCGTACGGAAGCGCTGTCTCCGAAGTAATTTATCTAGAACCTAAAATAAATATCCTGTACAATGAAGTGATGCAATAAAACAAACAATATTGTGATTCATTCTCGTTCTCTCGGTGAGTGTCACTGTCACAGGCATGTCACAGGTTAGTAGCATGGTTCTAAATTCAAAGTCAAATAAATTGGCGCCTTTTTTCGTTAGCAATGTTTTTTTTTTGTCCTATAAAGCTTACTGGTGCCGTATTATGACGTTTTAATGCCATCCTGCCATGCTATTCTCTAAGGATACAGCCTTGCGGGCAGCGTTGTCGCATCGCTGTCGCGGTGGGTTTGACAGTTGCGACAGCGCTGTGCGCAAGGCTGTATCCTTGCTGCTGATTCTACTGCGAAGGAGAGATGGACTTATGAATGACCGATAGCGCCATCCTTTTTTTTTCGAACTGGATTAAAGATGGCATTATTACTTCTTATACGTTTTATGCCATCATGATTCTTCTGCGAAGGAGAGACGGAGCTATGCATGACCGATAGCTCCATCCCCTTTTTCGGACAGGAATCATGATGTCATTATTACTTCATAATACGGCCCCTGAAATTGTTTGTAATCCAGCAATAGTCGTAGGAGTGTTCAGTGTCAGTATCAAAGCCTACATGAGGTTATTAAACGTTACATTTCTTTACAAAAGCGGTGTATTCTTGATTTTTAATGTAGGTACCATATCGTGCTTCGGTTCTCCATCTTTATTTATCGTTTGTTTTTTCGTTTTGCACGACTCATAGTGCGAAGCATTAGAGGGGTGCTTTACGATCGATTTTTTTTTGCCTCAACTGTTTCTATTGTTATACTCCTGCTAGTACACAGAACCTACTTAATTTATATACCTACCACTAAAGCAAGCAAACCTTTCCCGGGACTCACTATACCAAATTTCATCTAAATCGGTTCAGCGGTTTAATCGTGAAGAGGTAACAGACAGACAGACACACTTTCGCATTTATAATATGGATTGTATAGATAATTTAATGGAGATGAAGTCTGTACTTTTCAAAAATTGATTTAAAGCAGGGGATACGAAAAAAACATCAAAATACATATTTCTTAAAATTTTCCCGTCACGTCAATTACTTAAATGTGAAACCTGAAAACATTGTTGCTTGCGAAAAAATCAATTAATTGAGTCATTTTTTAAATAGATTCGTTTCACTCTTAGGAGGAACCCTATTCAAATGACTCTTTTATTCAAAGTAGTTTAATTATAATTATAAAAAAAACTAACTAATATCTAATATATAAAATTCTCGTGTCACAGTGTTAGTTACTATACTCCTCCGAAACGGCTTGACCGATTTTTATGAAATTTTATATGCATATTCCGTAGGTCTGAGAATCGGCTACTATCTATTTTTTTTTACTATCTATAACTATGGTTTTTTATACGATCAAATGAGCATTAAGTATGAGTCGTGCACTTTTAGGCCCGTATTATAGAACGTCACTCAATACTCAAGCATTACTTAAAACTAGATTCAAGCCATTTGATTGGTTGAAACTAGTTTTAAGTAATACTTGAGTATTGAGTGATGTTCTGTAATACTTAGATTTTCCATTTTGATTTTCCCAAAGAATGTTGCACATCATCAAGGAATCTTTTGATTGATGTCGATAATAAGAATAGAGAAGGTTCTCAGCGCGCATATAAAAAAAAACTTAATGTCAAATGAGTTTGAATTTAGAATATTATAAATTCTAATGGCGCCTATCCTCGATTGCTAACAGCGTCTATGGTTTACGTATGAAATCAACATGGCTGCGTGTGTTATCCTTTCGTCACGCTAAACGCACCGCGTGGCTAGCCAGTAGTGACAGAGAATTTAATTCACACTTGATCAAATGGAACGTGTTGAGCTACAGCGTACGTGCTGCATGTCAGGGGGCCGATTCTACTAACAAAATTGTTCAAAAATCGCATTGGAACCACAGCTGAATCACGGCTGTTAAGCGTTTTCATATTCTACTAATGAAGAACGATTCAACTGCGGTTACGTTTTAGTTTTAGCCAACGATCGATCGAAATAATTTCAAAATATATTCTGCTAACAAAATCGAACATGAGCGTGACGTTTAGTCACATCATTTTGACACTTGTTAGAATCGAATGGTATTAAATAATATAATTTTGTATTCGAAAATACTTTCGGTGACATGTACCTATGTAACATTTTTAGGTTCAACTTTTTTTCTGTGGTATTATTAAAACATAGTATTTGGCATGTTGGTAACACAGTTTACCCGCTGTTACCATTCAGTTGCGATTCAGCATAAGTTTAGTTTCCAGTTTGCATAAGAAATAGTAGAATGACTTTATAAGTAACTATCGAACGCCGATCGAAATCGAACTGTTATTAAAACACAATTGAACGTGTAACGTTGCAAATTAGTAGAATCGCCCCCCTGGGCGTATTATGAGAGCGTTCTATTCTTTAATTTTTATAAGTACCTACTAGGTCAGCGACGGAGATGATTCTTTTGATGCGCATGGTATTTCTCTTTCCTTTTTCCTCGTTAAAGCTGCACACAATGAATGTGGCGGCCACCCCACTTCTAGGAAATCCCTAGAAGGGCGGTAACTGCCACATTGTGTCCGCAATTAACCGGCGAATGACGTCACTGAAACGTTAATTACGAAAGTAAGTTGGTATGTTTTCCTAAACAGTGGTTTTTGACACCATAAAGTCAAACCTCGCTGACATCATTTTTATGCGAGCTGTCACTGCGGCCGTTATGGGGCGCCCACCGCTTTTCTAGAAAATGTAGCATAACAAATGGTTTATGAGTTTAATGTCAGTACCTAAAGTCTATTCTTTCTAACTTATGTTTCAAATTAATATTATTTAAAGTTAAACAAATATCAACTTACTTACTCTCTGAGATACATTTTAATATCAAACCGAGTAATAATTTTAACTTTGTAATGAGTATCTTTAAGTGTGCCCTTATTGTTATTATTAACAGTACTTATGCTAATTATTTTATATGGTAGGTAATCTGTGGATAACATCGTGAGTAGTGTATTTGTTAATTCTATTAGTTTAGTACTACAATCATGTGTAATATTTAATATACTGCTGTTTGTTCTGTTTTTATTTATTAGGGACAACCTAATAAATAAAAATAAAATAAAAAATAAAAAACTATATTATAAAGGCAATTAAGTTGATTTGAGAGTGACTATCACTATTGGAAAAGTTATAAAAATGTTTGAAGTTGTAGCGTAAACTGAACTTTATTGTGTAGGATTTAAAGTTATTTTTCCATAAACACATATTTGTTTACATTTTTGGCAAATAAATCGCGAATGCAGATCACCTACTTGTGTGCTGGAAGTAAGAACTTTTATTAAAAGAAGAACAGTCCTGTTATTTCCGAATAGCTTCTAAACCTACTTAGATATTCACTCCGGAAATTGGACAAAGACCTATCTACTTCTAGCACTGGATTGCGATAGGCTGATTTCATTGATTGATTGTTCTTCAAAAATATGTTTTATGTACCATAAAGCGCTTGAATCGATGCAAAACGCTTGCAGATTTTCCTAACTCTTTTGATCTATTTCAAACTAAACGTACCTGTAGCCTGTAGGTACCTGTCTCGTTTTGTTTGCGCTTTGCACTACGGAAGTTGAGAAAATTCAGCAACCAAAAAAAAAACAGAGACTCAGTTTGGGACGTACGCTATCCTGTAATTTTAATGTTGGAATAAACGATTTTTTACTTTTTTTACGCTATCTCCTTAATGCCATTTTTAATGTTGAAATAAAACATTTTTACTTAGGTACTTACTTTTTTTACGCAATCTCCATAATGTAATGTTGAAATAAATGATTTTTACTTTTTACGCTATCTCCTGTAATTTTAACGTTGAAATAAAAGATTTTTACTTATTTTTATTTTGCTAGACTCCAACATTGATCTAAAGAACTATCAGAAGTAGATATCTGGGTAGGTACGTGCACACCATGAATGGAGTTGGCCAGCCAATCAGAACAGGGTATCATATGTCATTTTTGTTACCAACAAGAGTATCAATGTCGGTATGTTTGCGTGTAGATCGCTATAATGTGTCTTTCACAACTTCGGCGTACAATCCATCACTGTCAAACTTAAATATTTGACCGTATACAGTAATACAGACGAATTTGAATCTTATTTTTGGTGGCTTAGGTATATTTTAGATTTTGAGACTTATTTTATTTTGTATTGTGTTGCTTATTTATTCAATATGTAGGCAATTGTATTACGATAAAATGATGTAACTACCTAATATATTTTTCCTCAATGAATCTACGTTGTTTCTTACCTTGGTTAAAATTGTAATCAAACCAGTTGTTTCATCAATTAAGCGAAAACAAAAGCATAAGTACATATAAAATTATTATTATTAAAATAAGTGAGAACTGAGGACTATTATTTACTTAATAATAATTAACTTAATTATACACCTGACTGTTGTTGTATTACGTAAAATCAATAAAAAAAAAATATCGTACTTATGTATCTTTCATTTTTTTTTGCATAGCTTATTAATTTTATAAATTAAACTAGTAAACATATAATTTTTCTTGTATACCTGGCCGTAACGAGGACATTAAAAAAAAACATTAAAATAAACACAGTAAACATATAGAACAGCAGTGCTATTCTGTAAAAATCTCACCGTGAAAACTAAGGTGAAGTGAGCTGTCATTCCACCTGATGTTAGAGATTGCCTCGTTGATAGCTCACTTCACGCTCACTTCACATATGTTATCACGGTGAGATTTTACAGAATCGATAGGCTGAAGGCCAATTCCCGTAATTAAACGACTTACAATTTTATCTCAGCGACAATCAATATCAAAAGCTTGTCAAAAATGTAGGAAAATTATAGGTATTTTTGTTGAGACTGAGATCAGACTAAACTAAAAATAAAAGTTCTTATAATTACGAGAATTGCCCCTCTGGTTTCATTAGAAACCACTTACTATTACATTATAACGTGTAGATAATGATTACATTAACTACACTTTATAATGTAAATAATAGGAACGAGTTTATAAAGTCCAAAGTTATGATGGAAAAAAAGTTATGTTAGTAGTCGGTAAGTTAATACAATAACATGTATTTATGCATATCATTATAAAACTGCGATATTTTTATATTAAACTAGCTGACCCGGCAGACTTCGTACTGCCTCAATGGATAAATAAAAGACAATTGACTCTACATTTTATTTAGAAAACCTATGTATGGGAAATAGAAAAGGGCTGTTTTTAGGGTTTTCCCGGGAATTATTCGATTTTTTTCACCTTTTAAACCTTCCCTAGACCTCCACGAACATTTTAAGACCAAGATAAGATAAATCCGTTCAGCCGTTCTAGAGTTTTAGCGAGACTAACGAACAGCAATTCATTTTTATATATAAATATTTAATAATAAGGTAATAATTTAATAATAAGATAAATTATTACCTTATTATTTTGCATTGGTGTGCGTTATATCATATAAAATCTGACTTATGACCTTGCATATAAAATATAAAACTACCTTTTGTCCGTGTCTTCGTTAGTTTTTTTCGGTTTTTTTTCTAAAACCTGTACACAAACTTCAAAAGCTCGCTGCATTTTGGGGTTTGTTTTAAGAAAAACTAAAATATGTGTTAGAGAGACCGCGTATATCGGCAAAAATTTGTGTGCGACGCATAGACCAAATATATCTAGATGAGGTGCGACGCTCTCCAGCTAGATGGACCGACTACCTTAAGGAGGCTGGGACAGACTGGATGCGGAAGGCAAAGGACAGTGTTTTGTGGCGCAGTCTGGGAGAGGCCAGCAGTCCAGCAGTGGACTTCGATAGGCTGAGTTAGTTGAAAATATGTCTTATAATTTGTACAATAGGTACACAATTGTCTGCATCTATTTACTTTCATGTAAACTAGATGCACAAGGTGACGTATTAGGGAATGTGACCTATTAGGGATAGCGACTTAGCGACCAAATAGCCAATGTGACGAATGGTCATCGTATCCAATAAAATATAGGTCTAACGATACGATTTTTATATAAAGAAGAAAATACTCAGCACAAGGAAAGAGAAATTAAATAAAGCAAACATTTTTCCTCAGCCCTGTCCCTTCATATCGTGGAATGGTGAGCGGTTTATCTCTACTATGACCCCCAGGGGGCGCTGCTAAGCGGTGCTAACGAACTGCTCTACTAATTCGTACAATAGCGACGCTTTATCACGACAATTCAGTTTAAGCTCAGTAACTGTGAATGGATTTAAAATGCGGTAGGGAGCTAGGGATTTAAGAACAGGAACAAAAAAAACCTTATAAGATATTAATGAAGAATTAAGTTGTCTGGCGATGATACTCTTGCAACACTTTCTATGAAATAAAGAAAGTTATGAAACTCACACAGAGTAAAATCATGCACAGAACGTTGAAAAATAAAATATGAATCAGCAGTCGGAAGTCGCTCTAAGGCCACGGACACGAAGTCAGCGATAGCGGCGGCGCGGCAGCGGCGGCGCGGGGATCGGTGCAGCGACGCAGACCCGCTCTCGAAGCCAGCGGGTAGAACGCGCGGCGCTAGAACGGCGTAGTATTGTTTTATGAAAAATTTGTGTCTTTTTTCTCGAACGAAATGTATAAACAGTGACGACAAAATTTTTTTCATACAACATTTTGAAACATCGGTCGGGCAAAAAATAAAACGCACAACATTACGTCAATGCAGACGCGCGGGCACCGCTAGACTGGTGCGCACCAGCACCGCTCGTATGCCGCTCCCCGAGTCGCGCCGCGCCGCTTCCTTCGAGGCCAGTTCCACTATGCATTGAAAATTAAAATGCGCCACTCCCCGCGCCGCCGCCGACGCCGCTTCGCCGCGCCTGCTGACTTCGTGTCCGCAGCCTAACTGTATTGCTTAGTAATTGGGATACATAGCTCGGATGGAAGTCGCTCCGCGTAAAATATTGATACCTACTCCGCTGCATCTGGATAAACTGGAAGCCGACCTCAACATAGTTGGCTAGCCCGACGGTGATGAATTAGATATTTTAGATTATTCTCATACACACAAAAGCAGTTTCACGGCAAAAGTGATCTTCCAGTTTCAAAGCAACAAATCTCTATAATATTACGTAAGGTAGTATACGAGTACTAGACATCTGGCAGATGTTTTCACAGGTGCCATATATTACTGGCCATCATAATAATTTGCGGAATTCCGTTGATTACACAAACTGTCTTTGTTAGTGTGGTCTATGGTGTTCCGTATTTAATCTGTGGTGATTGAATTTCCTTGATCTTCTTTTTCTGAAATTTTTGTTGACTTAGCTTGATTTCGTTTGGTGGAGGGCGATGGATTAGCTGGGTAATTGTGTAACACACTATCAGTAGCAATGGCTTTGATTTTCACAGTTCAACAACATGCATTGCGTTATTTACATTGTCGAGCAGACAAATTTTTCGAACATATCAATCAATGGATTAGCAATATTCTTCAAAATGATTCAGATTGAGATTGATGATGTGTTACGCAATTAGCGTGCAGGTCCACAATGGAATGAACGTATCTAGAATATGCCTATTTATTCTTGCTTCAAAGGTTACGGATTATAGGTACATTTCAGGGGTCTGTTCCAAATTGGAAATTGTGACCGTTACTCTATTTTGGGATCAGAGGAATGTATATCTGTATTTGGACCAAAAAGGTTTTTATGAGTGTTGTTGGATATTTTTCACTTTGGTTAATGCTAGCTAAAAATAGATGGGTTATTTCCTTTGCAGTGTTTTGAGCTATGGGCAATAACGATATTGTTAAAACGTACGTACAGCGATCTTTCGATAGTAGTGAGGCATGTTTTGTTTATTCAGAACATAATAAACAAAACATGCCTCATTACTCAAACATGCGTCATTACAAATTAATTAGAATCTCAAATTTTAAATGAAAGTGACCCAATTTGTCTTTTTTGTGTTGTAATATTCAAGTATTGATTGTCTTCTGTAAAAATGATCCTACTTGACATATAATCTATTCTTGAGGGGCATTTCTCGTAATTTTAGGAACGTTCATAGTCTGATCTGTCTCGATCTATCAAAAATATCTCTAATTTCCCTGCATTTTTGATATTGATTGTCGTTGAGATGAGGTTTACTAGATTTTGAACGTTTTTAATTATGAGAATTGGCCTTCTGATCTACGGCAAATGTGAAATCTGCATAATGAGGTCAAAACGCCAGCTGTAATAACGAGACATTCCCTTCTTTAATATTAGTGTTTGGCCACTGAATGACGATTTTGGAATATCCAAAATTGAGAGTACCTAACTGTTAGGTATTGAAAACTTCGAAAAGGGTAGTATGGAGCGTGCGAGGCTGGGATACTAATCCGCTAGTCCCAATTGGGGATTCCTTAAAGTCCTGAACAGCTATAAAGCCCAAATACTTTTGAAAAAGTCCCGCTTGAACCTAAGGTCACGATAGTGTCGGATTTTAGGAACGATTTACCGTCGTCAGTTTACGTCGATTTCTGTGATATATAGGCGACGATGTTTTAAAAATTCTTGGAGTTTTTTGTAAGAGTAATGAACTGTCAATGCAATCAGCTTACAATGTTCCCACTGCTGGGACACAGGCCTTATCTCTTCGAGAGGGGTGGGCTATAATCTACCACGTGGACCCAGTGCGGGTTGGTCGAAATTCGAAAAATGGACGGAAAAAATTTCCTTTAAAAAAACGTTGTATTAGTAACTTGCAGAACCAAACTCAAACTCAAAGCATTTATTTCAAATAAACCAATTATAGGCACTTTTGAATTGTCAAGGGTCGGTCAGTCAGAAATTTGAAGCTAGTTGCCCATTCCAAAGCGTAGGTACGTGATGTGGAGGAAACTCCACTCTTTTAAATCATAAAATTAACCAAAAGCTGCGCGCCAAAGCGATAATCGAATTTGTTTCTAACTTCAAAATGGATTCAATTAAATACAAAAATAGAACGGTCGCGTCGTCATCCCGAGGTGAAACAACATTTGAACAAACACAATTGTATCGTCTGCCGGTAGATGGCGTTGAAACGTAATATCATTACCGACCGACAGCCGTCACTGGCGTCTTATCTCACAGTCGCTTTTGCCTTTATAATATCCGTCGTCCCCGCTTCACTTACAAACAGAAGTTGAATAGTTGAATGAAATGTATCTACTCGAAGGAAAATTTTATGATCCTTCGTTTTGTTGTAGTCTGAAATGAAGACAGACTTTTTAACATTGAGCGAGTGAATTTTGTAGTCGTCTAGACAGATTACTTTTTATTTTTTTATCTCTCACTATCCGGCAAGCTAATTTGCATCAACGTTTCGTTATTTCTCATGGAATCCTTTAATCTAAAGTGTCATATCAAACGAGTTTCGTGACTTTCGTCAATAATGGTGCAAAACAAATGTGAGATGTCTAACATAATGGGTCACGTTTCAACATAACCATTTTACTACAAGTACTTATGTAAGTAGAACATATCAAGTCTGCGGTAAAGCTCACGCACATGCAGGTAGTTGTTTAACTTTTTGGCGCCCAACACGGGACTATGTGTGAGTCTAATAGCTTCTTTAATTAGTTGTCCGTTCATTGTTTTTCATCTAAATAGGACTAGACTTTCCCTATAGATAAGTTTTTGTTTTATTTTTTCTTGCAGATGTAACTATTCCTTTAGTTATATTCCGATATTATTTTCAGAATAGAAGTTAGGTAAAAGCCACGCTTTTTTCATTAAACTTCTTTTGAGAAACATCTATTACTTATCTCCCTCGGCTGTTAAGCAAGCTTATTAAGTTCGGTAACAATAGAAAAGTAATTGTGTGAGCTCTCATAGTCAAATATTTCGTTTGAATACTAATTCAAAACTAAACACAATAAAACAATGTTCATAAAAAGAAAGATTTACTAAACCGACAGTCATTAACGGGAAAGACCGAATCAGAAATGTGCGGCTGCCATTACGAGGGACTAATGAAGCGTTAGGTACCTGGACCTTTTGTGACGTGCAGGAACGTAGTAAAGAGAACAATTTACATTTTCTGATTAACCTGAGGTGATCCTGAAAGCGTACACTCTGCCTCTTGTTTTGGACGGAATCCGCAATCGTGCTACGGCTCATAAAACTGTTTGTTTACTGGGAAAGGGATTTAGATTGAAGTTTTTGTAGGATCTAGGTATCGCATACAAATAATAATAATAATATCGTTTATTTATAAAACTGGCGCAGATTTACAATAACATAACTTGAAAAAATATTCTAGAGGACACAGTTGCTCATTTGCCTGAACTAGGTCTAACCTTTGTTTGAGGCTAGAAAGGTGCTTATGATTTTAAAATATAAAATTAAAAACGGAGAAGACTAACTAAAAACTGTTATTAACATAAAATACTAACATGTTTTATTTACAGATACCGAGTAAATCCTCTGTCTCACTGTATGATATGCTAAGAAAAATTGCGGAATTATCTTTTTACAGTAATTATTTAACTTATATATTCTTAATTTCCTATTTAATTTATTTTATAGAAATAGGCCTAAAGATATGAAATACGCCCCGTTATTGTGTTTTAAAGGATTGGAATTCTTTGTTCCAAGTTTACATTGATGCATGTATATATTGGGGTTTATTTAAAAACGACGATTAAAGTTAAGTGGTGTTTAAACGCCAAAAAGGTATGGTTTAACAGTGGCTAATCACTACTTAACTTTAAGCAATGTTTATGAATAAAGGGGATTGACTAAAGCAATGTTTGAATCAGTAATGGTTTCTTTTTTTGAGGATGGGAAATCATCAAATGACCCCTCCCGCTCTGGGTGGAGCAGAAGGGAGTGTCAGACTCTTACTGACTAAAACCCACTCGTGTTCCTTCCTTAGCCCTTTATGTTCCAGGGCAGCGGTAACCCTTTCGGACAATCTTGCTGCCCCGGCAGGCTTCGGCCCTTACTGAATCGGAAAAGGTTGGGTTGAGATTTATGCGGAAATCGAAAAAGCGAGGTTAAACACAACAATGACTCAAGCACCAATCATGATGCTCGCAGCTCGTGTCGTCATATTACGCTGGGATTTCCTGCAAAGTATGTGCCACAAATCACGTGCAAATTCAAAATATATACTCCTAGTTGTTGTAATATATACTCCTAGTTGGTGTGTAACGGAATATAGTGGCCACCGTTATCCGTTTTAAGGATTATAATAAAACTAAACAATATAAAACTACCGTTTCTAATAATATTAACGTATAATCTTCTGAAGCACAACTTAACGTGCTTATTTTCTGCATTTTCATTCTAAATTGTTTGAAATAACCAAACAAACGATGAGGGCGCCACTGCGCGGTCGGCATAGTCTTAAGGAAAATGGGTATGAATCTAGAAAACAAATATGCCTGATTTTCCCGCATAATGCCCGTTTTCAGATATAATTTTTCATTTTACAACAGTGGATAGTAAAACTAGATACTTACTTAAATAAGACCGAAACTACATTCTTTGCATTTTACTAGCAGCCGTTTTTCGCTCGAATAAGTTTATGTAAACTTTGAGAGAGGCTAGCCTCAGCGTGTAGGGCACACAATGTGAACAAACATGAAGACGTTTAAGATACGTTTATGGGCTGTAAGTAAGTGTTCAATGTTTTGCTTCACCGATTTTTATGCAAGACTGGTTAGCAAATAAATGAGGAACATAAAATATACTAAACAGAAAAAAAAACTGCTTTTGATTGTAGCTATTTTACTTATCAATTTATTTATTACTAGCGGACTCAACAGACGTTAGTTAACCTGGCAAAATTCAATAGTCTACACAAAGATCACATTGAAAAACAATGTCGCACATTGATAAGAAGAGTGACACTAACCAAAAAAGCTATATTTTATATATTTTAAATAAAATATTAAATAAAAAATATATATTTTATTTTAAAAAATTAATGTTATATTTTTACATTGGTATCATGACATGATACCGATTTTTTATTCTTTCTGGTGCAAAACTAGTCATTACTGTTTGGAAAAGCTTTAAATGCTTCAACTGAAGATATAAGCTTCTTTTTTGTTTAGTGTCACTCTTGTTATCAATGTGCGATGTTAAGTTTTTCCCAAATTTTCCAATTTCCCGGGGAACTTTTGCCATTTTTGTTTCCATAAAATCCTAATTTGGACTATTACGAACATTTTAAAATAAAAAATAGCCAAACCGGTCCAGCCGTTCTCTAGTGATGCGCTTATTACGAGCAGCGTCTAATTATAATTTAAATAGATACAGTCGATTGAAGTTACCAATGAAAAGAATTATGCGATTATTTTTATTCATACCTAATACTAAAAATAATGGCTCCTGAAACATTCAGGAGATATACAATGGCTGTTAATCAACCGAAATATGCTGAAAACCTACATTTGAAACTAAAAGCTGAAATCCTATCCTCCTAACTAATATAAATGCGAAAGTAAATTTGTTTGTTTGTTTGCTACCTTTTCACGCCTAATCCACTGAACCGATGATCATGAAACTTTGCATACACGTTTTCAGGGGTATAAAAAAGGACATGGGCACTTCATCCAGAAAAAAAAAATACTGTTCCCGAGGAAACAATAATAACTTTAGACGGTCACAATTGCTTTAGGACGCTAGATGGCGCTACGTGTCTTTCGAATCATGATTGAAATATGACCCGACTTTCTAAGCAGTATTCTAAATAAAAAGTACTAGGCTTGCATGAATTCACGATATTGTTTTAATAGGATTTGGATGAAATTTGGTACACAGATAGTTTATTATTGATTCATTATATAACATAATTATTATTACCTATACTGTGAGTCTGTGATAATCAAGTAATCCAGTAGACACTATACGAGTATTTATTAAGTTTAAAATTTCAAAATTTTTATTTCTGTCAGTTTTAAAAGCAAGTCAATTAAGATGTGGGTACTTACCACCTTTATAATATGACGCGCCGCACTATGTATGTACCATTTTGTTGGAACTCAGATGTGTCTTCTCGACATCCGTGTGTCACTAACGGGATGCAGCAGAATACCAGCGTCAGGTATTGTACCTGGCATATGCTGAGCTGGACTCCCATTTGGTGCAACCATGAGACACACACCGCCCAGTAGAGATCGAGACCGTAATAGATGTTGAGGTGTCTATGCGTCAATTTATCTTTTTAATCTGTTTTTTTTTCTTTCACCTTCTTCGATGTTTATTTTTTAAGTACCTGTATTGTGTCTTTTGTTGCACAGAATAAACGTTCTATCTATCTATCTATTATAACCTGGATTCATTGGTAATACGTTTCCGTGATATAATTTCCGACCTCCACGTAGGCGAAGCCGCGGGCAAAAGCTAGTAAATAAATAATTCAAATGTCCATAATTAAATTCTTACAAATACATCCAGAGAACATTAGCAGCTAGTGAACCCATATTTAATGAAACTCCACGTTTTGATGCTTGTTTTGTAATATTAATAAATCTTTGGAACTATTCCCGCTGAGGACATTAACATAAATATTATAAATACTTCTGGCATACTAATAGATAAGAGAATGCGTAAATGAAAAATGGTGTTAGTTTGTTAACATAGTTAATTTGATTTATTGCAGCTTGAGAAAGAAAACTAATGTTTTGGATGTTACAAAAGAAATCATCAGTGTGATATATGCTTATTACTAATTAGAGATAACTGTTTAGATGATCTTGATAAAGATGACCATAAATATAATAACTTAGCATAATCAACCTATAATGTTCCCACTGCTGGGATACAGGCCGCTCAGTGAAAGGGAGTGGGCTCACGATATTTTTCCTTCACCGTTTTGAGAGCAGTGGAGATGAAATAATTTACACAAAGTATAACGCTTAAGTAGCGGCCGTTACCAGTAGGCCAGCACGAGTCTACACAGGATGAAATTGAAAACTTGCGACAAATTGAAATAGGAGTTGCAGTAACTGTTATATAATAATAATAAATTGTCCTTGATAAAAACCGTGTAATTATCGTCTTAGACCGTGCAAATTAAGTTATTGCCTTCAAGTAGACACGAATTATAGTTGCTTCAGTATTTTTTTTTTAATTATCATAACAAATAAGAAAAATTAAAGTATCAGTTTTAGCGCGCGCCCGATAAGCGATCCATTCATCGCTGAGTTCAAACCATGAAGCGATTTGGCAACGTGTTGAACTAGCGGTATTTACCTAATTTTAACCGTTCCTACGAAAAAAAGAGCGCGTGACGACGTTGAAAATCGCTCGCCTACGCGCACGTATGTGCATGCTCTAAATTTACTTTGTAGCACGCTGAATTAGATATTGTAATTTGTCGCACCTATTCAATTTCATCCTATATAATAATTTACTTAGTACCAAATAAGACACAGAACAACATTTTGTGAGGCACAAAGCACCACTGGAATTAGAAAGCGCCTTTTACCAAATCCCCATCCCTTAGCCAGAGAAGCTGAACACTGAAGTTGTTCATAATATATCTCAAACATTGTGAGGGATATTCGAAACTGGGGCGTTTGGTTAATGGCTTTTTAAGTGAGGCGGGGCAGGTTGCCTGCGACCTTGAAGCCCGCAGAATAATTTCGCGTATACCCCGATGACTGAGTTGTTTCTCTGCATTATTAAACTGCCACTGTTCGGGGTTATGCATGCTGTCTATCTGATGTAATCTACGATTATTTTTGCATTTGTATGGTTTGGTTTTAATTTCCTATCAAGGTTAAATAACGATTTAGTCTCTTGGGTCTCTGGAAGAGAAAAACATATCTTTTATTATTTTCCTCTTTATTTGTTTTGGAGTTTTTATCTAAACATATATGTCAAGATAACAAAAACAAAAAACATATATTTTGACATTGTATTATTCTGCGTATAATTTTCCAGCTATAAAATTTAATAGACATTAAACAGTAATTAGTTGAGAGCGAATACCTCTCAAAAGACTTCATTTACAACCTTTGCTGCTATTTCTACAAAAATTTATTCATTACACCTTCTGAAACAGAGAAGCGGGTTGTCAAATAAAACTTAACTGCATAGGAATATGCAAAGAAGATGCGGGTACGTTGTTCATACGATGTTGAAAGTACAAACGAAGCTGGGAAACGTTTCTATAGCTACATATTTCATTTTCAATATGAGATTCTTCTGGAAAGATGTTATATTAGTTGGAATAATTTGACGCGTATTTAATTGTACACTAATTCAGTATTGAATGTATTGACGACTTTGCCTCTTTACTTTCATCATAATCTGAATATTCTAACCACTTTTTCATCATAAAGGACTTGCACCCTAATTCCGCAATACACTATCAATCACAATCTTAATCATTTTGAAGTTAATTGCTAAACCATTGCTTCATATGTTCGAAAAATGTATCTGCTCAACAACGTAAATAACACAATGAATGTTGTCGAACTGTCAAAATGAAATCCATTCCTGCTGTTAGTGTGTTACGTAATTACCCCGCTTTTCTACCATCTTTGAATCACTAATTTACGAAGGCATGATGAAGTTTTCTGCCTGAAGTTAAAGAAATCTTTATAGAAAGTGGTGAGGGACACCAAAAGACTAAAAAAAATCTGCTCTTTATAGTCAAGACTAAACCTCAATCAAATCTCTTGCCATCCTTTTAAACTAGCATATTCAAGAAGCTTATTTTTACCTTACCAATTTGCGCCGCATCCACACATCATAAACAGCATATAAGGTCCCCACTCCCCACTGCCTCCTCTCGGTAAGAGGAAGTGGGCCGAAATCCACCACGCGGGCCTAGTACGGGTTGGTAAATGTCACGTCTTCGAATTTTTGGTCCTAAGACATGCCGGTTTCCTCATGATGTTTTCCTTCACCGTTTTGAGAACAGTGGCGATGAAATAATTTACACAAAGTAAAGCGTTTGTCATTCAACTCGATAATCGGCAACTTTTTTGGTACTTGAGGTGTTCCTATTTATCATCATCATCCACTGCTGGACGTAGGCTCTCCTATTGTACGCCAGTCAATTTCATTTTCGGCAACTCTCATCCAGCTGCTACCAGCCATCCTGCGAAGATCGTCGCTCCACCTAGCCTGAGGGCGTCCTGCCTTACGTTTGACGTTTCGAGTTGAATGGCGTGCAATAGGAGAGGCCTCTGTCTAGCAGTGAACTGCTGTAGGTTGATGATGAAAGCGCTTGTCTGGCTTCGAACCTACGACCTATAACTCGTAGGTAATTCAAAATCAAAATAAAAAAAAAATAATTATTTTGTTTCTGAAGGTAAGTCGAGGCAGCTAATACTTGTCTACCAATCCCCTCATCCACACATTATAGATAGTGCAATCCACGAAGACGCGCCCTACTCTTTTTCCTAATGCTTACAGCTGAAGTGTGCAACATTCCGCTAGTGTTTTAGTTTTGTAAATTCACACGAATTATTATTAGTGGGTAATTAGAGTGTATCGAAAGAACTAAAACACTAATGGAATTAACTAGCGATAAACACTAACGATTCGGAAGAAGAGTGGGGCGCGTCTTTGTGGATTGCACTATCTATAGTTCGTTATATCTACCCAAACAATTTAACGCTAATTAGAAAGCTTACCCTCAATTTCGTGAAAATGTTATGAGGGTAGGTACCCCTTTGTTCTTATTAAAATGACGCCCTGAAGTTGCTCTCGTCGTAATTGCGTGTGTTTCATTCATATAATTATAATTATATTACGTAGGAACAGCCGACATGTTTGCTTGTTATAATTATATGATTCTCTTTTTCAGGTAAGTTGGCTGAGTTTATGCTGAGTTGAGGAGATTTTTTTACGTGAGTAGACTCTGCTGTTGATGATTGTTAAAATTCATGAACGTTTGCGAAGTAAGGCTTTCGCCAGCGTAACCCAATGTTAGTGACATTAGGAATGATGACTTCCGTTTTGACAGTACAAAAATATTCATATTACAACAACAACATTTAACAACAACAACATTCCACATTTATATTTTTTTTTCTATATTTAAATATGTCTGTAATTTATATGGTGTACATAATAAATAGTATTCTATTCTATTCATTGCGTTATTTAGGTTGCTGAGCAGACAATTTTTTCGAACATATGAAGCAATGGTTTAGCAATATCCTTTAAAATTATTCAGATTGTGATTAATAGAGTGTTACGCAATTACAGCCATTACACAGTGTTATTATTGTTTGCTTTACGGTAGTGTCTAAAACCACTTTAATTTTACAAAGATATAAAATCAAAAGTCATTTATTCAAACTCGGCTGAGAATCAGCACTTTTCGAACGTCAAAATTACAAAAGACAGTCCCCCAAAACGCCGGCCCTTTACCTGCAGTGCTATTCTGTTAAAATCTCACCGTGAAAACTAAGGTGAAGTGAGCTGTCATTCCGCCTGATGTTAGGGATTGTCTCCATTAATAGTTCACTTAACGCTCACTTCACCTATATTATCACGGTGAGATTTTTACAGAATCGATAGGCTGATCTATATAATCCTTACAATAATCAACGATTGGGTAAGATAAACTACTAAGTGCCGATAATCATAATCTTCATCGTAACAAATCTTTATTTAAAACTTTCTGTGCCCGCGACTTCGCGTGCTTTTCAGAAAACAATAATGTGTTTCTTTACTAATTCTTTTTCTAAAATACTAGCGGCTTGTCCCGGCTTCGCACGGGTGGACATTTTTTTTTCTTGCAATTAAAAAAGCCTATATTAATAAGTGATAATATAGCATACAAATGGTGAAAGAATTTTTAAAATTGGTCCAGTACTTTTTGAGCCAATTCGTTACAAGCATAAATACAAATCTTTCCTCTTTATAATATTAGTATAGATTTGGTATAATTAACTTTTATACTTTTACAAGCACTTAATAAAAATAAAAAACTGTTAGTTTGACATTACAAACAGACATTTAAATTGTATTTTTATAGATTTAACAGAAATGTACATGTAAGTTTTGTAAACAAAACTGGTAATTCAATGCTCTAATATGCTAAACACGCACAACAGTAAAAGAATTATAGTGCCACTAATTATTTCAACACACATTTTGACAGTTACTTGTGACTTTGTGAGTAATTAAAGTAGGTATGATTGGAGGTTGTGTTTCGTAATTTACGCGTGTAGTGTATAGGTACTGCTATTAAAATAACGTTATGTCTCATTTTACTCATAAATATTCAGAATCTGTGACAGTTCATTTTTAATTGTTGACAGTATTTTGTGTCATATTTGACTTTCTCGACTGCTGGAAATAATTGGAGTTGTAATGATTCTTCCAATTTCATGACAGAAACAAATTGGGTAACAATGACCCAATTCTCGTTAACATAAATGACTATACTTACCTATGTAATAAGTCAGTGACGTAACCACCAATTACTCCAATAAAATTGTCATTGCCAAAAATTCTTATTTTAGTCAATAGTAGGTACAGACGGCAGCTCATCAAACTAATAATAACCTGTCAAATGTCTTTAGATTTTCAACTTTATCGCTAAAGTATAAGGTTCAAAGTTGATTGGGAAAATTTGACAGAATCGGGTAGCTTGATATGCTGGCGTCTGTACAAAAGACCACGCGTTATAAATTGAGAGGCCAAACGACTCATTCAAGGTCCTTCGTAATTTAATAACTGACAATCCACTCATGGTTCGCCCATCTCTACCGTTTGACACATGTCAAAGTGACACTAAACACAACGCGACATCTGAGTGACGTCAGAATCATAGCCGATATTAAGGCAATCTTTCATCCTATTACTCACACGTCACCTCGGAAAAAAGTATTCCCATATATTTTTTAACTCAGCAGAAACACGTGTGAACCTAAAATGAACTCTGACCCAAATACATAAAGCATAAAATCCTTGATAGCGCAACAAGTCATTCGCGAACCCTTGATTAGTCAGTGAAAATTCGTCCCTGCCTGTTTTGTGATTTTGTAAGCTTCATAATTAGGTGCTGCTGTTATATTTTGAGGCTTAGGGTGTTGTGAGTTGGGTTGAAAATCGAGTGGCTTAGGTAAAATGTGGTGTTGGTCTGTTCAGGTGAAATCTCAGCGAAAATGTAATGTAACGGCTGAAATTCGAATAGGACGTGATCTTTTACGGATTGAAAGGGCTTTTGTAAATAGCTGGACGTATAATCAGCGCCAGGAACATGTTAGCGACTGTACCTTTTTGTTGGAGAAACTGTAATTAGGATAAGGTTTCGTTACTTAACGTTTAATTTTCATTTACGACCTTTTTCTGAGCCTGGACTGAAAATGTTTCAGCTTTGAGCAAGCCTTACCTAAAGAATACATATACAGTAGTTCGAATTAGATTCGCTGCATTAAGAGCCTACACTACCTCAGCTAAAATTCACTCTTTATCTCGCTCGCACGATACTGCTCGCGGACTGAGTGAGAGCGAAACAGAGTGCGGTGCTAGGCGGCAGGCAGCGCCAATAGTTTAGGTATTTGCTTTTTACTGTGAAAATAATGGTAATTGAAAAAAAGTAAATAACATAAGATTTGCTTTATAGTTAATTGGGTTAGTATACAAAGTTTCATGATCTAATTTGAGGTATTTTTTTATTGTTCGGTTTGGACATGGTTTGGAGGTAACTTTGGAATTTGTTTCTATCGAGAAAATTTTATGAAATCGTGTTGTCGTCTAACATAAGACCTAGCATTTATCCTCAACTTTACCATATATTTATTTCAAAATTAATGCTGCAGTATTTTCGACATAACCGAGGATCATGCTAAGCCATTTGAGGTAGTATAGGCCCTTAACTGGGTATCCTAGATCAACTCAGCCTATCGCAGTCTACTGCTGGACATAGGCCTCTCCCAGGCTGCACCACAACACCCTGTCCTCCGCCTTCCTCATCCAGTCCGTTCCAGCCACTTTCTTTAGGTCGTCCGTCCATCTAGCTAGGGGGCGTCCTACACTACGCTTGTCGATACGTGGTCTCCACTCAAGGACTCGGTATGGCATAGATACCGATTATTAATTGTAAAGATAACCTATTATCTCTATGATAACCTACGGCATGCATAGCGCGTTATTATTATTATTATACAACGTGTAACGTTAAATGCGCAAAACCTCATACACCCCAATTAGAGCATTGAGTTAAAAGCATAATACAATGACCAAAACTATTTTTATTAAGAAAATCGTGTTGATCCTATCATTACTCGTATTTTATGCATTCAAAATTGAGTCTTACTTCCTTAAAATAAGACTTAATTTTCTTTGGCTTAATCGGCGGATAGTATGGGACAATACATAATTTTTGAAAAAAAAACCTATAATAAAAATTACTGAAATCGATTCAGTAGTCAATTATGAACAAACTATTTTCAGGTTTTGCGCATTTAACGTTACATGTTTTATATTATTAAATAGGTAGGTACAGGAATCCCATTTCCTAGTTTTTACTAGGGTAAGGTCATTTCAATATTTAACCTTACTTCGCTCGAAGGGAACGTTCGGCAATAGATGAAGTATGATCAAAATGTAGATAAATAGTTATTTATTACCGAAATCACAACTGGTGAAATAATTATGGGTGTGTACAATACTGCCCTCGTAACAGCAAATGCAGTACTTGCAAAATGGCGGTTTCGAGAAAAACGCGTTTAAGTGTTTTTTTTTAATCTCTACTTTAACTGATATAAAACTCATATGTTTTGTTACGAAAAAGGTACATAAAAATACAAAGTTGGGGAGACTTTGTATTTTTATGTACCTTTTTCGTCTCCGTTCGTTTCGTTTCGCTTGAAGTCTCCCCATGTCATTTTTGACAAAAAAGGAAAATTGTAAAAATGTCGATTACTGCATTTGCTGTTACGAGGGCAGAATAGGAACACGTGGTCCATAAATTCAAAGTCGCTCAGCGAGCTATGGAACGGGCTATGCTTGGAGTCTCTCTGAGGGATCGAATCCGCAACGAGGTGATCCGGCAGAGAACCAAAGTTGTCGACATAGCTCACAGAATAAGCAAGCTGAAGTGGCAATGGGCCTACCATATTAGCCGTAGAACCGATGACCGTTAGGGTAGACGTGTTCTTGAGTGGAGACCGCGAATCGGTAAACGTAAGGTGGGACGCCCTCAGGCCAGGTGGAGCGACGATCTTAGCAGGATGGCTGGTAGCAGCTGGATGAGAGTTGCCGAAAATCAAGTTGAATGGCGTGCAATAGGAGAGGCATATGTCAAGCAGTGGACTGCTGTAGGCTGATGATGATGATGAATAGGAACACCTCTGCTTAACCCTTTGAGGATTACAGGCGTGATGTGTTATGTTATTATAGGAATCAATATACTTAAATACTTAGCGGTCAACACCACCTATAAAACAGTGTCATAAAATTAACAGACCATGCATAACAACCTACGTAAACTAAATAACACGATCGTAGACACAGCATTAGCATTAGGGGGGCTAGTGGCTAAGTAATAACAGTCGCACGGATCGATCGATCAGGTTAAGCTATGCTTGCCGCGGTTAGTCCGTGGATGGGTGACATAACGGAGGATCATGCTAAGCCATTTGGGGTAGTGTAGGCCCTTAAGGCAATTGTCCTTACTGCACCGTCTCTAAACACCATCCTGTATGTGTGCGTGCGCGTCTATCGCGCGTTCTATGAAGCCAATCTTCTGCACCTACCTATCTAATTTGTAGAGCGGGATTTGATCCCATGATCCGTGGTACAGTCAACCGTCTGATGTGATCAGTAGCTGCGTCAGTAATGTATTGACACATGTGTCTCGTGATGCATATGACTTTGTTTACCTTCAAAACAACAACGTAAGGGTCAAATCAGACAATGGAACAAAATTCTCGAGACTATTCTTTGCATTTGTGATTTAGTTTATTATCAATATTTCAATGAAATACTGCTTGATCATTTGGTTGCTCTGGCAGTGCTCATTATCTTCCTATCCTTTTTCCAAGTTACTTGTGGTCGACGCAAAACGTTTCCATCTTCCACTCTCCCTGTCAATCGTCACGCTATCATTCACTCCCTTCTATTTCGTATCACTCCTCACAAAATCCATCCATCTTTTTGATTTATTCCGGTCTGATCTCCTGAGGGGGGGTGGAGGGGGGCCTCCACCCCCCCTGGATACCCTGCTAGTTCTTCTTCTGTTTTAAAGTTCTGCTTCGTCTGTGCTAGTCGTAAGTAAACAGAAGACGATTGTAAAAACATCAATATGCGATGCGATCGTTTCTGCGTCAGTTTTATATTGACACATGTGACTTACGATGCAGATGATTTTATATACGTTTGTTAATATATTGAAAGCAGTTCATTGCATCAACCTAAGGGTTAGATCAGACAAAGCACCAAAAACTCGAGGATGCTCTTTGCTATCATGTTTTGAGTATAAATATTCGCGAGCATGCTCGCACACCCGCCACAGTGAAACATCTCTTGCACGCTATTTTGAACTCTAATCGAGTTGTCATTTAGTTTATTTCTAATTATCAATAAAAACTGCTCGAGACAGTGCAGCACAGCAACATTGCTGCACTGTCTGCGTTAACCCGTAAACAGAAGATGATCATAAAGACGTCAATATATATTACAACGTGTAACATTAAATGCGCAAAACCTGAAAATAGTTTGTTCATAATTGACTACTGAATCGGTTTCAGTAACTTTTAATATAGTTTTTTTTTTTCAAAAATGATGTATTTTGCCATACTATCCGCCGATTGAGCCAAAGAAAATTAAGTCTTATTATAAGGCAATAAGATTCAATTTTGAATGCATAAACTAATGCTAGGATCTACACGATTTTCTTAATAAAAATAGTTAGCTTTAAAAAAAAATAGTTTTGGTCATTGTTTTATTCTTTTAACTCAATGCTGTAATTGGGGTGTATGAGGTTTTGGGCTTTTAACGTTACACGTTGTATAGTGCGGTCGTCCCATGATCTGCAGTGCTATTCTGTAAAAATCTCACCGTGAAAATTAAGGTGAAGTGAGCTGTCATTCCACCTGATGTTAAGGATTGCCCCTATTGAGCTCACTTCACGCTCACTTCACCTAAGTTATCACGGTGAGATTTTTACAGAATCGATCGGCTGTAGTGCAGTCAGCTATGCGATGCGATCAGTAGCTGCGTCAGTTGTATATTGACACAGTCATGTGACTTGTAATGCAGATGATTTTGTTTACCTTTGTAATTCTGTTGATGTTTAAGTGATTATCACTATACTATCTACACGAGTACCTACCTATATCTACGGACAAACGTAGACTATTAACATAGTGATAATTCTTAATAGTCTAGGTATGTCCGTAGATATAGGTACTCGTGTAGACGAAAAAATAAAGAAATCAACAGAAAATATAATTTACTAGCGGTCCGTCCCGGTTTCGCACGGGTGGAAAAAAAAGAAAAAAAAAATAGCCTATAATAATCAGTGATAATGTAGCATTCAAATGGTGAAAGAATTTAAAAAATCGGTCCAGTACTTTTTGAGCCAATTCGTTACAAACATACATACAAACCTTTCCTCTTTATAATATTATTAGTAATTAGTATATTAGTATAGATAAACTTGACAAATAACGAAAATCTGATTAGTGATTCTCGAGTTTAAAGCGCACAAACGGATAGAAAGACGTTGTGTTTTACTCTGTGAAAGGATGAACAAAATAAGAATATTCTAAATTTTAATTCTATGGAGTTTCTTACAATTTCTTCTCCATAGGAACCTACTACTCTTTGGAATTGGCAGCTAACGTCATTTTTCTGACTGACTCCTTAACAATTCAAAAGTGCCTCTAAATGGTTTAATTGAAATAAATGCTTTGAGTTTGATGATTGGGGTGACCAATTGGACTAGCATGCTACTGCTGTACCAGAACAACAATGGACAAAATATAAAGTTTGAAGTTATTGCTAAACAACGTTCACCACTAATCAATTCAAAATAACAGAACTTAGAAACACTCAAGAAATATTTCCTTTCAAATATAATGTTCTGTTCATTTCATGTTCATTTCCATAAATATATACCTACCTTCTCAATGCCTACCTTCACAAAGACTGCATTCAATTTTATCTTCGATTATCCTTATATAAAAGGATTTAAAAATAGAACGAAAGGTCAGCATAATGAAGTCGTTAAATCCACAGATTAAATAGTAAACAGAGTGAACGCCAGCATAGGATAGACATTAACGCAGTAGACCAATACTGAGTTGTACGAACTTACTTATTTTATGCGCCATTTTCTTTTTAAAGGTGCTTCGATTTTTTACTGTTTAACGCAAGTATATGATTGATAGTGAATGTTGAATCTAAGTATCTAAATATTTATTGGATTTAGAAGTGGTAAGAATGACCACTATTAAAACAGAAAAAAATAATCTCGCATTCAAAAATTGTTTAACTAAGAGATTAATGAATCATAGATATTATACGATAACTTGCTAAACTAACTTTATTATTTTATTAGCCCATAATGTCCCACTGCTGGGCGAAGCCCAAAATAACTTTCAGTGGGTTTTTTTCTACATCATTTCCCTGTCAATACGTACAGAAAACGTAAGTAATAACGTAATATTTAATTAATTCCGTTTACGCAATATTTAATTAAATACATTTGAATTGACCTACGTCGTAACAAACAGTGGTTCAAGGCAACGAATTCATTTAGTCTGTGACGCGATTTTTATGAGTTATTGTGTGACCACTTCCTTCGAAATGCTATCAAAGTTTGCGAGAAGCTTCTCTCTCATTTATTAAGTCTATAAACAAACGTTGCTTTGCCTTTGGGCCGCATTTGTTGGCTTTAACCTTTTTTTTTTCAAAATTATTGACGTCTACGCATCATCAGAAACCATACTTTTTACTATGTATCTCTTCTATTAGGACCATCCGAATAACACATTTATCTATTTACTTACAACTTTCCACAGTAAAAGTGCTTTTTTATGAAAACATTTCCGCAGATGGCAACTTTGCCACCTGTCACCGTTTCATAGAGTAACATAGAAATCAGTCGTGTCGCTGCGATCCGTCATTGCGATTAGGCGGCGTTGCCGCAGCGGTTTGCGGTTGCGGTCTGCTTTGGGAGAGCACCTTAATTCTCCACGAAACTCAGACAATTCAGCGTGCTTACGCCTTTAATGCGGGTTACGCAACTTAATTTCGGCCTGATAACTTTCCATGAAGAGTAGACCGTGAAAGAAAAGAAAGAAAGAAAAATTGGTTATTCTGCACAAGGAAAACGCACATTACAAAAAAATAAAATAAATATGCACATAAAAAGTAGCCAAAAGCCTCGTACTCAAGTATGTAAAAAGTTGTCAATTTTGTCCATTGCTTGATGTCAGGGCCCGGGACCAAAGGCAATATGGGCCATAGTGACCCACTGGTATCGGCTCCGACTTACGAGATGTAGATCGTGAGTTCGAACTCAGACTGGCACTTTGCTTTTTGTATTTAATTTCATCACCACCACAGATCACCGCGATTCTCAAAACGGTGAAGGAAAACATCGTGAGGTATGATCCATTAAGTACCTCTCACAGAGTGAAGGCGTGTATCTCAGAAGTGGCAATATATTATGGCTTGTTGTCACGTAATTTAAAAAACATGGCAGCCGTAAGCACACTCAACTTTCTGCCACGTATCTAGCTGTAAATGTGACGCTAGACTTGCATACCTATCTTCTTACTCTGATTGAAGTCACGCACACGTACACACGGGAACTAAATTTGATCAGGCGGGCCTACACCTGCCGCTTGCCGCGCTAGTTTGATTACTGCAGCTATCAAGTTAACACGCTCGCATATGCTTGCACAGATCTCATTTCCTGCGAACTTGGTGTATGTGGAACAAGTTTCGTACGAGCTAGCGGTGCGCGATCACATGGTGGGAATGAAATGAAATCGTTTGTTGTCCAGACATAAATAGAATAGAATAGAATAAAAAAAAATACAGACACAGAAAACAGACAGACTGAAATACAGACACAAATATAGAAATTTCACATACATACATCTTAAAATTAATACATAGCACATACAATATAATACAAATCAGCCGGGATTCGGTTTAGCTAGGGTTCTGTAAATTGACAAGCAATGTTTCGATAAATCGGCGTTCAGTTTTATAATGTGCATCTTCAACTTTCGCAGGTAATCGTCATCATAAATACAGGTAAAAATCTCACCGTGAAAACTAAGGTGAAGTGAGCTGTCATAGCATGAGCACCGTTTTGTCGACGGAAGAGTAGACAAAGTTGACATTATGTGTAGACAGTACGACGGTAGCAAAGTAGAAATAGTCAACTGCACTTTTACGAAATACATACTCTTTCACATAATTCGGCTCAGAATTCTGTTTTGTCATAGGATTTTCATTTGTTTTTTTTACTGGTAATAAATCACGTATATAAAGATAACTCAACAATTGTTCTCAGTGTCGAAGTACCGTGTTTTGGAACAAAAAAATATTGCAGTTAAATCATGATTTTGTAGATAACCGTTTAGTTTATACTTTGTGGCCGTCGTGTAGAAAGTTTAAAATCTCCTTACAAGAGTCGGTCTTCAGCGTCATTTTGACAGTTGGGATAGAAAACTTTCTTCTGAAATAGTCTAAATATAAAAAGACCTAGACAAAGATCGTTGGAAACGAAAGACAAAATGACAGATTGTAGAAGAATTTCTACGGTGCGATGTCAAAAGTGGAGAAACGAAATGTCACTTTGTATAGAAAGAGCTTTGTCTATTCTACGTAGAAATAGAAAGCGTCATGATTGCCCCTATTGATAGCTCACTTCACGCTCACGTCACCTAAGTTATCACGGTGAGATTTTTACAGAGTCGATCGGCACTACTTGGAGTATAATATGGTAGACCAATGTAGGTAGCAGTGGCGATAGCACCATATAACACGATTCCTTCCGGCTTCCCTGACTTATTTCTATCAATAAATGTCATTATCGTCCATTGTTGTAGCTGGGTTGCAAATTAAAAGCACGTTATTATTAAAAAGAATGCTGATACATTATTCCAATGTCTCACAAATGGGTACTTGATGTAAAAACCGTAGTGTACCTACTTACGTTTTTCTCTTGGAAGTCTGCAATAAAAAAACAGAATTCCAATTTAATAAATCAGGCGCATAACAGAGCATCAAATCTTCCATGTTTAATATTGAATTCCCGATCCAATCTAGTGTTTCATAACTTAATGCGATAGCCTGAGATATGAAGCATTCGATGCAAGCACAATATCTTCAGGTTCGGAATTTCAGCCAGGGATTAAGTTTTCCAATAATTGTGGTGGAACTTGACAGTTCATATTTATTTATTTACAGGAAAACCAACAACTATAACAGATGCAGAACAATTGTATATGAGACATAAAGCCAATTACAGGGTAGGTTCTCACGGGTAAAAACAGAAAATGCGGTAGAAATCCTAGGATCACTAACAAGCACAATAGAAAAGAATACATAGTATTAGGTCGGGGCAAAAGTATTTTCGTATTTTTCATACAAAAAAAAATTTTTTTTTTTAGGTTTAATTTTTTATTTATTTATAATAATATGTATGTGCCGTTTTGATCGATGACTTGTTGCCATCTTGTGGGCAATGCCATGATCCCATTGCTGTAGAAGTTTTGAGATTTTTTATCAAAAAAATCTGACAGGTAGTTTTCAGTGTTCTTTTGAGGTTAATTTTATGCTTCCTAAAGAGTTCTGAAGTGACCGAAACAGGTGGAAATCTGATGGAGCAAGATCAGTGCTATACGGAGGATGCATCAACACATCCCAGCCAAGCTCTCTCAATTTTTGCTGAGTGGCTATAGATGAGTGCGGTCTGGCGTTGTCGTGATGAAACACCACGCCCTTCCTATTCACCAGCTCCTGCCGGTTTTTCTCAATAGCTTCTTTTAATCTCATCAGTTGTTGACAGTAGAGGTCAGAATCGATAGTTTTACCCGGCGGCAAAAGCTCATAGTGGACGAATCCTTTCCAATCCCACCAAACACACAGCATCACTTTGTTCCGAGTCAGGCCGGGCTTTGCCACGGTCTGTGGGGCTTGTCCATGCTTTGACCACGATCTTTTTCGGACATTCTTATCGTAAGTGATCCATTTTTCATCACCCGTAATCAACCGTTTAAGAAATAGGTCGGAATTACTACGTTTCAACAAAGAATCGCAAATGGAAACACGTTGCATTAAGTTTCTCTTAGTGAGATCATGTGGTACCCAAATATCCATTTTTTCTTGTACCCAGACTTTTGTAAATGCTGTAAAACTGTTTTGTGATCAACATCCAGTTCTTCAGCAATATCATAACTACTAATATGTCGATCTTGCTCCACTTTTTCAAAAATGGCAGTGATTTTATCCGTGACAGGGCGTCCAGAGCGAGCTTCATCCTTCACACTAAAATTTCCTGACTTGAAACGTTTGAACCACATTTGTGCTACACGTATTGAAACCGCATTAGGTCCGTAAATCGCACAAATTTTATTCGCGGCGTTCGTCGCATTTTTACCTTTTTTGTAATAAAATTTTAAAATTTACCGAATTTCTTCGTCACATACGTTCATGTTGCTTGCTTGAAAAACAATTGAGAAATGGCGGGAACTAGTTTTTTTATTATTTATTGCATCTTTAGAATGTCAACATTTATAGTATTAAAACCAGCCAGTTACATTCAGTACTGCCAAAGAGGTTTGATTACTAACAATAGATTCAAAATACGAAAATATTTTTGCCCCGACCTATTATATAAGGTATATAAGCACTATGCACTTTTGAAAAAGTCAGCGTTCAGCCGAGTACGTGCAGAGTGGGTTTTGGTGGTAAATGAGTCAAATGAGAACTCTTTGCAAAGGATATTAAAGTCCTTACTCGCTCGCACCATGTTGTTGTTGTGTGTTGTGTGCCTGTAGTTATGTTATTGAAATAATAAATACATTGAAAAAATTAATAATAATCACTACATAGTATAAAACAAAATCCCCTTCTCTGTCCCTATGTACGCTTAGATCTTTAAAACTACGCAACGGATTTTGATGCGGTTTTTTTTAATAGATAGAGTGATTCAAGAGGAAGGTTTATATATATAATACATGCATGCATGTATAGTAGAGAAACATAGATAATTTTAGAGGTTTCTAATGTGATGTCGTAAATAAACATATTTTTTTGCGCTTACTTTTCAAATGCTGGCTGAACCCTACGAGATAGGTCAAAATAATGTACTACAGTATTGTACACCTTAAAAAGGTCTACAAAAAAGTCCGCGATGGTATATGTCTATCTCTTAGGGATAACCCACAATAATCATTTTTTATCCTTTACTTTTTACGAGAAATAATGGCTTATTTACGAAGCGATTTTAAGCAATACAGCATTAATCCTTATCCAATTAAGTACCTTAAATACATTGTGCATTTAATATAGATAAATATTTTAAGGCCCTTTACAGCATGTAATTTAAATGAATGTTTTGGAAGATATTACAGATTTAAAATGCAGGGACATAGCGGTTGCTGCGGTACCGGCTGCGGCGGCGCGTGCTGACATTTTTGAAATACCTATACTTAGTATCAGCATTGCACCCGTGCGAAGCCGGGGCGGGTCGCTAGTAATTAATAATTAATTAATACATTTAATGAATACATTGCCGTGGTCTCAACGTACAGGGTCAAATTAAATTAGTTAGCAAAGCTCAACAGACGTGACAAGGTTCGATGTCTAAACATCATCATCATTTTTTGCCCTTATCCCAATTTATTTGTGGTTGGCGCAATATGCCTTTTTCTTCCATACTTCTCTACGAGTATTAGTAGTCATCTCGGTAGTCACCCCCTTTCTAACCATATCATCATTCACACAGTCCATCCATCGTTTCTTTGGTCTTCCCCTACTCTTATAGCCAGCGGCGGCCTTACCCATTGCGAGACTCCGGGCGGTATTTGCTAGGCTCTTTGTCCTTCGTGAAAAGTATGTGATGCGAAAGTAGGTCTAATTGTTTGGTCTAGATATTTGTCATGTTTGACGAGAAATGCTAAATATTTTATACAAATAAATAAAATTTGAGTTTTAAAATATTTTACATTGAAAGATTAACAAAATTAACAAATACAGAGATGAAAAATTTTAAAATAGATGTTTACGGCTTTTCCTAAAACTAAAATCTTTAATTAAAGCACAATAATCTAACGCATGAGCTACGTCATTTTCGATTGAAAGAATAGCCTGAAAGCCGATCGTGTCATCAAATTCCTCAAATACCTATGTTTTAATAATTAATTTTAAGCCTCGAAAAACTCCTTTCAACAGATGCAACTGTAACAGGTGTGGTGGCAATAATTCTCAGGACTATTCCGATAGTAGGGTAAACTTCAGTTATTTTTTTTTCTATTATTAAATAATTGAGGATCAAAATCAAAAGTTTTAAATTTAAAAAAAATCTATATTTTTTAAAATTTGCTTGGGTTGTTACGCGAGGCCCTTGCAAGAGCGAGGCCCCGGGCGGTTGCCCTGTTCGCCACCCCCTAAGGCCGCCGCTCAGCGGCGGCCTTACCCATTGCGAGGCTCCGAGCGGCAGGTATTTGCGAGGCTCTTTGTCCTTCGTGAAAAGTATGTGATGCGACAATAGGTCTAATTGTTTGGCTTAGGTATTTGTCATGTTTGACGATAAATGCTAAAGTTATACAAATAAATAAAATTGAGTTTTAAAATATTTTACATTGAAAGATTTACAAAATTAACAAATACAGAGATGAAAAATTTTAAAATAGATGTTTACGGCTTTTCCTAAAACTAAAATCTTCAATTACAGCACAATAATCTAACGAATGAGCTCTGAATGAGCTACGTCATTTTAGATTGAAAGAATAGCAAGGGCTTATAGCAGATTGTGTCATCGAATTCCTCAAATACCTGTTTTACAAGTTTTAAATTAAAAAAATATAGTTAAAAAAATCTAAGTATATTTTTTCAAATTTGCTTGGGTTGTTGCGCGAGGCCCCTGCAAGAGCGAGGCCCCGGGCGATTGCCCTGTTCGCCACCCCCTAAGGCCGCCGCTGCCCACTAGCCATTGGAAGCACCAAAATAGTTATTTATGCAACTATTGTATAATACCTAATTATGTACAGTTGCATACAAGACTTTATCTACGAATGATATGAATCCTCTATAAAAGGTTCTGAAACAGTTTTTTTTGCTATACTAATATCGAACAAAAATGGCGGCCGGCAGGATACGACGTGAATTCGAATAACCTTAAAACCTGTTCTTTTTTTAAATTACGGTGCTGTGGTATGGCTGTGGTAGTGAAACGCGTGTGCATGACAATGTTCTTTTTTTGAAAAGGAGTTGCATGATCAAATTTAGTATAACAGTATAACACTCGTTTGGATGATATTATGGTTACTATGATATTAGTTGTTTTAATGTTGGCAATAAGCTGTTTCAGAAACAAAGAAGAAAGAGGATTTCAAGATACTTAAAGCAAGCAACGCCAGAATCACGCGCCCTTTACAGGAAAGATCATATCCAGAAGTAAAGTCTGCCATTTCGCGACACATTTTCCTAAAGATTTATTTGCTATTTCCCCGCTAAGCTGCAAATAAACATAAAAGTTTACCCTTTTACTGTATCATGGAGGTCCCCGAGAAAAGAGATCGTCTTTATACCGTCACGTAGGTAGAACTGTCCTATCCACATGAACATATGCAGGGTCAAATCAAATTAGCTAGCGAAACTCCGCAGACGAAATGGGTATACATAGATATCAAAATATGATAAAACAAAAAGAAATTAATTTATGTTTTTTTTAGGGCTATCAAACGCCGAGAGTGTGTAGTGACTTAAAATATCACTTTAAAAATCAGAGCTGATTTGTTATGATATATCAAGAATGCGACCTTTATTATAAATCAGAATGAATTTATACATCTGAGCCACGTATTATTATTTATTTATTTATATATACTTTATTGTACACCAGAAAATACATAACAAAAACACACAGTACAGTATATTATACGGCAGACCTTTTGTATCCCAGCCACGAAGATACCTAATATTTAGAATACATTTCGTCCAGATGTTAGTTTTACGTAGAATATTTTCTGTGTAAATATTAGAAACTAGCAGCGTCACGCGGTTTCACCCGCGTTAGTTTTGATCCCGTGGGAATATCGGGATAAAAAGTATCGTATGTGTTATTCCTAATTATAAACTATCTGTGTGCCAATTTTCATCCAAATCTGTTTAGCCGTTTGTGCGTGAATGAGTAACAAACATCCAAACATCTTCACAAACTTTCACATTTATAATATTAATAGGATTACTTTAAGATTATTACTTAGTATGTACAGACGCCAGTACATCAAGCTACCCGAAACTGTCAAACTTTCCCAATCAACTTTGAACCTTATACTTTAGCGATAAAGTTGAAAATGTATTAAAGAAATTTGACAGATTGTAGTAGCGTAATGTACTGGCGGCTGCACCTAAATCTCTGCTAAACCCGTCGAGTAATACAGGCGTTATGTTATGTTAGGAAAATAATAAACAAAATTCCAATGAATCACTTCAATAGACAAAAGGGTTTTTTTTCTAAACCACTTGAGGAGTGATTGAAAGCATTTGTTCCTATTGTTTATTGAGCATTGTTACGACTTGTTTAATATCGGCTTATAGCCCTCTGTAAATAAACCCAGCGACATCATTTATTACCGTAAGGATATAGGAGAACAGGAGGAAAGATACGGGAGGTGAGAATGTACTGGAATGGAAAGAAATGGCTAGAGGTTGTAAAGATAAGGATTTTATGTGAGAACCGTGTTGAAATTGAAATTCTAACGCATCACTAGGATCTCGGCGGAAATGATGAACTAAAATAGTTTAAGAAGTCTTTTTGAAAGTTTACGTCCGTAAGTATTGCCATTATACTAAACTAATACTGCAAACAAGCTGTATTGAGTTGTCACTAGACTCTAGTGCGTATATATTTAATATTCGAACGTGTGATAGTCGTAAGATAGAATATATAATTTTCTATGGGTCTTCTACTGCCCCATGAAGGTCTCAAACGCCCATTAGGGTGTGTTATCGCCCACGTTGAGAACCTATGCTCTAATCTCAAATCGTTCATTGCAATGGATATGTCTGCCATTTTACCATTCTGATGTGTTTACGAGGTGTCTCAAAAGTCGTCAACGATTATTCACTTTCAATAGTGTAGCACTTGCAACACTGAAAGAAGAAAAAAGAAAAATGTTTATGGTTGATGCATATGCATGGAATTAGTAAGTAGTAATAAGTACTATGTATACGATTACGAGTTTATAAGTTTTCACTGTTTTAAATAGAGTGGTCCTGCAAGAGTAACGAAAATTTATTGAAAACCGGTCTCCTTTGCTCTTTGGATTAAAATAAATACCGAACTTGACGGCAAAGTCAGTGATGCGCAAATCCAGTTTAAAATTCGAGTTCCTTTTGCAAGATCCTTGCTGAGTAACCAAATTAGTATAGATTGCTCACAGTGAGCTGTTAACTTTCAGAATTTGTTTCATCATCTCCGTTTTCCTTTTGCTTTCCGTCGTTTGAGAGTCACTTCCAAACTTTAATTTGCAACACTTCAGTTTAGTTCTATTTTAGCCAGAAATGATGGCATCGTTCAGTTTATTTTAAAAAATTGCGTCAAAATATACCCAGTTTAAATTATCACAGCATTACACACCTACCTACCTATATGTTACGAATTGTGTTATCTAGTATACTGTAGAGATTCTGATTGGCTTTCCTATCCATCGTCCACGAATGTCTGATAAGTTAATGACATAATATGAGATAAACACTATTTCGGTTCACTCAACTTCCATAGAAAGGGAGAATCCTCCGAACAGACGGGTCTCGTGGGCAACTGCCCAACTATTGATGTTGGGGCGTTTTATATATTTTAGTTGCGCGGTAAACTCTGCTTGCGCGATGCAGGATTTTGCGTGAAGATTTAGTTTGATGCGTAGTTCGCATGTGGCGTTGTAGATGCTGCCACGAAACAGTCGTGCCAAGTTGGCTGCCAAGAGGTTTATAATATTATATGAAAGTGATTCATAAAAATAATTATCATATCAATTATAATATATGTTTGAGAGGGGCCCATGGCTAAATAGTAACAGCTGCACAGGTCGATCGATCAGGTTAAGTTACGCTTGCCGCGGTTGGCCTGTGGATAGGTGACCATCTTTACATACCGAGACCCCTCCGTGCCTCGGAAAGCACGTTAAGCCGTTAATCCCAGCTATCATTCGTGGATCTTTAACTGTCGTTACGGATAGTTAGAAGCTTAACTGACAACCAGTCTTACCAAGGGTATAGTATTACCCAGTAACTGGGTTGTGGAAGTCAGATAGGCAGTCGCTACACGTAAAATACTGGTATTCAGCTGCATCCGGTTAGACTCGAAGCCGACTCCAAAAAAGTTGGGACAAGGCTAGGCAGATGATAGATAGATAGATAGATAAAACGTTTATTCAGTGCAACAAAAGACACAATACAGATAGGTACTTAAAAAATAAACATCGAAGAAGGTGAAAGAAAAAAAAAAAACAAAAATTAAAAAGATAAATTGACCCATAGACACCTCAACATCTATTACGGTCGCGATCACTACTGGGCGGTGTGTGTCTCATGGTTGCACCAAATGGGAGTCCAGCTCAGCATATGATGATGATGTTTGAGTTTCATCTGGTAGATTGTAGCACCCTGGACCCAAAAGCACTTTTATACGGAGATCACAATGTTGCTCTGAAAAGATTAACCAATCAGTATCGCTTACAGCTGACTGCACAAGATGTACCGAACGCACTTTACTACCTATAGTCACTCGTACCTAGTATCACGCCTGACGTCACGCACACGCATAATCAATAATTACGATACAGCTCCAATATGAAATGCATCAGTCGTCAGTCCTTGCCGTTAAATGCAGTTGGCTCCACCACCATTCATATTCAGTCATAACCAGCATTTGATGGTCACGAGCACATTTATGTGTCTTTTGTTGCTATTGTGAAACGTGAATTGTGAAACGTGCTGGCTGGAAATTCGAAGTCGTTGAAGAGGTCTTATTTGAAATGAAGACGCTTTTACGGAGGGAATAATTTGAGGATAAATTTTAATTTTAAATTGAATAGTAGTTTGGGGGCTGTCAACTGTTTTTTTTTTGGGAAAATTAAAAAGAAAGAAAGAGAGATCATTTATTTTGTCGCAGAACGATGTTTTAGCTAAAAGTAAAGTAAGTGTAGTGCTACTAACTTAGCATAGTTTTGTTTCTTACTTTATCTCATTGAGTTAAATAACTAGACAAGCAAACCTCAATAAAATGTGTCAAAAAAGTGTAGCCACTTTATAAACGCGACGACGTAGCTTTGAAACCACTAAACATTTAAAAGTAAACATATCGTCGACCGTAGGTTCAATTGAGGTAAGGGACAAGATATTCAATGTCCCTTACCTCAATTGAACCTACGGTCGACGATATATCTGTCTCACTTACACGCGTCGTAAGAATAATACCGTCGCTTAGATTAGACAAAGACCGCAATATAAACATGCAATGACGGGATGGGGTTGCCTACCCATGCGGAATTTTACCCAACATTTTAAGCCATAAAAAGCGTTTTAGGTTAAGTTAAATTATTTTTTAAATATTTGAATTATGTATTTCTTATTGGATGTGTAATAGAAGTTTATAAATAATGAAAAGAATTGAAGACATTTTCTTTTTGAATATGTTTTCATTATTATTAATGAAATTGAATGATTTAGTAGGTAGCCAGTCAGTCTCTTTTCTCAGCAATCGGATTATTTCCACCCATTTTTCACGGCGTGCTGCATCTTTAGGCACCCTGCTAAGTTGTTATTATTAAAAAATATTTAAAATCACTTATTCCATAAATTAAAAACTCCCACTAATGTGGGAAACTAAAACTAAGTTTTTAGTGGTAACATTGAACCTAATTTACAAAATTCTACATTTTATTGCGTTTTTACGTTGATATAAACACAGAGACAATTAATTTACGTGTGGATAGTAATTCCGGTTAATTTATTATGTTTTTGTGATCTTGAATTGCACTCTTTCGCGATATTTTTTGTCGTATGTCACTCGGTTGACTTCGGTTGGCGTCACACAGAGCACTGAACTGACGTTAGCTACGCTGATGGCTGTGGCCATCAGCCTAGTGGCAACGCCTTGGTGCGGTAATTGCTAATCTAGTGTAACATATATATCAATGCTTTATCTATACTATTATACTATAATATTATAAAGAGGAAAGATTTGTATGTATGTTTGTAACGAATTGGCTCAAAATTACTGGACCGATTTTAAAAATTCTTTCACCATTTGAATGCTACATTATCACTGATTAATATAGGCTCTTTTAATTGCAAGTAAAAAATAAATAAATGTCCACCCGTGCGAAGCCGGGACAGGCCGCTAGAATGTGAATAAAGATTGGTCCTTGGCAGCTGTTCACAGAGAGAAGTGGAAAGAGAGTTTATTTATTTATTTATTTGCTCACATGTAAAACACTGGATAATAGGCATGCATTGAAATTTCATGACACAGTATTAATACATGTGCCCTGGAAGGGCATTGCAAAATTTTTATATCTAATTACATAATATTATAATATTGATTCCAATTTGAGAGATTCCGAGTTGAGAGGCCTGTGCAGCAGTGGGACAATAAGGGGTAGTAAAAAAAAAAAGATGTTTGTAAGGTTATGGGTTATTGTTGCGTGAAATACCTGTTTTTTTATTATTAAAAATATATGCCAAAGAACGTTTCCTTTTTGTAATACTGCTGTTTAAGTTTTATAACACGTTTGCTTGTAAAGGGTCTCTTATTTCACCAATTTCAATATAATAATGTATGTCATTCAAAGTCAAAGTCAAATCATTTATTTCAAATAGGCACTCAAAAGGCACTTTTGAACGTCAAAATTTAAAATTTAAAAATAGAATTGATTCTAGTCGCCCCTTCCAAAATGTAGTTTTCGTGTGGAGAAGAATGGGCAAGAAACTCCACCGTTACTCTTTTAAAATGTTTTACAAGTTTTTGTATACATTCATTATATAATTATATGTGAAGACGATGCACCTAAAATAAAATTTAGTCTACCACACATGGTAAAAAGAATTAAAAATATAACAGACTGGTAAATCAATTATGTGATAGATACATGGTACTAGTATTTTAAAAAGTGCGTGAGTTACATTTGTCACAGAATGTAAAAAACAATGTATTAAAAAAAATGTGTATGTATAAATTAAATTACCAAGCAGTTTGATTTTGTCTAGCATTACCTACGAACTTGTGCGTTATTGTAATGTAAAACGCACGACTTTCTTTTTAATAAGGTAAAACGTACGGTTTATCAAGATGCTCCGTATATAACGAAGGGTACTTTTTTAAATCTTAGCAAAGAGTTTTTATGTCAGAAAAGTGGTCAACATTTTATGAATAAAATGAACTATAGGAGATAAAATATAAAAAAAATAAACATTTAATTCTTTTATTTAATTAATTTTGACAATAAATTACAACCATTCATCTGTAACAAAAACAAAAAAATATTAATTTACTTTATTAGTAATACTGGCTGTTTTTGTGCCTTTGTCCTTAATATTCAGTATTTACCAACATTTAATAAGTTGTTTAAATATGTTATTGGTTTATTAATTAATGGTGATCACGGACCGCAGTATCGTACTATTTGTTTGTAAAGATCACATTGGCGAAAAAATACGAAACAAAAAAATATCAAAGCACACTTTTTCTAGTTAAATGCTGGCGACCGCCTCGTTAACCTTAATTAGTTAAAAAAAGTTTAGTCAGTTACGAACCGAGCTCGTGTTTAAAGGATCGTTAATTCTTTTAAAGTTCTGGATCCCGATTAATTTTCTAGGAAACTTCGAAACTGAACTGAACGCGTTCGGAAACTTCCTTCGAGTTGTTTTTTTTTTTTAATTTTAACAAAAGAACGAGACTGTTATAGTTGATCGGGATTCGTTGAGAACAAACATTTCCTTTTTGAGAAAAATAACTTGGTTTAATAAAAGTGCAAACGCATGGAAGTGTGAATTGTTTGAAGATTGTTAATATAGCAGTTTATCTCATCGGTTCGTGAAGTCTAGTTTATTTTATTGGCATTTAATGCCTTTATAAAAAAAAAATCTCTGATCCCGTAAGGTAATTGCGTAACACTAACAATAGCAACGGCTTTAATTTTGACAGTTCAACAACATTCATTGCGTTATTTACGTTGTTGAGTAGACACATTTTTCTATCATATAAAGCAATGGATTAGCAAAATCATTCAAAATTATTAAAATTGTGATTGTAAGTGTTTTACGCAATTAGGGGTGTTGCTCTCTTTTATTCTACAATCTTCCCAAAATAATTTGATAATTGTATCAGAAACATATTCTCATATATAAGGTGTTTCAAAATGAACCCTACAAACTTTAAGAGGTGCTCTGTAGACCATCAAACTGAACAACTTTCACTACGGGACCAACACCGAAATCACGAAAAAAAAAGCTGTTTCATACATTTTGGTCAAGTAGGTATTGAACTTTTGTGTTAAACAGCAATTTTTTTTTTCGTGATTTCAGAGTTGGTCCCATAGTGAAAGTTGTTCAGTTTGATGGTCTAAAGCTCCTCTTAAAGTTTGTAGAGTTGATTTTGAAACACCTTAGGTATATAAGACCACGTTTGCTTCTACTAACGGTAAAAACATAATCGTTCCCTTGCATCTCTGCTTCCGAGGTTCCAAAAATCTATACCAATATAAAGAGGTAAAGTTTGTAAGTTTGTATGTTTGTATGTAGGGGGTAATCTCTGGAACTGCTGGTTCGAATTGAAAAAATGTTTTTGTGTTAGATAGTTCATTTATCCAGGAATGCTATAGGCTATATAATATCACGCTACGACCAAGAGTAGCGGAGCATCAATGAACAATGTTGCAAAAACGGGAAAAAACCTTTACTAATAATAAAGCTGCCGAGTTTGTTTGTTTGAAAGCTCTAATCTCTGGAAGTATCGATCAGATTTATAAAAATCTTTTTGCATTTGATAGCCCAATTCTTGAGGAAGGCTATAGGCTTTAAACATCACGCTAGAACCCTTAGGAGTTGAGCAAAAAGAAAAAAGCCAGAAAACGAAGTAATAGCGCAGGCAGGCGATGTGATGCGACGCGGTGGGTCGGGGGAGCAAAAAATTTCACGCGGACGAAGTCGCGGGCAGAAGCTAGTAAAAAATAAAAACAATCAAGTCAGCTTGTCACAGTCCACTGCTGGACATAGAGCTCGCAGGTTTTCCTTAAAGGGAATGCAGCTTGCGAAATTCAAATTATCTTACTTTTGGTGCAATTTGCAGGTCAGCGGCCCCGATTCTGTTGTTCACAAACTAAATTAAATTTAAGTGCAGTGCATCTTTTTCTTTCTATTTCATTATGAAAAGGACAGGACAGAAGATAAATTTAGTCCTGTCAAATTAGTCAGCACCAGACGTACAATAGGGTAATATGAAATTACTGAGTTGAATTGATGATTTCTATGACTATAATTCTATAAGTAAATATTCTATGGTCGTGTACCATTTTAGATCAACATACAACCTGATACTGACCAGCAAATTGCAAAAAAAAAAGTGAAAAACTTTGAATTTCGCGGGTTAGGGCCGAAGCCTGCCGGGGCAGCGGGATTGTCCGAAAGGGTTACCGCTGCCCCGGAATATAATGCTTCATTTACATTCAGCCTTAGTGAGCAGGGAAGTGGGCAGTGTGTAAACGCGATACTTCTCATGCCACTGCCATTGCCACTCGCGCTGCCCGGCGAAACTTGAAAGCGAAGTGAGTGGTAGGGCAGTATGTAAACACACACTTCTCTCGATCCTGCTGCGGCAGTACTTAGGGAAATATCGCTGGCAGCGCGAGGGGCAGCGGCAGGGGCTGAATGTAAATGAGGTATAAAGGGCTAAGGAAGGAACATGGGTGGGTTTTAATCAGTAAGAGTCTGATACTCCCTTCTGCTCCACCCAGAGCGGGAGGGGTCATTTGATGATTTACCATCCTCAAAAAAAAAAAATTCCTGACACTTTCGCCTTCAGTATCATTGAAATACTCAAGGAAAACCAAGTATTAGCCCAACAATATCGGCTTAAGCATTTGTTGGTGAAAAGCTTTTTTACGGAAAAGTAATTGTTTGTGTCATGTATGATCGTGTTATTTTGTTTCCTAATTTATGTTAAAGGTATTATTTTGTACCGACCTTTTTTTTGTTGTCTTTTTTTTGTTTCGAGTGTTTATCAGTGGAAACTTATAAATGGCCTTCAAATGGATATTGTTTAAGAGCACTGTTTATATTAGCTGTAAGATTCCCAAACAAAATAAAATAAAATAAAATATCCAAGACACGTAGCTTTATCATTTACAGACGAACGTGTAACCCATCTAGAGGAAGTAATTATTAGATCTATTAATCTGAGGAAGCTACAATAGATGTAGAGCACAAGCCGCAATAGGGCGCAAAGAATAGATGCTTTCAGTCCTTTGTGTTCTGTTACTTATCTTGCTTTTATAGACGTCACGACGACATCAGGTTTAATCGAGTATTTTCTTTGATAGCTCGACAAACTAGTAGAGAGAGAATTCTCGCCGGCAATGTGAACAGTCAGATCAACTGTTAATACAGGGTGTCGGGATGGAAGTATGGATCAAACCGAATAGAGGCGTAGGCAAGGTCATTTCCAAACTTTTTGGTCCTGAGAATGATTGATGATTGAGAATTATTTTACGGTTCAAAAGTTGTGACCAATTTTTTTCAATCGTTTCGCATAGTGCTTAAAGAAAAAAAAATCATTAAAAAAAACTATCAGGGCTGTCTAAAAAACTTAAATTGACAGTTCCTGGTAGTTTTTTTAAAAATGATTTTGTTCTTTGAGCACTATGCAAAGTGATTGAAAATAACAAAAGTTGGTCATAACTTTTGAACCGTAAAAAAATTCACTAACATTCTCAGGATCAAAAAGTTTGGAAATGACTTTGCCTACGCCCCTATTTGATTTGATCCATACTTCCAGGGACATCCTGTATATCTATGTCTTTTATTGACACGGGACCTACATCTATGGTTTAGATGCGACGCTCTGTTCTTTTTGAATGTGTCCCAATTACAGCCAGATACTGCGTCGGTTCTTCGATTTGTAATTCACTTTGCTGGCACGTAATTTTCCAGCCTAACTCAACAGGCGATCTTATTAACTTACAAGCAGTACCTCTCCACAAACACTAAGCTCTCAACACACGTACAGCATCCGATTCTCGCTCCCAAGTTGTATGCCATTAATTGCATTGTTGAATAATGTTCTCGAACGCGTGTGAACTTGCCACCGCCTCGTCGACGTGTGGATAAGTCTTGTTAACGGTTTCCCGATGGATAACCTTGTTGGTTGGCTTAGTTAAGATGTAGGCAAGATTAGATGGAGTTGGTAGTGTTTCGATGAAGAAAGATGCGTATCCTTGATGTGTTTTCAACCGAATGAGCATAGAGAATCTATATTTTTGTGAAGTGAGCCCTTTCTTCATCTGTAACTAATCCGACGGAAAGCGATGGATAAAGTAGACGCTATCTTCTAAAATACCATAGCAAATACCTAGCGCTTATTGGTAATTTAAAAGTTGACGAGTTAAAAGAGGCAGTAGTAGGTTTTTGTTTTTTATCCAAAATAATAGCCTCCCCGACCGATTTTGGTCATGGTGTCCAATCTTAACGGAGATTAGCCAGGAAAGAACGAACGCAGGAAATATTATAGCGCACAACTGTGTGCGCAGACACAGGTGCACTTCCTCTTCCCTCACTCTCATAGCCCGATGGGACGGCAATTCGACACGACCGGAGAGAGATCAGGCGCAGGACCAACGGCTTTGCGTGCTTTCCGAGGCACGGGGGTATTAAACCGCCAACTTCCAAACTCCGGGCTGTTACTAAGGAATTCCTAGCTTGCAACCACGAGACCAGTGGGGCAGTCAAAACCCATAATAATACCTATAAGAACATTTTCTCTGTACGCAGCTTTTTAGCCATGTTAATTAACATATTAAATACTGCACTCTTGTACTAAATCTTAGCAACCTTAGCATTAGTGTTTCGATTTGAAAGGTAAGGTAAGATGCTAGTAAAATCACTAATGCCCAGTTTCTAATTCTGACGTCTTCAGATAAACTCCCAATAAGTATTACCTAATTCGACAAAGTTGAGGGCGAGTAAGAACTGGCGGTCTACCAGCACGTTTAAACAGTATTAATAAAGTCTTACTTTAACTGAGATTAATATAAAAAAAATATTCCTCAATTTTTATGATTGCACCTACCACTGTTTGTCTCTGCATCACCCAAAGGTTGACTGGTAGAAAATGCCTATGGCATTAAGTCCGCCTCTGTAAATTTATGTGCTTGCAGTATTAAATAAATAAATAATATATTAAATAATACTGTTATAAGATAAATATGATTGACGTGTAAGTGTTTGTGCAGACCTACTTACTGAAATAAAATCATTTATCAAAGGTAATTAAATGCAGAAAGCTATAAGGCCGCCCATTGTATATTTTTAGTATTTGATAAATTTTTCTGTTAAGTATGTATTTTTGTGGTGTACAATCCTACTTCCTACTAATAATAATATTATAAAAGCGAAAATTTGTGAGGATGGATGGATGTTTGTTACTCTTTCACGCAAAAACTACTGAACGGATTTTGATGAAACTTTACAGTAATATACCTTATACATCAGAATAACACATAGAATACTTTTTGTCCCGATATTCCCACGGGATCGACACTTATGCGGGTGAAACCGCGGAGCGCTGCTAGTAATGTATATTTAAATAAATATAATAAATAAATGTAAGTAAACAAATCATAAACAATCAGCTTTCCCATATAACCGAAGTCGGTAATAATTTGTCTTTCTGAATCAAGTTGTTTTCCTACCAAAGGCTTCGATGATAATATTTTTGTTCCCTCAAAGTAAGAGAAAAAAATACAAAGGACTTATTACTGAACAAAAATAATATTTACTTATTTAGTGGTCTTATTTATTTTTGCGGTTTGTTTGTATACGATGTATTTATAAATATTTATTTATATTGGACGTCTTTTATGTACTTATGAGTAAATAGGTTGCGGTTGAATCCTTAAGAATAAATTACGATTTCTGTACACAGTTAGAAATCTTCGATTACTTATTTGCCGTCTTGATTTTAATCAATGAATCTGCCCAGTCTTTTCCCAACTATGTTGTGGTCGGTTTCCAGTCTAACCGGATGCTGAGTTCCTACCAGTATTTTACATGAACCGGCTGCCTACCTAACCTCCACAACCCAGTTACTGGATAACACGATACATCTTTATAAGACCGGTTGTCAGATTTTTTTTTGTCATTGATTTACATTCTGTAATAACTTTAACTCACACACTGACTTGTTAAAAATGTTTTATGAAAATCGTCTACTTTTACGATGTTTGTAAATATTGTGAGCACTATGTATCTATCACATAATTAGTTTTATGTCATGCCTTCATTTTTAATTTTTTTACCTATCATGGTACGGTAATTTTATTCTAGGTGCATCGTCTTCACATATAATTATATAATTACAGCCGATCGATTCTGTAAAAATCTCACCGTGATAACTTCGGTGAAGTGAGCTATCAATAGGGGCAATCTTTAACATCAGGTGGAATGACAGCTCACTTCACCTAAGTTATCACGGTGAGATTTTTACAGAATAGCACTACTGTATACAAAATATTGTAAAAAGAGTAACGGTGGAGTTTCTTTCCCATTCCTTTCCATTCGAAAACTACCTTTTGGAAGAACCGACTAGAATTAATCCTATTTTATTGTACATTTTGACGTTCAAAAGTGCCTTTTATGTGCCTATTTCAAATAAATGCCTTTGAACTACGTTTATATTATGTTTTGTAGTTATGTATAGTGTAGTTATACATATGAACGTACACGGTAGTATGTAGGTATAATTAATTAACAATCGCATGTATATACATTTACATATGTATGAGTTGTAATCGGCTTTACCCCGCGTTCGCTGGTAAGGTATAATCTGTGCAAAATGCTCTTGTTGTGAACGATGTTGGTTGTGGAATAATGTAGTATTGTGTATTTTGTTGTTTTGAATAAGTAGACATAAATGTGATGAATTTTGTGTTTAGGATAATTAATTTCGTGTCTTCTAATACCTGTGTAAACTTCACTTATACACCCTTACATTTTGATAGTTTTAATCCTTAAAAGGGATCATTATACTCATAATTATGAACAAATTTTACCATGGGACATGGGAAATCGTGAAAAAAAAATCTGTTGATTCATACATTATGTCGAGTTATGCGAACATAAATATATGGATCAGCAGATTTTTTTTTCACGATTTCATAGTTGGTCCCATAGGTTGTTCATAATGATGAGTACCTACAATGACCCCTTTTAACGATTAAAACGATCAAAATGTAACGGTGTATAGTAACATTAGCTGCACCCATTGATATATAAGCGCCCCGTGGTTTCACCTGCATGAGTCTCGATTTCGTGAGAATATACTGTTTCATTCTCCGCAAATGCAGTCTCAATCATTTTATTACAGGACTCGGTACAGTGGGTAGTGCAATGTCGTGTTGCAGTGTAGTGTCGGTACGAGTGTCGGACACCGCTGAGAAGTGTCGGCAAATTTCTGAGTGACGTCACGTAATGTCTGCGTTGTATAGGGAGTATTTTATGGGCGAAGAGCGGAGATATTAATATTGTTCTTAGCATTTTTAGAGGAAAGACGGTCACACAAAAGAATCGCCCAAAAAAAGTTTGTTCCTAGTTTTTTCTCATATTTAGTGAATACCTATAGTACAAAACTGGCAGCGCCCCGCGGTTTCACCCGCATAAGTCTTGATCCCATGGGAATATCGGGATAAAAACTATCCTATGTGTTAATCCTGGTTATAAACTATATGTGTGCCAAATTTCATCCAAATCCGTTCAGTCGTTTTTGCGTGAAAGAGAAACAAATATCCAGCCATCCATCCATACACCCTCACAAACTTTCGTATTTATAATATTATTAGTAGGATAGTGGGGAGGATTTGTTTGTCAAGCGGGATGTTTGTGGCAACACATTGTGACTTTTGTTAATTATGCGGTCTTTCGGGATGAATGCTAAACGTTTATGTTATAAGTTTCATAACTGAAAACAACATTTATTATTAAAAGTTTCACGAAAAATTCACGACTTTATGATAATGAGTTCGCTATAAGCACGCTTATTATTGAACAAATTAAAACTAGTTTTCTGTCTACTAATTAACAACGACAATAATGTCCACCGCGTAGTATAAAATAGAAACATTACACTTTATGGTAACTGATACATAAATGACTGTACTAACTTTTATTGCTGTTCATTTTAATTAGCTCGTGTTTTAATTTATTAATGTTAGTCATGACTTGCGACTTTCGTTACTATTATTCTTGTTATAATTATCGTATTCTAGTACTAAAACATGCATTCTCTAGAATAGTAGGTACTTGATGCTTCAATTGAACTCTCTTTTGTTTCCACTTCATCTATAAACGGGAGCGCACTCAATGAAACACCAAGTCAGCGAACCAACTGTTTATTTGCGGCCTACCCGCAACTTATGGCTATAAAGGCTGATTTTTCCATTTTTAATGTTTTTTTTTTATATCTTTTAAACGTGGAATTTATTTGACATCTGACTGTTTTAGTATGGAAAAACTCAAAAATTCAGGTTAAGACTTACTCTAGGTATAAAAGTTTGGTGGAATGCGCCTTTAGACAGATACCACACTTCACTTACACCTCGATATATACCTGCGTCTCTCCTACCTTCCACTATCTCAGCATCTCTATATCACGAAATAAATATGTAAGTTGTCACGCCCTTAATACATGGAGGCTTTTATTTAGGTAGTAAGTTTTTGTTTACATTTTTACTTAATATTTTTTTTGCTGAATACGTATAGTTTTTATTGTATTTGTTGGTATATTGGCGTGGCTAGCTGAAGTATAGCAAATAATTTAATTTGATCTTCTGTGTCTTATAATGTTAATAATTACTTTACATAAACTAGTATTGTATACAATCAAGTATTTTCTAACTGAACAGACAGCTGTGCTGCTGGGGAGTTTGTTGCACCACTACTTCGCCCCAGAGAAACCACTAGGAAGTGATGAAGGGCGGGCGTTTTGGGGGGACTGTCTTTTGTAATTTTGACGTTCGAAAAGTGCTGATTCTCAGCCTGATTTAAATAAATGACTTTTGATTTTGATTGTTCCATCGCATTTATAAGGGCACCTCCACCATTAGGTACAGTCAGCAAAGGAGATAAGTATGCAGGGTCGTCGAATATAGTTGAAGTTTAGTGAGAAACCGATTGATGTTTTCGAATAAAATTTAATTTAATTAATAGAAAATAAACAGTCCATTTATTAAATCAAATTTCATTCGAAAAAATCAATCGGTTTTTTAGTAAACTTCAAGTATATTCGACGACCCTGCATACTTATCTCCTTTGCTGACCTTAACAGCCTCAACATCTTCCTCTTTTTCTTGCTTTGCATCTTACACCATCATCTGTCTCGCTCTCGCTCCTGCCTAGCACCACACCTCGGCATCTCTCTTATAACATTGTTCCGTCACATCAAAAAGGGCTCCCCACCATAAGACCTCAATTTAGCTTCAAGTCAACCTTAATACCTTCCTCAAAGCCCAAAAGTCTGACAACTAGAGTTAATAAGGGCTATCGTCTTACCCAGTAATTGGGTTGTGGAGGTCAGATAGGCAGCCGCTCCCGTGACGGACGGCGCGTACGTGTTCCACGCGCGCCTTAAAGAGATGTCAGGTTTAAGGAAGGGGCCCGTAAGGGCCGAAGCCTGCCAGGGCAGCGGGATTGTCCGAAAGGGTTACCGCTACCCCGGAACACAAAGGGCTAAGGAAGGAACACGGGTGGGTTTTAGTCAGTAAGAGTCTGACACTCCCTTCTGCTCCACCCAGAGCGGGAGGGGTCATTTGATGATTTCCCATCCACAAAAAAAAAAGATACGCAGTCGCTCCATGTAAAATATTTAGTCGCATCCAAACACTGAAAAAATAATTTCTTTGTACACCACATTATAGCGATTTCATTAAGACTATACAGTAAGATGAAATGTTTGTAAAACAATAAAAGACAAAACGGTAAGGTTTGATGATTGAACATACCATTTACTCGTTAAAGCTTACTGTCGTGATGGTAACATTTTGCCTGAAGCATGTTTTTTCATTTTATTTACTGCTTATTTCTTTCAGTGCTTAAACACAATCACATGCAGCATGTTTTCTATTTTTTTTATTTTATTACTTCAAGTCTTATCAAGTTTAATTTTAGATTTTACTTATATTTGCTTGTTTAAATTCTTTTGGTACACCAATTTTACCATTTCATAAATTGTCATTGACGACCGGGGCTTCCTAGCACAGCTATAACACTTTAATTAAAAGGAGGTTTCTATGTAAGATTTACTGTAAACTAGCTGCGCCCCGCGGTTTCACCCGCGTAACTTTTGATCCCGTGGGAATATCGGGATAAAAAGTATCCTATGTGTTATTCTGATGTATAAACTATATTACTGTAAAGTTTCATCCAAATCCGTTCAGTAGTTTTTGCGTGAAAGAGTAACAAACATCCATCCATCCATCCTCACAAACTTTCGCATTTATAATATTAGTAGGAAGTAGGATTAGTAGGAAGTAGGATAGTAGGAAGTCGTACAAGTTTCTGCAATTTTTTTTTGTATTTTGTATCCGGTGAGACTGAAAGCCGACCGCAAGATTGTTGAAAAAAATCTCTCCTGCCTTGAATCTTACACCATCACCGGTCTCGCAGCCTCTCCTGTCTTGCGCCACCGCTCAGCATCTCTATTATATCATTGTTCCATCCCATCACAAAGGGCGCCTCCACCATTCGTTTCCCTCTATTAATGCAGCACCATTGTTGTGTCTATCTCATTCTGTTTTCGGATATATGACACTAAATATACGAGTATCTGTGTATAGCTTGCACTTTGACTGTACCTGTCTTTGTACTGTTTTCCTTATACTGTATTTTATTATCTCTGGTCGAATTTGTCGTTGTCATCATTATCATCCATCATTTGTATTTAAAGGTGCATTCGGTAAAAGCTTTTTCGCCTTTTCTACGAAAACCTTCTCGTCTTCTGCATACAAAGTAAGCAACATTAAATCGCCAGTAATTCTTAAAAAAAAATAGTTTTTTCTTTAGTCTGTCCGAGATTCAATGCATTATTTCCTATGAGAGATTTCTGTCTCAATAAAAGCTTTAATTTCAGCAGAAGTCGTACACAAGCTCATCTCAAGAAGAAATATTTGCCCAAGTCAATGAACTGAATATTATTATACTTGAATATTGTATATACAACGTGTAACGTTAAATGCGCTAAACCTCATACACCCCAATTAGAGCATTGAGTTAAAAGCATAATACAATGAACAAAACTATTTTTTTTTTTAATCTAACTATTTTTATTAAGAAAATCGTGTTGATCCTAGCATTGTTTTATGCATTCAAAATTGAGTCTTATTGCCTTAAAATAAGACTTAATATTCTTTGGCTCAATCGGCGTATAGTAAGGCAAAATACATAATTTTTTATTAAAAGTTACTGTGGTCGATTCAGTAGTCAATTATGAACAAATTATTTTCCGTTTTTGCGCATTTAACGTTACACATTGTATAGTTGAAGCCAGCATCACAAATAAATATACTGATTTCCAAGCTCATTTTTCGACATTTGGAAAACAATTTTCAATTCAGCAAAATGTATTCGAGCCAGGTCTGACGACTGCATTGAATAACGTAGATCTCGAACAAATCGTAGCTACGTGTGACGGCTACGCTGCTACGCCGCTACGCTCGTAGCGCTACGAGGAAATAAGAACCGATAGAGTTTTGTCTGAAATATTCATTGGTTATCAGTTACAGACTGTGTGACATGTTTTATCATGAAGATGGATGGTATTCCCTATGAAAATAATATATTATGTACCTGGGAAATAGAAGAAATCGAAGTAGGACATTGAATTTGTCTTGAAGGTGACTTGTGCTTTCTTTGTGATGATAATCCTATTATTTTTGTAGGTTCGTGAACTATCATTGTATAATTAATGTAAAGACGTCAAATCTATTGGAAAAAAAGGCGTGAGTGATTATGACCACATGATAGAAGTGTAAACCTACGACTGGAGCCGAGTATACCCGATTCAGCGTCACCGACCGATTGATAAATGATGAATGATTTTATTTCTGTTAGTAGGTTTGTACAAACACTTTTACACGTCAATCATATTTTTAAAAACGAGATGAGGTTGACGTTTCCTATCTGACTACTCTGAGAAGAAAGGCCGAAACAAACTCAGAGGTCACAGTCTCTTTTAAAGCCCGGACATAATCTTGGTCAGATCATGTGGATACCATGTAGATTGGTGTCTGAAATGGTCTTTTGAGGAAAGAACCACACAGATTGAGTGGACCCGTCCAGTCAGTGCACGCATTGAAGTTGAGTATACCCGATTCAGCGTCAGTGACTGATTGGAGTCGAGTATACCCGATTCAGCGTCATCGACCGATTGGAGCCGAGTATACCCGATTCAGCGTCATCGACCGATTGGAGCCGAGTATACTCGATTCAGCGTCATCGACCGATTGGAGTCGAGTATACTCGATTCAGCGTCACTGACCGATTGGAGTCGAGTATACTCGATTCAGCGTCACCGACCGATTGGAGCCGAGAATACCCGATTCAGCGCCATCGACCGATTGGAGCCGAGTATACCCGATTCAGCGTCATCGACCGATTGGAGTCGAGTATACTCGATTCAGCGTCACTGAGCGATTGGAGTCGAGTACACTCGATTCAGCGTCACCGACCGATTGGAGTCGAGTATACCCGATTCAGCGTCACCGACCGATTGGAGCCGAGTATACCCGATTCAGCGTCACCGACCGATTGGAGTCGAGTATACCCGATTCAGCGTCACCGACCGATTGGAGCCGAGAATACCCGATTCAGCGTCACCGACCGATTGGAGTCGAGTATACCCGATTCAGCGTCATCGACCGTTTGGAGTCGAGTATACTTGAATCAGCGTTACCGACCCGAGCGACGGTTCAGTTTCCTTCAAAATTCAAAAAGAGGCCAAAGCGACTAAAGAAAATTTCACCATAACAATGAAAATAAAACGTATCCCGATTCCTAAAGTGTGGACAATATTTAGTACCACACATGCACTAAAGATTATTTATTCACATAAAATACATTTTCCAATAACTTATGGTAGCCATACACGTTACCGATACACTTACGAAAGTGACTTAGGCCCGTATTACAGAACGTCACTCAATACTCAAGCATTACTTAAAACTAGATTCAAGCCATTTGATTGGTTGAAACTAGTTTTAAGTAATGCTTGAGTATTGAGTGACGTTCTGTAATACGGGCCTTAGACTTGCATAAGTCTACGTGACACCGAATGGCTCATTAGAGCCATTATCATACCTATCTTAGCAATTAGCATAAGTAGATACTTATGCTAATTGCTATGATAGATTCATCCCACACACGTTAATGTATACTTGTGCAAGTATATTGTAACGTGTGTGGCCTGTAAGGATGTCTCCAAGTAAATTACCTACACCTTGTCTAATGAAGCAAACGCTAGCAACACTAAATTGATCGTAAAGTTCTAATAAAGTATTCTGTTTATTCCTTGTAAGGTACGATTGTCGGGGACAAGTAACAAAGAATGTTTCTTTGTGAGGCCAAAGGGAATAACAACGCGATTGAGACAACTTCGGGGCATAGCTTGTGAAGTAATGTACGGAAATCGCCATTTTTTATGTGAAAATGAGAAGGGAATATGATAGTAACTTGTTAGGGCATGAATAGTATTTTACTGTTACTTTTTATTACTTTTACTAGCTGACCCCGACAGACGTTGTCCTGTCCGATTTTCAATAATTTATACAAAAATCGTGCAGAAAAAACCTATGCAACCTACCTACCCCCTACCCCTCTACCTACCTATGCCTATGGCATTAAGTCCGCCTCTGTATATGTATGTGCTTGAAGTATTAAATAAATAAATAAAAAAGGACGTTCAGTTTTCCCCGAATTTGAAATTTTCCGCGATTTTTTTCCAATTTTTATTCCAATAAAACCTATATCGGACTATTGCGAACATTTTCAAACAAAATAAAACCAAATCGGTCCAGCCGTTTTCAAGGGATGGGCTTATCGATGAAAAAAAAAAATACAATGTGTTTTTTAGTTAGTCGCCGTTGCGAGTGAACAACTGTTTACAAATTATATTGCAGTTTAAAATTATGATTGACTAGCGGCCTGTCCCGGCTTCGCAGGGGTGGACATTTATTTTTTAAACATTTTATTTTTTTCTTGCAATTAAAATAGCCTATATTAATCAGTGATAATGTAGCATTCAAATGTGAAAGAATTTTTAAAATCGGTCCAGTACTTTTTGAGCCAATTCTTTACAAATATTCATACAAATCTTTCCTCTTTATAATATTAGTATAGATGATGATGATGATACATTAAAAAAAATCCTGTAAGATGCCTATTTAGGTACCTGTAAAGTTTTGACACCTTAAAATGTCAAAAACTGGTGAAAATGACATAATTTTTCATGATGGCCGTTGTAACATGACGAAACCGGTTCCCTAGCAAATTAAAGCTTTACAACATAGAGACGTAGACCCTTTCATCTATTTGAAGCGTTCACATAAGAAGAGCGGACGTAAAACATTATCCAACATGGCGGACTTTACTTTTTTTTTTTTGTGTTAAATCATTTTTATTTAACAAAGTGAAAAGCGTAAAAGTGAAAAACATCCATTACACCTGTAATTGCCAGATATATTAACAAAGAGGATATATGACTCTTAGCACGTTTATTTTTATTCGTTATATCGAAAAAGCTTTGTTGTCCCATTTTTTAAATTCTAATTGTACCTTTTTGTTTTAATTTGGGATGAATTTGTCTTTTTTTATTTTTTTTTCCAAACACAGCACTTTAGTAACATATGCTGGAACGACCTAAACCTTTCTTTATAATTGTTCGAAAAATAATAAATTAAAAGCGTTTTTAAAAACTTCTTGCACTGGTAAGCTTGCTTATCCCTAACCACCAGTCTCGAGGGCTCAAGCAGTCTAAGGGTTCACAATTTGAGACATTTTCCCAACCTGAGGCACGTTGCGTCATTTAACAAACGCCACCAAATTCATTAATTTGATTTGATAAGTGCAAGGTAATCGACATAGCCCGAAGAATTATCAAACATATGTGGCAGAGGGCAGGGCTCGCTGAACAGATGGCCGATGGGGCCGAAAGGTTCTGGAGTGGCGACCGCGTACCGAAATATGTAGCGTTGGAAGGCCGTCCACAAGGTGGACGTTGACCTGGTGAAGGTTGGAGGAATTCGCTGTATAGAAAAGAAAAGAAAGAAAAAAAAATGCGTTTATTGGCATTACAGCAAAATAAATACACCTTAAAACTATGAAAACAGAAAACAAAGATGTGAGAAGCATCAGTGGCGAAGGGTGAATTTATTACAGAGGTTAGCCGGAGCAAAAAAAAGTCAATAAACCGTTTCATTATATTTCAATGATGAATTGACTATAGAGTGGTTGTGTTCTGAATTTTCGAAGGGTAGCCGCCGGGAATCGAGTTGTATGGTACCTTCGCCACTGAGAAGCATAGAACCGGTCGAAGTGACGGTGCTTCGGGAAGGCCTATATCTAGCAGTCGATGTCTTTCGGCTGAAATGATGATGATTTTTACTAGTTAGCGGGCTATCAACTTTGACTACTCGATTATTGCCTATTGATTATGTCCTATGAATATACAGAGAAGTTATTACTTGTGCTAAAGTAACTATTTTTCGTATTATATATTTTATACACCTTTTCACATATCTATATATATAAAAAGACAAGTCCTGACTGACTGACTGACTGACTGACTGACTGACTGACTGACTGATTGACTGACTCATCAACGCCCAGCCCAAACCCCTGGACCTAGAAAGCTGACATTTTGCACAGAGGTTCCTTTTATAATGTAGACGAGGAATAAGAAAGGAATTTTCGAAATTCAACCCCTAAGGGACTTAAATGGGGGATGAAAGTTTGTATGGAAAATCTTATTCCTTGAGTTAATAAACTTGAAACTTGGCACGAATACTTACCTAAGTAAATTATGAAAATTGGTCTTTTTTGTTTTTCTAAACTACCTTCTAAAGGGGGATGGGGGGGTGTCAAAATTTGTATGGAAGAATTTTAATGCACGGTCCGATTAACTCAAGACTCAGTATTTATACTTAATACCAAAAATAAAGAATTACGTGTATCAGGGTTTTTCGAAAATCTACCCCTAACGGGGAGAAAAGGGGTAGTTAATTTTACAGGGCAAATTTTACTGCCTGGCTTAATTAACTCAAAAATTGGTATAAATAATCTGTGAGTCAAGTAATGAACACATTCCAAACGATTTTTTAAAATTCCACCCCTGTGGGGGTTGAAAAGTGGTGATACAGCTTATATGAAAAATCTTATTCCTTGGGTTAATAAACTTGCAACTTGGCACGAATACTTATCTAAGTAAATCATAATGTTTGGCATTTGTTGTTTTTCTAAACTACCCCCTAACAGGGGATTGGCGGGTGTCAAAATAAGTATGGAAGAATTTTAACGCGCGGTCCGATTAACTCAAAACTCAGTATTTATACTTAATACCAAAAATAAAGAATTACGTGTATCAGGGTTTTCGAAAATCTACCCCTAACGGGGAGAAAAGGGGTAGTTAATTTTACAGGGCAAATTTTACTGCCTGGCTTAATTAACTCGAAAATTGGTATAAATAATCTGTGAGTCAAGTAATGAACACATTCCAAACGATTTTTCAAAATTCCACCCCTGTGGGGGTGAAAAGTGGGGATACAGCTTATATGAAAAATCTTATTCATTTGGTTAATATGCTTGAAACTTGGCATGAATACTTATCTAAGTAAATTATTAGTTTTGGCATTTTTTGCTTTTCTAAACTACCCCCTAAAGGGCGATTAGGGGGTGTCAACATTTGTATGGAAGAATTTTAACGTGCGGTCTCCGATGAAGTCGAAACTCGGTATTTATACTTAAGACCAAAAGTAAAGAATAACATGTATCAGGGTTTTGCGAAAATCTACCTCTGACGGGGTGAAAAGGAGTAGTTAATTTTCCATTTTACTGCGTGGCTTGATTGACTCGAAAATTGTTAGACATAATCTTTGAGTCAAGTTATGAACACATCCCAAACATTTTTCAAACTTCCTCCTGTGTGGGGTGAAAAGTGGGGAAAAACTTTATACGAAAAATCTTATTCATTTGGTTAATAAACTTGAAACTTGGAAGGAATATTTGCCTAAGTAAGTAATAAGAAATGGGTCTTTCGAAAGTAGACCCCTGACGGGTAAAAAAGTGGTAATTCGATTTTTAAGGCCGGTATTATAGTGCGTAGCTTGATTTACTCAAAAAAAATGGTATGAATAAATTTAAGCTTCAAACTTGGCACAAATACTTATCTAAGTAAATTATAGTTTGTCATTTTATGTTTTTCTGCTCTAAAGGGAGATTGAGGGTGTCAGTTTGTATGGAAGAATTTTATCGCGCGGTCCAATAATATAAACTGGGAACTCAGTATGTATACTTAAGACCAAAATAAATAAAAAAGTGTGACTGGGTTTTTCGAAAATCTAACCCTAACGGGGTGAACGGGGGTAGTCCTTAACACAGAGGAGTATTTTATTGCGTGGCTTGATTCAATGGGAAATTGGTATAAATAATCTTTGAGTCAGGATATGGAAACGGGCCAAACATGTTTTCAATATTTCGCCCCTATGGGGACAAAAACTGTGAAGGTGAAAAGGTGGTCTTATTCCTTTGGTTAAGAAACTTGAAACTTTTCAACATTTGCCTCAGTAAATAATAAAGATTGTCACTTTTAGGGGTTTACTACTTACTTACTTAAAATAAAAAAGTATGAGTTTTAGGGTTTTACTTATTCGACTCCTACCGGGGTGGAAAAGGGTAAAAAAGTTTAAGGAGTAGAAACTTCAACTTCCATTAACACGAAAACTCAAAGCATTTATTGTTTTTTTTTTTGTCTATTATAGTCTATATAATTAAACAAATAAAAACAAGGACAATCAAACAAAACAAACACAACAACATGAAAACAATTAGTCAAATAACCCGCCCCTAACTGTTCCCGGCGCAAAGGTGCCCAAAACGCTTGCTGCATTGCCACGTTGGATAGCAATGGCTAACCTTTGCACCAAAAACGAGCCGGAGCGGGAGTCACCCGTTTTGTTACAGAGCCTGCGGCCTAACTCACAAATGAGCCTCTTGGCCTCAATGCCCCAACCACCCAAGGTCTCCACGGTAATGGGCACAAAATGGTATCGGTCCGCCAACGGCGCGTACTTCACCCTCTTCCTCTCAGCGGCGGCTTCCGCTGCCGCTGACGGAGAGAGGATGGTACGACCAAGGTGGCTGGCGGCAACAGTGCTGACGCAAGTCGCGTCCCATATCAGGCACTTACCGCTACTCCAAGGCACCAGGGTCAGCCCGTCCGGCCTCTTGCCGTCAGTCCTGCACAGACCCGGAGGCTCCAGCACGCAGGGGACGTCTGCCGACACAAATGCTCTCCGAATAATATCGTTGAGTGCATGGTGACGCGGGAACCTCCCCGAGCAACGACGACAACTCAAAGCGTGATGACCATCGGCCTCCACCATGGAACCGCAGGTGCATCTGTGGGGTTCACACACCTTGCAGCCCAGGCGAAGGGCCACCGCCACACGCAAAGAGTCATCATCAAGAAATGTGCCCAGGTGAGGCGAAGGAAGCGCGTGCAACCATGCCCCCGATTCCGGCTGCGATACGGCCCTGAGTCTGGCCAAATCAGCCCCCGAGGAACCCACCAACATCTGTTCCTGGACCAGCTTAGACGTGACGCCGTCCCAAGCGCGCTGAACATGCGTCGCGTCAGGGCTTGCTGCCCCCCTGTTGAGGACAGACCAAGCTGACCCGGCATCCAACATAAATGGAATGTGTGCCCCGTCACCATTGGAATTCAGAATTACAGTGACGAGGTCAGCCACCCCATGTGTCGACGCCAGGAAAGCCGGCAGGCCCACATCATGCACGCACCGCACCCCAAGACCCCCGTAACGAACAGGAAGAGCCGCCTGCCTCCACTGTGCATCATTAAAAGACACATTCAGGATCGACTCAACCGTTGATTTTAGAGCACAGTCAAAGGAACGCACCTCCTCAGGACAAAGCCAGGTAGGTGCGGTCCGCAGGAGATACGTAACCTTGGGTAAGGCAAAACACATGCGCAATAACAAGATCGCAACGTGGGCGGAGAGATCCCTGAGACGTTCCTGAGCATTGAGGAGAATCTGTTTACGGGAAGAAATGGCTTCTGGCACTCCGTCAAGAAAAATGGGAGATCCCAAAAGGGAGAAAGAAAGAGGAGAAAGTTCCTTGAGGCCAGGTAAATGAGAACCAAAGCGTGAGAAGTGTGTACGAGCTCCAACGCCACACGCAAAAAATTCACACTTGGAGGGATTCACCTCCAGACCCAGCTCCTTAAGTCGAGGAACAAGAATCTCCAAGTCCTGGCAAACCTCCTCCGGTGAACCGCCAATAATGCCATCATCAAGGTACCACAGGTTCAGAGACGATTTCAACCCAGAGATGACTTTGTGGATTGCTAAACTGAATACAAGTGGTCCCAATGGATCTCCCTGCTGCGCTCCCACTTGTGACGCAATGTGACTATCACCAAAGAACAGATTAGAAGGGGAATAATATACCTGAAAGAGAAAGTGGTATAGGGAAGGAATTTTATCCTTGACCTCCCTCAAAAGAACGTCTCTTTCAAGGGTGTTAAAGGCATTGCGTATATCGAGCTTCAGCACCACGCAGTCCGAGTTCTTGGGGTCCATGACAAACGCACGCGTCGCATGGATAGCGGCCTCGCACCCCCGACGCGTTCCGAACCCCAGTTGATGCGGCTGCAGGTATTCGGACATAGCTACTCTTACGGACCGGCACGCCAGCTTAGCCGTCAACCTTCTGAACACGCTGCCAATGGCTATTGGTCTCAGCCCTCCGTCCTTTTTCTTGAGTGCGCAAAGAGAAGCACCATACAGAAAAGGACAAACTACCGGATTGAGCTGACCACTCATTAAAAAATTTACGAGCTTTGTTAAACACTCCAGCAGACGCCTCCCATTTTCACCCGCAGAACTAGACGTAAGCTCTTTTAAATGCCCCGGACGACACGAAAATGGGTATAAATAATCTTTATATCATAAAAATGGAAACATACCAAATGCAAAAACAAGCCCTGTCGTGATGAAAAGGGAGGATAGTTTATTTGAAACATCTTAGGTAGTTTAACTAAAATATTGACCCGAATACTTATTTCTTTAAATAAAGTAAGTATAAAGATCGTAATCAATAATTTTCGAAATACCTTTCAGGGGGAGGTGGAGAGGGTGTTAAATTTATTTGAGGAAAGTACGAAACCCACGCGGACGAAGTCGCGGGCAAAAGCTAGTGTATCAATAAGATAAATATGATAATTATGTGATCGTGTGATAATTGTGTAATTGTGTGATCGCCTGAAACACATGATTACCTAGTTCAGGCACAAATCATGAGTGAACTTGACATAGATCTAAGAAAAACTGAATTTAATGTTAGTCCTTATAGTTTTGAATAAACATCAAAACATAATCAGTGAGCGATTGATGAACGTATCCGGCTGCAATTCACCACCTTGCATCGATCTGAACAGTCAATGTGATCGATTGCCCGCAATCTAGTTTCCGCAGTCGTTTTCCTGTCCAAATTCCAATATTTCATACAAAAAGAACGTTCATTTTTTCTCGAATTTGGCAAATTTCTGGGGTACTTTTCCAATTTTTTATTCGATAAAAACCGAATTCAGACTATTACGAATATTTTGGTACAAAAAATAGCCCATTTCAGTCCTGAAATGGGCTATTTTTTGTTCCAAAATGTTGGCTGGACAGCCGTTCTGAAGTGATGCGCTTACCAACGAACAGCATTCCATGTTTATTTATCTACATATGACTAGTTACTAGGATGATATTCTCATAGCATGTGCCTATGTCTATTTCCTGTTTCGTAAATATTAATTGTTTAGTAAATAGTGTTTGCTGCACCGGACGACATCATTACGTCGGCGCCGGCTGTCGCTGAAAACCAGCGCTGGGGCTCTGTCTTGCACAGGGTCGCAGCATAATGCTGAGCGATAGCCGTTTTGCGTGGATGTGACGCATGTTTTCCCCTACCTTTTATTTATTTTATTTTTGTTTTTCTTCTTTTTGCGTCATGTTCACCGCAAATAAACGTATTATCTTTCTTTTCTTTCTAGTTAGATATACATAGATCTAATACACAATTTTGGTTGTGATCCTAAGCTAAAATAACAAATTCTACTGAATCATTACGTGTGTAAATATTTGTTATTTGAGTAGAATACATTATTTTTGTGTTCGTCAGAGCTCTGTTTAAGATAGGACCACAAACAAACGGACTTTGATTAGAGAATGTTTATTTTCTTCTCTATTTTAATGTTAAATATTTGTAAAAGGTCTTTGATTATTTTGCTGTTTACAATAAGATGATACATTTATTTTATTTAACAATTTGGTCTCAGCCACACAACGAAAAGCTCTCAGGGTTTGTAATTTATGGGGGTAAAGTCACATTTAAAATAATATACGTACAGACATATATACGCATATCAAGCTATGCGAAACTGTCAAAAATTCCCAATCAACCTTGAACCTTATGCTTTAGCGATAAAGTTGAAAATCTATTAAAGAAATTTGACAGATTGAAGTAGCTTGATATGCTGGCGTCTGTATTAGCGACCAACCCCTGCTTCGCACGGTTTTACGATTTGACTAATCATCGAGATTTCTTTATTATCAATAAGTTTAATATTGATATTATATTATACACATATAAACTTACTGAAATAAATTCTCTAATAATGGTGAAAACTGCATCAAAAACACAGACGAAAAGTGACTTCAATTTATATTTTATGTATCTATAGATATATAGGGTGACTGGTAATTAGTGACCGATACCTAAACACATGATTGTACTCATGATAACAAACAACTTTTACTATGGGACCAAACCTGAATTCGCGAAAAAAAAATCTGCTGTTCAGTACCTACATTTGACCAGTTAGGCGAACATAAATGACTGAACAGCAGATTTTTTTTCACAATTTCAGGTTTGGTCCCATAGTAAAAGTTGTTTGTTGTCATGAGTACAGGCACGTGTTTAAGTATCGGTCACTAATTATCAGTCACCGTATATACCGCTAGCTCAAAGCTACTAATACCGTGCAAAAATAACCTACAGCTATTTTTGTCACCTCACGAATTAAAAAGCCCACCATTTTCAAACCAGATTTTTTCTGCACGATCCAATGAAATAGGGAACAGCGGAATCAAAATAAACACAAGGCGAAACGGGACTGTTGCTCGTTGAAACGTGAATATGGGGCGAACGTGGAATAAACGTAGCATTGTGTCATATTGCTGTAAAATATGTAGAATATGTAGGTTTGTTTGAATGTTTCTCTTGATGGTGTATATTTAATTATTGTTTTAGTACTTAAACACTTTCCGTCTTTTTACAAAACGAAATTCAACTTTACTTTTGAGCTAGTATTTGTATTTTGAACTTTATTCCGACAGTGTTAAAGTTCTTTTCACAAAAAGTAACGTTAAACCCGAGTCTAAGTTGTTGATTTTGCCATTAAGAACTTTACACTTGTCGGAATAAAGTTCAAAATTCAGTAACTGGCTCGAAGGTTTAAAGTTAGAACTCGTTTTGTTAAGGCGAGGTTGATTTTTTCCTTGTTTTTGTTTCATTGTTTAGCAAACTTTCCTAATGCCAGAGAAATGTTGCTCACCTTTGTTGGTATTTAAAAGTTGACCTTTAAACAGGTTTCGTCAATAACTGTTTTGTCTTATTTAAAATAGTGAAAGCGTATTTACTTACTTTTTTATTTATTGATAGGAACAATTTCAATCTTTATCAGTCGTTACGGGTCGTCAGAAGCCCGAAAGTCTGATAACCAGTCTTACCAAGGGGTGTGTCGTGTTACCCAGTAACGGTTGTGGAGGTCTGATAGGCTGTCGCTCCATGTGAAATACTGGTATTCAGCTTCATGCAGTTAGACTGGAAGTCGACCCCAAAATAGTTTGGAAAAGGCTAGGCAGATTGATTGAGGCATGATTTCAATCTCCAGGCTGCTTATAAGAATCTAAAAAAAATGTCGAAATTGTGCCACAATCATCTTGCTGACTGGCTAACACTTTTACTATGGCAAGAACTTTATAAGTTCCTATAAAGTTCTTAAAAAAGAAGTGAATATTCCATTAGTTTCCATAAGACTGAATTCCAAGCTTACCCTCCTTATATTTTTGTAGGTCAGTGATAAAAGCTGTAAGATTTCCTAGTCTTTGTGAGCTGCACGGAACTTCGTCTTGGAGACGCGTGGGCCGTGAAATTACTCTCATTTTGAAAGGTCAGGGGTTCACAGCGAGCAAGTTTGTCAGTTAAAAAGATTTGTATGTTCTTGTAGGTTGTGTTTTTGGGTCCATTTGAAAGTTTGCATTTCTTGATGGGAGAGAATATATTGATTAAAGTTCTGTTATTCATTACAGGCTAAAGTGATGTAGTTTAATTTTAATTTGCGACGTTAATTACATGCCGTGCAACCAAAAAGCTTCTACTTTATCTTGAGTATTTTGTATGGCTATACGAATGCATAGGTCGTAAGTTCTAACCCAGGCAGGCAGTTAGGGCAGCGGGATTGTCCGAAAGGGTTACCGCTGCCCCGGAACATAAAGGGCTAAGGAAGGAACACGGGTGGGTTTTAGTCAGTAAGAGTCTGACACTCCCTTCTGCTCCACCCTGAGAGGGAGGGGTCACATAATGATTTCCCATCCAAAAAAAAAGGCAGGCAGTTTGTGTAAATTATTTCATCACCACTGCTCTCAAAACGGTGAATGAAAACATCGTGAGCGAACCGGCATTCCTAGAACTTAAAATTCTTATTATATCCGGCATGGCTGTGGCTATGTTGCTGTTCGAATGCCGGCCAGAAAATGATAACAATAGGCTTGTCAACTGAAAAAATCGAATTAGTCCGTCAGTTAGATTATCAAAAAATATTTGACCCGTATTTTTTCTTTTGTTACGTAAACCAAAATTAACGAAGATACGACGCTTTTATAATTCTCAATACGTCACACCTTGGTATAATTTTTAGTGCGTTCTGACGTCACGAGCCCCCACTCCCGGGTTATGATGCGTTTTATCTTTGTCAATATTCATTGATTTACAAAAACAAAAAATACGTGTCCATTATTTTCCAATACTTAAGAGTACTGACGGACTAAATATATTTTCAATTTATTGATGGTGGAAACTAGCCTATTCTGTCTTTTTTAAAATTTATTTTTTTATTGCTATTGAAATTGTATGCCTAATAATTGTATGAGTCTATGTTACTTGATTGATAAATAAATAATAAAATACTGATATTCATCTGCATCCGGTGAGACTGGAAGCTGACCCAATGGCTAGGCAGATGATGACATCGGTAAGGTAGACATACATAGGCAGATAGACAGGAACAGGGTGGGTGGGGTAGGTGGATGGTAGGTAGGTGGACATAGGTAGGTGGTGGATGATTTGTCGAAGTTTTTAAAAAAATATTTAACTTTTATTTCAGAAACTAAGCTACGAATTTACTTGCGGATTATCAATACTCCATATTCAACATTAAAAACACATTTTAATTTCCTCTGTCATATAACCACTAATTCACACTAGTCTTCATTTGTCGGCGCACCTGTTAGGGCCGGATTAAACTGGATTTAACCAGTTTTATCCAGCTGCCCCATCTCGCCAGCTAATTATATGGATTACGGGGAACTTGGAGCGGGTCATTTTGTTCGGGACTATGTTATACAACTTCATTTAGGATAATGTGCTCTTAAATGGTGGATAGTTCGTGTTAGTGAGAGAACTTGACGGTGTTGTTAAACTTATTAAAATAAAAAGAAGAAGTACTTCAAGAAACGGTATTTAATTTTGGGCCCTTAATCTTACATAATAACTTTCACCTTCGCGTAGCTTACTTCTAATCTCTGTAGTCTCCATCTTACTTAAAAACTATCCTCTTACTCATTCGTTCACTCTCTCGTTCTCTTTTCACTCAATGTTTCGTTCATAAATTCACCACAATCATTCTGTTCGGAAACACTAATAAATATTTTTTAACATATTAACAACCGACTTCCAAAAAATACTTACTACAAAGTATAAAATTACTTTAATTTCGGAAGTCGGTGTCGTTGGTTTCGCACTTTCGTTGTTTGCCATCGACTTCCGAAATTAAAGTTATTTTTCACTTTGTAGTGTTTTTATGAAGTCGCATTTTTTTTTTTGAAAAAAAGTTTTTATTTTTCACTTTTAATTTGTACTTACCCCACACTAATTCGTATAACACTACTTGCTTTGTAAATATAAGTGTCAGGAAGTCATTAAAACATCATAAATATATACTGGCAAAAATACGTATTATTGAAGCTGACTCAAAAACCCCCAAGCAAAGTTAATAAAATTTATATGGGACCACCCCTGAGGCATACCCTATCCATTAAAAAAAGAATTTTTGAAATCGATTCATAATTGCCGAAGATATCGTGTAACAAACATACAAACAAACAGTTGAATTGAGATCCTCCTCCTTTTTGAATTCGGTTAAAAATTAAAAACATTAGTACCTACTTTATTAGTAATGTCTTCCCATTACAATTAAAGTACTGATGTTTTTAATTTTATACTTGCTTAGTTTCGTTTGGTATTTCTATTTGTGAATTCTCACTAACACCAAGGCCAGATTTGTGCTAGTTTAATATGTGTGGACTGGCAATATTCTGGTTCCCTGTTAGAGGGGACTTCAATATGCCACTATTAGTACTGGCGATATGTGGGTGTACTCATGCCTAAAGTCTATTAAAATGTATGTTCAAGTTAAACAAATATCAACTTTATTGTAATGGTAAATAAGTTATTTCAGAGTGACTAGCACTATTGAAAAAGTTATAATAATATTTGAAGTTGTAGCGTAAACTGCACTTTATTGTGTAGGAATTAAAGTTACTTATCCATAAACTCATATTTGTTTACATTTTTGGCAAATAAGTCGCGACATTACCTTTCCGGGAGTGAAGTCAGTCAGTTATGTACAAATACCACAAAGTATTCACGTATTCCATTAAATTAATTAATAACTTATAAAAGCTCATAAATCATTCATAAAATACCTCTACTATCAAACGTCCCTCTAATTAAATGTACCGCTATTTATGAAATGTCCCACAACCGGTGTGAGGACCGTCCCACATATGAATTGTACCTTATGAGCACTCACTGAACATTTATGAAACCTTTCTCTTAGGGTCGACCGTTAATTAACATTTCTTACTGAGACCCTTCTTCCTTAATTAACACAGAATTGATATGTAAGTACGGGTGACTGCTTTTACGTTTCATCGTGCCTTTATTCAAGGGATGTCAACCATAATATTTATAATATATGGAAGTACTGGTTTGGGGTCGAAAATGGACCTTTTGTAATATGAAAAGAGTACTTCTTTGCTTTGACAATTAAGCGAACTTTACGTAATATTAGTATTTAGCCAGACTGGCAGCGCGGGGCGGGTGCGGGAACGTGCGCGTACTAACTCTCCGCACTGGGGCGCGGCTGCGTTCTGCGTGTTGTCGTGTCCAGTGTTTGTCAAAATATAAAATTAATGAAGAAGATTTATTTTCAAGCTCGACTAGTTTGAGAATCCCGCATACCCGCACCTCGCCCCCACTGCAGCCACTTGTATGAACGAGCTTTGGCGTGAGTTGCCCGCGCGCTCCTCGCGCCGAGCAGCCCGTGCCGCTCACCGCGCCCGCGTGCCTACTATGGACACAAAGGAAGTTCATATGTTTGAGTTAGCCGTCCGCGCCCGCCCCGCGCCCGCGCCCTGTCTGGCCAAGCATTTACAGTTCTAGTAAAGTGTAGCCAACCCACAGGTATCTCTCAGAAAAATAAAAAGCTTCTCTAGTCGATACTAGCAAATCTATACTAATAATAATGCTGAAGAGTTCATTTGTTTGTTTTTGTTTGAATGAGCGAAGAGGAACCATCAATCGGATTTGAACATTTATTTATGCAAATAAGAAACACCGGCGTCATCTAATTTTAAAATTTTGACGGAAAACATTACGTGTGTCTTAAAAGATTTAAGTACTTACAGAAATAAACATAATTATTCATTTTTTTTTTCTTTTCAGGTAAGTCAAAAAATATGGCAAATCCGACGTGCCATGACAACCTGACATGGCAGCGAGCAGTGAGTACCTACTGAAAAACAAGACATGGTCATTGTCATGAAATCCAATGTTAGTACACACGGCTATACATAACCAGTATAAGCTGACTTCTGATTGTACAAAAAACCTATACAATGCGAGGTCAGCTAAAACTGGAAATGTATAGCTTCGGATTACTTTCTGGGAAGCCCCGGCAACTTTATTGTATAGATTTAAGATAATAAACACATTTTTTTTATGTGTAACCGTGTGTACGACCCAATCAACCCTTACGAAAATAACTAAAATAAAAAAAAACTCTCTAGTCACCGATCAACTGACCTAAAATAAAAATAATTCATTCGTGGCTGCCATTAAAAGATCCGCGAAGCCGCGCTCGCGCTGTCCAAACAATCAGCTAACGATTCCATTTGCATAATGGTGAATAAACAAACGCTAAAACAATAACACGAGTACCATCAACTGCACCTCCAAGGTAGCAAGTTGACTTTAACAGCGCCTGTAAGCTGAAGCGGTAAGAGTGATTTTCGTACGTCACGTGTACTGACTGTACTATTAAAGTTTTTTTACATAACCATATTTTTTGAATGGTTGATTTTAATCAACAGCGTCTGGTATGTTTTTTTTTAAATAAATATGTTCTTAATTTAATCTTCTAAAAAGTTGTTCAATAAAGGATTATTTATTGGATTGTTGGTGTCCTCTTTTTATTCAGGCAAAAATATGGGTACTTACAACATTTCAAAATATCTTCCAATCATGATTGACAAATACTTGTTACTTACGATTACAAAGTAAAAGGCTAATCGAAACCATTTTATTATCATTTGTTATATTAGCTGTACCTATGCATAAAACCGTATTTTCCGAAAAAAATATAAATGATCTAAAAATGAACTGGATTTTATGTTTACTTATTGCATTTTATGTTGTGCATGCTTCATATTTTTACGTCAAAAACTGAAATAGTAATCTGTTTTGACCGAAACACTACAGCGAATATTGATAAACAATGTTAAATCTAAAACAGAAAACGTATTGGAAACATTCAGTATTCCTGAATAGAGCCAAAATTGCGGCGATATGGAAGCCACAGCCTCATATCAATGCATCACGCTGCGTCGAAATTCAACAAAAATATTATTGCTTTTGAATGTTTCAAACCGATATTTGAGAGGAGATTTTGTTTTTTTTTCTAACGACACATATTTTTGGCTTAATGGGTTCAGGTAGGTGAAATATCTTGCACAATGTCTTAAAAAAAGGTATATTTTGAAAACGGTTTTTACTGTAAAAAGCTCGATCATCTGTAATTTACTATAATTCTTGCAAATAAATTACATATTACCAAAGGTAGAAATATATGAATAGGCCGTATTCATGCTAACGGTACCGCGAAAAAAATTGTACAAACAAGAAAGTTTTTATTCTTCTTTAAAAGTAACAAGTGACACCAAAGAGTTTTTTACCATAAATCTCGAGTAAGCTTCCGGACGCTTAACCGAATTAATTTAAATAATTTAAGTAAGTGGTTGTATTAAGGCCAGGAATCTCAGAATCGACCTATTTTGATTCAACATTAAACAATCAAATATTCTTTGTTTTGATCTGATAAAAATATATGTTGTAGTTCAATAAACGTTCTTGATTATTCTATGGTTCAAAACACGATATTTACAACTTCACTCGATCATAAAAAATCGCAAACAAATCGAAAATAGGGAAGTTTTTTATCGTTTTTCAAGTCGTACTTGAAGTAGACCAAAGTTTTACTCTAAAAAAATATGTCAAAAAATAGGCAATGATGTTTAGAAGAATATTCTACGGCTATTTTTTTTCAAAACAGATTTTTATTGTTTTGACAAGATATAATATAACAAAGCGGCCCGCGCGCTTCGCTTTAGTAGCCGGCTAGGCGTCTCCGAGGCAGGACCTGTGTCGTTTTTACTGGCTCGCCGCGTTCCTCCGCTAATCGATCGAAATATACGTTATATTATTGTTATTTTCCGTGTTTGTATATTATTTTTAAAAATAAGCCTGTAAATATTGTTTTTAAGTTCTAGTATTAATAATTAAACAAGATATTAGTTTATGTTGTAAAATATAGTGGTATTTAAGATTAAATTATGGGGAATAAAAACAGAAGAAAGAAAAAAATATGCAGCATTGAACTGCGGAAGCTTAAAAAAAAAAAGGTAAGATTGATTATTATTTTTCTACGTTGTTATACCTACCTACTTTTAAAAAACGACGCGACAGAGCAATATTGTAGTTGTGTAGGTAATTATGTACTTACCTACTTGCTTTCGTCACAGTACTAGCAGGTAGGTAACTAGGTACCATAAATTTACAATTATACTAATATCAAAGTAAATATAAACTACTACTCCATTCACAATAAGATTACAAATTTAAACAAACCTTTTTTACAGCTTGTTCACACGATTTTGACTTCTATTACGTAGGCATAAGGATGGCATTAAAAGCAAAAAAGTGCTTACAATAATAACTGTTTACTGCTTTTAATGACATCCTTATGCCTACGGAATAGAAGTCAAAATCGATTGAACAGACGGTAAAAAAGGTTTGTTGAAATGTCTTATCTTATTGTAAATGGAGTATAGTTGATATTTTAGTTTTTATGGACAAAACAGTAGCACAACTACAACAAAGATAATTTTTGCTAATAAAACTTTTTATCTTTGCAGTTCATCGATACCAAGATGTAAAGGCGTATTTACAAAAAAAATGCACAGGCGAACAGTAAGTACCTAATCTACAATTCGATTTTTTACCCGACTTTCAAAAAGGAGGAGGTTATTATGTTCGACTTTATGTATGTTTTTTTTTTTATGTACATATTATGTACGCCATGTTCTGTTCACTGATTCTCCGTCAACTGTGGACCTTTTTTTATTTGAAAGGGTATGCTCCCGAGTTGGTCCCATTGTCACCAAATCGGAATCTGATGAGGGAATCCTATGGAAATCGAGGGAAACCCTCAAATTTTGTAGGCACACCTATAGCGATTTGGGTAGGTATTTTTTATAGTAGCTCGTGCACTTGCTCTCAGAAAGCACCATTCGGTGAAGTGGAACTGATGATGAAGACCACAGATGGCCATCGGAACTACTCGATAATAGAACAATTTTACCTAAAAATAAAATTGATATTAAGCATACTTACCTTTCTCTAAGCCATAAATTGAGATAGGCGTATCCGGTTCCGGTACGGTGAATCGCTATAAGCCCCGCAGCGTCATATCCGCCCCAATCCGGCAGGTAGTGGGGATACGTTTGCGTAGTGCATGACGATATCCATGAACCTCATTGAAGCTCAATTTATTGTGATTGATAAGGGTATCAATCACATACCTTTATAAATTAAAAGCAGCAGACAGAAATATAAATTGGCTTAGAGAAAGGTAAGTATGCTTAATATCAATTTTATTTTTAGGTAAAATTGTTCTATTAAGCTTGACTGTACCTTTCTCTAAGCCATAAATTGAGACGTGTTTGTTATCGACTGCTGGATTGGGACTAAATTAGAACGCCAATGTGATCAACAAAGTTATTTATTCATTCTAAACTTTGATAGTTCAACTTATATTAAATCAACAACTTTAACTATAACACTACATCGATTTTATGAATACGTAAATCATCTTATCGTTTGAAACAGATTACTGATCTGATTTGAACGACTTGATTCATTTTTAGACCTGTAATTCTTGATTTCTTTTTTATAATATTTGTGAAAAGTCAAAGCAGAGCGCCAATTTCCTCTCTCCAAAATGAGATCAATGGGAATATTATCTGACCAACTAGCCGAGGCTACTGCGGATCGCACACTGCCTGGACTAGTGTTTATTCCAGCTTGTTTTAACAATGACTTAATCCAGCCCCCTATGATGGTGCGGGTAGCGGGTTTGGGTTCACCACGTGTGCTAATAAATAAGCTCTCAATATTACCTCTTCGTTCATTAGAGTGCTCTAGCAATTTGTCAATCCAATAAATTGGGTCAATGTTACAGTTTGACTCGCATTTAAGTAAACGCCAACCGGATTGCTTATAAGTCATAGTATCAGTTTTGGACCCAAAAATCGGCCAAAACACTATAGAATCATCACTCCTTACAAAGTTTAATTTATTTATACTCAATAATGTAAGGTCATGGACTCTGCGCCCGGAACACAATAAAAGGAGAATTGCAGTTCTTTTAGATATTTCGAACAATGACATTTTGGAGGGAGTTTTGTCAACTAAGAATCTAATCAAAATATTAATGTCCCAAATAGGACTTTTAGCTTTGGGTGGCTGTTTTAATGCTATACCCTTTAATATTTGCTTTATAATAATGTGAGAACCTAATGATAAGCCACTAGGTGGACGACAAAAGGTACATACCACAGACTTATGTACTGCAATTGTATTATAGGCAAATTTAAATTTAAGATGCAAATCAGTTAGAAATCGCGCCACATCCTCAGGGGATGGATCTATAGTGCTCACATTATTGTCACGTGACCATTTACACCATCTTAACCATGCCGGCTTATAAGTATTTAAGGTCGATTTCCTCCAGCTACATTCTAAAATTTCTATCTGATCTTTCTGCCAAGAATCTACCAGCGATGACCACCCTGTATTAACCAAACCTTTAAATTCAATTGATGAACTTGTGGAGGCGGTCGATTGGTTGTTGTGTCTATCAAGACTTTGTCCAAATCCCTCACCTGGTAGGGAGGGCACATGGAGCGAGCCATCAAATCCGCTCTCCAAAAGACCTTCTCCCAATCGGGTGTTATCACCAGGTACATACCTGTTGCTTGGTTCAAGTGCGCTAATACTCTGGGTATTAGACACGGTGGTGGGAATACCCATGCTAACCTGTAGTGCCAAGGGCGACCGAAGGCATTGTGGAAAACAGCCGCCCGATCTAAATCCAGACTCACATACCTGGGTACTACATGAGCAGTTCCTGACGCAAAAAGATCTATTTCGGGAACTCCGAAATACTGAAAAATTTTCCCGGTGGCACAAGGAAGCAAATGCCATTCTGTTGGTGCAGATTTCCTTGACAGCCGATCCGCTACGTAGTTGTATCGACCGGGAAGGTGATATATCGACATATGAATCCGATAACGATCTATTTCGTCTAAGATTTCGTAAGTTAGGTTTAAGAGGGGCTGTGACTGTGTGCCGCCTTCGTTGCGCAGGTAAGAAACTACAGTTCGATTGTCGCTCTGAATTAATAAGCTTGTATCGCTCAATAGGCGACCTTTTACCTGTATTACTCGTAAAATTGCCAACATCTCTAAGATATTGCTGTGAGCGTCTCTTTCCTGTACTGACCAACTGCCACATAAGGTCTCGTTGTTGAGCTGCGCACCCCAACCTGCCTTGGCAGAGTCCGTCGTAAGGAAATAAGTTGGAGGTGAACCATGGAGTTGAGAAGCCATGCTGTGCCTCTGTATCCACCATTGCAGGTTCGGAATCATCTTGACGGGCATCTGTGTTCGACCTCTTACCTTTTTTCGCAATAGGGAATTGCTGAAGGTCAGCATTGCACGAGAATTCAGGCGCCCTCGCGGGACTACGAAACTGACAAAATTCCAAAGTCCTAGTATACTCTGGACTTCTTTTAAACTTACCTTGGTGGCTTTTGCCATTTTCGATGTTCTCGATTGTAGTAAACGAACCTTTGCTGGTGGAAGTAATTTGACATTTTGCCAAGGGTCCCATAATATCCCCAGATACTCGATTGACTGCTGAGGAGTTAATACAGACTTCTGAAAGTTTATTACAAAGCCAAGGGACTGCAATAGTCTTACCGCTAAGTTCACGTGACTTTGCAGAGTTTCTCGATTCTGATTCGCCAGTAGAAAATCGTCGAGATATACCAGCAATCGGACTCCTTGGTCTCTTAGGATCTGCGCGATCCAATTCGTCAGGCTGGCAAAAACCTTCGGAGCAGTTGCCAAACCAAAGGGCAGGCAGGTCATTTGCCAAAGTTGGTCCGACACTATTAATCGAAGGAAACGTCTGTGTCCTGCCGCGATTGGCAGGTGAAAATATGCATTTTCCAAGTCTATTTTCACTAACCAATCCTGTGGTTGGAGGAAGTCGGGGACTTTGTACATGTTCACCAATCGAAATTTGTCTATTTTGACATAATTGTTTAGTAATTTTAAATTGAAGACGGGACGAAACGAAGACGTCGCTTCCTTTTTTGGTACAAGGAAAATTGTTGAGACAAAGCTCGGAGTCAATGAAGCTTTTTCTAACACCCCTTGATCGACTAGCTTCTGTAATTGGATTAAGATTTCTTTTGAATTTATTGTGTGAAATCTTCTGGGAATCCTCAAGGGATGAATAAGTGGTGGTTTGCTTAAAAAGGGGATCCGATAGCCTGATATTATCTTTAGTATATATAAAGGTGCCCCCAACTTCCTCCAGACACTTACCTGATGTTTGATCCCCCCGGCTTGAAAACGCTGATGATAGTCAATCGACTCGTTTATCACGCCTGCCCATGGTACTACGTTTTTTACCATATCGTGCATCTTTGGTGTGACGAAAAAACTCTTCTGCCCTTCTCTTTCGTCCTTGCGCAGGATTAGAGCCACTATTAGTGGAGGGGCGATAGTTTGCACTGTTGCGCACAGGCACTATATATTTCCTACCTCCTTGTGGGTCCCTTCTTTGGACAGAAGGTTTATACGATCTACCCTGCGAGGATAATTTAATGGGTGTGGCTTGAAAAATTTTTAAGACGCCTCCTTGTTTTCCTAAAAAATCTGTAAACTTTGCATCGTCAAATAAATGATACGCGGACGGGGGTATTTTCCTTAACGATTCCTTAAAGCAACTTTCCTTTACTGAATTTAAAATACCATCACGACGTTGTTGCACTATATAAGCCCGTTTGCCACATATCATTTGTAATAAATCCGATTGTATTTTTTGGTATTCCCCGTCGGCAAAAATTTCATTGATTTTTGAAGTAATCTCTACAGTGGTCGTTGGGTTTTTTAATTCGGATACCCATGAAATAAATTGGCATAAACCTTTTTGAAATGCTTCGTTTTGTAAAATAACAGCATGTGACATAGCAGCTAAAGAATTTTCAACGACCGCTAACGAACGATTACGATCAAAATTTTTCAAAACATCATTACTTTCGAGCTCTACAAAACCTGGGGTAGAATTATAAAGTTTTTGTACTTCAAAATAACGTACTTGAGCCCAGTCAGGCGAGTTAAAATGTTGTAATTTGTTAAGTAATTCGAGATGCGTATTATCTGTCTGTAAAGTCTGTGACTTGAGGGTAGTTTGTATTTTAAAATCAATCCCTTTTTCTTCGTATAATTCATTATCCAGTTCAGTAGGGCTCGGAATACTCATTGTCAGACATGCACGGCTGAGTATTATTTTTAACAATAAGATCTTGCAAAGAGGATACTTTTTCAGTAAGTTTTTTAAAAGCATCCTCTAATTTACTTAGCTTTGTACGGCGGCGCCGCTCCTTTCGCCTACGATGTCTCCTTTTACGCGCCGTGGAAGAAGAATCGCTGCTATTGCTCGAACCACTAGATTGCGACCGAGCACGTGGGGCATTGTCCATACTAACATTATTATTATCTTCGTCCAAATAGTTCATTCTTAACACAAATGAATTTTTATTTAAACGCTAAAATTATTCGTATTTAGCACTAAAAAGTAGGACACCCGTTTTAAAAGTAACGAATTACTTTTAAACGCGACTACACCGTTCGGAATTCCGAACGCCAATGAGGTTCATGGATATCGTCATGCACTGCGCAAACGTATCCCCACTACCTGCCGGATTGGGGCGGATATGACGCTGCGGGGCTTATAGCGATTCACCGTACCGGAACCGGATACGCCTATCTCAATTTATGGCTTAGAGAAAGGTACAGTCAAGCTTAATAAACATTTCACGGGTTGCGATTCGATTAGGTACTTTAATGTGGTTGCTAAGCACAATGGAGCTGATGGTGACTTCTCAATCAGCTCCAGTTCTTATAAGGAGAACTCCTCAACAATTAACGTTCCTGCATCGGGAAAAGCAATATTTTGTAAAAGGTGATGAGCAGTTGACATTAGGCTAATAACTTAGATTAGTTACAAACTGGACTACTAAAAAATGAAAAATAAAAACTTTTTTACAAAAAACAACCGACTTCCAACAAAACACTACAAAATTAAAAATAAGTTTAATTTCGGAAGTCGGTCTCAATAAAAGAAAATGCGGAACCAACGACACTGACTTTTTATTCAGTACCTATTTGCTTCTCGCTCAGGCGCAATAGGTAGGTAGACATGTACTTACCTAATGCATCAACTCAAGTCGCGCGCCTACTGTATCAATTCTACAAATTATAATAATAATGCAAGGTTGTTGATGTTGTTGTACTTTTATACAAAATAGTGACTAGAATGTATGTAGATATCTGTTACCTCCTGACTTACCACTCGACTTACCGACTGACTTAACGATTTTGGTTAGTTTTAGTTTTAATTGTAATATCTTGAGTCAAATAAAAAGCAACTTTTTTTTTTTATTGTTTCAGTGACAGTCATGATTCATATGATTTTACTGTTGAAGTGGAAAACAAGGAAGATGACTTTCAACCCGTTTCAGGACGCAGAATTGTCGACATAAATTTTATTTTGCGAAAACTGCAAGAAAAAGTAGGAATGAACGCGGCATACCAATTATAAATCGTGTATGGCAAGACAAGGAAAATGAGCAACCAGATAAATGCGCATCCAGTACACACTCTCTGCCTCAACCAGCACACTAATTGAGAAACACACTATCGATCTCAATTTGAATAATTTTGAAGCATATTGCTAATCCATTGCTTCATATGTTCGAAAAATGTGTCTGCTCAACAATGTAAAACACGCAATGAACGTTGTTGATCTGTCAAAATGAAACCCATTGCTACTAATAGTGTGTTACGCAATTTGATTGATTAATATTTATGATTTTTGATTATTTTTTGAGTAAATGATTAAGTTATTATTATATATTTTAAAAAGTATTTCTTATTTCTAATAAATAATTTATTGTCCTGTGTATTATATTGTATTGAGTTTTATCAGAATTTATTTAGTCCAAAGTAAGTAAGTAAGTATGTAACTAATAATAAATAACTAGCTTATGCCCGCGACTTCGTACGCGTGGATTATAAATTAGTTATACAACATACCCTATGTGGTAGGTGAAAACTAAAGCTACGGAATATAAACTCCTATCAAAATCCTTCCAGTAGTTTATTATCAGACAAACATTCTAAAAACTGGATCGTAAGGAAGCGCTGTAACAGTCATGAAAGAAAAGAGGTAACAATTAAAAAAGAAACAATTGTTGGTAGGTAATAAAGTGATTTATGTTGATAAGTATACTTATATTTCCCTAAAAACTAAACACTCGAAATATTAACATGAATTCCGTAAAACAAAGTTAACTGTTCCTACTGTTACAATTTTAAACTGTGACGCAAAATTTTTGCACAGCGGGGTCAGCGAGTTCATTTGAACTGCGCGATCGCGGGACTTGCCGCGCGAGGAGGGGGGTAACGCTAAATGCCTACTGCGCTCGAATATCCTGGCCTTAAAACATTGTGCCGCGAACGTTGTAGCTCCGAACTTTGGAGCTTACTGCTACGCCTCGTAGCACTTAGTTTGCTACGTGCGTAGCGCGCATAACAAGTTCGTAGCACACCCTCTACGTTCACATCATGCGAATGGATTAAAGTGTATGAACTTTTGAAGCTCTTTTAATATAACTGAGAAGAATAATATATTATATGCTTGAATACTTTTCTTTCTCTTTTTTCCAATACCATTTGAACTTAGTGTCCTATTGGGATTTTTTTATTTCCACAATCGCAAATCTCATCAAAAACGCTATACAGGAGTATCATTTATGTCACAATAAAAAAGTGTCACTCGATCCAAGAATCTTCAGGCATAACTACCATTAAACATTATTTTACGAGCCATACAAATTGTAACACGTCCATAACGCGATATAACTATAACCCGAGCATTGCCTGTTAAAACGTGACCTATCTAAATTGGTCGTATAAAAAGAGACGTGGCTGTTTTACCTTTGAATTTTCACGCGCGTTTCGCGTAGGTCTTCAATATTTACTGACAATATTTTCGGCTGGCGGGGTAACAATAAATATTGATGGTTTGACCTTTGCCCTTTGTGGGTGTTCCTATCTGGAGGGCCAGACGACGCAGACGTTATTTAATGACGCTCTAAAATTTTAGTTGAAATTGTTTTTCGTGGCGGGAATGTTGAGCTGCGAAGGCTCTCATATTTCTGTGGGCGCTGAGAAATGCGGCTTAGGGAGTATTGTGTTCATATGGCTGTCTAAGCAGCCGTGGTGCAGTGGTAACGTTCTCGAAGTGAAAATATTGCCATCACCACAACTCTCTAAACGGTGAATGAAAACATCGTTAGGAAACTGGCATGTCCTAGAACCAAACATTCGAATACATGTAACATCTACCAACCCGCACTGGGCCCGCGTGGTATATTACAGTCCACTCCCTCTCAAAGAGAGAAGGCCTGTATCCCAGCTATGAAAACATGGATGGCGCGTACGTGCTGTATTACAGAACGTCATTCAATACTCAAGCATTACTTAAAACTAGATTCAACCAATCAAATAGCTTGAATCTAGTTTTAAGTAATGCTTGAGTATTGAGTGACGTTCTGTAATACGGGCCTACGTGTTCCACGCGCGCCTCAAAGAGATGTCAGCAATAGGGAAGGGTCCTGTAAGTGCCGAAGCCTGCCGGGGCAGCGGGATTGCCCGAAAGGGTTACCGCTACCCCGGAACATAAATGGCTAAGGAAGGAACACGTGTGGGTTTTAGGGTCAGCGCAGACAGAGAGGAGCGCAGCGGAGAGGATTTTATTAAGGCACTCGAAAATCAACTTTAAAATTATTGAAATAAAGTGCATATATGCTTGAACCTGACAAAAAATGCTCGCGCGTCCTCGAGGATACGCGGGAAGGCACGTGCGCGTTTGTTTCAATAATTTTAAAGTTGATTTTCGAGTGCCTTAATAAAATCCTCTTCGCTGCGCTCCTTTCTGTCTGCGCTGACCCTTAGTCAGTAAGAGTCTGACACTCCCTTCTGCTCCACCCAGAGCGGGAGGAGTCATATGATGATTTCCCATCCACAAAAAAAAAGCTGTGGGAACATTATAGGTTGATTATGCACATGACAGTCTGGAAAGACTGTTTTCCTTATTAGTGTCTGGTTACAGTTGCCAGTAGCATGTAATTGAGGATTTCTGCCATTTTATTCCGGGCTAGTCTACTATTGAACACATGTCGAAAAGGCTGCAGGATTTGTTTGTGGAGCTATGCCACAAACCGTGCTTCACCTCCTATCCTGCCCTCTGAGTCCCAAAGCTTGCAGTCAAAGTGACCTCTGCGCTGCCACCGACGACGCCGTGGATGTGGTGAATTTTTGGGCCAACAAGATCAGAAACGAGTCGTGACAGCGACACGAAGTAGAAGAACACATGTCTTTTTACACTATATTAGACCGGCGAACAAGAGCACTATATTGAGACAAGTGCTTTTAATAATTGATATCGGTCCTTTACCGAATTTAACTCCAAAGGTACCAACATACAGGGTGTCCCTGGAAGTATGGAACAAATCAAATAGGGGCGTGGGCAAAGTCATTTCCAAAGTTTTTGATCCTGAGAATGTTGGTGAATTTTTTTACGGTTCAAAAGTCATGACCAACTTTTTTTATTTTTAATCACTTTGCATAGTGCTCAAAGAACAAAATCAAAATAAAAAAAAAACTACTAGGAACTGTCAATTTAAGTTTTTTAGACAGCCCTGATAGTTTTTTTTAATGATTTTTTTCCTTTGAGCACTATGCGAGACGATTGAAAAAAATTGGTCACAACTTTTGAACCGTAAAATAATTCTCAATCATCAATCATTCTCAGGATCAAAAAGTTTGGAAATGACCTTCCCCACGCCCCTATTCGATTTGATCCATACTTCCAGGGACACTGTATATTCCTGTACAAGTAATTGTTTTTGTTGACACAATTAAACTTTGACAAAACGTTGACAATTAAAAATATTGGCTTCGAATTAAACTCCTTTAATGAATTCCCGATAAACTCGCTTGCAAAATTAAACATACCTTTTATCTTTGCAAAATTTAATGAATTTTCGTACTACGAGTAGGTAATTTAATGTAAAACTAAGTTTAACAGGCTTCGTTATCTTTTAGTCCATTTTGTATAGTATTCTGTTAGTAGAATGGGGCTCGCGAGGCTCACTATCGTTTTGTGCTCATATATTGTTAGTTGCAGAAACTCTGCCAGATAAGTACCGACGATCTGGCTTGAATGTTTCCAGTTCCAGAAAATTCGAGCTGAACAAAATCAGCTCGAATTTTCTTAAAATATATGTGCAATTGAGACAGTAGAAAATAATTTAGAATTTGTTTTAGCCATCAGTTGAGATAGCCCACCGGTAACGGGAACAGGGTCCAAGCTACCGGCGGCGGTAAGGGCTCCAGAGAGAGGAACCTCCTAACAATGCGGGCCGTGTCCAGAAGTACCGCTTTCTTAATCAAACCCTTGATCCAGCTGCCCAACGAGAGCCTCCTCAGGTGTTGGTCGACGCTCTTTGCTATTAAACCATTGGCTGTCACGACTATCGACACAATGATCGCTGAGTACACATCCCACATGTCGACAACCTCGCGAGCCAAGTCAAGATACTTAATTTTGTAACGGTATACCTACAACGCCACAAGCAAACTACGTGTCATATTGACACGTCACGCAAAATCCTGCATCTCGCAAGCAAAGTTTACCGCACAACTAGCATGTATACAACGGCCCGATATGAATCATCGGGCAGTTGCCTGCCAGACACAACACCCGTCTGGTCGAGGATCCTCCCTACGCTAAGGAGGTTGAGTGAACTTTACACCCTGTTCCTCACACCTCTATAATTTAAATAATGTGTGCAGGAACAACATAACCGGGCTAAGTGGCGGTGCTTGGGGCAGACCTATGTCCTGCAGTGGACGTCTTTCGGCTGAGATGGTGATGATGATTACTTTTATTGTGCACCAGAAAATTTGTAAAAAAACCGGTCAAGTGCGAGTCGGACTCGCGCATGAAGGGTTCCGTACAATTATCTATAAAAGCGGCAAAAAAAGTCATGTCTGTTGTATGGGAGCCCCCCTTAAATATTTGTTTTATTTTAATTTAATTATTTATTTTTAAAGTGAATATCAAGCGTCTACCTGTTGTCGTTATCAATATCGAGCAAAAAAATCACGTTTTTTGTATGGGAGCCCTTTTAAATATTTATTTTATTCTGTTTTTTAGTATTTGTTGTTATAGCGGCAATAGAAATACATCATCTGTGAAAATTTCAACTGTCTATCAGAGTTCATGAGATACAGCCTGATGACAGACGGACAGACAGACGGACGGACAGCGGAGTCTTAGTAATAGGGTCCCGTTTTACCCTTTGGGTACGGACCCTAAAAATACAATTAACAATACAAAACTTACAATAGGCGGCAGTTGGTAATGGTTTAGGAATTCAGTTGAGCGAGAATCTGCACTCCTATGCTTCCACTTTAGCAATGCATGCTAAAAAAATATCGTAGCTGCATTCACAACGGATGAGCAGTGTGACTTCAGGCTTTTTTTTCAAAATTGTTTAGTATTCCTCCATTTAATACATGCTTGCGCTACAGGAAAATCACCTCATAAAACAGCCCCTCTGAACCTACATTCGCTTTTAATAATAAAACCCTTTTTCATCCCTCTCAAATACTTCATTCTCATCCTCCAGGCTACTCATACTTTTAAAAACATTATGCAAAAGGTAACGTGCCATCCTCTTCTTTGTGCTGCAAACGAATTTCACGTGCGCTAAATGGCAAACGTATCGGGTGTATCAACTCGGATATCTCGACCCGGGTAACCGGGTACCCGGTCCAAGGACCCTTGATGTCCGCGGTTTTAATAAAGCTCCTGTTTAACTCAGATTTCTGACAGTCCGTATTTGTTAGGCAGGTTTTATTTGATACTACATAATACGTCGTTGCTTCAATTTAAAAGTGCCACAATGCAAAAATACAATCGTAAGTCTTCATAATTTTACTATGAAACTAGTTAAAACACTATTAATGCTGCTTAAATACGCTTCTAGGGATGTATAATATGCGTATAATCCTACTTCCTACTAATCCTACTAATATTATAAATGCGAAAGTTTGTGAGGATGGATGGATGGATGCTTGTTACTCTTTCACGCAAAAACTACTGAACGGATTTGGATGAAACATTACAGTAATATAGCTTATACATCAGAATAACACATAGGAAACTTTTTATCCCGATATTCCCACGGGATAGACACTTATGCGGGTGAAACCGCGGGGCGCTGCTAGTTGTGAAATAAGAATACATTAGACACAAATAGATTTTTTTACTTTGATTAGCTCTTCCGTAAAAAAATTTAATCTTGATTTGTGGTAGTTTTGAAGTGAAGCAGCGATGTGTTGAGCTGATCTGTGGTTCTGTTATATGATTATGTTGTCCTAGTACCATTTCTGTGAGGACAGTTTGGTTAAAGACCAGAAGGCTAATTCTCGTAGTTTAAACTTTCAAAATCTAGTCGCAGTCTCATCAGTCTTTGCTTGAGTACGTATTGTTTTTATTGTATTTGTGGGTATATTGGTGTGGCAAACTGACATATGGCAAATAATTTATTTTGATGTTCTATGTCCAGCCTATCGATTCTGTAAAAATCTCACCGTGATGACATAGGTGAAGTGAGCGTGAAGTGAGCCATCAATGGAGGCAATCCCTAACATCAGGTGGAATGACAGCTCACTTCACCTTAGTTTTAACGGTGAGATTTTTACAGAATAGCACTGCTGTAACGCCAATAACTTTGCATACCTAGTATTGTATACAATCAAGAATTTTCTAGCTGAACAGACAGCTGTGCTGCTGGGGAGTTTGTTGCACCACTTCTTCTCCCCAGCGAAAGCACTAGGAAGTTGTGAAGGGCGGGCGTTTTGGGGGGACTGTCTTTTGTAATTTTGACGTTCGAAAAGTGCTGATTCTGAGCCTAGATTGAATAAATGACTTTTGATTTTGATCTCGGCGACAAAACATGTCAAAAAAATAGGTATTTTTGACATATTGAGACTAAGATCAGACTGTGAACGTTCTTAACATTAAGGGAATCGCCCTCTGATTTCGTGATATTTGAGCCCTAAATATGATTTTGGTTTCTCCGGTGCCCCTTATTGAACTCTCTTGCCGTGTAATTTCGATAAACAAATGCAACGATGTTTTCGAATGTATATATTTATTAAAATAAATTGATAATTATATTTCAGTGTGCCAAACCGCACTGAGCCTGCGTGGTGGATTATGGCCCACCCCTCTCTCAGAGAGAGGAGGCCTGTGTTCCAGCAGTGGGAACATTATAGGCTGACTAGCAGCGCCCCGCGGTTTCACCCGCATAAGCTTCGATCCCGTGGGAATATCGGTATAAAAAGTATCCTATGTGTTATTCTGATGTATAAACTATATTACTGTACAGTTTCATCAAAATCCGTTCAGTAGTTTTTGCGTGAAAGAGTAACAAACATCCATCCTCACAAACTTTCGCATTTATAATATTAGTAGGATAGTAGGATTATTATATTATTATTATTATATTATTATAGTAGGAGTAGGATTAAGCAAAGCAAAGAAAAAAAAAATGGAAAGCAATCACCTATCTTTCTAACTCGTACCACAACGTGCTTTAGGGTCAGTTCACACCGAGACGCGACGCGACGCGACGCTGCGCGCACACTTTATTAGAGTGACTCAAAATATACTTTATTTTCTACACGAAAAGGTACACATTGCATTGTGAGAGTTCAGTATACGTTGCGCCGTGCAGCGCTGCGCCTCGTGACACCTCGCGGCGTAGAGCGACGCATCGCGACGCAGCTGTACTTCGCCGGTACGCGCGGCGTGCGAGAGCGGCGCGTTCGCGCTGCGCCGCGTGGCACTCTGGAAATCACTGGCCTCTTCCAGTATCGTCGCGTCACGTCGCGTCTTTGTGTGAACTGATCCTTAGTATCAAGTCAATTAATAATATTATAGGATTTTAACAACGGATTTTTTTAACAAATCTGTACTGTTGTATGTACAGACGTCAGCACATCAAGCTACCCGAAACTCTCAAATTTTCCCAATCAACTTGGAACCTTATGCTATAGCGATAAAGTTGATGTGCTGGCGTCTGTACTTGATTTTGTGTTTCTGATTTTTTCACTATCATAACCTACTTAAAATGTCTTGAAAAACGATAAGCAAATAAACAGAAAGGTTCCTTTTTTTGTCTCAAATAAATGCCTTGACAGGCAGACAAACCGCGCCATTAGTTAAAATAACATTAAGTTCAGTTAGTCGATTGATTTAACGTCAGCTGTCGATCAGCAAATTAATATAGTGAAATGTTTGTATAACTGGTGACGTTGGGCGCTTATGGGTTTAATTAGGCTTGCCGCATTTCAGTACACCATACAATATTGACAAGGTAACCTACCTTGTTAATATTGTAATTGTATGGTGTTTAAATAGTATGATAATGAAGGCTTTATTGTATAGATATAGATACACCCTAGATAACGCAAGAGCTTACGCACCAGAACTGCTATTCTGTAAAAATCTCACCGTGAAAAATAAGGTGAAGTGAGCTGTCATTCCACCTGATGTCAGGGACTGCCCCTATTGATAACTCACTTCAAGTTCACTTCACGCTCACTTAATGCTCACTTCACCTAAGTTATCACGGTGAGATTTTTACAGAATCGATCTGCAGGTTACGCTCAAAAATCGTAAGCCGCCACTTTCGCGCTCAGTCCTGTGTACTGCTGGCTGGGTGAGCGTGAGTGTAGAAGACCGCTTGTGACGTCATAGTAGGTAGTCAAAAAATGGCACGCATGGTTTTCATACAGATCGTGATACTTACGTTATCTAGGTCTATCTACACCCTTACATTTTGATCGTTTTAATCCTTAAAAGCGGTCATTAGACTCATCATTATGAACAACTTTTACTATGGGTCCAACCCCAAATTGTGAAAAAAAAAAAATCAGTTGATCCATACATTAACCTCGAGTTATGCGAACATAAATGTATGGATCAGCTGATTTATTTTTCACGATTTCGGGGTTGGTCCCATAGTAAAAGTTGTTCATAATGATGGGTACAATGACCCCTTTTAAGGATTAAAACGATCAAAATGTAACGGTGTATATCTGTGGGTATAGAAAATATAGTTTATAGACTACCTAACGAGGCAGTCTAGTGGTCGCAACCACTAATGCTAAGCATGAAGTCCTGGGTTCGATTCCTAGGTTATGTAAAGTGTCATTTGATTTTTTCCATTTGGTATTTCTCAATAGCAGCGCCGGTGTTTGGATTTGTATGCGGTTAATGGCAAATATTGGCTCGTCCCCTATTAAACTAAAAGCACTTAAAGGTAATTGGCGAAATGTGGGTACCTGTGCCCAACCCTATGAGGTAACAAGGCGTGATGGTATATATGATGTTATAAAACAGTTTATTTTCTTTGAAAACAATATATGTATATTTGTTCGTTAATCAAAATTGCATAACTGTTATGCCTTGACATCTAGAAACTTATCTAATCTGCAGGAAAAAGTTTATCTTTTTCTTCATATCAAGTAAAATAGAAAAGTAAAGTACAACGAAACAAATATAAACTTTAAAACTGAAACGAGTGCAATTTAAAAGCACTACAATGAAGATAAGTTTCTTCATTTTCCTCCTCATGAAACAATGAAAAAGAGAACTATGAAATTCCCGAGAAAACGACTATTCTTAACAACTGACCGCCATACAATTGTTCTACAATACAAACACTGTGTAATATCAACTTTATATAACTCGAAAGTTAATGTCATAATCCACAAGAATCAAAGTCGTAATAAGCTTGAAAATTAAATAACTTCGCTCAAAGTTAGCTGAACGAATGAACGAACTGTGGAGTTGACACGAACCATGAACTCTATTGAATGTACTTTCAACAAAAGAGTTTGGTAATCTTACAGTATAAAAAAACTTTCCACCACACAGAAAATGTTTATTTTTTTGTGTCCGTTGTAACTTTTTTAAATTAAACTCAGCACATTCATTGTTTTAAAGTAGTAACACGTTAATTGCCTGCAGGCCCTGTATACATGCATACGTAAGGTTTATTAAAAATGTTTCAAATTGATGTTATTTCAAGTTAAACAAATATCAACTCCATAATAATGGTAATTAAGTTGATTTTAGAGTGACTAGCACTATTGAAAAAGTTATAAAAATGTTTGAAGTTGTAGCGTAAACTGCACTTTATTGTGTATGAATTGAAGTTATTTTTCCATAAACTCCGCCTTCTTTCCCTTGGGATAAGTAGAAACTACAGAACATCACCTATTACGATCCTTACATACGTACTCCTTGTGCTTCGTTTACGTTCATAGATCTGCGGGGTAGTTGCGTAACACACAAACTGTAGGAATGGCTTTCATTTCGACAGTTCAACAACATCCAATGCGTTATTTACGTTGTTGAGCAAACACATTTTTCGAACACATGAAGCAATGGATTAGCAATATCCTTAAAAAAAGCTTCAAAATACACTAGTATGATACAGATTTTGATTGAAAGTGTATTATACAGGTTGTTCGGCAGAACGTTGAACATACGAAAATGGCAGATACGGTCATCTGCTACCTACCCAGCCCAAAAAAAAAACACCTAGGCCCCATAGTTTTTTTAAATTTTTGAAAAGGTTTATAATTAAATATTACTAAAATCCACAGTTTTTTTAAATGCAATCCAAAGAAAAGCTCAAAATCACGTTTTATCCCTTTTTGTAATGTTTGATGACTTTTTGTCTAGTTACTATTTGCACCAAACAATAATTTTAGATGAATCTACCAATAGTCGAGACAAAAACAAAAAAAAAAGAGTTGCCAGTTTCGTCTATCCTACATAAAGTTCCTTCAAAGTTTTAAAACTCACGAATTTCGGTAATAAAAAAAACTGTGGGGCCTGGGTAATTTTTTTTGGGCTGGGTAGGTAGCAGACGACCCCCACCTATCTGCCATTTTCGTGTGTTCAACGTTCCCCGAACATCCTGTATAATTAGGCTGCTGGTCATTCAGGCACACCGGCTGCAAGTACTACACACCTAACCTTTCTCCAAAACATTACCAATAAACATACCTGTGTACCTGTTTCTTTATTTGACTGTACATTAGATTTTTGTTTTGTCTCACATTCCGGGACAAAGTTATGGCTGCTTGGTGAATAAGGGGCTTAAATGTATTTATTGTACTTTGGTATGCCTCCACGCTTTCCTAATCCATGAGACACGGTTTAATTTTTGTTTAGGATTATAAATTTTGGTTTAGGTTTGTTTTGGGATGTTTGTTGATCTTATGTAGGCTATGGGTCCCTTTGTTATGATTCTGCAATACTTGGTTAGATGTTCTAAGGCTTAACTGTAAGTTGACAACAGGACCTTAATTGCGTAACACACTATCAGTTACAATTTCCTATGTTCCAAAATTTTTTCTGCTCAACAAAGTAAATAACGCAATGAATTTTGTTGAACTTCAAAGTGAATGCTATTCCTACTTTTAGTGTGTTATTTCCCCGCTGATTGGCGTCCTAGGGCAAAGGTTATTAAGTAATCTCTCAATTTACATAAAGTAGTTGATGATAAAGATAAAGATAAACATTTATTTATTTCTGAGTATATGGTACATTAAGATCTTAATATTAAACAGTTTCACATACACTACCGTTGCCGGTGTAGAAATATTAAAATTAACTTACAAAGTCAAAGTAGCCAAGTTCTAGGCCGCAACAATATAAATGGTAGTTAGTTTGTCATCGAAATGCTAAGAAGCCGCTAGATCCCAATGAATATAATTATAAATTAGTTCAGATATATATTGGTAATTTTTATACAATGTTAAGTTTTCTAAGCACAATTTCTGTATATCCTACTTCCTACTAATATTATAAATGCGAAAGTTTGTGAGGATGGATGGATGTTTGTTACTCTTTCACGCAAAAACTACTAAACGGATTTGGATGAAGTTTGGCACACACAAATTTGGTTAGCATAAAAGAGGTTATAGTGAGCTAACCTTAAAAGATAGACATATGCTGTCGCGGACTTTTTTTTAAAGCTTTTAAAGGGGAACAATTCTGTCATACATGATTTTTGCGAAACTTTAACCGTTTACGCAGCGCACGCAGCGGAAGCTCTCAATAGGAAAAAAATCCCCCGATTTTGAAACATTCTTCATTGGTGCTCCGCTCCTATTGGATTTAGCGTGATGATATATAGCCTATAGCCTTCCTCAATTAATGGGCTATCTAACACTGAAAGAGTTTTTCAAATCGGACCAGTAGTTCCTGAGATTAGCGCGTTCAAACAAACAAACAAACAAACAAACAAACAAACTCTTCAGCTTTATAATATTAGTATAGATATAAGTACCTAAAAACACCGAGCTCATTCCACGATTGCGCCGTCGCCATTGGCTTTATACGTGACACTGCGCCCGCCGTCACCACTGGCTTTATACATACAAGTAATATTTTTATTCTGTGTACGGTTGAAAAAAGATAATCCCTCAATTTCGAATGGACTGTACAGCTACCAGGCTTTTAGTGAAACCGTTACAGTGAATAATAGATATAAGCTTGGAATTCAATACATATGGCACAGATACGGTCAATAACGAAAGTCGGTCAAAACGAGGCTATTTTTACATAATATCTAAATTGACACAAACATTTTTGATACTCGGGGTTTATTTAAGGCGCCATCTCCACAGGCGAGAGAATCGCGGCAATAGTCTCGCCGTGCCGTCAAATTATCATCGCGATGATATCGTCGTGTGGAGATTGATTCGTAGTTTCTATTGACTTTGATGGCACGACGATATCGCTGCCCTAGTTCAACAGTAAGATATGTTGAACTAGTAAGTTTTGAGTTATTCATACTTTTATGCTTTTACTATCATTATTTCACTCGTTGTTAATTGAAATGTCCTGACTTTATAAATGTCTTAAGGTGTCAGAATCTTGTTTTACAAATATCCGATTTTTGAACCGGACAGAAGAGCAAATTTTTCACATGAAACAAAACTTATCTCAATTTTGAAGTTTTTTAAGATATCTTACTGTTGAACTAGGGCAGCGATATTATCGCCGCGATTCTCTCGCCCGTGGAGTCGGCCCGTTAGGGGAAAGCGCCATGGAAGCCCGCGAAATTAAAATTTTCTTACATTTTTTGTAATTAGCAGGTCAATATCAGGTTATAAGTTGAACAAAATATGATCCATATAACCCTACTGAATGACTATTTCATGAAATATCAATCAATATGGTTATACGAACTTAAAGGGTTGTATCGATGATTTTAATGATTATAATTTTGTAAATACATATTTGATACAGTCGCGAATCATATTTTGTTCATTATAAATTCTGAACTACGTGGAATACTTAATGAAGAATTAAGTATTTCAAGTAGTTTAGAATTTTTACATATTTAATATACAGTTGCGACAACAAACAAACAGTGTGTTTTTCAGTTCTTGTTCTAAAACAGAAGTGTTAACTAACTTTAATTACTGACACTACATACAGATTAATGTTTTAACAAGCTCAAATGTACAACTATTCACAAAAATACACATAAACGTTGGTGAAAAATTGTTACAATTGAGAAATGTGACTCGCTCATATTTTTTGTGTGAAGTTTTGAAACCCAATTAACATCGTTATAGTTTGAGTGGTGGCGAATTTTGTGGTTATTTAGTGGTTGTTTTAGCTAGTATTAATTTGGTTTGTCATCAACTGCCTAGCCTTTTCCCAACTATGTTGGGGTAAGCTTTCAGTCTAACCAGATGCAGCTGAATACCAGTATTTTACATGGAGCGACTGCCTATCTGTCCTCCACAACCCAGTTACTGGGTAATACGATATCCCTTGGTAATACTGGTTGTCAGACTTTCGAACTTCTGACGACCTGTAACTACTATATTACACTAACTATAGCGTCTTTACAGCCCATTCACTACTTCGGTCTAAGCGGCGCGCGGCGCGGCAGGCGGCGCGGCGGCGGCAAGAGGTGCGTTTTACACGCCACGTACCCCAGCAGCGGCTAGCGGCAGCGGCCGAGGTGGACGTATTTAGGTAGTTAGAAGGTCCACGAATGACAGCCGGGACCAACGGCTTAACGTGCTTTCCAAGGCACGGAGGGATCTTGGTATATGAAGATGGTCACCCATCCACGGACCAAACTCGGCAAGTGTAGCTTAACCTGATCGATCGACCCGTGTTGCTGTTATTACTTTGCTTTGTTATTATTAATTTGTTTTGTGTAATGGGAAATGGATGTTGAATTATAATTACATTTGGTATTCGCCGAATTTAATTTAATAATGTTTGTTTTAGGCATAATTGTTACCTATTGAGTAATAATAAATTTAAAAAGTAATTATTTATATTAATTATACTTTTTGTTAGTAAATGGTAATTTGATGTTGAGTTAAAAGAGTCTACACGAGCGAAAAGGCTTAAATACCTATAATACAACGCAATAAATTGACTGACTTAGGTTTTTACGACGGCACAACACATATATAGGTATATCTCTATCTACAAAATAAATATATCATATAAGTATAAAAGAAGATAAGACATAAACTCGACTTAAGGGCCTATACTACCTCGAATGGCTTAGCATGATCCTGCGTTATGTCGAAAATACTGCAGCATTAATTTTGAAATAAATATATGGTAAAGTTGAGGATTAATGCTAGGTCCTATGTTAGACGAACACACGATTTCATAAAATTTTTCAATAGTTAAAAATTCCAAAGTTACCTCCAAACCGAACAACAAACCGCTGGTATTCAAAAAATACTTCAAATTAGATCATGAAACTTTGTATACTAACCGAACTAACTATAAAGCAGGTCTTATGTTATTTACTTTTTTTTAATTACCATTATTTTCACAGTAAAAAGCAAATACCTAAAGTATTGGCGCTGCCTGCCGCCTAGCACCGCACTCTCGCTCTCAGTCCGCGAGCAGTATCGTGCGAGCGAGATAAAGAGTGAATTTTAGCTGAGGTAGTGTAGGCTCTTAAACAGAAAAAAAAAACCGCACGTCATTTTTAAAATCGTGATATCCCAACTCTATCGCAAAGTCCATGCTACCGTACTCCGGATTACGTTGAGTACCTACCTACATAATCCGGGAACATATGAAACTTCAATATCCCGTGCATCACCTGCAGGTTTGTGGGTTTTCTCAGCACTTACCCGTTCTCATCCAGCAATGCTTTAATCTAAGCTATCTTGCAAGTAATATTTTGATATTACTACAGTTTCTTGGAGTACGGAGAAAATTAATTGAAGTTTGCAGCTCTTGTGAAGTGAAGTTTATTATTTTTGAACTAGAAATGCTTTGTATTCGGAATATAATATTCTAGACTAGAGTAATGTAGAGAACCGAAGAGAAATATGAGTCAAGTTAATTCGTATATCTCATTAGAACAATAATATTAGACTACTCGAATGTCATTAAACCGGAAACCGTTCTAGTTTTTCTTCGACAATTTTCTGTCTGCTACAAGCTGGATTAATTACAACCGAGCATTTTCATTATTTCATTTAGATTCACATCTATCCAATATCAAGATTGTTCATGCTGCCTCAATCATAAAACCTCAAGATAAATCTTGATGCTAACAACAATCCACATTATACTCGACAAGACCGCACACAAAAGAACCTTTAAACAAATATTTAATTGTACTCGTACCAACCTGTTGGATTGAAGTATCTTTGTTCAGCGAACCGCTGCTTTTAAATCAATAATCGCCGGGATTTTACACGTTGCTGCCGACCTAGATTTATTAATTGCACGTTGCATCCATCCCAGGCCGGGCCGGGCATAACCACGTGAGTGCCAGCTAAAACCGCCCGGTACCAGTATGACCCGGTTAATAACCGCCGTGAACCGGTTCGAACTGCTTTTGTTCGGTAATGAGTGGAATTATTTCGTCGAATTATTTTTCCTTTTGATGGAAACTGAAATAAGCATTGCAATTTATTTTAAATACTCGCGTTCGTTACACATGATTGATTCTACGAATTCATTTTGGATGATTGTGTCTCAGATCTGTATACTTGTTTAAACCATACACACGGTTGTATAAACTGTCAGGTCAACCATATCTGCGTCTATTCTGTAAAAATCTCACTGTGAAGACTTAGTTGCCACTACAGACAGTTCACTTCACCTAAGTTTTCACGGTGAATTTTTACAGAATCTAGATCGGCTGTAGTATTGCTATCGATGACTAGAAAATATTTGACTTCTCTTACCGTAGAATACCGGTATCTACCTACTCTAGAATAAATGTCACACAGATGCACAAATGTAATTTCGTACAAAATAGTTGTTCATAGATATCTGATATGACTTGAAACCGTCTACACTCGGAGAAAGGTCAAAACCGTGCCAGGACGTTGATTAACCAGTTCGAACCGCTTTTGTCCAGTAATCTCAGAAATTATTCCACATCGCTGACTAGTTCGTTCGTCCGACTGTCTGATTTCGAAGGACGCCATTGAAAGGAGTCTGATATAACATCTAGCTTTTGTTTAATTCCGTTTATTTGAATTGATTAATTAATCGCTGTCCGGTTTTGTGTATTGAGTTGATCTTTGAGGGGGTTTAATTAAATTGTATATTGTTTTGGATATAGGTACGGCAGCTAAACAATAAGGACTTGAGACTTCCACTGCTTATCGCGAGGTTATAGCCAAAGGCGTATCGTGAGATGACTTATTAGTCGGCACAGGTATTTCTTTATTAAAAATTCTTACAATTACACGACTTCGCCTTTTCGAAAAATATATTCAGATACCAAGAGACCGCGGCCCCTTTCGTTCTGAAATAATGAGCTCCTTTTTACACTATTTACTTTTAATAACATTATATTATTATCGCGGGGTTATACAAATATTGTAAATGCCTGAATATACTCTTTAGACACGCAAGAGTATGAGAATTAGAATTCCAACTTCTCTAAATATCTTTATTTTTTGCCATGATTCTTTGATCTTTGAAGGCAGCCTTTCAACTTTTGACTAATCACTAGGGGATACCAGTCGGTCTGTGAATGTTAACAATTGCGAATGACAAACGAATACCCTTCTTATCCGACTGCCTCAGAAAATTCAGAATTGCTTAATTTTAACGTGTCACTAAACAACTGTGATTTTTACAAACCCTCTAGGCTTTTACTATTTTTACTACGTCTGTGTTATACGCAAGACGACATATCAAATTCATTGATAAATGATAAATGATTTTATTTCTGTAAGTAAAAGAAAAAAATAAAAAAAGAAAGAAAAAAATAAAGGCAAAATAAAATTAACCCACATAGTCTTAACATTCAGTCATTAAAAATAATATAAAGTTAATATTCATGTCACTGTAAGTATATGAAAAATTTATCAATGTCAATGTGTATATAAAAATCCAGAAATAGTCTTGGTCAGATCATTTTGAGGACCATGTAGATTGGTGTCTGAAATGGTCTTTTGAGGAATTATTGATTAAAACTTACACATAGTTCACAGACATAAGTATTATCTATTCTATAATTCATAGCATGCAATTCAAACCAACAGAAAACTTGACTGATTAACAGCGGGTCTCAAGCTAGGCAGAGCCTGTATCTTGATGACCCAAACTCTACATAAAGTTATTAATTGAATGAGTTCTGCTAGCGCAAGATTGTTATTGATAATCTATATCTATACTTATAATAAATCTGTAGAGAGGTCAATTCTGTACATGAAATATATTTCCAAAATAACTATCAGCGGGTGATTAGTGATCGTTACTGACGCCAAAAATGCAATCAGTAAAATTTTTGTCTGTCTGTCTGTATGTTCGTTATAGAAACAAAAACCACTCGACGGATTTCAACGAAACTTGGTACAATTGTTCTTCATACTCCTGGGCAGGTTATAGTATACTTTTCATCACGCTACGATCAATAGGAGCAGAGCAGTGAAGGGAAATGTTGGGAAAACAGGATTTCTTTTTAGGTGAAGTAGTAATAGGTTAGTAGTAGTTAGTTAGTAGTAGGTAAGTTCTGGTTAATTTATGTTCAGTTTTTTTTAATATTAAGTAGGTTAAAGCGTAGGTACTTTTATTAATTATAGGTATAGGTATTATTAATTATAGTAGTTATAGGTATTTAGTTTTAAGTGAAGTAGGTTTTATTATATATTATTTTATATATTAGACGTAGTTATATATTTTTAGTTATTCAAGCCCCAAGCGGACGCCGGCGTCCGCCCGCTATTGTCTTGAAAAACGCGTTGAATGAGAAATACGCGTTCTCAAGAATCGGCAGAAGAAAGAGCACATCGGTTAAACTCTATGAGAGTTAGTGCCTCAATTTCCGGAAGTCATTATTCCACGCGGACGAAGTCGCTGGCAAAAGCTAGTTTTACAATAAAATCCTTATCCTTACATAGTATAAAACAAAGTCGCCGAAATGTCTGTACGCGTATAACTTTCGGATGACTGCACCAAATTGGATAGCACCTTTCGGTATTGCCAAGACAAAGTTTGTATGAAAGAAAATTTCGGAAATTCGAAAAAAAAAATTGCACCCGTGCGAAGTTGGGGCGGGCCGCTAGTTTATAATAATTAATAATTTAAAATTTAATTTTGTAATTGTTATAATTAATAATTAGCTATTAACAGAAATTGTTTTTTAAACATTTTTATGGATAAGTCTTTTAAATACTCCACAAATATAAGATGTATTGTCATTCAGTTAAACATAAAACGATGGTGTAAATTAAATAAACAAACAGTCAAAAGTCAGAAAACAACCCGCCCCTGATCGTTCCCGGCGCAAAGGTGCCCATAACACTCGCCGCATTGCCTCGCTGAATAGCGATGGCCAACCTCTGCACCAAGAACGACCCAGAGCGGGAGTCACCGGTTGCCGCCCTGAGCTTACGGCCCAATTCCCCCACAAAAACCTTCGCTGCCCTACTCCAACTACCCAGGGTCTCCACAGCTACCGGCACAAAATAGTAAGGCTGCTCCAAAGAAGCGTATTTGAGCCTTTTTACAGAGCAGGCGTCTTCAGCTGCGGCAGAGGCAGTGTGCATGGTGCGACTCAGGTGACTGGCAGCGACAGTGCTGACGCAAGTTGCGTCCCAAATCAGGCACTTCCCGTTCTTCCATGGCACTAAAGTCAACCCATCGGGCCTCTTACCATCGCACCTGCTAAGACCTGTAGGCTCAAGCACGCAGGGGACGTTTGCCGATATAAGGGCTCTTCGGACTATGTCATTCAGGGCATGGTGACGCGGGAACCTCCCTGTGCAACGCCGACAACTCAGTGCGTGATGGCCATCGGCCTCCACCATGGAACCGCAGGTGCATATGTGGGGTTCGCACACCTTACAGCCCAGGCGGAGAGCCACCGCCACACGCAAAGAGTCATCGTCCAGTAGAGTGCCCAGGTGAGGTGAAGGAATCGCCTGTAACCACGCCCCAGACTCAGGTTGCGAAACTGCTCGTAGTCTAGCCTTAACGACTCCTGACGCACCTTCTAACAACTGCTCTTGGAGCAGCCTCACCCCTATGTCATCCCACGCCCGCTGAACATGTGTTGCCTCGGGGATTGTTGCATCCCTCTTGAGGGTCAACTAAGCTGACACAGCATCCGACACAAAGGGCATGTTTCCCCCGTCACCATTAGTATTGAGTAATACAGTGACTAGGTTGGCAACCCCATGCGCAGACGCCAAGAAAGCCGGCAAACCCACATCCCGTGCGCAACGCACCCCGAGACCACCACATCGGATCGGCAGAGCCGCCTGTGTCCAATGGGGCCCATCTAGGGAGACATTGAGAACCGATTCCACCACCGATTTTAAGGCGTTGTCAAACGAGGAAACTTCCTCTGGACAGAGCCAAGTAGGGGTGGTCCGCAACAGATATGTTATTTTCGGAAGAGCGTAGCACATGCGCAGCAAGATAATCGCAACGTGCGCAGAAAGATCTTTAAGACGCTCGTGAGCAGAAAGAAGGAGCTGCTTTCGAGAAAAAATGGCTTCAGGAACTGCACTAAGAAAAATAGGGGATCCTAAAAGATTAAAATCGGAGCATGAAATTTCTCTGAGGCCAGGAAGAAAAGATTCAAAAAACAGACATGTTAGTACGAGTTTTACAGAAATGTTAGTACGAGTAAAAATAAGCTAGCATAGAATAAACATACAAAAACAGTTGAGGTAGTAAATGTGGTGTTTAATGTGTGTGTAGTTGTGTATCTTACATATACATAATACATATATATACATAATACTTAAAAAATCATCAATATTAATTATTTATTGTCATTAATATTATGATTATATATACATTTCGAACTAAGTAGGTATTTTTTATTTATTTTTTATTTGGAGTGAGGCGTATATTATATCGTAACAGCTTATTATAACAGGTATCACAAGATAACAGACTGTAACTGTGACAAACAAACTAAAAAAACAGCTTCTGTTCCACGACGAGATAACAGAATCCATCCAGTCACAAGCTTTTCTCTATTCATGCTTATGACAGTTACCTTAGTTAGAATAAGATAAAAAATGTTACTGTTACACTGTGACACCCTGTTACATCGACCGTCACAAGCTATCCTTTTCTCGCACAGGTGTAACACCTTAGAAAGAGAAATACCTACGTGTTAACAGAGAACACACAATAGTTTGTTCCCACATAGTATGAAATAACAGCCTGTTATTTTGTAACAGGTTTCTGGAACTGTTAATTACGTGGAACAGATATGCAATTTTTATCTGTTACAACCCACTCCTATTTTTTGTTTATTAATGTGTTATTTATATCTCATCGTTTACTCCTGTCGCTGAAACGCGCGCTGGGGCTCGTAGCAATATTCTGAGCGTTGGCCGCTTTGCGTTGATGTGACGTATATTTTCCTCCAACTTGATCTGATTTGTATTAAATACAAATCAGAGCAAGTTGCAGGGAAATATACGTTCTTTCTCTGCGCCATATATGTACATTTTATCCTCAAGCGGCGCAAATACTGTAGCCTTATGGGTAACTACAGCTTTGAGCCATTTGGGGTCTAAACGCTCGGATCTTGTGGCCAAAGTGCGCGTCTCCTTTTTAAGGAAATTTCTCGCCGGCTGGTCGAAACTTCACGCGACCAAAGGGCTGGGTGATCGTTCTTTGGCAAAAGAATGAGCATTGCCATTCAACGTGGCAATGCTACCGGTCTTCTACGCACGTTTCCGGATGAAAGCGATGCGGACAAGTACTTCGACGCCTTAATTTGCTTTTGTATTTATTTTTATATTTAGTTAGTCTTTTAATTTAGTACCTAGTGTAAATACGTACTTAGTTATAGATAGTGCAATCCACGACTTGAAGACGCGCCCCACTCTTCTTCCGAATCGTTAGTGTCTATCGCTAGTTAATTCCATTAGTGTTTTAGTTCTTTCGATACACTCTAATTACCCACTAATAATAATTCGTGTGTATTTACAAAACTAAAACACTAGCGGAATGTTGCACACTTCTGCTGTAAGCATTAGGAAAAAGAATGGGGCGCGCCTTCGTGGATTGCACTATCTATATCTGTACATACATTTTAGTAGTTTAAATGACGATGTGTAGGTACCTATATGTGTTTATAGTGTTGGTACCGTACTCATGTTAATAAGGATATAGTTAGCGCCAAGTGCGGGCTGATGTCATTCACACACATTTGAAGAGATGCTCTGATTTGAATGGTAGGAATTAGAGCGTTAATTTGTTTGGGAATGGTGGAGTCGAGGATGTATGTGTTATGGTAATAGAAGGAAACTAAAAAACCGTGAACGCTTTGGAGCTAGAAGAGTGGAAAAGGTTAAGGTTTTTGATTTTTATTATTTGTTGTTATAGCAGCAACAGAAATACACAATTTGTGAATATTTCAACCTTTTACGGCTCATGAGGTTACAGCCCGCTGATAGACAGACGGAGGGAGCCGAGTATATGTATATGCGATTCAGCGCCGAGTATACAGCCTATCGATTCTGTAAAAATCTCACCGTGATAACATAGGTGAAGTGAGCGTGAAGTAAACTATCAATGGAGGAAATCCCTAACATCAGGTGGAATGACAGCTTACTTCACCTTAGTTTTCACGGTGAGATTTTTACAGAATAGCACTGCAGGATTCAGCGTCATTGACCGACTGGAGCCGATTATATGCGATTCAGCGCCGAGTATACCCGAATCAGCGTCACCGACCTGAGTTTGACGGTTCAGTTTTATTCACTGTTTAGAATGAGCGCTAAGTGCGCCTGGAGAAGTTTTCACTTCAAAAAAATTTTTTTTACAAAAAATACAACCGACTTCCAAAAAAACACTGCAAAGTGAAAAATAACTTAAATTTCGGAAGTCGGTGTCGTTGGTTCCGCATTTTTTTTATTGACACTGACTTCCGAAATTTAAGTTATTTTTCACTTTGTAGTGTTTTTTTGGAGGTCGGTTGTATTTTTTGTAAAAAATGTTTTTTATTTTTCACTTTTTAATGGGCCAGTTTGTAACTTATTTAAGTTACAATAGCCTAATGTGAACGGCTCATCACCTTTTACAAAATAATGCTTTTCCCGATGCAGGGACGTTAATTGTTGAGGAGTTCTCCTTGTAAAAACCAGGAGAACTGGAGCTGATTGAGAAGTCACCATCAGCTCCACTTCACGATACGCATTATGCTTAGCAACTACATTAAAGTACCTAATCGAATCGCAAACCGTGAAATATTTATTATTGAGTAGTTCCGATGGCCATCTGTGGTCTTCATCATCAGTTCCACTTCACCGAATGGTGCTTTCTAAGAGCAAATGCACGAGTTACTGTAAAAAATACCCAAATCGCTATAGGTGTGCCTACAAAATTTGAGGGTTGCCCTCGATTTCTCCAGGATCCAATCATCAGATCCTGACTTGGTGACTATGGGACCGCTTCAGAAGTATCTCCTTTCGAACAAAAAAAGAATTTTGAAAATCGGTCCACAACTGGCGGAGTAATCGCGTAACAAACACACAAAAAAAAAACATACCGTCGAATTGATAACCTCCTCCTTTTTTGAAGCCGGCTAAAAATTGCTGTCTATTTAAGATATTGGTCGCATAAATGCAGGGTCATTGACACATCACAGTATATTTCAGTAGATGCCTATTATATTTTTTAACTGAACACAGATGTGTCGGCGACAATAACTTTCGACTGCCGACACAGTTTGATTGATTGATGGCTGTATAGATTTTTGTGGACAGGTAAAAATGTACACGTGAATAGGTGTATGTGATATTTTGCGTTCCGATCTCGTGTCATATATTTTGTATCGCCGTTTGGAGGATGGAACTGAATTTGTTATTTGAAAAAGGAAAAAAAAAAAGGATATTTTTTGTATGTTACGATGTTAATAAACAATTTTTCTTTCTTCTTTTTTCTGTTTCTTACGGCCTCAAGAGCTAGGTGTTTACAATGGCTAGGGTGATTGTTTCATCTAAGTATGTTTAAAGGGTTAAGTTAGGTTACTGGTGGTCAACCACGCAACCATTATAGGTAACAGTGTTCAATAATATTTTTAAGATCGCAAAAATTAAATGGGAATTATTAGATGTTCGAATATACAGGGTTATTTTTCAATGACCAACCAAATTTAAGGGTGTGGTACAGACCATCAAACTGGACAACTTTCTCCATGGGACTAATATCGTAATCGCGAAAAATTAATCAACTGTCCCATAGAAAACTTCAATACCTACTCGACGTAAACGTATGGGACGGCTGAATTTTTATTCTCGATTACGATGTTGGTCCTATGGAGAAAGTTGTTCAGTTTGACGGTCTGTACCACACCCTTAAATTTGGCTGGTCATTGAAAAATAACCCTGTATATTCGAACATCTAATAATTCCCATTTAATTTTTGCGTTCTTAATAGTATATTTCATTACAAGTGCGGAAAGTTTGTCATTGCAAAGAGTTCCGACAAATGTCTACCCGAGCCGAGGTGCAGCCGAAGGCGAGGGTTGACAGTCGGAACAAGTTGCAATGACGGTTTCGCACGTGTACTGAACGACTATTTTTAATACAGTTGCGAAAAAATGAAGCAATTTAATAAAATTAGGTGGTGTTAATTCAAAAAAAACTAGGGTCGACATTACTCATTTTGTGCAACAAACAACTAAAACTCGCAAAGAAAATTTCTGAAAAATGGCGCCAACCGCAGAATATAAGCAGAGATTTTTTTTTCTTCACCCATTCTAGTAAGTAGGCAAAGGGAACTATGCCCATACAGCCAAGTCTTCAGTAGAATTTTTTTATTGATATGAAATGAAATTTAATGAGATGAAATGAAATGAAACCTAATCTAACTTATTCAATCAAATCATTAAATCTGATATTGAAACAAATTGGTAGCTTCTTTTTAGAAATATACGTATTTGCATGAATCATAAAAACTTCTATGAATTTTTTTAGTAAAAACTTCATGGTTGGTTTTTCTTTTTAATAGACATTATTTTGACAGTTGGGAAAGAGAACGCACGAGTTCGGGAAAGGTAAAAAAAAAGCACGAGTATGTAATAGCCCACATCCCGAACGCTATACGTCCCTGCAATACGCCACTTTTTGAGCAACTGTATTAAAAAAATATTATTGAACACTGTTACCTATAATGCTTGTGTGGTTGGCCACCAGTAACCTAACTTATTTGGTCATTTGGACCTTACTAAAAAAGGCCAGAAAGTTGAAAGAGGGTCAATTATTAAAAAAAAAAACTGTGCATCATTAAAAGCACAAAATAAAAAGTGTCCATAATTATAAGGTAAATAAGTTTTTAGAGTTAAGTAATATTTCCCGAAAAATATCCTTCCACTTTCAAAGAAACTAACAACATAATTCAGAAAAAAAAAAAAAAAACTCTTTGAATCATCCCGTAGCTGTCAAACGTGACCCAAATACGTCAAAACCAATAACACTTGGTCCTCCTTCAATTTTACTGACTTATCACCGAGCAATGTTTGCTATAGGGGTCACAGTTCCAACCTAACCTAACCCATTTGTTTGGGGTACCCTAGCTTAGTTACTGCTACCAACTGTCACAATATGCCAGAATGTTAAAAAGAGGCTCAATCAATAAAAAAAGGGTGCATCATTAGAAGTGCAAAAAGTGACCATCATTATAAGGTTACCTAATAGTTAAAAATTTCCGGAAAACGAAAAATGTCCTTCCACTTTCAAAGAAACTAACAAACCAATCAAGTTCGCTATTCAACAAAAAAAAATCCCTTTGTATCATCCCGTAACTGTCAAACGTGCCCTAAAAACGTCGAAACCAATAACACTTGATCCTCCAATAATATTGACTTATCACCGTGCACCGTTTGCTACAGACCATCCCGGAAGTGGCCATTAAAGAAATCAATCGAATATGTTCGTACGTTTATTCTAAGAGCTGTTACAATATTTTTGGGGAGGAAAAGCCTTTTTATTTTATGTTTTAAAGGGCGTTTGTCTTGGATTTTCCTTTAGTGGGAAATGGATATAGATGTACGATCAGGGAAAATTTGTTAAGCAAATAGTCTGCGTGAATTTTCCTGTTATTACTATTTCGAACAACTGTCAAGCAATGACAGTTTTGAGGGGCAATACTTGTAATTTCAAGAACGTTCACAGTCTGAGGGGCAATTCTCGTAATTTTTAAGAACGTTTACAGTCTGATCTCAATCTCAATCTGTCAAAAAATACATCTAATTTGCCTAAATTTTGACAAGTTTTTGACATATTTAATATGTTTGTCGCCGAGATGAGACTGCGACTAGATTTTGAACATTTTAAATTACGAGAATCAGCCTTCTGAATTGAATACACATGTGGTTAATAATTATTTACCCTGATTTTACATAATAGGGTGGATACGGCTAAAATGTGACGGTATTTCAGAATAGACCCAAATGTGATGTGTGTGTGTAATGTGGTATTTTCAAAAGATTAATTTTATTTACATATCAGTATTGTTTATACCCAAATGCTATTGGTAAGAAAACTATCCTTATTTGGAGAAGGATACGAGGCAAATTAGCTCTAAGCCTCTAATTATAGAACAGAATATAAAAATGAAAACTATATTCGTCACAGACACAAATACAGATAGTCCAGTTTCAACGATGTAAGTTTCTTGGAATACAACCAAAATCAAGCTACAGATAACTTGCATCGTCTAAACACTGTCTAGTTTAGACAGTGCAACTTTTATCGTTGCTGGAGCTTATGGTATAGTATAGGCAAATAAATCGCACCGTGTGAATCAGGCTTAACACAAAAATGTGCAAAAAATAGAATAGAAACTGGTAATGAAAAAATGTAATGTGGTTTAATAAATGAATTGAAATGTTTATTTGCGCTATTCTCCAAACGATGAAGGAAAACATCGTGAGGAAACCGGCCTGTCCTAGAACCAAAAATTCGAAGACATGTGACATCCACCAACACGCATTGGTCCCGCGTGGTGGATTACGGCCCACCCTCTCACTGAGAGGAGGCCCAGCGGTGGGAACATTATAGGCTGATTATTATACAGGAGAGTTAACAACACAAAGTACTGGCTGACAGCAATGCCAGGAATATTTTATTAAGCTATTACTTACAAATTAAGTCATGCCCAGAGGCTAAGCGAACCTGAATTAAACCAGGTATCATCCAGTAATTCCGCAAAGCAATTGAGTATCGGAATCAATTCCGTTTATCCTATTAAGTGCGTTATTCGGACTAATATCGGAATAACTTCTCCCATGAATTAGTACTTCGAGTGGTAAATTCTGAATTGTTGTTCTTGTTAAGTTTTGATAGTGTTGGTTGGGTATGTTGTAGTGTTGTTTTAAAGTTTTGATTGTTAGCGAGTAATAGATGAATAGCATGTTCGCATGGTTCCCAAACATGGTCTTTGACAATTCTGCAGAGGTCCACGTTTGAGGTTTGCCAGAGAGCTATAGAACGGAATATTCTGGCTATTAAACTTGTGCACCGGGTTAAGAATACAACAATCCGTTCCATCACTAAAATAACTGATGTCGCTCGGAAAGTTGCCACGATTAAATGGAATTGGGCTGGACACATCTGCCGCATGGCAGCCGATTAATGGGCCAAACTTACGACCCAGTGGGTCCCGCTTAATGGCAAACGACATCGCGGCAGGCCCAGACGTAGATGGTGGGATGAGCTGGACTCCTTTCGCAAAGGAGGAGGAGGGAGGCCTTTGCCCAGCTGTGGGACATTAATGGCTAATAATAATGTAGCGTTCGTAGATTTTGCCTACTCCTATGGGGACAAGCCGTGAGTTTATGTTTGTAATGTCTATTCAAACTTGTTTCAAATTAATATAAATTCAAGTTAAACAAATATCAACTTTAATTAATGATCATTGAGTTTATTTCAAAGTGACTAGATTATTGAAAAAATTATAAAAATGTTTGAAGTTGTAGCGTAAACTGAACTTTATTGTGTAGGATTTAAAGTTATTTTTCCATAAACTCATATTTGTTTACATTTTTGGCAAATAAATCGCGAATGCAGATTAAGTAAGTACATAAACATTAAATTTTTTTCATCTGTTTCAGGAATTGTCATTATGCTATTGTTCGTTAAATTGCTGTGTGATTATTAAAAATAATGAATCATTATAATGCCGCATAATAATTACTTTCGTATAGTGGTAAGCAACTAATTACTTTTATGATTATCTGATTACTTTTTTCGTTTATTTCTATTGTTTGTGTAGGTTGATGAAATCACACAAAAGCCTAAATTCCTTACTGCCGAAAAACTCGGAATTAATCCAACACCCACATCTTAACTGAAATGACGAAGATAAATTGCCATTTTTTACTCAAAAATATACGTTGAGTCTTGCTCCAAATATAAACATGTAAGGCCTAACTTATGTAGTAGATTAAGTAAGTACCTATTACAGTCCGGCCGTCGTGAGAATGCGTTCTTGTCAGTACGACAATTCTAGTAGCTAATAAAGATCATATTCGCAAAACACGTATTCGTTTGTATTAAACTGACAAATGTCAAGAACGCATTTTCTCATCGGCCGCACTGAAACTCACATAAACCTAATAAAATAGAACGTTCTTCAAAATAACTAACGTTAATAATAAGTACTTAGGACAAAACGGTATTTTTTTTTAGTGACTGTAAAAAAAAAGAGAAGTCGGATTTTCTCAAGAACCTATTCTTTTCTTAATACCCATTTCTTCTCTCTTCAAACGCCCCCCACCCTATTTTTATCTCTAAAATTGGCAGTGTTAAAAAAATAAAATAAAGGCGTGAATGTAACGAACCGGGGATGTGATTAAATTACGCAAGCGGACCCTGCCGATGTGTCAGTTGGGCACACTGACAGTTAATCCTTACAAATCGAAGGTAGGTTGTACCTACCGACCAAGAAGCTTGTAGATAAAAATGGAAGCAACACTCTAAATACTTAAGCGAAACCGACTGTGGTGGGACACTCTCTTTCTAAATACGCACATAAAGAACGAGACAGTAATACGTGTTTTCTTTGTCTTATGTATGTATTCAAAAAGAGAGCGTCCGACCACAGTCGGTTTCACTTAGGTATATAGAGTGTTGCCTCCACTTTTATATCTATAAACTTCTTGCTACCGACTACCGTACGTAACCCAATGTTTTATGTAAACAAAGTGCCATGCTAGCTCAACTGTGGCTAATGAGACACAATTGAATTTCTATTGTTATAAATGAAATTTTGATTTTTCAACAGTTGAGAGGGTAAATGTTGCCACGCATTTGAGTACAACCGCGGAATCAGGAGCTACGACCCTTGAAAAACCTTTTGTTTCTGCGTTCGTTAGCGCTTAGAAGGGCGTTAAAGGTTTTATGTTACATTGGATATTTCACAGGGATATTTCTGATGATTTTCAAAATATATGTATTATGTGCTTTTATTCATTTTGCGCTTAACGCGTACCGCAAGGGTTGGATCGAAGTGGCGCTAGAAAAGTATGCAAGGAAGGATTTGGTGGGAAACTTTTGCTCAGTAGTTTGACAGAGTAAACTAAATAAAAAAAAAAACATAATTTGCAAAACTAAGAAGCTGCTGACAACCATCATTCCAGTTCAGTATTTTTCTTGTTTTACACATTTCCAATCCTTACAGTGCTAGTTCATTTCATTCCAAATCCCACAAAAAACGTCACCAAACATTCTTTTTTTAAACACATTCGAATTTCAACCCTGACATTACTAGGTCCTCTGCGGTAGCATATTTTCTATTGGAGTATAAAAAGTTTCCAAAAGTTCTTTCTTCAAAAAAAAAAAAAAAACGCGCGAACGCTACCATTTTGTTTTTCCGTCACGGTCGCAGTTGCTTTGTTCCTGTTAATTTCCGTCGTGGAAGGCCCCCGTGGCGCAACCTTTACCGATCGATGCGATTTTTTGCTGTGACGGTTCATTAGTTTTGCGGAGTTTGAGGAAAGTAAATAATTCCTTTTTTTTGGGGTTTTTCGGCGTAATTTGTTATATCGGATGCTGTTTGAAGTGAAGAATTTGGTATTGATTGTGAGTTATTTGATTTACTCACCGTTTTATTTACGAGTCAGTGCTTTTTTTTGGCCAACAAGTCTGAAGTCTATATTATAATCTAAACCTTCTCACGATGATCCTTGTAACTGGAGAAACCTCGAACATTCTGTTCGATAGGTATACAGGCTGTCCTATTCAGGAGTCGAGACCTCATTGATGTAACGTGTGTCCTACTGAAGTTTGGAAATAAAATTACTATTACTTATCTGTCAACAAAAATTATACTCTTAAAAACCATTGATCTATATTAAAATATTATCTCAATGCTCAAAATAAAGTACCAACTCGAAGTTCAAACTTTAATCATTTTGTTTGAAACTCCTTAAAGACGTAACCTCAGCGCATGAAGTACCAGGGAGTAAGAAAACAAAGGAGAAATTATTTTCATATCCACATCAACCTGAGGCCTGTTTTGCAAGGAGTATGAAATGAAACTTCATTACATAAATGTGAAGTATTTTATGGTGGTAGGCAAAAAGGTTTAGGTTTAGATTGAAAATAAATAAGGCTGGGAATCCTCAATTAAGTTTGGAGGTCATAGATATTTTGTAAGAAATAAAGAATAAAGATAAAATACGAGAAGGCGTTGAGACTATCTTTTTCAGTGAAATTAAGCTTCACGGAGAAAAAATATGTAAGTTTGATATATAAAAGTTTACATATACTGATATTTTAGAAATTTTCATCTTATATTTGAGTAATTGGGGCTCTTATCATTTCTAAAGTAACAATATTATCGTGGACGTCCCTGTCCATTAAATGCATGGAAATTTAAAAGCGTCTGTATATATTTCCATAATGTTACTTCCCTGTGTTATCGTGACGCCGTAACGTGCACATCGATGTCCACGATAATATATTTACATCATGTTAGAAATTAAGTATGCAATGTTATACGTCTATGGAATTACGTTTTAATTCCCCATAATGCACCATATATCAACAAAAAGGCAACTATGTTTTCATCAATCACATGAACTATCCAGATAAGGGTTCTTTTCGCCATTCACCCTTTTAGTCTTTTCCGTGAATGTTGATGATATGATACCAAAAAAAAAAAATCATATGGTGTAACATATACAGGATGTCCCTGGAAGTATGGATCAAATCAAATAGGGGCGTGGGCAAAGTCATTTCGAAACTTTTTGATCCTGAGAATGTTGGTGAATTTTTTTACGGTTCAAAAGTTATGACCAACTTTTGTTATTTCCAATCACTTTGCATAGTGCTCAAAGAACAAAATCATTTTAAAAAAACTACCAGGAACTGTCAATTTAAGTTTTTTAGACAGCCCCGATAGTTTTTTTTTAATGATTTTTTCTTTGAGCACTATGCGAAACGATTGAAAAAAATTGGTCACAACTTTTGAACCGTAAAATAATTCTCAAATTATCAATCATTTTCAGGATCAAAAAGTTTGGAAATTACCTTGCCCACGACCCTATTCGATTTGATCCATACTTCCAGGGACACCCTGTATAAGAAGAAAAACATATTTCTAACTGGGAATCCAGCACCCCAATTGCACAACACACTATTCTTATAAAGTATAGTAATAGAATAGTGTAGTAAGTTATTATAATAGTATAGTTAATAGTGAAAAGAATCGCAATTTGAATCATTTTGAGGGATATTGATAATACATTGTTTCATATGTTCGAAAAAAATGTCTACGCAACAACGTAAATTACGCAATGAATGTTGTTGAACTGTCAAAATGAAAGCCATTCCTAATAATGTATTACGCAATTACCCCGCTGTAAAGCTTACCGGTTTTTGTTTATGGTTTTGTTGCTGAAGATTTTTCTTTGTGTGAGACAGTATGATGTTATAAAATACACCCTTTACTGGTAAAAATATGGAATGAGATCCAAATTAAAACAGGTTTTAGTCGCAAAGCTAAACATTTTTTAACAGGCCCAGCTTTGCAACTGCGAAATCGTAAAGGTCTTAAAAAAAAGCAAAACGAATCTACAAAAAAAAAAAAAAAAAACACTACCAATTTAATTCAGCAAATATAAAAGCAACATTTCAGTATCTTTCAACAAAATAGAGGCCATGGAGTGGAAAAATGTGACTAATAGAAAAATCTATTGAAAAAGACCAATATTTTGCGACCAAACGGACAGACGGACGGTCGATCGCATTAGCGAGACGGTTCTGAACCATTGGAGCGTGGCCTCTGCCCGTTCGGAATTAGGTTAGATTGTGCTATATGTATGTATTAGTGTATTAGTTTTTGATGCTAGGTCAATCGCTACCTAGATACATGTAATCTGGCCGGCTTTTGGGTTGAAGGGAAGGCTTTTTTTGGCAAATAAGTAGTTTGATATTCAGCTGGGAAGATATTTATGTAATTATTTATACTTACATTTGTAAATAAAAAAATAAGTGTTTGTAATGTAAAATGAGAGCTTTTGACTAAATGCATATAAAAGTATATATGCTACTTACTTATAACATTTTTCATTTTTGTCTGTCTGTTTGTTCCGGCTAATCTCCAAAACGGCTGAACTAATTTTGATGAAATTTGGTACTTTGAACCCGTAGGAAGGACATATTTTTTAACGACATACCACGCGGGCGAAGCCGCGTGCGGAAGGTAATCTTCAACTTTTAAGTTCATTAATTTTTGGGAGATGTTCTAACCATTCATAATCATTTTTCTTTGTTGTATAGTTCCTTGTATAGTGTGTTTCAATATTTTGATCCTTTTAAAGGTATATTAATTACCAAATCTTTCTGAATTCAGAACGAATAAATCCAATATACAAAACTGGGTCAATTTAAAAACAATAACATCGTTATCATAATCTCATATAAAAACCAATTCCAAAGCGATATAGACTCAGAACAATCCATAAAGATAATCACTCTATCAATCGTTTTGACGTCAGCAATCATCGAAATGTTTCAATTCAAACTATATTTCGACCACATTTCCTGATTTTCCGGACAATCGCCGCAATTTACCAGCGTATTACACAGTGATGTCAAAATGCGGGACAAATCCATCATCGCGGGATCCCCGTTTTTAAGGAACGGATTAATTTTAAGGGTATCCTGTCTTGGCAGCCTGTAGGCGATCGACCCTTCTCAAACAACGCCATTGTCTTAAACTAATATTTTCATTTTGGGAAGAAGTTTTTTTTTTAAATCTTTTTTATTTTGTGGGAGTTTTTACGATAGAAGCATCTGGCGTCACTGGGACTAGATTGAATATACCTAGATTCAGATTTAGAGAGTAATATAAGCTAACATTTAAAATAATAATATGTACATGTATATGCAAAAATAAGCAAAAGAATCGTACATATCTAATATATAAAATTCTCGTGTCGCGGTGTTTGTGGTTAAACTCCTCCGAAACGGCTGGACCGATTTGTATGAAATTTTGTGTGCATATTGGGTAGGTCTGAGAATCGGCCAACATCTATTTTTCATACCCCTATTTTTTTTTTTTTTTTGCAAAACGACGTTTGCGGGGTCAGCTAGTTATCTATAATACTGGATCCTAGTTATCTGAAATAAACGTTTTATTATTATTATTTTATTAATAATTATATTATATAATAAAAATTATTATTATTATATACTATGATATTATTTATTATTATATACTTCATTCATGTTGCGATGATTTTGATAAATGCGAGTGATTTTTTAGTAAGATTTAGAGTAATACAGTGTGCTCACGTTCTTAATAATTCAGATTTCGTCAGAGTATATTAAATAATTAATAAAAAATATTTTGACATAATATCAATTTGACAACCATTTTTCACCCACCCGCACTTACATCCCGCGCCGTCCTAGTAGGTAACATGCTGTCACACTGACAGCACTATTGAATGGACATTTATGACATGGGGCAAATTGGTCCAATTTACCGTCAGAACACGGTATCCCATGTGGTTTGATTAATGTGCCACCTGCATCAGATTTCAGTTTATTTTACCTGGACTAAGCCGCCCGGGGTTATTTTATTGTGTGTTTAAACATTTTCTCGTTTCTGAGGTACAGACAACACATGTACAGGCACATCAAGCTACTACTATCTGTCAAATTTCTTTAATAGATATTCAACTTTATTGCTAAAGCATAAGGTTCAAAGTTGATTGGGAAAATTTGACAGTTTCGGGTAGCTTGATGTGCTGGCGTCTGTACATCTTTTGTGTGGGCAACTGATGATGGCTGGGTTGATGGGTTATTTTAGTATGATGTAGATATTTGTTACTTGTGTAGGAGTTTTTGTGGCTGTTCGTCGGATTTGTTTACTTTTTAGAGTTGAAAATCCTGGAAATTATGTGTGTTTTTTATTTTTAAAATGTAGGAGATCATTCAAAAATATATATACCGCTCCCCTTATTTTAAATGTATTTTAATTTTGTATATTTTGGTTGTATTTTTCGATGTAGGTACGCATAAACGGGTGCTTTTTACTGTATTAAGCTTTGTACAGATTGACGCAACGCGTTAGAGCGTTGTTTTAACCTTTAAGTCAATAAATGATAAATGATTTTATTTCTGTAAGTAGGTTTGTACAAACACTTCAATCATATTTATTTTAAAAACGAGATGAGGTCGACGTTTCCTATCTGACTACTCTGAGAAGAAAGGCCGAAACAAACTCAGAGGTCACAGTCTCTTTTAAAGTCCAGACATAATCTTGGTCAGATCATGTGGAGACCATGTAGATTGGTGTCTGAAATGGTCTCGTAGATAACGCTTATCCTGACAATAAAGCATAAGCATAGCATAATTAGCCTATAACGTTCCTACCGCTGGGACACAGGTCACCTCCCTCTGAGCGGGAGTGGGCCATTGCGAGTTGGCGGTTGCCACGCGGGCCTAGTGCGGTTTGGTAGATATCACACGCCTTCGATAGTTTCCTCACGATGTTTTCGTTCACCGTTTGAGACACTGAAACTAGCCCTAAATTGCTAAATGAAAACAGATATATTATAAAACGCAACTCATATAAACAAACCGTTCACCCTCTAACATTTTTCAAACTAACCTCGTATTTCATTTTATTTCCTAACTCGACGATACTTGAACAGATTCCCGATATAACTGATACTGAGATTCGATTTGTCAGGCTTTTCGATTGATTCGATTTGATTTATTAATCGCTAAGACGGGTTAAGGGTAGGGTTCCATTGTTCTCAAAATGGATAGTTTAAAACCGTTGTTTGATTTGGTCCGGGATATCCGTGAAGTTATTGTGGGGTGAAATTAAAGGATAACAAGCGGCCATTTTGTTTGTAATTTGGGTGTTGATGAATAGGTATTGTTTGTACAGTGGAACTCCTAACCCAAAGTCTCCTTTTATGATGGCTTTAAATTTTCTACTGTTACATTTTCAGATACAAATCCTATTGGTACCTATGCAAATATTTAGGCTCCTTAGTGAAGGAGGACAAAAGATCTACCGCATCGTGAATGTATCAGTTTGATACATAGATAGAAATCATTATTATCATTATTTATTTAAAAAAGCATAGCCACATCACCACCACAGGAGTCGCCACCAACTGTATAATGTACAACGTGTAATAATGAAATAAAACATTTTTGATTTTGATTTGATTTTTGATTTTGATCACGTACATTAAACGTATGTTAGAATAATCTTAATAACCAAAGGACTAATGTACATGACAATTACGGCGTACATAGCATTAATTATAATAATATATATTATATATTGCTGCCTTGAAGAGTATAAGCTAAACTAAATCTAATATAAACTAAAACAGACTAAAGTAAGTAAGATGGGTAATTAATAAACATGAACAAAAAATTAAGAATCAAAACAATTATTAAAAATGAAGTAAAAATAAAAAATGTTAATATATAAATTGAAGTTAAAAGCAACTTTGGCAAGGATAGCGTGATTTTTTTCATTATGTACACCATAAAATTACAGATATAAATTTAGAAATAATTTTACATAGGGTGATATAATAGGCGGTCTTATCGCTATACATATAAAAGTGATATACAAGCATAGTACATATTTTAGCCGAAAATTCAATGTTCTGGTCGTGATGTACGCAAAATTCTGGTACTTCGAGACGTAGACTAAAAGTTCTTAATTATAGGTAAGTAAGTATTATTAGTCTTTATATCTTTTGACATATACAACGTGACGTCACAGTCTAAGAAAAACTCACAAAGAACCAGTCTGATAACACATCGCGATCAAATCCGTTCTAATCAAATTCTCGTCTGAATATTTTCGCTCGGCTCACGAGGCTCCCGGTTCAGTAGGCCGGTTCAAAGCGGTAGATATAGCGCCTAGCTATAATGGTACCTCTGACGTCATTCATAACGTACGTGGGTATATGAAGCCTGTTTCGGATCTCGATGTTTTGTACTGAATGTTGCTTGATTAGGTTGTTTTGTCTTGCAATAGGCCCTACAAGTGTAAATGGCTGTATTGTGACGTATGTCATATTGTCGATTATTTCACACACATTGGAATAAGCCTGTGGATCAACTGATGATGTAAGGTATCAATTAAAATTGTACTTTTTAACCGACTTCAAAAATGGAGGTTCAGTATTCGACCCGTATGTATATTTGTTTGTATGTCCGCGATTTTCTCAAAAACTAATGAACCAATTTTGATGATTCATTCATTAATGTGACCTAAATACTTTCAGGAAAGTTTTAGTATATAATACATTAGGTAATTATTCTTATGTTTGAAGTTATATGCATAAATTTACCGCATCTCCGGCATTTTTATGCGAATTTTGATGATTCTTCTAGTTGTGTCTTCAATTCTTCAATGCTTTTCCTCAAGAACGCGTGGAGGTATAAAGTTGAAATTAATACTAAATACGTAAGAAATTAAAAAAAAAACATGTTTATGGTGGGATTATTTTATTAATAGGCGTCATATATTCTCTATAGATTCTTTGGTCCGAAATAAAAATCATTATTATTATTATATACTAGCTGACCCGGCGAACTTCGTACCGCCTTAGCGTAGCTTTGATACACTACTTTATTTTGTTTATCTGACCTATCTTATGTATGAGTACCTATTCAATTTGAACTGGAATCTATAATATCCTCCATATAAAAATGAATCCTTATTTCCCTGGTCTCGCCATACCTGAGGACTTTACTAATTTTTATTAAATAAAAAACAACATATATATTTTCATAATAGTGTTTATTCCATAGGGTTCAATTTCACTCATATTTTTACAAATCGCTATTGAACAACTTTGCATTTTGAAGTAAAAATGAATCCTTATTTCCCTGGTCTCGCCATACCTGAGGACTTTACTAATTTTTATTAAATAAAAAACAACATATATATTTTCATAATAGTGTTTATTCCATAGGGTTCAATTTCACTCATATTTTTACAAATCGCTATTGAACAACTTTGCATTTAATTATTATTATTATTTTTTTATTTTCTTTTTTTTTCCGTAAGAACCTTGTACAGAGTATTAGAAAACTAAAAAAAATGCATAATTTTTTTTATGCTGAAATGAACCTTTTTGGCGCAGCCGTGAGGCACGCACAATTATCGTTATTATTATTGTTGTTTGCAACATTATTTTTTATTTAGTTTTGTGTTTTGTGTTTCACGAAATGTGTCCAAATAAACTTTTTCTCTCTTTCTTTTCTTTCTAAAACTACAAAAAAAAAATCAGCCAAATCGGTCAAGCCGTTTTCATGTTATGTCGTGACAACGGAAAACGGGTTTCATTTTTATATATATAGATGATCTCTCAATAAATGACTGTGGTTAATTTAGCTAGAAGGCTACCCTCTTTAAACAAAATCCCTAGCTACGCCAATGGTTTTACCGACAAGTATCTATACTTAACTTTGTTTTGTATCATCTTTTCCCATAGACAAACCGTGAAAACGGTTTTGTGAGGCATTGTTTAATTAAAATATTTCTGTAGGAACACTTTTATTAATAAACAGAACATAATGTCTATATTCTTCAGGTTAAACGTAAACAATAAATGTATACAACAACGGCATTAATCTAGCGTTCGAAATGAAACGATGCGAATCACGCAGCTAATCAAATTCGGAATGCGATCGTTCGCGTATCCAATAATCGGCCTGATGTACGAGTATGTCAACTGACCTGACAAACCTAGGTAAGCTTTGTTATCTCAATGACCCGTATTTATTGATAGAATAAGACCAGCTTAGGTATTAGCGTTATTTGTTAAGGACCCTTTGTTTTTATTGTCATCGTGTTAGTATTTATCTGCTAAATGGTTATAATAATGATTTTATGTTGTGACCTGAGGGGCAATTCTCGTAATTTCAAGAACGTTCACAGTCTGATCTCAATCTCGATTTGTCAAAAATACCTCTAATTTTTCTACATTTTTGGAAAGTTTTTGACGTTGATTGTCGCTGAGATGAGATTGCGACTAGATTTCGAACGTTTTTAATTACGGGAATTGACCTTCTGGGGTACCATACTTTCAATTTGTACACACACTGTAATACAGTATCAACTAGTACGGGGTATTGTAACTGTTACCTACTGGCGGCCTTATAATACTTAATATGTCAACAGTCATCATCATCTGCCTAGCCTTTTCCCAACTATGTTGGCCTTTTCCCAGTCTAGCTGGATGCAGCTGAATACCAGTATTTTACATGGAGCGACTGCCTATCTGATCATAATATATCAACAGTATAATAAGGTAATAAATTGAGCACAAATAAGTAAATCAATTGCAATATCTTTCCAATTTGACAATTCAACAACATTCATTGCGTTATTTTCGTTGTCGAGCAAACAAAATTTTCAAACAAATAAAGCAATGGATTATGAAACTTCTCCGAAATCCTTCGGATTGTGGTAGATAGTGTAAATCGGAATTGGGGTGCTGTGTCAGATTTACTATGTCTATTCTGCGCTAGCGTCTCAAAACCGATCAAATGCAATGCAATCATAGGTGGTCGTTTTAATAATTATAAAATTTTAACGTAAATGCCCTTATTTTGACTTATTATAGACTGCATTCCTTCGTTATACATCATGTCAAAAATCGACCGTATTTTTTTTTTGTGGATCCTTTACACTTTCTTGGAAACTGGTCTTTCGGGCCGAGAGTGAAAATTTTTATTATGAATATATCATATTTCTAGTTTTTATACATTTCCATAAACGTGTTGTAATGTCAATGTATTAAAATGAAAGATTCACTGCCTTTTCATTTCATTAAAAATATTGAATAAAAAAATGTTTATTTAAAAATAAATAAATAGCAAGTTCGCTGTACTAAAAATAGTTCCCAATTCGTACGTTTTTGCAGCATTTCTACGAACGGTATCGCCTTGGAAAGCTGGAGGAGGCCTATTACCGTTCTGAATACGTACCGAGGGAGTCAATTCCATTACTGAATGCCTATTCCGTTCACAATTTGCTTCTAAACATCACGTATTTGTATTGGACTCTGAACGCCTTGGAGGATGGATCAGGGATGGCAAACATTTTTATTGTTAGTCTCATATGTCATGAATGCTGCATAATCAGCCTATAATGTCCCCATTGCTGGGACACAGGCCTCCTCTGGGTGAGAAAAAGTGGGCCGTAATCTAGCAAGCGGGCCCAGTACAGTTGGTTAAATGCTGTTATAGACACGAAATGTCGACGCTAAAAGTAACAATTGTGCTGCTGCCCATTGCTATTGCCATTGCATAGCCATTATCAACACTTTCTGTCATCAAACTAAGTGAGATTGAACAGAATTTATTGTTGGGAAAATACTTTAATTTTTGGTGTGAAAATCGTTGTTCTTGGCAGTGCGCAATTTAACGCACGTGAAACATTGATGCATGCAATGGTATAGGAGTTGTGGGGGTATTTTTAGGAATAAAGTTAAGTTACAACGTTTAAAATTTGTTTTCGTGAAAAAAGTTGGAACGTTAAACTCCAATATTTTCGTAACCAGAAAGGTTATCCGGGTATTTTCCAATACAAAAATATGATCAAAATGGCGGGGATCATAAGTGAGTCTCGGCTTCTTTAAGCATCGTTTTACACCCGTTATTAATAAAAGACACAAAATAATTTAGTATAAAGACTGTCGATGAAGAAATATGTTAAAAAAAGAAAGTCCTTTACGATCTTTAGGGCGGAAAGCCAATCGCTGAGCCGCTGTTCTAATTGGGTCGTAAAATTCTTCGTCTAATCCAATTTAATGAAAGGTGTCTTTAGGGACGCTTTATAGATAGTGCAATCTACGAAGACGTGCCCCACTCTTTTTCCTAATGCTTACAGCAAAAGTAAGCAACATTTCGCTAGTGTTTTAGTCTTGTTGATACACATAAATTATTATTAATGGCTAATTAGCGTGTATCGAAAAAAATAAAACGCTTGCAGAATTGATTAGCGATAACCGCTAACAATTAGGAAGAAGAGTGGGGCGCGTCTTCGTGGATTGCACTATCTGTAGCTACCCGAGGGTTCCTGTTTTTACTTTACATCCTTTGCTTTACTTTTATGCAAGCTGGAAATAGGCCTGGTTGATAGGCCATATGCTCATCCATAGGCTCGCCCCCTATTACATGGGACTTCATAACTGGCGACATATGATAGTAGGTACTATAAGGTCTACCTGACCTTTCCGAAATTACAGGCGTGAAGTTGTGTGGAAACAAAATAAATAATTGCAATAAAATAAGTACTTTGCACCTTTATAAAACTTTCCTGGCGTGGTGGTGGTGCTATAATGTACAGACGCCGCCAGCACACCAAGGTACCAGAAACTGTCAAATTTTCACATCAACATTGAACCTTATGGTTTAGCGATGAAGTTGAAAATCTATTAAAGTAATTTGATAGATTGTAGTAGCTTGATGTGCTGGCGTCTGTACATATTCCAGCACTAATACATGCCAAAGGTTGGCGAACCCTGCGTTAGACAAATGTTTCGCGCCTCGTGTGCAATTTGTTCTAGAAAATGGATGGCGTATTAATTCTGGCCTTTTGGGATGTATGTGTTTCAGGAGATCAATAAAAGGACCAATGGTACTTGTCCTGTGTGCCACTGTTGCTAAGAAGCTAAAGTAAACGCTTGTTCGAAAGTTATAGTAAAATTAATCATAGGTCTTACTTATCTTTCCATTGACTGTTGTATTTCTCTGACTTCTGATGAACGATCGTAGCGAAATAACACTGGGCGGCAAAAAAAATTCGGGAGCAAGAACTTTGTTATGTGATTTTAATTGACTTTAGTGTGCTGAATCCAAATCTCATCACAGATTTATTCTGTAACGTCTGGTTTTTGAGTTTTTTTCATTTGAATATAACACTGTTTTTTAATAAATGGATTAGTTAAGAAATATTATAAAATTGTCAGTGACACTTAAAAACTTAGAAATCCGACGAGAACTCTAAATAAAATTGACATATTAAATACATATTTATTTTGAAAAAAAAAAGTAAAAAAGAATACACATAAATTACTTCTATGATGTAAATTAAAATCTTAAATGAATGAAAAATTATTATGATTATGATAGTGAAAATAATAATAGGTATAACATAAAAAAAAATAGCAGCTATTTGATAGATCGCTTTCTTTTATAAGTTTTATCTGCTGTTTCACGATTGATTTCTCAGCACAGATCAGCTAACATTGCTGGTGATCACTTGCCGTTATATCTTTTTTTCCATATGCGCAATATCTTTTTAGAACCTCTCACCGTGCTCATCAGACACGGCACCAAGATTTTCAGGAAAAAAAAAATCTAAATGCGAATGCAAGAAGTGTATTTTTATTAATGATATGTTGCATACGAGTTGTTGATAATTATGAAGAAAGAAGTTCTTCTACCAGTTCTTTGTAATTTGTAGCCATTTACAAGAAAATTGTAACATAATTTTATTTTCAAAAGCTACCACCTAAGAAGCACTTTTTTCTTTATCGACCAACTTAGATTTGAACAACTGCAGTGCGATTCTGTAAACATCTCACCGTGAAAACTTAGGTGAAGTGAGCGTGGAGTGAGCTGTCACTGTCATCCTGATGCTAGGGATTGATACTCTTGCAGCTCACTCTAAGCTCACTTCACCTAACTTTTCACAGTGAGATTTTTACAGAATCGATCGGCAGGTCTTTAAAGATTTCTTTTATTTGGGGACCAGCAAATAGCCTTCCTTCAATTTGGCCTCACTTATGGGTGGACATTTACTTTTCAGGTGTTTAATATAGCCTCTCCATCTCTATCCATAGATTATACCAAATATGATATGTAGTGACGGCAAAAATATTTTTGGCGGTCAAATAAAGGAAAACCAAAATTGAATGAAAACAAAAACTGCTTATAGCATCGAAACTGGACGTGCTAGATAAATTCTGATTACATATTTGGATTTAGCGTGTCAATATGTATCAATTCCACATATACATTCATCATCATCTGCGTAGCCTTTTCCCAACTACGGATGTTGGGGTCGGCTTCTAGTCTAACCGGATGTAGCTGAATACCTGTATTTTACACGGAGCGACTGCCCATCTGACCTGCACAAACCAGTTACTGGGTAATACGATATCCCTTGGTAAGACTTGTAATTCCATATATACATTGTTTTGCTCTTATTTTGATGCCGACCAGTGTAATAAATTATTGTACGTGTTTTTAGTTTTTGAAGTGAATACTTCTATAGGCGCGGTAACCGATATATTTGGTAGAGGAAAATCTTCGCGACACCGACCTACTAATGTTTTAACAGTAGATCTGTAGATATGATATGTTTGGCCAGTAGTTATTTTAAAGTTTTAAGTTTGCATTTATGATAACCTGGACGCGTATCGCAAGGGCTGCTTCGAGGTGGCACGGGAAAAGAATTCCTGGAAGCAGGGGCATACTATAGGTTAAAAAAAATAGTTTTCATTATTATCGGCAGTTCCCATGACTGCCTATGTTTTTTGAATACTCTCATTAATGTGAAAATACTATATTTATCAAATACTAGCAGCGCCCCGCGGTTTCACCCGCGTCAGTTTCGATCCCGTAGGAATATCGGGATAAAAAGTATCAAACTCAAACTCAACTCAAACTCAAAGCATTTATTTCAAATAAACCAATTTTAGGCACTTTTGAATTGTCAAGGGTCGGTCAGTCACAAAGATGAAGCTAGTTGCCCATTCCAAAGCGTAGATACCTGTGGAGAAGAACGGGCAAGAAACTCCACGGACACTTTTAAATCATAAAATTATACATGTGAGAATGATGCAGAAAGACGTGCACGTTAAAGGCGTCCGTACTAAAAAGAACAATTCATAAATTAAAATAAGCCATGGCGGCTAAGAGATGACCAGCCCCTACTGACGGCGCCCGTTCACGAACATGACGTATGTATCCGCACCATTTAGCTCAACCATTTTGAAGGGAACCCAATGATCCAACACACACGCTACCATCAGCGAGACATTTGAGTGAGCATGACATACTCTCAGCTGCCAGGGCACATTCAAGTCAATGAAAGACGTACCCAGTAAATGGTAGCTTTATAGTTTAGGTAAATAGTGCTCACACGTGTGCTATGCAATTATACAATACTAAGATATTGAATTTATACAATGCAAAGATAGTTTTTTCAATCTTCAGCAGCTCCAACTATATTTTCGAATGCTAATTAATTAGTTTATGCGCCCTTGTGGAGCAGGACCAGCGTTCAGCCAAGCATTTTTGTCAGCGATGTATCCCAACTTATAATATGCTTGGCTGCATAGTGTGCGTTTTATGCAAGATTTTAATTTCGTTTCATTGAGTTGGAGTATGTGGGGGGGGGGGGGGGGTATTTTATTATAACATTTTAAACAGTACCCCATGATGGATGAGTCTACTTTAGCCAATCTGAAACCTGGTTGAACTAATTGGTCCCTATTTCTAGTCCCATAGGTGTGTCTTTCACCTCTATTACTGAAAAGATTTAAATTTTTCCTTACGTACATGATGTTTTCATAGATGTATTGACAAGGTACTGTCATGATATTAATATCTTTAAACAGTTCCCTTAAAGAATCGCGCCTGCGGAGGTCATATATTGCTATGATGGCTCTTTTCTGCAGAATAAAAATAGACTCGATATCTGCAGCCTGTCCCCATAATAAAATACCGTAAGACATGATACTATGAAAGTAACTGAAATAGACTAGCCTCGCGGTATCTACATTAGTAAATTGACGGATTTTTCTTACAGCATATGCTGCTGAACTAAGCCGTCCTGCAAGAGATGTTAAATGAGGACCCCATTGCAGCCTTGAGTCGAGCGTGATCCCCTATGTTGTATCCTATGTGTTATTCCTGATTATAAACTATCTTTGTGCATCCAAATCTGTTTAGCCGTTTTGCGTGATTGAGTAACAAACATCCAAACATCTTCACAAACTTTCACATTTATAATACATATATTAGTAGGATTACTTTAAGATTATTACTTAGTATGCACGGCTACACATCAAGGTATACATAACCAGTATAAGCTGACTTCTGATTGTACGAAAAACCTATACAGGTACAACTGGAAATGTATAGCTTAATGTTTAGCCGTGTCTACAGACGCCAGCACATCAAGCTACCCAAAACTGTCAAATTTTCCCAGTCAACCTTGAACCTAATACTTTAGCGATAAAGTTGAAAATCTATTAAAGATATAGTAGCTTGATGTGCTGGCGTCTGTGCATGAAGATTAAACAAGGTAAGTATAATTAATTATAAACATTGTAGCCGGCTCCGTATTAAGCTGTGCCGAGGGCACGCGGGGCTTCCAAAGGCTTCTCTCTATCCACTTATACACCGGCTTTGCTTCGCCTACTTACCTATGTTTTATGGCTTGTTGCTACCTAGGATATAACAATTAGGCCGTGCTAATATATTTCAATTGGATTGTGGCTCGAATTGGTGCAAGCCATAGATGAATTTCTGCTGATGACTTCTTTGGGTGAATCATAGCTTTGCTTAAATTGGAACGCCAAAATCTCTAGGCTACGAATTTAATTCGCAATGGCCAATAATAATCTAAGTGTATTATAATATTTCACTCGAAAGAAAACTCTTCGACATGTGCCTTGCCCATCCTAACCTACGGTGCATAAAGTTAGTCACTTACTGAACAACAGACGTCCAAACTCAAGATTTGCCAACGGGCAATGGAGCGCAGCATAATAGGTGCTAAGCCAGATCGAGTTAGAAACACCACGCTGCGCTCCATAACTCAAGTAGCGGATGTTGGAGAAAAAACAGCCAGGCTGATGTGGGAGTCGGCCGGCCAAGTCTCACGAATGCACCCGGAGAGATGGGCAAAGATCGTCACTCTCTGGACGCCTGAGGGAGAACATCGCCGTCGAGGTAGACCACGGAGAAGTTGGTGCGACGATGTGGTAACATTTGCATAGTCAATATGGATAGAGATCGATCAAGACATCCCGGTTTAGAAGAAACAAGTGGAGGCCTTTGCGCAATTTACAATGTAGGTTAACAAAAAAATATATACGTAATATGCTGGTAGGATTCATATAGATATCTAATATATAAAATTCTCGTGTCACTGTGTTAGTTACCATACTCCTCCGAAACGTCTGGACCGATTTGTATGAAATTTTGTGTGCATATCGGGTAGGTCTGAGAATCGGCTACTGTCTATTTGTTTTTTTTTTTGAAAAACGACGTTTGCGGGGTCAGCAAGTATTAATATAATTTATGATTAAGCTTCTATTTTAATTAAAATTATATCAAGATTTTCGCTGTATCAGAACTTTATTGTTTACTAGCTGCGCCCCGCGGTTTCACCCGCGTAAGTTTTGATCCCGTGGGAATATCGGGATAAAAAGTATCCTATGTGTTATTCTGATGTATAAACTATATTACTGTAAAGTTTCATCAAAATCCGTTCAGTAGTTTTTGCGTGAAAGAGTAACAAACATCCATCCTCACAAACTTTCGCATTTATAATATTAGTAGGATTAAAATTCAATTTCGTATCTTGCAGATTATTTTCATCAACATTCCAAAGCTCCGTATTAAATCCTATAAATCCACTAGTTTAAATTGTCTAAACCGTCTGAATGTAACAGATTTCTTTCCCTATCCAGTTTTAGAATCAGTTTAAGAAGATCCCGAAGCTGAAATCTTTACTGAGTTAGGCAAACGATATCAATTTACTAGATCCCGGCTTGGCGGGGAAATAAGGTTGGGCTGCATTCTTCCGACGTTACTTTAAATTGTTAAGAGTGCTACTTGAGCATTCTGAGGCTTGAAGTTGAGAGTCTAAGTTTGAAGACTGGTTTTAATACTTGGAGATTTTTGGTTAGTGGTTTAGATGTCATCTTAGTCTAGTTTTTTGTAAATTTGAGTTTAACTTGATAGCATTTTTTCTTGGATTTTCTATGAGTTGGATGTATTTTCTTTTTAATCGTTTTCATCTATGAAAAAAGAAAATAAGTTTATTTGCGGTAAACATAACTTAGAAAGAAAAAACAAACACAAAAAATAACAAGTAATACAAAGATTAGGTTTGGGGAGATTTTTTTCTGAATAATGTCTTCTCGTGTTAAACCAGGAATTCACACACCACGAACTATGTCGCCTTTTAGTGCAGTCATTATATACATTTAAAAGTGAAAATGAACCGAGAAAGCCAAATTTTGGATATCACGTGGGGGGTGGCTAGAAAAGCTTAAGTTCAAATTGTCGACCAAAATGACCTTGTGCAATTTCCGCCATCTTGAAAAAACTCTTAAATTCAGTTTTTTCATCATAACTCGATTCCCCGTTGAGATACGAAATTTTTTATAGAATACTTTTTTGTTGCTCTTCTTGCGATCTACAATTAAGGTCCCATGCATTTTTCACGTATCGATCGTCGTTTTCGAGATATCGATCAAAAATATCAAAAAATTTTTTTTTTTTCGCTATTTCCTTTTTTCTGGTGAAAGATATCGAAAAATGTTTAAAATAAAACTTGTAGAGCGTGTCCAGACCTACAAATTCGTTTTTTATTTTTCATTTCCGACAAAAATTACGACCTCTAGCGCGCCACAAAGTCAGTGAAACTGTGCCCGGTTTTCATTTAGCCGCTCGCTCGGTTGTATCCACGCGTCAAAATGGATGGAAAATGGTTCAGGGAATTATTGCAATACAAAAAAAATTCTTAAACCAGCCAAATTAGAAATCAAACATTGATGAAATAATTTTTATGCAGCAAACATAATGATTACAAGTGGTAATTTTTTTCACACGTTTTTCGTCGTTTGGATGGTCCTGGCTGTTCAAGTTCCTCCTCCGTAGACTCTTCGAGTCGTGAAACCTCTTCAATCGCAGGAAATGATGTTGTGACGGTCGAAAAATCGTAATCATCGTCATCGTCGTGATCGTCGTTGAATAAAATTTCGACTCTGGCGATATTGTCACATGTCTGTCCACTGCAATGGATTCCTGCTTTCCTGCAGCCACAAGCAGCTCCACACTTTCCTTTGCATTTGCACGAAATGAGTTTCAAAAGTTCAGGTGGAGCGGGTGCGGCTGTGGTGCAAATTGGTTCGAGCCCGTTATTTGTTTGTCGCCAACCCCATTCTTGAGGATCTTTAAAAATTCCGAGCCACGTTTGTACTTGTAAAACATTTTTCGATATCTTTCACCAGAAAAAAGTAAATAGCGAAAAAAAAAATTCTCCCCAAATTTTTGATATTTTTGATCGATATCTCGAAAACGACGATCGATACGTGAAAAATGCATGGGACCTTAATTGTAGATCGCAAGAAGAGCAACAAAAAAGTATTCTATAAAAATTTTCGTATCTCAACGGGGAACCGAGTTATAATGAAAAAACTGAATTTAAGGGTTTTTTCAAGATGGCGGAAATTGCACAAGGTTATTTTGGTCGACAATTTGAACTTAAGCTTTTCTTGCCATCCCCCACGTAATATCCAAAATTTGGCTTTCTCGGTTCACTTTCATTTATTTCCCGATTTTTCCGACGTAATGACTGGACTATTTGTACAGTTTTTACTTGTGCATAAAGTTTTAATAAATAAATAAACTATGCAAGTATCTTTGTGATATAACTTCTGATTGGGGAAAACATAGGTCCCAATGGCATGTAAGTTACTTGCATATGCATACTTTAGTGCAAGTGTACAAGCTAACAGTCCAAAAACTAAGGTAGTGTGTGTATTTATTCCGATTGGATTACAGAATTTAGAGGTTCCCAAATATATATCTTGAATGGTCAATGATTTAAAGACGAGTTATGAGAAAAATAAGTTTTCTATAGAAATTTGAAATTCCTCGTTATCTCGTCTTTATATCAGTGTCCTTTCAAAATATATTTTTGGGAACCTAGATACTCTGTAATCCAATCGGAATAAATACACACCACCTTTTAAGAATATGTTTGAGTTACAAATTATTTTGGTACCTATGTTTGTATGAACTACGCATGCTTCGCCGGCCCCTTTAAGCAAATACCTTACTTTCAAAGTCTCAAGCTCCTAACAATATCGAAAATCAACTTGCAAACACATTTTGAAGTAACATAATACAACTATTATAGTATTCTAGTATCCAAGTGAACAACAACAATAGTATATATATACTACAACAATGTACATTAGCCATTCTCGAAGTTTCCCTGTATTTTGTGGAACTGAGCGAAGTTTCAAGACTCATTGTTAAACAATAAGTGTAGACTGCTCCTGTTTTGTGAAAATTAATTTCTGTAACTTAATTGGTTTCTGTATGGAGGTCTTCTTGGGTTGGAATTGTTAAGGTGATCGAAATTTTAGTTGGTAGGTACTGTATGATGTTCTATTTATGTAAAAAAACTTTAACAAAAAAAAAAAACGGATTCCAAAAAAGACACTACAAAGCGAAAAATAACTTTAATTTCGGAAGTCGGTAGCAAACAACGAAAATGCGAACCCAACGACACCTGACTTCCAAAATTAAAGTTATGTTTCACTTTGTAGCGCCTTTTATGGAAGTCGGTTGTTTTTTTTTTTTTTTTTTTTGTAAAAAAGATTTTAATTTTCACTTTTAAGTTGTACTTACCCCACACAAGTTCGTATAACACTACTTGTTATGTAAATATCAGTGACAGGAAGTCATGCTCTCAATTTACATAACATCATCTATAAATTAAGTGGCAAAAATACGTATTATTGAAGCTAACTCAAAAACAAAGCAAAGTTAATAAAATTTATATGGAACCACCCCTGAGGCATACCCTATCAATTAAGAGAAAATATTTATTGAAATCGATTCACAATTGCCGGAGATATCTCTTAACAAACTACAAAAAAAAAAAAAAAAACATTCAGTCGAATAGAAAACCTCCTCCTTTTTGAAGTCAGTTAAAAAGTAAGTATACGGTCCGTCTAACCGTGCTTTCGCACTGGCGAAACAACCACATCGACACATGTTGAAATCTCTGTTTTCTGTCAATGGCCAAAAGTCTGATAACCAAGGGGTACCGTGTTTCCCAATAACTGGGCTGTGGAGTTCAAATAGACAGTCGCTCCATGCAAAATACTGGTATTAGTTGCGTGCTGTTAGACTGGAAGCCGACCCGAACATAGTTTGGAAAAGACTGAGCAGGTAAATTGATGTTGTATCGACGTGAGTTTGCATTGTTGCACAACTTGTTAAACTGAAACTTGTTCGACGTTTGATATCGGGTTTCATGTAATATAAATAGTCCAGTCAGTCAAGACAATTAATTCATTATAATTCCAAAAGTTTTCAAACTTCGGTAAAGTGAATGGTACATTGGGACGACCATAAATCTCATTTTGCAACCTTGTCCGCAGTCCGGAACATTGTTAAAATTGCAATTAAATTAATTTTTGCTGTATGATCGTGAAAAAAATTCCAAAAGTTCTGCAAACTTGGGGAAGTTTTCGATATAATATTTCATATCACGTATTTAATTTGCAACCAATCTAAGTGTACGGAACATTTTTTGTTATTAAAAATTAATGTTTTTCTTTATTAAACTGAAGGAAAACGTTCCAAAAGTTCTGCAAATTTGACCGATATATCGGAAAAATATACCGAACGATTGCATAAATTTGCAACCTTTTACGTTGACCGGAACATGTTTATTTATAATTATTTTTAATTCGTGGTCATTTTTTCGAGTAAGGTGGTCTCGGAATAATTACAAAAGTTTTGAAACTTGGTTGCAAACTTCGAAAACATCTATTCTGATGCATTTACAAATTTGCAACCTCATACGCGATCCGGAACTTTATGCAATTTGCAAAAGGTAACTTTTTTATTTTTTCACCTTCAAGAAAATTTCAAAAGTTCTGCAAATCGAGGGGACTGTTTAATTTTGGGATTAATGTCAGTATTTGAATTTGCAACCATATCCCGAATACGGAAATATTTTTTAATCACATTCACGCAAAATATTATTTCCGTACACATCGCTGTTATATATTCAGGGCCTAAACTTTGTGCTATACGAAGCCGCCGCGACGTCGTATACCTGCGTTGCTATGGTAACGCGACCGAAATGAAAAATGCCATAAAGTTAAATTTCCGACATCACACAAGATTCAGAGAGAACATTAATCCCAAAATTAAACAGTCCCCTCGATTTGCAGAACTTTTGAAATTTTTTCGAAAATGAAAAGTGCCATAAAGTTAAATTTCCGACATCACACAAGATTCCGGATTGCGTGAGAGGTTGCAAATTCAAATACTGATATTAATCCCAAAATTAAACAGTCCCCTCGATTTGCAGAACTTTTGAAATTTTCTTGAAGGTGAAAAAATAAAAAAATTACATTTTTGCAAATTGCATAAAGTTCCGGATCGCGTATGAGGTTGCAAATGTGTAAATGCATCAGAATAGATGTCTTCGAAGTTTGCAACCAAGTTTCAAAACTTTTGTAATTATTCCGAGACCACCTTACTCGAAAAAATGACCACGAATTAAAAATAATTATAATAAACATGTTCCGGTCAACGAAAAAGGTTGCAAATTTATACAACCGTTCGGTATATTTTTCCGATATATGTGTCAAGTTTGCAGAACTTTTGGAACGTTTTCATTCAGTTTAATAAAAAAAAACATTAATTTTCAATAACAAAAAATGTTCCGTACACTTAGATTGGTTGCAAATTAAATACGTGATATGAAATATTATATCGAAAACTTCCCCAAGTTTGCAGAACTTTTGGAATTTTTTTCACGATCATACAGCAAAAATTAATTTAATTGCAATTTTAACAATGTTCCGGACTGCGGACAAGGTTGCAAAATGAGATTTATGGTCGTCCCAATGTACCATTCACTTTACCGAAGTTTGAAAACTTTTGGAATTATAATTAAATTTTCGATTTCGAATGTCTATAATGACTGGACTAAAACGCAAATGCAACAAAACAAGTTGTGAGATTTGTTTCATGTGACAAGTTTCGAAACGTTTGCACGTTTAAATGTTTTCTGGTGCTAACGTGTAGATAATTAGGGAGAGTTGTAACTTAAAGACAGCCACACTATAATGTCTATAAGTGGCTATCTATAGTCGCTTTTCGTGTTGTCTGTTTGACCGCGTTGTTCTTCTTAACTACGCAACGGATTTTGATACGGTTTTCACGATCATTTAGAGAATTTATTCCGGATGGTTTATGTGTTTACTTTATTAATAACTTACACAGGTATAATAAATACATCTCGATGTTTTGTCAATTCGTAAAAGAGAGGCGGGTCGCTGGTTAAAAATAAAATGATGGCTAGTTAATTCACACTGTAACTGGAATTCGTGCATTTTCGGTACAGCAACAAGAACTTTGATTAAAACAATGTCCGAAACAATTTTCATTTAATCCAATTACGAGACTGGATTGTACACGAACACGACCGACATACCATTCCTATCCATTCACAAATTGGCACAGTGTCAAGCTGCTATCAGCGTTCCTATCCTCAATACCATTTAGCTGAATCAATAAAGGCTTAAAATTGATGGGGGAAATTACAAACAGAATCCGTTCTTGGCCCACAATGAAAAGGTTTTTGTTCGGCCTATTTCAGACCCCCGTCTGGTACGTAATGCCCCATAGTAAGTAATGAGCGATTAATAACACACTTCGGGCAATGTGTTGACGGGGGATCAGCAGTGGTCCTTATGCCAGTTAGAACCAAATGGTTAGAAAGCAAATGCGTAAATTGGATTACGTCGTGTGCCGTAATTGAGTTATTTACTTAGCTTATTTAAGAGCTGGTGTTTCTTATTTTAGAATTGCCAGGGTTAACGAAAGGTCTATGACTTGTAGCACCTTGTATAGTCATTAATTATTAGATGTGAACACTTTTATGTAAGTGTTTACTGGTAATCATGTTATTTATACGAGACTAAGGACTTTTTGGAACGAAGTTCCTTATCGCGCGTTGTGAAAGGGGGCTAGACGGAAAAAATTCTTACGAAAAGTTGTCACGACACTTTTTGCTATAGTAAGCTATTGTAAGCTGTGCGGCGTCGCATGTTTCTCTGTCTGTCTCTCTCTCTCTTATAGAAAGCAAGCCAGATATTTTCATTTCTATTTCGCATTGAATATAATTATTAATATAATTATTTTATACAACATTCAATACATTACATTATTTATTATTATAACTTAAAAAAAAAATAAAATTTTATTACAATTCCTTCACTAATTAATCGAAAGGAACTTCGTTCCATCCGGGTGTCCCTTGACACCTCTCAAGTTTTTTTTTTTTTTAGGATGGGAAATCATCAAATGACCTCTCCCGCTCTGGGTGGAGCAGAAGGGAGTGTCAGACTCTTACTGACTAATACCCACCCTCATTCCTTCCTAAGTCCTTTATGTTCCGGGGCAGCGGTAACCCTTTCGGACAATCCCGCTGCCCACGACTAAGGGCTGATTTAACCAAAGTCAGATGACTTTTATTCGTTGAATAAAATTGACGTGTAATAGTTCTCGTATGGAAAAACTGTCAAAATTCATTCTCAGCATAAGACTTATTCTAGGTATAAAAGTTTGGTGGAATGCGCCCAAAGGATAAGAAAACAAATCTTGGTTGTAAAGATGAAATGTGCTCGGTGGAATCTTTTAAAATCGCTAGTCTCGATAGGTTGATAATGAGGTTTTATTTATGTACAGATGCCAGCACATCAAGCTACTACAATCTGTCAAATTTATTTAATAGATTTTCAATTTTATCGCTAAAGCATAAGGTGCAAATTTGTTTGGGAAAATTTACAGTTGTGCTGGCGTATCTGTACTATAGTCGAAGGTTGATTATCTTCACGATGCTTTCCCTGACGGGTTAGGCAGAGGTGTAACTAAATTACACCCACATTTTGACAGTTATGTTAGGGGGCAAGCCTATTGCCATCAACCGCGCACAAATTGTGTGAGTTATATTAATTTATATATCTGTATCTTCGGGTAAAATTCAAAAATGAAAAGTCGCTCCTCCGTCTTGATACTTACTCGTAGTTGCTTCTTTTAAATGTTAAAGGTAACAAACAAAACATTAAAAAAGTACACAAAGTAGGGCCGAAGGGCAAAACCATTAAAAGAAGTATCAATTTTATTTTCCTCTCAACACCTTTTAATTCTGTAATCGATAGTCAAAGTTCATTCCTTAAAAATCCGCGGACTAAAATTAATGGTCTTTCTAACCCAGAGGTAGGGTTGTCAGTTACGAGACTTTTAGGTTTATCCGTGAAATGTTGATTTTTTGGTTTATTAGTAATTATAATTAGGTATCTTTATTCTTTGGGAATTTCTGGGATACTAATTTTATTAAATATATAATTCGAGAAATTAAATAAATAAAAAAAGATCATCTTAATATTATATGTAAATTTGGCACATGGGTAGATGATGATGACCTGAAGAAGGACATAGGCTACTTTTCATCCTGGATCGCAGAGGAAGTCGCGGGCAATAGCTAGTATAAAAATATTTGTACAAAAGTAGGTAGGATTTTTGTCTTAATATTAGAGGGTTCGTGCAACTGCCACATAATTATCTAGTTATGGACGCTCCAAAGATTTTTCGTACTTAAATAACAGTGATAAAGGAGTTTTAAAATTTTGCCAACCCTTTGTATAACTCGTTGAAAGAACATTGGCGAACACCCAAACAAATTTTTGCTAACAATTTTTTTTACACGTCGGTCGATAAAAAATATTTTAAAATACAGAGTTTGAATTTCTGAACAGTTTTTTCTTCAGTCATACTGTTACAGGAAGTCAGGAATTAAGATATTCCAGTTATGAAAATAATTAAAATAATTCATTACAAAATTTGATAAATAACAGCGTCAACCAACAAACACGTCAAGCACGATATGAGGCTCTGTCGAAAATATAATTATATTTTCAATATTTCTGAGAACTGATTTCCGATTCAGAAAACACACACTTTTGTGCAATGTTGTGGTGTCAGTTTTTTAATAGCATGCAAAGCACGCGTGGATTATAAATAAATAAATAAATTACTCACTTATTCGAAATCAGTCATCCCGAGTTCCCGACGCGACACGCTTGCAGCCAAGGCAACGGGTGCGACGGCTGCGCCCTGCATGCACAGCGCCCCAGGCCCCAGGCCCCGAGCGCGTCTGCGCCGCAGTCGTCAACAACATTTGCCAATTTCATAATGTGACATTTTGTAAATAATGAAAATAGTGTTTTTAGTTTATTTTTTTGTGTGCTTGTATATACACACATCAAAAGTGTCTAGGGATCAAGCATTTTTATGCGGATTTCTTGAGATTGAGATGTGGCTTTGTAATAAATTTATGATTTTATAAATTTATATTGATCCTTTTTGGTGCATTTCATAATTTGAATCAGGAACTGTGAATCAAATTCGAGTAAAAGATGAAAATCAGCTGTCAATATTTTCCCTATAAAAACATACAACGCATTGAAGACATTATTAGTGCTACTGTTTCCCTACTACTGATTAAAACCAACGTTATTATGGAGCGGCGACGTCATTTAAGCAGGGAAGAAATGCTCAGAGCCGTGGGAATGATAGAAGCTGGTTCCCGGCAACGTACTGTGGCTTTAGCTCTGAATACAAGTCAGAGTGTTATCAGTCGACTTTGGACACGTTACCGAAGCACTGGTACCGTGGCTGAGCGCCATGGAGGACGGTATCGCTGCACCGCACGGAGACAAGAGCGATACATTCAAATCTTAACTCGAAGAGCTCCAACAATAACCGCCATGATGTTAGCCGTGAGGCTTCATCACTCTTCAGGGAACTTAATTAGCGACCAAACAGTCAGAAACAGCTTGCATGAAGTGAACCTTCATTCCCGAAGACCGCTATGGGTACCACCTATAGCAATGCACAATCGTAGGATTCGATATCAATGGGCTCTTGAACACAGAAATTGGGCAGAAGAACAATGGCGTTTCGTGTGCTTTTCTGATGAGTCTCGTTTTGGTATGAGACCGGATACAAGACGTATACGACACTGGAGAACCCCTGGACGCCAACAGCGATTAAAATCTTGCCAGGAAGTCCATCCTTATAGTGGTGGAACCATCATGGTATGGGCGGGTATTTGGATCGGCGGAAGAACTGAGTTGATTTGGATCAGAGGCAACCTCAACGCTCAAATTTATGCTGAGACGATTGTATCAGACGTCATCGTTCCTCTACAAGTGCAAATCGGTCCCTTATTTCAGTTAATGCATGATAATGCACGACCGCACACCGCAAGAGTTGTAAGACAGACTCTCGCCGCAGCTAACATCAATGTCCTGCCCTGGCCTGCTCAGTCGCCAGACTTGAACCCGATTGAGCATGCATGGGATATGCTACAGAGAAGAGCTCTGCCGAATATGGAGGGTATCCAGTCGCAAGAAGACCTTTTTTTGTTGTTGCAACGAACATGGGCGGCCATTCCACAGCGTGATTTGGATGAACTCATTTTGAGTATGCCAAACCGATGTTCTTGTGTTGTTAGTGTTCGCGGTAGAAACACGGATTATTAATTGTTTAAGTTACCCAATAAAATTTTAGAGAAAACTGTTATTTCAGTCTTTTTTTCGAACTTTTGTGTTAGTGGTTCAAATGTCAAAAATCCCTTTATTAGGAAAATGCTACGAATAAGTAATAACTCAGGAAGTCTAATTCAGAACAAATTCCACAGAAAAAGTGGCCCTACTTCAAACCAAAACGACGTATGATTCAAAATACGAATCACTTCCAAGGTTACAAAAAAATATGCTTGGTGATTGGTTTAAATTCAGAACGAAAGCCGGGATTGGTTCTCGCGCGTGCTGCAATGTCTGCTATGACACTTGAGTCAAGTGACGTGGACGATGTTATGCAATAAGTGCACCGGACCAAGTCAATAGTAAAAGAATATTATTGTATAATGTTTTTTTTTTATAATATATTTTTGTTTTTTTTGGGTTACTTTTTACAATCCAATGAACTCTATGTCCTGCGAAATATGATTAATTTATTAAGTTTTTGTCTAGAAGACATTAAAAGAGAATCTTTCAAACTGGTAGGTACAGCAGTTTTGTGTAACATGGTACATGCTTTTAATGATTTATAAAAATATTTTTCGTCAAAATGAACGGAACATACTCTGCTGGCTTTCACAGGCATTCAGTCGTACTCTTGTCTTTCTAGCTTAACTGAAGCTATGCGCTTATTTTGCCGAATTGGATCGGCAGGGAAACTAAAAGAAAACAAAATAAGCAAAATAGAATAATGTTATAAAAATAACTAAATTTTATGGATTTACTTTTCAATATTTCATCAATAAGAAAAGAAAAATTAAATTGGTAAAAAATTTACTGACTTCATTTTGCATAGTATTGACCACTTCGGTTTGATAACGTATTTGAACATCTTTGAATATAATTATAATTTTGCTACTATTTACCAGTGAAAAGTGATCCCTGGACATTTTAATCTTGTATGGCTCCTGCACCACTCCACAACACGTGCTGGCATGATGATTCACAGCTGTAGTTCACCATGATAAAAACGAAAACGTACCCGAAGTGCTCGCTTGCAAGAAAAATGTCCGACTGATGACGCGCTGGGTACAATTTTTAAGCCCCGCCTACTTGGGCCTAATATTTGTTTGGTCATTTTTTTATCGCAATTACATTTCCTGACTTATTACTTATTCGTAGGGAAAATGGCAAATTTCTTTATTAATGCAAAGGTGACTTGGTTTATCGTTACTGTGACAAACGAAAACACTTTATTTGATGAATCCTTAAAGAAAATTTTAATTAATATCAATCAGGAGAAAAGTTATTGCAAAAATATATGTTGATCCCTAGACACTTTTGATGTGTGTATATAGTTTATTTTTATATTTTTAGGTAACTTTTTCTGTAAGTTAAGTACGAGTAGTGTTCTGTAAGTTTTTTTAACTACGACAATTCCATGATGTTAGGATTACCTGGTCTTAAAGAGTTGTATTGATGACTTTAATAACTTTATTGTAAGAACTTTTGAAACCATATTTATCTGCAAATAAATCTTTGACTTTGACTTTAATGATTATTTAATCTAATCTAATATATAAAATTCTCGTATCACAGTGTTAGTTACCATACTCCTCCGAAACGGCTGGACCGATTTGTATGAAATTTTGTGTGCATATCGGGTAGGTCTGAGAATCGACTACTATCTATTTTTTTTTTGCAAAACGACGTTTGCGGGGTCAGCTGATAATTCTGTAAATACATCCTTGTTACAGCCGCGAATCAGATTTTAATCACCACAAAACCTAATACTGACTTGCAAATTGCAGAAAACCTAAGAAAATTTGGATTTCGCGGGCTACCTGGAGCATCCACCTTAAGATGATTATTTTGCCAGACTTCGATCCCTTCGATAGGCCATAAACTTGATTTGATAAAACGTATTAAATTATTTCGTCGGTATCTACCACGGTGGCCTACGTAGACGCTCAATAATTCCATCAACAATTTCCTACCCAATGTTTTTTTAAATTACGAGAAGGTAAAATGTCGGGTTCAGATACTCATGGTTCAAATCAATATCGTTTATTATGGTGACTAGAGTTGACATTAATCTTCTCTGTATATATACAACGTGTTTTTTTTTTATATCCCATAACTCTAGGGGGTCATACTCATCAAAAAAAAAAAAATCAGCTGTTCCCTACATTTTGACGAGATAGACGAAGATAAATGTAGGGAACAGCTGATTTTTATTTCGCGATTTCAGGTTTGGTCCCATAGTAAAAGTTGTTCATAATGATGAGTACAATCACCTCTTAAGAGGTTGCTGGTGTTTTTCAAATAACCCTGTATAGAACCAACACACTAATTGAAGCAACGGCTTTAATTTTCTTAGTTCAACGACATTCATTGCGTCATTGACGTTGTTGAACTGATTTTTTTTTCGAACATAATGGAATAGCCAACGCCGGTAACCAATCGGTTCACATTTAAAGTGAAAGTTCGAGAACACATACACAAGAAGTTGGCAGATTCGTCTCAGATTTAAGTTGTTGTAGATTTTCTTGTTTATCTCTCATAACTTTTTTTTATTTTGTTGTATGTATATATATATGTATTTATTCCTATATTTTTAGTTATATTTTTTTTTCTCTTCTAATTTGTTTTCTGTTATTGCACCTACTGTGTATTGTCTCTGCATCACCCTAAGGTAGACTGGTAGAATATGCCCAAGGCATTAAGTCCGCCTTTGTACAGTTTTTACTTGTGCCTAAAGTTTTCTATATACTATACATATAATAAAATCGTAGGAAAGTCAAAACTGTACATTGAATATTTTTTAAAAAGAATACTTGGGGCGTGATCTACAATCGATTCCGAAGCCAAAAATATAGTTTTTAGAATTTTTGTCTGTTTGTCTGTTTGTCTGTCCGGGATAAACTCAAAAAGTACTGCATAGATTTACTTCAAATTTTGCATGAATATTACTAAGAGGTCGGGTCAACATATAGGCTACATATTATCACGCTATCACCTACGGGGAGGAGCTGTGAATCTTTATTTTTCTTACGCATTCTGTGACAGCGTGTAATCTAACGACGCATATATAAATGTTGTTTTTGAGTAAGCCATGCTAGCTGCACACTATAAAAACTACGCCATTTAAGTAACTTGGGCAGAGAATATAGTTTAATGAATGTTAGTAGTATAAAGACAATTTTAAAACAGCGCCATCTATGAGATTTCATAAAAATCAAATCAAGTTACATGTTAACATTTTTTGGAAATTAATAATTTAAATTTGATCATGTTGGCGAGGTAAGTAGTTAGTTATTCTTAAAATTCATAGATGGTGATGTGCATTTTCTTCATAAAAGTTGTATCGTATAGTTCGTTTTGACAAATTCAAGTTCCAACAAAACCCTCAAAATCTTGAGCAGAGTTGAGGAAGACAATTTAAAAAAAAAATGCGGTGTCAGGTATTACAAAAAAGTTATGTTCATTGATGATGATCATTTCATTTCATGACACCCTCACGGAGGCGAGCGTCAGTGACAGTCCCAGCCGCATGCGTCATCTGTTTGCCGTCATCTTGGTGTTTTGTGGAGTCGCGAACCCGGTAGCTTTGTGGGAGAAGTATCGCCATCATCTGTCTGAAGATTTTCTACGAGCTTTGAGGCGCGCTACTGAAGACGAAGTCGAAGTAACTGATGAACGCGTGCTGAACACCTGTCTCAGTTCACTTCAATATGTGGTCATTTCTATCGGCGGCAATCCACTGATCGAATATGGGTTACCAGCTCCCCAATCATCACCGTATCAAGACCCTGAAAATCGGGAGTATAACGCGAAATGACCACCATACGAAATGACCATGTCGCTTTGTTCTCTTCAGAGCAAAAGCAAATTTATGACACCGTCCTTGAAAGCGTTGGGCAGAACCAGGGTAAAATGTTTTTCTTGGATGCTCCTGGTGGAACAGGAAAAACATTTGTTACCACTGGCATACTTGCAGAGGTCAGGAGGCAAGGCAAAATTGCTATTGCTGTAGCGTCGTCGGGAATCGCTACCACACTGCTTCCGAGTGGCAAGACATCACATGCCATGTTTAAAATTCCCATCGATTTAGAGAACGCCGAAACGCCTGTTTGTGGTGTGTCACGTAACAGCGATAAGGGACACGTGCTCAAGGATTGCTCTCTGATCGTATGGGATGAGTGTACGATGGCCAATAGGAAGGCAGTTGAGACCGTGGACAGAATCCTGTAGGACATCTACAGGAACGAACATTTGATGGGTGGTGTCACAGTTCTGTTCAGTGGTGATTTTCGGCAACCGCTTCCCGTGGTGACACGGGGCTCGAGGGCTGACGAGGTGAATGCTTCGTTGAAACGATCTTCGTTGTGGTCACGAGTTCGTACGCTTCGCTTGACCATTAATATGAGAGCTCGGCTCGGCGGCAATACACGTGCTCAAGAATTCTCCGATGTCCTTCTAACTCTTGTCGAAGGCACTCTACCAGAAGAGACAGGTGGTGCTTCCAGAGTCTCTCGGTAGAGTGGTATCCAGCTTAGAAGAACTAATTCGCTGTGTATACGGGGACATCAGTCGTATACCGCACCAGCAGAATTCTTGGGTGTGTGAGCGGGCCATTTTGATGCCCGAAATTGATCAGGCTGCAGCAATTAACGAATGCATTCTCTCGGAAATTGAGGGGAATAAAGTGGTCTACACCTCGATAAACACTGTTGTCGAGCAAGATGACGCCACACATTATCCCGTGGAATTTCTGAGCTCCCTGTCAGCAAGTGGACTTCCAGCGCATACCATCAAGCTGAAGGTCGGTGTTCCGATTATGCTTCTTCGGAACCTATCTCCTCCGAAGTTGTGTTAACCGCCTTAAAGTCATCTCGCTCCACAGACACACCATTGAGGCGGAAATTCTGACGGGTTGTGGCGTCGGCGAGGCAGTATTTATACCACGCATTCCCCTAATACCTCATAACGTCCTGTTCCAGTTCAAGAGCGTACAGTTCCCCGTGAGTGTTTGCTTCGCGATGACCATCAATAAGTCGCAGGGCAGCGGGTGTCGACCTCAGGACGAGTTGCTTGTCACACGGGCAACTGTACGTCGCTTGCTCCCGCGTCACCAGTCCTGACACATTTTGGCTCCTGGCAGCATAACTACCAACGTAATTTATAGAGAAGTGTTGTAAAGTATGATACCTTTGTACGTATTTTTACTCTTTTGTGTCCTGGAATGTATTCCTGCATTATTTTCTCTATTTCCTTCAGTCACATCTTATGACTGAACTCAGCAGGATTCCCATATAACTCTCTTCACTTGCTTCGCTTGCAAAAAAAACGTATATTTTAATGCTATTTTAAAAGTTGTGTACTTATAATGCTATAGCGACACTGGCTTCTTAGGTATTTTTGGTGCTGTAGAGCATGCACGCAGACGACGTCGCGGGCAGCAGCTAGTAATAAATAAATAGCAATATCCTTCAAATTATTCAAATTGTGATCAATACGCAATTAGGGTGCTGGTACAGATGCCAGCACATCAAACTACTACAATCTGTCAAAATTTATTAATAGATTTTCAACTTTATCGCTAAAGATAAGGTTCGAAGTTGATTGGGAAAATTTGACAGTTTCGGGTAGCTTGATGTGCTGGCGTCTGTACTTTAATTGAAATACCTGTCTATTGTTAATAGACTTCAAAAAGAGGAGGAGGTTATGCATTCCGCGAGATTTTTTTTCATAATGTTTTACATGCACCGACGTCTCCGTGATTATTGGGCTGCTATACAGTACTCTCCAAAACTTAGTTGACATTTTTCCAGTTCAGGTGTGATGCCATGATATGTGGTTAATTTTGATTTGAAAAAAAAAATCTGGAATACCTAAGGGACTAACCTGCAGTGCTATTCTGTAAAAATCTCACAGTGAAAACTAAGGTGAAGTGAGCTGTCATTCCACCTGATGTTAGGGATTGCCTCCATTGATAGTTCACTTCACGCTCACTTCACCTATGTTATCACGGTGAGATTTTCACAGAATCGAAATGCAGATAATTTTTTATGTTAAATCATAGGTCGTTGAATTAGTCAATAAAAACGTTACGGTTGAAGCATTTGAAACTATAATTATACTAGCTGCGCCCCGCGGTTTCACCCGCGTAAGTTTTGATCCCGTGGGAATATCGGGATAAAAAGTATCCTATGTGTTATTCTGATGTATAAGCTATATTACTGTAAAGTTTCATCAAAATCCGTTCAGTAGTTTTCGCGTGAAAGAGTAACAAACATCCATACATCCATACATACAAACTTTCGCATTTATAATATTAGGAGGATGTAAATCATAATATGGCGTCACGCTGAAGTGGAAAAATTTCAACTAACTTTTGAAGAGCTCTCTCTGTACTTAATTCTTCTTTCGTTTCGTAGAGGAAGCCTGCCCGGGTCTCTTAGTTAGTTAGTCTCTTAGAAATTGTATTTACCTAGCTTGAGTAGTTTATGAGTTAACTTCACACACCACAGTCTTCCGAAACTAAAACTAAAGTTATTTTTCGCTTTGCAGTGGTTTTTTAGAAGTCCGTTTTGTTTTTTTGTAAAAGTTTTTTGTGATAATATCGTCCTGGGGCCGTAGTATGAAGGGATACCCTTCGTTGAAAAAAAGGGTTGGAACTTTCTTTCTTGTTTCTATAGCTTACCTTTGTCCAACACCGAAGTAAGATTAAAAGATTACAGTTTAAATACAAGATGGGGTTTCATTGCTATTTTGTAAAGGATTTGAGCTCTCTTACCGTTTCGTTTTCCCGTAAAATTTTTCCTTGTTCCAGGATAGAACTGATACATTTTTGATAAGGTCCTTGTAAACATATTAAGCCATTTCATGTTCTATTTAACCTTCCTGTACCCGCGCATTGGTCTGTAAGACCGACCAAATATTTCGTGATTTTATCTTTTTTCATAAATGTTGCCAATTTGTTTTTCCTGTAAGCTGCCTGATTCGTCGCTACGTTTATGCTAGGGCGCAAAATACGTTCGTGGCCGTATTTGGCGAGAATTGGTCTATGGGACCGACGCGGGTATAGGATTCAGAGTTTATTTTCGGTGAGTTTGTACTGTGTTTTGTATTGATCTGAATTGATGACACTTCTGCCTTAAATGTGTTGTATGTTTAAAGTTCCCCATAAGGTTCGTTTTCATATTTGTAAGTTTGCTTTTGTATGTTAGAAGAAAACATTTATATTATGTCTGCTAATATTTTGTAAACTCCTATGAAAATCTTACTATTTCAGAGACTAAATGAAAGACTGTTACTCGGTAAATGAATGATTTACTAATTGGGGTTTGTTCATGATATTCCCAAGTTTCTATAAACATAGTTTCAATATATTTATTTTTTCCAAAAATGTACTGAAATTGGGTTCTGAACTTTCGGTCTGTGAGACCGTGCATGGTATAGGTGTCACGAAAATTGGCGCGGGTATAGGAAAGTTAATAAAAATCTTGAATACATTTTATTTATGCATTCACTGACAGAGTTTATTTATTTCTGTAACTGCCCGTGACATCACAGCGGGCCCTATGCGTATTCTCTATCTACGGCCCTATCACACAGATAAAATACTAAATGCCCTATCAGAGTACCAGCGGTGTAGGCAGTGCTCACTGCCTATACCGCTGGATCAAGCTAGAAGCATGAAATGCACGTTTTTTTTTTATTCGTACCTAAATTGTTTAAATAGAGGATAAAAGAAAGAAAAAGTACCTATTTATTGCGAACCGTACAGGAATACCACAAACTAAACTAAACACAGTCAAAAATATAAAACCAAACCACATTTATATAAAAATGTAACAAAAGATATATAAATGAAACAGAAAGTCCTGTACGAAGCCAAAAGGCTCCTATCTCAGCATGATGCTGCGATATTAAAAAAAAAAAAGGTAACACTGGTATTCTGATAGGGCATTTAGTATTTTATTTGTGTGATCTAGCTCGCTGTGATGTCACGGGCAGTTACAGAAATAAACAAATAATAAAAGTTTGTAAGCAAGTCATTTTGCCGATGGCCATAATTATGGCTTGTCAAGACATATATTGATACATTGCTGATAGTATGGTTCTTGTAATAAACATAAAAAAAAATCACCAACACATAAAGAATAACCTAAAAACTCTTGGACGATTCAAAGACTTTCAAACCAATCCATGGTTCAAAAGAAAATATTCACGAACAACCGCTACGGTCAACGCCTGGCTAAAATAAAATTGGAATTAAATTCGGCAGCCTATCACATCCGTCCCAGTTTAATATTTCCATCCATCATATTTTTTTGTCAACGACACAAAAAGTGGGGGAGGAAAACATCGATATAAATATGTATTACCTGTATTTTAGGGATGTGAAGTTCCGGCAAATATTTGGTTACGAGGGATGTGGCCCAATTGAGTTAAAGTGTTTCGCAACTCTGGCAGTGTAGGTCGTGGCTAAAAAGAAACTATGTATACCTAAGGGTTTTTTAACGGTAGGTGTCGCAGAAAACTTCCAATGTTGCGCTTGACTCGGTGGAACGCAGAGCTAAGAGGTCCATTGGCGACGTAAAACTGGTGGATGCCAAGCTTCACAGCTTGGCTCATCACCGCAAGGTTACCTGCTTGTCGGTCTTCTGCAGATTGTATTTATTTATATATACTTTATTGTACACCAGAAAATACATAACAAAAAAAAATCTGTCAAATTTCTTTAATAGATTTTCAACTTTATCGATAAAGCACAAGGTTAAAAGTTGATTGAGAAAATTTCACAGTTTCGGGTAGCTTGATGTGCTGGCGTCTGTTATCATCTGCCTAGCCTTTTCCCAACTTTGTTGGGGTCGGCTCCCAGTCTAACCAGATGCAGCTGAATATTAGTATTTTACATGGAGTGACTGCTTATCTGACTTCCACAACCCAGTTACTGGGTAATACGATACGATACCCCTTGGTAAGACTTTCGGGCTTCTGATAACCCGTAACGACAGTCAAAGATCCACGAATGACAGTCGGGACCAATGGTATAACGTGCTTTCCGAGGCACGCAGGGGTCTCGGTATGTAAAGATGGTCACCCATCCACAGACTAACCGCGGCAAGCGTAGCTTAACCTGACCTGTGCGTCTATTATTATTTGGCCACGAGCCCCCTACTTCATGGGACTTACACATAACTGGCGGAATGTGGCTGCACTAAGGTACACCTCTGCCTGACCATTCTGGGATAGCAGGCATAATGTTATGTTATGTCGTGAAAAATTTTGGTTTGCCACAGAAATAGTCAAACTTGTTTCAAATTATTATTATTTCAATTTAAATAAATATCAAATTTATATTAATGTTAATTAAATGGATTTCAGAGTGAGTAGCATTATTGAAAAAATTATAAAAATGTTTGAAGTTTTAGCGTAAATTGAACTTTATTGTGTAGGATTTAACATGATTTTTCCATAACACGTATTTGTTTAAATTTTGGCAAATAAATCGCTAATGCAGATAAGCTATTTTCTTAAAGTCCATTGTTGAGTAATGGAAGTCTTCCAACCTTACCGCTGCTTTATAGTGCACAAATTCGTTTTGTAATTCATTACAGCTATATGAAATTGATCTTTATTCCAACGAGTAAATAAAGGTTTTCGCTCGTCCGAACAATTTATTCATTTCTGTATGCGTTGTGCAATTATTTAATTTGGGAGTCGGTCAGCCAAATTTTTTATGATTCGTTCGGAGGCTGAATATTTTTATATTTAATTTTTGTTTATTTTTGGCGCAGACCCGACCTATAGCTACCTCGGCTGTAGGGTGAGGTGAAGCCAAAATAATTAACATACCTTTTCCATTTAACAAATAGGCAGATAAAAAAAATTACAAAAGCCAAAATCTAAACCGCAAAATGTTGATTTTGAGGTTTCGAGTTTGTTTTTTTTATTTTAAAGAATGGCTAAAATGTTCTATGGAAACATGGCAAGGGCCTAAGCAATGGTTTGTCTACTAGATGATATTACCAAGAAAACGATAAAGCCCACAGATATACTTGTTATGCATTCCTACGCAAATGGCTAAAGTCGCTTTTCTAACAACACAATTTTATATCCCCTTGTGATTCTCAAACTTCTTGTAAGATGCTGCTCTCAACATTCAATATTCCACTTTCCGAACGTGTCCTTGAACCAGTTCCTCCCCTGTCCGACACGATGCCCCAAATACTCCCCTGTCTATACACCCTTGTCTCCCCTGACGCAGACTTAATGGTGTTGAACGTTCCCCGACAAAAACAGGGAGCGCGTCCCTCAAAAATGTCAGATCGAGAAAGTGTAGCAATTAATATGAAGTAACGACTGTCGTTACCGGTTTTTCGCAAAATAATAAGCCATCTAAAGAACCTTGGAAATAAATCCGAAATTAATATCAGTGTATTATTTTCTGCTGCAGGATAAAGGCCTTTCTCAAACATTAACATAATGATATACTTATTACATAAAGAGGGGCTTGTGGCTAACAAATAACAGACGCACAGTTCGATCGATCAGGTTAAGCTACGCTTGTCGCGGTTGGTCCGTGGATGGGTGACCATCTTTACATACCAAAACCCCTCCGTGTCTCGGAAAGCACATTAAGCCGTTGGTCCCGGCTGTCATTCGTAGATCTTTGACAGTCGTTACGGGTCGTCAGAAAAATCTGACAACCAGTCTTTCCAAGGGGGTATCTCGTTGTGGAGGTTAAATAGGCAGTCGCTCCGTGTAAAATACTGGTATTCAGCTGCATCCGGTTAGACTGGAAGCCGACTCCAACATAGTTGGGAAAAGGCTAGGCAGATGATGCACTTAACTTTGAATGCCATACCCGGGCCCTGATTTAGAAAAAACTTGCTCAACCGTTTAATTTCGTCCATGCTAGTTGCAAGTTATCGAAAATTCGCCGAACGTAGGCTTCAGAGACTGAAACTATTCGTTTTATTGATAACTGTAAGGCTGTGTGAAAGTTTCAGCCATCCAAACTTTTCGGGTCTATAGGAGTTGGAAATTCCACGTGATCCCATGTCAATGTTGGGATGACGGTCAGAACGATTAAACTGTAGTTTTGTTTATTGATATCTTGGAGTTTGTACGGGGGAACCAACGTGTTTGTTAGAAGCAGTTGGGAGTTTAGCTAGCAAGAAGATAAATTGTAGCTATAAAATTTTTTATACGCTTGTGTCCATAATTAGGAAGCGTATAATTTGGGACAAGGAACAGCAGATGTCATAAATGAATAATTACTGATAAATGCTGGTTTTCAGGTTGCTGGGTATCGTGTTACCAGTAACTGGTTTGTGGAGGTCAGATTATTTTTTTTTTTTGGAAATGGCATCTCGCAGTTCAACCTGTAGGAGGTTGTCGACTGCTTAACCGGACTTTCCTGTGGATGCCTTGAAGTTAAGGCCTCCAGCCAGGGCTTAAAAACTAACTAAAAACTAAGCGACTCACGCTAAGGGCACCCCCCGTGGGGTTCGGACCTCGGCTTAGGGCGTCGCTGGAAGAGGGCAGCAAGGGACAGGCTGGATCGGTATTAGGAGGTCAGATTAGCAGTCGCTTCATGTAAAATACTGGTATTCCGCTGCATCCACTTGGATTGGACGCCGGCCCCAACATAGTTGGGAAAAGGCTAGACAGATTGATTGCTACTGGTTTTCAGTCGTCATTTGAGCCTTTTTCTTCTATATCTAGATATAGGCCTGCTTCATAAAACTCCATACAGTGGTACAGTTACATATCTAGGACACAGGTTCTCAGTCTTATTTTGCTCACCGCCCACTTGGAGATTTTTTTTTTCTAAAGCCCGTAATTTTTTTTTACTTACCATCTGTCGCGAATCTAAAACAGCTATTGCCACTATTATATTTAAACTTGTAGTATTATACAGTTGTAAGATACGATATATAATTTTCTCTGGGTCCTCTACTGCCCCCCCTGAAAGTCTCAAACGCCCACATTACCTATGATGACCCTTATCAGGTATGTAAAAAAAAGTTTTAAGTCCTTTATTTTCCCATGCTGCACTTCCTGCTTAAAGTACGGTTACCTAGAACAACGGTGGCCGCCACATAACGGCCGCAGTGATAGCTGTCAGGAAAATTATGGTTTTTTTTTGTTACAAAAATTCTCTCTAGGAAAACACACCAACTTACTTTCATAAATAACGTTTTAGTGACGTCAATCGCCGGTAAATTGCAGATGCTATATGGCGCCATCGCCCTTCAAGGAAACCGTAGCTTTAATACCTACTCCCCATTTCTCTGAATCCACAAAGTTTGTCCCCAAAAAGTAAAATCCTTAACAGGACAAGAATGAAAATGAAGAAAATTTACTAAGTAAATTATGTATTTAGAGATAACTGTTATCCCTGACGAAGAACCGCCGAAGGTACGACATAAATTAAAAGACGCTTCACCAGTAATGTAATTAACAAGAACTTTGCTGATGAATTTATATTCTTATAGAATCATTTTCAATTCCGTGAGAGAAATATGAATCAGTAGATGGGACCCTAAGGTGCTATAATGATATTCTTTCGTCCATTTACAGAATTTTGAGAGTTCGTTTTGAAGTGCCGATGAGGGACCATTAAATACTTATAAATATGTAGGGATCTGCTTCTGTTTGTTTACGTATTGATCCGTATTGAAAGGGTATGGAAAATCGGCGGGATATTTTATTCAAGTTACTAACGCGACATTTTGCGAAAGAGACATTCTGCGAAAGAGGCATTGTGAGAAAGCGACCTTTTGAGAAAGAGTCACTTCTGCGAAAGCGACCTTTTGACAAAGCGACATTGTGAGAAAGAGACATTTTACGACTAGTAGACATTTTGCGACTAAGCCATTTAATTGTCGTCTGCCATGCTTACTTCGTCCTGTGTAGCCCGTCTCTCTCTTATATCAGAATCATGAATGAATTGGTACGTCATAGTAGGGCCCCAGGCCGGTCTGTTTTGAGGTCTGCTGCGACGCTAAGTCGATTGACGATTATATTGAAGTAGGTACTTAGATGTCCATTGACCGTATGCGGCGACAATGAACGCCCAAAGCCCCTTAGGAGTTTAGCAAAAAGAAAAAAACTCTGAAGTTTTCGCCAAGCGAAAACGAAGTAATAGCGCAGGCCGGTGACATGTTGCGACGGGGTGGGTCGGGGAAACAAAAAAAATTTACGCGGACGAAGTCGCGAGCAGAAGCTAGTAAAATATATATTTCAGGGATTTCAGGGATATATATATATATATACAAAGTTGATACGACAGAAAGGCTTTCCTTTAAACTGCTTATACTAGGTACCATTTTCAAGCTCTGTACCAAATATCATTTAAATTGAAACAGTAGTTTAGTCGCAAATGACTTTTTAAGTTTTTGGCCCGTTTGAACATGATGTATTTTTCTTAACAGCTGATTATGTGTATAGGCATAGGTCATGCACCTTAAAACGATAAATCTACGATACGTTGTTGCCGCTCTTACGCAAGTCATAAGCAAATACGTCCTACAAAAGAAAGTGACAATCCCATTAGCAAAACATCACGCGCGTAAAAGAAATAGAAATAGGTCAGTGTGTTGCTATTGCATCTTTGGTCCTTGCGAGGGGGGCCTCTAAAAACTAAAAAACTTGGTTTTTCAGTGCGCCAACGCTATCCTTCCGGGACGTACGTTACGTAACACGGAAGTCCTGTGCCGCTATTGTTTTGTCGAACTCGTGCGCTGACAATTGTGATTTTGTTTTGTTATTGTGAATAGGACACTTCTTTCTTTTTTTTTATTGTGACAAGACACGTAACTTGCTATTATAATTATTTAGTGTTAGTGTTTTTTTTTGTGATTTACTGTTTTTTATTGTGATAGGACACGTAATTAAACTTTGGTTGTGTGTGTGTGTATACCTAATTAAAGTGTTCAACAATGCCTCGTCTAACTTACACGGCGTCAGAATACACTGACATGATTTTAATTTACGGTGAATGCCGTGGAAATGCAGCATTAGCTCTGCGAACATACAGAGAAAGGTATGGTGACAGCCGCAATTGCCCTAGGAACGCCCGCACCATACAGTTGGCAGTACAAAGATTACGGGACAATAAACGTGTAGTGCCGCAACAGGAGGGAGTGCCACCGCGGCAAATACCCGCTGCATGGGACGAACGAATATTAGATCATTTTTCCCGCAACCCGACAACGAGTCTGCACAGAGCCGCCCGGCAGTTTAGATGTTGCCATAGAACCATCCACAAGGTTCTAAAACGTAACAAACGCAAACCTTATAAATATCGGAAGGTGCAAGCTTTGTTATCGAGAGACTTACCGATCAGGAACAGTTACTGCCAATGGCTATTAAATAAAACATCCGAAGACCGCCATTTCTTAACAAATGTAATATGGACCGATGAGTGTACTTTTACTCGGAACGGCATCTGGAATCGGCAAAACCTCCGGTACTGGAGTTTGGGAAATCCACACGTGTTTCGAGAATCTGAACACCAGTACAGATTTTCTCTCAATGTGTGGGCTGGTATCCATAATCATAATATTATCGGCCCTGTTTTTATTGACGGCACCCTTACAGCGGCGAAATTTTTAGATTTATTCAGTGGTCCTGTGGCCGAGTACACTGACCAACTACCTTTAGCCGTTCATCGCAAGTTGTGGTACCAGCTGGACGGTGCGCCTCCACATTCTGTGATGGCTTCCAGGGAGCGGCTCACAGAAATGTTTGGGCAGCAATGGATCGGTCGATTCGGACCTGTTCGGTGGCCACCACGATCTCCGGACCTCATTCCCATGGATTTCTTTTTGTGGGGATACATTAAGGGTGAAGTGTATGCCTCCGAGGTAAATACAATTGTTGAACTAAAAAACAGGATTATTTTAGCATTTCACAAATTAAAGTGCTTAGCGACGGACAGTGATTTAATTAGAAAACTAAATAACAATATTCTCCGTCGGTATAATTTGTGCATTAATGTGAATGGAGGACACATAGAGAATTTAAAAATTTAGTGTTTTTGTTGTCGGCGTACTTCAAAACTATCTAACATAACAGCCAGCGCGAGCGGAGGCCTAAGCCGCCGCCCGCGCCACCGCCGGCCGCCCGCTTCGACACGAAACACATGCCGCGCCCCGGCGCGCGTGCGACGACGTTGCCACTTTGTAAGGTCAGTCGCCAGGTCCAAGTTTCTATGAAATTTGGGTTTTTCCTTTATTTACAAAGGGTGGTTGCGTTTTACTCTGATTTGTAAGCTATTTAGTTTATTTGAAAAAAAAAAATTCTCAATTTTGGAGCTTTTTATGTTTATACCGTATCGAATTAATATTAAACACGTATAGTATACGTAGTGTAATTTAATGCCCCTCGGTCGTATCAACTCTGTATATATATATAAAATTTACGCGGACGAAGTCGCGAGCAGAAGCTAGTAAAATATATATTTCAGGGATTTCAGGGATATACTTATGGGCAGCGGGATTGTCCGAAAGGGTTACCGCTACCCCGGAACACAAAGGGCTAAGGAAGGAACACGGGTGGGTTTTAGTCAGTAAGAGTCTGACACTCCCTTCTGCTCCACCCAGAGCGGGAGGGGTCATTGGATGATATCCCATCCACAAAAAAAAAAAAAAAGCCCCAAACCCAGGACCAGCAGACTGAACATAGCATAGATACTACGTCGAGAAGTGAGTCAGCTGGATGTAAGTTATTCGAAATGGTTGACAAACCTGGGACGCTCGAGCGGGGCGCTTTGAATCGGCACAAAAAACAACGGTCATTTCCTATAGTAGATTTATTTAAGTCCAGCGTACATGTTTACTATAGGTTACGTACACATACGTTTTGTTTTTTTTTCTATCATCTGTCAGATAGGATGATTTTTCAATTATAATGTATTTATTTTGAAAAATTTATTGTTTTTCAAAAATCCGCAAAGAATGTGCGCAATGTGGAAGGAGTGATGGAGAAATGTCTTGATGCTGCGTGAGCGTGCGTGATCCATCGCCGCTATGGCCACCGCGCTTAGTAGCTGGTGTAATTGCTGTATGGCGTTCCAGTGAGGATAAATAAATAGGTAATTTAAAGGCGCTTTTGTTAAAAGGTTTTACGTCGGACACTAATTACATTTAATAAAATATTGAGGCTAAGTAGGTAAGCTTAGCAACCGTACTTTTACCTGGAAACGCTCCTCATATAGGGTTTCCAATGTTCCAATACATATGACGCAAATTCAAGATTTTATTCTATCTCATTACAAAAATAGTTGTTACTTTAGTCCAAACAAAAACCTTCGAGATAGTTATTTATTGTATTTTGAACTTTATTTCGACATTCGTAAAGTTCTTAATACAAAATTGACAATTTAAGAGTTTTTGACTATGGTTTCTGGAATAAAATTCGAAATTCAAAAATGGCCCGATGGTTTAAACCTTGATTTATAGAATGATTTTATTTCTGTAAGTAGGTTTGTACAAACACATTTACACTTCAATCATGTTTTAAAAACTAGATGATGTCCGCATTTCCTATCTAGATACTCTGAGAAGAAATTAAGGCCGAGACAAACTCAGAGCACACAGTCTCTTTTAAAGTCCAGATATAATCTTGGTCAGATCATATGAAGACCATGTAGATTGATGTCTAAAATGGTCTTTTGAGGAAAGGACCAGACAGATTGAGTGGACCTGTCCAGTCAGTGCACGCATTTGTCAGTAATCATGCAGCTCAAGTTAGAACATAAGGAGCTCAGGTGATGACAGTTGATGACACAGTTTTTCCGATAAGATTCCTTTTTGTGTCCTGATGATGTGTGTCATATTGCGTTGAAAAGGTAGCTAGTTTCAAATGTATTTATTAATATCTGGATAAGTACTGTTTGAGGTCAAAAGTTACTAAATACCGATTCTTAGTGTTTAAGAGAACAAGTGGCGTAACAAATTCCCCAGCACATAGCGAAAATATAAAAGTGGTTTATTTTTTTTTATGTATGACCCCAGACTTCGGCCGCGTGATATTTCACTCTCCCCCCATTCACACTCTTAGGAGTGGAATTTCTAAAAATCCTTTCTTAGTGGATACCTACTTTTCACAAAGAACACACCCTCCAAATTTCATGTCTCTAGGACCAGCGGTTTAGGCTGTGCGTTGATATATAAGTCAGTCAGGACTTTGAATTTTATAAATTATATTAATTATATTTTATAGATAAGACCGTTTATGCCTTCCACTTCAAATATTCCAGCCTTTAAAATTTCTAGACACGTATTAATCAGATCGTGTAATAACCCAACGAAAGACATGGAGATAGCTTAAAAAAATTCAATGTCTAATCTAGATGTATCGCTCTTTAGGGAAATCAGAATCACCGTAGTTTTTCGGAAGAATTCGTTTTATTTTTCACGAATTCACGCTGGTTCATTTGTTTGATAGCTAGGAATTCAGGAATGAATGAAGAAATATGCGCGCAATTTATGTAAGTACGTAGAATTGGTGCTCTTTTTGTGTCTTCAAATAAATGTTATGTAAAGTTATTCATAGATACAGAGGCCTCCAAAAGTTGACATTTTTCCACTTCAGCTGTGACACATCACAGTATGATTTACAATTCTAGTGACCCGAATGTTCGAACTACTATAACGTTTTTATTGACTGATTGATTTTATCATAAAAAATAATCTAACCGAAAAATTCAGCTGGGCTGGGCAGCGTTTGGGAAGCTTCGCCGAATCTTCTCGTCGCGTATTCCACAGAGCCTAAAGACTAAGGTCTTTAAGCAGTGCGTCCTGCCAGTTATGACTTACGGAGCCGATACGTGCACACTCACGGTACGGCTGGTCCATAAATTCAAGGTCGCTCAGCGAGCTATGGAACGGGCTATGCTTGGAGTCTCTCTGAGGGATCGAATCCGCAACGAGGTGATCCGGCAGAGAACCAAAGTTGTCGACATAGCTCACAGAATAAGCAAGCTGAAGTGGCAATGGGCCGGCCACATTAGCCGTGGAACCGATGACCGTTGGGGTAGACGTGTTATTGAGTGGAGACCGCGAATCGGTAAACGTAGGGTGGGACGCCCTCAGGCTAGGTGGAGCGACGATCTTCGCAGGATGGCTGGTAGCAGCTGGATGAGAGTTGCCGAAAATCGAGTTGAATGGCGTGCAATAGGAGAGGCTTATGTTCAGCAGTGTACTGCTATAGGCTGATGATGAAAAAATAATCAAATAATCCTTTAGGAGTACCTGATATATTTTTTTTAAAGTCATAATGTGGCGTCACAGGTGAAGTGGAAAACTGTCAACTAACTCTTGGAAGCCACTGTAAATCTAAAACCTTAAATTACATACATATTCCCACTGCCTAATATAAACCTCCTTAGACTTGCTGCAGTACTATTTCTATGTGACATTTGTCGCATTTTTCTTGCATTACTTCTGCCTTATTATTTCAAGATATTTTGCATTCAAATTCTTTTTCTTTTTCCCTTTTATAACAACCAGTTGATGTCAGGTAAATGAAAATTCTCAAAAGGTTTTCATTTCTTTAATGTTTTATAATAATAGTGACTTGAAGCTTTGAGTCCTGTTTAAAGATGAACGGTCTGCCTGCTATACAATGTGTAACTGAATTAATGCACATTATGAAAATAGTTTATTCAGAATCGGTTATTGAATCGATTTCTGTCAATTTTAATATAAGTAATTTATAATCCCAAAAATAATTAAAAGTACTTACATTTTCTCTCTACAGTCAAAACTAACCAAAATGGACGAATTATCTACTACACTAGACCCTTAGATGTGTCTGACTGTGTGCGTGCGTAGATTTGTAATGTAACCACAATTTTCTCCCACCATCAGTACAACTATTTTAATAAATAAACAATGTTTTATATATAACTACCTGACCCCGCAAACGTCGTTTTGCATAAAAAAATAGATAGTAGCCGATTCTCAGACCTACCCGATATGCACACAAAATTTCATACAAATCGGTCCAGCCGCTTCGGAGGACTACCACTAACTAACACTGACACTGGGTAACTAACACTGTGACACGAGAATTTTATATATTAGATAGTAAAAAATCAGTGAATATATTAGGATTATAACTTAATATTCTAATTGGGGTGTTTGGTAGTGTGCGTTAATTCCGGGACATGTGCAAATAAACATTTTCGATCGCGTACTAAAGGCGCAACTACTTCATTACTTTATCGCTCGTTCTATTACGTACGTTCGTTTCGTGGATATTAGGATATAATCCCCGTCCCCTGGGACTCGCCGGGGTCACGCGAGCCGCCAGGGCCGCATCATTACCGTAAATGACCACACGTTACGGGAAGATGGCTCCTTATTGATTAATAGAGACTGATAGAAAAGATAAGGGCACACTTAAGAACGTGCAAGGAGTTTCGTTTACTTTTGTGGAAAGAATCAACTGGTATGTTGATAGATTTTTTATAGTCTGTAAGTAATATATGTATAATGTATACCCCTGATAGCAACCTTATAGCAACGGGAATAAAGATCACAAATCAGAGGTTTTAGCTGTGAAAGGACTTTACTTTTTAAAATTTATTTTATATTTTCGCTTTTGACCTCAAAAATTCACATAAGTACCTATTAATTTTCAATGCAATATCATCAGAACACAAAAAGCGATCTTTTCGACAAAACTGTGCTCCTTAAGTTCTAAGTTGAGCTGCACGGTTACTTACAAATGCGTCCACTGACCGGACAGGTCCACTCAATCCGTGTGGTTCTTTCCTCAAAAGACCATTTCAGACACCAATCTACATGGTCTTCACATGATCTGACCAAAATTATGTCTGGACTTTAAAAGAGACTGTGATCTCTGAGTATGTTTCGGCCTCGAAAAGCCAACCTCATCTAGTTTAATAAAATTAATTAACGTGTGAAAGTGTTTGTATAAACCTACTTACAGAAATAAAAACATTTATCATTTACCATACTACCTTACATACTTATTTTAGCAATAATTTCACCTACACACACACGGAACTTGAAATCCGCTAAAACCATCCCATTACTTCCCTAATAGGCCTACCAACGGACATCCGTTAATATGTACTTCAGTGTAAATAGTATACTAAATACATTCCCCAGCGATTGTGGCGCGGCACGCAACGTCATGCTACCGCGAATTAGCGGGAATGGCCGACCGCTTACATGTCTTACAATGATAGGGTCAGGTGGGGTAATTGCGAATACCATAACTAGAATGACATATCCAACCATATATTTTACATTTTACTATATAACAATATAAAATTTATAATTACCATGTGTATTTAGAGGCTAAAGTTAAAAGTTATTCGTTTAGTTAAAATCACTCTGACAATAATAATAGGGTTTTTAATAGATTTATGCGTATCTTTGTATTTAAAATATTTATTCCTCAATTTTCATGATTGCACCTACCACTTTTTTGTCTCTGCATCACCCAACGGTTGACTGGTAGAAAATGCCTATGGCATTAAGTCCGCCTCTGTACATTTATGTGCTTGAAGTATTAAATAAACAAATAATCTAGTAATTTTATCTCGTAAAACTGTGCAAAACTGAGGCAGGTCACTAGTGATAGGTAAACCCAAGACGTTTCTATCTGCTTATGTCCTGGGTTTTATAACTCAATATCCTGAACTGGGAAATAGTATATCTAGAATGTAATGGGAAATAAAGTACGTTTTACAAGCGATTGCACAGATCTTGTGTGGCATAAAGATTTAACTACTCCGATCAAAAAGCAGTAACTATATCTGCTAACGCTAGTCTAGCATTTGACTATTAGATTACCATTTTAGCATTAGTGATGGCTCAGTGATGTCGGCCTCGACTTACGAGTTATAGGGTCGTAGGTTCGAGCCCCGATAAGCGCTTTACATTGTGTAAAAATTTCTTCATCACTACTTTGAACAGTGAAGGAAAATATTATGAGGAAACCGGCATGTCCTGGAAAAAATCGAATACATGTGACATCTATCAACTCGCATTGGGCTAGCGTGGTGGATTACGGCCCACTCCCCGTCACAGAGAGGAGGCCTGTCTGACAGCAATGGGAACATTATATGCTGATTATGCTATTTTGCGTTGTACATAAACTAAACATTGTTTTTATTTCAATAGGTAAGTATTGCCAAACTCTTGTCTATTGAATGTCTAACGAAACTAATATCTCAAATCTCTCTTAATAATAGTGTCAATTAGTAATAAAAACGGTAGTTTTAGAAGTAGACGCGGCGACGATTCGACGTGGCGGGACTCGACTTCAAGGGACTAAATCCCAAATTTATCCTCCCACTAGAACGCCATACGGAATTACACCCACAGAGCAAAAAATACTTCGCACGCTGAGCAAGAGATAACAGACATTTAATGCCCGCATCATCATCAAAAGAAAAAGCTTTATGGAAAATAAAAGATAATTTTCCCTAATATTGTCTATTGTAAGTTGCGCCCATCCCACTAATAAAGAAATTGCTCTATCATCATAATGTAACCTTATTGAAACGATAGGAGAACATGGCAACTTTTTCATTATACCTATATCTACTTAGTTCCACGAGTATGCCTTTAATAAATCGTTTACGTAATTAAAAGTACATAGTCCGTGTTTTCTTGGATATTATTTAATGGTGTTTTGAGGCATAAAAAATGCTATTCCATACATTTTGACCGCGTAGGGTGTAGCTATAGAAGTATGAGGAACAGGGTGTAAAGTTCACCCATCCTACATAGAAAAGGAAATATCCTCCGAGTCTTGATTCATGTCGGGACGTTGTGTATAGGTATGCTAGTTGCGCGGTAAACTCTGCTTGTGCGATGCAAGATTTTGCGTGACGTCAGTTTCATTTGTAGTTCATGTGGTATAGGTAGTTACTGCCACATAACTATTGCACTTTTTTTATGAAACAGCTGATATTTTTTTTAAGTAACGAAAAATGTTTACTTTACGGGGTCTAGAATCGTGTCCTGAGTTCATGGCCGCAGTTTGCGCGTTGATGTTTTTACTACCCTGTATGTACAGACGAATTGAGAACCGAAGAAGCCGAGTTTTTAAGAAGCCAGTCTAAAATAGACAGTCATGGGGACTGCTGGCAGAAATGAAGACTATAACAGTGGTCACTCTTATAACTACAGATATTATACTACATTAGCATGTCGGTGACGCGAACCCGTAAGATGTTAGCCTGACAAAAATCACACAGTGCGCCTAAAGAAGTTTTCACTTTAAGAATTATTTGTTAACACAGAAAGGCGCTGTTTTTATTTATAATACAGGCGTAGTGGTTAAATTGTATGTACGTAACAAAGAAGAAATTGTGCCAGATAAAGCAAATGTGTGAAAATTCATGATCACTTCACAAACAACAAAATACAACAAATAAATCCTCATTGATTCTTATCTCAAACGACGGAGCTCAAAGAATTCTCACAGCTCGAGGGCGCGAAAGAAAATAAGAGAAATATTTTCCTTGAGCCTTAGCGAGGCATCGATTGTTTTAAAATTCTACTAATGAGAGAGAAAAGCCTCATGAACAGGTAGGCGACAGTGAGCGAAAAATTTAAAATGGCGCGAAAATCCGCCATCTTGTATAACTTTTTCTTGTAACTCCTTGTAAGACTAAGTTTGTGTTGCGCACCTATGTTTCTTAATGATATTTCTATGACGTACCTAACAGTATTATTACCAGCTACAGAAATGTAACAAACTGGTACAGGTTGATTTGCCTCTTCTCTTTAGTTTAGTTATTGGCGAAACTGACAGCTGAACGAAGTTTGATATTCAAAAAAAGATTTAAACTCTTTCCTTACTACCACAAAACAGTGTTTATCAGTTGTTTAGGCGAAACATCTTTTAAACACGACATATTTATATGGACTTTGACGTAACACTGACATTAGACATACGTTGATTAAGTGTTTAACTTTTTGTGGTAAGACCCTTTGTGATTTTTGCTTACATTTTCATCCATTATTTTCCACCACTTTTTGAGTCGTAATCTAAAATGATACGACAAGTTGAAAGTAAAAGAAAACAAGTAATTTGTATCACGATACCTATCAGGTAACGTTATCAGGAACTCTGCTGAACTTAAGAAAAGTATTTAAGTTAAAGCCTCGTAAATTGTAACGTCTTCGGCACCTGTCTGATGGGCTCGAATATACTTTGGAGATCCGGCAGTAAAGACGAAACTTTTTAACTTCTTTTCGGGTAGGATTTCCGTAACTTAATTTGGTGTATAGCAACTTAATTTTTTTGAATATTGACGAAGGCTCGATAAAAACGCGTTTTGATAGGAATAAAATATTAAAACGTTTTCGTTTAAATCAAGTAGCTACACATAAAAGTTCGGTAAGTTTTTGTGTAGGCATACTAAAAGGCTCCCGCAGACAGGTGCGAAAACAATTTCTATGAAAACTTCATGGAATTGTTCTACCAGAATCGCACCACCGTCACGTCGCGCCTGTTTTCAGGAGCCTTTAAAAGCTTTATTGTAACCTCTTGTGTATTGACATCATAAAAGCCAGAAATAACAAAATCGAAACGAAAGAAAGCCTCGAACTCCCCAGATACAAAGCACGGATCCCAATTCCACTAAACATACTCCAACCAACCAATAAATACCAATAAATACCACTACCCATAAATACGTAATCCAGGACATCAGAATAGTCTTCTAAATTGTAAGTAGTACAGTCAGCAGCAAAGTCGATTAACACTTCAGTTTTTTTAATCTCAGTTATTGAGCAAAATATTAACACTTCAGTGTTTTTAATCTCAGTTAATGAGCAAAATATTTGTTCGAAATTTCATTGTACTTCAGCTGCAATTTTGACCAAATGTTTTGCCCAATAACTGAGATTAAAAACACTGAAGTGTTAATCGACTTTTGCTGCTGACCGTACCTTTCCACAATGGAGCACGTGTAATCTACATCATAATTCACGTAAAGCTCACTGGTGTTGCGAAACAGCGTCGTTTGAAGCATAATTTTCTGGACCGACGACAATAACCCGTACATTTTGAACCTTAATCCTTTGAACATTCAACCCATTTTTGTATAAAATACTCGTCTCTCTGTGTATGTTGCTGCTATTGCGAAATCTACGTTTCTTTCGACTTGAGACACAAATAAAATTGAACAAATATATTTTTGGTCTGCTATTTTAAATCACAGGTGAGGTGGCGGCGATGAATTGATCTCGGAGATACATCGGACGAAATAAATGTGTGTTTTCAGCTCCTAAATTTATAGTAGTTATAGGTATTCCAAAGTTTTCTGAATAGAGGATAAATACCTACACCCTATTGTTTATACAGGCTGGGTAAAAAATCGTGGATCAAACGAAACAGGGCGATAGTTGGGGTTATTTGCAGTAAAAAAGAGAATTTTAACTTGATCTCTTTAAAAGTTATGACAATTAGAGTAAGGTTTTAAAGTTACAAATAATTTTTCGAGAGACTTAAAAGATATTAAAAAAGTGCCAATACTGATACCTAAATCATGGTACCAACTGTCATAAAAGCACTTTTTTTTTAAATATTTTTTTTAAGGTGCAGCGCAGACTATCCGTGACGCACTTTTTAGTCTGTGAAAATAGAACCTATGTAATTATATGCAGTAACGCACACGACGCGCAAAAGTCCGGCGCACAAAAAATCCGTGTAATTCGGGCCGACCGCGCCGCGCCGCGCCGCGCCACTCCGCACAAAAAGTCTGTGAAAAAAATGGAACGTTTGCTTCAACGCGCGCTAACGCAGACGACGCACACTTTAGTCGGCAATCTGCATTTGCTAGGGGTGGACGTAACGCACGCGATCTATTATCATGGCGCGATTTATTATAAAAATAATACTTCGCGATCTCTGCACGATTTCCATAGCGTCTACGTCCCTACAGCTCTGCCGACAGAATAATCGAAGATGTGCGTCGTGTGCGTTGAGTCTGTGAAAAATCCGCGACCGACTTTTTGCGCGCCATGCAGACTTTTTGTGTGCTGCAGACTCGATCGCACAAAAAGTCTGTCGCCTGCGCTGCACCTAAAAATAATAATCCCAACTATCATTTTGTTTCGTTTGATCCACGATTTTTTACCCACCCTGTATGTCGCAGCCAACTGGTTAAACTCGCCGTTTAGTTCACCCCCCTGGCCTTTGGAATTAGTGCTCGAATTCATCATCATTTGCGTAGCCTTTTCCCAACCATGTTAGGGTCGGCTTCCAGTCTAACCGGATGCACCTGAATACTAGGATTTTACATGGAGCAACTACCTATCTGACCTCCACAACCCAGTAACTGGGTAATACGATACTCCTTGGTAAGACTGGTTGTCAGACTTTCGGGCTTCTGACGACCCGTAACGACTGTCCAACTGGACCAACGGCTGGACCAACGGCTTAACGTGCTTTCTGAGGCACTTAGGGGTCTTGGTATGTGAAGATGGTCACCCATCCACGGACCAACCGCGGCAATTGTAGCTTAACCTGCTCGATCGACCCGTACGGCTGTTATTACTTAGCCAAAAGCCCCTCGGGCTCGGGTGAAAGTAATTATTGTACAATAACTCTCCTTTGGGGTTCGCACGCATGATGTTTTGTTAAATGGACAGTTTGTGGTTTGACAACATGTGGAAATGACGTGTTAATACCGCGCAGCCTCGCAAACGGGTGGCTACAGTACGTATTATTATGTACGGTCACAAAAGGACCAGGTAACCAGGATCTTCGGTCGGATATAGTTGAAATTTAGTAAGAAACCGATAGATGTTATGAATGAAATTTAACTTTATATAATATGAACTGTTTGTTTTTAATTAATTCAATTAAATTTGATTCAATTAAAAACCTCCTTCGGCTTCTCAATAAAATTCAACTATATCTGACGACCCTGGTTACTTATCTCTTTTGCTGACTGTACGTTCCTTTCATTTCGTAAATGTATGTCTGTCACAAAAAATTCATTCATTTGTGAGATGGCACACCGTTTGACTCTGCATGTATTCGGTCATACGTCTTGCATACATACATGTAGGAATGGAACGTTGTTGAATGCATGATTATGTGAAAGAGTTCGTTGAACGACCGTTTAGTTTGGGTCACTAAAAGATTTTCAGGGTGGCCATTACAAGTTGTAAAAAATATAGTTTAAAAAAAATAAAAAAAACCCGCTTTAACTCTTTGACCACCACGGTCGGGTATAGCCGACAAATGAAAACGTGCCCAACACGCCACCGTCGGCTAATAACGACAAGAAAACACCATGTTTTAAGCATAAACATAGAAAACTGAATTTAGTGTATTTATTTTGTACTTATAACATGCCGTTTTCTTGTCAGCATTAGCCGACGGTGACGTGTTGGGCACGTTTTCATTTGTCGGCTATACCCGACCGTGGCGGTGGTCAAAGGGTTAGTAGCAAATCGAACTAAAAACCAGAAAATAACTAAGTTATGAAAAGAAAATTAATTTCATTGTACTTTACGGGGTCTAGAATCGTGTCCTGAGTTCATGGCCGCAGTTTGCGCGTTGATGTTTTTACTACCCTGTATGTACAGACGAATTGAGAACCGAAGAAGCCGAGTTTTTAAGAAGCCAGTCTAAAATAGACAGTCATGGGGACTGCTGGCAGAAATGAAGACTATAACAGTGGTCACTCTTATAACTACAGATATTATACTACATTAGCATGTCGGTGACGCGAACCCGTAAGATGTTAGCCTGACAAAAATCACACAGTGCGCCTAAAGAAGTTTTCACTTTAAGAATTATTTGTTAACACAGAAAGGCGCTGTTTTTATTTATAATACAGGCGTAGTGGTTAAATTGTATGTACGTAACAAAGAAGAAATTGTGCCAGATAAAGCAAATGTGTGAAAATTCATGATCACTTCACAAACAACAAAATACAACAAATAAATCCTCATTGATTCTTATCTCAAACGACGGAGCTCAAAGAATTCTCACAGCTCGAGGGCGCGAAAGAAAATAAGAGAAATATTTTCCTTGAGCCTTAGCGAGGCATCGATTGTTTTAAAATTCTACTAATGAGAGAGAAAAGCCTCATGAACAGGTAGGCGACAGTGAGCGAAAAATTTAAAATGGCGCGAAAATCCGCCATCTTGTATAACTTTTTCTTGTAACTCCTTGTAAGACTAAGTTTGTGTTGCGCACCTATGTTTCTTAATGATATTTCTATGACGTACCTAACAGTATTATTACCAGCTACAGAAATGTAACAAACTGGTACAGGTTGATTTGCCTCTTCTCTTTAGTTTAGTTATTGGCGAAACTGACAGCTGAACGAAGTTTGATATTCAAAAAAAGATTTAAACTCTTTCCTTACTACCACAAAACAGTGTTTATCAGTTGTTTAGGCGAAACATCTTTTAAACACGACATATTTATATGGACTTTGACGTAACACTGACATTAGACATACGTTGATTAAGTGTTTAACTTTTTGTGGTAAGACCCTTTGTGATTTTTGCTTACATTTTCATCCATTATTTTCCACCACTTTTTGAGTCGTAATCTAAAATGATACGACAAGTTGAAAGTAAAAGAAAACAAGTAATTTGTATCACGATACCTATCAGGTAACGTTATCAGGAACTCTGCTGAACTTAAGAAAAGTATTTAAGTTAAAGCCTCGTAAATTGTAACGTCTTCGGCACCTGTCTGATGGGCTCGAATATACTTTGGAGATCCGGCAGTAAAGACGAAACTTTTTAACTTCTTTTCGGGTAGGATTTCCGTAACTTAATTTGGTGTATAGCAACTTAATTTTTTTGAATATTGACGAAGGCTCGATAAAAACGCGTTTTGATAGGAATAAAATATTAAAACGTTTTCGTTTAAATCAAGTAGCTACACATAAAAGTTCGGTAAGTTTTTGTGTAGGCATACTAAAAGGCTCCCGCAGACAGGTGCGAAAACAATTTCTATGAAAACTTCATGGAATTGTTCTACCAGAATCGCACCACCGTCACGTCGCGCCTGTTTTCAGGAGCCTTTAAAAGCTTTATTGTAACCTCTTGTGTATTGACATCATAAAAGCCAGAAATAACAAAATCGAAACGAAAGAAAGCCTCGAACTCCCCAGATACAAAGCACGGATCCCAATTCCACTAAACATACTCCAACCAACCAATAAATACCAATAAATACCACTACCCATAAATACGTAATCCAGGACATCAGAATAGTCTTCTAAATTGTAAGTAGTACAGTCAGCAGCAAAGTCGATTAACACTTCAGTTTTTTTAATCTCAGTTATTGAGCAAAATATTAACACTTCAGTGTTTTTAATCTCAGTTAATGAGCAAAATATTTGTTCGAAATTTCATTGTACTTCAGCTGCAATTTTGACCAAATGTTTTGCCCAATAACTGAGATTAAAAACACTGAAGTGTTAATCGACTTTTGCTGCTGACCGTACCTTTCCACAATGGAGCACGTGTAATCTACATCATAATTCACGTAAAGCTCACTGGTGTTGCGAAACAGCGTCGTTTGAAGCATAATTTTCTGGACCGACGACAATAACCCGTACATTTTGAACCTTAATCCTTTGAACATTCAACCCATTTTTGTATAAAATACTCGTCTCTCTGTGTATGTTGCTGCTATTGCGAAATCTACGTTTCTTTCGACTTGAGACACAAATAAAATTGAACAAATATATTTTTGGTCTGCTATTTTAAATCACAGGTGAGGTGGCGGCGATGAATTGATCTCGGAGATACATCGGACGAAATAAATGTGTGTTTTCAGCTCCTAAATTTATAGTAGTTATAGGTATTCCAAAGTTTTCTGAATAGAGGATAAATACCTACACCCTATTGTTTATACAGGCTGGGTAAAAAATCGTGGATCAAACGAAACAGGGCGATAGTTGGGGTTATTTGCAGTAAAAAAGAGAATTTTAACTTGATCTCTTTAAAAGTTATGACAATTAGAGTAAGGTTTTAAAGTTACAAATAATTTTTCGAGAGACTTAAAAGATATTAAAAAAGTGCCAATACTGATACCTAAATCATGGTACCAACTGTCATAAAAGCACTTTTTTTTTAAATATTTTTTTTAAGGTGCAGCGCAGACTATCCGTGACGCACTTTTTAGTCTGTGAAAATAGAACCTATGTAATTATATGCAGTAACGCACACGACGCGCAAAAGTCCGGCGCACAAAAAATCCGTGTAATTCGGGCCGACCGCGCCGCGCCGCGCCGCGCCACTCCGCACAAAAAGTCTGTGAAAAAAATGGAACGTTTGCTTCAACGCGCGCTAACGCAGACGACGCACACTTTAGTCGGCAATCTGCATTTGCTAGGGGTGGACGTAACGCACGCGATCTATTATCATGGCGCGATTTATTATAAAAATAATACTTCGCGATCTCTGCACGATTTCCATAGCGTCTACGTCCCTACAGCTCTGCCGACAGAATAATCGAAGATGTGCGTCGTGTGCGTTGAGTCTGTGAAAAATCCGCGACCGACTTTTTGCGCGCCATGCAGACTTTTTGTGTGCTGCAGACTCGATCGCACAAAAAGTCTGTCGCCTGCGCTGCACCTAAAAATAATAATCCCAACTATCATTTTGTTTCGTTTGATCCACGATTTTTTACCCACCCTGTATGTCGCAGCCAACTGGTTAAACTCGCCGTTTAGTTCACCCCCCTGGCCTTTGGAATTAGTGCTCGAATTCATCATCATTTGCGTAGCCTTTTCCCAACCATGTTAGGGTCGGCTTCCAGTCTAACCGGATGCACCTGAATACTAGGATTTTACATGGAGCAACTACCTATCTGACCTCCACAACCCAGTAACTGGGTAATACGATACTCCTTGGTAAGACTGGTTGTCAGACTTTCGGGCTTCTGACGACCCGTAACGACTGTCCAACTGGACCAACGGCTGGACCAACGGCTTAACGTGCTTTCTGAGGCACTTAGGGGTCTTGGTATGTGAAGATGGTCACCCATCCACGGACCAACCGCGGCAATTGTAGCTTAACCTGCTCGATCGACCCGTACGGCTGTTATTACTTAGCCAAAAGCCCCTCGGGCTCGGGTGAAAGTAATTATTGTACAATAACTCTCCTTTGGGGTTCGCACGCATGATGTTTTGTTAAATGGACAGTTTGTGGTTTGACAACATGTGGAAATGACGTGTTAATACCGCGCAGCCTCGCAAACGGGTGGCTACAGTACGTATTATTATGTACGGTCACAAAAGGACCAGGTAACCAGGATCTTCGGTCGGATATAGTTGAAATTTAGTAAGAAACCGATAGATGTTATGAATGAAATTTAACTTTATATAATATGAACTGTTTGTTTTTAATTAATTCAATTAAATTTGATTCAATTAAAAACCTCCTTCGGCTTCTCAATAAAATTCAACTATATCTGACGACCCTGGTTACTTATCTCTTTTGCTGACTGTACGTTCCTTTCATTTCGTAAATGTATGTCTGTCACAAAAAATTCATTCATTTGTGAGATGGCACACCGTTTGACTCTGCATGTATTCGGTCATACGTCTTGCATACATACATGTAGGAATGGAACGTTGTTGAATGCATGATTATGTGAAAGAGTTCGTTGAACGACCGTTTAGTTTGGGTCACTAAAAGATTTTCAGGGTGGCCATTACAAGTTGTAAAAAATATAGTTTAAAAAAAATAAAAAAAACCCGCTTTAACTCTTTGACCACCACGGTCGGGTATAGCCGACAAATGAAAACGTGCCCAACACGCCACCGTCGGCTAATAACGACAAGAAAACACCATGTTTTAAGCATAAACATAGAAAACTGAATTTAGTGTATTTATTTTGTACTTATAACATGCCGTTTTCTTGTCAGCATTAGCCGACGGTGACGTGTTGGGCACGTTTTCATTTGTCGGCTATACCCGACCGTGGCGGTGGTCAAAGGGTTAGTAGCAAATCGAACTAAAAACCAGAAAATAACTAAGTTATGAAAAGAAAATTAATTTCATTGTAAAAAATCGTGGGGTGCTCGATATTGATTGTTGTAAATATATATTTAGTAGTTATTTGTAAGCATAGAGTTAATATAGAAATATGATATAAAAAGCACCCCACGCTTTTTTACAATAAAATTAATTTTCTTTTCATAACTTAGTTATTTTCTGATTATTAGTTGGATTTGCTATTAAAGCGTGTTTTTTTAGTTTTTTTAAACTATATTTTATTTTTCACTTTTTAGTTCTATTTGCTATAAAACCGTTTTTAATATGTACAGATGTGTTTACAATGGCATTTTTTTTAGTTAAGTTTTTTTTAAATAAGCTTATCAAAATATTGTATTGTCGTCGGTCGTTGATAAGTCTACAACGTTTAAAGTAAATCTAATCGCTTAAAGTTGGGCAGAATCAAGCCCAAACGAGTCAGTTACATACATACATACATACAAACAAACAAACAGGTGAAACTAATAAAAGCGTGTTAAAAAAAATAGTGCTTTTTGTATCGAATATTTGTTTGAACGCGCTCTGAAACTTATCAGATTTGAAAAATCAGTCAGATTTGGAAAAAAACCATTTGCATTTGATAGCCCATTCTCAGAAACTTCAGAACGTCACCAGCTACGATTCTTTCATACCTAGGGGGTAAGGTAAGGATCGTAGTGGCGTTCTGTGATTTCTACCTACCATGGACGAAAGCATAAGTTTATGCATGTATGTGTGTTTTAGCGTTTTAATAATAAAAATAACTTGATCCTTTTCGTTTAGTTCTCTCGGCCCCTCGACCCCTAAAAAAGATTTGTTTATTTTTTTCCTCTCAACCCTTAAACATAGTTCACACTCGACCCCCAGGGGGTGAGACTGAATTTTCATACAAAAGATAGGCATGCCTCGTCCACTTTAAACCCTTAGCTCGGTAAGAACCTAAAATTAATATTAAGTACCTAAAATAAAATTTTCAGAGAGCGCGTCAAACTTATACTTTTTATGATTATATTTATAATATTATTATAATATACTTAATCATAAAAAGTATGGCCATTCCCTCGTTGCCTCAAATTTTCAAGGTTGGTTGGCATTACGACTTAACCGAAACCTGAGAGATATTTTTTTTTATCTTTGACGCGCTCTCCACTAAAAATGAGCTACGATGTTTTTCCTTGCAGTTGTCGACTTAAAGTATAATTCTTTATTTTTGATCTGCAATAACTTTTATCATTCAACACACGATCTTCAAATATTTGGCTCTTTACACGATGTTAAACACAAATTGATTGAATTGATTTGAATACAAAGACATTTTTCGTAATACATTGTTGTTTATTATGCTTTACTAGCTGCGCCCCGCGGTTTCACCCGCGTAAGTTTTGATCCCGTGGGAATATCGGGATAAAAAGTATCCTATGTGTTATTCTGATGTATAAACTATATTATTGTAAAGTTTCATCAAAATCCGTTCATTAGTTTTTGCGTGAAAGAGTAACAAACATCCATCCTCACAAACTTTCGCATCACTACATAGTATAAAACAAAGTCGCTTTCTCTGTCCCTTTGAATGCTTAAATCTTTAAAACTACGCAACGGATTTTGATGCGGTTTTTTTTTATAGATAGAGTGATTGAAGAGGAAGGTTTATATGTAGTGTATTTAGTATCAGCATTGCACCCGTGCGAAGCCGGGGCGGGTCGCTAGTTTATAATATTAGTAGGTAGGAAGAGTGTGTCAATGTATAAAAATGTATAATTTATCGATCGATATGTTTTTGGGAACGAAATGCGTACGCGCGTATGTTATGTAGCAACAGATTTTTCATCATAAGCATAATCAGCCTATAATGTTCCCAGTGCTGGGACACAGGCCTCCTCTCTGTGAGAGGGAGTGGGCCGTAATCCACCACGCGGGCCCAGCGCGGGTTGGTAGATATCACATGTCTTCGAAGGTTGTAGGACATGCCGGTTTCCTCACGATGTTTTCCTTCGCCGTTTTGAGAGCAGTGGTTGGAGATTCTTCATGCTGACGGCAAATATATATATTCATTATTTTTTGCTATTGTCGGCTAACAATTTTGGAGGAAATTGTGGAGGCTACAAAAATACGTGCTTACTTAAAACAATATTTTTACAGATCGTGTAAGATATATACTTGGTACATAATTACATCAATGACTAGTAGTCCTCCAAAATAAATCGGATTATTTACAAATTACTTTGTTTTCGCTTAGCATTCTTTCTATTTTTAGGGTTCCGTACCACTAAAGGGAAAACGAAACCCTTTTAACCTCTCACACGTTCGCTCATTTACCAGTTGAAACACCTCACGTGTTGGAGTACTTGAATGGAGGCAGTAAAGTCACAAATTATTTTCACAATGACAATAGAACAATGACAAATTTGTGTACACTTGGTGTACCGTTGACGTTTCGAGCACTTTCTCTTATGTACATTCGGTGTACAGTCGACGTTCAAGGAGTAGATCACTTCGTTTTCCGTTTGTCTGTCCATCAGCCAAGACCCTTTTTATCAGGAACGCGTAGAGTTATCAAGTTGTAATTAATATCAAATGTTTAGGGCTGCAATCCCTTCAAGCAGTGAAAACATCAAACTTCTAAGTCAACGCAATCAAAAGATACGGGCGTTTATGTTCCGGAATCAAAACCTATAGGATACTTCCCGTTGACCTAGAATCATGAAATTTGGCAACAAGCAATGTGAAGTAGCACAAGTAAAGGAAAAAATCCGAAAACCGTAAATTTTTTGTTACATAGCTACCAAAAAATTTTTACGGAATCCTCGGTGCGCGAGTCCGCACCCTAATTGCGTAACACACTATTACTCTCAATTTGAATCATTTTGAAGCATATTGCTAATCCATTGCTCTATATATTCGAAAAGTGTGTCTGGTTAACAACGTAAATAACGCAATGAATGTTGTTGAACTGTCAAAATAAAACCCATTGCTACTGATAGTGTGTTACGCAATTACCCTGCCGATTCACACTTGACCGGTTTATTTTTATTTTTGCCCGTCTCCTGGAAGTGCCGTTAAATAGCCTTTAACCTTCCGTCTCGTGACGTTAAATAGCCTTTAACCTTCCGTCTCGTGACGTTCTCCTCAATAATTGGGCTATCAAATGCATTTTTTTTTTTTCAAATTGGACGGTTTTAGAGATTAGCGAGTTCAATCAAATATTCGATACAACAAGCACAATTTTTACAACTTGTAATGGTCACCCTGAAAATCTTTTAGTGACCCAAACTAAACGGTCTTTCACCGAACTTCAGGGTCTTACCAACAAAATATACATGACGCAACTTAAGAATTTGTAACTAAGTTATTGTTTTGAGTTTTTTCTTACAAAGGTTACTTGGAAAACTTCCGAGGTAAGCTCCCGAGCCCGTGTGAATAATAAAGTTATTTCATAAAAAAAATGTCGCCTAAAAGAATTTATCTTTTTAACGCCAAAGTTTTCGCGATGTGTTTTATGAACAAATAATAGAGTAAAATTGAGCTGAAATACTTTTGCGTAAGCTTCACTTTGCTGATTTATCTGAAATCAGGAAAATCAAATTTAGGGCCCTCGCCCTCGCTCCGATAAAATTATTGTTTGTCTTAGCCGCGCGTATGTAGATTTATAATTACGATGAATTAATTATGAATAATAATTATTAATTAATTATTATTTATAATTATGAGAATGGTACGTTTTGCGTATGGGGTGCATTTCGTGAAAGGTACTATTCTGCGATTTAGCCTCTTAATCATGTCGTTAATTTTTTTTCTAGAAATCTATATTGTTCATGAGCACAATATATTTTTTTTCCGACAGCATCTACTTCAATAATGTTTGTTATATTTAGATGCTTACTGCTTTTTACCATTATTTAATGTATTCCCGAAATGAAAGTTACAGACGTCAGCACCTCTAGGAACCCGAAACTGTCAATTTTTCCCAATCAACTTTGAACCTTATGCTTTAGCAATAAAGTTGAAAATCTATTAAAGAAATTTGACAGATTGTAGTAGCTTGATGTGCTATCGTCTGTACAAGGACTGACTTAATGCCTTATACATTCTCCAAAAGTCAAGGTTTGTAGAGAGATAACATGACATCAAGTCAAATCAAAAGTTCTTTATTCAAACTAGGCTGAAAATTAGCACTTTTCGAACGCCAAAATTACAAAAGACAGTCCCCCAAAACGCCCGCCCTTCACCACTTTCTAGTGCTTTAGCTGGAGAGTGGCGCAACAAACTCCTCAGCATCCCCATCATCAATATCAGCAGTCTACAATAGCAGTCCTCTGCTGGACTTAAGCCTCCCCAATTGCTCGCCAGTTAGCTCGACCCTCGTCTTTTTACCATACCGAAGTAAATTCTCAAAAATCTAACACATTGGCTACGTACAAACGCCAGCACATCAAGCTACCCGAAAGTGTCAAATTTTCTCAATCAACTTTGAACCTTATATTTTAACGATAAAGTTGAAAATCTATTAAAGAAATTTGACTGATTGTAGTAGCTTGATGTGCTGGCGTCTGTACATTTCACTTCTCTGTAGTACAAACCAATAAAAATCGGTGTTAATTTGCACCTAACATAAACAGATTCCGATCTATCTCTTTTATGACCCGTTTTCTTAGCTTAAAGAATGTAAAAGGTTTATTTGTACGAGAATCCTCATCAATTGAAATAAATGACTGATTTGTTTATACAGAACATAATCTTTTTAATGGTTGCAATGAAAGAAAAGTAGTCGTTAAATGTTAATGGCTATTGTGTACTGTATGTTGAAAAGACGAAGTCCCATTCTGTTCATTCGGTTACAGGGACATAAAAAAAATGCATTATCGTACTACTGATGAACGGGGCAAGTATACATAGCCTTGAATACATATGTGGACCAAAGGACTTGCATGGAATTTCCTTTCCACGACTCGTGATGCTTACAAAACGCCCAACTTAGCCAGTTTGGATCCTATTCAGCCTTTCCCTGGCTGCCCTTCCCCAGCGACGCTCTAAGCCTTTTACAAATAAGTACTACCCAGTACGCATCCTTATCATATCTGTGTCAAATAATTGTAAAGGAAATAGAAAAAATATTTTAATAAAAAACAAGTTCATGTATAAAAGTATGAACAAATAAAAAAATTAAAAGACCCTGTCACATTGTCTGAGAGATTATTTTGTTGTTCCGATCCAGCCTGTTGCTTGCTGCCCTTTTACAACGATGCCCTAAGCCGAGCGCCGCACCACTCAGGGGTGTAAGCGTGTAGACGCTTAGTTTAAAAGTTTTATATTCTGGCTGGAGGCCTTAGGAGTAAATGCGGGTGGTCTTTTCTCCCTAAAAACGCTCTCGCCTGGTTTCTTTCTGGTTAAGACCATAAAGCAATAATTTTTTACACAAATATTAACTACTTGTAAGTCCCTCCCTATGTTTTGCTTTTAGATGATACATTTGAGTGCTTACACACTTATCCACTGCGTGTTCTGCGGATCTCACGGTTCTGCAGAACTTTAAATCGGAAGTTCATAGGTTAGAGACATGAAAATTCAAATGTATGGTTTTGGTAAGAAATAAAGAATTACGTGTTGCAGTGTTTTGTAAAATCTTCCCCTAAAGGTGTAAAATAGGCATAAATCCCTTGGAATTATTTCCGACCTCTAAGTGGGCGAAGCCGCGGGCAAAAGCTGGTTATGACATAAGTCTTATCTCAAAGTTACAATCGTAGTCGAGAAGGTCGTTTTCAAAAATACGAGCTTAAAACAGGAGCTAGTAGACCTTCATCAAAAATACCTGGTTGTTGTCGATGAACGGGACAAACTGCGGTTGGTCACGGATGGTTTTAATAACTGCAGTAACTTATATGAGGAGGCTTTGTGTAAGGTTAGGGACCTAGAAGAGGAATTAATTCATGCAAATGTACAAATTACTAAGTTACAGAAACTTAAAGAGTGTACTCAAGCTCAGGCAACTAACAACTTGTATAATGAATTATGTAATACTGACTGCAACCCTCATTCCTTATTAACAATAGACCTTACTGAAGACTCGATACTGAAATATAATAATAATAGTTATAAAGTAAGTCAAAATAAAATAAAAAAATATGCAAAACTAAATAAAATCATAAATAGATGCAATAAATTTAGGAAACAACAAAAACACTATTCCAATAATATTAAACTAAGGAAAGAACGTGTTTTTCTATTAAATAAATTAAAAAACTATGAAATTAAATTAGAAGATAGTAAAAACATTTATTACATTGACACTCAGCGTTTACAGTCTGAAATTGAGGTACTTGAAGAGTCACTACATTTACATTATATTAAGTATGTGAGCTCTCAAAAACAAATAAAGGAACACATCCTTGCTGCAAACGAGTTGGTAGAAATGTGTAATGATGAGGCAGGTAGAGTGGACCCGATGACTCTGAGCACACATCAATGTGCTTGTCAAAGGGAATCCAACCTTGAGGCTATCCAACTTGAGGTAACGGAGGACCCGTCTCAGTCTGGAGGAGCTCGGGAATGTATCCCCAATCAAGATACACCACATGCTATACAAGGTACATCTCAAGTAGCACAGACAGAGACTTACAGAGCTGTCACTTCTTCTAGTAAATTTTGTTGTTCTGTTATGTTTTCAGATAGCTTAGGGAGAGGGTTAGGTAAATTATTGAGTAACAACCTGAATCAGTCTGCTGTTAATTATTGTATGCCTAGGAAATCCTACAAAGAGATAATGTCATCAATAACTAGCAATAAATATAATTCAAATGCCATTATTTCTGTACTTGTAGGTAATAGTGTGAATGTCAAAATAGATGACATCACTGACAGTGTCACTGAAATCTTGAAAATTAATTGTCAGAAAATAATATTGTGTGCTTTCCCATATTTTGAGCACTTATCAAGTAGGCAAAATCATTATATACATAAGCTAAATAACCATATGCAGTTGTTAGCTAATCACTATAGTGACAAACTTATATTTTTTGACACCAACACTTTTGTTGAGAAATTAAAATCGACTAGGGATACAGCGTATCTGCCTATTAGTTTTAGACGTCAAATAGCATGGCTATTAGCTTTTATTATTAACTCAGACATAAGTATTATGTCGAAGTCTGATGTAATTAGCACCACAAAAATTAGTAATAATACTAATATTAAGGTGGTTAGCCACAATAATTTAAACTAGTCAGTAAGACAACAGAAGTTACCAAAAACAGTATTGTTAATCTCACCTCCAACAAGGTATCTTCTAGCTCTCAATTAGTTAATTGTAAAAAAGGGGCTAAGCAGAATTCCTTGAAATTGTTTCATCAAAATATTCAAGGTTTGTCTTCCAAATTATTAGAAATGGAATTGTTTTTAGAAAAAACAATGTTTGATATTATTTGTATTACTGAACACTGGTTGAAAGAATACGAAATGCTGATTAATTACGAGAACTATAGTGTAGGCAGTTGCTTTAACCGAAAATCTATGCTGCGTGGAGGTTCATTAATCCTAATTAAAAATTGTGTAAAATATAAGACTCGTAAAGACATAGTGGAACTATCGGTCGAACATAGCATCGAACTGTCCTGTGTTGAGCTGGATAAGCATTTTATAGTGTGCGTATACAGACCTCCAAACTATCAAAACTACTTTATTTTTGAGTCTGTAATGGAAGATGTCTTGGGAAAACTGGCAACTGGTAATAAATCAGTAATTGTTTGTGGTGACTTTAATATTAATATTTTGGAAAATAATTCAAATAGCAGTAGATTATTAAGCCTCTTTAAATCATTTAATTTGTCAAATGTGTTCTTGGAACCAACGCGAATAACTACAGCTACTGCTACATGTATTGATAATGTTTTTTGTTGCTGCGAATATTTAGATAAAGCCATTGTAAATTATCTCCCTTCCGATCACAGCGGTCAAACCGTTTCTTTTGAGTCCAACACACCAATACAAAAAGTGCAGATTCAATTTAGACCAATAACATCGGGAAATTTGGAAAAGTTTAATAACACTTTAATTAATAAGTTACGTGCTCAGGGCCTAAATATGAATAGTGGTAATATTTTGTATGAAGAATTCTTTTCGTTAGTGCAAACAGAGTTCAATAATTCTTTTAAGAAGAAATCTAAAACTATTTGCCCTAAGTTTTTATTCAGTGACTGGGCAACTAAAGGAATCAGGAAAAGTAGGGAAAGATTATTTGAACTGTATGGCCTTAAGCCGTATATTAACACGGATACTTTTAATAAGTATGTTGCTACATATTCTAAAACTTTTAAAAATATTTGCAAAACAGCTAAAGCTTCCTTCATTAGCAACAAGGTTAAATCAGCAGACAATAAAATAAAGACAGTTTGGAAAATTATTAACAATGAAACGAACAGGAATAAAAAACATAATACTGATTACACACTGAACACTTCCCGTGGCCTTATTAGCGATAACATCGATGTTGCTCAGGAATTTGCAACTTTCTTTACCAATATCCCAATTAAAACCACAGAAACTTTAAATTCCTCGCCCGCACTTGCTATTGAATTATTAAGAGCGAATGTCTCAGCCTGTCCTGTGGAATTTAAATTTAAACATGTAAACCCTTCAGTAATTATAAAGGCATTTAAGCAACTTAAGATCAAAATGACCGAAGATCTGTGGGGCTTGTCTACTAAAGTTTGTCAATCCATTATTGAGACAATTGCACCCTATTTAGCTTTAATATTTAATTTGTGTGTTGATCAAGGGGTATTCCCGGATTTAATGAAGTTCAGTAAAGTTATTCCACTTTTCAAATCTGGGGACAGCAAAAACACTAATAATTATAGACCCGTATCGGTTTTGCCTGTTTTCAGCAAGGTGTTTGAAAAAGTAATGTTAAATCAGATGCTCAATCATTTTAATCGTAATAACATCCTACACGATCAACAATATGGTTTCACCAAAGGACGTTGTACAACCGACGCCGGTGTAACCTTATTAAAACACATATTTGACGCATGGGAAGAGGCACAAGATGCAATAGGCATCTTCTGCGACCTATCCAAGGCATTTGATTGCGTGAATTACGAAACACTGCTTTTGAAACTTGAGCATTACGGACTGGGTAAACTCGCTCTTAGCTTAATAAAATCATATTTAAATGATAGGTTTCAGCAAGTTCAAATAAACGGTGAAAATTCATTGGGTTTAAAAGTCAAAATGGGTGTACCGCAAGGCTCAATATTGGGGCCGTTCTTATTTTTAGTATATATAAATGATTTACCTTATTTACTGGAAAACCGACCACAAATGGTGTTATTTGCTGATGACACATCACTGATTTTTAAAGTAAGCAGACGTGCACAGGAGCTTGACGACGTAAATAACGCTATGCTTGTGGTCCATAATTGGTTTACTGTAAATAATTTGGTATTAAATGAGAAAAAAACTAAATGCATTAGATTCACTTTACCGAATGTTAGAAGTAGTGAATGTCACGTTGTATTGAATAAGGAGATACTTGAATTCGTCGAAAATACGGTTTTCCTGGGGATCACGCTTGACTCAAAGCTGCAGTGGGGTCCTCACTTAACATCACTTGCAGGGCGGCTAAGTTCAGCCGCTTACGCTGTTTGGAAAATCCGTCAATTAACAGACGTGGATACCGCGAGACTGGTCTATTTTAGTTACTTTCATAGCATCATGTCTTACGGTATTTTGTTGTGGGGACGGGCTGCAGATATTGAATCTATCTTCATTCTGCAAAAGAGGGCTATCAGAGCTATCTACAACCTCAGCAGACGTGAATCTCTAAGGGAACTGTTTAAAAAAATTAACATCATGACGGTTCCTTGTCAATATATATATGAAAACATTATGTACGTTCGAAAAAATCTACATCTTTTTAGTAAGATATGTGACAGGCATAATTTTAACACTAGAAATAGGAACAAATTAGATCAACCTCGTTTCAGATTGTCTAAAGTAAAAACTTCTTTTATGGGTTATTGTGTAGAGTGTTATAATAAAATACCACTCGATATTCTTCAACTAAATGAGAAGAAATTTAAAACATGCATTAAACGCACACTATGTAGACAAGCATACTATAAGTTGGATGATTATATCGTAGATAAAAATGCTTGGCTAAATGCTGGTCCTGCTCCACAGACACTTGGGCTCACTAGTTAAAATTTCAATATTAATTTGGAAGACATGCTTCCCTTTTTTTCTTTTCTTTTTTTTTTTTTTTTTTTTTTTTTTAAGTGTTTCTGACATTCGAATTTAATGTGTATTTTTAATTCAATCAAGTTTTAATTGTTACTTTAATATCTTATACCTCTTTCTAGTAAAATTTTATTCATCTCGTAAATAAATTGGTAATGATAGTTTTGTATAATTTAGAAGCATTTTTTTTTTTTTTATTTTAATTTTGTAAATGTAAGAACCATGGATCCGTTCATTATAATTTTTTTATATTGACTTGAAAGAGCATGGCAGTTGAGAATGTGTCATGCTCACTTAAATGTCTCACTGATGGTGGCGCGTGTGTTGGATCATTCGGTTCCCTTCAAAATGGTTGAGCTGGATGGTGCTGATCCATGCGTCATGTTCGTGAACGGGCGCTGTCAGTTGAGACTGGTCATCTCTTAGCTGCCAGGGCTTCTTTTTAATCTTATAACTGTCTTGAATTGTTTCTTCATAACATTGTTCTCACATATAGAAGCAACAAGAATACTGTACTCAGGATTTTGTAATATCTTAATTTAAAAGAGTGTCCTTGGAGTTTCTTGCCCGTTCTTCTCCAAGAGATCTACGTTTTGGAATGGGCAACTAGCTTCAACTTTCTGACTAACTGACCGACTAGTTAATTTTGACAATTCAAAAGTGCCTGGAAATGGTTTAATTGAAATAAATGCTTTGAGTTTGAGTTTGAGTTTGAGTTTGAGTAGCTCCACGTAAATATCGCCTTTGAATTATTCTGCTAAGAGTATACATGTTAGCGCTCGTGACTGTACTTAGTTCGGTGGTAAGATTGTGCTAAACTGAAATCAATACTTAGTGCTTACTTTTTTTTTAAAGTGGATTATAAGCGGCTTAAATTCTCTTCATCGCCTCAAGGGAACTTATTGACTGATAAAAGAAATGAGGTCTCAAGAAATGAAATGCTAGGGCAGCGCGTTGTGTGCTGTTATCAAGTCTTTGTAATCCTTATACTGGTGTATTTGCATAATGTTTATAAAGAATCAATATGAACCTTCGGTGGATTATTGGTTCCAATATCCTAGATTCTATGTCACTTATCATCATCGGCCTAGCTTTTACCCAACTATGTTGGGGTCGGCTTCCAGTCTAACCGGATGAAGCTGAATACCAGTATTTACATGGAGTGACTGCCTATCTGACCTCCACAACCCAACTTGGGTTGTGGAGGTCTGAATAATACGATACCCCTTAGTAAGACTGTTTTTCAGACGTTCGGGCTTCTGACTACCAGTGTCAAAGATCCATAAATGACAGCCGGGACTAACAGCTTAGCGTGCTTTCTGAGGCACGGACCCCTCCGTGCCTCGGTGTGTAAAGATGGTCATCCATCCACAAAACAACCGCGGCAAGCGTAGCTTCACCTGATCGATCGATCTGTGGGGCTGTTATTATTTAGCCACGGGCCCCTCACTCATTCAATCACTCCTCCTAATCCTATGTCACTTATATGACCAACAATCTTATCTAAAAGTTAAAAAATCATAGCTTATCTTACCAAAGACTATTTACACAACTAGGCTGAGAATCAGCACTTTTTGAACGTCAAAGTGACATAACACGGTGGCCCCAAAACGCCCCGCGCGCACCACTTCTCAGTGTTTTATAGCTGGAAGAAGTGGCGCAACAAACTCCCCAGCAGCCCATCTGTCAATAAAAGGCATTTCTTAACCAAACGAAATCCATTCACAATAATAAAGATGTTCGTCACTAATTCAAAGTAAACTAAAACGTAATGATAAGCGTAAAACATCAAGATTTACAGCACACGTGAACGTAAGCGTAACGCCTCGTAAACGATTTATTGGCAGCTGTTCCTATATCTTCTTTCTCTGTCTAACACTGGGGGACCAAAAGAGAGAGACGATAGAGTTTCCTTGTTTATGCTGTGATGTACTCGTAATTGCAGATATTTGGTTTAGGAGTCATGAAATCAGATTAGTTGAAACTCAATTTTGGACCAGAAATGTGGTTTAAATTAGTTCGTTATGAAGTTGTTGTTACCGTTTCTGCTTTTGATATTGAGTTTTTAACGTTTATGCTAGTATGTAAGACTTTTTATGTCTATTTTTGCCCATAAAATATAAGAATTATCTTAATGCCAGAACGTTCCCAGTCACAAAATACTATAGTGGAAGGTTTTTGAAGTGAAACTTCTTTACGCACGCTTGACTTGGGGAGTAAGCTGGCGAACGCGTGACGTAAGCGTTACGAAAAGTGTGATCGGGCAAGGCGAACGGAAGTTAAGTGGGGGATATAAGCAAGAGACAGCAGTGCGCGCGCACAATTTCTTTCTCTCTTCCTCTCATAGCCAAATACGTTCCGTATATCTAAGCAATAGAAGATCTATGCAAAAATATTAATTTACCAATGAAACCATGAAATAAATTTAAATATTTGTAGAAAATTAATATATGTATATGTGTATACATGTATATATTGTACACACATATATATATATATACACACATCAAAAGTGTCTAGGGATCAACATATATTTTTGCAATAACTTTTCTCCTGATTGATATTAATTAAAATTTTCTTTAAGGATTCATCAAATAAAGTGTTTTCGTTTGTCACAGTAACGATAAACCAAGTCACCTTTGCATTAATAAAGAAATTTGCCATTTTCCTAATAAAGGGATTTTTGACATTTGAACCACTAACACAAAAGTTCGAAAAAAAGACTGAAATAACAGTTTTCTCTAAAATTTTATTGGGTAACTTAAACAATTAATAATCCGTGTTTCTACCGCGAACACTAACAACACAAGAACATCGGTTTGGCATACTCAAAATGAGTTCATCCAAATCACGCTGTGGAATGGCCGCCCATGTTCGTTGCAACAACAAAAAAAGGTCTTCTTGCGACTGGATACCCTCCATATTCGGCAGAGCTCTTCTCTGTAGCATATCCCATGCATGCTCAATCGGGTTCAAGTCTGGCGACTGAGCAGGCCAGGGCAGGACATTGATGTTAGCTGCGGCGAGAGTCTGTCTTACAACTCTTGCGGTGTGCGGTCGTGCATTATCATGCATTAACTGAAATAAGGGACCGATTTGCACTTGTAGAGGAACGATGACGTCTGATACAATCGTCTCAGCATAAATTTGAGCGTTGAGGTTGCCTCTGATCCAAATCAACTCAGTTCTTCCGCCGATCCAAATACCCGCCCATACCATGATGGTTCCACCACTATAAGGATGGACTTCCTGGCAGGATTTTAATCGCTGTTGGCGTCCAGGGGTTCTCCAGTGTCGTATACGTCTTGTATCCGGTCTCATACCAAAACGAGACTCATCAGAAAAGCACACGAAACGCCATTGTTCTTCTGCCCAATTTCTGTGTTCAAGAGCCCATTGATATCGAATCCTACGATTGTGCATTGCTATAGGTGGTACCCGTAGCGGTCTTCGGGAATGAAGGTTCACTTCATGCAAGCGGTTTCTGACTGTTTGGTCGCTAATTAAGTTCCCTGAAGAGTGATGAAGCCTCACGGCTAACATCATGGCGGTTATTGTTGGAGCTCTTCGAGTTAAGATTTGAATGTATCGGTCTTGTCTCCGTGTGGTGCAGCGATACCGTCCTCCATGGCGCTCAGCCACGGTACCAGTGCTTCGGTAACGTGTCCAAAGTCGACTGATAACACTCTGACTTGTATTCAGAGCTAAAGCCACAGTACGTTGCCGGGAACCAGCTTCTATCATTCCCACGGCTCTGAGCATTTCTTCCCTGCTTAAATGACGTCGCCGCTCCATAATAACGTTGGTTTTAATCAGTAGTAGGGAAACAGTAGCACTAATAATGTCTTCAATGCGTTGTATGTTTTTATAGGGAAAATATTGACAGCTGATTTTCATCTTTTACTCGAATTTGATTCACAGTTCCTGATTCAAATTATGAAATGCACCAAAAAGGATCCATATAAATTTATAAAATCATAAATTTATTACAAAGCCACATCTCAATCTCAAGAAATCCGCATAAAAATGCTTGATCCCTAGACACTTTTGATGTGTGTACATACTGATGGAGCGAAAGAAGTTTCACTTCAGTCGTGTGGTCATAAGCACACTCGTTTTTTTTTATTAACCTTGATTTATCTTAAGACCTTGGTTTCTTGTATTAAGACATGTTTTTTTTTTTCAGGTAAGTTCCTGATTAGAAGCAAACCGTGAACCGCTGGTCTCAATATACTGACCACCTTCGAAAATTATGGTATGGTTACCAATTTCCACCTTTAAATGTATTGAATACGGTGCATTGCGCCAATCCCAAGTAACATGAGCCCAAGGCGGGAAGACACATAAGTGCACCAAAGATGTAAGAAACTAAAGAATATTGCTGACTTTCGTTGTTATATAACTGAAACAAATCATATCATTTATTAATTTGTAAAAATGGGTAAATAGAACATAGATGTTGTTTTATAATAGTATACTAGCTGAACCCGCAAAATAGATAGTAGCCGATTCTCAGACCGATTTGTATGAAATTTTGTGTGCATATCGGGTAATGCACACAAAATTTCATACAAATCGGTCAAGCCGTGTAGGAGGAGTATGGTAACTAAAATTGTGACACGAGAATTTTATAATATATTAGGTATAATTTTAGTTGTATATTAATTTTAAAACATATTATAATTTAAAATAACAATCAGGAAGTAATACAAAATTAATGTCAAACTTTGAAATATCAATGAAGCTTAGTTCAGTTTCTCCATTTACAGAAGTAACTTATTGTAATAATAATAATGTTTATTTGCCAAAAATAGTGTTTACAGTTCCTTATAGTCTACATTAAAGCTAGGTTTACAAAAATCAAAATAAGACGCAAAGGAAGCATTTTGCTTAGGAACTCCACACTAGGTCAAGCCTGTCTCGTGGAGTCCATGGGTGGTATAACCATTATAGTGAAAATGCGTATTACATTAATACAGGATTTTTACAATCAAGAGGCATATGAAAAAGCGTTAAATTTTTAGGGTAATTAAAACATTATCTAGGTTTAAAAATGAAATTAAAACAGTATAAATAAAACAGTTAAAAAAAGGTAGGTTAAAGGATTATTATGGATACAATGTGCACTATGAGTAAGAACGTGTGTGTATGTGTGTGTGTGAGTGTAAGGGGGTGTGTCTAGGCATGTGCTATTGTGTTAAGAAATTACCTTTAAAAGAGATTCGGATTCACTATATGATTGTGTTAGCAGCCATTTGCGCACAATCTTTTTTACTTGGCTTGTTCTAGAGTTACTGATGTCACATATTCTTACCGCTTTGTTGTAAATGTGGCTGAGCAAGAACTCTTGCATGTGTTGTGCGAAAGATGTACGAGTCCTTATCGAAGGACACTTGAAAACTCGACGTTTGAGAAGCTGCGAGTATTCCGGGGTCTGTGTTGTGATTTTATGCTGTTTCAGTACTATTTTGAAGATATATAGCTGTCTTACATTAAGAACCACAGCTTCTTTGTACAAATGCTCTGTGGGGTATCTGAAAGGTTTCCTGAGCATGACTTTCAAAACCGATCGTTGAGCTCGTTCGCATTGGATCATGGTGGTGATTCCAACTCCACCCCATACTGTTATACAGTAACACAGAATTGACTCACATAGTGCAACATATACCATGTTAAGAGTCTTTTTATTGGCAGAGCTACGCAAGAGTTTCATTATGTGAATCAACTTTCTGGTGCGTTTGGCCACCAGGTCAATATGGGGTTTGAAGGAGAGCCGCTGGTCTATTATAACCCCCAGATATTTTATCCATTCTACCTTTTTTATTTTCTGACAGTTGCATGGGAGAGTGTTACAGGTTGCAGAGTGGATAATAATGCTAAGTGGCGGTTTGGGCGCTGAGGCCTGGGTTTTGTGGAAACACAAGTAGTTCGTTTTGTCGATGTTTAACGATAGAAGATTGTAATCAAGCCACCGTTTGATACTAATCAAACCATTTTGAGCCTCTTTATGCACTGATTCCCAGGATTTACCATGAAAAAGAATAACCGTGTCATCAGCGTAGCATGTGATATCTGCATTTTGATTTAATGTGCGATGTATATCATTTATGTAGATTATGAACAAGGTCGGGCCGAGAACACTACCCTGTGGGACTCCAAAGATCATATTTTTCTGACAGCTGGTGTTCTCACCCACTTTCACACACTGGTGTCTGTTAGTTAGATAGGTTTTAAACCAGTCTAATGACAGTCCTCTGATTCCAATGACCTCAAGTTTCTTTAGGAGTATGGGTATTGCAACGGTGTCAAAAGCCTTGGCAAGATCTAAAAATACTCCCAAGCACTTTTTATTATTGTCTAGATAAGACGTTACTAGTTGGGCCAGGCGGCTCACTGCATCTTCTGTAGATTTTCCACTCCTAAAACCAAATTGTTTATTGGAAATCAGCTTGTTCGACTCTAAGAAAGAAACTAAGCGTTTGTTTGCTACCTTTTCTAAAATTTTGGAGAAGATTCCTAATAGTGATATAGGTCTATAGTTCGCAGGGTTATCTTTTGATCCATTCTTGAATATAGGGATGACTCTAGCTTTTTTCCATTTATCGGGGAATATACCTGTACTTAGACTAAGGTTGATGATGTAGGTTAGTGGAGTTAAAATTTCACTTCTTATTTCTTTAATAATTTTTGGTGTAAGACCATCAACGCCGGCAGCACTATCACCATTAAGGTTAACAATCAGTTTGTTAATCTCATAGACATCAGTTGGTTGCATAAAAAAAGTAAGCCCTAGTGGTTCTCCTAATTTTTGTTTTGAAACCACTGACTCCTGAGTTTCATTTATGTCTTTTAGAATTTGGCTTGCCAATTTTGTGCCAACAGAGGAGAAATATTCGTTACAATAGTCAACTGAATCTTGCGCCGTGGATTTACATTTAAGTAAGTCACTAGAGCTGCTTCTGTTACTGTGTTGCTCGGTGATTGTTTTTATAGTTTTCCATAATCCTTTAGTGTCTGATTTGTTTTCTTCTAACTTTTTACTTTCGTGTTCATGTTTAAGCTTGTGCACTAGGTTGGTGAAAAAGTTTCTGTAGCGAGTGTAAACAAGTTTTCTTGTTTCGTCTTTTGGGTGTTTATGAACTTCTTTGTGGAGTTTATCCCTGTGATTCATACATTTTATAAGGCCAGGTGTGATCCAGGGCTTCAGTATGTACTTAGAGCGGCTAATTGGCTTTTCAGTCGTGTGTTTCTTTATTGCATCTGCTAGAAATTTGTGAAATTTGTTGGTTGCTGCATTAACGTCTAAATCTGTTAACACTTCATTCCATTCGATGTTACGGAGGTCGTCTATTAGCGCAGGAAAGTTGATTTTGTTGATTGTTCGTTGTTGGCATTTAGTGCCAGTTGGAGTGGCCATATTGTATCCCATCATTACCAACTTGTGATCGGTGATGGCAGCTTCACAGATGACACCTAAAGCTCTCTGATGTCTTGATTTAAAAAATATGTGGTCCAGGCACGCATCCCGTCTAGTTGGCTTAGATATTACTTGCTTCAAACCATGTTCAGACATAAGGCATGCAAATTCTGATGAAGAATTGTCAGACATTGACAGAAGGTTTATGTTGATATCACCGGTCACTATAATTGTTTGGTATTTATTAATTGAATTAAGGATTTTGTCAAGAGAGGAAATAAAGTGGTCAACCTGTCTATGCGAGGGAGATCGGTATATGGCAATTAAACAAATATCCTTAGAGAGCTGAAGTAAGAGAGATTCAGCGTCTTGAAGATCAGGCTCCGAAACGGAAGCGTTCCAGCAGTTTTTGATGTATGCTACAACCCCACCGCATTTGTTGAGATTATTTTCAGTAGAGTATGACGTGTAACCCTGTATCTGACCAACCACTGGACAACCTCTCAGCCAGCATTCAGTGAGAATAATAACATTGTAAACAATATTAAGTCGTTTTAATGCAATGCAAAATGTATTGAAATTGTGCTGTAAGCTGCGTATGTTGAGTGTCAATATCTTAAAGTTATATTTAGAAGTCAAAGAGTTCTGGCAAACTTCAAGTCTTCGAGTTCTTGACAATCCAGATTAGTACTGCAATCTAATTCATCCACTAAAAAATTTGCCATTTGAGTTTAAAGTTACACTTGGTATAAGTAGTGAGGATATTTGGTGTCAAGAACTCTGCGATATAAGTTGAAAATAAGTAACAACATTGCGTGAGTAAGCAACCGGTACATTTTAATGCATTAATAAAGTCAGGGTCTATTTTCTTTAATAGCGCGCAGCTAAGTGTGCTCTTTTGCAATTTTGTTGTTATTGTATAAAAGTGATAAACCTGATAAGCAAGTGAAATTAATATGACTGGTGGTGAGGTATGTGTATCTTGTTCATGTATTTGGAATGGTAAAGTGGATCTTCTTAGTGTGTCGTTCGCATAACAAAAGAGGCGTGAACTTCGGTTTGTACTGGAGTTTTGCTTGTAGAGTTTATGGATATTTGTGTGTCTCTCCATTGTACACAGGTGCGTTAGGTTAATTAATTTTAAAATATAAAAGGTACAGTTTGGTGTGGATAAAAACAATATAAGCCAAAGAGGAAAAAAAATCTTTAAGTTGTTGGTCCTCAAGTGCCTGTGCCGGTGACATACCGTGGTCTGGGTCAGCAGCATCCATCGCTTGGGAGGGTCCAACTTTTTCGTCCAGGTCAGTTGTCGTCCGGATGGGAATAGATGGTTGCTTCTCAGCTTTCCGTACGTTGATAGTGCCATTTCGTACCCAGCAGTATCGGAAACCGTGTTCTTGTGCACGTGTCCGAGCCTCACGAAATAACAATCTATTGGTTGCAGTCAGGCGTTCGTTTATATAGATTTTATTGGAGGTTCCCTTTACTATATCGTCGGAGGTAAGCGGTCGTCGATCTTTTGCAGCTTTTAGAATCTGTGTGCGTGTAGCACGTCGCGTAAGTCTTAAAACAATAGACCTCGGTTTGCCCGCCAGGTTAGTTCGTCGTGAGCCTGCGCGGTATGCCTCGTCTATGTCAGCTTCTGATAGATGGAAACCAATTTTCTTTGCTGTCAACATAGTGATATGCACGAGATTTTCATTATTTTCTTCTTCGATTCCGCTTATTTCAAGTTCATTTCTCAGGTTACTTTGTTCATAGGTATTTAACTTGTGATGCAGTTCGGTTATGGAGCTTTTAAGCAATATTATTTCCTTGTCTCGAGCCTCTATTTTTCCATTAAACTCTTCGAGTTTCTGATTGATGGATTCGGAAACACTGGTCAGTTTCAAACCGATATCCGTATTTTGCTTTTTTATATCAGATACCTGTTGTCTCAATAACCGTATTTCAGAGAGGAGTAGTGACGTCTCTGTCTCTGCAGACGGCTTTGGTCTGACCTCCGGAATGTTTTCAATGACAGTATTTACATGTTCGGAATCGACGGTATCAGGTGAAAGATCCATCCGCGGACGCTTCTGGCGTAGAGATACGTTTGAAGTATCTGGTGGGCCCTGGAGTGCTCTTTGTATGTCCGGTTCTGATTGAACATGTACAATATTTACTGCGTCTGCTGTCTTCGGTGGTGTGCGTCCTATACGTGGCATAGTGCAATTTTACACCAGGCAGATAGGTAGTTTTAAACAAAATAAAAAATTCAAAATAAAAAACAAAACAAAAAAAAAAAAAAAAAAAAGCGTTATCGTGTCACTCAGGACTGAAAGCGCGACCTCAAGAGTAATACCGCCTCTATAGCCAAGTGAGCTGTCATTCCACCTGACGTTAGGGATTGCCTCCATTGATAGCTCACTTCATTGAGCTATATAACTAGAGAAGCAAACCTCAATAAAATGTGTCAAAAAAGTGTAGCCACTTTATAAACGCGACGACGTAGCTTTGAAACCACTAAACATTTAATAGTAAACATATATTTGTCTCACTTACACACGTCGTAAGAATAATACCGTCGCTTAGATTAGAAAAAGACCGCATTATAAACATGCAATGACGGGATGGGGTTGCCTACCCATGCGAAATTTTCCCCAACATTTTAAGCCATAAAAAGCGTTTTAGGTTAAGTTAAATTATTTTTAAATATTTGAATTATGTATGTCTTATTGGATGTGTAATAGAAGTTTATAAATAATGAAAATAACTAAGACATTTTCTTTTTGAATATTTTTTCTTTATTATTAATGAAATTGAATAGCCAGTCAGTCTCTTTTCTCAGCAATCGGATTATTTCCACCCATTTTTCACGGTTTGCTGCATCTTTAGGCACCCTGCTACGTTGTTATTATTAAAAATATTTAAAATCACTTATTCCATAAATTAAAAACTCCCACTAATGTGGGAAACTAAAACTAAGTTTTTAGTGGTAACAAGGAACCTAATTTACAAAATTCTACATTTTATTGCGTTTTTACGTTGATATAAACACAGAGACAATTAATTTACGTGTGGAAAGTAATTCCGGTTAATTTATTATGTTTTTGTGATCTTGAATCGCACTCTTTCGCGATATTTTTTGTCGCATGTCACTCAGTTGACTTCGGTTGGCGTCATACAGAGCACTGAACTGACGTTAGCTACGCTGATGGCTGTGGCCATCAGCCTAGTGGCAACGCCTTGGTGCGGTAATTGCTAATCTAGTGTAACATATATATCAATGGCTCACTTTTTCACATTAAACTCAACTATTTGGGAAATAGTATTGGATGTAGAATTTAAGTTTTTTCATTTAATTTTTTTACTCTCCCCCACGTTTTCTCTTATCGCATCTGACATTGGCAGAATTGTCGACAGCGGCACCATTGCCATAGAGGAAAAATAGAATAGATAGCTCACTTTACACTCACTTCACCTAGGTTATCACAGTGAGATTTTTACAGAATCGATCGGCTTATCGATTGCTTCGATGAGACGACTTTGGTTTCGGGTCTATCGTCGTTCCGAATTGGAAAATAAATTTATTGTAGTTAAAAAGGGGTATAAAAATCTTTTCTCAAATATAAATTCTTGTCGAATACTTACACACTTTTCATATCGGTATTAAAGTTACGAGTATAATCATATTACATTTTCTGTACAAAGTAGTTGTATGTCGTCTTAAATCATATTTTCTTACACCGTATTTTTTTATTTATTTAATACTTCAAGCACATAAATGTACAGAGGCGGATTTAAATTGGTGTTTCAAGCAAAAATTAAGGTCTTCCTCGGGCGGAATTCAACGCTTTACCCCAAAATAATCCAACCTCCAAAAACCTAGAGATTACCTGGATGTAAATAATAAAGACAGACATCCTTACCCGTGATTTGTAACATCGTGCATACGTAAATAATACATTTTTCTGAGTCACTGTAAAATAGGCACAAGAGGACCATTTTGAGGCCTTTAACTAACCTTTTTTATATTTAACATAAGGTTCGTAAGAATAACAATATTATTAGATAATCTAAACATTACGCCAATTACGAAGAACACAGAAAAATTTTAATAGTAGAGAGTGACATAATTATTAATATTTATAGTTTGTGCAACGTTATTGTACCCGTTTTCTTGGGACGGGTTTAAGGCTTGTCTTCAAGATTATTGTGTTTCTAATTCGATTCGAATTATTATCATCATCTGCCTAGCCTTTTCTCTACTATGTTGGGGTCAGCTTCCAGTCAAACCAGACACAGCTGAATACCAGTATTTTACATGGAGCGACTGCCTATCTGACCTCCACAACCCAGTTAGGTAGACTGGTTGTCAGACTTTCGGGCTTCTGACTACCCGTAACGACTGTCAAAGATCCACGAATGACAGCCGGGACCAACCGCTTAACGTGCTTTCCGATGCAAGAAGGGGTCTCGTTATGTAAAGATGGTCACCCATCCGCAGACCAACCGCGGCAAGTGTAGCTTAACCTGATCGATCGATCTTTGCGGCTGTTATTATTTAGCCACGGGTTTCACCAACTATCTTGCTAAAACATTACCATCATGCAGTATAACCACAAATCGCTCCACTGTTCCAATTTGTCTTCGTCAGAGTACGACCTTCTGGGCTTGAAACAATCTAAAAAACATTAATTCATTTTGCGACCCACAGCCACAGCCTTCAAAACTTTTTGTGGACAAATTCTGTCTATTAGAACCTTAGAAATTGTGAGAAAATGTCCAACTAAAAACTTACTAAGAGATCCTTTGTCCTGTTTAAAAATGTTGTTTATTTAATTTTAAAAGAGGTTCGCATTCTTTGACCAAGTTTTAATTAAGGAGAAGTAATAAAAACTAATTCTGTCTGTAATACCCAATTAGAGGACAGCACCAAGCTGTCACTAAGAAGATTTTCTTTGATGAGATGGTTTATATTTTCTATTATAATTAAGCGGTTGTATCAAGCAATGGACATCTTTCAACTGAAATCCTATTTTATTAAATAACATTACTAGCAGCGCCCCATGGTTTCACCCGCATAAGTGTCGATCCCGTAGGAATATCGGGATAAAAAAAATAATAACAATAAAATAATAATATTACTTATAAAAATAATATCTATTAATAAATATTAATTTTTAAATATATTATTATTATTATTTTTATTTTTTATTGATATTTATTTATTAATTATATTATTTTTTTTAATAATATTTTTTTGTTTTTTTATTTTATTATATAATAATATTTTTAAATATCGCAGCATCATGCTGAGATAGGAGCCTTTTGGCCTCGTATAGGACTTTCTGTTTCATTTTTCTTTTTGTTACTTTTTTAATTTTTTTATTTGGTATTTTAATTTATACTGTGTTTAGTTTAGTTTTTGATCCTCCTGTACGAGTCGCAATAAATACTTTTTCTTTCTTTCTTCTTAAAAAGTACTTAACCTATGTGTTATTCTGAAGTATAAACCATATTAATGTAAAATTTCATCAAAATCCATTCAGTAGTTTTTGCGTGAAAGAATAATAAACATCCGTCCATCTATCTATCCATCCATCCTTTCTAACTTTCGCGTTCATAATATTATTAGGATAAACGCGAAAGTTTGTGAAGATGGATGAATGGATGGATGTTTGTTACTCTTTCACGCAAAAACTGCTGAACGGATTTGGATAAAATTTGGCACACAGATAGTTTATAACCAGGATTAACACATAGGATACTTTTTATCCTGAGATCCCCACGCAATCGAAACTTATATTATAAATAATTAATAATTTTAATTTAATGTTTTTTTTTTAACTTGCCGCCAGTTCCTGCCGCCGATACCGCAGCAACCGTTATGTCCCTGCATTTTAAATCTGTAATATCTTCGAAAATATTAATTTAAATAACATGCTGTAAAGGGCCATATTGATCTATATTATATGCACAATGTATTTAAGGTACTTAATTGGATAAGAATGAATGCTGTATTGCTTAAAATCGCTTCGTAAATAAACCATAATTTTTCGTAAAAAGTAACGGGAAAAAAATGGTTATTGTGGGTTATCCCTAAAACATTTACCATTGCGGACTTTTTTGTAGACCTTTTTAAGGTGTACAATACTGTAGTACATTATTTTTATGTATCTCATAGGGTTCAGCCAGCGTTTGCAATGTAAGCGCAAAAAAAAGGGTTTATTTTCACATTAGAAACCTCTAAAATTATCAGTGTTTCTCTACTATATTATACATGTATTATACATATAAACCTGCCTCTTGAATCACTTTATCTATTAAAAAAAACCGCATCAAAATCCGTTGCATAGTTTTAAAGATTTAAGCATGCATAGGGATATAGGGACAGAGAAGGCGACTTTGTTTTATACTATGTAGTGATGCGAGAACGATGTAAAAAAGACATACACGCTAAAAGCGTCCAGAGTCCAGCAAATAGAAACAAAAAAAAAAAAACAAACCAAAAAGTACTGTTACTTGTAAAGACTCCTTTAACTCACCCCTCAAAATGTGTATGAAACACAGACTCGTTTCACCGTTATTAAATCTCCTCACAAAATAAACACTCCAAGATTTCCTGTTCTGAATAATGTTCCACTAAAATGAAAGTTTTCATCCAGACTAGAATGTACTGAAAACTAGGTTTATTCTTATTACGGGCGAAAAGGAACTTGAAAAATGTCTGAAGTCTCTCTTGAATATGATGATTTGAATTGTTTCGCTGGAGACACTGAAACTGAAGCTTGCCTGCATTTCGTAACTGGAACACAATGAGAACAAAATTTGTGGTTTAAAATTGGAGAATTATGAAATACTTATACAGGGTGCAATTGAAATCATGGGCATTATTTTAACCTAAGGTACTACTTATGATACTAATTGCATTAGGGCTACTATTACGCAAATCAAAAATATTATTAATGCAAGTATGGAAAACCTTAAAATGTAGTAAGTCATACAAAGTATCAAATTAGTTGCGCTTCTCGATAGCAAATGCGTAGGTACACTACGCCGTACGCGCGTCATTGGGCGTGAATTCTTTGACCCCGCCCGACTCACGTGACATTCGTAAGTTGCCAATGAATTGATTCATAATAAATTCCAATTTTCCCTTCGTACTTTGCCGGCTTAGGACGGTCAAAACTACGTCAACTAACATACATTAAAAAAAAACATTTACGTACCCAGCTTGTGGATTGTTTTGAAAAAACCTTATTTGTCGGTAAAGTGACAGAGGGTAAACGGGTGCTCTTCCACGAGCTTGTGCATGTGCTGGCACGTGAAAAGACGAAAAATCCAACAGGTTCTGAGTGGTTCTGGTGGAATGAGACCCCGTGAAGGAATAGGGTCGTTCGGGTAGCGCCGATGGAACATTTCACGAGTTCATACTAAATTTCTTGTGCGATCGTAAATTACAACCATTTGTGGGTATTGTTGGTTGGTGTACCTAGCCTGCACATTACGCGGTCGAGGCATCTTGTACACAAACACACACATAACACACAACTACTACACTAACACTTAATACACTGCAATCCAAGCACCGTATGACGCGAGCGGCGAGTACGGCGATTACGTCACTGGATCAATAAATCAATTACGCGTCAATGCACCTGCACAGTCGTTATGACACTGGTTCCGGGTTCGTGACTTCGTGTTGCGGCGGGAAGCATACCCCGCGCGGGGGTGATATTCGTATTTTTGCGAGTGAGGGAGTGGGACGGAGAGAGTTCAGGGAATCCCGCCGGACGGAATGTCTTGTAGCCCATTGTTATTATTACTTGTAAGGAAAAACCCGCGCGCGCGCAGGTGATGTTTGTTTACATTTCGCTTTGCGCTGTACTGCGCTTTAAGATTTTGATATTTCAACAATTATTGGCGTTAACGAAGTATTTTGTTTTAATTACTTTAAGTGTTTATTTGCAATAATAAGCCTTGTGCAATTTGACTTACTACATTTTTAAGGTTTTCCTTACTTGCATTAATAATATTTTTGATTTGCGTATTAATAGCCCTAATGCAATCAGTATCGTGAGTAGTGCCTTAGGTTAAAATAATGCCCATGACTTCGATTCCACCCTGTAGAAATTAAGTAAGAGCAATGGTGGCCCAGTACAGTGAACCCAAACAGGCTTTTTACTTTGTGTAAATTATTTAATCAGTACTGCTCTCAAAACGATGAAGGAAAACATCGTGAGGAAACCGGCATGTCCTGGAACCAAACATTCAAAGACATTTGTGACATCTACAAACCCGCACTGGCCTGGACTGGCTCCGGGCTGTTACTAAGAAATTCCTAATGGAAATCCCGACCCGGGAATTGAACCCAGGACCCCACGCTCAGCAATCTCGCTTGCGGCCACGAGACCAACGGGGCAGTTCCGACCGACTTCATTATAAACGACTCAAAGGGTTATTTAAGTTTGCGGCTTTGTCATCTATAGTTTATTTTAGTGGTGAATGTGAGGATGTTGTGAACTTCTGAAAGCTGTGAAAGGAAGATGATGAATGAAGGTAGGAAGGAATAAACAATGGGGGTAACATAACAATAAACTAGATTTGATTAATACTTGACGTAATTAAAGGAAACTTTATCACTATTCTATATAGGTGACAAAAGTCAGCGACCCATATGCAGTAGCAAGTTCCTTTACAGTATTTTTTTTATTTTTTTATTCTCTAGGCCTCTAGATTCTCTAACCAAGCGTGCCAATTTTTTGACTACCTACGACGCCACAAGTGCTCTTTCTCACTCATGCTCACCCAGCCAGCATTACTCAGGACTGAGCGCGAAAGTGGCGGCTTACGATTTTTGAACGTAATTTGGTGCGATTTTTTGGCTCGCGAAGTATTTGCTCATGCGTTATCTAGGTGTATCTATATCTGTGGAAAAGTCCTTTCAGATTAAAAAAAAACCGATTCTCCTCCTCAATAAATTCAATTTCTTGTTTTTATTTATATTTTTAAGTATAATCGTTGAATTGACAAAGTTTTGTTATTGAAATCAAGTTTTAAAGTGGAGTTCTTGAACTTATAAGTGCAGCTTGGTGATTTTAACTTCCGAAGAACAATATTTTAACTTTGTTGTCATAACTTGAACGGATAATCGTTTAGTTATTTTAATTTAACTTACTGTAGACTTTATGTATTACGTCTGATGAATATAAAAGCCTTATTGGTACTAGAAGAAGTGGATATTAGACGCCAATGGGCTCGTCCCCTAATTATAACGTCTTTTTATAATTATCGTATTTACTTAAGATAATAAATTTAACATGAATGATGTAACTAACATTTTGTAACAATATAATATAAAAAAGAGGAGTGGAATTTCAATGTTCCATATAGCTTCTTCCCCCTTCTTCGCCTTAGGAATCTACTTCGCTTTGGAATGGGCAACTGGCTATATCTTTCTGAATAACCGACTCCTTTAAAAATTCAAAAGTGCTTGTAATTCAAATAAATTCTTTGATTTTAAGTTTGTAACTATTATCTGGCAAAATTTCAATAAGCCGTACACCTGCTTACTTCTTAGAGAAATAAAGATATGATAATATATTATGGTAAGCTATGAAATATAACTTAAAATGGCTACAAAACTGAATTCAAGAGTGTTCGCGAATGTCTGACGTCAAAAACGCGACAAAAATTTTCAATTTCGCAAAGTGCTCGTGAAATAAACGAAATTGAAGCGAGGACATGTAGACTGGTACAATATAATACTAACGGCGACCTTTTAAGGAAGATTATCTGATTGAGGTGCATTACATCTACGAGTCATCATCTGCCTAGCCTCTTCCCAACTAAAATGTTGGGGTCGGCTTCCAGTCTAACCGGATGCTGTTGAATACCAGTGTTTTACATGGAGCGACTGCCTATCTGACCTCCACAACTCAGTTACTGGGTAATACGATACCCCTTGGTAAGATTGGTTGTCAGACTTTCGGGCTTCTGACTACCTGTAACAACTGTCAAAGATCTACGAATGACAGCCGGGACCAACGGCTTAACGTGCTTTCCGAGGCACGGAGGGATCTCGGTATGTAAAGATGGTCACCCATCCACAGACCAACCGCGGCAAGCGTAGCTTAGCCTGATCGATCGACCTGTGCGGTTGTTATTATTTAGCCACGGGCCTCTCGAATAGCATCTACTAGTACATACTTTAAATGTACGAGTACGTCCGGCGCATCCAGAACGACTGTCCGGTTGACTAGCCGCGCTAATATTATCTTCTTCGTCTTATAGCTTGTCGATGGCACAAATAATCCAAAAAAAAAAACACATATACTTTTAAAAGTTTGGCCTTAATTCAGGAACGCTAATACCGTTTGCTGACGCATCGATTAGGTCCTCACGTGTGCAAGTGGCAGAGCATGCGGTGCAAGATAAGAGATGAGCCATTGTATATGGAGCTAATACTGCTGAAATATTGCAAAATATGTTTTCTGGCAGTGGCGAAGGTACCATATAACTCGATTCCCACCGGCTTCCCTTCGAAAATTCAGAACACAACCACTCTATAGTTAATTCATCATTGAAATATAATGAAACGGTTTATTGACATTTTTTTTCTTGCTCCGGCTTACCTCTGTCATAAATTCACCTTTCGCCACTGTTTCTGGTTAATATTTTAACCACGGTATGACCTATTCAGCGTATTGTCTTATAGTTCGTGTTGGTATAAGAGGGTGAAGATGTCGACACCACTTCCTCTGTCTGCTAGCCAGTCAATCAGTCACATATTTTAGATAAATATGAACGTTTTTATGTTATTGGAGCTGTCTTAACTTTCTGTAAACAGCAATTGCGGATGCGTTGCCTTTATATTTTTCTAGTCTGCTATTACAATAGTGTCAGAATGGTCTATCATTGATTTCATAATTGTTGATTTTGACAAGTTTGGCAATCTACTAATATAATGGCGTCATTATGACTTTCCCATGGTCAACCACTGACACTCCGTTGAAAGAAATGGCATAAAACGGTAATCTCGTACATAATGACAAATTCTTCTTACTACTTCAGATTGCCAACACTAATACGTAATATATAAAAATATATATTAAATGAAATCTAGCATGAAATTTAGTAGTAGTTCTTCTCAGACCATTGACCAACCAATGATCGACCTTTATGAATTTGGCAGATTACGAACTTTTAGCAAAATGACAATAGGATCCTGTTGGAATGACGAATTTATAAAAATAGCAGACTTGGGCCCCTGGACAAAAGACTACTTCCATATTTGGCGAGCCTGCGTGTCCACCTTCCAGTTTGAACGGAACATATCCAGTTTGTTCCGCCATCTCCTACGTGGACTTCTCAAAGGTAAAGCTGAAATGGCTCATGAGGCTGTAATTACACCAGCAATCAGACTGTGTGGACCATATATTTAAAATGGGAACACAGCGCGCTGCTAAGCGGTAGAGATATGCTGGTAGTACTTCCCCGGAGAAGCTCGTTCTATGTACAGAGGCCAGCTAATCAAGGTACCCCAAACTGTCAAATCTCTTTGATAGATTTTCAACTTTATAACAAAGGAATAAGGTTCATATTCAATTGGGAAAATTTGACAGATTGGGGTAACTTGATGTGCTGGCCTCTGTACGTTCGTATGGCCTTTACATCGTTTATGGATTCGATTCCCACACCGAATCAAATATCAGCTTACAGATATCTTGTTTGCACTGTGTAGTGTGTGTAACGCTACGAAACAGGAAATTCAAGGGGGTATTATCAAAGTTTCCTTATTCAAAGGGTCATGTTCGCTTGGCCTATTTTATAGGTAAACTTTACCCACATGGTGTTATCTTTTGGGAACGCTTCTATTAATAAATTGCTTCTAATAACTCTGAAGTCTTTAATTTTTTTTTTTTTTTGTAAATACTACATGCAAAGGAGGTTAAATTCAATTCTTAATCTGTTTGTTTGTAGTTCCGTTTGGAGAATTATTTATTTATTTGTCTCGACATCAGCACAATCTTAAATAGAGGAAGATGTGCGAGGTAGAAGGGCTGTTGTAGGAATGTTTGCTAACTATCTAATAATAATTACTTAATTAGTTCCACTTATTGCCGCGGGACTTCTTTCGTGAAACGGACTCTAGTTGATTAGAACAGAATTCGATCTAGATATACACGTGCTAGAGGACTCTTCATTTAAGTAGCTGTCGTCTTGTGTTTCACGACATTCAAAGTTTGCGAGGCAAAGTTTTCTTCTTATTTTTTCTAGTACAGACGCCAGCACTACAACAATCTGTCAAATTTATTTAATAGAATTTCAACTTTATGGCTAAGCATTAGGTTCAAGGTGGATTGGAAAAATTTTACAGTTTCGGGTAGCTTAATGTGCTGGTGTCTGTACAAAGTTACTGTTTCTTTTAATATAAGCAGAATCCACAAAGTTACTTAGAGTTACAACAAAATTATTCACTTTTATTTTCATATAGCAGACCTAGTATGAAAGAAATATTTTATAGCTTTTTATGATGTGTGAGATATACCGCGAAACTGCGGCGCGAATGGCGACATATAAAATAACCTATGTGGATGGTTATTATGGCCATATTTCGCTTCGAGAGTCACTCGTATGAGTTCGGGTATCTTCGGAAGTCATTCTTGTGAGTCGAGATTTTTTTAATTATATAAAGTTTGAGCAAATTTTTACACCATGGTGTAAAAAATATCTCAAAAATTACATAATTAACTTATAGAAGTAAGTATAAGTTTTATTAATAACGTATTACGTTTTTTTTTTCCTAACGTGTCGGTGGCAATCTATACTTCTATACTAATATTATAAAGAGGAAAGATTTGTATGTATGTTTGTAACGAATTGGCTCAAAAAGTACTGGAGCGATTTTAAAAATTCTTTCACCATTTGAGTGCTACATTATCACTGATTAATATAGGCTTTTTTTTTCTTTTTTTTCCACCCGTGCGAAGCCGGGATTGGCCGCTAGTCTATATATATAATAATATATAGTTTGCCAAGATTTGGCTTCGACCTTGGCACCTTCAGTAGCGTCCATCAACTCCGGTAGCGTGCCGACAACAGGACTCGCTGGACACTATATTAAGTGCTCCCTTGTTTGTGGAACAGTACTACAATATGTTGTCTTTTAATGTAAACTTATTCAGCTTATAATATTCTGATTGCTGGGATTCTGACATATGGGGGATTTACATTGGCCGATTATCGCCGTGTGGCTGTTCGCTTACCAAATCGCGACTCCATTTACACAGGTCGATGAAAATCGCAGGTGACTAGTTCATTTTGCATCAAAATGTCGACCTTCATGCGGCGGGCAATCGCCTGAGCATTTTCACGGTCGAATTTAGTCACCGGCTGCAGGCGACCCGTCGCCGCACGACAAAAGTCGAAACCTGCTCCACTTTTTTTTTTTAAATGGCACCTCGCAATTCAACCTATATGAGGTTGTCGACTGCTTAACCGGGCTTGCCTGTGGATGCCTAAACTAAGGCCAGGCCAGCCAGGGCTTAAAAACTAGCTTAAAAACTAAGCGACTGTACGCTGAGGGCACCCGTGGGGTTCGGACCTCAGCTGAGGGCGTGCGCTGGAAGGAACAGCAAGGGACACGCTGGATCGGAATTAAAACCTACTCCACTTTGGAACTTGCGATTTAAGTCATCTGCGCGGCCTAGTCGAATTGCCACTAGACGGTTGATTTTTGCCGTGCGGTGGAAATCGTGTGGCTATAATCACCTGTAAAGCCCGCATAATCCACCATGCTTGATCAGTGCATCAAGTCATCGTATCTTTCTTCGTAATATTAGCATACTGCAACACTATCACTGACATGAGATACTTGTCAGTGAACACTATAATAACTACAGCCTATCGATTCTGTAAAAATCTCACCGTGATAACATAGGTGAAGTTAGCGTGAAGTAAACTATCAATGGAGGCAATCTCTAACATCAGGTGGAATGACAGCTAACTTCACGTTAGTTTTCACGGTGAGATTTTTACAGAATACGTAGCACTGCTGTTTTGAAATGACTTCAGTTTTAAAACGTAGTTTTCACTACTACAAAGGTCAAACTTTGCTAAAGGTACTTCAACCGCAGATTGCAAACGCAAAGCCGCAGTTTTAAATGAAAACACTCCAAAAAGAGCATTGGTTGGAACACTTTGACAAGTGATCTCCGCAAGTGGAATGGGAGAAATGGAGTCAAACCTCGAATCGCTTCCTTGAACAAAACTTTGAGGAATGTCCCCCCCTGTTATTTGCTTTTTGGGCTAGTGATGTGAAAGATATATCGATAAATTGTTTTTAATCATTTTTGTCACTGACACTGGCAATGCATGCTTGCTGACTTCTTATTCAGCATCATTGTGGTCATCCAAAATCTAGGTCAATGTGTATCACAAAATACTTTAAGTAATAAATTGGCGAACAAGTAAGTTTATAACATATGTACTACTGTACCTATTTTATTTATAATACACTAGCTTTTGCCCGCGGCTTCGCTCGCGTTAAATATGGGGTAAAAAAAAGTAGCCTATGTCACTCTCCATCCCTTCAACTATCTCCACTTAAAAAATCACGTCAATTTGTCGCTCCGTTTTGACGTGAAAGACGGACAAACAAACAGACACACACATACACTTTCACATTTATAATATTTATAGTATGGATGTTATCTTTTTCTTAAATATCTGCCTTCCTAAATATCCACCTGCCATCTTATCTCTACGCCGCGCCGCCCCTGGTTGACTCGTAGGGAATGCTTCTGTACTTTATTGTGTGTGAGAAGTTTAAGTAAATAAACAAAAAAGTTAAATACACACATCAAAAGTGTCTAGGGATCAACATATATTTTTGCAATAACTTTTCTCCTGATTGATATTAATTAAAATTTTCTTTAAGGATTCATCAAATAAAGTGTTTTCGTTTGTCACAGTAACGATAAACCAAGTCACCTTTGCATTAATAAAGAAATTTGCCATTTTCCTAATAAAGGGATTTTTGACATTTGAACCACTAACACAAAAGTTCGAAAAAAAGACTGAAATAACAGTTTTCTCTAAAATTTTATTGGGTAACTTAAACAATTAATAATCCGTGTTTCTACCGCGAACACTAACAACACAAGAACATCGGTTTGGCATACTCAAAATGAGTTCATCCAAATCACGCTGTGGAATGGCCGCCCATGTTCGTTGCAACAACAAAAAAAGGTCTTCTTGCGACTGGATACCCTCCATATTCGGCAGAGCTCTTCCCTGTAGCATATCCCATGCATGCTCAATCGGGTTCAAGTCTGGCGACTGAGCAGGCCAGGGCAGGACATTGATGTTAGCTGCGGCGAGAGTCTGTCTTACAACTCTTGCGGTGTGCGGTCGTGCATTATCATGCATTAACTGAAATAAGGGACCGATTTGCACTTGTAGAGGAACGATGACGTCTGATACAATCGTCTCAGCATAAATTTGAGCGTTGAGGTTGCCTCTGATCCAAATCAACTCAGTTCTTCCGCCGATCCAAATACCCGCCCATACCATGATGGTTCCACCACTATAAGGATGGACTTCCTGGCAGGATTTTAATCGCTGTTGGCGTCCAGGGGTTCTCCAGTGTCGTATACGTCTTGTATCCGGTCTCATACCAAAACGAGACTCATCAGAAAAGCACACGAAACGCCATTGTTCTTCTGCCCAATTTCTGTGTTCAAGAGCCCATTGATATCGAATCCTACGATTGTGCATTGCTATAGGTGGTACCCGTAGCGGTCTTCGGGAATGAAGGTTCACTTCATGCAAGCGGTTTCTGACTGTTTGGTCGCTAATTAAGTTCCCTGAAGAGTGATGAAGCCTCACGGCTAACATCATGGCGGTTATTGTTGGAGCTCTTCGAGTTAAGATTTGAATGTATCGGTCTTGTTTCCGTGTGGTGCAGCGATACCGTCCTCCATGGCGCTCAGCCACGGTACCTGTGCTTCGGTAACGTGTCCAAAGTCGACTGATAACACTCTGGACTTGTATTCAGAGCTAAAGCCACAGTACGTTGCCGGGAACCAGCTTCTATCATTCCCACGGCTCTGAGCATTTCTTCCCTGCTTAAATGACGTCGCCGCTCCATAATAACGTTGGTTTTAATCAGTAGTAGGGAAACAGTAGCACTAATAATGTCTTCAATGCGTTGTATGTTTTTATAGGGAAAATATTGACAGCTGATTTTCATCTTTTACTCGAATTTGATTCACAGTTCCTGATTCAAATTATGAAATGCACCAAAAAGGATCCATATAAATTTATAAAATCATAAATTTATTACAAAGCCACATCTCAATCTCAAGAAATCCGCATAAAAATGCTTGATCCCTAGACACTTTTGATGTGTGTATAATAAAAATAAATATAATATACAATGTGTTAATTAACTCTTTGCATACGACAGTTGAAAGCCTAACATAAATCCCTTCTATTGCAGATTCATTTAGTACCAAATTGTAATTAGTCTTAATACAGCCACTGCTGCACTGTTATGAGTTATCGATTGTGTAATTAGCGGCCACACCCATTCTTATCATTCATTCGCAACATACGTCCAATTTGATTAATTACTGGTATTAGTGGCTGCAATAGTACCGAATTTCACCATGAATACGTTGAAATATTAGCATACTATTGTGATATTATTGAGAAATTGGATATCGAAACGTCATTAGTTATCACGAACGTGCCTGTTGTGGTCATGAGATGCAAAAAATGTACGAAGTTCTTTATAGGTGCACAATATACATCAATAGTGTGTCAGAATTACATCAGAAACCCTTTGCAATTGTGTATGTTAGTGGAATATTATTACAGTATTACCAAGGGGTATCGTATTACCAAGGGGTATCGTATTACCCAGTAACTGGGTTGTGGAGGTCAGATAGGCAGACGTTTCATGTAAAATACTGGTATTCAGCTGCATCCGGCGAGACTAGAAGCCGAGCCCAATATAGTTGGGAAAAGGCTAGGCAGATGTGGAATATTATTACAGCAGTAAGTACAAGATATTACTTTCGAAACTACATATTCTGGAACGCAATATAAACTTCACAAAGACCAACTCAGTGACAGTAGCATAATTCGTAAATGTTAATATCGACCATTGCCCATTGTTTCACCCTGTGTAAAATTTCTACATTCAAATCATTCATATGGTGTACAGACGCCAGCACATCAAGCCACCCAAAACTGTCAAATTTTTCCAATCAACTTTGACCTTATGCTTAAGCGAGAAAGTTGAAAATCTATTAAAGAAATTTGACAGATTGTAGTAGTTTGACAGATTGTACAAATGCCAGCACATCAAGTGCTGGCATTTGTACATCGATCAAATCAGCCTATGGCAGTCCACTACTGGACATAGGCCTCTCCAAGGCTGCGCTACAACACCCAGTTCTCCGCCTTCCGGTTCCAGTCTGTCCCAGCCACTTTCTTAGTCACCTACTTCTTCATTACAGTCGGTCAATCTAGCTGAGGAGCATCCCACACTACGCTTGTCAATACACGGTTTCCATTCTAGGACTCGTCTGCTTCACCGGCCATCGGTCCTTCGACAAACATGGCCAGCCCACTGCCACTTCAGTTTGCTTACTCTCGGTTACTCCGATTACTTTTCCGGATAATTTAATTCCTGATTTTATTCATCAAAGGAACTCCGAGCACAGCCCGCTCCATAGGGTACACGTGGCGTACGGTCACTAAAGTAGATAAGTAACCACGGTCGTCGGTATAGTTGAAGTTTAGTAAGAAATCAATGGAAGTTTTCGAATAAAATTTAATTAAATTAATAGAAAAACAAACAGTTAATTTATCAAATTAAATTACGTTCCAAAATATCCATCAGTTTCTTACTAAACTTCAACCACATTGACGACCCTGGTTACTTACCTCTTTTGGTTACTGTACATAGTTAAGAGAGTTAAATTCCATTCTATCGACTGCACCCCATCACTAGTCCACTTTGACAGTCCGTTAATTTGGTATGCGACATTGCATCGCAGAAAGTCATTATTGAATAATGCTTGGACAATTCCTCAAATACCTTGGTATTGTATTGCTGTTCTTCCAAATACTATGGATATAGACTCAATGGATTCCCGATGTTTGGCGGAGAATGCCGAAGGTTGCCGATGTGGAGAACGTTGTATGATTTCATTAAGGTAAATGGGAGGAGGGGACTTACAAATGTTTGTGTAGCTGTAAATATTGAAGTTAGATAGTATGCACTACCATAACTTTGTAAGTTTTTATTTTTTTTTCTTGTCATACGGGTTCTTGTCTATCATCGATACGAGGAAGATGAAGAATGTTTCTTAGGCCTGCCTCGATGACGACACCCGTCTTCAGTAACCAATGTTTGGCGAACGTGCAATGTTTATTTTGTTGTTCAACCTTTCAGCCTATAATGTCCCACTGGCAAACGCCTCCCCAAAATCCTTTGAGGAACCCTTTTCCCGCGCCACCTCGGACCAGCCCTTGCAGTACGTGTCCAAGTCGTCTCGCCTTAAGACCTTAAGACGCAACTTGCAGCGAGCTCGAAGCAGGAGGAGGTAACCTACTTATATATTAGGTCGGGGCAAAAGTATTTTCGTATTTTTCATACAAAAAAAAAAATTGTTTTAGTTTTAATTTTTTATTTATTTATAATATGTATGTGCCGTTTTGATTGATGACTTGTTGCCATCTTGTGGGCAATGCCATGATCCCATTGCTGTAGAAGTTTTGAGATTTTTTATCAAAAAAATCTGACAGGTAGTTTTCACAGTGTTCTTTTGAGGTTAACTTTATGCTTCCTAAAGAGTTCTGAAGTTACCAAAACAGGTGAAAATCTGATGGAGCAAGATCAGGGCTATACGGAGGATGCATCAACACATCCCAGCCAAGCTCTCTCAATTTTTGCTGAGTGGCTATAGATGAGTGAGGTCTGGCGTTGTCGTGATGAAACACCACGCCCTTCCTATTCACCAGCTCCGGCCGGTTTTTCTCAATAGCTTCTTTTAACCTCATCAGTTGTTGACAGTAGAGGTCAGAATCGATAGTTTTACCCGGTGGCAAAAGCTCATAGTGGACGATTCCTTTCCAATCCCACCAAACACACAGCATCACTTTGTTCCGAGTCAGGCCGGGCTTTGCCACGGTCTGTGGGGCTTGCCCATGCTTCGACCACGATCTTTTTCGGACATTCTTATCGCAAGTGATCCATTTTTCATCACCGTAATCAACCGTTTAAGAAATGGGTCGGAATTATTACGTTTCAACAAAGAATCGCAAATGGAAACACGTTGCATTAAGTTTCTCTCAGTGAGATCATGTGGTACCCAAATATTAAGTTTTTTCTTGTACCCAGACTTTTGTAAATGCCGTAAAACTGTTTTGTGATCAACATCCAGTTCTTCAGCAATATCATAACTACTAATATGTCGATCTTGCTCCACTTTTTCAAAAATGGCACTGATTTTATCCGTGACAGGGCGTCCAGAGCGAGCTTCATCCTTCACATTAAAATTTCCTGACTTGAAACGCTTGAACCATATTTGTGCTACTCGTATTGATACCGCATTAGGTCCGTAAACCGCACAAATTTTATTCGCGGCGTTCGTCGCATTTTTACCTTTTTTGTAATAAAATTTTAAAATGTACCGAATTTCTTCGTCACATACGTTCATGTTGCTTGCTTGAAAAACAATTGAGAAATGGCGGGAACTGGTTTTTTTTTAATTTATTACATCTTTAGAATGTCAACATTTAATAGTATTAAAACCAGCCAGTTACATTCAGTACTGCCAAAGAGGTTTGATTAATAACAATAGATTCAAAATACGAAAATATTTTTGCCCCGACCTATTAGGTTAGATAAACAAAATTGTACGACTTACCCATTTTTTATTTGTAGTTGTTCACACCAATTCTTCAATCAACCAACACAACTTCACTGAAACAGCATCCACTCGCAATCCTAAGTTCAAGTCAGGGGTCAAGTAGTGGGCCTGGGCAGCGGGATTGTCCGAAAGGGTTACCGCTGCCCCGGAACATAAAGGGCTAAGAAAGGAACACCGGTGGGTTTTAGTCAGTAAGTCTGACACTTCCCTCCTGCTCCACCCTGAGCGGGAGGGGTCATTTGATCATTTCCCATCCACAAAAAAAGGGGTCAAGTATTGTGCAAGTGTGCGTAAGCGACTTCCCTCCGCAACGCACCGGGGGGAACATTATTGAGTGAAATGCATGATAATTCCATAGTAAAACGAGCGCGTAAATATTACGAAACGTCCTTTGGAAAATCGAGTTTTTTGAAAAAAAACACTGCATAAATCTATTACAAATAAAGTTTATTGAACTCTTCGATAATTAAGCTTTGTCGGTACGGTTTTTGTTTTGAAGATTTTATCCTCCTTTTATTATTTATTTACACCCAAAGTTACGTTAAAATTAGCAAGAAAAACGAATCTTTGTTGGCTCATAACTTTTTAATGGCTTTTTATTTTACAATTCTGTTTCTGTACAGACAAAGTTAATAATAAGACAAAACGATACAATGTTTAACTTTGGATGTACTATGTCAAACAGTGGAGTAATACTCTCCCGAAATTTGTGTGGAAAAATTTCGGCAAGTGTGCTCTTAATAAAGTTCATCAAAATCAACGAATTACGTTACTGCTGGGGCTCAGGCCCCCTGTGAGAGGGCGTGGGCAGTAGTGTACCACGCGCGGTGCAACCAGTGCGAGTTGGTAGATGGCATGGTTGTCTTCAAATGTTTGGTTCTATGACATGCTGGTTTCCTCAAGATGTTTTCCTCACCGTTTTTGAGAGCAGGGGCCCAAGTCTGCTATTTTTACAAATTCGTCATTCAAACACGATCCCATTGTCGTTTTGCTAAAAGTTCGTAATCTGCTAAATTCATAATGGTCGATCATTGGTCGGTCAATGGTCTGAGAAAAACTATGCTAGATTTCATTTAATATATATTTTTTCATATTACGTATTAGTGTTTCCAATCTGAAGTAGTAAGAAGTTCATAAATAGCAATAAACATTACATTTCTTCATTTGTCATTATGTACGAGATTACCATTTTATGCCATTTCTTTCAATGGAGTGTCAGTGGTTGACCATTGGAAAGTCATAATGACGCCATTATATTAGTAGATTACCAAACTTGTCAAAATCAACAATTAAGAAATCAATGATAGACCATTCTGACACTATTGTAATAGCAGACTTGAGGCCCTGTTGTGATGAAATAAATTACGCTAAGTAAAGAGCCTGTCTGGATTCAAACCCCACGACCTACAACTCGTAAGTCGGGGCAGTAATCACTGGGCCACCACAAAGTCCATAAACAAGGGCGATAACCTCAAAACTTTTAAAAAATAAACATTTATACAAAATCACCTAATACCAATTCGCCTGGCAACATTCATTTGCACTTAATCGTGAACTGACTTGACTTTCGTCTCGAACCGTAATGGAAAAGTCTTGTATGTACGTTTGATGGGACTTTCCTCAGTAGTGGTAAATACTATTAGTTTGTTCTTTTGAGATAGATGTAGTGGTATTTGAAGCATCCTTTGTGATATTTGATGATACTTGATCAGACTATGGAAAAATAGTTGGGATTTGGGAGTTTTGTGTATACTCAGCGAAAGAGTTAAGTGTGCAGGCGATAAAATGTGCGCAGAAGGACAATCCTCGTACTTAAAAAACGTTCCAATTAAAGTCGCAATCACATCTCAGCGATAATCAATGGCATCAAAAATATAGGTAAATTAGAGGTTAAATACGGGAATTGCCCTCCTGTGCATGCATTTATATCGAAGACTTGGTGCAACCAAGTGATATTAACATAATTTTAAGTTTTATTTACTAACACAATTGTCATTATTATGTATACTTAGGTCAAGGTATTTTATCTATGAGTTTTTGTAACCTGAAAATAAATGGTTTAATTTTAATATTATCATATATATTTTATTGTGATTAACTATGCCCGAGGGTCTGCCAACAACGTGAAAAGATTTTTATTTAAGCCCAACATAGTTCACTGATAAATCACTAGGATTGTTTGTATAAAAATATAGATGTATATAATCATATATTTTTGAAAAAAAAAAAGAGCTTCTTAAGAGTTTTTTATTGCGTAGTTCTAGTTAGTCAAGAGAATAGTATGTAGATATGCCCGCGCATTTCTACTATTCTCTTTTCTCAACTGTACGTAACTGATACCCACAAATAAACTAAATGGGTATCATTTTATTTGCATTTGTGAGTGCCAGCATGAACTTATGGTACACAGTATAAGCATGGGTTTTCTGCTATAATGGAAAAGAAATTGTATAGTATTTGAGTAGCTAACCATATGTAACTACCGCTTATGACACTTACGTAACTACTTGATCAAAGCGATTTCTTTTGGTTAAATCAAGTAAGTAAATGGTTTGCATACAAGCTGCCTTTGTTTTCTTTTAAGTGAGCGTTGAGAGTACTTATTGATAAATAACAATGTGTGTGATTTTCTACTTTTGTGAATAGGGACCAATATTGAGTAGTAATATAATGTATCTTTTTCGACACTTGATCACGGTTATCGCTTTACAGAAAATTTTACTTTTTGTTTTGTTTTCTCCCATGGGGTTTCCTCTTTCGCTGAGTGTACTCAAATTAGACAGGGACAGATCAGTTTTTTGGAAAATTTGCTTCTGCTCGCAACTTCATCCGCGTGAATTTTTTTGTTTAAACATAAAATATATTATGTAAACCTAAGTTTTCATGGTGAGATTTTTACAGCATAAACCTGGTTAAAGACCACTCGCATTTGCATTCGTTGGCGATCGCTGTAATGTTCTCACCGCTGGGACACAGGCCGTGGGCTATCATCTGCCACGCGGGCCCAGTGCGGGTTGGAAGATGTCACATGTCATAGAATTTTGATTCTAGGACTTGCCAGTTTCCGCACGATGTTTTCCTTCACCGTTTTGAGAGCAATGCTGATGAAATCTATACTAATATTATAAAGCTGAAGAGTTTGTTTGTTTGTTTGTTTGTTTGAACGCACTAATCTCAGGAACTTCTGGTCCGATTTGAAAAACTCTTTCAGTGTTAGATAGCCCATTCATCGAGGAAGGCTATAGGCTATATATCATTACGCTAAAACCAATAGGAGCGGAGCACCAATGAAGAATGTTTCAAAATGGTGGATTTTTTTCCTATTCAGAGCTTCCGCTGCGTGCGCTGCGTAAACGGTTAAAGTTTCGCAAAAATCATGTATGACAGAATTGTTCCCTTTTAAAAGCGTTAAAAAAAAGTCTGCGACAGCATATGTCTATCTTTTAAGGTTAGCTCACTATAACCTCTTTTACGCTAACCAAATTTGTTCTAAAATAATGCATTATTTGCGAAGGTGTTTTTATAAACATGGTATTAATCCTTATCCAAATAAATACGTTATTCATCACATGTATTTCATTTTGAACAAAATTGCCTGTGACATCATTTGATTTCAATGTATATCTTAGGAGGTATCATAGTTTTAAAATAATACTAATCATAAAGCTGAAGAGTTTGTTTGTTTGAACCAGGGTTTGAAAGCTCTAAATCTCTGGAAGTATTGGTCACATACATAAAAATATTTTTGCGTTTGATAGCCCAGTTCTTGAGGAAGGCTATATTCTATTAAACTTGACGCTAGAACTCTTAGGAGTTGAGCAAAAAGAAAAAAGTCTGAAGTTTTCGCCGAGCGAAAACGAAGTAATAGCACAGACCGGCGACACGTTGCGATGGGGTAGATCGGGGAAACAAAAAAAAATTACGCGGACGAAGTCGCGGGCAGAAGGTAGTAGTTTATAAAAAGTAAAGCGCCTGCCTGAGGCACCACTGTTCTTATATATATATATATTCTTTGACACTCGGAAATGATGTAGCATCACATTAAAAAAAGAATTTTCGGAATCGGATCAGTAGTTCTGAAGTTTACTCCCTGCAGACAAACTCACAAATTATACTTACCTCTTTTTAATATTAGTATGGATAACACCTTTGAGATTTAAGTCAAGGAAACGTATCAATAACGCTTTAATAGTTTTCCCGAGATTTTATCAAAGATAGTAGACAAAATGGAAATTAAATTTCCATGTACGTCAAAGTATGTATTTATTTATTAAAATGTCCCTTACAACTACCATTACAGGTGTATGTAGCCAGTGCGACATTGCGGTCATATTACAAATCTATATTAACTTATTATTTGCAATTTAATTATACCATATTGTTAGTGCGGGGAGCAATAAAAGAGTGGACTGTATTTTAGGCAATGGTTTAATGCCGTTCTTATTTACAGCATCAACTTTCCCGGACAAACAGTTAATAGTTTAGTTAAGAGAGGGGTATCGTCCGTCGCGGTGGAGTCCGTGGAAGCGAGTGGTCATCGGGCCGAGCCGCGTCGTCGCCGCGCCGCGCCTCAGTTTGCCGATGACGCGCTGATCATGCTGCCTGCGCGTGCAGGCCGCGCGCAAGGTATTGTGTTGGGTTCGATTCCCAACAATATAAAGAACGAAAACTAATAATCTAAAAAGTAATAGCCTCCCCGACCGATTTCGGTCACGGTGGCCAATCTCAACGGAGATTAGCCAGGTACGCAGGAGATATTATAGTGCACAAGTGTGCGCGCAGACACAGGTGCACTCCCTCTTCCCTCACTCTCATAGTCCGATGGGACGGCAATCCGACACGACCGGAGAGAGATCAGGCGCAGGACCAACGGCTTAACGTGCTTTCCGAGTAATTCCGAGGCACGGGGGTATCGCACCACCAGGCTGTTACTAAGAAATTCCTAATATAAAAACTCAATGACACTTTGCCCGACCCGGGAATCGAACCCAGGGTGGAGTCCTGGGTTCGATTCCCGAAGCAGTCACGCTAGCGACCACGAGACCAACGGGGTAGTTAGAACAGGCCATCTAAAAAGTAATAGGAACTTTAACAGAATACCGTATAGGTATACAGAATACTGAACACAATAATATGCTACCCATATCTATTATATATTATAACAGAAAATAAATAACAGTATCCTGGTGAATTCACTCAAATGGCACGTGAACACATAACGATCCATCAGGAATAAAAACAAAAGAGAAAGGGGATCAGAACGGAATGAGAAAGTTTATAGTGGATAAGACAGAGTTTAAAACAGAAGAAGAACTAGCGGGGGATCCGGGGGTGGAGGGGGTTCAGGCGCTCATACCGGAATAACTCAAATTTTGTCATGAAGTTCGTTAATGATACGAATTGCCCGGTGCACAGGTGTTTTAGCGAGTAGGTTGGTCCTGGCAGTCGGCACGGCCAGCAGTGGTGGGCGTCGCCACCTCCACACATAGCGGTCCGGTATGCAAAGACATAAGCGCTGCAGCACTCCTGGATTATGCTCGATACCACGGAGTAATTTCACCAGATATGTGACAAGTAGGTATAAGTCGCGTGTAGTATTAGTCGCGTTTTGCGTGGATGTGAGGCATGTTATCTTCCAAATTGTTATTTTGTTTTTTTTTTATGTGTCATGTTTGCCGCAAATAAAGGTAAGTATTTTCTTTCTTTAGACTCCCTTCGCACCCTCAATTCATTATACCGGCCATACCCAGTACAGATCATTATTATGAACCGTGTTTCTCAGAATTTAACCAGTAAATACTTGGGATTATATTCTGACGAGGTCCGACTGTCAAAAGTTTAGGGCCAATTACAAGAGAACTGAAGTATTTTGAAAGGTTATGAATTTGTAATGAAGGAATTTTGGTTGAAACTATTAATTACTAAAATACTAGCAGCGCCCCGCGGTTTCACTTGCATAAGTGTCGATCCCGTAGGATTATCAGGACAAAATGTGTTAATCCTGGTTATAAACTATCTGTGTGCCAAATTTCGTCCAAATCCCATCAAACATCCGTCCATCCATCCTCACAAACTTTCGCGTTTATAATATTAGTAGGACAGTAAGATTTGTTTGTAGTTTTTGATGGTCATGAACAATATTCTAGTCTTTTCTATTCTAATTAGACGAGGAGATGGCCGATGGAGTAAAAAGCTGTGACCGAACCGTGGCCAAGGTTAGGCTAAAGAAACCAGGGCCGTCCATGGGCGTTGATCCACGGACCGATGGCGGCAAGCGTAGTTTAACCTGACCGATCGACCCGTACGGCTGTTATTAGCCACGAGCCCCTCACGATGCTTGGCTCAATACCAATAGTAAAAAATTAAGCGCGTGAAAAAAAATTGATGCGCTAAAAATACGCACGTGTGTGCGGACCTCGGTTGGTAATACTTATAATACGTTATAAATTAAAATACGAGTTTCTGGAAATAGGTGAAACCTTTCGTATAATTATAAGAGGTATTCGACTAAGTTTATAATACTCATGATATTTAATTTATTATACGATGTGAACATCAATGAGTATAGAAATCGGTATGTGTTAATAATAGCTAGTAAGAATGTCGATAAAACTGAAGTGTTTGTCTGTGGTCCCAAAATAAACACAACATAGAGACTAGATGTATTAGAAACTATGAAATGTGATGTTGATATCACTCATATGAAACAAAGTCCCCCCGCCGCATCTACAGGGTGGCCAAAAAGTCGTAGATCAAACGAAATAGGGAGATAAAGGGAGGTAATTTCCAACGTTTTTAAAGTGAGAAATAATTTTTTGTAACGCTTCAAAATTTTTGGAAAAAAATTAATTGCTCTTGCATTATCTAGTAATAATACAATGGAAGTAATTTCCAACGTTTTTAAAGTGAGAAATATTTTTTGTAACGCTTCAAAATTTTTGGAAAAAAATTAATTGCTCTTGCATTATCTAGTAATAATACAACACCGAGTGCTGTTACATTATCTAGTAATAATACAACACCGTTTGTTTTATTGTTTTATATCACTTTTTTAAAATTAGTCTAATTGTAAAAGAACTCAGTATACAAAAATATTCATAACTTTTAGGGCAAATGAATTATGGCCATGCTGTGGAAAAAATTTTTGTTGGAAATGACCTCCTTTATCTCTTTATTTCGTTTGATCCACGACTTATTGACCACCCTGTATATGCCTGTCTGAATGCGCTAAACTCAGATACCACCGAACGGATTTTCATACGATTTTCAACAATAAACGAAGTGATTCATGAGGAAGGTTTAGGTATATTAATTCATAGGTTTTGTGTAAAGTGGTTGAATTATCACGATAATAGGCTAGTTTCCACCATCAATAAATTGAATATCTATTTAGTCCGTATGTTAGAGTATTGGAAAATAATGGACACGTATTTTTTTATTTTTTTCAGTTGACAAGCCTATTGTTGAAGTTGTTGGTAAAATTAATTTATTACGTAATGATATTAAAATCACAACTGTCAAAGAATGACAGTGTGATTTGAATAAACTGGAGATTTAAATTATTAAACAATTAAATTCCCTGACTTTAACTACTATCCGTCTCCACAATCAACTTGGTTAATGTATTTTGTCTTAGTGACCTTGTCTTACAAACTTCTGGCCTGAGACGAGGGTCTAAAACACACTGACTTATTCCACAACCAGTTGAGTACGATGTGCCGCCAGAGTACTGGTACTTACTATTAATATTAAGTGCTACATACAAAAAGGTAAGGACTATTCAAATGTATGTTTCCAATTGAATTTATTTCAAGTTAAACAAATATCAACTTTATTTTAGTAGTACTTAAGTTGGTTTCAGAGTGACTATTGAAAAAGTTATAAAAATGTTTGAAGTTGTATTGTGTAGAAATTAAAGTTATTTTTCCAAAAACAGTGTCCCTAGCATCCTTGTAAATTAGCTAAGATGAAAAAAAGCGCCCAAGTTCGAGTCTGACTCGCCCACGAAGGATTCTTTATAATATGATTAATATTATATTTTTTTCAAAATATTTTAGTAAGAAAAATACGTGTCTTGTATGAGAACAAAAACTATAAATATAAAAAGTTAAGTATATAATATATATGTATAAATATAAAATTAACGGTAATTTTTAAAGTTTTCTTTATTTTTATTATTTTTTGATAGCGGCCATATTATAGTACACACTCTGGGAAGATTACTATCTATTACAGTCCCAAAGATGCAGCCCTGTGACAGAAGGACAGACAGGGGTCCCTTTGGGTAAGGAATCCTAAAAAGATAAACATTTTTTTGTTATTGTTAGTGAAAGTGTTACGAGTGCTATACGAGATTTTGTTTAGAAGCTTATCTCTATAGAAGATAAAATTATACAGTAATTAGAAATTCGCTTTTCACCTGAGCAAGTTGAGCTTAGTATAAGCACGAAATATGTATAATATTGCATGCAGAATGTTTAATAAACTAAAAACTCTTTTGTGAAACCTCGTGCAATGTTACAAGCTGGATACCTTTGGGACTAGGTACTACACATAAAAACATAAAAAATGGGGGTGAGGGGGGAGAAGAGTGATTGTTTTTGTTACTTATTACAAGTCTTTGCGGGGATCGACCGCGGGACGGCCGCCGCACTTTGTGTAAAGTGGATTATTTCAACATTTATTACTTAAGACACTATAAAGACGAGGCGCGTTTACTTTGGCTTAGACATTATTTTGGATGTAAAAGGAGTTCTTAAAAGTTGAACTGAGACTAGACAAAAATAATAGAAGCGTACGTAAAAACTCTATACCTAATAATCTATACTAATAATAAAGCTGACGAATTTATTTATTTGTTTGAACGCGCTTATCTCTGGAACTACCAGCCGGATATGAAAAAAATATTTTGCATTTGATAGCCCGATTCTTGAGGAAGGTTATAGGCTATATATTATTACGCTACGACCCTTAGGAGCCGAGCAAAAAGAAAAAAGTCAAGAAGTAATAACGCGGGTGGGCGATGCGATGCGGCAGGGTGGGACGAGGAACAAGAAATTTCACGCGGACGAAGTCGTGGGCAGCAGCTAGACCTATACACGAAGTAAACATTGCAACATTAAGGATCTTTTGAAGTTCGAACGACGTTGACAAGGGGTGCTGTTAGTAAATATTTGTGCAATTGTTTAGTGAAACTAATTGAAAATACAAGATGGCGTTAGTTCTGATTTTGTCCACGCGTTGTAGTTAGCATCTAGCATTTTAATTAACATCTGAATATTTTAAAGATTTCTTCACGATATTTTGAAATGAAGAAGCATGCCATCAGAAGGCCAATTCTCGTAATTTAAAACGTTCAAAATCTAGTCGCAGTCTCATATCAGCGACAAACAAATGTCAAAAACTTGTCAAAATGTAGGGGAATTAGAGGTATTTTTGACAGATTGAGACTGAGATCTGACTGTGAACAATCATAAAATTACGAGAATTGCCCCTCTGTTATTACCAACCTCTAATGAACTACTGTCCATACATCGCTCTCAGTTTTTATACGCAACTAATTGCACCTTCGAAAGATACATATAACGATGAAGCAGCAGTTTTGCGATCATTTACTGAATCCATTGTGTATATGTATATGTTGTTAGTGTATAGTTAACCCGTCGTTAGGAATCTGAACATAGCCTAATGGACTTACCATTAGTTTGAAGTTTGTATGGCTTTGTAACTGTTCATGGTTCTAGATATACTAAGGGGGTTTTGTGTCCAGTCACAAGATATTAAGTATATTTTTATTGATACCATAATGTTTTACACTATCATCATCTGCCTAGCCTTTTTTTCAACTATGTTGGGGTCGGCTTCTTCCAGTCTTAACTGAATGCAGCTGAATACCAGTATTTTACATGGTCTGTTGTTGCTGCTGTTTCACACCACATATTTGCATGTTACAAATGAGATAGGCCCACATTGATAAAATTTGTATCTCAGTTTATTATAGGGTTTTTGTCTGTCTCTGTGGATCGGTGCCGCGGTTCATAAGACAGGAATATGCTGAAGCTGTCACGTATGGGTACCAAGGAAGTCATGAACCAGTGTTTCACCTGTCCTTCAGTGGAGTTCACTTAAGAGTAAACTAGTTGCGAGCTCGAACTCGTTGGTGGTCATGGCCAAAAAGCACGCTGTCTCGCCTGGGTTCGTGTCCGACAGTGCTAGTATCAGTGATGAGCAATTAGACGCTACACGCTAGTCTAAATGAACAACATCTAGTTCTCACGCACAGAAACACCGTTCCGAACTGATAGGCGCGTAAAAAAATTCGAAAAGTGCTTCGGAAAATCGAGTTTTATGAAAAAACCACTGCATAAATCAATTACAAATAAAGTTTATTGATCTCTTCGATAACTGAGCTTTGTCGGTACGCACTTGGTTTTGAAGATTTTAAGTTCTTTTATTACTTATTTACACCCAAAGTAAATTATACATATAACAAAAAAGTTTATTACTTATTTACACCCAAATAAAAATAGCAAGAAAAACGAATCTTTGTTGGCTCATAACTTTTTAATGGCTTTTTATTTTACTATTCTGTTTCCGTACAGACACAATTAATAATAAGTCAAAACGATATCATGTTTAACTTTAGATGCACAATGTCAAACAGTGGAGTAATATTCTCCCGAAATTTGTATAGAAACAATATCGAAAAGTGGCACCTTAAGAGTTGAAGTAAATGCAATTAATCCAGGATTTGTATAGAGAATATTGAAATTGCTACATTTATTGTTGCGTGTATTGCAATTTTGAGAGCAGTGGTGGCCCAGTGGTAACGATCCTGACCTTCGAGTTGTAGTCGTAGGTTTGAAGCCAGGCAGACGCTTTACTTTGTGTAAATAATTCCATCACTACTGCTCTCAAAACGGTAAAGGAAAACATCGTGGGGATACCGGCATATCCTAGAACCAACAATTCGAAGACATGTGACTTCTACCAACCCGCACTGGGCCCGCGTGGTGGATTACGGCCCACTTCCTCTCCAAGAGAGGAGGCCTGTGTCCCCGCAGTGAAATTTATGATAGCTTGCAATGAAACTCAAGTTTGACAAGATGTAGGTTGAACTACCAGTATGCCATTTCTTAATAATAAATAAAAAAAAAAGAAAATGCCTACAAAACACAAGAGGCTGTCAGTCAAGACTGTTTCAATAAATCAGTTTGACGTGGGCAACTGAAGACGTCTCCGACTCAATATCCTTCAATACCTGTGACATATGACACGGAGTGATATATCAGAGGGGCAATTCTTGTAATTTTAAGAACTTTCATAGTCTGATCTCAGTCTCAATCTGTCACAAATACCTATATATTCTTTACATTTTTGACATTTCTTTCTTGCCGACATGAGATTGCGACAAGATTTTGAACGTGTTCAGTTACGAGAATTGGCCTCCAGGTCCTGTCTGGTTTGGTTGCAGTATACTGATAGTGTATAGATAGTGCCCAAGTTGGGAAAAGGGAAGGTTTTACAATGTAATGGTAATAGGTTTTGTTGTAAAGACACCAGCACTCCAACTGCACAACACACCTTCAATCGCAACCCAGAGGATTTTGAAGGAAATTTCTAATCCATTGCTTCATATGTTAGAAAAGTTCTTCTACTCGACAACATAAATAACGCAATGAATGTTGTCGAACTGTCAAATGAATGGCATTGGGATTGTGAATGGTTCACACAATTACCTCATATTCATATTCATATATTTATTTGCATTCCATAATGTTGTAGAGGTGTTACAATGGCTTAAAGCTAAGGTACAATTATGGTCCCTGTAGGGCACCGCGAAAAGTATAAAATTAATTCTTAAAATAAAAATAAATTTAGGACACAAATTAACAATAGGCAATTTTTCAAATATGTTATTAACATTAAATAAGTACCTAAAGGAGGCGGGCGAAATTGGGCCTAACGTTACACAAATGAAATATTTATCAATAATTTTTTTCAGTTTTTTTGTAGTTAATCATGAAATATTAAGCAGTTTTATCATGGCATAAGAAATTAAATATTTATTGGAAAAAATACTGACTTCCCTTATTTTCACTTTTAAACAATGTTGCCAGGTGAAATAGGTAAGTTAATCGATACTTAAAAATATAAATAGAAAAAAAAACTATAAAAAGTGATTCAGTGTTTTCTTCTATAAATAAGTTTAAAAAAAACATTTTTTTTTTAAATATTGGTGGTTTCCCAGTAACACAAGAACGTTTCTAAAAAAATCGTAAGAATAAATAATTGTAAATCGATTTCACAATAGATCATCATTTGTTTTAATATTCAGGCAACACATTAGAATTCATGTCAATCATTTCAATGTCACGTTAAACACAAACGTCAACTAAACAATTTGCTTCGTTCGGTTGGCTAACAGGAGACTCAGGAGTTTGCGGGGGTAGTGGATATTTTATTTTCTGTCGTGTTTTCGTGTGTTTTAGTAGTTATTATTCGATTAGTATTCTTTTGCGACTTTGGCTACGTAAGTATAAAGGATTCTGACGGGTATTACTTAGACGAACGACCCACGCATTTCTTACAACGGACTAAATTATCTTGCCTGCTCGACTTACCTCAGCAGGCTCAGCCTCATGTACTGGATTTCGAACAAAAATACAATAAGTGATCAAAATAGTTATTTTAACAACTGCGGCATAGCTACTTGGTGGCGTAATCCTTCTATAGGATTACATCAAATAGAAGACGAAGGCATTCTTTCAGTTATATAGCAATGCAATACTGCCTGCACAGTTCTTAAACGATATTTCAATAGTAAATGACGAAGTGAATAAACCATTAAAAGAATTATTTTTAATTCATACTCTCGCTGCTTTTTATAATTTTGCCAAACCTCTAGAATCTAGTTGGTGCGTCGCAATGTGTGAATTTCCTACGATGAAACCTGTTAAATTCTAGTCTACAATAAAGTCTGATAATTATTTTCTTAAATAATAATGTGAGAGCTCGGTGTAAGAATAACTTATAAGCAACAATGTTGGTTCTGTATAAAACCAATAACACCCCATATTTTTTTTCTACCATGGAGAAATTGTAAACTTTTTAGTTTTTTTTAAATGGTATTAGTATCTAAATAAAATAATGCAGTAATCGTTACTGTAACGCCAGGCCCAACTTCCTATGAACTTCCGCCCGTCTCCTTTATAACATTGTATTTTATTGAAATCAGTCTGTTATAGGTTGTGGTACATAATAATTATTTGGTGAGGCAAATTAAACATATATCTATCGTATTATAATATTTATCTATGTATGTATGTGTAGTGGTTATAGTAACCCTTCAGGCTGATTATTGTTCAAGTGGACTGTATTAATTGAAAGACTTTGCTTAGTTCACGTAGATTTATTTTCTTGTTGTTAACATACTTAACAAGTTGAGAGTTTTAATCGACTGACGCCCGCGCACTACGAGCGTCCTCTATTTATAACTTTTCGCGCTAAGCGCTCGGGCCGGCGGCACCCCGTCCCGCGCGCCATACCCCCCGCCAATTTGGCCCTCTGTGATCGTGTATCGACGGAGCGGACTCCCGACAGGTTTCGACTCGTCGGAACCTGCTCATGCGTGCGGCTCCGTCGATATTTTAGTTCGGCGTCCGCAACAGTTCTCCCCCCGGCGCAGCCTGCGTAGCCTCTTCCTTCTTCATCAGGACGACGAGCTTGCTCACCGGGCGTCGGAAGATGCCGGTTCTGGTTCGCACCTCTACGACTCGAATGCTGCCGTCTGCTCCAGGATGCGTTCGCTCGACGACTCCCATCGGCCAGGTGTTCCGGGGCAGCGTGTGGTCGACTACTAGGACCACGTCTCCAGCCTGCAGGGGCCGGACGTCGTTCTTGGATTCGCCGCGTGGCACCAACGTCGGCAGGTACTCCCGTAGCCAGCGCCGCCAGAAATGGTCGGCGAGCGCCTGGCTAGCTCGCCATGCTCGTCGGTCGGCCTCGTCGCAGGGTCCCGTCGCTGGCAGGCCGTTCGATGACCCCAACAGGAAGTGGTTGGGGGTCAAGGCCTCGGGGTCGCTAGGGTCCACGCTGACGTGGGTCAATGGTCTCGCGTTTATCGAGAACTCAGCTTCGGTGAGAAGTGTGCTGAGAACTTCTTCTGTTGGCGCCTTCTCCCGCAGGGTCACCTTGAGCGCTGTCTTCACGGAGCGCACCATCCTTTCCCACGCGCCGCCTTGATGGGGCGCGCCAGGGGGTATGAAGCGCCACTCCATGCGATGTTGCAGCCCCTCGTCGTTCAGAGCGGGCAGCCACTCAGTGTAGGCTTTGCGTAGCTGTTGATCAGCCCCGCGGAAGTTCGTTCCGTTGTCAGAGTACATTAGCCGCGGCCATCCTCTGCGCGCAGCCATTCTTCTCAGCGCCATGATCGCAGAGTCGATTGAGAGGGACGCCACAAGCTCGATGTGTACGGCGCGAGAGGTGAGGCATGTAAACAATGCCCCCCACCTCTTCTCTCGGCGACGGCCCACCTTGACCATCATTGGTCCAAAGTAATCCACCCCGCAGTTAGTAAACGGGCGGTGGAAAGGATCCAGGCGGGCGTGCGGCAGATCTCCTGTGGCCGGCGTCTTGGGCGTTCCCCTCAGTCTCTTGCAGAAGGCGCAGTTCCTTTCAATCGTGCGCACGGTGGGTCGTAGGTGAATGACCCAGTAGCGCTGCCGTAGGTCGTTCGTTACACGCTCCCTGTTGGCGTGCCCCGCAGCGCAGTGTTCCCGTTGCACGATGAGCTTGGCCAGTGGATGTCGGCCATCTATGATGATGGGCCGCTTCGTCTCAGTGGGCGCTGAGGAAGCCTCGATCCGTCCTCGCACCTTCAGGAGTCCATCCTCTAATATAGGATCTAGTCGATACAGCCTGCTCGACTTTGTTAAGGGGTGAGCAGATTTGATCCTTTTTAGTTCTTCGTTAAAGCTGTCTTCTTGCGCGTGCCGGATTAGTTCCCTCTCGGCGCGCTGGATGTGTCGATGCTCCATGCTGGTCGCCTTACGTCGGCAGATGTCAGTGAAGGCAAGCGCTCGTGCAGTGGCCCTTACCAGGATTTCATATTTCGAGAAGCGGGCAGGGTCGGGTAGCCAGCTGTCTCGTCCCGGTTCTTCTCTGGTGTGCAGGACCTCGTTGTCTTCTTCTTCTCGCGTTGACATCTTGGGCCATCGTTCTTCCGGTTGGTATAGGAAGGAAGGCCCCTGGAACCATCGATCCGTTGTGCTCAGTGGAGTGTCGCTGAGCCTCGTTGCGTCGTCCGCCACGTTATGTTCCGTTGGCAGCCATCGCCATTCTCCTTTGTTAGTGAGTTCAGCGATCTCACCCAGTCTGTGTGCGACGAACGGTGTGTAGCGTCGCATGTCGTTGTGGATCCAATGGATCACGGTGGATGAGTCGGTCCAGTAGGTTGTCCGACCAATCTTCAAGCGGTGTTCCCTTCTTATCGTGTCGGCGAGTCTTGCCCCGATGACAGCTGCTTGTAATTCGAGCCGAGGTATGGTTTGCGCCTGTCTTGGCGCTACCTTGGCTTTGGCCGCCACCAATACTACGGCGACACTCCCGTCGCTGCCTGTGATCCTCCAGTAGGCCACGGTCGCATAGGCCTGTTCGCTGGCGTCACAAAGCACGTGGAGGTCGATGTGGTCGTATTTCTTCGTCGTGTAGCAGCGTGGCAGTCGGAGTTTGGTTATCTCGTTCAGGTGTGCCAACCACGATGCGAAGAGCTCGTTCTCTTCTGCTGGTATCTCTTCGTCCCACGTCGTCTGAAGGCGCCATAAGCTCTGTAAGATGATCTTAGAGCGGATGGTGTAGTGGCTTAGCAGTCCAAGTGGGTCGTAGATTGACATCACGGCGCTTAGGGCTTCGCGCTTGGTCGGCGCTCGAGCCCGGTCTCGTACCTCCGCTGGCACTCGGTTCATGGATGTATTGAACCCAAGTTCATCTCGTTCGGCGTTCCAGAACAGGCCGAGTATCTTGCTTTCCGGCTGTTCTCCCCCCAGTTGTGTGGGTGCAGTGGCGTACAGTTCAGGGGGTATGTCGCGCAGCACTGACTGATCGCTAGCGTTCCATCCCCGCAGCGTGAAGCCGGCGTTGGCGTGCACCGTTCTCGTTTCTTCCACCGCTCTCCAGGCTTCCATCGGGTCGTCATAGCTCGCCACTAGATCGTCCATGTAGTGGCTTTCTTTTATAGCCGCTAGCGCTCGCGGGAACTCCTGCCCATGCATGTCCGCGTTGTGATTCCGGACATAATGAGCCATGTACGGGGAACTCGCGGCGCCGAAGATCATGCTCTTCATCTTGAATTTGAGTGGAGGCGTGTCTCGTTCATCGCCTCGCCACAGGAATTGCTGAGCTGGTTGATCTTCTGGTCTGATCTTTATACGTAGGAACATTTCTTGTATGTCCGCTGTTACTGCCACCGCCTTTTCCCTGAATCGGAACAGGATTCCTGGCAGCGACAGTAGCAGGTCCGGTCCCTCCAGAAGTTCGTCATTAAGGCATATTCCGTGGCTTCTCGCGGCTGCGTCAAATACCAGCCTACACTTGCCGGGCTTGTTTGGGTTCTGCACGGCAAAGTGTGGCAGGTACCAGCACACCGGGCTCGTACGTTCCGAGCCGTCGCACGGTGTGGCGTATCCTTTCTGCAGCAGGTTCTGTATCTGGTTGGAGTACTCTCTGGCGAATTCAGGGTCGGCGTCCATTTTCTTCTCGATGGTCGTGAGGCGACGGAGTGCTTGGCTGTAGCTAGGTGGCATGGCGGTGTCATCTCTTCGCCACGGCAGCCCCACCTCGTACCCTGTGTCGGTCTTCTTGGTGGTTGCCTTAACGATCTTCATGGCTCGCTGATCTGCCTCTCGTATTCGCGGCTTTCCCTCTATGCAGAGAGCTTCTATTTTGAAATGAGCCTCGACAAAGTGGTGGAGCTGTTGGTTGCTCACGTTCGATTCTCGGTCGGGCTCGTATACGTGCAGCACCCTGCCTTTCTGTAGAAGGGCGCTGCGTGGTGCGGTTCCATGCACCACCCATCCCAGCTTTGTCCTCGATGCGGCCGGCTCGTTCGGAGCGCCGGTCCTGAGCTCCCTGGAAACGATGCACTCCCAGTGGTCAGTTCCCACTAAGAGCCCGGGGCGTGCTCGTTCGTAGCACACCTCGTCCCTGGGAAGGTCCCTCAGGTGCTCGTGCTGAAGAAGGGTTTCGGGTATGGCCTGCTGGTGCAGCTGCAGGTTTTTGATGGTCCTTGCTCTGACCTTGTACTTCTCAGTTTCATTTATCCCTCTGACATCAATAGTGATGAGCTGGCTCTTCGTCTCTTGTTGGCTCATGTTGACGCCGTTTAGGTGTAGCGGTTGCGATGGCCCCTCTGCCCCGATGCTGGAAGCTAACTCCTTGTCTACTAGGGTTATCGTAGCTCCTTCGTCTAGGAGCGCGTAGGTCTGCACCTCCCCTTTTGGTCCGGACACGATGATGGGACACATCTTCAATAATACTGATCGTTGTCCCATAGCTGGTTGCGGCGTGACGGATAGGACTGCTTCTTGCTTCGGTGTCTCTGCTGGCTTGGCCGCCTCTGTTTGCGGTGGTGTTTGGTGTAGGGTCGCGTGATGTGGTCGGCGACATTGATCCACACCGCAGGGCCTTGCTTTGCATCCGATGCGTCGGTGTCGTCGTTGGGCGCACTTGAAGCATATTTTCTTTTCTTTGAGAAACTCCCATCGTTGCTCGATCGTGAATGCCTTGTATTTAGGGCATTGGGGTAGAGTGTGTGCTTGTTCGCACCCAGGGCACGGCATCTTCTCTTCTTCCGCTGCGGCGACGGTGGTGTAGACAGTCGCTTTCTTCTTTTGGGTCACTGCGGGTCGTGTTTCTTTCTTCTGGCTCGCGGCGGTGCACGTAGATGGGGCATAAGTGTAACGTAGTGCCCTGTCCGCCTCCCTCATTAAGAATCGGGAGATCACGACGATTTCTGGATCGGTCGTCCCTTCGTTTTCGTATGCGTAGTCGCACCAGCGCGAGCGGAGATGGGGACTGAGTTTGTCCAACACCTCCCTCGTCAGCAGGGGATTGAAGAGGTAACCCCTTCGGTCGATGGTCTTCAACACGCAGACGATGTTCTGTAGTTTCACAGCGAAGCTATTGAGGTCGGCTGCTGATGCTCCAGGTCTTGGGAGTTTCTTCAAGTCATCGAGCGCCCGATCAATAATAATTTCAGGACGCCCGAAGCATTGTTCTAAGGTCTTCATTATGATGTTCGAGTCTGTGGCCGTATGTAGTAGTGCGGCCACAGCGTCTCGGGCATCTCCCTTTAGGCAGCTCCTCAGTCTGTGGATGTTCTCTGCTGCTGGAATCTGGTACATCTGCGTTGAGTCTCGAACGGCTGCTTTGAAGGGCAGCCATTCGCTAGCAGCTCCAGTGAATGTTGGCAGGTCTGTATATCGCGGACGGGGTCTGGCCATCTTCTCAAGCGTGGTGGCCAATTGCTCGATGCTGTTCCTCGTTCTGGTAGGAGTGGGCGATCGTAGCCTAGGTACCTCGAACCTCAGTTGTCTTGGCTCCTCCCTGGTACTCTTGGCTGCCTTCTCCCCCCGTGAGTCGAGTGGGTTTGTTCGTAGCCACTCGTCGACCTTGGTATGAGGTTCTTCATTTATTGGCTCGTCGTTGACGCTCTCCTCGTCGTTGATGGCAGACACCTCTGCAGCTAATCTCTTCTTGACCAGGTCCATTTCCATGTCCAGCTGCTTTCTTTGTAGAGCTGCCAGTCTCTCTGCTGCGTTCAGTTCTGCTAGTCGCAGTCGCGTTGTGACACTTGTGGTTGATCGGTGCGACCGTAGCGACCTTGCAGGTGACCTGGCTTGTTGTTGCGCGGTCATCGTAGTTCTGACCCCGGAGGGTCCAGCTGTGCTTGTCTCCGCCAGCCTTGAGAAGGGTGAGGGCGGCGGATCTAAGGACACCCGCTGAAGTCGCTCCCTCTCTATTCTTCCTTCCTCTTGGTGGCGTGCGGCTTCTTGGCTGCGCCTCTGTTCTTCCAATTCAGCCAAGTCTGACTGGCTCCTTGTGACGACCATGGTCGGTACTTATACGGTTGGTACAGACGATGTCAGACTCAGGTAGGCAGGCGCCGTCACTCGGTGATTCTGCCTGGATAGCAGGCACAGGCACTGTAGGTTCTGCTTGTATAGCAGACACAATTACGCACTATATTGTTCTGTCTATAACCTTATGCTGAGTAGCAGACACAGGCACGCACTTTTATGTTCCGTTTACAGTTGTAAACACAGGTACGCACTATATTGTTCCATCTACAGTTGTAAACATAGGTACGCACTATATTGTTCCGTCTACAGTTGTAAACACAAGTACGCACTATATTTATTTAGCTAGTTACACGGATCGGCACACGTTCAGGCTCGACGTTTTCCCGCGTAAAATAGTTCGTTCGCACGAAATGTTTATTCAGCCTAGTAGATAGACGGGGACCGGCACACGTTCAGGCTCGGCGTTTTCCCGCCTAAATAGTTCGTTCACACGCACTGTTTATTCAACCTAGATTGACGGGGACCGGCACACGTTCAGGCTCGGCGTTTTCCCGCGTAAAATAGTTCGGACACGCACTTTTCTTTAGCCTAGATAGACGGGGACCGGCACACGTTCAGGCTCGGCGTTTTCCCGCGTAAAATAGTTCGGACATGCACTTTTCTTTAGCCTAGATAGACGGGGACCGGCACACGTTCAGGCTCGGCGTTTTTCCGCCTAAAAATTTCGGACACGCACTTTTCTTTAGCCTAGATAGACGGGGACCGGCACACGTTCAGGCTCGGCGTTTTCCCGCCTAAATAGTTAGCACACGTACTTTTTCACTAGGCACAGGCACTCGCGAGGTTCTGGACGGCGACACTACTTCAATTCTGGCCGTCGTTATTCCAGATCCTCGTAGTGGACAGTCGACTCTCTCGTTCATTCGCAGGTTGCAGGTGTTTTCTTCATCCGCCCGCACTTATACGTACCAGAATTATCGTGGCACGTATTCTTCATTCGGAGTGCGGAGGACCGGAAACTATGCTGGACTTCGTTATCCGGCTCGTATGGACCAAGGACTGTACTGGACTTGGTTATCCGGCTCGTAGGACCAGAAACTGTAGTGGACTTGGTTATCCGGCTCGTAGGACCAGAAACTGTAGTGGTTATAGTAACCCTTCAGGCTGATTATTGTTCAAGTGGACTGTATTAATTGAAAGACTTTGCTTAGTTCACGTAGATTTATTTTCTTGTTGTTAACATACTTAACAAGTTGAGAGTTTTAATCGACTGACGCCCGCGCACTACGAGCGTCCTCTATTTATAACTTTTCGCGCTAAGCGCTCGGGCCGGCGGCACCCCGTCCCGCGCGCCATACCCCCCGCCAATTTGGCCCTCTGTGATCGTGTATCGACGGAGCGGACTCCCGACAGGTTTCGACTCGTCGGAACCTGCTCATGCGTGCGGCTCCGTCGATATTTTAGTTCGGCGTCCGCAACAGTATGAATGTATCTATACGACTAACTGTGTGTCGTGTTTGTTTGTGTTCAATAGATTTTTTTCTCATGTATGTATTCGTTTATCGTGTAGTATGCTTTTTTAATTAATATTTGCTTGAGCTTATTTATAAATATCGTATCGCTGGTTTTGCCCTTTATTGCATCTGGTAGTTTATGAAATATTTTTCATCCGTATTTCTTCAACAGTATTGACATAAGCTTTTGTGTAGCTGATGTTAAGCAAACAGATTGTTTAATTTTCCATCATCAGTATCGCTGATAGAATATCTCCCTACCCTCAGTATTACATAAGATCATCGGTTCAAAATCTACGTATATATTCTATTACTTAAATCTACGTACACTAGTACTTACCATAAAAATATGATAATTCATAAAAGTATCTTTGCGTCTAAGTGCCTAAAATTGTATAATAACACACTTTAAAAAGCCTACAAGAGGACGGGCTTGTGATTAATTAATAACTGTCACACTGGTCGATCGATCAGGTTAAGCTACGCTTGCCGAGGTTGGTCAGTGGATGGGTGACCATCTGCCGTTGGTCCCGGCTGTCATTCGTATATCTTTGACAGTTATTAAGGGTCGTCAGAAGCCCGAAAGTCTGATAACCAGTCTTACCAAGGGGTATCATATTACCTAGTAACTGGATTGTGAAGGTCAGATAGGCAGTCGTTCCATATAAAATATTTGTATTCAACTGTATTCGGTGAGACTGGAAACTGACCCTAACATAGTTGGGAATAGGCTAGGCAGATGATGATACTTTAAAGAGCCTCAAAATCTGGCTTTAAATCAAGATTCATGACTGAACAAGAATAACCTTCTAATGTAGAACATGCCTCTAAGATTACTCTCAAACTAAAACTTTTGGACTCATAAGGCTAATAAATTAGTGTCAATGATTCACTTACTCACTAAGTTAGCATCTTAGACAAATGAGTACTAATAAATGTCTACACGATCTTGCTGAAGATACCGTGACGTCATTAAGGGTGAGGGTAGACCTGGCGGCGTAAGTTTGAATACTACTTTCAATAATTTATACATGTGCTGAGATGGAGTAGAGTTCGAGTAGAAAAGATAACTATGTTTGAAAATTACAATAACATTATTCTCTTATTACTTATTAGTTTATTGGCTAGTAGACTATGTAAGGTTTTTACTGTGTGAAGTGCTAGTGATTTCACTCAAGATGTAGGTAGTGAAGCATTTGTATTAATACACTTATAAGCAAGTAACTTATCTTTGCTTCTAACTACTGAAACCCTGGACGAATCTCTGATCAATACAATATTGGTGGACCGCTGTTGATAAATAAATCTCTTAAGAGCTGTTATCATTGGTAGGTTAAAACAAAAACCACAAAACAATTTGTGTATGAAATCCTTTTGCATCCAAAATAATGTCTAACCAAAGCCAAAGCGCCTCGTTTTGAGTAATAAATGTTGAAATAATCCACTTTGCACAAAGAGGCAAGCGTCCCACGGTCGATCCCCACACAGGCTTGTAATAAATCAAAAACAATCACCCTACCTCCTCTCACGGTCTCACCTCCATTTTTAAAGTGTCAAGACACTACAGATTAAATTGAACAGGCTTTCAGTTTACGGGAGTTATCCAAAACAGCTTTCACCAATACGCGAGCCACCGAGCGAACGAATAGTGTGCTAAGCAAGTCATTAGTGCGGTCGACAGACGGTTTAGATAGATTGTGGAGGTGAGAAATAAACTGCAACAAGGATGGGGACACAGGGAGACTCTATCTAGCTTCAGAGTAACGATCGAACTTAAGTGTCAAACGGTGCAGGTTTTGGATAAGGATTTTAGTGCTGAGTTTACATAGCACTGTAAAAATGTTTGACCGCCCCGTTGGGCTTATGGTCGCAAGCGCGACTACTGAGCGGGCAGTGTTATATGATTTTTGCATTACTTTTCTTAGTAAGTCGCTTGGAAGTTGGCGGTGTAATACCGGGGGGTGTTTCGGAAAGCACGTTAAGCCGTTAGTTCTGCGCCTTATCTCTCTCTCCTGTTGTGTAAGGTTACGAGCCGTCCCATTGGACTATGAGAATGAGGGAAGAGTTAGTGCGTCTGTGTCTGCTCATACACTTGTGCACTGTAATATCTCCCGCGCCTCTAATGGGCCGCCGAGAACTATTGATCAACAAAATTTTGTAACAAGAAATGTAAGCAGTAATTTCGAAATGTCTACCTAACCTCTCCACAAAATCATACGTATATTAATTTGATTACGAGTAGGACTAGTTTCCGGGTTCCGGCACTTATCAGTTTTAATATTAATTGTTTTTTCCTTATTATTTTTTTAATTCCGTGTTTAATTTTGTTGTTTTCTTTGTGAATGGGACAGTAGGGATAGGAAGAACCATTACGTTAAGAAAAATTGGCGCAAAAGACGATCTCTTACTCCAGGAATAAAAAATGTAAAACATGCTCCATTAGTACAACCTAAAGATATATTTTTACCACCTCTCCATATATAAAACTTGGCCTGATGAAAGACTTTGTGACAACAATGGATAAAAATGGCGTTGGATTTCAATACCTAAAAGAAAAATTCCCTAAAATCAGTGACGCCAAGATTAAAGAGGGTGTGTTTGTAAGTCCTCAAATCAAGCAAGTGATAAAAGATGATATATTTAAAGAAAAACTATTCGTATCTAAAATTTTAGATTACTAATTTTACTCTACTTGACCTTATTCCTAACAGAATCAGCCAAAATGTTACTTGTTACACAGAAAAAAAGTTTTTTTGTTGATCAGTGAATTATTATTATAAAAAAGTATAGTTTGAATAAGGTCAGTTTTTCATAATTGATTTTTGAAAAATATATAAAATAGGGCAGAGTTGTGAGCTTGATTTTGGTTAAAACTAAACCTGCGGGGTAACTACGTAACACACAGTAGCAATGGCCTCCATTTTGACAGTTCAACAACATTCATTGCGTACGTTGTTGAGCAGGTTTTTTTCGAACATATGAAGCAATGGATTAGCAATATCTTTCAAAATTATCGCAATTAGGTTCTGGTTTTATTGGTAACTTATTGTTTTTTATACAAAAATGGCTATTTACGTTGTATTTTTGCATTGGTGGTAGCATAGCTGATAATAAACAAACCTGTACGTATATCTGTAGAAAAACTTGGGAAAATCTAAAAAAAACATCCTTTTTTATACGAGTCAAAAGGAAATACACAGGTCCATACATACCTATCGTAAACATAACTCCTTACAAATCATTATCCACAAGTCTGAACTCGTATTAGCTCGAAGTTTCTCAAATTAGGGCGGGCACCATCAGGGCTGTCTTCATTTTAGTTAGACTTGACAGGTGTACTGCAGAAGTTCCATTACATACAGCACCATAAAAATAAAAAAACATAGGAACTTAAGGATCACAATGAGTTGGAAGTTGGATCATATCACATTGTGGCAGATAAACATAGACTTCATCCTTTGCTTTCCATGCGGAGAGATAGAAATTTTGGCAATAAAGAAGAATATAATGCATTTTCAAAATGGACGTATGAATTTGACTCAAAAATTCAGAATATTTATATTTATTTATATAATTATACTTTATGGTACACCAGAAAATACATAACAAAAAAAATACGATGTAGTAATAATCGTATTTTTTTTTATCCAAAGAAGAACCATGGGTTTAACCGCCGCAGACCAAATCACGCCAAATCCTCACTCATTTTGGAATGCGTCGCTCGCATGGTAAAAGAATCTACACTTGCAGTGACTGGAGAACGGTCTAGAATCGTTTTAACACTAGCTTTTGCCGACTCTTCACGAGTTTAAAAAGTAGCAAGTGGGCATTTGCTCGCTTACTGGTGTCACAAGGACAGAAGGACCGAATCAGGCTTAGGTTAAATTACCGAAGGTGTCGTACGTGATGAATGTTGGGGTGTGATGCCGAAGGTGGTGTGTGTGTTTGATGTCGGGACGTTGTATATATTATGCTAGTTGCGCGGTAAATTCTGCTTGCGCGATGCAGAATTTTGCTTGTGGCGATGTAGATTCAAAGTGTAACACACCTTGAAACAAATTCGCCTAGTTTTTATAGTACGTCTCTTGTTGCATTGTATTTATTTGGATATATGTGTTCGTTTCAACGTGTGTTACATTTCACTGCACGTTTCACATATGTGTACCGACCATAAAATTCGTATTTCTTCTCAAGTGTTATGGTACTTCTGTTCTAACGTTTCAAAGTCACTAACACAGATGCGATGTAAATTGCGATGTGCGCAATAGTTCGCTTTCTTAGAAACTCTTGATTAATTAGGTTAGCACAGGACTGATTGTATGGAGAGAGGTAAAGTTGTTAGTTTATGTTGGCGTGTTGGATGTGAAATTATTTCATTTCAAATCGTTTATGTTATACTAGCTTCTGCCAGCAACTTCGTCTGCGTGAAATTTGCTGTCGTCTCCTCCCCCCGACTCACCCCGTCGCATTGCATCTCCGCGCTAATACTTTCCTTTCGCTTAGTTTGTTTTTTTTTTTTTAAAAAAAACGTTATCCCACTCTAGGAATTACTCCTGTATTTTGGGTGCGGTTACAAACATTTAAACTCACATAAACAAACAGCCAGACTCGGAACAACTACTTGTAGTTCATACAAATATTTGTTCCGTGCGGGAATCGAAACCGTGACACGCAGCGCAGCAGACAATTCACTGCGCCAACCGTGCCGTAGTTCTATCTGACTTATTCCTTATGCTTATCCTTACGGTGCTAGCGTGATTGTATAGCCTTCCTCGAGAATTGGGCTATCAAATGCAAAAAGAATTTTTCAAATCCGACTGGCGTTCCCGGAGATTACCCCCTACATACTAACTTACAAACAAACAAACAAATTTTACCTCTTTATAATATTACTAGCTGGAACGGCTGGAAAAAAAAGCCTATATTAATCAGTGATGATGTAGCATTCAAATGGTGAAAGAATTTTTAAAATCGGTCCAGTACTTTTTGAGCCAATTCGTTTCAAACATACATACAAATCTTTCCTCTTATAATATAGTATAGATTACACGTGCAATCCCTAACAAAAGCTTCGTAATTAAGTGACTGTGAATAGCTTCCTTCACAAGGGACTAATTTCACAAATTATTACGTCTTCACTTGTCAGTCTTTCGCGGTGTTATAAAGGTATGAGGCAAGATCACATTTCAGATTTATTTATGAGGTTTCTGGCTCTGTTACTCACTCTGGTCTTAGACACATTAGAGGATTTCATCAATGTATGTAAAAAATCAGCTGTTCCCTACATTTTGACGAGTTATCTATATATATATAAAAGGAGAAACTGACTGACTGACTGACTTACATATCAACGCACAGCCGAAACTGCAAGGACTAGGAACGTGAAATTTTGCATACGGCTTCCTTTTATTATTTAGGGGAGCACTAAGAAGGGGTTTTTGGAAATTTGACCTTTAAGGGGGTGAAAAAGGGAGATTTTGTTTGTATGAAAAATCTTATTTCTCGAGTTAATTTTGTAAAAAAATTGTGTAACTTGAAATTTGGCACGAATACACGCAGACGAAGGCGCGGGCGAACTGCTAGTGCTAACATAAATGTAGGGAACAGCTGATTTTTTTTTGCGATTTCAGGTTTGGTCCCATAATAAAAGTTATTCATAATGATGAGTATAATGACCTCTTAAGAGGTTGTTAATGTTTTTCCAATAACCCTGTATACTGTGTCCATATGTTTTTTTTTTTAATTAATAGATTTATTATTTAAAAAAGAAAATTTGACATCTATGTTAAATTTGTACACTAGGCCTCTGTTGACAGCGGTTTAAATCGGCATTATTTGTGGGTTCTAGTGCTTATAAAAATAATGTACCAATCGTCAAAAAGGAAAACATAGGGACATATGTACAAGTAGTTAATATTTATTTTTCTGTAAAAAATCATTGCTTTCTGGTCATTAACCAGAAAGAAAACAGACGAGAGCGTTTCTATGGAGAAACCTCCCCGCATATCCTCTTAGCACGTCGATTTCCGAAAGGCTTACGTTAGATACCTTCGTTGGATAGATACAATAAAAATATAGCCTTGCAAGCCCTTGCAGGGCAAACGCCTCTGGTCAAACAATAAAGGCATAAACATGGATCCTCTAATATGCCTCCTGTTTCCTACTGCAATTTTAGACCATTAAGTCATGTTTTTCTTGTGATATTTTCCTTAACCGTTAATCATGTTGTAGCGTTTAAGAAACTATGTACTGTCTGTAGCCATCCAAAGATTGTCCTTTATAAATCGCTTTCAGAGGTAACACCGGCTATTGTGTCACTCTATGTAAAATATCCACATTTATATTTGTATATCTGTATTCGTGTGGTGTATATAATAATGTATTTTTTGTTACATATGTTTTGGTAGACAATAAAATTGAAATAAATAAATAAATACAGAGTATTCTATTCTATACTGTCATCCAAAAATCACGCCCATTTACGCTAGCAAGTCATTTTCAATTTCATTTTCCCATATTCGAAAAGATCCTGTTTCGAAATATTGCTTGTACGAACGATTTTCAAATTAACTCAGTGGCTTTAAAACTACTCCGTAGTCCCGACACAAGCTTTGATCCTAAAGTGTACAAACTAGATATTCCAAACTCGTTACCAAGAACTTCGATTGGCAAAACCGAATTTACGGTTTCCATATCACACCCACAGAGTCAAATCGATGTCACGGAATGCTAAAACCGTGAAGTTCCGAAATTAAATTCCATTGAACGTTATTAAACCAGACGGTTCACTCAACATGTCGATACCATTAGGGATCAATAAATTACGTCACTTGAGATGATGTTTTAAGTGGCTGTATATCTTAAAAGATTGAATTTATATTCGCATTGGTGATTCAATTTTGATTATTTTCGAAGGTCTAAGCGCTCCTTAAACGACGGAACCCGAAGTTTAATTATAAAGGTATTGATTAAATTGGGAAAAGCTATTATGGGAACTTATACGATTAAACAGAACGGAAAATTTCATTTTCAGCTTTTATTAGGTTGTTTTGATTAAAATTTCAGTTCATTCTTTTTAACGCTGTTATCTAGCACGATCATTTATCAGAACAGAAGAAAATGTTTAAGAAAAATAAATACCGAACTACATTTAAGAAAGCATTTCTTCTGTTGTTTAAATTATTCACGACTGTAACGCTCGTTTGTCAACGACAGCTTTGTTTTAACAGCACGTTCATTTTTATACGCCATGTATTTTAAAACTACAAGAATATAATTTTAAATGTCGACTATCACTTCGAACATCCTCCTCAAAGTCACGTTCTTCATGATAAGTGAAAAACTCGCGCCTCTATAAACTACCTTAAGACTGGCCATAAATCAGTCGGTAAGGTAAACGATCCCGAGACGCGACTCGATTCATCAACAATCGATTCGGCGCGAACCATCGATTACCGGTGAAATATGTCTATAATATGTCGTTAGTTACCGGTTTCTTACTTTGTTGTCGTATGATTCAATAGCTGATGTTGAGCTAATATTTTGTTATCTGTATTTTTTGCGCGCGAAAGAAGATCAATAATGTCAATAGCAAATGTTTGCCTTTTTTCGAGGAAACCAATTTTTATACTTTATTGACGTAGTTGTGAAATAGCCATTTATATTTTTATGAGTGGTTCAAACGGTGGTATGGTGTGAACTATTTATTGCATATCAATAAACTGTTACCTATCAGAGTATCCGTCTTATCTATTGCCATGTCACTTCTATGATATAAAAAAAAACAGAGACAGGTAGAATTTTGTTGACAAACGTCAAAATTGTATCGACAAGTTTCCAACAGACGTGACCTTCACAAAACTTTTGCCCTCACATTGAGATATACAATATACGTAATTATGGCGGACACAAGATGGAGGAAGGAAGCAGGTCACAAAGGAGGTGCCAACAAAGGTCGCATTGCTTTCAGAAAAGGAACGAACTGAGATGAGAAAGTTGGTCCTATATGTATTGGTTGTAAAAACTTAAGGAATTCTTTGTCTCATCTTGTACACAAGTTGGTGTGAGAAACAAGCTCTTTAGTGTTGTCAGTTATAATGCAGGAATAGATTTAACGAAAAAAATATCCTTAAATTATTTAAATATGTCAATGTTTTCTTTCTTTTTAAACACAAAAATAGTCCTAGCACGTATTATAACACGTTACCGTATAGGTCCTGAAAAACACCGATCCAATTCAAAATTTAATAAAGTCTCGTCAGCGCCTACCGTTTTCCTAGAACACAATACCTACTGCAAAAGTATCTTCGAAAGTACTCATAAATATTATAATGACACTGTCACTCGATCCGTCTTATTTACCTTACCAAAGGGAAATTCTCACGTTTTACCTTTACAAAACACACTTCTAAAGATCTTACTGTTTTGAATAAAATAATGAGTATAAGGCAGTGATTGTCTGTTTGTACCTTTATTTTTTCTTTTTTTTTAGACGCTTTGCTAGGATTTATAGAAAGTTTATTTTTTTGTTTTGTGCTGCCCGTTTTGGACTCTTTCTTAGACCTCGCAACTGGTAAATAATATTCAAATTCGTTTTATAACCTTTTTCGTTGGCATTTTCCGGTACGTAACGTTTTTCGTAAACCGATATTTTTGAAGATCGAAACCTCGTTATAAAAAAATATCATGTTCACTTCTCAATTTGAATTTAGAATGCTTTTTAGAATGGCGCAAAATTAGGAAAAAATAAAGCTTTACCTGCGCTATATAAACCTACTTTAAGGGCGAAGCGCCATTAATATTTCATGGAAATACGAGTAGTAATTCAATAGGATTATATCAACTTAACAGGTTGTTTTGATGATTTTAATAATTATTATTGTAAAATACATACTTGTTACGATCGCGAATCATACTTTGTTCAACATACAACCTGACATTGACCTGCAAATTGCATAAAACGTCAGGCAATTTTAATTTCGCGGGCTACCTTGGCGCTTCCCCCTTAAGGAATGTAGGTCAGGTGCGTAGAGCTCGCCGGGGCGTGAATGAAAAGATGCATGAACGTGGAAGAATTGACAAAGGTGTTATAAGCTTTGTAATAGAAGATGCTTCTGCCTTTTCTTCCAGTAGGAAAGGGTTCATTCATGTATGTAAGGTAAGCATGCCCCACCTAATCTCCGCACAAATTATATCAGCATCTGGTTATGCTGTGCCCACTTCTGGGCCACAGGCCTCCTCTCAGTAAGAGGGAGTGGGCCGTAATCCACCACACGGGCCCAGCGCGGATTGGTGGATTTTTTTTTTTTTGGTAATGTCCGGAAAAGAACCGGAGTTACCGACATAGCTTGCAGAGTTAGCAAACTAAAGTGGCAGTGGGCTGGCCATGTTTGTCGAAGGACCTATGGCCGGTGGAGCAGACGAGTCCTTGAGTGGAGACCGCGTATCGGCAAGCGTAGTGTGGGACGTCCCCCAGCTAGATGGACGGACGACCTAAAGGAAGTGGCTGGAATGGACTGGATGAGGAAGGCGGAGGACAGGGTGTTGTGGCGCAGCCTGGGAGAGGCCTATGTCAAGCAGTGGACTGCGATAGGTTGAGTTGATTGGTTGATTGAAATGTAAATAACATTTCGAAATTACCGCAAAATCCTCTTGATTTTGCATTTGACAGTTGCCTAAAAACATACCCAAATAACAGAACAAGTCCGATCACTTAAGAAAAGTTTGGCCCCTTACAAAATAAACGTTGAAAAAGTTTTGTATTTAATCAATACCAATATTTTCATTTCGCGTTTTTCACCGAGATCGTTAGTAGTAAGCGACTTCGTTCGAGTGCTCGAACCTTCCCGAACAAATATTGTCAGCTACGACGTTATTATTTATAACAGATACATTTATTTATTGGTTCTGTCTTCCAAATAATTTCCAGCTTGTCAGGCTTTCGATTGGCATTATGTTGTGTTATTGGCGTATTTTTGGAGAAATAATATTAATGTCTACATAGAATGTTAACTTGTTTTACTGTTAATGCATACAAAAGGCAATAAAATATAAAGATGTCATTTGTGAAATGTTCTCAAGACTTATAAGATACTAGCTTCTGCCCGCGCCTTCGTCCGCGAGCCCGGCCCCCGAGCCACCGCGTCGTATTGCATCGCCCGCCCACGCTATTACTTCGTAATCGCATAGCGTTCTTTTTACTTTTTTTCTTATTTGTCGGCACTTAAGGGTCATAGCGCGATGTTAAATCCTATAACCTTCCTCAAGAATTAGGTCTCCTAAATGCAGAAATAATTTTTGAAATCCGTCTAGGAGATTAGCGCGTTCAACAAACAAACTTTCGGCTTTATAGTTACTTATATTACAAGTTTTTATTTTTTTTCGGAGACCAGATTCTTCCGCTTTTGGTGTAATAACACCCACGCGGGTCAATCGATCCGGTTAAGTGACGCTTGCCGCGGTTGGTCCGTGGATGGGTGACCATCATGGGTGACCATTATATATCAAGATCCCTCCGTGCCTGGGAAAGTACGTTAAGCCATTGGTCTCGGCTGTCAATTGTGGATCTTTGACAGTCGTTACGGATCGTCAGAAGACTGAAAGTCTTGACAATCAGTCTTATTAAGGGGTATCGTATTACCCAGTAACTGGGTTTTGGAGGTCAGACAGGCAGTCGCTCCATGTAAAATACTGGTATTCAGCTGCATCCGGTTAGATTGGAACCCGACCCCAACATAGTTGGTAAAAGGCTAGGCAGGTGATGACTAGGTTCTCCCGCCACGTCACTGAGTGAAATTACCTTTTTAAAATAAAAATAAAAAAATTATGGCACTTGGCAATACTACAGCTTCCAATTACTGAAATCGTTTCCAGAATCGGATCAGCCGGTCGATTCTGTAAGAATTTCTCCGTGAAAACTTGCGTGAAGTGAGCTGTCAGTGTCATCCCACTGATGCTAGGGATTGACCAAGCAAATATTTACAATCATAATCTACTATTATTTAGGCTATTTTAATTTATCCCTACTCCGCGGCCGACCGTCACGCGACATGCAACACACAGACGAAAAAGTTTGAGACGATGTAATAAAAGTTTCACTTTAAAAATCTCGATTATGATTGTAAATGTATGCTTGGTCAATCCCTAGTATCAGATGGGATGACACTGACGCCTCATTCCACGCTCACTCACCTAAGTTTAAACTTAGGTCTAAACTTTTTTCGTCTGTGTGTTGCATGTCGCGTGACGGTCGGCCGCGGAGTAGGGATAAATTAAAATAGCCTAAATAATAGTAGATTATGATTGTAAATATTTGCTTGGTCAATCCCTAGCATCAGTGGGATGACACTGACAGCTCACTTCACGCAAGTTTTCACGGAGAAATTCTTACAGAATCGACCGGCTGATCCGATTCTGGAAACGATTTCAGTAATTGGAAGCTGTAGTATTGCCGAGTGCCATAATTTTTTTATTTTTATTTTAAAAAGGTAATTTCACTCAGTGACGTGGCGGGAGAACCTAGTCATCACCTGCCTAGCCTTTTACCAACTATGTTGGGGTCGGGTTCCAATCTAACCGGATGCAGCTGAATACCAGTATTTTACATGGAGCGACTGCCTGTCTGACCTCCAAAACCCAGTTACTGGGTAATACGATACCCCTTAATAAGACTGATTGTCAAGACTTTCAGTCTTCTGACGATCCGTAACGACTGTCAAAGATCCACAATTGACAGCCGAGACCAATGGCTTAACGTACTTTCCCAGGCACGGAGGGATCTTGATATATAATGGTCACCCATGATGGTCACCCATCCACGGACCAACCGCGGCAAGCGTCACTTAACCGGATCGATTGACCCGCGTGGGTGTTATTACACCAAAAGCGGAAGAATCTGGTCTCCGAAAAAAATTAAAAACTTGTAATATAAGTAACTATAAAGCCGAAAGTTTGTTTGTTGAACGCGCTAATCTCCTAGACGGATTTCAAAAATTATTTCTGCATTTAGGAGACCTAATTCTTGAGGAAGGTTATAGGATTTAACATCGCGCTATGACCCTTAAGTGCCGACAAATAAGAAAAAAAGTAAAAAGAACGCTATGCGATTACGAAGTAATAGCGTGGGCGGGCGATGCAATACGACGCGGTGGCTCGGGGGCCGGGCTCGCGGACGAAGGCGCGGGCAGAAGCTAGTATCTTATAAGTCTTGAGAACATTTCACAAATGACATCTTTATATTTTATTGCCTTTTGTATGCATTAACAGTAAAACAAGTTAACATTCTATGTAGACATTAATATTATTTCTCCAAAAATACGCCAATAACACAACATAATGCCAATCGAAAGCCTGACAAGCTGGAAATTATTTGGAAGACAGAACCAATAAATAAATGTATCTGTTATAAATAATAACGTCGTAGCTGACAATATTTGTTCGGGAAGGTTCGAGCACTCGAACGAAGTCGCTTACTACTAACGATCTCGGTGAAAAACGCGAAATGAAAATATTGGTATTGATTAAATACAAAACTTTTTCAACGTTTATTTTGTAAGGGGCCAAACTTTTCTTAAGTGATCGGACTTGTTCTGTTATTTGGGTATGTTTTTAGGCAACTGTCAAATGCAAAATCAAGAGGATTTTGCGGTAATTTCGAAATGTTATTTACATTTCAATCAACCAATCAACTCAACCTATCGCAGTCCACTGCTTGACATAGGCCTCTCCCAGGCTGCGCCACAACACCCTGTCCTCCGCCTTCCTCATCCAGTCCATTCCAGCCACTTCCTTTAGGTCGTCCGTCCATCTAGCTGGGGGACGTCCCACACTACGCTTGCCGATACGCGGTCTCCACTCAAGGACTCGTCTGCTCCACCGGCCATAGGTCCTTCGACAAACATGGCCAGCCCACTGCCACTTTAGTTTGCTAACTCTGCAAGCTATGTCGGTAACTCCGGTTCTTTTCCGGACATTACCAAAAAAAAAATCCACCAATCCGCGCTGGGCCCGTGTGGTGGATTACGGCCCACTCCCTCTTACTGAGAGGAGGCCTGTGGCCCAGAAGTGGGCACAGCATAACCAGATGCTGATATAATTTGTGCGGAGATTAGGTGGGGCATGCTTACCTTACATACATGAATGAACCCTTTCCTACTGGAAGAAAAGGCAGAAGTGAGATAGTTAGGTGCAGCCTATCGATTCTGTAAAAATCTCACCGTGATAACATAGGTGAAGTGAGCGCGAAGTAAACTATCAATGGAGGCAATCCCTAACATCAGCAGTGCTATTCTGTAAAAGTCTCACCGTGAAAACTAAGGTGAAGTGAGCTGTCATTCCACCTGATGTTAGGGATTGCCTCCATTGATAGTTCACTTCACGCTCACTTCACCTCATGGTGAGATTTTTACAGAATCGATAGGCTGGTGGAATGACAGCTCACTTCATCTTAGTTTTCACGGTGAGATTTTTACAGAATCGATCGGCAGAATCTCACTTCGCACTGCAGTGGTTCTGAAGATTACCTCTTTCAGACAAAGTCACACATTTTGCCTATTTATAACTATTGAAAGATCTGCAGAAACACTGTTCAATCTTGGTATGGACCAACTCAACAGTTTTACGACTAAGCAAGTTACTCCGAAAACAAACGGTTTGTTTCAGAAAGAAATTGGCCCGTAGACAAATCTATAGTATAGTACCTACCTGCGAAAATCAGGGTCTGGACTATAAGTCTGTCAGCGCATTAAGATGTGTGGTCAAATATATTGTTTCGAGGGTCGGTTTCAAGTATCCATTGGGAGAAATAAACTGTTTGTCTCCATAATAAATAAAATATATGTTTCAGGGATTTCAGGGATATACTTATGGGCAGCGGGATTGTCCGAAAGGGTTACCGCTACCCCGGAACATGAAGGGCTAAGGAAGGTTCAGGGGTGGGTTTTAGTCAGTAAGAGTCTGACACTCCCTCCTGGCTCCACCCTGAACGGGAGGGGTCATTTGATGATTTCCCATCCACAAAAAAAAATGGATATACTTATGTTTATTTCTTGGTTTAGATTTAACAAGGTTCCGTTGCTCACCTTTCTATAACTTTTGCCACCATTTCTTGTGTCTGTCAGTTGTTGTCTGTCCTAAACAATACTCGATATAGACCATAAACATAAAATATGTTGTAAAAGTACTATATGTAATACCTATTTGTTATAGAGAACGACAATTGTAATAATCCAATGTTTGTTCGACTCAGTACGATTATTCCGTTCAACATGGATATCCGTTATTTGATAACCTCATTGTATATTTTTGGACGAATGAATGAGGGATAAGAGAGAAGATGATAAGGAGGTTGTACGTACGTAGTTTTTAGCACAAGCTATGGCTATCTAGGCAAAAACATTTTTTTTTATAGAAATACAAACACGTTTTTGATCCTTCATTTGACTAGCCTTTTCCCAACTATGTTGGGGTCGGCTTCCAGTCTAACCAGATGTAGCTGAATACCAGTATTTTACATGAAGCGACTGCCTATCGGACCTCCACAACCCAGTTACTGAGTAGCTCGATATCGCTTGGTAAGACTAGTTGTCACTGTCAAAGATCCACGAATGACAGCCGGGACTGCCGGGACCAACGGCTTAACGTGCTTTCCGAGGCACTGAAGAGTCTTGGTATGTAAAGATAGTCACCCATCCACGGACCAACCACGGCAAGCGTAGCTTAACCTGATCGATCGACCCATGCGGCTGTTATGATTTAGCTACAAGTACCTCCTACCACCTTGATTACTATTGTGTCTGCAAATTATAAGGATGCTAGGCATCTTCTAAGGTGCGCCATGCTCGGTTTTCCTTCTTCTATATCGAATCTGTCCCAACTGTTTGTTTAAGGTCGTCAGTCCATCTAACTGAAGGGCGTCCTACACTTGCCGACTCGTGGTCTCCACCTAAGGACTCTTCTGCTTCAATGGCTATCGGTCCTTTAATATACAGGGTTACTTGTAATTCGACATATATTCGTCAGGAGCTAATAGGGGGGCCAAAATGCAACTAATTGAAACATTTTTTAATCGCTCATAATTTTAATTATTGTGTTGAATTAAGTGCTTTTAATCATGTTAATAACTTAATTGAAGTGCCAGCTACAATATCTTTTTTAATGGTACCCATTCAATATGCAGTTTTTTGTTTATTTGGAATTATATAGAAAAACCCTTAAAAATTCAAATATCTCGAAAACTATTGAATTTTGGGTATACATATCGGGGGTTCAATTAGTTGCATTTTGGCCCACCTATCAACTCCTGACGGATACGTATACGTCGAATTATAAGTAACCTTGTATATGACCGGCCCTCTGCTATACTGACAACCGGGGGATGCGCTAAAGTAGGCCGCAAAATTCAAATTTTCTGTAATATGCTGGTCAGTGTCAGGTTAAATGTTGATTAAAATATGATTCGCGACCGTAAAAAATATGACTTTACAGAATTGTAATCATTAGAATCAGCAATGCAACTCCTTGAGTTAGAATTCTCCTCAAATGTCATGATTTCATGAAATAGTCATTCAAATAGGGTGTTATGAACTTAGAAAGATGTATTGATGATTATATTTCTATAAATAAATATTTAGAAAGACAAAAAAATGCGTTTATTGGCATTACAGCAAAATAAATACAACTTAAAACTTTAAAAACAGAAAACAAAGATAATAATGCCAAAAGGGCCTCAGCTCAGCATAATGTCAGATGACAACACAAGATGTGCCACCTGACGCTGATTTTCAGCAGCAACCCACATATTTGTTACAGTTGCGAATCATATTTAGATCAACATACAACCAGAGGGGCAATTCTCGTAATTTTAAGAACGTTCACAGTCCTCAGTCTCAATCTGTCCAAAAATACTTTTAATTTCCCTACATTTTGACAAGTTTTTGACATTTGTTTGTCGCCGAGATGAGACTGCGACTAGATTTTGAACGTTTTGATATACGAGAATAAATTGGCCTTCTGATACTGTCCTGCAAATCGCAAAAAAAAACGAATTTCGCGGCCTACTTTACTCCTGGCCTATTACAACTAGGGTAATTTATGACCCTCCATATTATTGGCCTTACGAAAAACTGTCATGAATGCCATAGCCCCTCTAATTTATTATTCAATGGGCCTACTCAGTCGTATGTAAATATAATAGTAAGTTGGTGCGGAGGGAGGATATCCAATATTGCTTCGTGCAGGGCCTTGCTCCCAAGTGTTAGGGCTTTGGCAGTTTTATGCTAGTTTATTTCCTTTATACGATGCTTTGATGTTTTTGTTTGTATGCGGAGTTGATTCGGTTGGTATTGTAGTTGCAAGAGCCAGACCCAGCAACTCATGATCAGCAGTAGGATCATGAGTTGCTGGGTTCCATTCCCGGGTCGGGTAAGGTGTTATTGGGTTTCTCCATTCGGAATTTCTTAGTAGCAGAGTCTGGATTAGTGTTCGGTTGATGGCGTTAGGCTCGCCTCCTATTACATGGGAGTTAAGTATTTTGTGTCCTTATTTTATTTGTAAAATTAATTTCAATACCTACCTATTTTTATTTTAGTAGTTTAGTTGATTTATTCTTATCTGATCCCCTGAACCCCCTCCACCCCCCCCCCCTGGATCCCCCGCTAGTTCTTCTAGTTAGCTTAGTTTTAATTTACTTTTTTGTATTTTTTATTTTATTTTCATGCATGCATGGATGTAGCTGAGTACCACTATTTTACATGGAGCGACTGCCTATCTGACCTCGTCAACCCAGTTACTGGATAATACGACTAATACGATACCCCTAGGTAAGACTGATTGTCAGACTTTCGGGCTTCTGACGACCCGTAACGACTGTCAAAGATCCACGAATGGCAGCCGGGACCAACTGCTTAACGTGCTTTCCAAGGCACGGAGGGGTCTTGGTATGTAAAGATGGTCACCCATCCACAGACCAACCGCGGCAAGCGTAGCTTAACCTGATCGACCTACCCGTGCGGCTATTATTACTTAGCGACAAGCCCCTCCATTTTAGGTAGAAATGAAAGTCAGACTAAACTAAGCTCCAATAAAGTTGTAATAAAATAGTTTTAGTGAGTCCCATTATAATAAAGATTTACTTCAATAAAGTAAGACCACTTTAATTAATTGTACTGTGAAAGACAAATCAAAATTCAATTAAAACAATAAATTGTAGTGTCTCCAGAAAATTAATAACAACGAGTTTTAAGCAGATAGACAATTGAATAAATAAAATATTTATTGAAGAATAAAATAACTTGTATTTACTTGGATGGCAAACGGCTCGCATCGGATTGCAAGGATACGAACGAATGCGGCGACAGCCGACCGCGTCCGGCAGCATGTCGACGCATACGATCGGCTCCGTACCGTCGCTTGCGAACGTATCCGTTTCTGCGCCTAGTCAAATACTTTCATTCCTACCGTGTTGACGTGTTCTAATTTTTGAAAATGGTTGAAGTCGACGTAGTATTGTTGGCTATTATATTAGAAGAAGAGGAAAAGAAAAATTTGGACGACAGCCGAAAGGATTCGATCGGATACGACGACAGGCGAACGGAGCCGATCACGCGTCGCAGCATACTTTCGGCTACGATCGCGTTTCGCGGAAGACGCTCGCGGTTAAGCTGCTGTGCGCGGCTTGGTAATATGGACTTTAAATACTGTGTACACGATTTAATATCGTTTAAAGATTGTAAAATCCGTTTCGATCTGATGCGGTGCGAGCCGTTTGGGAAGGAGTAGGGGAAGACCAAAGAAACGTCGGATGGGCTGTGTGAAAGACGATATAGCCATATCGTCTTTCACACAGCCCATTAAACGCGATTACTACTGAGAAAACGAACAATAAAGAAGTATGTAAGAAAAAGACATTTTGCGCCGACCCCAAATAAATTGAGATAAGGGCAGAAGGGAAAATCTCCTGACGTTCACATCTGCCTTTGATCTACAAAGCCAGAAATATAGCAGGAGCGTTGGCATCCCAGAGCCAAAACTAAAATGCCTTATGGCATAAGCAAAGCACAATCAGCCTATAATGTTTATTTATTTATTTATGATAAATAAATAAACATTTTCATTTATTCATCATAATTTTTTTTTTTTTTTTTTTAATGTTCCCACTGCTGGGACACAGGCCTCCTCTATGTGAGAGGGCGTGGGTTGTATCCACCACGCGGGTCCAATGTGGGTTGGTAGATATCACATCGCTGCTTTAATTTGATTACGACTAGAGATGGGTTTTTGCCTGGGCATTTTGTAAAAATTAGAGTAAATGCCCAATAAACGTCCATTTACGCCCAATAAATGTACCAAAACAGGGCAGTTATTGGGCGTTTATTGGGCATTTACTCAATACATCCCGAAATGCACCCATCTCTAATTACGACAGATCTAAAAAAATTCAATTTAATTATGAGTTTTATTCACATGATGTTATAGATTAGTTTGTGTTGAATGGTAATACTATATTTAAAAACACACACACACACATCACATTACATTTTTGAGATGTGTCACTATCAAATTAAAGCAGCGACGTGTCTTCGATTTTTTTTTTCTAGGACTACTCGGTTTCCTCACCAATGGAGATCTTGAAAGCACCTTATCCTCTAGCCATGTGCAAACAAAATAATCACTGAATTTGGTAAAATCTTGACTGCGTAGACTTTCTGCCATAATATAAAGCCAACAATAATATAATTATCACAGTGTATGCGACTGTCCCTTTAAATTAATTTTGAAATAATTTCAACACCGGTCCTTTGGAACGTAGACGATTTTTTGGTTACGGTCGAATGGCCCGCGGCCCATTCGCTTTGGGCCGTTCAGACTAAAAAACCATAAATGTACACAAACTAAAATATCTGTCTGGGTTCGAACCTACGACCTACAAACAACTCGTTAATGCGTCCGTTACCACTGGCCCACAAATGCTATAAGGGCCTGAAATTAAACCGAAATTATGCTTTAAATGCTACCAAAGCACGCATGATAAAGACGTAGACATAAGTACAAGTACCTTCTTAACTCCACGTAGATTATATTCAAGAATTACAAGCAATATTTCAGGCCTCAAATTGTAGGCACGGCAACGGCAGGGTACAATTACTGTAGAATGGAGGCAAAACGTATGCTAATACACCCTTTCAAGCTGACGGTAGTCATGAAATAAGCAGTGCATTAAGCAGGTCTCTATAGGGTTGTACGGCTGTAGCCTCTTTCTTATCTCTCCGACGTTGTAACTGAAACTTTATTTAAGTTTTTTTTTTTGGGTATCTATTTAACTGACCCTCTAAAAACTTATTGACTTTCTGATAATGTATACTTTTTTAAATTAATGAATCCAAAAAAAAAACTTTTTGGGTATCTTATTAGAAAAATCTGCATTATTATGCCCAATTTTTTTTTTTAAATAAATGAGCCTCTTTTTAACTTTCTGGAATTTTCTTACAGTTGGTCGCAGTCACTCAGCTAGGGTTACCCCAACTAAATGGTTTGGGTTAGGTTAGAACTGTCATAAACCCCGCGCGGGTCAAATTGGTCGCAGTAACTAAGATAGCCCCACCCCGGCCAGATAGGTAAGGTTAGAACTGTGACCGCGCGCGAGCGGGGTGAGCGAAGCGAGTGGGAATTATTTTAGGTTCACAAAAAACAGACATTCATTATTTAAAAGTATTCAATAATATTTTTAAGAAGCAAAATGGAAACTATTTGAGGTACAATAAAAAAATCGGTTGTCTGTAAAGTCGGTTTACTGACGATAGTTGAACGTGACAAAAGAAAATACAAAAAAAAAAAAAATAAAAAAAAAATAAAAAAAAATTTTTTTCATTCTTTGTTTATTTATAATTATTTTTTCGATTGTGCCTCTTTGTCGCTCGTTCCGCGCTCTCGCTTGCACTTCAAGCCTTAAATGCAACGCCTCAGAGCGAGGTAACGCCGCATGACGTCATGTTTTTTCGTGCGTGCAGCCAGCTTCATCGAATTATAAGACGTTGTGACGTCAAAAATACATATATTTAGCCTTTTTTTAAAGTGGTAACCCTAGATTTTTGCGCTCGCGTAGAGAACTCACTGAGTGTCACTATTTTATTTATTTGTGGGTTTGTTAGATATTAAAATGTTTTCTATTGCCTTCTCAATTGATTGACATTACAATGATAAGGACGGGTAGTACTTGTAAAGGGTGAACGTTGCGCTTGAATGATTATACGAGTAGTGTCTCGGCACGCGGGGGATTTGAAACAAAAATGTATGTGAGTTCAGAGTTAGACATATAGATTGATGTTTTGCCTTAAATATCATCCTGAAATATCCTTTACCCGAGTAACTTTCATACACATCGTAAAGACGTTTCATTTTCCTGTTAGCGTAATTCCCGCACTGTCAGAATTTCACAGCCCTAGAGAAAACCGAATGTTGGTAATACATGCCTATATTATGACGATTCTCGTCTCAAGTCTATCAATATATAAATAACTACGTCTTTAATAGTATATTTAAATAGGGTGGCTGTAATTAATAGCTGGAATCACGAGATATTCTCAGGATTATGGATGGGTAATAGTAGCTCTAATTGTTAACCTTGCAGATCTCAGAATAGCTGTGATAAAAACCTATTTTTGGAACGAAGTTCTTTAACACAGATGCAATAGAACTGTAGGAGTAAACTGTTAGAAATCGTCACATAACGAAAAAGCGGTCCATGCGACCTTTTATTATATACAATAGAAAGAGAGAGATATATATAGTTTTCAAGGTTTTCGAGGGTGCTTAAGCCAATAGTAAGGTCAAAATAAATATCCAAGATGGCGGTTGTAAAACATTTTATTTTTTCATCATTGGTGTCGTTTTCATGGTTTCCGAGGGTGCTGAAGCCGATAGTGTGGTCAAAAAGAAAATCAAAGATGGCGGCTGCAAAACTTTCTAATTTTTCATCATGGGTGTCGTTTTCATGGTTTTCGAGAGTGCTGAAGACGTTAAAACCGGTAAAAATCATAATCCAAGATGATGGTTGCACAAATTTTGAAATGACGAAAAATGTATAAATTTTGAATTTCTTTCCTGCTGGGGGTCCCCCGACCCGACGTTTTTGTCTTTCTGTAATATGTCAGTGCTTCTTTCGCATTTAAGACACGATGGAGATCGACACAAATATTTCAACATTTCATTTTTGTTGGTAGTGGTATCAAATTGGTTTTGGGTGATGTCCACGAGTGTGGAAATTGTGACTACATTGTTGTATTTGGTTCCCACCTGTAAAACAAATGTAAGTGGTAATAATAAATAAATAAATAAAACAACAGCCAAAACACATACAAATACTTTTTCTATATCTTAGGATTGACTACCATACCATTTAGAACATGGCAACCATAACTCCTACTGCCAAATCCTTTGATGTGTGCCAGCCCTATTCTGAATAGCGTACGTTTTATCTAATGGGACTCCCAGCGACTTGACAACAACTTGGATTTGCATCTGGATGGAGCTGATCTTGCCAAATTCCTAAGCCATGCAGTTTTCGAGAAAACCGTCCGTGACGTACAGTTAGAACAGGAGTGGTTTTACAATAGTTTGAACCCAAGAAAGCTCGCAATTTTACACGCCATCAATCACAGGGTTTTCAAATAAACAATTTTGGACGATTCAACATTAATTTTAACACGCTTTTATTAGTTTCACTCGTAACTAACAAACAATGTAATAAAATCTTAGAAGTCAATTTTAATCTACTTCTAATTATCGTATCGAAATCAAAGTTTGCGTGTTTGCAGTTCGGTATAATTTGGTATCTTGGAGCCGGGAGGTAATAGTGAACCCCTCGACTTTGAGCTCATATGATTTCTTTTGACGAGTCCAATAGATTGAATAAGCGTGTTTTTTTTTTAACTACGTTTTATTAAAGTACCTACTTCTACAACACCGTCAAATCGTCATTTATACAACGCAGAACGCATGTCAACCCTATTCTGTTAGAATGGCTTACAGAGCTAATGGGACTCCCAGAGCTTAAATTTGCATCTGAATGGAACAGAATCGGGGGAATAAGGGAGTTCGGAACATATGTCAGGGGAGTGTATGGATGAACTTAAGCCTTATAGTTTCGTACGCGGTGAATTTGTTTTTGTATGTAAGAAAAGTGTAGGGTTATTGAGATTTCTCTTGTGATGGTAGAATTTAGTAAGGGATTTGGAACTTTATACCTATCTATGTAAGGACACTTCACAAGTATATTTATATTAGACTGAGAATCGGCACATTTTGAACGTAGAAAGTTATACAAAAGAAAACACCTACCCTTCACAATTTCAAATTGTTTTGGTATAAAGTTTAGCGAGCCCAAAAATTCATTCCTTTAGGATGTTTTAGTATTTTATTACTGTGAATGTCTAGTTTCAGTTTTAAATAGGTTCAGAGATTCAAAAGCGAATCTTCTAAAGTATTGGTAGAAATTGTACACTGTTACAAACTTAATATTTACAAAACAATACTATTATGAAACTAATAATGATAATAGGTCTTTTCACAAAGTTACAATCATTATTTCACTAGAAACTTTTACATTTTGCGTAAGTGTAAGGTATTTATGCTCGAGACTGTACTAACATATTCTTTTGAAAATTAAAATCCAACATCAGGAAAATACTCCATTTTCTAACGCTTAACGCTATGCATGTTTGCCGACTCCGTGCAGCTTTATATGTAAAGTAGGTAATTGGTAGAAAGTGTTACACTGTAAGCTGCCTTCGAGTGCCGTGTTAGAACATGCTCAGATTTCGGCTACTACCCATTTCGGCAAAGCCAGACGCTGTAATGAGCTACTCATGAGCTCTCGAATATTTCACGAGGAACCACTCTAAAGAGCAGCTTCGGAGTTTCGTGGTTTAAGATTTACTTCGACAAGAGTCATCAAACATTAATTTTCTTCATATAGAAATCAATAATAAGCCCTTACAAGGTAAATATTGGAGACCATAGATCGTGGCTAAATGATAACAGCCGCACAGATCGGTCGGTCAGGTTAAGCTACGCTTGCCGCGTTTGGTCTGTGGATGGGTGACCATCTTTACATACCGAGACCCTACCGTGCCTCGGAAAGCACGTTCAGTCGTTGGTCCCGGCTGTCATTCGTGGATCTTTGACAGTCGTTACGGGTAGTCAGAAGCTCGAAAGTCTGACAACCAGTCTTTCCAAGGGGTGTCGTATTACCCAGTAACTGAGTTGTGGAGGTCAGATAGGCAGTCGCTCCATGTAAAATACTGGTATTCAGCTGCATCCGGTTAGACTGAAAGCCGACCCTAACATAGTTGGGAAAAGGCTAGGCAGATGATGAGAAATTTTGCAGACACTTTATATTTAAAGTAATAATCATTCCGCAATTGATAACTAAGCAATAAACTTGTATTACAGTTTGCACTGGAGCCCAGCCATTTACATTATCAAAAATAACTAACAATTTAAAAAAATAACAGATTTTTAATTTCTCGCTAAATTCAATCAATTCAATTTCAATCCGATGCGCGTGACCATCTTAGTTACTAAGCCAATAACTCTGCGACCATCTTCGCAACCTACCAGACTAATTGATTTCTGTAGACATTTAGACCTAGAAGCTATCAACAAAAAAAAACTGGTCAAGTGCGAGTCGGACTCGCGCGCCGAGGGTTCCGTACTTAGTAGGTAGGTATGTAAATAGTTTATTACGGGTTTTTTTTTTATGTAACTACAGATTTATTGTTTTCGGATTATTTCCTTTACTAGTGCTACATGACCTTGCTTCTTGCCAAATTTCATGATTCTAGGTCAACGGGAAGTACCCTATACATTTTGAAAGTCTAGAAATATACGTTTTTTGCGGCAAAAATTGCCGTACTTATCTTTTTACTAACACGCTTTTATTAGTTCCACCTGTATGTTTGTTTGTTTGTATATATGTAACTGACTCGTTTGGGCTCGATTTTGCCCAATTTTAAGCGATCAGATTTACTTTAAACGTTGTAGACTTATCAACGACCGACGACAATACAATATTTTGATAAACTTATCTCATTATCCTGATTAGGATGTTGATCATGCAGTCATTTATTTGGGCTCACGAAGAAATATTCCTTTTGAGAGCTTCCGTTGCGTGCGCTGCGTAAACGGTGAAAGTTACACAAAAATAATGTATACGGAATACAACGCGTGGGGTGCTTTTTATATCATATTTCTATATTAACTCTATGTTTACAAATAACTACTAATTATATATTTAAAACAATCAATATCGAGCACCCCACGCTTTTTTACAATGAAATTAACTTTCTTTTCATAACTTTATTTATATTTTAGAATTTTTGAAAATTATTGAAACATATTGAGTTAGTGTACTTTTTATAACAGTTGAATAAAATATAAATATGAAAGTTATTTCTTGATTTTTAGTTCGATTTGCTATTAAAGCGTGTTTTTTTAAACTATATTTTTTTACGTTAACTTAGAAGTTTTATTTTTTCACAGCTTCAAGGGACCTAAGTATCTGGTTTTAATTTCAACTCGATACCTCCACGCATTCCCGAGATAAAGGGTCTTGACAGACAGACAGACGGACAACTAAGTCATCGTATAAGGGTTCCTTTTGAGGTAAAAGAACAAAACTCTACAAAGTTTCTAAAACGTCAAATATTTTACGACATTTCCCGTACCAATACAATTGGTTTTATCCTCCGATAAATGTCACCGACAACAGAGACTATTATTATACTAAGAGACTATACTACTATATACAGGGTTATTTGTAAAACACCAGCAACCTCTTAAGAGGTCATTATACTCATCTTGATTTTTATTTCGCGATTTCAGGTTTGGTCCCATAGTAAAAGTTGTTCATAATGATGAGTACAATGACCTCTTAAGAGGTTGCTGGTGTTTCACAAATAACCCTGTATATACACAACTTTTACTCCTCAATATTCTCCCACGACGACGCGCTAACCTTTCCAAATAGATACAGCTCTTACATCCAAATAAACTTCCACTGTCAACACCTTTAGCTCACCTTTCATCTAATACAGTAATGCCTACAGAACCCAAGACAAACATTCATCCTTGTAACGGAACGTAGTACTTGAAGTTCCTACACGCTCTCGGAATGGCCTCCCAAGGAATTTATATGAGGAACCCAGCGGTGTCTAGAATTTAGTCTGCCAGGGGTCAATAGAATTTCTTATAAGGCGTGTGATGGAAGATGCTGTAATGAAAGTTCGAGACGCGTAGGTGAAAATGTGGGTGTAAAATGTTATTTTCTTAAGTTGTAAGTGTTTTGATGGAAAATTTATAGGAAAAAGTGTGAAAGAATTAGTTTTTAGGTTGTTCATTATCATTTCCACTGCAGACCCACCAACCCAATATTGTTCTAAGTACTGTATAAATGGAGATTTCACATGTTGCATCTCTCAGTTTCCTGTCCGTCTAGTATCTACATTCAGTGCACTTCTTTCAGTGGTATCGTTTAACTTTAAAACACCCACCGTACCGGAGAGTATGGCTAGGGATACGGTGGGTCTGCAGTGATAATTTCAGTGTTTTTATATTCACTACTAACTACAGCCTCCGCAAGTCAGTCAGTCTGCCTAGCCTTTTTCCTTCTATGTTTGGGCCGACTTCCAGTCTAACTTGACGCAGCTGAATACCAGTATCTTACATGGAGCGACTCCATAACCCAGTTTCTGGGTAACCCGATACCTCTTGGTAAGACTGGTTTTCAGACTTTCAGGCTCCTGACTACCCGTAACGAAATCTCCGCAAGTGTAGGAATTATAAGGGCAACAAGATACATATTTTTTTTAATTCTATCCATTATTGCAATTTTGCAATCCATAAAATGGTGTGTTAAAAAGGCTTTCCTTGATGTAAATGGTATCAATTTCAGTAAGTATTTTTTCCTTTGTGTCGAAGAGAGAATCGTATTGTGTTGAACCAATAAGGTTAAAAGCATTCAAAGAAAATAAACACATCTTCATTCTAATATGTTGTAGTAGTATCGATTGAAGTATTTTTGAATCGGTTCATAAAGCCGTTAATTGGATAGATATGTTGACAGTAAAAATAGGATTGTGTGGTTTGATGAAACCACGGTAAAAGTGAAACTTTTTTTCACATTATAGACATTTAACTAAAAATATCACTTTATCCTATCCGCGGCCGACCGTCACGCGACATGCAACAAACAGACGAAGTAATAAAAGTTTCACTTTAATTTTAATAAACGGTGGCAGAACTGAATTTGTTACACTATACAACTTACAATGATGACCAACTGAGAAATGTTTTTTCGTTTATTTTCCGCACATTGGACCTAGAATTTAGTACTAATAGTAGTTTTTTTTGTAATCCTCGAAAGATAGTTTAAACTGAAATTTTTATAGAACAATAAAATTATAATCGAACAAATCTTAGGCCTACTTGCACTATGAATCGCTCGCGAGTTAAACAAATTGAAACAACGTTCTATTTCTGTCAATTGTTTGAAAGTGACGGATACAGAATGATGTTTAAATATGTTTAGCGTTTTACAGGTGGGTCTTAAGAGGAAATGCGGGTGGTCGTTTCTCCATAGAAACGCTCTCGCCTGTTTTCTTTCTGGTTAATGAACATAAAGCAATGTTTTTTTTTACAGAATAATAAATATTAACTATTTGTATGTCCCACTGTTTTCCTTTTTGATTACTTACTTAGTTCTTCTCCAAGAGATCTACGTTTTGGAATGGGCAACTAGCTTCAACTTTCTGACTAACTGACCGACTAGTTAATTTTGACAATTCAAAAGTGCCTGGAAATGGTTTAATTGAAATAAATGCTTTGAGTTTGAGTTTGAGTTTGACTACATTACACTAGAACCCTAAAAAATTGCCGATTTAAACCGCTGTCAACAGAGGCCTAGTGTACAAATCTGACAACTATTAATGAAAAAAGAAAAACATAAGGACACAATATATCCGACTTATTCAGTTTATGAAATATCTTTTAAATTGGTTCAATATTGGAGGAGCAAATAGGCGTGAGCCAAACCTCGAATTATGACTTTTTACGTAGGCTTTTACAAAAGTCTCTTCGACCGCATTTCCTCTTAAGTGTCCAGTTTACCCAATAACGATCGGTATTATTAGGGAATCGGCGAGGTAAATGCCAATTTTGACAGTTCAATAAAATTCATTGCGTTATTTACGTTGTTGAGCCGACTTTTTTGTACATATGAACCAATGGATTAGCAATATCCTTTAAAATGATTCAGATTGTCATTGAAGTATGTTACGCAATTAATGTCAGCCTCACAAAATTCCTTAGAGTAAATAACTTGGCAACTTACAACCTTTAGACATCAAAATTCGATGCCAATAACTTTTTGAAATTCGATATATTTTATCATCTGAATATTTCATGTCCACAGTGACACAGATTGAATTCGTTAGGACGAACAATTTTAGGCTTAGTGCCAGCTTTTTGGCCTGATCCGATAATCGAGGATGGCGGTGAATACCCAAATACGTCTGAGCTCGGTAATGTTACAAATTGGAATGTTAATGTTATTGGAAAGTTTGTTAAAGTCGTTATTTAGGAGTCGAATTTGTCTTTTAGCTGTTTTAAAGTGCTTGGGGCGGAAAGACTAATGAAATACTTTTTGGAAGCATCGTGAAAACTTTTTGTGATGGAGTTGGAGAGCAAAAACCGTGAGCTTTTAAATAAGATTTGATGTTTTCGATACGATCGTCGATTCTGTTAAAATCTCACCGTGAAAAGTTACGTGAAGTGAGCTTAGAAGTTAGCTGTCAAGAGTTTCAATCCCTAGCATCAGGATGACACTGACAGCTCACTCCACGCTCACTTCACCTAAGTTTTCACAGTGAGATGGTTACAGAATCGCACGGATGTCTTTCCCATAGAATTAAATCCTCTTTACGTAGTAAGCAAAATGTGAGACACGGGTTCATGGAATCTACATTCTTTCATATGAAAAGTTTCGTGTCTGCATATCATTGTGTGACCGCTTTGTTCTTCTAAACTCCACAATGGATTTGATGTGGGTTTCACCAACATTTACAGAATTTATTCCAGGAGGTTCATGTATATACAATACATTAATATTAAACTTACGTATGTATAAAAAGAAATCACAATGTTCTGAAAAGTTCTATAAGAATGTGTCTGTCTTCGGTTTAATATTTTCGAGTTTTGCCACCTAACCTGAAATTAAAGTTATTTTTCTTTTGGAAGTGTTTTCTATTTTAATTGTCGCGTAACTACGCCACACAGATTTGTAAGTTTTATAATATCACTAGCTGACCCCGCAAACGTCGTTTTGCAAAAAAAAAAAATAGGGTTATGAAAAATAAATAGTAGCCGATTCTCAGACCTACCCGATATGCACACAAAATTTCATACAAATCGGTCCAGCCGTTTCGGAGGAGTATGGTAACTAACACTGTGACACGAGAATTTTATTTATTAGACTAGCTGACCCGGCAAACATCGTTTTGCAAAAAAAAAAAAATAGATAGTAGCCGATTCTCAGACCTACCTACTGAATATGCATATAAAATTTCATAAAAATCGGTCAAGCCGTTTCGGAGGAGTATGGTAACTAACACTGTGACACGAGAATTTTATATATTAGAAGATTAATTAATATACACAAAGTGGATTAAATACTTATTACAACAACATAGAACATACAGGCTCTTTTTTGGTCGGTTAAAAAACAACCAGTTGTAACCTTGGTGAAACCTACTAATTTGATGATGGTCTTTTGAAAACTATTCCAGTTCTGACGGTTTAGATACTCAATTGTTTGCAAATTGAGTTTAGTCCCAAATAAACATTGTCTATCTGGAACGAAGAATTACTTTTTAACTTACAAATGCTGTGGGTGTGCAGAGTATTTTTCTTCCGAAGTTCAAAGTTAGTGTTAAGAGAAAACGTGGGAAGTTAATTAAATTAACATTCTTCTGTGTTCATTTCAGGTAAGGATCGAGTACTATAAGTTCACGGCGGTAAGTTGTGAACTGTCCAGTCAGCTGGCTTGTGGTACGAAGGAGAGCAGTTCGCGGGAACAGGTAGATTTTATAAGTATTTTAGCTGCAGTATAAATACAGGATTCTGATTATGTGTGTTTTGTTCTGTGTACTAGTATAATTGGAACATGATGTTCTAGGCTAGGTTTGAAATTATTTATTTATTTATTAATAAAGGTTTTCCAACAGATTCTTTATGCAATATTTAAAAAGAAAAATTGTTTATTCAGCACAAACAAAACGCACGATAAAAAAAAAATGCGTAAGATATACACATTCAAAGTAGCCAAAAGCCTAGTACTCAAGCAATAATAGGTTGACAATTGCTTGATGTCAGGGCCAGGAACCAAAAACAATACACAAATGACAAGAAACAAACAACAATCAAAACATATAGGTATCTATGTAATTGGTAACAATTAGGCGAGTCGTCAATGTTATGATCTTCGATAAGGTCTTCTGATAATCCTTTTTAGGTAATCCTTTCAGAAATATTTCTAAAATTGTCTATACCTTATAAGACTTTCACATTATGAGACGCATTATAATGAAGCTTGTGGTTGAGTGCCATTTCACAAACTGCCTTCTGAGGGGCAATTCTGGTTATTTTAAGAACGTTCACAGTGTGATCTCAATCTCAATCTGTCAAAAATACCTCTAATTTCCTTACGTTTTTGACAAGTTTTTGACATTGATCGTCTCTGAGATGAGATTGCGACTAGATTTTGAACGTTTTTAATTACGTTATTGGCCTTCAGATTGCATTCTTTTTTGTCAATCGCTCATGTGGACAAGTAGATACGATCTTAACTTTCAACAGCGAATATCCCGCTGCCATCTCTCTCTTTGACCATTCAGCAAAGCGCTTCAATTCAGCGGTACCGGGCCGCTGTAAATGGACCGCAAAACGCAGCCGTTGCTAATTAACTAACGGCCTCTAAATCTTCCTTATTTCTTCTTACAAACTTAAATTAAATCACATTTTTCCTCGTTTTATACCCCCTACCGTGGAATTTGAGGAATTCTGTTACGTTTTTGAATTATGAATGATTAGAATTGTTAATTTCTTACGTGTATGAATTACGGAATTATGAAGTATTTTGCTAATTAAGAAGATTTGTTTTTCTTGAATATTTGTAGGGGAAGATCAGGGTTATACTCGTACACCATGTATTCTGGAGTAATAGATTTATATCTATTTGCTTTTTTACAGGAAAATTAAATGTTTTATATAACTAACATCATTTTTTTTATCCAAACATGGCTGACTTTTTCGACTTTCGTTTGATGCTTGATTATATGATTATATCTGACACACCTACTATTACACCGCCTAGCCGGCGATGTAGCCTGTATCTTGGCGATGCCATATTGTATCGATCAGGTTTAGCTACGCTTGCCACGGTTGGTGGGTGGATGGGTGACCATCTTCACATACCAAGACCTCCTCCGTGCCTCGGAAAGCACGTTAAGCCGTTGGTACTGACTGCCATTCGTGTATTTTTGACAGTCGTTATACGGATCGTCACTAACCCGAATGTCTGGCAACCAGTCTTACCAAGGGGTATCGTATTGCAGTAACTGGGTTGTGGAGGTCAAATAAGCAGTCGCTCCATGTAAATTACTGGTATTCAGCTGCATCCGGTTAGACTGGAAGCCAACCCCAACATAGCTGGGAAAAGGCTATGCAGATGACGATATTATATATTTGTTTGAGTATATGTAATTTTTTTTACATTATATGTGTATATTTAATTCTAATTCTTCATATTTTACTCTTCTTGTTCTCACACACTATTGTCTACATTTCGCCAAACGCAGGTCTGCTGGAAGAAATTTCTTAAGAAATAAGCAGTAGGTACCTACCTTTGTACTCAAAATTATAATGCTGTCGTATCTCTATCATCTATGTACTTTATTTATGTACTTAAATAAACAACAAAACTAGTTAGAGGAAAAAAAAGTCCTGTAATTTTTTTTTTTCATTTTCCATAAAAGACATCATTTTAGGTCAACTTGGAACCGTATAAGTTTCTCTTTAACCCAGTTTATAGTACGCTTTATAAACATTTTAATACTAACTTATAGTTTGGCAAGGAAACGCAGTGGTGCAGTGTCTTCAACTTTATAATAATGTGTTGCCAACTTTTAAATCATATATTTGAAACAGAAAGGAAGATTTTAAGATAACTGATGTTTTTAATTCCTACACTTTCAACCTTCAGTATAATAATATTAATTACTTCTAGTTTTTTTTTTAGTAACTGAGTCCAATAAAAGCGCTTGAAAAGAATAGAACGGATTTAAAACTCTTTTATATCAACAAGTACAGACATTTTACTGTGATATAGGGTAAAGATAATGTTTTTTTAGGCTGAGTGAAAAAAGCAACGAAATTCTGTAAAAATAAACGTTTTTGTTGGTTTAATTTTAATAAGTTTTGTTGTAAGGGTTGAGTTACTCGTTTCTTCTAACTCAAGAGCTCATTAAAACTCAAAAATGCGCAAAATTAACTAGGTCTTAATTAAACATCACATTGTTTAATTTCATTGGGTCAACACTTTTATAAAAAAGATCTTTTAAACATTTCACCCACGCCCTCACAATTCATAATAATTCATCAACGTAATTGATAAACGTTTCCACCATTTTGTTCTTTTTAATTTGAATAAGTGTTCCATTTCCAACGGCCAGTTATAATCTTCATGGCAAGTCTAGTTGCCCTTTTGCACGACATAAAAAAGTACTTTAATTTATTTTCTTCTGGAGTTGTCTGTTGAAAAAAGAGACACCAAATTGAAATGTACCGCCTCCGTCTTTGGTGCTTATTAAATAAGGGGGAGTTTCGACAGGAACACCGTGGCCAATTAGAATTATCTTGACGTGTATTGAATGCTTGATAGACTTCACTATTTAGCCGTTGAGATTAAAGGCCGTTTAAGGAATTCGCGGGTACAGCAGTTCCGTGTTTAGTTTAGGTACCGATTTCGTACAATACCGTTGTTAGTTTTGTTAGGTTATAACTATAGAAAGCGGGATTTTATTGTTAATTTTCTTCATCTTGACAAGAAACTTAAAAGTATTTTATTAGCTACTTAACTGTTTTCCCAGGATAATCCGAATTACGGATTCATCAACTTTTTTTTTTGTTAATCTACATTATGTCCCACTGCTGGAAATAAAGCTCCCCTCGTTTCTTCCAAACCTCCCTGTCTTAGTTGATCTCTGGCCATGTTAGCCCTGCAAATGTTACCACATCGTCGCACCACCTTCGCCGTGGTCTACCTCGATGGCGCTGTCCTCCCTCAGGCGTCCAGAGAGTAACGATCTTTGCCCATCGCTCCGGTTTCATTCGTGAAACATATTCGGCTCACTCCCACTTCAGCCTGACTGTTTTTTTTACTTGAGTTATGGAGCGATTCATCAACTTAAAATAAAAAAATAATATGGATCATAATTTCCTCCTTTTTGATTTTCCGACGATCACAAAAGTTCGGATGGATCTTGTATTTTCGTTGCGTATGTTTCTTCGAGCATAACATAACATATTTCTACATTCGCAATATTTCCATGTTCACTAAATTCCTTTAACAATGTTCACAGAGTATGACAGTATCCTCGATTAACCTTTAAGGCTGAAACACACAATTTATTCGGCGGCACATTCGACTGTTGTGGCTTCAGCCCTTTGATGTCTGAGTTCAGCGTAGACCACACAAAAGGGATGGGGCGTTTTTCCTGGAGTAAATTTGAACCGTTGGTATTGCCCTAGGATATTTTATGAGGAAATTCTGAAACGAATATATCCGAACTTGGGTAGAATAGAAATAGGTTCATAATATTTGTAATTTGCAAAAAAGGAGTTTATGGGAAATACGATATTATGACGTATTGCACAGAGGGTAACTACTAAGAAAAAGAAAAGCTGCGCCAATTCTTAAGAGCCTACACTACCTCAGCTAAAATTCACTCTTTATCTCGCTCGCACGATACTGCTTGCGTACTGAGTGAGAGCGAGACAGAGTGCGGTGCTAGGCGGCAGGCAGCGCCAATACTTTAGGTATTTGCTTTTTACGGTGAAAATAATGGCAATTAAAAAAAAGTAAATAACATAAGACCTGCTTTATAGTTAGTTCGGTTAGTATACAAAGTTTCATGATCTAATTTGAAGTATTTTTTTAATACCAGCGGTTTATTGTTCGGTTTGGAGGTAACTTTGGAATTTTTTCTGTCGAGAAAATTTTATGAAATCGTGTTTTCGTCTAGCATAAGACCTAGCATTAATCCTCAACTTTACCATTTATTTATTTCAAAATTAATGCTGCAGTATTTTCGACATAACGGAGGATCATGCTAAGCCATTTGAGGTAGTATAGGCCCTTAACGAACTAGGATGATGACAGAAGGTATGGTGAAGTGTATTGACTTAATTGAAAAGTTCTAAACCATCTACAAATGAATAAGAATTAAGCGTCTTACAATTAACATATCGAACTCATACGCAAATATACAGAAAGCAGCATTAATTGAATAATCTCTACTCATTAAAATTTCTCAGAAAGGCGGACCCGCAAAATTAATTCAATTAACAAAGTCATCCCTACTTACGAAACACGAAGCGTAAACCACCATACCGATTGGAAGGCGTGCAGTCTGTTCATCGTTATTTTACGTCTGATAGCAGCAATCTAACAGCATCCTTATTGTGACGAGAATAAAGATCACAATGATTTTGACAGACTTGTAAATAACAGCAACCTTATTAGAATGAGAATAAAGATCATTGTGATTTGGACAGTAATGCAAAATCGGACTGTTAATCTGTCACAATTTCCCTCAGAATGACAAGGACAAAAATACAAAAGGTTTTACCCAAAACTAAACACGCACATACTCAAAAGTAACTTTTAATACGAAATCCTTGTATTAACAAAAACGTTGCTTCTGTAAAACCCAGTCTACGAAGTTGGTTAATGGATGAAATTGCAAAACTTAAGACCATCAATTAAAGTCTGTCGCACTGATTAATGGTCCCTTGAATCTGATTGACGGTTTTTATATTTTCATGTTTGAAAAATTGTGGAGGAAATGATAATAATAATACTTGAACTAATGTATTCTGCTAAGTTGCTACTCTCGTTTTCAACCAAAACTCATTCTTTATCAAATCATTTGATTGGGTTTTGTAATTACGTTCAACCGATTTTAGGAGTCAAGAGCATTTAAATATTGACTTTTGTGTTAAGCCTTAAAGCTTTAGTCCTAAGTATAGCGTTAATCGCATTTGGTGAAATAATGAATTTATTCATGGCTAACTTATAAGACGCTAAGGTAGCCTGCCAAATTCAAATTACTTATGTTTTTTTTACACTTGACAGGTCAGTTTCAGGTTGTTTTTTGATCAAAATATGATCCGCGACGACAGCAAATATGTACAGAATCCTAATCATTAGAACCATCAATACAACTCCTCTCAGTTAGAATTGTCCTCAAATGTCATAATTTCATGAAATAGTCAATAATTTGGACATACGCATGTATTGATAATTTTAACGGCTACAAATCTGTCAATACATATTTGTTACGGTCCGAATCATATTTTGATCAACATACAGACTGATACAGATTTGCAAATTGAAAAAAAAATAAAAGTTAAGAAAGTTTGAATTGCGTGGACTACCCTGACGCCTTCGCTTTAAGGAGTGATAGCCCATGTGTTAATCTGCCTCTTAATGAAGCCTTTAGTAACGGAGAGGGTGAATAGTACTCTCTACCTCTAGCACTTCCTGTAAAATTCATTAGTCTTTGAAGCTCCAAAGAGTGACAATACTTCTTTTGTTTTTTGAAAGGCATTGTCTGAAAAACTACTTAATATTTTAACTCTAGTAGCTCCTGCATTTTTGTATTCTACAAAATATTTAAATATCAAACTCCTTCTTAAATTCAATATTAAAACTAGGGCTTTGTAGTATTTTTTTTTTTTACTTGTTAATAACCAACTTATATTCACAGTTCTATCAAATCAAATCAAAATATTTTTATTTCACATAAGCCTACAAGGGCACTTATGAAACGTCAGAAGCTAGGTGCACGGTTCCAATTGGTCGTTTCCTATGGAGAAGAACCGGCAAGAAACTCCACGGTTACTCTTTTAAAAATAATTGGCTTTTACAATGTTTTCTAATTACAGTAGGTATGGGAGAACAGCGTAGGCCTGTCAACAAGTGCCAGGTACTTGATAAAATAAAAAATGATCTACAGATCTAAAATCTACAGGGCCTACAAAGTCCTCACATTTACAAAATCAAAAACTCAAAAAAAGATAAATAAAATATAAAAACCTATTAAAACCAAGTGATCATAATTTCCATTACAACCACTAAAAAGAGTTGGAGGATTAGAATTGTCTCTATATAATGTCAAATAGTAAAAAGATTAAATGTCAAAGAAGTATGTAAAAATTAAATAAAAATCGTAATTTGAGAGCAGTTAATAGACGTTTATGTAGTTATGCCGTTAATGAGATGCCAGGGAAGCCACATGTGCAGAAGCAATTATTGCCAAACTACCTTGTCTTCAACGTAGTCTTTAATCTTATAATATGCTTTTTTGATAAGGACACGTTTGATGAGGGTTTTGAACTTTCCATCGCTAAGTTCTGTAACCGGCTTTGGCAACTTGTTATAAAAACGGATGCTATTTATATGAAAAGACTTGCTAGTTTTTGTTAATCTAAACTTAGGTATCACAATTTCATTTTTACTACGGGTATTTATATTATGGAAATCGCTTCTTATTTTAAAAAGTCCTAAGTTTTTGCGAACATACAAAATACTTTCTAAAATATAAAGAGAAGGCAGAGTTAGTATATCAATTTCTTTGAATTTGTTTCTAAGAGACTCGCGAGGACTCATTTTATAAATTGCGCGGATTGCCCTCTTTTGTAAAATGAAAATTGAATCTACGTCAGCTGCCGATCCCCACAGCAGAACACCATAAGACATAATACTGTGGAAATAAGCAAAGTATACTAACCTAGCTGTGGCTATATCTGTCAACTGCCTTATTTTCCTTACTGCATATGCAGCTGAACTTAATCTACCTGAAAGAGCTCTAATGTGTGCGCCCCATTGTAATTTTGAATCTAAAGTAATTCCCAGAAATACAGTTTCCGTAATAACATCTAGTTTTTTGCCATCAAGCTCTAAATTCAGACCCACTTGAGGTACATTTGGTAATGAGAACTTAAGACATTTCGTTTTGTTCGCATTAAGTAAAAGATTATTAGCTGCAAACCATTTCGAGTTTGCACCATACATACAGGGTGTTCCTGGAAGTATGGATCAAATCGAATAGGGGCGTGGGCAAGGTCATTTCTAAACTTTTTGATCCTGAAAATGATTGATGATTGAGAATTATTTTACGGTTCAAAAGTTGTTACCAATTTTTTTCAATCGTTTCGCATAGTGCTCAAAGAAAAAAAAATCATTATAAAAACCATCAGGGCTGTCTAAAAAACTTAAATTGACAGTTCCTGGTAGATTTTTTAATGATTATGTTCTTTGAGCACTATGCAAAGTGATTGAAAATAACAAAAGTTGGTCATAACTTTTGAACCGTAAAAAAATTCACCAACATTCAGGATCAAAAAGTTTGGAAATGTCTTTGCTATTTGATTTGATCCATACTTCCAGGGACACCCTGTATAAGTTATCGGTCAGTATTAGTAAAAAATTACCTACACATACAATCACATTTGGTTAAATTATAACTAGACAATATGAAATTAAATGAAAATAAACAAAATTGGTAAAATGAGATAAAAGGATATAGAATTTGATAACATTATACAAAATTATATAGGATACAACAAGATATTATTCAATTTATTTAATCCAAGGAGATTGTACTAGAAGTGGCAATGGACTCCGGATATCGTAGTAGTTTATTAAAACTCTTAAAAACGTCAGCACATCTCTCTAGAGAAATATTAAGTGCATTCTTAATGAGACTGCGAAAGACTTTCGGGGCCATTCACTAAACAAAACTTTTTTTTACCGCTAAAGTTAAAATAAAATACATGTTCCTAATGAATTCTATTGTACAAAGCACAATTTAAAACGGGATCTCCCAGACTGAATTAGGGATTATTGGACGAGATAACACCTGAACGTTCATTTAATACAAAAGTTGAATGTCAAAACTCATTTTAAATGTAAAATTAAGTTCTAAGGGAAATCCCAAATCGTATTATTCGCCAAGTAATGTTACTTTTGATGAGGCTTCGTTATTTTTGGGGTTGTAATGTGAAATATGCAAATTAATTCAAAGTTTAGTGCGAGGTAAGGTAGAGTTTAGAGGGATCTTATTCATATTATTATATCTGCCTTAGTGTGCCTTGCTTAGTAAATAAATAAATCTAAGCTAATCTCTTCAGCTTTATTATTAGTATAGATGATGCCGAATAAGCTCTTAGCGATAAGATCGCCCATTGTGTCAGTGCTTGGCCAGACTGGCAGCGTGGGGGCGGCGCGGCTTACTCAAACATAAGAACTTCATTCCAGTGTCCATAGTGAGCACGCAGGCGTGGTGAGCGCGTGAGCAACTCCTGCCATAGCTAGTTCATGCAAGTGGCTGCAGTGGGTGGACGGGCGGCCAGCGCCGGGACCGGGGTTCTCAAACTAGTTCGAGCTTTTTTCTAGTAAAAATAAGTCTTCTTCGATAGACGAAGAATATATTTCAATTATATTTTAACAAACACTGGACACGACAACACAGAACGCAGCCGCACTCGACTGCGGACAGGCAGATCGAGCGCGTTACTGCACCCGCGCCGCTCCCCGCCCCGCGCTGCCAGTCTGGCCAAGCACTCAGCCTCTGTGAAATATAAAATTTATGTCTGTAATTTATATGGTGTACATAATAGTGTTTTAATCTATTCTAAGTGTGATTTAACCAGCTAAATGGTTAAAAGATTAGATGTCGTTTTACTTCGCCCACATTGATAGCTTTACTGCCTTTGTAATTATTTGTCCGCTTGCCATTTTTACCAAACCGCACTGGGCCCGCGTGGTAGATTACGGCCCACTCTTTCTCATAGAGAGGAGGCCTGTGTCCCAGCAGTGGGAACATTATAGGCTGATTATGTCTGCCATTTTTAGTGAGCATTGGTGGTCAAGTGGCATCGGCCACTTTTATTTCTGTGCCTCCTGTGATAAGTGATACAAGTCAAAAAACGTCATTTTACAGGACAGCAAAAACAAGATTTAAAAAAATCTAGTTCGTTAATTAAGTGGGCTAGGTAAAATATCAGTGCACTCTTTTATAGAACAAAACATTTTCTTTCTCTATATAATTTAGATTTTTTGATAGATATTTAATTTTGGAAGTAATTCATGAAAAACCTGCGACTTGTAACTTTTACTTAGTTTTTATGTGCTAAAATAAATCACGAAGCACGAAAAATTGTGTGTTAAGTGACCGGTTTTGGGGTTACATCTTGACAAATATCGATTGTAACGAATTTTTTGCCAAAATCCCTATAGTTGTATCACTTTGCACAAAATTATCTCCGAAACTATAGCAGATAGAAGAACGTGAGTTAGACCAAAAAAGACGTATTTTTTTTTGATAATGCTCATGTGAAAATCACAAAAAGGTTGTACCCTTTTTGTGATTTTCACATGAGCATTATCAAAAAAAAAAAAACGTCTTTTTTGAAACTTACGGGTTGTAGGACGTAGGTTTGAACCCAGGCTGATGCTTTACTTTGTGATAATTTCATCATCACATCAAAAATATCGTGAGGAAACCGGTATGTCTTAGAACCAAAAATTCAAAGACTTGTGACATCTACCAATCTGGGCCCACGTGGTAAATTATAGCCCTCTCAAATTACTTATTTATTAAACTTTATGCAACGTAAAGGGTACACAGGCGGACTTAAATCCCTTAGGAAAAAAGTTTCTTCCTCATGAAAAATAGTTTGAAAGATATTTACAACATTAAATAATAAATTTCCCTTAACACGACATTTCCTCCAAGATTACAGCCCAACGCAATATATTTGATACAGTACAGGTAACCCCATCCCGCGATCGCCCGCGGCATATAAAATTAATTTAGGAAGAACTCGGTAGTTGGTTCTATTTGCGCACGTGTAAGCAAAGGCACAGAGGCCAGCACATCAAGCTACTCCAATCTGTCAAATTTTCCCAATTGAATATTAACCTTATTCCTTTGTAGTAAAGTTGAAAATCTATAAAAGAAATTTGACAGTTTGTGGAAGCTTGATGTGCTGGCCTCTGTACAACGTTTAATATAAGTGCCAGTGCCATAAAACGTTTTCCATCAATGCAGCCTACACGCCCGCCATTATGGCCTCCCACCTCCGGATTGCTGGTAAGGCAGCATATTGATAGTCCTGAGATGGGAGGCCATAATGGCGGGCGTGTAGGCTGCATTGATGGAAAACGTTTTAGATGGTATTTTTTTTATATAGGGGCAGAATAATCGTTACATTCCTTTTATGGAAGACGATTAGCCAATTTTCTGTAGTTTGTGGCATTTAATTTCTTTTGGTGTATTGTTTGCGCACCAAATCAGCATTATTATAGCTAGTATACTCTTTTGAGATGTGAAAGGTGGTGTACGATGGAGTAGGGTGGTCTCTCCTATATAAATATAATAGGTCAGACTAGAACTTTAGTGCTTAGGGAGATATTTACACATATTTTTTGACTCTTTTTGGAGCTTGTCTTTTACATGTTTGTAAATGGATTAGACTCGCTCTAGGAGAAACAGTATATATAATATATTACACAGGTCACATGGATAACTAAAAATAAGCCATAAAACACGAGCGGACTTGTAGACTCGTTAACCAAAGCCTTCTACAATGTCGCCTAATAGAGCGGGTTGTTACTCTATACTTGAAATGTGACCAGGAACCCTTTTAGGTCGTAGGTTTATGTAGTATATTAAGTAAACCCAAATTAGTATACTTCACATAGGTTTCATGGATAATTAAAAATAAGCCATAAAACACGGGCGGAATTGTAGACCCGACAACCAAAGCCTACTACAATGTCGCCTAATAGAGCGGTCTGTTACTCTATACTTGAAGTGATTCTGTATTGTTTATGTATATATCATAACTATCTTTATAATATCATTTATTTTTATAATAGCTTTGGGGCCACATCTTTAATTATAAATAATTGTAAGTTAACTCTAATTGCCAGCCAGCTTTATCTCAGCAAGAGCTATGGTCGTGGGGAGTTAGAGAAAAACCCGAGTACTGCTCCGGTTCTAAATTTTAAATTAAATATAGTATAAATTTTAATATCACGGAATAGGTATCCTTCCAGTTGTTGGTTTTAATCTAATTAGTTATTTAATGGGCGCCAGGGACTTAGAGAGTCCCGGATCCTGGAGCCGAAGAAGGTGTCCCAAATAGCTTCCTTGGAAGAGGATGGATTAAAGTAGGACGTCGAACCCAAGATCCTTAATTTAAATTCTTCAAGTCCGGTTTCAACGGAACCGTATTAAATTATGAAAAATAAAATTAGGGGTAAAAAAAAACCGTCCCGCCTGCGCTATCGCTAGGCGGACTCCGCCAGCCGTACAGCCGTCTCCTCAGAGGCGTCGAGCAGACTCGGGGAACGGGTCTCGCGTCCCGGCCCCAGACGCTTCGCTAGATCCGGGCGGCGAGACGAATCTCCCGAGTTGCCTCTCCTGGAATTGACAATACGGAGGCCTAATAATATGAAGGGAAACTAATGTACCATCCATGAGGGGACATTAAAGAAGGAAGAAGGCTAAAACATTAGCCGGTTAATAAAGCCTTTGCCTAATTCTGATTGGTGGGAAAGTAGGAATGAGGATTACCCACGTGGCGTCCATCAACTCCACAACAAGGGCACTCCCTTGAACAATAATTTAATACCGTGGTTAACACTGAGGAAATTCCTATAGAAAATAGTCAGCGGGTGAAATACTCACGGTTGACTATTGGAGTAAGCACTTGGCTGATAGATCCTCGACTGGCTGGATATCTGCCGGCGTATGCGCAATCTGGAATCCTGTAATAAATATCCAGGGATCACGACAATATCCTTTTAACAACCAGAGAAGGGCTCACAGACCACTTCCAAGCACTATTACAACAAAATCCTTACCTTTTATAACAAGGAAGAGCGTTCGTAGGATCTCCTAAGCGTGTTCAAGGGCAAATGGACGCCACCTCTGTTCAATAACACTGTCATGGACAACAAACCGGAATTAGACGGAGTATCTAGAAAATCTCCCACATTTCAGGTAAAATGATTATAAGATCACTGTAGATAAATACTACACGATGATACTTAATTTCTTGAAATTCACTAACCACAATCTGACATGACGTTTAAACGCTGAAACAATAAGAATCTTCATGATCCAGACCAACCAACAACTTATTTGTAATTTCCGATTCTTGAAATTGTCTTAATTGGGGTAATTATCCCAGAATATTAATTAGGCACATTTAGAACGTACAACCTGACAACATTTTGTCAAAGACAATTCACAGATTAAAAATAGATTAATCGGACAACGAAATTTCTAGAAAAAAGTCTATATTGAAAAAATAGTTTCATTTCCGTTTTCGGTTATTTAGTTTATTATGAATTTTACTGAAAACTGAAAATCATTAAGGATTGCTCCATACGATATTAATTCGATGGTTACCAACCAAAATATTAAAATATCAACAAATATTGTTATATTTCAACTTTTTCCCTCTAGGAGATTATAAAAAACAACAACTATCTCCAATATTGTTTATTTAATAAATACAACCATCTTTAATTATAAATAATTGTAAGTTAACTCTAATTGCCAGCCAGCTTTATCTCAGCAAGAGCTATGGTCGTGGGGAGTTAGAGAAAAACCCGAGTACTGCTCCGGTTCTAAATTTTAAATTAAATATAGTATAAATTTTAATATCACGGAATAGGTATCCTTCCAGTTGTTGGTTTTAATCTAATTAGTTATTTAATGGGCGCCAGGGACTTAGAGAGTCCCGGATCCTGGAGCCGAAGAAGGTGTCCCAAATAGCTTCCTTGGAAGAGGATGGATTAAAGTAGGACGTCGAACCCAAGATCCTTAATTTAAATTCTTCAAGTCCGGTTTCAACGGAACCGTATTAAATTATGAAAAATAAAATTAGGGGTAAAAAAAAAACCGTCCCGCCTGCGCTATCGCTAGGCGGACTCCGCCAGCCGTACAGCCGTCTCCTCAGAGGCGTCGAGCAGACTCGGGGAACGGGTCTCGCGTCCCGGCCCCAGACGCTTCGCTAGATCCGGGCGGCGAGACGAATCTCCCGAGTTGCCTCTCCTGGAATTGACAATACGGAGGCCTAATAATATGAAGGGAAACTAATGTACCATCCATGAGGGGACATTAAAGAAGGAAGAAGGCTAAAACATTAGCCGGTTAATAAAGCCTTTGCCTAATTCTGATTGGTGGGAAAGTAGGAATGAGGATTACCCACGTGGCGTCCATCAACTCCACAACAAGGGCACTCCCTTGAACAATAATTTAATACCGTGGTTAACACTGAGGAAATTCCTATAGAAAATAGTCAGCGGGTGAAATACTCACGGTTGACTATTGGAGTAAGCACTTGGCTGATAGATCCTCGACTGGCTGGATATCTGCCGGCGTATGCGCAATCTGGAATCCTGTAATAAATATCCAGGGATCACGACAATATCCTTTTATTTTTTATAACATGGAAGAGCGTTCGTAGGATCTCCTAAGCGTGTTCAAGGGCAAATGGACGCCACCTCTGTTCAATAACACTGTCATGGACAACAAACCGGAATTAGACGGAGCATCTAGAAAATCTCCCACATTTCAGGTAAAATGATTATAAGATCACTGTAGATAAATACTACACGATGATACTTAATTTCTTGAAATTCACTAACCACAATCTGACATGACGTTTAAACGCTGAAACAATAAGAATCTTCATGATCCAGACCAACCAACAACTTATTTGTAATTTCCGATTCTTGAAATTGTCTTAATTGGGGTAATTATCCCAGAATATTAATTAGGCACATTTAGAACGTACAACCTGACAACATTTTGTCAAAGACAATTCACAGATTAAAAATAGATTAATCGGACAACGAAATTTCTAGAAAAAAGTCTATATTGAAAAAATAGTTTCATTTCCGTTTTCGGTTATTTAGTTTATTATGAATTTTACTGAAAACTGAAAATTATTAAGGATTGCTCCATACGATATTAATTCGATGGTTACCAACCAAAATATTAAAATATCGATTAAAACTACAACTATGAATCGGCGGCCACCAGATGTCGCCTCTTAACTGTCAGAAACTGACGTTCAACTGAATGACATTTGGAATGTAAACATTGGCAACTTATTTACAATATTTGATCTAATTTATTGTGAAAACTTATTTATTAGGGTTTAGAAAAGTGATTTATTGTTAGAAAGTATTAACTAAAGTGTCCTGTGACGAAATACAGTTGAAGGAATGAATCCTTCCATTAAGTTCAGGCCAAAGTCAATTGTACAAACTACGAATGAATATGTGACTCGGAAACTTCGTATGTTTTCAGGTAAATGCTACTTTAATTAATAGTAACGCAGCTGAGCAATACCAACCAGTGGTATGTACAAAAAAAACAACATAACAATAAGTAGGAATATGTTTGAAGCAGGTTTCGCTGATATATATCAGTGCATATATATCACGATACGAATGAATATGTGAATGATGATATGGTTAGAAAGAGGGAGTCTACCGAGATGACGTGTAATAGAGAAGTATGGAAGAAAAAAAGATATTGCGCCAACCACAAATAAATTGAGATAAAGGCAGGAGAAATATGATATATATCAATTGATATTTATACTGTATATTAATTGATATATATTGTCAAAACAAGAAATTTTGCAGATTTAAATTTTACTCTAATAACACTTGACAAAAAACTACAATTTAACGTGGCATACTGAAATAAAAAACTGTGAGCAGCCAAAAAAATAATTTTCTAATATTTTTTTTTATTGTCTGTCAGTGTAATTTTCTTCCTATTCATTATAATAATAAAATAACATTCATTTACAAGGTAACTATTTCACTTTCGGATAACAGCCCACTACCTCATCTTTTTAATTGGTAATAATTATTATTACCAACACAAAAAATAATTATATAATTATTTTTACAAAAAAATAATTATATTTACACAAAATAATTATATCATTATATAAAAATAATTATATAATTATTTTTTGTGTTGGTTAAGTAAGACTGATTATTAATTATTATTCATCAAAGACTATTCGTCGATTACTTTTATAATAACAACCTCAAATAATCAAAAAAAAACTTTTATCCTACAACTAGAATATATCTAGAACACTTACAAAATGAAAATAGCATCTTTTTACCATACACGATTATAAAGGTTGGGTAAAAAATCGTGGATCAAACGAAACAAAACGATAGATGGGGCTATTTGCAGTAAAAAAAAATAAATAAATAAAAAAAAAAGATATTTAAAAAAAAGCATCATCACTACAAAATTGCTTTTATGATTAATTACATTGATTTATCAATATTGGCACTTTTTAAAATATTATTTAAGTCTCACGAAAAATTATTTGGAACTTCAAATAATCAAAAAAAACTTTTATCCTACAACTAGAATACATCTAGAACACTTACAAAATGAAAATAGCATCTTTTTACCATACACGATTATACAGATTGGGTAAAAAATCGTGGATCAAACGAAACAAAACGATAGATGGGGGCTATTTGCAGTAAAAAAAAAATAAATAAAAAAAAAAGATATTAAAAAAAAAGCATCATCACTACAAAATTGCTTTTATGATTAATTACATTGATTTATCAATATTGGCACTTTTTAAAATATTATTTGTTTTTCACTTTTTAAAACTTTAGAACCTTACTGTAAACACTCAAATTGTCATAACTTTTAAGGCGATCAATTTAGGGCACTGCCACAGACAATTTTTTCTACTGCAAATAACCCCAGCTGTCGCCCTGTTTCGTTTCCACGATTTTTTATCCAACCTGTATATCTGACATCGGATATATATCAAATGTTTTGATGTTTATATAAATATCAGATTTTTAAGAATCCTGGTTAGAAGTACAGTTGGCAATGAAAGAGTTTACTCGTCTATAATAAAAATTATTCTCATTGCTTCTTTTGAAATTGTGATCAAAGTCAAATAATTTATTTTAAGGCCATTAAAAGGCACTTTTGAATGGCAAAAAAGGCACTTTTACAAGGAAATAGAACTGATTCTAAAAGATTTGTAGGTATAGTGGTAGCGCCCCTTCCGAAAGGTAGTTTTGTATCGAGAAGAATGGGCAAGAACCTCCATAGTGACTCCCCGTGAAAATATTCCTACTTCTAGTTTTATTTTCTGCTCGTGATTATAAATCAATTTTGTTTTTAGTTTACTTTAATGATCGTTTTGTAATTCATAGTTAAGTTTTTAGAAACTTATTGACAAGTATAGCGTTCAGATATCTTGTAGGCATAATAAATTACGTTAACTGACTTTTTCTGGCGACTGTACACCGTTTAATATAGCATTATATTCGTGTATTCTTGATACTTATTCCATTTTCCTATTTCATGCTTGCCTGCTTGATCCAGAGTATTTATTACTTGTGAAGCCATGCATGGTTAATTTTCTTCTACCATTAACGTTCATTTAAAAAAAAATTGAACTGAGCTTTTATCATGCGTGTTTTCATCCTAATGGTGGAAAGATAAGTCTGTCAACAAGGTTGGTAGCTAGGCTAACTGCCCAGTACCTATCCATAATGCATAATGAAGGTTCCTTCGTATTTTCACTAATTAAAGTTACTATATCTTGATCGCTTTTCGCAGCTGATGTGATGATAAAGTATTGCTCCGCCCAAAAGTTTCAATTTTGAAGCCCTGGCAATATAAACATACCATGATTGATGAATTACAAGATAAAAATGTCAGATGAACTAATGAAGCAATAAATTACAAGTACTACTCTAATTACAAATCACCATATTTAAAACGCATGTGACTTAATAGATTTCCTTCACTTACATAGTTTTGCTTATCAGCATATAAATAATAGATATAATTTACATAATATATGTACCAATGAAGTCGTCAAATCGAAATCGGACAGTAATATAATTCAGGCATGTAACCTCCTTCACTATAATTGAATTTTAGTATTTATGCTAGATCTATTTAGCCGACTTAAAGGACCATTGAAAAATTACTGGCCACAATTATCGCGGAACGTTTCTCACATATTAAGTGTTGCCAGTGGTCTTAATAGACATAGTTCGAATTTTGATTTGAGCTGGCGTTTTAAGGCTGAATGCGAGTAGCAATTTTCGTCGCAATCAAAATAAAAATTTTAAAGTTTAATGATAAGAAAGTCTATGATTTTATTGATGCTTTAACAACTGTCCGCGACTTGTTTTAACATTAAATATTCTATGACACTCGGCAATAGCTTCCCGTTAGTGAAAGAATTTTCGGAATCGGATCAGTATTTCCGAAGATTACCCCCTACATACAAACTCACAAATCGTATCTCTTTATAATCCTATACTTCCTACTAATACGAGTATTATACACGCGAAAGTTCTTGAGGATGGATAGATGGGTGTTCGTTAATCTTTCACGCAAAAACTGCTGAAAGGATTTGTATGAAATTCAGCACACAGATAGTTTATAACCAGGATTAACACATAGAATACTTTTTATCCCAATATTCCCCCGGGATCGATACTTATGCGGGTGAAACCGAGAGCCCATCTAGGTATAAATTGAATTTTCAATAAATACATGGTAATGCATTGTTTCAATGTCTATCTAAGTAGTACTAGCACATACATTGCGCAACACACTTTCAATCAGATTCGGAATCATTTTGAAGAATATTGCTAAACCATTGCTTCATATGTTCAAAAAATTAAACTGATCAACAACGTAAATAACGCAATGAATACCTATTGTTGAACTGTCAATATGAAAGCCAATGTTTTTATTAGGTAGTGTGTTACGCAATCACCCTGAAGATTTTTATATCTGTGTAAGTGATCCTTATTAGTTTATCTTTCGGTTCTCATTCGTTCCATCTTACCTTTTCTGGCTAATCCTTAAAAAGTGGCGTCATATGCCCCATGAAATTTATTTCGTACATTGTAAAGCAAGACAAAAACGCAACGGCAGTATTGCTTTGCTATAAAAACCATAACGGACCATCCGACGACTTCCCTCCACATCTTAATCGCACAATCGCAAGTTAATGCCTCGCCTTAGTAGTAATAGGGTTGACAAATATGGTCGTTAATAACATTTGACGCCGTCAAACATGGATAGGTATCTCGATTCATACTTTTTAGGATTCCGTATCCAAGGGGTGCCAACGGGACCCTACTAGGGCTGCTAGTACACTCCGTAACAACGGAACCCTATTACCAAGGCTTCGCTGTCCATTCTCCCATCCGTCTGTTAAAGGGCTGTATCTTTTGAACCGTAATAGGTAGGCAGTACCAATTTTCACAGAGTGTGAATTATTTTGACCGCTATAACAACTTTACTTTTTATCCTTTACATTTTAACTTTATTTATACAAGAATAGTGTTTCTATATGCGTTTTTGCTCGTTACTAAAGAATAAAAAATATGATTTATCAAAAATATAAAAATAGTATGATGGTTCGGAACCCTTCGTATGTCGAGTGCGACTAGCACTTGGCCGGTTTTTTTATAGAAATAACTCGATACCAACAATCTCGTTTCTCTGTTTGTAAATACCACAGATATAGATAGACCTAGATAACGTAAGTATCACGATCTGTATGAAAACTAAGCGTACCATTTTTTAACTACCTACTATGACGTCACAAGCGGTCTTCCTCACTCACGCTCACCCAGCCAGCAGTACACAGCCGGTCGATTCTGTAAAAATGTCACCGTGACAACTTAGGTGAAGTGAGCGTGAAGTGAGCGAAAGTGGCGGCTTACGATTTTTGAACGTAAGTTGGTGCGATTTTTGGCACGCGAAGTAGTTGCTCTTGCGTTATCTAGGTGTATCTATATCTGTGGTAAATACCGATACAACACATTAATTGGTCAACAGCACTTTTATGTAAGTGTTTACTGGTAATCATATAAATACGATTTGAGATAAGAAAACCAATCTTGGTTGCAAAGATGAAATGTGTTCGGTGGACTCTTAATTGAAATCGCTAGTCTGATAGGTTGATAATGAGGTATTGTTTATACAGGGTGAAATTGAAAACACGCGACAAACCGAAATGGAAGATTGTACTCATCATTATGAACAATTTTTACTAAGGGACCAAAGCTGCAATCGCGAAAAAAAAATCAGCTGTTCCCTACATCTTGACGTGATATGCGAAGTATGCGAACAAACAACAATCTCCCATTTCGATTTGTCGCATGTTTGCAATTTCACCCCTGTATAGGTGCAATAGAAGGTAGATTTCATAATCTATCTACGCCACTATTAACCTAGCACTTCATTTTCGATGGGTACCTAATTGCGAATCGGAATGCCGAAAATGAAAATTTCGAAAGAAAAATACCTATGTCATAAATAACGAACCGTTTTATGGCTACTATCACTTGTACTTTATTTATCCTTTTGATAGATTCTTACTTTATAAATGTGAGGACTTTGTAGGTCTTGTAGACTTTAGACCTGTAGACGATTTTTTATTTTATCAAGTACCTGGTACTTGTTGACAGGCTTACGCTGTCCTCCCATACCTACTGTAATTTGAACACATTGTAAAAGCCAATTATTTTTAAAGGAGTAACCGTGGAGTTTCTTGCCGGTTCTTCTCCATAGGAAAAGACCAATTGGAACCGTGCACCTAGCTTCTGACGTTTCATAAGTGTCCATTTTGGTTAATAAAATATTTTGATTTTGATCAGTTTACAATAATTTTCGATATTTTAACTTGTATGTATTTCGTATTGAGAACTTTTTTTTTTTAATTAACCTATGAGTAATTATTGTCCCACTGCTGGGCAAATGTCTCCCTCATACTCTTCCAACTTTCTTCATGTTGATATTGAAATTATTAATAATTCGTTATAACAATCTGTTAGCATTTTATCATCGTAAACATTATGAACTTGGATGCAATGATTTAAAAACATTGGTATTTCGACATTTTAATTTTCGGAATTCATATTGGTACGTACCCATTTTCGATATATGAAAAACCTAGTTTAGATAAAAAATATGTACAGACGCCAGCACATCAATCTTTAATAGATTTTCAACTTTATCTCTAAAGTATAAGGTTCAAAGTTGATTGGGAAAATTTGACAGTTTCGGGTAGCTTGATGTGTCGGCGTCTATACTTTATAATCAGCCTATAATGCTTGTACCTACTACATGGACACATGCCTCCTCTCTTCAAGAGACATTTATTATGTATATTATTTCATCTCTTTGAAATGTTCTCGCTTTCATTTTCGTAAAATTTTGGCAAACAATACTCTTGGGAGCACTAAAGTGTTACACTGCCACAGACAATCTCATCAGTAGAAACATAAATAGAAGGTCCTTTTAATAAAGGTACGCCATTACTGTGCGGGATGATTTATTCACATCGCCAAATATGACATGGAAAAAGAAAGATTTTTTTTTAAATTTGGTACACATACAGCGCTGCGCAAAAGAGAACTTTTTTTGGGATGCATGAAGAAGCCTCCTCGTGTAGCGCAGTTTGTTCCACCAGTTACTCAACTGAACCGAGCGCTCGGCGCATCCTGGACAGTCACACCCAACACCTTATTTGACTGGCCAATTATTCCCTTGCGGTGGTAGAGCTAACGCCCGCCTGGTTTGCGACTACCTCCCACCGGAGTCCGGCGTCAAGGAGCCTGCTGTGTTTCGTCAATGCGTGGGAGTTCCAGTGCCTTAGGTATCTTCTGGGCACGCTCGTTCCATCATAGACTTCATCCATTGCTTTCCATGAAGCGTGATCGAGGTCAAAAGCGGGCCCATTCAGCAATAAATAAAAAAAAACTAACTTCACAATTTTTTTTTTTTGTTGGCCTGTTTTGTGCTGGGCAAAGGCCTCCCCTTTTTCCTTCCAATCCACCTTAATAGGCACTTAAAAGGCACTTTTGAACGTCAAAATTTAAAATAAAAAAATAGAATTGATTCTAGTCGCCCCTTCCAAAATGTAGTTTTCGTGTGGAGAAGAATGGGCAAGAAACTCCACCGTTACTCTTTTAAAATGTTTTACAAGTTTTTGTATACATTCATTATATAATTATATGTGAAGACGATGCACCTAAACTAAAATTTAGTCTACCACAAATGGTAAAAAGAATTAAAAATATAACAGACTGGTAAATCAATTATGTGATAGATACATGGTGCTCACATATTTACAAATGTCTTATGCGATTTCTGGTCATGTTGACTCTGCCAGCATCTCTGCTCAGATCATCACACCACCACCATCTAATAACACCAGCCTGCCAGCAACGCACAGTTTCTTTTGACTGTACTTACCCGTCAAAAAGAGTAACCTAGATAATGTGGATAACACATAAAGTCTAAAACAGAAGAAGATCTAGCGGGTTATCCAAGGGGAGGGATGGAGGGGGGGCTCAGGGGATCAGACCGGAATAAATCTTTTATATCAGCTAAATTAATTAAGATAAACATGTACAAATCAACCTGGTGGCTCAGACTTGGGTTATGAGATCTTATTTTTGCTTGAATGACTAATTGAGGTTAAGAACAACCTCTGTTAAACTTCAAGGCCCAGACGATCACTATAAACTGATTCTTGATCCTGCAGGGAGATGCTCCTTTGGTGGCAGGTAGTAATTAGGAGGGGGAAGAGTATCCTGCCACAGTTTGCAACGCAACGGCTTGGATATGACCGGAATAAATAAAAAAACAAACAGACACAGCTGCTTGAAATCGACAGCGCCTCTGTCAAGAAACCCGGCCGACCAATATTATAAATGCGAAGGTTACTCGGTGTACCCGTCACCCTTTCACGCCTTAATGGATTTGCATGAACAGTAGTTTCCTGCCATTGGGGATCCACTGACTGGTGGCTTTTTCATATTGTTGCTCCGACATATGACAAATATGGCCAGCCCAGTTTCACTTTAGTCCAGCAGCTGTGCGGCCAGCGTCCGCTATTCGTGTTTTGGAACGAAGTATAGAATTCTAAAATACACAAAAAAAAAAATCTATAAATAGGTTTTTAAAAACGTCAAAAAGAAAAACACACAAGCATCTTTCAAATGATCAATACCTTTCAATAACGTATCTTCCAGTGAAGCACAGCCTTATATTTTCCTAAAGCTCATTTTCATTGATGTTGGACTGAGAGAAACGGCTGAAAGTTCGAGGTCACGCGGACATTTTAATCACATTAAACTAAATATTTGATGAACCAAACCGAACTGAACTGGCGCTATATAAAAGGTGTCTTTAGTATCATGGACTGAAAAAGTGGTGGCACGGAACATATTGGAGTAAAATATACAAGGTGTAACAGGGAAACGTAAGTCCTGAAAGTAGTTTGTTCATAATTGACTGCTGAATCGATATCAGTAAATTTGAATATAGGTTTTTTTTTTTTAATTATGTATTGTGCCACTGAACGCGTATTGAGTCAGAGAATATTAAATCTTATTTCAAGGCATAAGACTCAATTTTAAATGCATATATTAATGCTAGGGTCAACACGATTTTCTTAATAAAATAAGTATAAGATAATAAGTTTTGGTCATTGTATCATGCTTGTAACTCAGTCTGATTGGGGCGTATGAGGTCTTGCGTTAATTAAGTTACATATCACACATTGATAAGAAGAGTGACAATAACCACACATCATATTGCAGCAGCACGTTGAACTAGCTTACAAGCCAGTAAGTACCTTCTGACAAGAGAAGGAAGGATTTGGTCTACATAAAGCCTCAAACTAGACAAGCCTTTGTAAACCAATTCTATGTCTATTTAGGACTTCAATAATGGCGTAGTTATTAAATTGGTAATTTTTAATTGTATTTAGTATCTACTATAATATGAAGTAGGAGAGTATTATTTAAAAAAATAACTAACTATGGACAAACAATCAGCTGATCGCTTATGCTATGGGGATGGCCTGAAACACAAGTTTTTATTAACCTAGCTCAGGCAGGTCGCTACAAGTTATAATGTCAGTACCAGGCTACCAGCTCACCTTCCATAGATAATGAAAAACGTGTAAATTAAACTAACTTTTATATGAGTATTTAAGCCATTCCGTTAAGAAATTGGTACTACTAAGTATTTATAAGTTTTGTATTACTTTGTAAAAGGACCTAAATAAAATTTATTAAATAAAAAAAAACATAAATTTTATTTATGATACTATATAGGCACTTGTACTTATTTGTTATATTTCTGACATATACGTTTGTAACAGTAGGTATATTATGTCGCGTGTTTACAAATGCTCCTTCATGCCAACACTTGTATGGTTTTGTGGCTTCTTCTTCTTGTTCGTGTCGCTGGCACGACTGTATTTTAACACTTAGTTTCCCAAAATTTTGCCACTTCCACGGCGTCGTCGGTGGCAGCGCAGAGGTCACTTTGACTGCATATTTTGGGACACAGAGGGCAGAACAGGAGGTGAAGCATGGTTTGTGACATAGCTTCACAATTACATCCTACTGCCGTTCCGTCAAGGTAACCCCACTTTACTAGGTTGTGGCTAAAGAAGCTTTAAAGCCAAATTTACATTACGAAACTATTTGCGCCAATGCGTCAATTGCCGTCTATTTGCGTAAGTTTCACGTGTAAATAGACCATTATTTACACGTGAAACCATCAATGAATAACTAAGTTTAGTTTCGTAATGTAAATTCGGCTTTAATCAAACTCCAGCTCAAAGCATTTATTTAAATTAAACCAATTATAGGTACTTTTGAATTGACAAGTGGTCGGTCAGTCAGAAAGATTAAGCTAGTTACCCATTCCAAAGCGTAGTCTAACTACTAATCCATACTAATTATTATAAATGCGAAAGTGTTTGTCTGTCTGTCTGTTACCTCTTCACGTTTAAACCGCTGAACCGATTTAGATGAAATTTGGAATAGAGATAGTCTGAGTCCCGGGAAAGGACATAGGATAGTTTTTATCCCGATATTCCCACGAGATCGACACTTATGCGTGTGAAACCGCGGGGCGCAGCTAGTCCTACTAATCCTACTAATCCTACTATCCTACTAATATTATAAATGCGAAAGTTTGTGAGGATGGATGGATGGACGGATGTTTGTTACTCTTTCACGTAAAAACTACTGAACGGATTTGCATGAAATTTGGCACACAGATAGTTTATAACCAGGATTAACACATAGGATAATTTTTATCTCGCTATTCCCACGGGATCTAAACTTATGCGGGTGAAACCGCGGGATCTAAACTTAAGCGGGTAATCCTACTATCCTACTAATAATATGAATGCGAAAGTTTGTGAGGATGGATGGATGTTTGTTACTCTTTCACGTAAAAACTACTGAACGGATTTGCATGAAATTTGGCACACAGTTTATAACCAGGATTAATACATAGGATAATTTTTATCTCGCTATTCGCTATAGATTTAAACTTATGCGGGTGAAACCGCAGGTCGCTAATAATATGGTCCTATGGAGAAGATCGGGCAGAAACTCCCACTAATATACATCTAAACCTTTATCTAAAACAGGCGTGATGTTAGAAGTCACAGATGCTTATACAATCCAATCATTTCCATAACATGAAAACAGTAAACTCCACATCCCCCCCTCCCCTCCCCCTAAGAGCATAATAACGTATACTGATAACGTAACAGTTGCAGACGATAAACAACGTTCATTAACAGCCAGCTATTACATTTGTTAAAGGGGTAATTAAAACATGGTCGGTGTACGTAATGGAGTATTTGGACTGTATATCTGTGTTGTAGATATTTGGTTACTAACTGCCCCGTTGGTCTCGTGGTTGCAAGCGCGACAGCTGAGCGTGGGGTCCTGGGTTCGATTCCCGGGTCGGACAAAGTGTTATTGAGTTTTCCATTAGGAATTTCTTAGTAACAGTTCGGAGTTTGGAAGTTGGCGGTTTAATACCCCCGTGCCTCGGAAAGCACGTAAAGCCGTTGGTCCTGCGCCTGATCTCTCTCCGGTCGTATCGGATTGCCGTCCCATCGGACTATGAGAGTAAAAGAACAGAGAGTGCACCTGTGTCTGCGCACACACTTGTGCACTATGATATCTCCTGCTTATATTCTTTTTGCTCCACTCCTAAGGGTGATGGCGTGGTGTTATTATAGCTTATAGCTTTCCTAAAAAAAAATGGGCTATCAAATGCAAAAAGATTTTTTCAAATCCGACCCTTAGTTCCACAGATTAGCGCGTTCAAAGTTTCAAACAAACTCTTCAGCTTTATTATTAGTAGTAGATTAACACAGAATGTTACGCTGAGTTTTACGTAATTTCAAAGGTTCTGGCAGTAAAACATTTAATTAATACAACTTTAAATAATGTTATGTTCAGGTAACCCAATTAATTTCCGCGGAGAACATGTGAATTAAGCTATACAAAATAACAACAAAAATAAAAAACAAAAGGTTTTTGATAATTACGCAGTCGAACCCTTGGGCTTATCCCCTCATTTCACCAAAAACAACCTCATTGAAATTAGCTCAGTAGCAAAGAAAAAACGAAAATATAAATGTGGAAAAATATTAAATATAAACATAATAAGCCTGTCGAGAGAAAAATGTAGATAAATATAGTTAAATAAGGAAAGAATAACTCACACTTTTGAAAAGATACATTTACTGAGATTACAGGAGAAACAGCCATAGATTTAAGAGAAAATGAGATGCTCGGGTACGACTATGATATGTAGTAACTGGAAGAGACACAAGTAAAAATGGATATTGAAATGCTTCGGCATCAAAAATTTGCTGTATTTTTGTTGTTTAGGGCCTTATCACATTGGCGATTTGCAAGCGAGTCCAAAGCAGCAGCGAGCGTGCGACGAACTCGCCGCGAAGACGCTGCGGGCGCGCAGCGAGCTTGCCGCGAATAACGCCGCCGTACAAAATGGCGTCGACGACGGCACTATTCGCGGCGAACTCGCTGCGCACTCGCCTCGCTTTGGACTCGCTTGCAAATCGCCAGTGTTATAAGGCCCTTACGAGTATTTGGAATGAAATGGTATAAAACGTTTTGTGTTTTCTTTCTTTTGTGTGTGATCTAGTACATATTTATATGCATTGTTATTGCAATTGCCTCTTAATTGCCTGCAGACCATTCCAATTTCTGAACGCAAGCAGTATTATTGTGTTATGGTTTGAAACATGGGTTTCAGGATAGATGGGACATTCAAATTTCTACTGAACCGTTGGCATTGCATTTCAACTCTATAGTAGGCGTAACTCTTTCCATCAGGTTTATACAAACACAAGTCAATAATATTTTAATTTTGTTTTGTTTATGTGCCCTTTTTTAACGGGTGGCGCAAAAGTAATGTCATAATATGCCTTAATTTTTGCAGATGGCGCCAAATGTCACTGTGCTTTCACATTTATGTTGCAAACATATAGAATTGTCAACAAACCATGAACCGTTCCACGTTCTTGAGGTGTGTATATGTATGTTACGGCTAATTGCCGAAGTGCGGCTACACCTATAAGTTTTAGCCGGGTACAGCTAGGTGCATCCTACGTCGATGGAGCTATTTCTGTGTAAAGGGTTTAAAGTAACCTAACCTCGGGGTGCCTTTCGATCGCTCTTGCATCCTACGTCGCCTATCGACTGACCGCAATCATGCAAGCGATGTCACCCGAAGTACACATGAACCGCATGTGGCCGGCTGAACCTAGTTGTACCCGGCTAAAACTAGGTGTAGCCACACATCGGCCGGCTAAAACTAGGTGTAGCCGCACTTCGGCCATTAGCCGTGACATATACACCTCAAGAACGTGGAATTATTGTTACGCTTATTTGACAAATTTTCAATCTGTTGTTTTAAGTGTTCCATGTGCTCGAACAATTAAACGTTTTGCCGAGCGCCTCGTACAAACTGGTCTACTACAGATCTAGTAAGAAGTGGCCAATTTGGAGCCAGATGTTTTGCGAGCAACAATTTTGACGAAGATACGACGCTTTTAAAATTCTCAATACGTCACACCTTGGTATAATTTTTAGTGCGTTCTGACGTCACGAGCCAAAATGCTGTAAAACGAGCACAATTGTGCATCAACTCGAGAGGTGGCCATTTGAGCGATACAATTTTTACCAATAAATGTCATCAATTTTACACTTTCAAATAAACTTTTCATGAAAACAGAATACAGTTTTTTTTATTTCTAACAAAATGGCAGCCAATTCAAATTATGACATTACTTTTGCGCCACCCTGTAATACTTGAATAACGGGCACATAATAATGTTGCTACCGATACCATATGTAAAATCACAGAACATAACGTTACGGTTGTATTCCCCAAAGGGTTAGGTAGAGATTTATCTACGTGTTTTTTTTTATATCCCATAACTCTAGGGTTATATTCTATAAGTAAAAATGATACAAAAAGTCCTAGAATATGTGGTCCAAAAATGCATAGTTTCGAAGATATGTACGAGTAAGAAAGTATCGTAGTAAGTATCTCGTATCTAAGTTTCATTGATACGAGTAATTCATTTTCAATCAAACCAATCATTCATATTTAAAACTAAGGAAATGCGACGTTTTCATAATTCACGTAAGGTTGTTTTACATTAATAATCGTGACTTTATCGAATTATTTTGTATGAAAAATGTAACCAAAAAAATTATAATTGAAAAATAATTCTTATTTATTTATCCACTAGCTTCTGCCCGCGACTTCGTACGCGGATCCTGTTGATTATGCCAGCGACAACGGGGTTGTCAAAATCGAAAATCTGAAACGTCTGATGTCGAATTCTAAGAGCCCGGGGACGGGAAAACAACGGGATGCGCGAGACGATTCGAGACGTTCCAGATCTTTCATTTTTGTAAGTCAACAGAAAATTCCCATCAGACTAAACAACTTTTTCTAAGACGTCATTCCTATATATGTTGTAGTGTCGCTGGGCTTTGGAGTTCCACAACAGGTGTTCCAGATCTTCAGATTTATTCTCACAGCAGAAAATGCTCTTCACGTGGAATAATTTTTGCTATGGCACCATTTTTATATATATTTTTATAGATTCTAAGGCAGATTTAAAACTGTGTACGTAGGGATTTACTTCATGCAACATATTTTGAAGCAGTGAAATCAGACTATTTGTTCAAGTGCGGAAAGTTTTGGTTTCTAATATTTGCCTGATCTTGATAATTAGATACGAAACATATTTGGAGAAACTTGGGGTCATTTTCAGACAATAATGAACCAATAAGGTGGTAAACTTGGCCTTGCACTTTGAATGTTGGCATAAATGGGCCTCCTGAAATCTGTTTCGCATCAAAAGATGTCATTTGAAAGGCATTGTATACGGATGTTGTCCAAGAAATGTTTTGACTGTGGATGGTCACCAATTAGCAGTGATCTTAATATTTCTGGAGGATTTTGTAATATTTCAATATGTACTTTTCCACCTGAGCAACACATACCGTTTGTTTCTTTTTGTCATTTAACAGCTTCACAAAAAGTACAATTTTGAACCATACCTCCGATGGCGGAATACGTGGCGTAGTCAATCAAGTCATTCATAAGAGTATACGTAAATGCACTCCGTTCCTTATCAACCCAAGGAAGGTTGCCACGTCTTACGGCTATATCTCTGTCGGATCGGATGTGTCTCTGTCTTGAGACACATCCGATTCTTCAGATGATATCGACATTCTGTTCAGAGAATGTCGAAGTCGATCAGAATTCAAACGTTCGTTGCGCTCTTCTTCTGTCTCTTCATGCCGTACTCCAGCAATTCTTTCTCTCTCACTTTCTAACTGATTATGAATATTTTGTTGTGTGCGTGTTCGGGACAATGTATGATAATCTCGATCACCAGTTACTCGCGCATCACGTTCATCACTCGTTTCAAAAGACCTGTTAGTAGATGTGCGAATACGCTGAGAACGCAGGCGTGCTTCGCAATCCGAAGAGGTTTCCACGGAGCGAGTTGCAGCCTGATGTTTTCGAACAGCATCAAGTCTCTCCTGACGCTCTTCGGTAGATTCTTGGGATCTTATGATCCTCAATCTTTCAGCTCCTTTGGAACATTGGGAAAGATTTGACCTCTTTCTAGGCATGGTTATAGTTTTATTGTGAATCTACCTGATCAATTAAAATCTAAGTGACTGCTCCCCTGCGTTACCGGGTAGGCTACCGTGTCACGAAGATAAATGGCAAAGGAAATTAAACACTCAAATAACATAAGCCCGAAGGCATATTTATTGATAAAGTAAAAAAATTAATGGGAGTTTTGACCAGTAGAGTCAACTTTTCAATGATATACCATCGTCATCGAAAATCAGTCCTAAACTGTTACCGCCTTCACCGTGTGGAGGTACTCCCAGCTTATGTTATTTTATAATTATACAGTGAAATTAGTGATAGCTTTGATTTCCACATCAGATGTTTCTGATCTTCGATTTTTATAAGTCAACAGGAAATGCCCATCAGATCGAACAACTTTTGCTAAGACGTCATTCCTATATGTGTTTTGGTGTAGCTGGGCTCTCGGAGTTCCACAACAGGTGTTCCAGATCTTCGATTTTTATAAGTCAACAGGGAGTGCTCATCAGATTGAACAACTTTTGCTAAAACGTCATTCCTATATATGTTATAGTGTAGCTGGGCTCTTGGAGTTCCACATCAGGTGTTCCAGATCTTCGATTTTTATAAGTCAACAGAGAGTGCTCATCAGATTGAACAACTTTTGCTAAAACGTCATTCCTATAAATGTGTTATGGTGTAGCTGGGCTCTTGGAGTTCCACAACAGGTGTTCCAGATCTTCGATTTTTATAAGTCAACAGAGAGTTCTCATCAGATTGAACAACTTTTGCTAAAACGTCATTCCTATATGTGTTATGGTGTAGCTGGGCTCTTGGAGTTCCACAACAGGTGTTCCAGATCTTCGATTTTTATAAGTCAGCAGAGAGTTCTCATCAGATTGAACAACTTTTGCTAAAACGTCATTCCTATAAGTGTTATGGTGTAGCTGGGCTCTTGGAGTTCCACAACAGGTGTTCCAGATCTTCGATTTTTATAAGTCAACATAGTGTTCTCATCAGATTGAACAACTTTTGCTAAAACGTCATTCCTATATGTGTTATGGTGTAGCTGGGCTCTTGGAGTTCCACAACAGGTGTTCCAGATCTTCGATTTTTATAAGTCAACAGAGAGTGCTCATCAGATTGAACAACTTTTGCTAAATCGTCATTCCTATATATGTTATGGTGTACCTGGGCTCTTGGAGTTCCACATCAGGTGTTCCAGATCTTCAAATTTATTCTCTCAGCAGAAAATGCTCATCACGTGGAACAATTTTTGCTATGGTACCATTATTGTATCTCTTATACTTTAGCTGGTCTGTTGCGGTTCTGCATCAGGTGTTCCATTTTCCAAAATAAATTATAGCCTATATGTTGCCCAGACTTAATACCTATACAACAAAAAAAAAATCATTCAAATCCGTCGAGTAGTTCCGAAGATTAGCGTGTACAAACAAACAGACAAACAGACAAACAGACACATTTTTTTTTTTGGATTCGTGCTCTATTACTGTTTCTAAACCACCCTCAAGTGTTTTTTTTTTAATATATTCAATGTACAGACACAGTTTTTTTACTGTTTTATTATATGTATAGATTTATTTCAGGAATCAAGGCCCATATAAACACATACAATACAATATTAATATAACTTAAAAATATTATAAATACATACAACACCATACTTGCCAGACCGCCCATTGTGTCACCCTTTGCAAAATTTCTATATTTATGTCTGTAATTTATATGGTGTACATAATAAAGAGTATTCTATTCTATTCTATTCTATTCTATTCTACTTACGCCAGCACGCGCGGCATACTTATGCCAGTTGATTCTTTGGTGTGGTCTCATTCACACCCTAGAGTTACGGGACATAAAAAAAAAAACACCTTGTACAGTACATCCACCCGATTTCATACGTAACTTCTAAAAATGTAAATCAACTTGAGAAACACAACATAGACAGCATGCGACTTTACGGCGACTTAAATTTGAGTTTGAGTATTCAACCGTAATACTGTCATCTGCCTCTATAATCAGCTTATCATAACATGCTAATAAAGTCGAGCATACAATATTATTATATCAACTCTGCATTATGCCATAAACTTGCTATGATTTACACGTAAAGTATAAAAGTCGTATAAATCCATATCTGTCAAATGAATATTATATGAATAATTCCTATAATGTACGACCTACGTCGTGTTCAGCCGAAGAACGAATTCATCAAAGGATTTCACGTGTACTGTGTCTGAAAACCAAGTTTTTATGAATGTGACATTTGTTATACTATTATGATCTGAATTTTTAAAGCAATAAGGCTTTATTACATTGATAAGTGTGGTATGTTTCGCTAAATTACGAAGAACAAAACCAATATTTTTTTAGAATACAATTCGTAGCCGTGGGTGCGAATAGCTCGATAGCTCTGGGTCAAACAAATGCCCATTGGGAAGCACGAGGTCGTCTAAATGGGTTAAACCACTTATTTAACCCATTTAGACGACCTTTTAATCTTCCGTGTAACATGGAAAAAACGGTGCCCAAACCAAGACTTAATGATGTGAGCATTAAGGTACCACTAGTCAATATTTTTTCCATACAAATTTCGGGAGAGTATTACACTGTTTGACACTGTGCATCCAAAGTTAAACATGATATCGTTTTGTCTTATTATTCATTTTGTCTGTACGGAAACAGAATAGTAAAATAAAAAGTCATAAAAAAGTTATGAGCCAACAAAGATTCGTTTTTCTTGCTATATTTAAAGTAACGTAACTTTGGGTGTAATAAGTAACAAAAGAACAGTAAAATCTTCAAAACAAAGTCAAGTTCAATAAACTTTATTTGTAATTGAATTATGCAGTGGTTTTTTCATAAAACTCGATTTTCCAAAGCACTTTTTTTCGGTGTTTCTGTGTGAAAACAAGACGTTGTGCGTGTAAAAATAAATAAAAAATAAAATAAAAATCTTTTATTAACAGGCTACCTAGGCCCACATTGTGTTAGTATCTCAAATTAAAGTAGCGTCTAAATGCACATTAATGATACTGTCTCTGTCGGACACGGAGCCAGGTGAGACAGCGTGCTTTTTGGCTATGACCACCAGTGAGTTCGAGCTCGCGACTAGTTTCGCCTTAAGCACGGAGATCAATTGCATCCTTACTAATATTATAAAGTAAGTTTGTTTATTCTTTACCTTTTCACACCTAATCCACTGAACCAAACATCAAGAAATTTTTCATATACGCTGTCAGGGGTATAAAAAGGACATAGGGTACCTTTCATCCCGAAAAAAAATACTGTTCCCGATAAAAAGAACAATAACTTACGACGGTCACAATTGGATCGGACACTAAATGGCGCTATCATAATTGAAATGACTTTCTTTTTTATGACTTTCTGAGCAGTATTCTAACAAAAAGTACTAGGCTTTCATGAAGTCACGATAGTATCTCAACGATCATGTATTATGGTTTTAATAGGATATGGATGAAATTTGGCAAGCAGATATTTTTTTATAACCTGGATTAACACATTGGATACTTTTTATATCGGTGATACGGTTCCTTGGGATAATTTCCGATCACCACGTGGGCGAAGCCGCGGGCAAAAGCTTGTTTGGACATCAAATCGAAACCATATCATCGGCTAAACTATTAATCGGATGACGTAACAGACTTACTAGATATCCCTCTATTTAGATTCTAAATCTACGATCTAAATTCTCAATTGAAACAAACACACCGACGCGAAACACGAGGTTTAACTCGACATTGCACTTAAATACTCAAAATTAAAATTCAAGTAATCCCATACATATTGCAGCCGCAGTTGATCACAAAAACATAAGGTACAACTCTTAAAAAGCCGCCACTCAACTAAAATAATTAAAACACAATTTACCTCCTTGCCATATCCAGTAAATTAGTATTTGTGTCGGTTTTAGCTCAAGGAGCTCGCCCGCTGCGTCGAGAGCCTATATTTATGTACAGTCAACAGCAAAAGTAGATGATGAAAATCAGACATTCAATACTAATGAACGGAGTTCGCGTCAGAACTGTGTGGCGTCGAAGTGATTCAAAAGTATGTAATTGTAAATTATACCAAACATTTACGTAACCATCAGACACACAGTTCTGACGCGAAATCCGTTCATTAGTATTGAATTTCTGATTTTCATCATCTACTTTTGCTGTTGACTGTACTTGCAGGTTTTTGTACGTAGGTACCTCCTATGTATGGACCGTATTAAAATAATATTCTACTGCAAATTAATTGATTCTTAAGGGCTATATTTGATTTATTTGTTAAATGGAAAATTAATATGTTTACAGTATAATGATTACCAAGTTTGTGAGTACGCTCGGTAAGGTTCTAATTAGTTGCGTTCAGTATTGTCGCTGCTATTTCGGTCCCTGCAATATGTCTTAAGTTTGTAACTTGGAGCGGTCTTAGTCAAATATCTAATATTTTATTGAAACAAAAACAGTTTCGTTCTTTAAAATGAAAGAAAAGTATTTTATTTGGGACGCTCGCATGATATACAAACAATGAAAAAGAACTTTAAAGGACTCTACTCACTACAACCAACGTATCGTACTATGACCGTAATAGGAACGTGTCAGGATCGGAAAGCAACACGATATGCTCTACTATGCCCATTAGAGCGTATCAGTTACGTGTCAAAGCCGTATGTTGACGGGAGCGTCAGCATATCATCTCATTATCATCCGCGTGTCATACCCGTGCTTAACGATTTTAGTAACGGGAGCGTCCGCATATCATCTATCATCCGAGTGCTAAATCCGAGCGGTCCCTGTTGTCGTCATTGTAGTAATTCACCTGATTCCGCGTTTATAACGGCCATCGTACGCGGTTATAACCCGGGTGCTCACCGTTTCGCCGCCTGCGCGCACCGGTGTCGCAACGCCGCGTGCCATTCACGGAGCGTATCGCCACCGGCAAAATATTTTCGCCGACAGTTGTTGACGCTCTGTGCATGCCACGTGACGGTGCTGCTCGGTGACGGAACGATCTAGTGGGCCTAGTCTCATACTTTTCAATACAAATATTTTTTTTTGCCTGACACGTTCCTGTTACGGTCATAGTATAATACGTTGTAGTGGGTAGAGTCCTTTAAATCTCACAAAACAACAGCAACATTAACAACAGCACATTAACAACACAGCAACAGGAGAGTAACAGATACATTAGTATAAAAAGCTGTGTTGCAGCCATTAGCGCCCCATCTCCGTGAGGGAGAGACTCGGCGTTCCAACATTTATAATAAAATTATATTTATAGTAAAACCAAAAGTAGGTAAGTATATCAATTATTTAACTAAAATATTATTAATTACATTAAATTCCAATTACTTCTAACATAAATTCTTAATGTGATATGTCTGTATGCACGGTTGTTGATGTTATATTCAATTGCAACATTAAGCTACCAGACGATAATAAGCGTGTAATAATTTGTGTAATTAGTTTTTTATTTAAAAGGTTCTACATTTTCATCTGCCTAGCTAGCCTTATCTCAACTATGTTGGGGTCAGCTTCCAGTCTCACCGGATGCAGCTGAGTACTAGTATTTTACATGGAGTGACTGACTATCTGACCTCCATAACCTAGTAATACGATACGCCTTGGTAAGACTGGTTGTTAGACTTTCAGGCTTCTGACCACCCGTGACGACTGTCAAAGACCCACGAATGACATCCGGAACCAACAGCTTAACGTGTTTTCGAGGCACGAAGGGGTGTTGGTATGTAAAGATGGTCACCCATCCACGGGCCAACCGCGGCAGGCGTAGCTTAACCTGATCGATCGAACCGTGCGGCTGTTATTACTTAGCTTCTAGAAGAGAGAGAAAGAGAGAATAAAAACTTCTTTAAACCGGAATTCTTAAAACTTCTTCAGTCGAGTGTCTCCCCGCCCTGCCAGCTAAATGGTTGCTTTTGGATATGTCAAAAAAATCAAGGCAGTATAATAACGAAATTAAAAGGAAAACTATCGCAACTAAGTAGGCTTCACAAGTTTACGAGTAATAGGTAGTCGACCAACTTAAATTTGCAGTTGCAATGTGTGGGTGAACATGATTTTCAACTACTTGGGATAAATTCATTCCAACTACGGAACCCTTTTATAAATGTAATTTTTAATCTTTTAAAGCATGTAACTCTATTATTAGCATATTATTGTTTTTTTAATATGTTTATAATTCAGTTATGTATTTAGAGCATGTGTACTCGATAATGTGTAAGCTGCGGTTACCTGTAATTGAGTGTGCATTACATGATAAATTGATAATGTATACACACGTTCTATAATGATAAAAGATAATTGTAATGTATCTCGTTGGTAATCTATAAATAAATAAATAAACCCTTCATTGTGTGTGGTCCGACACGCACTTGGCCGGTTTTTAATATTCACTATGTAACAACGAAACTAATACATAATGCACGATGTTACTTCTTTTCAATTCAACCCTTCATTATAGCGCAGGCAAGTGCTACAACCCTAAAACGGTTCTTAGACAAGTGTTAACCCTTAAAGCCTCTCAAATCAGGCATCGTATCGCGACTGAGTCTCAAGGGAACGCCCCAAGTACGGCCAATATTGTAGTCGACTGAAGTAAATGAGTTCACGGAGGATTCACCAAATGTGTCGAGCAAATATACAAATGGCTGCCTTTTGTCGTGTGTCTGAAAAAAAGAGAATTTTTTTTTTCGCGATTTCAGGTTTGGTCCCATAGTAAAAGTTGTTCATAATGATGAGTACAATGACCTCTTAAGAGGTTGTTAATGTTTTTCCAATAACCGTGTATAAGCCAAGTTTTTGATTTTGGTCGGAAATTGTTGTTAAAACTTAACCAAAGTCTCTCGGGCCCTGGCCAACCTTTTGCAAATTTTTATGAAAGGTAGGTTATTTATAGATATACCTATATGTTTTGTTGAAATACTTTACATATTTTATTGGTTTGCATGTACTTACATATAGGACTTAAATTAAAACAATGAATTTACTTTCGTAAATAATACTGTATTTATTAATAAATGTTTTAGAAGCATAATAATATTGGACTAATTTAACGAAATGACTAAAAATAATTCAAGGAACATTAAAAAGGACTATATCATTTTATGGACACTGACCAAATAACACATCATTGCTGGCAATAAGTCATAAGAGTTTCAACTTGGCACGTTTTATAACAGCATTCCTCGACGATCTCCCGCTTACTCCTGCCGAAGTCCAAAGCTCTCTGGGTGTCCAGCCACGGCCAGCTATTCACGCCACCATATCTTGGCATCACAGCTACACCACTTCTCTTCACGGACATCCCACTTGCTTCACAATACTTGGCCATAGCTTCCGCCAGCATCCGCCCACATAACCCTCTTTTGTTAATAGTTTGAGTTAAAACAAAGCCAATGGAAGTAAGTAGCACGAGAATTATAACAACCTTCATGGCAGTCATGGTGTTGAATGTGATGAAAGGGAGGAAGCTGCGGCTTTTATAGTGGCGAAAGCTCATTAATATTCTATATTAATATGAAGCAGGTTGCAATAATGAGTTGTGAATGTGGATAGTTTGACACAAATTAAAGGTTACCTCAATGTAGGTGCCACTAAAACTATAAGTCAACAAGTTCGTTTGTGAATCCCGCTAGATCCGCGGGCGACGGGGATAAGTATCTAAAATCAAATAACGCTCAGCTCACATGGCATACCACAAACGGCATTGCGATTCCAGAGATTTGTCAAAGCTAGTAAATGAAATGATATTGTTAATTCTGTAAATAGGATATCGAAATCAGTTTTACACGTCATATTAAGAGTGGCATTTCCTATCCGACTATCCCTGAGAAGAAAAAACATACGCAGGTATTAAAATGTTTTTAAAGTCCAGATATACCTAATCTTGGTCAGATTATGTGATGACCACATAGATTAGTGTCTGAAATGGACTTTAGTCGGCAATAAAGACTGCTTATTTTTGCTCTATACACGAGTTATGTAGGTAATATTGGAGCATCTTTTCAATTCCTGCCTGGATTTGTTTGGCCTTAAGCCGCACTATAATTACAAAATTGGTAGTTTTTCACAAATTTTGCCGAGGGAGCCTTTAACTTGTGTCGTGCTATATCTGCCTGGATTATTGACGTCACACAGGTTAGCACAGGTCAGTAAGCACATTATTAACTAATCTATCTAGACAGCACATAATAGTATGTTTAATTAATGAACATCGAAATTAAACACGTCAAGTTGATAATAATAAACAGAACATCATGCCTGGGCTTCAAGTCTGCTATTACAATAGTGTCAGAATGGTCTATCATTGATTTAATAATTGTTGATTTTGACAAGTTTGGTAATCTACTAATATAATGGCGCCATTATGACTTTCCAATGGTCAACCACTGACGCTCCATTGAAAGAAATGGCATAAAATGGTAATCTCGTACATAATGACAAATGAATGACTGACTTAGGCGGTAATCTGTTAAACTTCTTACTACTTCAGATTGTTATAACACTAATACCTACATAATATGTACACATAATATATAAATGAAATCTGGCATGAATAAATGTTCAAATTTAGTAGTAGTTTTTCGAAAATCATTTCTACTAACGGGTTTTATAATAATAATAATAACGGGTTTTACGACAATGTCATTATAACACAATTCTATTACGAGACCATTGACCGACCAATTATCGACCATTATGAATTTAGCGGATTACGAACTTTTAGCAAAATGACAATGGGATCTTGTTGGAACGACGAATTTATATAAATAGCAGACTTGGGCCCCTGTATTCCTGAAGGGTTAGGATAGAGATTACCTGTAGTACCTTTATATCCACATTACCCCAGTTATGTAAAGGGAATACATAATCTTAAGCGCGGTCACTGTCGGACTGCATTGAAAAGAAAGAGAAACGCGATGACACAACGATGGTAATGTATTGCAAAATATGAAGCATTATATATTTACAAAAAATCTATTGATTAGACAAAAAAATTAAAACACTATTACGTTAATATGTTGCGTGTAGCATAATCTGATAAAAAAACCAGAAAGATTGCATGTTTATTAGTATGGTTTTTAATCGATAAAAGGAACTCATAGATGTATCTTCGTGATTTTGTTCTGTCGATATAACAATTTGTTGTATTATGTTTTCACTATCTGACGCCCGTATCTTTTGATTGCGTTGACTTAGAAGTTTGATTTTTTCACTGCTTCAAGGGATTGCAACGCTGAGTATTTGTTATTAATTTCAACTTGATAACTTCATGCGTTCTTGAGTAAAAGTCATTTGAAGGCAAAGGGCAGCGCGGCGCACGCGCCTTCCAGCGAGCCTTCCAGCGACTAGTCAAAGAAGAAAGTCACTTGCTCTTACGGCCGCTGCGCGCTGCTGCTTTTTCAGTGGGGATCGACCACAAGGTTTCCGATTCTCCTTTTGAGGTATGGAACCCTAAAAACGATAAAATATTGACCCAAACACCCGATCAACTTAAAAAGACTACCAACCTTCATACACCCACACCCACTTACCCCTAAGCAGATTTCACAAACATATCCATTTTCAACACAAGCAACTTTGTGTCCACAATTCTCCGAACTCCAGATCGTTCCCGAACATTCCCGAACACATCTTTACTTACTATCCTACTCGTAAAATACTTTTTGTTGAACTTTTTCAAAGAAACTCGAGGGAATTCTGTGGAGGCGATAAGTGGTATTTGTCTCAGCTAAGTGTATCTATAGGGATGAACAAGTCTAGTTGGAAACTAATAAGACCTGTGTAATAGAACACCGATTTTAGAGCAAGGAATGTTTGGAAGACGTGTGAGATTTAAGTTCTTGGGTCTAATTTTCTTGTTTGTCAAAAGGCTTGATTAGGGTCACCAAAGGAGATAATTAACCAAGGTCCTCGGATTTAGTTGAAGTTTGGCAAGAAAGTGATGGTGTTTTCGAATGGAATTTAGAATAGAATAGAATAGAATACTCTTTATTATGTACACCGTTTAATTCAATTAATATGAAACAAACAGTTCATTTATAAAATTTATTCGAAAACATTCATCGGTTTCTTACTAAACTTCAACTATACAATATGTAACTGAATTAATGCGCTTTGTGCAAGTAGTGCTCAGAATAGTTTACTGAATTGCTTTCTGTCATCTTCAATTCAACAACAATTTTCTCCCACAATCCGAATAACGAATTTATTAGCGTAGCCTTTTCCCAACTATGTTGGGGTCGGCTTCAAGTCTAACCGGATGCAGCTGAATACCTGTATTTTACATGGAGCGACTGCCTATCTGACCTCCACACCCCAGTTCCTGGGTAATATGATTAATACGATACCCCTTGGTTGTTAGACTTTCGAGCTTCTGATTACCCGTAACGACTGTCAAAGATCCACGAATGACCGCCAGGACCAACGGTTTAACGTACCCTCCGAGGCACTGAGAGATCTCGGTATGAAAAGATGGTCACCCATCCACTGACCAACCGCGGCAAGCGTAGCTTAACCTGATCGATCGACCTGAGCGGCTGTTATTATTAAATAAACAATGAATACATAATAGTACATATTGAGTGTATGTATTATAATTAAAACATAATATTCTAATTGGGGAGTTTTGTAGTGTGCGTTAATTCCGGGACACGTTTTATATCCAACGGCCCTGTGTTACTATCTCTTTTGGTGACTGGTCATTTCTTTTGGTGACGCAAGCCGGAAACTATTAACACCCAACAAAACTACGAGGTACCTAGTAGTTTTGTTGGATATTTATAGTTTCCGGTTTGAGTGGGCGGTCATATATAATGTGTTAATGAAATAACCCAAAACCTGAAACTAGTTTGTTTAGAATCGGCAGCAAAACCGAATACAATAATTTTTAATATGGGTTATTTTTTTCCAAATAATAATTATTTGTCATGCCGTGTCTAATATTTTTTAACGACGCTGTACGCTACTGTCCAACGCAATTAAAACAAACAGCGAGGGTGAGGAGAGGGGGTGCTAGAGCTGGCGCCAAGGCCGGGAAGCGCGCCAGCGGCGATAGAGCTACGAATCTGTAAGAACTAGCGACAATAACATTTACAAATATCTTTACTATAATTTTTGAAAATAAATCATTATATGTCATATCAATTTATTAATATAAAAATCGGTTGGGGTGTCCGAGGTTTTGGGTTATTTCATTAACACTTTGTATAGATATATATATAGATATATATATATATATGTATAGGTTATATATATAGGTTATATATAGATGTGAACTTTAAATAGGTATTATGAAAAGCTTAACCAAGTCACATGAGGTGGGTGACGAAGCTCTACAAAACCGATTTTTTCCAAATCTCCTTGTGCCGTAGCAACAACTATGTATTGTGAAATTTGTGAATGTGAGCTCAAAAACAGATAACTTTATTTCTAAACGTTACGTCATTATGTGATAATAGATGTTTTTTACCTAAAAAACAAACATTCAAACCACACACAACCAGCCCTGAAACTGCTCAGCACTCAAAAAATAAAATGGAAACTTTCTCACGAGCCGAAACTTTCTTGACCGAACTCATCCGAAGTTTCGCGAAGTTTTCCGAATAAGATTCATTAATAAAGTTGGCGGTAGACTTCGTCAGTCGTCACCACTTTAATGAGCGGGCTAGAACTTCACATTTATACAAGTGACGTCCTTTGAACACCGTGGAGATATCTGCACTAATTCTATTAAACTTGCTTGGGTTTATCATTTCGAATGCGATTTAAATAATTTTCACATCGGATAAGTTCGGTTTTCTTATCGTTGCCGAGGAGTTGGAAAAGGAATTTTGTGATTTCGAACTTGGAATTTCGAGATTAATGCCTAAAATTCTGGTAAACTCGGTTTTACTTAGTGCGAGAATCTTAGCAAAAAACCTGACTTCACAAAAGAACCAATTTTCTCATTAAAAGTCTAGCTTGTGAAAAATTACACTACTCAGTACTTTTTACTACATCCAACCTTCAATCATCACCTATATCGTTTTCGCAGAAGCCCATGTTGACTATTTTCACGCCATTATGAGGAAGAGAACAGCGTAAATAGTGGGTATGGCCGCGTGGATGCTCCAACAGCATCCTAAAAACAATATTAGACAAAGCGGACATCCCCTCTGTTAGGCTCAAAGTATGGAGCCACGTACCAACAAGTGTTGGGCCTCGTCATTACCGTTTTAGTTTGTAAAAGTTTACTAACATAGTTTACTAATAAGTACTATATAGATTATGTGTAGTCCGAAATCTACACTAATATTATAAAGAGGAAAGATTTTTATGAATTGAATAGGCTCCGAAACTACCGCACCGATTAAAAAAAATCTTTCACCACTAGAATCCTACGTTATGCCTGATGAACTTAGGTGATAGAATATTTTCAAAAAAGTTAAGGATCCGTATGAAAACTTCGATAGTGTAACCCAAGGTGTGAAAAAATACCAAAAAGAAATCCTTATATCGCGCACGCTGCGGAAACTATTGACTATAGAGCAAAGTTTTGTATTACAGTTTTATAGAGAACATCAATATTAATTACAAAAAAGACTCCAATACCATATGTTTAAATATTACAGTTACGTCACAATAACTACTTTTTAATTATGATTGTATATTTTGTCAAAAGCAGACTTGATCGAGTGCTCTAAGTATGGAAAGTCTGCCAAGAGTGTTTTAAAATTTATATATATATTTTTTTTTTGTAAATACTAATCTACCCGTGCGAAGCCGGGGCGGGCCGCTAGTAAAGAATATATATTATTATTTGTCGCTAAATACGGAATTCCATGACCATCACAAAATATACCAAGGTACACCAACCAAAAATTCCACATCTGTACATTACATACCCACTAAAAACATCAACTCCAATGATAATAAACCAAAAAATAAAAATGATTTAATTAAGCGTCCCTCAAAAGACAATATAATTAAATTAGCTCGACTTTAAACACTTTATTTAGGTGACTACGAGCGGCTATAAGTCATCAAAGAACTTTCAATTCAATTATTGACGCGAGAAGTCCCCTTGAATGGCCTTATAGCCTTTTAGACTATAGTCTAAGAGCCAGCGGAGTGGCGAGCTGCTTTATATCAGAGAGATTTATGTTAAGTGAAGGCGTTCTATTTGATTTTATTTTGTGGAATTTGCTCTTTCTTTGCTTTATTTCACTGAAGTATCCAATTTATGTTGAACTAGGCAAGACATTAATTTGACTACTGAAATAAAAGGCTTGTTTACATTTTTCTGTATCTTCTGTTGTCAGTGAGTGAGCTAAAATTTTTCGTTCCATGTTGCTAGTCGGTTTTCCATTCCAACTATTGTGGATGCAGTTGGTTACACAAAACACATAAACAAACAACAACAACAACAACCGCCTACAACAACCAACAACAACAACAGCCAACAGCCTATAATTTTTCCTCTGCTGAGACACAGGCCCGGCCCGCTAGGCCACCTTTCATTTACCAGGCCCGCGATGTAGATTACAGCCCAGTTTCTCTCCAAGAGAGGGTGCTGTAAAACAACACGCGGGCCCAGTGCGGGTTGGTAGATGTTACATGCCTTCGAACTTTTGGTTCTAGGACATGCCGGTTTCCAGACGATGTTTTCCTTCACCCCGTTTTGAGAGCAGCGGTGATGAAATTGTTTACACAAAGTAAAACGCTAACCACTTTGCCAGGGTTCGAACCTTACAATTCGTAAGTAGGGTAACTACCACTGAGCCACCACTACTCAAGTTTGGGTACTATTCTTATGTAAATACATAAGGCAGAGTAATAGTTATGTAAATACATAAGGTAGAGTAATAGTTAAGAACTCAACGTACTAAAGAAACTAACGGTAAAATTACGTAAGTTTTTTCCAGAAGCCAGAGTGAATTAGGTATATATTATATTTATAGTTTAAATAGGTCTCTGCGTATCTTTATATTTAAAATATTTAATCCTCAAATGATCGCACCTACTACTGTTTGTCTCTGCATCACCCAAAGGTAGAAAATGCCTATGGCATTAAGTCCGCCTCTGTACATTTATGTGCTTGAAGTATTAAATAAATAAATAAATAATAATGGCTATACTTTCTATAACTGTAGCCAGATGTTTGCTAGCTCTGAGACTACTACTTGTAGAATGCCGTCGCCTCCACTGGTTTCTAGAACAATAGTCCGCGAGTCCGCCTCCCTTTTCAATTAAACTATGACTACACTGAGTTCTATGTAAAATCACTGAATACGAAAATTAACATTTTTGCCCCTTCAGAAATTGTCTCATAGTTTGGGTATGAAATTCGAATTTATGAGTAAATTAGACCTTTTTGGGTTCGATTTGTTTGTACTTGATTAGGGACTAATATTGCGAAACGTCTATCCCTTTAATTTTGACAGTTCAACAGTATACATTGCGTTATTTTTGTTGTCAATTTGGCCAATTTTTCAAACCAACGAAGCAATGAATTTTTTTGTTATTACAGTTAGAGCGAGTCACTTCTTCTTCTCTGTTCTTCGCAATTTGGATAACGTTCAAATCAGATGGTACCTACTCTTTGAGCCCGTTAACGAAGATACGGGCCCGTCTGAAAGTAGCTGGTCCGTCAAAACAAGTGTCAAATTAAATATTTCGGACGGGGTAAATACATATCGGGAATACGGACAGCTTTCAAATCGTGTTGTTATTCATGCTTAGTTCGGGCCCCGAACTAATCTTAATATGTCAATAAGTGATAAGAAGCAGGAAATGCCTAACTTCGGCGAAAACTACGCATTTCGTGCTGAGGGGGCGGGGGGTTTGCCCTCAGAAGTCATCTATTCGATTCGATTATTCTACTCGTGCATCATAATCAGCATTTGCCGAGCCTTTACCCAACTATGTTGGGGTCTGCTCTCAGTCTAACCGGATCCAGCTGAGTACCAGTATTTTACATGAAGCGACTTCCTATCCTCCATAACCCAGTTACTGGGTAATACGTTACCCCTTGGTAAAACTGGTTGTCAGACTTGCGGGTTTCTGACGACCCGTAACAACTGTCAGATCCAGAAATGACAGCCGGGACCAACGGCTTTATGTGCTTTCCGAGGCAGGGAGTGGTCCTGTGTCGCAAATAAAAAAAAATATTTTCTTCTTTGTTATGTGTGTTGTTTGTTGGTTATATTCTACTCGTGCATAATGAAAAAAATCGTTTATTGAACAATCGATAAATTGTAGTTGGACTACTCATTTATTCGAATCGTTTGCATAATTGATTCTCGATGGGTCTCGATAATGACCGAAGCGATCGATGCTCTTTTGCCAAGAACTTGGATCGACTAGACTTTCCAGGAATAGATAATTGAATTGTTAAGACTTGAGTTGGCCGAGATAGCTCCTTGTGAAATGTTAATATTCAGCCGCATTTAGTTAGATTGGAAGGTGATCTGAAATATAATTGGGAAAAGGCTAGGCGGATAATAAATACGCTGTTATTTTTATAAAAACCTTATGGAAGAAAGAAAGAAAAATGGTTTACTCTAGTTCTTTTTTTGCTTTCTGTACACAAAGGGTGCCAAAGGGACCATATTAATAAGGCTCCGCTGTCCGTCCAGCTGTCACAGGGCTGTACCTTTTGACCTGTAATAGGTAGACACTTGAAATTTTCCCAGTGTGTACTCGGATATCTATGGTGTGTACTACTATGGCCGTTGTGTATATATGCTAGTTGCGCGGTAAACTCTACTTGCGAGATGCAGGATTTTGTGTGACGGCAGTATGACGTATCGCATGCGCTACAGCCGCTACAAAAACAAATAATACAAAAAACTTGTTTTTTTTCGGCGTTATTTTCTCGATCTTATTAGCGCCAATAATGGCAATAAATATTGCACGGTGGTACGGAATCCTTCGTATGCGAGCCCAACTCGCACTTGGCCGCGATTCTGTAACCATCTCACCGTGAAAACTTGGGTGAAGTGAGCGTGGAGTGAGTTGTCAGTGTCATCCTTATGCTTAGGGATTGATACTCTTGACAGCTCACTCTAAGCTCACTTCACCTAACTTTTCACGGTGAGATTTTTACAGAATAGATCGGCAGTTTCGTTCACTGTTTAGAAAGTGCGCAAAGTGCGCCTATAGAAGATTTTTTTAAGGATCGCCATGTATACTTCCTCAGGACTCTTCATTCTGAGTCTAGGTAAGTCATCAAAAACGGTGCCAAATTACGAACCAACAGACATACATACTTAACATAAAAATAAAAACAATTTGCCTAATACCACAGCTAATCTTTCACCAAATCGCCTTACATCAGTCCTCAACACAAGGTGATCTTACCGACTCGCCTGTCAGTTACTTAGTTAACAAGACGACGCTAAGCCGGGCTTTAAAACGTGAACATCTTTGACTGACATCGCTCGTAAAGCCTTTGTGGCCTTTCATAGTTGGTCTTGTAAAGGTAGTTCATTTTACACTGTAGTGTTGAACTTTGTTTAGTTGAAGACTGCTTCTTCGTGTCGCTGGCACGATTGTACTTCAGATCTTGTTGGCCCAAAACTATATAGCTATTTATATAATAAATAAACATTTATTTCTCTTCCGCAAAGGGGTCTTGAATATGAAAATTTACAATATCTGATAAACCTTTTGTGGCAGACTGCACTAGGAAAATTACAAACACACACCTCACACACGACCCCCAGACCCCCCTAATACACACTTACTGTCTGCATGTGTGTATTAAATCATTACGATAATATTATCAAATAATTTTAACCTTTGTTAGAAAACACAGTTAACAGAAATAAAGAGAGAAAAAGATAAAAAATATAAAATTATTATTGAAGATTTTGGGTGCCTGTTAAGTGTGGAGTAGTGTAGGTACAGACGCCAGCACATCAAGCTACTACAATATGTCAAATTTCTTTAATAGATTTTCAACTTTATCGCTAAAGCATAAAGTTCAAAGTTGATGCGGAAAATTTGACAGTTTCAGATAGCTTGATGTGCTGGCGTCTCTACTACATACTACAAAGATGGGCTATGCGGATGCCACTCGCTATTTTAGTCCGATTCGTATCCAATAGGTTCTTGAAGTCTAAAAGCCGTTTGCACGATGACATTCCCGTCGGCAAAAATGACGACGAACTTCCATACAAACTTTCATCTTCTATTCAACCCCTTTAGGGGAAGAATTTTCTTAAATCCTTCCATAATGCTCAATTTCTTTATACGGCATCTATCAGAAAGACATAAATTTAAGGGTGCATACTTCGAGACCTAGCAGTTTAGGACGTGCGTTGTCTGTCAGTGAATGAATGAATGAATTTAAGAATTTTATTACGTATAACGGAGAAGGTACGTTTGTCTCGTTAACATCAACCATGTTTTAACTACTGTGAGTGTACTATGGGTAGAGTGTGCACAAGATAAGTCTGCGCGCGAGATTTGTCTTCAAGATTACTTCCCTGCCAGCACTTTTAATCACTTACGGCGTAATGATGGCAATTATTTACTTTGGAAAACACGGAACACAGCACACTCTTTTGACAACGTACATAAACGTCCAGAAAGAGACAAACGATTATTTCTGAATTAGGCCGCGCGCACTCTGGTGTTGGTTTTAGAACAATAGAAAAACCATTTGCAGTTCAAATCAGATTATAATTTTACGAACAAATTAATCGCACTCACACACTGTACTTACGGTACACGACACAACTAGATACGGAACTTGAGACAGTTTCTGAGCACATGTTGTCTGTACGATGTCCAATGGATGAATGAAATCAAAGAGAGGATTCACCTCGCTGCTCGCTCTCTACGACCCACACGAACGCCAAGCTCGACTCTGTCGAGCGCCGCCGGTTGGGGCTGGCGTCCCAAATAGTCAAGCGAACTGAAGTAAATGTAGGTATAGGATTTAATACAAGGGCGTCCAATGATCCGCATCGTACGGACCGCACACACTGACCCGTCGATAATGTAATACCGATGCTTCGCTCGGCAATATGACTGGCAGTTGCGTTGGCAAAGCGAATGCTGTGGACGCACTGCCACAAAATTAATCCCTTTGTTACGATCAGTACGATGCTGAACTGTAGACGTGAGCCTTTAGGGGTGGTAGGGAATTTAGTTCGCTTTTTTTTCTGAAACATAAAAAACTCTTCGTAGTGTTGTATTTAATTAAAAGATCTTGTACTTGATTTTGGTTCCATTAATCGCCAGTTGATTAAATCTAGGCACCCAAAATTATCGTTCAAAGTCAAAGTCAAAGTCAAAGTCAAATCATTTATTTCAAATAGGCACTTAAAAGGCACTTTTGAACGTCAAAATTTAAAATGAAAAAATAGAATTGATTCTAGTCGCCCATTCCAAAATGTAGTTTTCGTGTGGAGAAGAATGGGCAAGAAACTCCACCGTTACTCTTTTAAAATGTTTTACAAGTTTTTGTATACATTGTTTATATAATTATATGTGAAGACGATGCACCTAAAATAAAATTTAGTCTACCAAAAATGGTAAAAGAATTAAAAATATAACAGACTGGTAAATCAGTTATGTGATAGATACATGGTGTCCACATATTTACAAAGATTGAAAAATTTTACTAGTATTTTAAAAAGTGTGTGAGTTACATTTGTCAAAGAATGTAAAAAACAATGTAAAAAAAAAATGTGTATGTATAAATTAAATTAGCAACCAGTTTGATTTTGTCTAGACTCTAGATTGTCCTATGGAGCAGGACCAGCATGTTTCCAAACATTGTTATCTTGGATATAATCCTCCAATTTGTAATATCCTTGTTTACAAAGTGTACTTTTTATATGAGTTTTAAATTTTCTTTCATTTAATTGTAATATATCAAAAGGTATTTTGTTGTAGCATTTAACACAGTACCCCATAAAAGATGTTTGCACTTTAGATAATCTGAAAAAAGGTTGATCTAATTTATCTTTATTTCTAGTATTAAAATTATGTCTATCACTTATTTTATTAAAAAGATGTTGATTTTTTCTTACATACATAATATTTTCATAAATGTATTGGCAAGGTACCGTCATAATATTAACCTTTTTAAATAGTTCCCTAAGAGATTCACGACGACGTAGATTGTAAATGGCTCTGACAGCTCTCTTTTGCAAAATAAAAATGGATTCAATATCAGCAGCCCGACCCCACAGTAAAATGCCATATGACATAATACTGTGGAAGTAACTAAAATAGACCAAACGCGCGGTTTCTACATCTGTTATGTGAAACGGCGGGCACAGTCAGGAATCAGGATGGTCACAACAAACGATGTATTTGTACTATTATACGTTTATTCCTTTTTATATCGGACAGAGTTTCCACTTACGGCGTTTGCACTTGGTGACGGTTACAAAACGTCTAACTCAAACTGCCTAACACATCGGTATTTATAGATTTCCCTATAACTTAATATTTTGATTGCATTACTAACTTTAATGAGGAAAATTAAATAACAATTATTAACAAAGAAATAAATGAAATAAAGTATCTAAATCAATAATCTAAGCAATCCTTAATTTAAACTGAATACTTGGCGCGCCGGAAGCTGACAACCTGAAGGCGCCATAATAGATATTCAACAATTCTAATTATTTTAAACACCAAGAATAAATCAAACATAAAACTAAACAATTACCTATTAAATACTAATTACCTATTAAATACTAAAATATTAACGTTAAAATGATTATTTAAATTACTAAGTCGAGCTGGTAATATGCAGGACCGGAATTCGATAACACTCGGCCATCCTGTGTTTGACGTGTCCCACGGCGGTCAGCATTGCCACTTGTGCCTGGTCTGTCGCTGGTATTCGGCGTCTGAAATAGTAAACAGTATAGGCAGTACATTTATTCTTCCAATTAACATAAGTAGTAAAGGTGTAGCAAATTGCAGTTCATATTACATCATACAGCTTTTATATTATTGTATTGTTAATAAGATTTCACACAGCTTATTTCATGTTGCTCGGTTTTTATTGTATATAATACGTATGTTGTATTTCACACAGCAAAATAAATCTATGTCACGCAGCTTTAATTACTCCTATCTCACACAGCTTTATTTATTCACACAGCTTATTTATTCACACAGCTTATTTACTCACACAGCTTGTTTACTCACACAGCTTTATTTACTCACACAGCTTTATTTACTCACACAGCTTTATTTAATCACTCAGCTTTATTTTATTCACACAGTTTTAATTACTCACGCAGATTTAATTTCCCTTATCTCACACAGTTTTAATTTATGATAAGCTTTTATGCAGCTATAATTTATGAAAGAGTACAACCTAGGTTTATAATAAATAAGTCTGTAAATCAAATTTAAACAAATGTTTTATTTTGCTTATAGCTTAGTGCTTAATCTGTATTATATGAATCATTCTAATAATGTATGTATCTACCTACGTGTGTTTTTATTTTGTACATTGCAAATATGAATAGTGAAGTATAACTTTAATTAGCTTTCTAACAGGTCAATCAGATCATCCCTATCGACTTCATGGTCACTACCACTACTTTCATCAGGTATAGACGAATTATAAGGTCGGAGGACTTCACCACGTACAACTGCCGAAAATTTTCTATACCCTTTCATACCCTTTATACTACTTATCGTATAACGATCTAGTGAGTGATCAGCTTTACATATTTTATAAGGCCCTGTGTACAAACCATTAAGTTTCCTAGTTACGTTTGCGCTTTCCCTAGTAATTCCTCTTTTCCATAACACTAATTGCCCTATAGAGTACTTAACGCATTGCTTATGAGATCGGTCGAATCTGTCCTTCATGAAGGTCATATTTCTATCAATACGCAATTTAGCCGCACATCGGCGTTCCTCAAGAGCCTTTGCTTGCCCTTCAAAGTCGTTAGCATCCCCTGTTGGACAAGCCGGTAACCGTGAATTTGAATGGCCGAATAAAAGCTTAAAGGGGGGAAAACCTGTTGTTGCATGAGGAGTGTTATTTATGCCCCAAACTATATCACATAAGTGATCATCCCAGGTGCACTCGCTGTCAGACATAGTATTTAAACCATTAATCAAAGTTCGGTTTACACGTTCTACTTGGCCATTTGATCTAGGGCTTGCAATCGCGTTTAAAACATGTTTGAATTGCATCTCCTCAGCAAATTCTTTAAAATACCTACTTGTAAATGCTTTTCCCCTATCCGTAATGAACCTGCTAGGATTTCCAAACTGAGAAATAATATCTTTCAAAAGCTTTATAGTTTCAACGGAACTACAGCTTTTACAAGGTTTTGAAAATACGAATTTTGTAAACGAGTCTATAACAACGAGTACATAAGAGTTTCCTTTACGAGTCTTAACGAACGGACCTAAATGATCAACATGTAGTGTGTGCATGGGAACAGCCGCCTTTTGAATTGGGTGTAGCTCTCCTTGCAATTTACCATGGTCTCCTTTTCCGTAAGCACATCGAAGACATGATTTGATATATTTACGAATAAACCTAGTCATGCCCTCAAACCAAAATTGTGCTTTAATGGTCTTTTCACACTTATCAAAGCCAACATGTCCTATTTGATCATGGAATTTTTGTAGTAAGCCCCATTTTGCTAGTTTGGGTATGACAAAACGATGTCCGTTGATTGTTTTTCTATAGAGAAGGTCGTCTTGTATTATGTAGTTACTAGTTATATCATTATTGCTTGTGCCATTACGCAACTGGGTCAAGATCGACTGAATATTTTCGTCCTGTAACTGTAACGTTACAAGCCAGTCGGAATCGTCAATTAATAAAACAGAACTCTGCACTGGGTTTCTACTCAAGGCATCTACATGTCGCATACGATCACCAGGTCGATATTCGATTTGTAGATCGTAGTCTTGGATTGAAAGCCACCAGCGGGCTATGCGAGGAATCAGGTCTTTTTTAACTAAGGTAGTTCGCAACGCGGCACAATCTGTCACTACAGTAACAGGAATACCTACGAGATAAATTCGAAATCGTTTTAGAGATTCTACGACTGCTAATGTCTCCAGCTCATAGCTATGATAAAACTGTTCTTCTTTACTTGTGACCCTACTAAAATACGCGATCGGTTTCAGGACACCATCAGTCTGGTATTGCAAGAGCATACCGCCTAGTCCTAGCTTACTAGCGTCGGTATGGAGCTCAGTACGTGCATTTCTGTCGTAAATACCTAAAACTGGTCTTTCAAGAGTCTGAAAAGCAGTTTCTTGAGCGGAACCCCAAGTCCATTCTACATCCTTTTTTGTTAACTGTGTGAGGGGTCTAGCTATTTCGGCAAATCCACGAATAAATTTCCTAAAATACGATGTCAAACCAATAAATTGTCGGATTTCATGCACATTACGGGGTTTTTTGTATTCAGCTACGCAGCGAATTTTAGCTTGTCCTGGTTGTATTGTACCTACCTGCGGTAATCTCATGTCCCAAATAATTTACGCTTTTCTTCAAAAACGAACATTTACTTAAATTCAGTTTTAAATTAGCTTCTGACAAAAATTGCAGGGCATCGCCCAATAATCTGAGTCCGTCATCGACTGAAATTGTCGGGAGCATAACGTCATCTAAATATACAGTTACGTCATTGCCCAATCTACCCAAAACTATTTTGATGAGACGTGAGAACACCGCCGGCGCATTGGCCAGACCAAACGGCATTTTCAAAAATTCGTATTGCCCTGAAGGTGTTACAAACGCGGTTTTATGAACCGAGTCTTCAGCTATTCTAACTTGGTAATAGCCTTGTGCAAGATCTAAAGTAGTGAATAAAGATTTTCCAGATAAACGAGGTACCTGGTCGTCTATATGAGGCAACGGATAACGGTCTTTGATAGTGCGTGCGTTAAGTGCTCTGTAATCTATGCATAATCTATAATCACCGCCTTTTTTCTTTACAAGGACTACTGGACTGGCATAGTCGGACATAGATTCCCTTACACCACCTGCATCAATAAGATCCTGAACTTTTTCGTTAACAATCTCATTTTCCTTATAAGAAAGTCGATAAGGTTTGCAGTACACAGGTTGCTCGGTTGTTGTCTGAATATGCATCTCCAGCACGTCGGTACATCCTAAATCTTTGGTATTTTCCGCAAACAAGTGTCTGAATTTATTTAATAGCTGTAGCAATCGATTGGTATCATTGGTGTCTAAATCACCTACATCTAAATCAGATAACTGTAATTCTCTGTCAGTAGATTGATCAATTGTCATTACGTTCGTATGCGTACTACTATTTATACTACCAACTAATTCCGCGCGCGCTATGAGTCTATTTGGTTGCCACTCTATAATATCATCCCCAAGGCTAACTACTTTTAAAAAACAATCCCTCGACCTTATAAGTCCTCCTACAATGACATAAGACATACTTCCTAGCTCAAAGTATACAGAACGCATAAGAAAAGTATGGTAAGGATTAACATCGACATAAACTTGTAGAAAAGCGGTACTTCGCTGTGGTATTACACTATGATATTTTAAATAGACAGGAAATTTTGAGGTGAAATCAGTTTCATTCAACTGCATATGACATAGTTCATTATTTAAATCAAGATTACACAGAAACTTAACAGTTCTCTGAAATAACTAAGCTTATGTTTCTCTGGTTTATCATTGATTGGCCGATTATTAGATCCATATCAGCTAGTTCATTACTAGTTAGTTCAACAGAACCACTCAAAATTATATTATCTATTTTAACATCAACATGAGTTGTTCCCAATGAGTTTGAGTATGCACCACCAAAGCCTTTCATTGTAACTGCAGAAGGCAAGATTTTTAACTTTAAACTATTAGCTTGTGACACTGTGAGAATATTTTATTTACTGCCCGTATCGATATACGCAATAAGATTATGCCCATTAATTACCACTGCCTTTTTGTACAGGTCTATAAAAATATTGTAGGTTGTAAACATAACGTTACTAACCTTTTGTCGCTGTTGCTGTGAAGAGCTGGTCGCAAACCAGCAGCTGGCGGCAGTGTGGCCTGGACGTTGACACACCTCGCAGCGTGGAGTCCTGCAGTCCTTTGCCTCGTGTCCTGGTCTTCTGCAGGCGTAGCATTTCTTCGGCAGCAATTCGTTTTCTTTAGAATTTGGAGCAATGTTGCCCCCTCTCCTCCATGTTGAAGACGGCCGCTTGGAGTTACTTGCTTCCACTTGCTTGTAGTTTTCAATCACGTGCGGATCCACGAAGCCGAATTTGCATGATGAACTGCCGATCCTTTTTGTCCCAACCGTATAAATCGCCAAATTGGTCAATCTTGTGCAACCACCCTTCGACGTTGCTTGATTTTTCATCCGGCCGGAACTTTGGAATAACTTCAGCATCGCTTTGGGTAACGCGGTGCCTTTTGCGTCGACGGTATCTTCTATCGGTAGACTCGTGTCAGAAGAAAAAAAATCTGTGTTTTCGTCACTTTCCGACGACTCTGTTTGATAGTGTCTCCTTTTCTTGGCGTCAATTCCATCAATATATGGGCCTGACATATCCCACTTCTGACTGTGAAACGGCGGGCACAGTCAGGAATCAGGATGGTCACAACAAACGATGTATTTGTACTATTATACGTTTATTCCTTTTTATATCGGACAGAGTTTCCACTTACGGCGTTTGCACTTGGTGACGGTTACAAAACGTCTAACTCAAACTGCCTAACACATCGGTATTTATAGATTTCCCTATAACTTAATATTTTGATTGCATTACTAACTTTAATGAGGAAAATTAAATAACAATTATTAACAAAGAAATAAATGAAATAAAGTATCTAAATCAATAATCTAAGCAATCCTTAATTTAAACTGAATACTTGGCGCGCCGGAAGCTGACAACCTGAAGGCGCCATAATAGATATTCAACAATTCTAATTATTTTAAACACCAAGAATAAATCAAACATAAAACTAAACAATTACCTATTAAATACTAATTACCTATTAAATACTAAAATATTAACGTTAAAATGATTATTTAAATTACTAAGTCGAGCTGGTAATATGCAGGACCGGAATTCGATAACAGTTAACTGTCTTATCTTTCTAACAGCATAAGCGGCCGAGCTTAGCCGCCCCGCAATAGTTGTTATATGAGGCCCCCATTGTAATTTCTCGTCTAGCGTGATTCCTAGGAAAACTGTCTGATCAATAAACTCTAGTTTTTGGCCATTCAATATGATGTCACATTCGCTGCTTCTAACATTAGGCAATTTAAATTTAATGCATTTGGTTTTTTTTTCATTAAGTACTAAATTATTTACCGTAAACCAATCTTGGACCTGAAGGATAGAGTTATTCACGTCGTCAAGATTTTGTGACCGTCGGTCTATTTTAAAGATCAATGATGTATCATCTGCAAATAACACCATCTTTGGTTGATTTTGAAGTAATTGGGGTAAATCGTTAATATAAACTAAAAAGAGGAATGGACCCAATATAGAACCTTGAGGAACGCCCATTGTCATTTCAGACCCTAATGAGTTTATGCCGTTTACTTGAACTTTAACCTTTCTATCTTTCAGGTACGATCTTAGCAAATCAAGTGCTTTTTTTCTAATCCCATAGTGCTCCAGTTTCATCAGAAGTGTCTCATGGTTTACGCAATCGAACGCCTTAGAGAGGTCGCAAAAGATTCCAATGGCATCTTGTGCTTCTTCCCAGGCGTTAAAAATGTTCTTTATTAGGGTAACACCGGCGTCAGTAGTACAACGCCCTTTGGTGAAACCGTACTGGTGTTCATGAAAGATGGAATTTTTATTAAAGTGACGTAACATTTGATTGAGCATAAGCTTTTCAAACACCTTACTGAGAACTGGCAGAATCGACACAGGCCTATAATTGTTGGGTTCTTTACTGTCACCGGATTTGAATAATGGAACTACTTTACTATGTTTCATAAGATCCGGAAAAACTCCTTGATCAACACTGGTGTTAAATATGAAAGCTAAATAAGGCGCAATGGTTTCTATGAGAGATCTACATACTTTTACAGACATTCCCCAGAGATCTTCTGTTGATTTAATTTTAAGATCTTTAAAAGCTTTTATAACAGCCTGGGGATTTGTATGCTGAAACCTAAACTCCAAAGGGCATGGCTTTACATTCTTTTTAAGCAAGGCAGCAGAAAGTGTGGGGGATGAATTTAAAGCTTCAGTAGTTTTAAAGGGAATATTCGCAAAAAAAAATTCAAATTCCTGAGCTATTTCTACATCTGAGTTGATGGGGCCATGTGCAGTCTCTAAATTAAATTCAGTATTACGCTGTTTTTTCCTACCTGTTTCATTATTTATTATTTGCCAGGTAGTCTTTATTTTATCATCAGCTGATTTTATTTTATTGCTAATATAAAGAGCTTTAGCTATTTGGCACACACTTTTAAAAGTTTTTGAATATTTTGCAACATACCGATGAAAGTTTTCATTTTTCAAATGTTGCTTTAAGCCATAAAGTTCAAAAAGTTTTTCCCTGCTTTTACGAATACCTGGAGTCGCCCAGTCACTAAATAAAAACTTTGTGTAAATGCTTTTAGTTTTTAGTGGAAAAGTGTTATTAAACTGGTCGTTTAACAGTGAAAAGAACTCGGCATAGAACTCATTTGGGTCACCTATATTATTAAAATTCTGGTCACATAATTTACTGGCCAAAGAATTATTTAATTTTTCCAAATTTTTACATGTAATTGTCCTAAACCTTATTTGAATTTTTTGTAACGGCATGTAGGAGCTAAATGTAATTGTTTGTCCACTGTGATCAGACGGCAACTTATTTACAATTTGTTTGTGTAAGTAATCACAATTACAAAAAATATTATCTATACAAGTGGCAGAGGAAGCTGTCACTCGGGTTGGTTCAATAAAAACATTTGACAAATCAAATGACCTAAAAAGGCTTAACAATCTGACAGTATTCAAGTTATTTTCCAATAAATTAATATTAAAATCTCCACATACGATTATTGATTTACTACTAGTACTAAGTTTCTTTAACACATCTTCCATTACAGAATCAAATACAGATAGATTCTGGTAACTGGGAGGTCTGTATACGCATACTATAACATGCTTATCAAGCTCAACACAGGACAATTCAATGGTGTGTTCAACAGACAGCCCGACGATGTCTTTTCGTTCTTTCGATTTAATAGAATTTTTAAGTAATATTAATGACCCGCCATGTATCATACGTTTTCGGCTGAAATGGCTAACTACACAATAATTTTCATAATTAATTGACATTACTTGATGATCTTTCAGCCAATGCTCTGTTAAACAAATTACATCAAACTTGGTGTTTTCCAAAAACAATTCTATTTCCAATAATTTGGAAGCGCAACCTTGGATATTTTGATGAAATAATTTTAAATTATGTTGCACTCCCTTTGGTTTTTTAGTGTTATTAAATATATTGCCAGAAGATACCTTTTTATTATTCTGTAATAATAATTGGTTATTTAAAGGGGTAACTTCTGTTGTCTCACTGACTAGTTTAAATAATTATCCGGAGTGACCTCCACAACTACAACTGGAGAGTCTAGATTGCCCGTACAAGTTCCAGCAGGAGGAGAGAGCCCTATCTGACTGGTAGTGGTCTCCAAGGATGTTGGTGTTATAGGTGGATCCTCCTTCGTACAACATGACAATTCATAATTAATCACTATGTTGTTAGTATAACTAGGCAACACAGACTCGTCACTAATCCTAGAATTTGTTATATTAGCTATAACCTCGTTAATATTATATGCTATCAACATAGCAATCAGATGTCTACATTCCCCAGACAGAGATAAAGTTCTCTGAGTTAACTTAAAACCACTAACAAACTTGTTAGTGTCAAAATACAATAATTTGTCACTATGATAACATGTCAGCTTGTGAATAGTTCTATTCAACTTAAAAATATAATTATTTTCGTTATATGATAAAGTATCAGAGTAAGGAAAAGCACACAACATTATCTTACCTATGTTTAAATTTAATAAGGTGTTGACACCATCCACTAGGTTCTTTGTGGTAATACCAGTGCTATTACCTAATAGCAAAACCATTGTAGAATAATTATCCAGGTTTGTATTGGCAATTCTTTTAATCATTTGTTTAAAACTTATGTTATGGTAACTATGATTGGTAAAACTATGGCTAAGGTAATTGAGTAAGATTTTTCCAAAGCCAGAACCTAATTCGTCACAAAAAAATATAGATTTATTTACCTGTGTGGTCTCTGCTGGAAGAGCTAACACCGGAAGGGGCAAGTCAGACTTATGCTGAAGAGGTGGTGGTTGGTTGGCACAGCTGTATGAAAGATCATTAGTCAGAGACTCATACCTCTCAGCATTGTACTTCACCAAATCCAGTAGTTCTCCAGCCTCCAACAAGTGGTCACTTAATTGTTGTTGTGACGTTTCATATTTTTCAAAAATATCCTTCAGCAAATGCTCCTTATGCAATATATCACTATAGAGGAGCTGAATATCCGTGTCATACTTTTCCCTACATTTATCTAACTCAATAGTACAAATATTTAAACTTTTTGATAAGACAACACGTTCTTTCCTAAGCGAAATGTTTAATTTTAGGAGTTTTTGTTTTTTTTATTGATCTCTGTGACCGTTTAATGAACTTCTTGATTTTAATATATTTTTTTAATTTGTTGTGACTCATTACGTTAGATGTGGGGTGCGGGACTTATGTTAAGAACAGATTAATAATTCTCTTTTTAGCGTGTGGATGGCAAACTAAATTAAGTCCGACCAGAATTTGGTTACTAGTTTGGCGCCTTCACTAGCGTCCATTATTTATTGTAACCTGCAGACAATTGGACACAATTGGACAGAAATTATATTAAGTGTCCCATTGTTTGAGGTACACCATATTTACATCAAGCAGAGTCATCTATATATATAAAAGGAGAAACTGACTGACTGACTGACTGACATATCAACGCACAGCCGAAACTGCAAGGACTAGGAACGTGAAATTTTGCATACAGCTTCCTTATATTATGTAGGGGAGCACTAAGAAGGGGTTTTTGGAAATTCGACCTTTAAGGGGGTGAAATGGGGGGATTTTGTTTGTATGAAAAATATTATTGATTCAGTTAATAAACTTGAAATTTGGCACGAATACACGCAGACGAAGTCGCGGGCCAAGTGCTAGTGTAACATAATCAGCCTATAATGTTCCCACTGGTGGGACATGCGTCTCATCTATATGAAAGGGGTTGGGCCATAATCCACCATGCGGGTCCAGTACGGGTTGGTGGATGTCACATGTTTTCGATTTTTTGGTTCTAAGACATGCCGGTTTCCTCACGATGTTTTCCTTCACCATTTTGAGAGTAGTGGTGATAAATTGATGGTGGCACAGATATAGATAGACCTTAGATAACGCAAGTATCACGATCTGTATGAAAACCAAGCGTGCCATTTTTTGATTACCTACTATGACGTCACAAGCGCTCTTTCTCACTCACGCTCACCTAGCCAGCAGTACACAGGACTGAGCGCGAAAGTGGCGGCTTACGATTTCTGTACGTAACTTGATGCGATTTATGGCACGCAAAGTAGTTGCTCTTGCGTTATCTACGTGTATCAATATTTGTGAATGGTGGAGTCGTCTGCGAATAACGAATTAAAATCCTTTCATTATTAATTTCATCTCCAAAAAACATTATAACTCAATATAAACTTCTACCCTCCCCACAATAAAAACAGAACATAAACAATGTCAATTTTACTGAAGGGTACATGAATACTTTAGTCGGTCCGGTGACATTTCAATATTCCACCCACGCTCTCACTCACTCAGGAGAAAAGGTCACAAATTAACTTTTATTTCGCGAATAAATGTCGTTCTTAATGTAGGGTAGTTTGATGTTTTTATTAGTAGGATTGGGGTAATTTTTGTTTTATAATATGAAGGTCGAGCGCGGATGACACGTTTTCATAAAAAAATGTTGTAGTTTGTGTTTTCAACAACAACTAGTTGTGCCCTACGGTTTCACCCGCATAAGTCTCAATCCTGTGGGAATATCGAGATAAAAAATCTTATGTCCTAATCCAGGTTATGGTCTACCTACCCATGTACAGACGCCAGCACATCAAGTTCTACTGTAAATTTTTCCCAATCAACTTTGAACCTTATGCTTTAACGATAAAGTTGAAAATCTATTAAAGAAAGTTGACATATTATAGTAGCTTGCTGGTGTACCAAATTTCATCTAAATCCGTTCAGTATTTTTAGCGTGAACGCGTAACAAATAAAATTCAAGCTTTTCTCTTTATAATATTAGTTTAGACTAGCTGATCCGACAGACGTTGTCCTATCCAGTTCATACGAAAATCCCGTAGAAAATAGACGTTCAGTTTTTCCCAAATAAAAAAAAACCGAAAAACTTTCCCAATTTTTCTTTCCATAAAAATCTAATTCGGACTATTACGGACACTTCACATAAAAAAATTGCCATATCGATCTAGCCCTTCTTAAATGATGCGATTACAAACGAACATCATTTCATTTTTATTTGTAGGTATACATGGCCGACAGTGGACAAAACGGTCTCAATCAGGTTCATTTTGAAATACTACTTTTGGTATTACATATTTCGTTCAAGCAATAAATGTCACTTTCAAATAAAACCAACAGTCGACTTTCCTAAAATAAGCAGTCAATTTTCCGCTCGAAATAAACGTAACACATTTAAAATAATAGAGACAAATTATTTTGAATGTTATTTCAAATGTAAAATGTATGTTACATTTGAAATAATTTTCTGAATAAAAGCTGAAACTTGGAGCTCGCCAGATGTTTATTTTTAGATTCAAATAAGGGTTTAAAAGGACTGACTGTCGCCAATCCCGACAAAACCATAAAAACCCAGAAAACAGAGCTAAAACTAAACTAAAAGCTAACGCTAAAATCTCGACAGCACTAATAAAGTCTGAAAGCTATTTTAGTGATGTCCATGCTAATTTCTGATTTCATATTCGTCCTCGACCTCCATCCCGGGTCGTTACATGAATATGCACTCGCTAAAGTTAGTGTTTCGATGTAGTGGACTGTGATGTGTGTACGGCGGGATGACGTAAGTAAAACACGGGCACACGGTTAGCTAGTTTATTGCGGACTGGCGACCGCCGCCGGCGCCTGACCTACCTGCCTTACATATTTATCGATTACCTACATTACATCCCTCCACCACTAATTAACAACAAAGCCGACTAAACTAAATTTCAAAAACTTACTGTACTAATGATAACACGTAAAATTTTTAACAACATAATAATTATGAACAAATCGGCAAAGCTTACAACTGGTTATTCTTAAAACCAAGGGCCGGTTTCATAAAGTTAGAATTAATACAGTTGACGAGTAATTCCATATATATTGTGTCCCATTTAAATTAATCCAGAAGATAGTGCCTAATCAATGATTGAGAAACAGGCACCGAGTCTCATAATATTTATAACCAGCCTTCTTACCTAAACTACTTAACTAACTATGTAATTCTTATAATTAAACTAAACTAATGCTTATAATTAACATCTTTGTTTAGCCTACATTTCCTAATGGGGCGAGACTGGGGCGGTACAGGTATGGACGGTGGTGTCGAGAACTCTTCCGTCACTTTATCTTGGTCGGTCTGTTCGTCGCTCTGAGGCGGTGACGACGCAGGCTCCCGCGCAGGTGGCGACGACGCCACCGAGGCCACCGGCCGCTCCGACTGGCCCTCGCGGGGCGATGTTGGTGCTACCCTAGGTGCTGAAGTTTCCGGCGAACGTGACAACTCTGTGGGGACTACCAGAGAACTCCTCGTCCTACGCCTAAGCTGATCGATGTGTCTATGCACCTGTTTACCATATATGTCTAGTACCTTAAAGTTACTTGGCCCTGCCGAGTTAACTACAGTACCGGGCAACCATTTCTCCCCTTTTAGATATTGTCGATACCAAATGTCATCTCCTACCTCCACCCTCCTTTCCGTACCTCCCGCGCTTTCAACCTGCCCTTGCTGCGCTTTTTGTACTCTAACTTCCAAATCAGGTTTTAGCACGTCTAACTTGGTTCGTAACCGTCTCCCCAAAAGTGCGACTGATGGGCTTATTCCAGTAGTGCAGTGGTCTGTATTCCTATAGTATAACAAAAATGTATTTAAAGCCAGTTCTATACTTTTGTTATCTAAATAAGCTTTTTTAATAACTCTTTTTAAAGTTTTCACAGCATTTTCCGCGGCTCCATTGGATGATGGATGATAGGGAGCTGTGAATATATGCTGGATACCGTCACCTTGCGTGAATTGTGCAAATTCACTACTAGTGAAAGGCGGTCCATTATCAGTGACTATCTGCCTAGGGATTCCCCACCTACTCCACAGCTCGCGCAACCTGACCATCGCATGACTCGCTGCAGTACTGGGAACCTGAAATACCTCCAACCACTTGGTTGTTGCGTCTACTGCTACTAAATACGTTTTCCCGCATATAGGGCCCATGAAGTCCAGATGCAGCCGTGACCAGGGCCTGGCGGGCCAGGGCCACGGGCGCGGGGCAGCGCGCGGGGGGTCATCCGCGTGCGCGGCGCACACGGTGCACGCGCGGCACTCGCGCTCCACCGCCTCGTCGATTCCCGCCCACCATACGTAGCTGCGTGCCAACGACTTTGACTTTACGATGCCCATATGGGGCTCGTGAATGATTTTTAAAATCTTATCCCGGCATTTTTCCGGTATCACCACCCGGTGGCCCCACATGACACAACCTAACTCCTCGTACAGTTCCGCTTTTCTATTAAAATACGGTTGTAAATTCACGATTTCACACGTATCCGGCCAACCGTCTCGTACGTAATTTAAAATTCTACTTAGTAATGGATCCCTCTCCGTTTGTTTTTTTATTTCGGTATAATCTAGTAACAACCCGTCTTGAGCGAAGTGTAGGTATGTTTGCTCAGGAATAGATTCCTCCTTTAAATTTTTAACGCTATTATTTTCTGGCAGACGTGATAAGCCATCAGCCCAATTTTCATTGGTGCGAATATATTCTATGTCGTAATTGTATGCCGACAATATCACTGCCCATCGTTGCATCCTACTAGCCGTCATGGTAGGTATTCCCGTTTGTGGGCCTAACATTGATACTGAGGGTTTGTGATCAGTGCGTAAAATGAACTTTCTTCCATATATATATTGGTGGAATTTTCGTATACTGAATATAATCGCAAGTGCTTCGCGGTGTATTTGCGAGTAGTTTTTCTCCGCGATGGTGAGCGAACGTGACGCATATGCTATCGGGCGCTCGCCCTTAGGCCCCGGCTGCGCCAGCACGCCCCCCACGCCCCGTGCGCTCGCGTCACATGTTATGATTAGTGGCTTGTTTGGATCGTAATGCGCTAATACTTCGGTACTCATTAAAACTTGTTTAATCTGCGTAAACGCACGCTCACACTGTCCATCCCAGTTCCAGTCTACGCCTTTTCGTAATAACCGGTGTAATGGTACTAACAAGGAACTGAAATTTTTGATAAACTTAGAAAAAAAATTTACCATGCCTATAAAGGAACGTAATTCACTAATATTATTTGGTGCTTCTAGTTTACTTATAGCCTTTATCTTTGATTTGTCCGCTTTGACCCCTTCTTTAGAAACCACATAGCCTAAATAAGTCACTTCATGAACCAAGAAAACACATTTTTCTTGCTTTAGCTTTAACCCACTCTCAGATAGTCGCTGCAAGACTTGTTCGAGTGCATATAAATGCTCGCTTTTATTTTTCCCACCTAGAATAGAATAGAATAGAATAGAATAATTATTTATTTGCATAGAAAGTAGGTACAAAAAATGCAGATGTTTTTGTAATTATAGATCCTTATACATTCTACCTTAAATTAGGCATGCAAACATTTAGCACAAGTGCTTAGTAGTCTAAAATAGGTACTGTCAATATGAAAAAAAAATCTTATAATATGGTCAATAAAATAAAATAAATAATTAAAGATGTCAAAATTCATTAGGAAACTATAAGGTTTTATCATTTAGGAATTCACAAATTGAGTAATAACATTTATCAATTAATAAGACTGACAATTTCTTTTTAAACAGTGGAATGGACTCGTTTTTTATTCTATCGGGTATTTTGTTAAAGATAATTGGGCACATATATAGAACACTTTTCCTTAATAATGCAGTGTTATGACCACTAACACGTAGCATGTTTGTATACTGCCTTCTAATTGGTCGTGTTCTATTATCAGACGATTTATTAAAAAGATGCATATTTGATTTCACAAAAACAGCAATTTCAAAAATGTAAAGTGATGGGAATGTCAGCAAATTTAGGGACTTGAATACAGGTACGCAACTATCTGTTACTTTCATGTTACACATTGCCCTTATGCATCGTTTTTGAGCCCTGAATACCTGTTCTCTCAGGCTACAATTTCCCCAAAATATTGTCCCGAATCTGAGAATTGACGCCACCAAACCATGGTAAGCAACTAATCTGGTGGGCATATTCACTTTCCTGGATAGGTTAAAGAGCACATATGCTGCTGTACTTAGTCTTTTGCATACCTGTTCTGCGTGTGGCTTCCAGGTTAGTTGGCTATCAATCATTAAACCTAAAAATTTTGTAACTTGCACTTGGTCTATTTTTTGTCCATTGTAATTTAAATTTAGATCTTGCGGTGGTATACGTTGATAAAAATGCATAACATTAGTCTTAGTTAAATTAATCATTAAATTATTTTGTTCAAGCCAGTGTATAATGTCCGTTAAAGTATTATTTATGTCATGTTCATACGTTTTTAGGTCTGTACAATCAATCAAAGCAGTACTATCGTCAGCGAATAAGACCATAGGATGTTTTATGCATCGTGGCAAGTCGTTAATATAAATTAAAAATAATAAAGGCCCCACCACAGTCCCCTGTGGTACGCCATACCTAATAATTCTGTATTCCGATAAGTACTTTTTCTCACGCTTAGATTTTAAACATATTTTGGAAATTTCTGTCTGCTGTTTTCGGTTGCTGAGATATGATCTTAACAGATTATGCATATTTCCTCTGATACCTATCATGTTTAGCTTGTATAAGAGAGTTTCATGGTCAACACAGTCGAAAGCCCTCGTCATATCAGTTAAAATTGCGCAAGCTGGTACTTTTTCATCGACGTTTCTAATTATCATATTCATTAAATCGTAGACGGCCATATTGATACCTTGATTTTTCCTAAATCCTTTTTGTTCTATACTTAAAATATTATATTTATGTAAGAATTTATTTATCGCGTCATAAATTATTTTTTCCATAACCTTTGAGAAAATTGTGATTAGAGCGATTGGTCTATAACTTGCCAAATCTTCTTTAGAGTTTTTTTTTAAAAGTGGTTTAACAATAACTGTTTTTAATTTGTCTGGAAATACTCCGGAACTGATACACAAATTTAGTATGTGACTAATATGCAAAGCAATGTCACTCGATACAAATTTTACGACCTTAGTTGAAATGCCATCGTAACCAGTACTAAGTTTATTTTTTAGAGAATGTATCGCTCTCATAACATCTTGAGGTAATACTGGGTGCATAAACATAGAGTGAGGGTTACTTTTCAAATTACTTGTGTCGGGTTTTGAGGTCATAATATTTTTTGTCTGGTCAGTAAAATAATTATTAAAAGCGTTTGCAATCTCTGTTGGATTAGTGATTGTGGTGTCATGAATTTTTATTTGGGAAATAGGTTCAGTAAATGGTTTGTTTCTGTTTATGATTTGCCAAGATGCTTTTGATTTATTGTTTGAGGTGTTGATAAAATAGTTATTTTGCGCTTTTTGCGTTAATTTAATGATTTTTCGAAACCTTTGCGAGTAGTTTTTAAAGTTGCTTTTATTAAGGTTTGAAGGTTCTCGCCTATGTTTCCACAGTAGATGCCTTTGTTTTCTACTGCATATTCGAATGCCATGAGAAACCCATTTAATATTTTTATTTGAGTTAACGGTTATCAATTTGTAAGGGAAACAAAGATCGTACAATAGACGAAAGTGCTCTAAGAAATAATCAAATGCTTCATTAGCATTTTCGGTTTTGTATATATCAGAAAATGAAAAACTTTGTAGGTAATTTTTGAATTTAGTTACATTTTCACTAGAAAGATCACGCTTTTTGATCCGCCAATAATTTATTCTACACGATTTTAGCACTTTAACTTGCAAAAACTGTGCTGTGTGGTCAGACAATGCTAAGTCTAAAACTTCTGATTTACAGTTTAGTTTAGAACTGCGGGCAAAATTATCTATACAAGAATTGCTACAGAGCCTGGTGGGTTGGCGTAACTCTAATTTAAGATTATAGCCCAAAAGAAAGGTTTCAAAGTCCAGGGTTATGCTATTTCTTTTTAAAGTGTCTATATTGAAGTCCCCACATATTACTATTTTCTTTTCGGGTTTCGTACACACTGTTTTTACAATAGTCTCTAATTTCTCATAAAATAAACTTAAATTATTTATCTTTGGGGGCCTATAAATACACATAATAATTAAATTTTGTTTCGTCAATTCTATGCCACAGCATTCGACGACGTTAGCTATAGAATGTCGAGATATGTCTGGAAGCACTTTGTGTTCAAGGTAGTTCTTGACTAGAATACATGCTCCTCCACGTTTCTGAGACCGTCTTGTATAAATTGCCGCTAACTTGTAGTTTGTCAAATTCAGTAGTTTCTCATGTCCAGTCATAACAAAGTGCTCTGTGATACAAATAACATCAATTTCTTTTTTTTTCTGCGTTAATTCTTGAAGGTGAACTGTGAGTAAGTCAGACTTATTTAACAGGCCAGCAATGTTCTGATGTAGGATGTTTATATTATTATGAACGAAAAAAGTCACTGTTGTCAGACGAATTAAAGATAGAAGTTTCTATAGGATAGTTTGTCATGTCAATAATCAGGCGGTCAAATATACTTTCAAAAATACGTTTTGTTCCTAGTCTGTTTAGTTTTCCTGTTCGATAGGAAAACATATCTAAGGTGAGATCACGATTTGTGTCAAAAAAGTATGCATAGTTGTTATTCTGTATGTCCAAGTGTAGTAAATTATTAAACAATTCTATACTATAATTATAAATTAGAGCTCCTCTTACGTAAGTGGGACAGCATATGATTACATTTGTGTGGGTAATTAGCTTTAGTGATTCCCTAATTTGTTTAATCAATTCGATGTGGTTTCCAGCGCTTTTGAAGTCCTTTTCTCCGATCATAAATAAGCAGTAGTCGTCAATAGATAGATTTTTTGCCTTTTCAGTAATATTGGACAAAATTTCGCTTAATCCACTACCTGGTGTCACGTAATGGCAATACTCGAAGTGCTCGCTGAAGGTATTTTCTATATTTTTTAGTGCATCAATATAATTACAGTTACTGATTATGCGTAGCTTTCGCTTTCTTGGACTTTTGAACGTTGTAACACAGTTGGTATGTTTTTGGTTTTCAATTTTGCGCTTGGCATCGACTTTGTCGCACTCAATGATTGTAGTTTTAGGCATTTGTAATGAATCCTCAGTTTGAATTTTTTTATCTCTCTTTTGATTTATTTTCTTTGGCGTGCAGTCTTTAGTTTTCTTTGCAGATACCGGGCTGCAAGTGATTTTTTTGTACAAATCATTTTTCTTTAACAATTCCTCATTTTGTTTTTTAAGATTATTATTTTCTAAAGAAAGAGACTCTATTTCTTGATGGGCACTGTTTAATTCAAATTCTAGTTTATTTATTTGTTCTTTTAATTTTAACGTTTCTTCATCATTACTGTCGTTAGAAATATCGGGTAGACTATTGGTTGTTTCACTTAGTGTTTCGTTCAATACCTCAACATTGGAGTCAGATACAGTTCGCGCACGACGGAATGTAATGTTTTCGAGGAAGTTCATGTTGAGAGTTTTTTTAAATGTAGATGTTAATTCCAAAAAGACAAACCATGTGCGGGATACGAACTCGAGCCACACGATGCATGCAGTCAGGTAGGCGATATAATGTCTACGCCACCACGACAGTTACATAGGTGATCGAATTTGATGACTAATAACCTCCTCCGGTCACAATGTTTGTTAAAAAGACGGTTGTAGTTTAAATGTTTTGAATTTTTTCCACCGAACATCACTTTGTGATTCAATTTATTTTTCGTTATTTTTATATTTACGTATTACACACAATTCTCCTCTTAGTCTGAAACACTGTTTAACGCCAATAAAGTTATTATTATCACGCACAAAATCTGTTTTGTCACAAAAAGTTGTCCACATATAAAAGTCACATTTACATAGTTCACGATAAATAATTTGTTATAATAACATTATCACATACGTATTGCACTGTTTTGAACACGTTTACTATTACATTGAGGAGATACAGTTCAATAAATTATTTTAAGGAATTTTTATACGGGAGCACAATGTTTACAGACAGCTAGAGCCCTCTCTCTAACGTCCCTATTATAACGTCATCGAGAAATACTTGCACATTCGGTATATTACCTAACAAATTTGTCATTATACGTTGGAAAATACCTACACTTGACGACAAACCGTAAACTAATCTATTATATTGAAATAAACCTCGATGTGTATTAATCACTGTGTATTTTTTCGAATCATCTAGTTCTACTTGATTGTACGCACGGGAAAGGTCAATTTTACTAAAAAACTGTGCCCCGTTCAGGCCTACGAGCACATCTTCAATCTTAGGAAGTGGGTATCGATCGATCAGCAAGGCGGGATTAAGAGTCGCTTTATAATCCGCACAAATTCGCAACGTACCGTCTGCTTTAGTCACCGGCACCAAGGGTGAGGCCCAGTCAGAGCAGTCGACGGGCTCGATGATGCCGTCGCGCAGCATGGCGTCGAGCTCAACGTCGATGCGCTCGCGCAGCGCATATGGTACGGGCCGCGCGCGCTGGAACACCGGCGTCGCCCCCGGGCGCACTCGCAGCGTAGCCTTGCCGCCCTTGTACCGACCCAGTCCGCCGCTGAATAACTCCTTATGTCTGTCGAGAATATTTTCAATCCCTTCATTAATTAGCACACAATTCATGTTACTTGTACCTTTACATGTAAGCATAGGTATTTTTATTTGTAGCTCCGCTAGCCATTGCCTACCTATCAAAGACGTAGTACCGTTTTTTATTACAAACAATTCTAGCTGTTTTTCCTGCCCCTGGAATCGAACCCGAGGGCGAATTATACCTAATGGTTTTATTTTAGTACCATCATAAAATTTCAAAATTGTATCGTCCTTCATAAGATACAAATGTGAAAAATTACGTTCGTAAGTGCAATTATTTATACAAGAAATCGCAGTTCCTGTATCTATTTGCATGTGTAGTACGGTATCATCTACAAAAATAGGTAAACTTACTGGCTTATAATTATTAAGTCCCATTAGGTTCAAACTCTCTTCGATGTCGTCCACGTCGGACTCGTTTACAGCCTCCGCGGAATACATATTTCCATTCCGCCGACCGCCCCGATATGAAGTTGTTCCTCGCGACGATTGCTCAACATTCACCGGACACACGCGACGTAAGTGCCCCGTATGCTGGCATTTGCTGCACACGAACTCCCTGTAGCGACAGCTTGCCACACTATGGTTAGTGGCTCCGCAAGCTGTGCAGTTGTTGCTGCGCCCCGATACAAAAGGCCCGCTGGTCGCGCCACCCACGCGGCTCGCGGCTGGCCCGCCGCCGCAGCCCGCGCCTCGAGGCCCGCGGCGCCCGCGCGGCCGCGTGCTGCCACCGCTCCTACTGCGAATCGCATCGTTGCTGTCACCCTTATTTGATGTGACCGAATGCACCGCTTGCTCCTTAGGACTAGATGTGGACGCTCCATCCACTACTGCCGCGTCTCTTTCTGCCGCCTCTAACGCGTTCGCTAACTTCACGGCTTGTAAAAATGTTATTGTGTCATCCTCCGCAAACAGTCGTTGCCTGATGACGTCACTCTTGAGTCCGCATATAAACTGGTCACGCAAGCTCTCGCTTAAATTCGCTGCAAATTTACAGTGGCGAGCTAATCTCTTTAACTCTGAGACGTAGGTCGCCACGTTTTCGTCCGCTCCTTGTCTTTTTTGCCGGAAACGATATCTTTCCGCTAATGAAGATGGCGTCGGCTGAAGGTGCTGACGCATTAAATTGATGGCTTCGCCATACTTTAATTCCGACGGTTTTTTTGGACTCGATAGGTTGACGAGTAACTCGTACGCTTCATCCCCGATTGTAGAAATCAAAGTAGGTAACTTCAATTCCTCCGCCACTTTATTTACAAGAAAGTACATGTCCAACCTATCCACATAGGATGACCACTGTCCCGTTTTCACGTCAAACTCACTTAACTTCCCAATCGACATCTCGACTATTGTTTAAATACACACGCGTTAATCCACCTTAGGTAATTAACCTCGTCGCCACTGTGATGTGTGTACGGCGGGATGACGTAAGTAAAACACGGGCACACGGTTAGCTAGTTTATTGCGGACTGGCGACCGCCGCCGGCGCCTGACCTACCTGCCTTACATATTTATCGATTACCTACATTACATGGACGATCCTCTCTATTTCTGTTTCTACATTTTTGTTTACTTTTAGTTTTGCATTTGTGCTGTTGAGTTACTTTATTGATACCAACTAAAATAAATATAGTTTCCTTTTCCAATTGTTATAATCAGTAATTTAGAGCTGTGAAACTGATACAGAATGGCTTAATAATATTTGTAGCAGAAATTGGTGGCTTAGAGAATCGCGACTTGTAAAACCAGCAGCTTAGAATGTCAGGAATGAAAACACTGATAGGTTCGTGAAGATTAAAAGGGATTCTGAAACAAATAGGTAAATATTTCATCAGATGCAATGTATGTTCTATGTTAGTTATGGGTTTGGTTTCCGCACTTAGTCCTTCAGTTGGACCATTGTGAGTGTAAGTGTATATAAGTTTAGTGAAGTGTATGTATTTAAGATTTCAATAACTGAAGCTTTCAACAACCGTAAACCAAAAGCGTTTGTCCCCCACCGCCGTCACCGGGACGTCATCGAGAACGAGATGACGGTGCCGAAGTAGCGAATTAGCGATACATATATTTACTATGGTCGCGTGTCCATCGCACATCCATCACCCGAGCAACGTCATCCTGACCGCCAAAGTTTAGAGTAGTTCGGTGCGACCGCTAGAACTTGGTCTGAGTTTGTGACGGATTGCCGGCAATATAAAAACGTTTCATCTTGTTCACGCATTGCCGCCGTCCGGTCAGTTTTTGTTTTGTCTATCATGCCGAGTTTGGTCGCGATAGACATACGATCGCCGTGACCGGGACGTCACGTTCAGTTCGAATAATCTTGTTTCTCGGTGACGGCTGCGGTGGACAGACGCCCTAAGAATACATTCCCCAAATCTATCCAAATTGTGATTGGCCAATGAACCTACAAATTAACATGCTCAATGGGACTCAAACCCGTTCGAAGTTTGTCCGGCCAAGCGATTTAATTTCAATCCATTTGAAGTAGGTACGGCTATCAATAAAGAGCTGTGTGTTGTGTACATCTTCTGAATCATTGGGTTGTTCATACAATCAATTGTGGCGAATTAGGGTAATGTGCACCAAACCTTACCCAGGTTTAGTTTTGAATGACGTTATTCTTAGTATACCTAGATGTATTGTGGGTTTAATAAATCAGTGATTTATATTTATGAGTTTTTTCTGTGTTTATTCATTGATGATGACTGCTTGTCGATTGCGCGCCTGCGTAACGCCATAATATTGTTTTTACCAAGCATTCCTAGTCTGCTCCTTCTTGGTCCTGTATTCAAAACTTTTTGTGCTCTCTAATTAATGTCTTGTTAAGACATTAATTAGACCCAATTATTTTCTAAACTGACCTTTTTTATCCTACTTTTGAAAACGTAGAAAGTACATACCTAGGTATCACAAGCGTGAAAACGTGTTTAATATAAAATGCCCAATCGATAGCCGACTCGCCATTTACCTGCGGCTTTCACACAAAACCCTGAAACTGAATTAAACAAGAGGCTCATAAAAATACAAAAAAGTAGAAAGCAAACACGTTGGAATGCTGTAAGCAACAGGTTTGCAATTATTTTTGGCTACAGTCTTTGTTGGCAGACCACAAACCACGCCTGCGACCATTCTGCTTTTTATTGCCTTTTGAATTCAAAACGACATTTCTCCTCTATATTCGAGACCATATTCCAATTTTGAGGTACTGTCATTTATTATTCTTTATTTGCAGTGTTTACGGCCTGCGACAATGTTAGAATTCGATTTTGAATTTAGCAATACCTCATCACTCTTCATTATTTATCTGTGGCAACTCATGTCAAAGTATTGTTATTCTTTGTTTTGCAAATAGAATAGCTCACGAATAGCTCTTGTTTCAAAAGAGATCCATCAAAGTAGTTTTTAATCTGTCATTGGACGGCGTTTGCCTAACAAAGGAATACAATGAAGTAATAAAATATAAACATTTGAGATTGCATTATAGGAGTATTATATTATCTGTGATTATAGCAAAAATGAAATGTAATAAGGTGTATTTTATTTATGGGATACACAGATAGAACAGTACAATGGTCTTATAAAAACCTTTGAATGGAGAAGACTTGCATATAATAAACAGATTTTGCCATGAAAATTAAATATAAATTAATCATTTTGTACCTACATCTATATGTTTTTATTAGTAAGTTAATTGATCAAATTAAAATTGCCAGTTAGTCGCATAATCCATCTCAATTCCATTACACCTCAAAAACGCTTTCGCTACTCTAACGCCTCCGAACAAGACGAAATGATTCACAGAACATCACCTAATTAGCATGTTGGACTCCCGGATCCCGTTCACCTGTTGCGGCGCGCGCAGATCGACCGCGCTGCATTGTGCCCGACGGTTAACCCTGCAAATGTGGGTCGGCGCTAGCTCCCCAGAAACACTTCACAGAATTGTGCCGATCGCTGCGCTTGTGACGTGATAATGGGGAGAGATTCGGAGAATTTGGTGGTTGAACCTGGAAAAAAGGAGGAATGTTTGATGTTCGGCAGGGTTTTTGAAAAATGTAAGTCTGTGCGGACTTTAAGATTTATGAGCAGAGAACATTTGGCGGGCCCAAATTTCAGGTTTCGGTACTAAATGTAGGTTGGCGATTGTTGCCCAGAAACACTTCACAGAATTGATCGATCCCTAATCTTGTGATTTGATAATCAGTTGAGATTTGGAGAATTCCGACCATACTTATTTTTTTAAACGCAAGTCTTCTGTGTACGTTTGGTCTGTTATGCTATTAACAATGCAAGAATCTAAACCATTTGAAAAATAAAACAAGGTATTCTTCAAGAGTTCTGTAAGCTTTTAATGTATGCATATAATTTTAATAATAGATCAATTAAAGCAGACCCTAGACGATCACGAGGCATGATATGCGTTACGTGCTGTTACGCATGCAGGACCGTTTAATTGTATTGATTGATGCGAATGACATGCAAACTACCAGGGTCCTTCATGCAGCATGATAATTCACGTTACCGCATGATAGTCTAGGGTCCGCTTAAGACGCGAATTTCTGCTCACTTTTTTCGCAAACTTTTGTGCCGTTCCTTCTATTAAAAAACAATGTTTTTTAGGGTTCTGTACCCAAAGGATGCCAACGGAACCCTATTAATAAGCCTCCGCTGTCCGTTCGTCTGCCAGTAGGCTGTATCTCATGACCCCTAATAGGTAGACAGTTAAAAATTTTACAGTGTGTATTTCTGTTGCCGCTTGAACAAAATATTATTATCTAAATAAAATAAACTTAAAAATTAAAAGGGGCCATACGATAAAAGTGTTTTCTTGTTTTATATGTAGCGTTAAATATTGTGTGTGGCGAGTCCGACTCTATTTATACGGTTTTTTTTAACTAACACCAATATCAAACCTAGCACAAAAGGAAAATCAAAATCTACAGCTATCTCTAGCTCTGTAGAAAGTCACTCTGTTCCAAAAATACTTGACAGAATTGTACCGATAGCCGTCCGTGTCCAAGTAATTCAATAAAGGCCCGAAGATTGCAAGAAAACGAAGCTAAAAGCGCCTCTGTTTCTGCCGACCATTGGAAATTGTCGATATACTTGTCCCAAGACAATTTTAAATCAGGAGTTGGAAGAAGAAATCTTGGCGACGGATTGAAGTTTCAACTGGAGTAAATTCCTCTCCTTAGCTGAGAACTAGTTTCGCAAATTGATCAAATACGTGTTGGCTTTGTGACGGAAAGATTGAACTGAAATGTTTAAATTATCATTTGTTTCTGTATGGATGTGTTCTGGTAGTGCAGTGGTGGCTCAGTGGTATTGGCCTCGAAAAACGAAGGTCGTGACTTCGAACCCAGGCAGACGCTTTACTTTGTGTAGAATATTTCATCACCATTTCTCTCAAAACGGTTGAGGAAAACATCGTGAGCATCATCTGTGTATATTTTAACTACTTTTGCGAAATAAAGTTCATCACATGATTTCGTCATAACAATACTATGCTTTAGATGAAGCGCCTTTGATCTCTTTAGGGCTGAAGAAATAGACTTTCGTACTCCAACAGCAACGAAAGCAATTTCCAAGTGAACGTAGAATACGTAGAATAGAATAGAATACTCTTTATTATGTATACTATATAAATTACAGACATAAATATAGAAATTTTGCAAAGGATGATATAATGGGCGGTCTTATCGCTAAAAGCACGTACACAACGCGCGCGTACGTAACGTACTTACGGTTCAGAATAAAGTCGTACTCAAAATTACGTAAATCTGGATCTTCCTAGGGGGTACTCGTAATTGCGTAACACACTAAGGGCAGTTCCGCACTAAATCCGAATTGGGAATGTTCTAAATTCTGAGGGATAGAATTCAGCAACCCCTCATACAAATAGGACTACGGTCACTTCGGACCGGCATTTCTCGGATTCGGATCGGATGTAGTGCGGATCCGCCCAAACAGTAGGAATGGCTTACATTTTGACAGTTAAACAACATTCATTGCGTAATTTACGTTGTCGAGCTGACAAAATATTGGAACATATAAAGCAATGGATTAGCAATACCTTTCAAAATTATTCAGATTTGTAAGTGTGTTACACAGTTTTATTTCTACACAATCCAATTCTGGACATAAGCCATTCCCAAATTGGCACATAACTATGTCTTAACTAGTGTCGCCATATTCTCTCTCCAATCATCATCATCTGCCTAGCCTTTTCCCAACTATGTGGGCGTCGGCTTCCAGTCTAACCGGATGCAGCTGAATACCAGTATTTTACATGGAGCGACTGCCTATCTGACCTCCACAACCCAATTACTCGGTAATACGATGCCCCTTGGTAAGACTGGTTGTCAGACTTTTGGGCTTCTGACTACCCGTAACGACTGTCAAAGATCCACGAATGACAGCCGGGACCAACGACTTAAAGTGCTTTCCGAGGTACGGAGGGGTCTCGGTATGTAAAGATGGTTACCCATCCACAGACATACCGCGACATGCGTAGCTTAAGCTGATCGATCGACCTGTGCGGCTGTTATTATGTAGCCACGGGCCCCTCCATATTCTCTCTCCAATATATTAGTATTACCCTTTAATAAAACCACCAACATATGCGTAAATATCTGTATTCCTGTTAGTGCAGTATTTGGGTCAGTCCCTTCTAAAACACTTGGCATGTTACACCGATAGCTGTCCAATAGAGGCTCAGTGATTGCAGGAAATCACGCTTTTCTATGGCGGAAAGCGTCGCCTTTGTAAGTTTATTTTTGCGCGAATAAGACGCTTTGTTACTGTCGTGTTTTTTTTTTCTTTCGACCTAAGCTCATGTCGTGTAAAGATTAGCCCGTCAGCGAGGTTAACAAATAAATAAAATTGAGGTGTCTGTTTGTAATGTCAAAATAACAGATTTTTACTAAATGCTTGTGAAAGTATAATACGGTACTTATAACATTTTTTTAAAATTGTTTGTCTGTCTGTTTGTTCCGGCTAGTCTCCGAAACGGCTGAACTGATTTGGATAAAATTCAGTATGGGAATACTTTGAGCCCTGGGAAAGGATACAGGCTTTTATCGATGTACCATGCGGGCTTCTGCCCGTGGGCAGAAGCTAGTGTATCATATTTTCGTACCTACTTTTGGAGGCGCTAGTTATAATGCTTCATGGCCACAAGACATGGAATCGCTGCGCCGTTAGCGCCTAGAGATAAAAAAAATCTTGGTGCAAAAAGTGCGTTGAGCGTAAAAGATTATAATTTGTGTCGTAGTGCGAGGAAATAGTGGTTTGTATGTTAGGTTTTGACAATGCCGCCTATAGCAGTGGCCGCCGAGGCGTCTCCCTGCTGTGTTCATATCTGGCCTCACTGACCTGAAGCTTTTAACCTCAAAGAATTTTCAAGGTTATTTGTAGCCAGTAGAAGTAACAAAAATCCAATAGCTGGTTTCCTCATTAGTAAAGTTGTGCTCGCTCATGTATGTTCTCCCATCGAGCACGCATGGAAAATAAAAAATGATTTTGTAAAACATGAAACGTTTAATTTCTCTTGACTGTACTTGCCTGTCAAAAAGAGTAACCTAGATAATGTGGATAAGACACAAGTTTAAAACAGAAGAAGAACTTGCGGGGTATCCAGGGGGAAGAGGGTGGAATCAGACCGGAATAAATCGTGTAAATTAGGCGCCAGTTTATTGAATATATAGGTCACATTAATAAGTATTAGATTCTATCACGAGGCGGGCATGCATAATGAGCCATTGAACGCTATACAGCAGACAATGGAAATCAATTGTAGAATATTCTACTACTACTCGTACAACTACAGCGTATGCACTATAAGTTGTGGGTTAAGTACAATACACATTCCATCCTTATTTTCAACAGAACCCACCCTTTATATCGTTTGTGGACGAAATACGAGCGGTTTAAAGACGCTTATCTAATAACTCGATTCCTTCATTCATAAAGTATACTCCGATTCTCGGATACTCGGAATTTCGGAATTCATAGTCGGGATTGGATTTGTTGCCCGTGCCACATGGGAGTAAAATCCGAACAGATTCCTCCGTCGTACTCCGGTGTATTCGATCGATAGATTTTGTGCAATTATTTAGTTATGGACGGTACAGTGACTACATTGTTACAATTATTAGTAAATTAACGCACTGCAAGGTTGTAGTTGCAAGCGTAGCAGTACAGTGACTGGCGTAGCACTGTAGGGACTGGTGTAGCTCTGTAGTGACTGGCGTAGCACTATCGTAACCGGCGTAGCACTATCGTGACCGGCGTAGCACCGTGGTGACTGGCGTAGCACTGTAGGGACTGGCGTAGCTCTGTAGTGCCCGGCGAAGCACATTCGTGACCGGCGTAGCACTGTAATGACTGGCGTAGCACTCTAGGGACTGGCGTAGCACTGTAGCTGGCGTAGCAATATTGACTGGCGTAGCACTGTAGGGACTGTCTTAACACTGTACTGACTGGCGTAGCACTGTAGGAACTGGCGTAGCACTGTAATGACTGGCGTAGCACTGTAGGGACCGGCGCACAGTGGTGCAGGTAGTACGGGCATGCGGAAAATATTATTTTTAAATGAAAAGACGTTGCGTTTCTTCATAATACTTTATTAAAATGATATAATGGATGTACCAGTTTACAAAGAGAAAGATATAACACGTATTTTTTTTTTATTAACATGAAAATATTCATCAAATTTTTTCACATGAATTTCATATAATTAAATCAGCATTTTTAAATAAATAAATATTAATAAACTAAATATTAAATAAATGACTGTTTGTACTCAGCATGACCTGATGATCCGTCACATCCCCACTTGTGTAAAAACGTTGAATTTACACTAATCTGTGTAAGGTCGTCTTCAGACATTACTTCAAATAATCTTCTGGTTGTGTGATCCAGTAATGACTGCAAACTTACACAAGCGTAGCTTTCCGTTACATCAATATCCCTGGGGTAGCATTGCCTTTTTACTTCAAGTACTTTATGATAATCGGGAAAAATATCACAACCAATACTTTTTGCTGCATTTCTCAGTACTTGATATTGATGTTTCGAAAGTGATGCATCAAGTAATAATGCCAACGCTTTTTCTGGAGTAAACTTGATAGTATCCGATGATTCTTCTTGTACGAGTACCTTAGAGGCAGCTTTCTTAATCATTTCTTCAGGAACGCTTTCACACAATCTTTTAACTTTATATCGCTTTGTTCGATCGCAACATTCATCAAATGATTTTTCTGGTCGTCCTCTATGAGAGCGTTTTGATGGCCCTGGAACATTACTGTCACAATTCACCACATCAGTCTGCACCGAAGATGTCTCAACGGTAAAAATATTTTTCAGCCACTGTTCATTTTTTGCCATAAAAGCATTTTTATTTCTCGCTGCAGTTTGCCACTTTTTTGTAAATACGGGTAGAAAATTACGGCTTAACTTTTCATAAACTTGATTCCAAACACTTTCTGTAAGCTGTGGATACATAAGTTTTAAATTTTCGAGGCATTTATGTATCTCACGATTACTTGATATTATGATTTCCACTAAATCGGCATAGACAATAGTAAAGCTATCCATCACTATAATAACACTGTTATCGTAAGAGAAAATAATTGTAAGTGAAGTTAAAACTACCATTCAATGCTATTTATACTTACACGATATGATAAAATGTTAATTACCCTCATTAGAAACACTTATTAATATAATGCACTTTTTCTTAATTACAGAGCGTCATTAGTTAAGGACCTGGTATTTCCAAGATCGCAGGTTATCGCAGCCAAAACTAATGTATTCTTAATCTATAGGGTCTAATTAATCTCCGAAAGTATATTATTACGTATCGGTCGATAACGGAGATTAGTTATGATCTCATGATTGAAAACAAAAGGTTCCAAATGACCTTCTTCACTAAAAATGTAATAGCAAGTAATTATTCATTATATTATAACATTATGTTTACTATTTTATTAATACACACAATAAACTTATGACTAAACTAAAAATGAAAGTTGATAATTATAGTATTTTGGTTCTATTCATACTTGAAATAACAATATTTTTTGCACGAAATTTGTAAATTCTCGATCACCCTACTTTGGCATCATATAATTAAATACTGTATAATTATTTATCCGTATTAATTTTAGGACTTGTTTCTACTAACATTCTAGTATGTGTGTACCAAATTGTAGACATTTTAAACAAGGTTGAAACAAAGGACTTTTTTCCGCCCTTTAACCAATGTGCGGCGTAGGACCGTAGGGGCTGGTGTAGCACTGTAGGAACTGGTGTAGCATTAAATTGACTGGCGTAACACGGAAGTGAATTGCGTAGCAAGGTGACCATTTAATAGTTAAACCGTAGCACTAAGTTAAATAGAAGTAATAGATATTGGACGCTAAAAAACAACCATTTTTTACTATTTCAGTTAAACTTTTTAAATTAGCCTATTAGCGATGTTATAACGCGAGGCTAAAACAAACGGCGATAAAACATGATAGGCTAAACAAGCCGTAAAAAAGTCGACAACCTAATGGAATGTAATCAAGTAATTTATTCCTTTGACGGCTCGGCGGCCTAAGGAAACGTCCCGGTATTTTGTAAGAGATTTTCTTTTTTTTTTATTAGTCTGCCAATTTTGTCTTGGCGTATCTTTTAGTCGGTCGTACGTTCTTCGGCAGCTGGTATTTGGCCATTGCTTATTAATTGGGTTTGTTACTTCTTTACCTTTTTTGGAGACAAAGCATTTATTGAAGTTCCCGTATTTTAGAAAATTACTAATTGACATGTATGTATATAAAAGGAGAAACTTACTGACTGAATGACTGACTGACTGACATCAACGCACAGCCGAAACTGCTAGGACTAAGAACGTGACATTTTTCATACGGCTTCCTTTTATTATGTAGGGGAGCACTAAGAAGGGGTTTTTGGAAATTCGACCTTTAAAGGGGTGAAAAGGGGGGATTTTGTTTGTATGAAAAATCTTATTGCTTGAGTTAATAAACTTGAAATTTGGCACGAATACACGCAGACGAAGTCGCGGGCGATGTGCTAGTACTCTGAGAAAAATAGAAAACATGAAAATTCGGTATAATACATATATTTTGATACTTAATACCATTGATATATATGTTACACTAGATTAGAAATTACCGCACCAAGGCGTTGCCACTAGGCTGATGGCCACAGCCATCAGCGTAGCTAACGTCAGTTCAGTGCTCTGTGTGACGCCAACCGAAGTCAACCGAGTGACTTGCGACAAAAAATATCGGGAAAGAGTGCGATTCAAGATCACAAAAACATAATAAATTAACCGGAATTACTTTCCACACGTAAATTAATTGTCTCTGTGTTTATATCAACGTAAAAACGCAATAAAATGTAGAATTTTGTAAATTAGGTTCAGTGTTACCACTAAAAACTTAGTTTTACTTTCCCACATTAGTGGGAGTTTTTAATTTATGGAATAAGTGATTTTAAATATTTTTTAATAATAACAACGTAGCAGGGTGCTTAAAGATGCAGCACACCGTGAAAAATGGGTGGAAATAATCCGATTGCTGAGAAAAGAGACTGACTGGCTACCTACTAAATCATTCAATTTCATTAATAATAAAGAAAAAATATTCAAAAAGAAAATTTCTTAGTTATTTTCGTTATTTATAAACTTCTGACACATTTTATTGAAGTTTGCTTCTCTAGTTATATAGCTCAATGCTTAATACCTTAACCTCTCTTGTTCTTGTCTTCTTATATCTTATTCTTTTCTTTCTATCTCTTCTTAAGTTAGGTGCATAGTACTTGCCACCGGCGTGCGTGTTCACCAGATGTATAAACGTAAACGAAGCGAAAGGAGTCTGTAAGAATCGTTGCATATGGTGTTCTGTGGTTTCTGTCTAACCCCATGATTATCAATATGCCTAGCTTTTTCCCAACTATGTTGGGGTCAGCTTCCAGCCTAACCGGATAGTTGTTTAAGTCTAGTTGTCAGCCTTTTTGGGCTTCTGACTACTCGTAATAGCTGTCAAAGATCTACAAATGATGACTGCCGGGACTAATGGCTTAGCATGCTTTCCGAGGCACGGAAGGTCTCGATAATAGATGGTCGCCTATCCTCGAACTAATCGCGGCAAGCGTAGCTTACTTAACCTTCGATCGACCCGTGCGGCTTTTATTATTTAGCTACGAACCCCTCTCAAACAATAGGTACAGTTTATAGTATAGTTTATGATCTACTTGTTGCCTAGCCTGATCATCCCCAAGGGCTCACTACTGAACTTTTGATCAAAGCTAAGTGTCTTAGAGAATAGTTAAGACTTTGCTAATAAACGTCTACAAATGCGCTGTTTTTTTGCCATCATGTTATACTCACAAAGGGTTCTTGATTGCAGTGAAATTTGGTGAAAATTTACTTTATTATAATTTACGTACCTATGTACACACGGCTATACATCAAGCTATACATTTCCAGTTTTAAGTTTTTCGTACAATCAGAAGTCAGCTTATACTGGTTATATATAGCTTGTTGTGTAGCCGTGCGTACATCTATACTTTATAAGAACCAACGTTTCCTTAAAGCTGTCTATTTTGAACTGTACATGTTTTTTTAGTGGATTTTCTGCCAGTTACTGCTTGTACATCTTAAATTCATCGATCGTAAGTGACACTTACAGTGCACAAGCCGTATTTATTTATTTATTTATTTAATACTTCAAGCACATAAATGTACAGAGGCGGACTTAATGCCATAGGCATTTTCTACCAGTCAACCTTTGTGTGATGCAGAGACAAACAGTAACAGGTGCAATCATTATAGGAATAAATATTTTAAATATAAGCAAAGAAGCAAGATCAAGAGCAAGCAAGATCATCCGGCCAAAGATACATCGTAGTTCTATTCAAAATAGACAGCTGTTTTTCCAACTAACTTTAGTTTCGTCATGTTGAGAAGATCAATGAAAGGTGAGTAATAAAAGGTATATACAAGGCAGAATAATCAGACTATAATGTTCCTATTGCGGGGACATAGGTCTCCTCTCTTAGAGGGGTGTGGCCCATAATCTACCACGCGGGCCCAGTGCGGGCTGGTAGATGTCACATGTCTATGAATTTTTGGTTCTAGGACATATTTATTTCCTCACGATGTTTCCTTCAGCGTTTTGAGAGCAGACACCATTTGAGCCGTTTAGATACTTAACATAATTCTTTCTTTTTCAGGTAAGTCCATTATCTTACAAAACAAAAAATGGTGGCAAATCAACCTGACATGGCGACAAGCAGTGAGTATACAACCTCCTTAAAAAGACGACATGGTCATTGTCATGAAATCCAATGTAAGAGCGCCCCAATCAGCCCTTACGAATATAACTGCAGTAAAAAAATTGGGCGCAGTGGTGATGAAATAATTTACACAAAGTAAAGCGCCTGTCTGGGTTCAAACCTGCGACCTTCAACTCGTAAATCGCGGCCGTTACCAAAAGGGACTAATCACATTTATTCAGCTCTGTTCAGCTTTTGTCCATAGAAAACATCGATTTTGTATGAGATGCGTACGCATCCGTTCAGCCGCGGAAAGCTGAACGAACTTCATACAAAATCGTTGTTTTCTATGGACAAAAGCTGAACAGAGCTGAATAAGTGTGATTAGTCCCTAAGGCAGAGGTGAGTGGAAACGGCATAAAAGGACATAAAGTGACCTTATTGGTGATGTTCTTCAAAAAGGTCTGACGCGTAGTAGGTACTCGCAACTGGCGCGCGAGTACGACCAGAACGTCAATTCTCGTAATTTAAAACGTTCATCTAGTCGCAGTCTCATCCCGCGCGACAAACACATGTCAAAAACTTGTCAAAATATAGGGAAAGGATATGTTCCAAAATGTATGGAGCCTGGGCCAGGTCCTTGTACACTATACTTAAAAATAGGAAAATTCATTTAAAACAGTTCTCAACTGTCCAATTGCTTTAAAATAGCTTGGTTTTCTGGTAAACACAAGAAATTACACTTGAAATTGCAACACACAAAAAACAACCCGACATGGTGGTAAGCTGTCATTTTGATTGATTAATGACGTTTGACATGTTTTTGTTTATTTCGACGCTTGACGAAAGTGACAGAAGTGACACTGTTGTGACAACTGACAGTTCTCTTTTTAACAACAGAGTAACTAAGGGGAAGGTTTGGTTGAAATCTTAGATGACCTTAACCTGTGTATTTTAAACAATGGTTGCCCAACTCGTAGGTCTCTTCCTGGACAGCATAAGAGCTGTGTTGACCTCACATTTTGCTCACTGGATATCGCAGCGTCGTGTCATTGGGAATGTACCAGCTTGTCACATGGGAGTGACCACTATCCAATTATAATATCTTTGGCTGATAAAACTTATTTAGAAAAATCGAGTCCTCCACTCTTGAGGTATAATCTGTCTAATCCTGATTGGGCAACGTATTCCTCATTATTGGAGGGCAAAATTGATTCACTTCCAAATTTAGCTTCTCGCGATTTTGATTCCCTTAGTCCCCTCCATGTGTCAAGCTGTTATAATAACCTCATTTCGGCCATAACAACTAGTGCAGAGTCATGTTTCCCTGTTAAAAACTCAGCACGTGGGCATATTCCTCCCCCACCATGGTGGGATCAGGAATGCACAGCAGCCATAAGGGAAAGGGATGATGCTGAAAGAATATACAATGAGGCGATGAGTAGCGATAACCTAATCACGTTCAACAGGACCCTCGCTAAATCTAAAAGATTGCTGCGAAGAAAGAAACGCGCTGGTTGGGCTGACTTTTGTGGTTCTTTGTCCCCCTCCACTCCTTTATCGGTTGTATGGAAGAAGATCAACCGCTTTAGATCTGGATGTTCCCCTTCAATTTCTTGTCCCATCCCTCGAGAGACTGCCGAGCAATTCTTTGATAAACTGGCTCCTCCGTATGTACCATCGGAAACTGAACTTAATCAGCCGGCTCACATTCTTTCTGAGGATCCTTTAGATGCACCATTTTCTATGCAGGAGCTTAACTCGGTTTTAAAACATGTTCATGACTCTGCCCCTGGTATAGACGGTATTGTCTATTCCTTTATGTCACACGCAGGTCATAGAGCAAAAAACTTTTTTTTAGATATTTTAAATTTTTGTTACACTAATGGCTGGGTCCCTGATCAGTGGAAAACTCAAATTATAATACCTATTTTGAAACCCGGCAAACACGCTGATGACCCAAACAGCTTCAGACCAATCGCTTTGTCATCAGTCCTCGCAAAAATATTTGAACACCTAATAAAGAACCGACTAGAATTTATAGTAGAATCTAGAGACTTACTTCCTAGGTCTCAATTTGGTTTTAGAAAGGGACTCAGTACAATGGATAGTGTTGGGGTTTTGGTTTCAGACATACGCTCAGCGTTTTCGAAAAATGAATCCGTAGTCGCTGCCTTCTTAGACATTTCCTCTGCATATGATAATGTCCTTCTTCCCATTCTCAGGCAAAAATTGCAACAGCTGAGTATACCGGAGAGAATGGTACAGTGCATCTGTAGTTTACTAATGTCTAGGTCTTTGGTTCTGAGAGTGCCAGGTGAAGAATTTGACGTCAGGATGTCATGGAAGGGCCTACCACAAGGTTCTGTGCTTAGTCCTTTACTGTACAATTTATATACAGCTGACATCGGTTCAAGCCTCAATAACGACTGTCAAATTCTTCAGTATGCTGATGACTTGGCTTTATATGTCACCGATAACTCAGTTAGCGACGCTGCAGCATCTCTCTGCGTATCCCTGAACTCTTTGGACCAATGGCTAAACTCCCATGGTCTGAGTTTGTCTGCCCCAAAAAGTGCTGTAGTGGTTTTTTCTCGCAGGAGGCTAATACCACAAATTTCAGTGGACATACAAGGGCATTGTGTACCGGTTTCTTCAAAAGTAAAATTTTTAGGCGTTTTTTTAGATTCCAAATTGAGTGGCGTACACCATCTAAATTATTTAGTTAATAGATGCGAGAGAACTATTCCCGTATTAAAAGTGCTTGCCGGTGTCTGGTGGGGTGCACATCCCTACTCCATGAAACTGGTATACAATGCCTTAATCCGGAGCGTCCTGGACTACGGATCTTTCCTCTTAATTCCCTGCAACAAAAGTGCTTTGGCAAGGTTAGACAAAATTCAGGCTAAGTGTCTACGGATCATATCGGGTTGTATGAAGTCCTCACCAATTAACGCATTGCAGGTAGAGTGCGCCGAACCACCGTTGGCCTTGAGAAGGCAGTATCTGGCATCGAGATTTTGGGCTAGAGTCATTACCAAATCCTCCCACCCTCTTGTCCAAAGAATGGATGACTTGGATGTTGTATGCCGAAGTTCCAGTTATTGGAAACATAAAGAAGTCCCTTTGTTTTTAAAATCCTTCCGCTGTTATAAAAATTTAGATTCCCCGATTATTCAGTTTCCGAAACTCCCTATTTACAGTTTTGATTATGAAACTATATGTTTTAAACCTGATATCTTTTACAATATTGGCATAACGAAAAAATCTCCTTCGGCGGACTCTATTTTCAATGCGGCGGTTGGTGAGCGATGGTCCAACTTCGAAAGATTTTTCACTGACGCCTCCAAATTCTCAGATGCAAGTTGCACTGGTGCTGCGGTATACTACCAAAACTCTAAAATTGTTCTGAAGTTCAAATGCCCTATGCAATCATCTGTGTTCACGGGCGAGTGCGTGGCCATATTAGAAGCGTGTTTATTTATAGAAGCCCATAGCATACAATTTGGTGTCATATTTACAGACTCATTGAGTTGCTTGCAAGCTTTGGAGAAGAACCCTTTCAAGAGCAAACTGCAAAGTCCAATTCTACTCCAAATAAAAAAATCTCTTTTCTCTTGTGCCAAGAATCACAAAACCGTTCACTTGGTCTGGATTCCAAGTCATTGTGGCATAAGAGGAAACGAATATGTGGATGCTCTTGCTAAGGATGCCGTTACGTCCCAGACTGCTGACCTTAAGCACTTCCAATGTCAGGGCTACGATTTGCTGAGCCTTCCCAGAAAGAGCTTGCTAACTTCATGGCAGGTACAGTGGCAAAATTCAAGCAAACGGAAAGGTGCTTTTTATCACGCAATTCAACCTAATGTTACACCTAAGCCTTGGTTTTACACCTATAAAAAAATATCAAAGAGGGTAATATCTACTGTTTCCCGTCTTCGCATAGGCCATTGTTGTTCCCCGGTATTCCTTCACAAAATCCGGGTCAGAGACACATCGCTCTGCGAATGTGGGTTGGATGACGGTACTCTGGAGCACATCTTTTTTAACTGCTCCAATAATAACCCAGCCCATGACTTATATAGCCATCTCCCTGAATTAAAGATCCCTGTCCCAACTAACTTTCCATCCCTACTAACACATTCTTCCCCAAAGCTCTATGAAGCTTTGATGCATTTTATCCGCGTCAATGACGTCAAACTATGATGATATTTGTACGATAATTATATATGTAATTCTTTCATATTTAATGATTTAATTAACAAATAACATATATATATATTTTTTTTATTGTTTCAGTGTATCTACTAACACTCGTCAACAAGTTTCACATTAAATCCAAGGATATAATGAATACCTAGCATTGGATTTTTTTTTTTTTTTTCTTTCTTTCTTTTCACACGTTTTCTCATATCACGTCTGACATTGGCAGAATTGTCGACATCGGCACCATTGCCATAAAGAAAAATAGAATAGAATAGAGTAACTAAATCTGTGAGACGCCATGTTGAAAGTCGATAAAATTAATTGATAAATATCAGTTCACTACCACAACAGTACACATTTAATTGAATTATCTGTATTTTTCCCGAATTCTACGGATTTTTCTCTTTTGAAGTGAAACTTCTTTACGCACGCTTGACTTGGGGAGTAAGCTGGCGAACGCGTGACGTAAGCGTTACGAAAAGTGTGATCGGGCAAGGCGAACGGAAGTTAAGTGGGGGATATAAGCAAGAGACAGCAGTGCGCGCGCACATTTTCTTCCTCTCTTCCTCTCATAGCCAAATACGTTCCGTATATCTAAGCAATAGAAGATCTATGCAAAAATATTAATTTACCAATGAAACCATGAAATAAATTTAAATATTTGTAGAAAATTAATATATGTATATGTGTATACATGTATATATTGTACACATATATATACATACAGATGGAGCGAAAGAAGTTTCACTTCAGTCGTGTGGTCATAAGCACACTCGTTTTTTTTTTTGAGATACTGTACATAGACCTGGCCCATTTTGAAACATCTCCTTTGTAGTATTTTTGACAGATTGAGACTGAGATCAGACTGTGAACGTTCTTAAAAATTACGAGAATCGCCCCGCAGATATATGAATGAAACGAAGCAAAAGGAGTATGTGAGCTGATAATTTCACTGCAGTATGCATGACGTCGGCTTCAATTTCATTATTGTGTAATAAAATATTCATAGTGAATATGAGTAATTTTATATTCTCGAGTACGAACGACGCCGCGTCGTTCCGGTATGTGGGTAATATTGTGACATGCATTTTACATCATATATTAAATGTTTCAGTATTACTAAATTCATATACAACGTGTAACGTTAACGTTACACGTGTAACGTTAAATGCGCAAAACCTGAAAATAGTTTGTTCATAATTGACTACTGAATCGATTTCAATAATTTTTAGTACTTATAGGTTTTTTTTCAAAAATTATGCATGTTGCTAGACTATCCGCCGATTGAGCCAAAGAAAAGTAAGTCTTATTGTAAGGCTGTAAGACTCAATTTTGAATGCATAAAGTAATTGCTAGGATCAACACGATTTTCTTATTAATAATAGTTAGCTTTAAAAATATAGTTTTGGTCATTGTATTATGCTTTTAACTCAATGCTCTAATTGGGGTGTATGAGGTTTTGCGCATTTAACGTTACACGTATACAGTGTGCAGGTAACTATTATGTGTATTTTTACGTCAGCTGTCGATAAAGGTCATGCAGTTTTGTTTTTATTAAACATACATACATAAACTCACGCCTTCGTCTCATTGATATAGGCAGACAATACAGAACGCCATCTGCTACGATCCTTAGGCGGATCACACACTACAACGCGCCACGCAACGGGACGCAGATAACGTGCGCGTGATATTTTTCAACAAATTCAATAAAAACGCTGTTCCGTGCGGGGAATTTGGCTCCGTTTCCCGCGCCCCGTCGCGTGGCGCGTTGCAGTGTGTGATCCACCTTACATACTTCTTTTGCCTCGTTTACGTTCATACCTACCCCTCTGATGAGGGGCAATTCTCGCAATTAATCTATCAAAATTAACTCTAAAATCCTTATATTTTTGACATTGATTGTCGATTTTTTTTTTCGTGGATGGGAAATCAAATGACCCCTCCCGCTCTGGGTGAAGCAGAAGGGAGTGTCCGACTCTTACTGACTAAAACCCACCCGTGTTCCTTCCTTAGCCCTTTATGTTCCTGGCAAAGTCATTGGTTCCGGGGCAGCGGTAACCCTTTCGGACTATCCCGCTGTCTATAGATGGTCGCTGAGATCAGATTGTGAATAGATTTTAAACGTTTTTAACGGGAATTGACCTTCTGGTCTTACACGCACGCCGGTTGCACGTACCTGTAACAGGTACCCAATACCTGACCCTGCAGAACATCACCAATATGTCTTCCAAAGGCGTCCCCTCCCGGCGTCACTTGCATCTGCCTTATTAAATTGCTTCGTTAAAATTTATTTGAAAAACAAGATGGCGTCGTTAGTTCCGATTTCAGCCACGCGGCAAATGATTCTTGTTTTATAACCTAAAGATACAAAAGTCTTGCTTCAACCAATAACGGTCGAGAACAATAGAAATCCCTAATTACTCGTCGTAAAAATTCTCTGTCTACGTTTTTTTTATAGAAAGAATATCAACTTGTTACCAACAATAACAAAAAAATAATTGCTCGTTAAAATATAATTCACTTTTCAAACCTGCCTAATGCCTTAGGGAGCGTTCGGACTTCCCTGGAGCCACATTTTTTTTTATTAAAGTTAAAACAACTTACATTGTTGTTTATTTTTCTCTGTATGGCCGAATTTTCATTTATCACATAATTTTTATCTGAAAAATTAATACAAAGTGTTAATGAAATAACCCAAAACCTCCAACCGATTTTTATATTAATAAATTGATATGACATATAGTTATTTATTTTCAAAAATTATAGCAAAAGATATTTGTAAATGTTGTTGTCGCGCTACTTCTTACAGATTCGTAGCTCTATCACTGTCGGCGAGCTTCCCGGCCTTGGCGCCAGCTCTAGCACCCCCTCTCCTCACCCTCGCCCGCGCTGTTTGTTTTCATTGCGTTGGACAGTAGCGTACAGCGTCGTTAAAAAATATTAGACACGGCATGACAAATAATTATTTTTTGGAAAAAAAATAACCCATATTAAAAATTATTGTATTCGATTTTGCTGCCGATTCTAAATAAACTAGTTTTAGGTTTTGGGTTATTTCATTAACACATTGTATAATAGGGCGGTTTGACATTATAATATATCATTCAAACAAAAGCTATTAAACTGTTATATTTAATTCTCAGATTACTTTTATCTGAGGAATAATTATGATAGTTTGACAGCTTTTGAAAAACCATTACTTAATTACATTCTAAAGGCTAAGGGAAGAGAGGCTTAGACCCCTTTATCCTTTATTAGTTGGTACAATCCTTTGCGTGCCTTTCTAGAAATTCTTGGTACGAATCGTACGCAGGCGTACCTTTTACTTCGAAAAATGTCTTCCAGTCTTCTTAATAAAAGGTGTAAGAGGATTATAAACTCACTTTTCTGCCCGTGACTTGAACTGCGAAAACACTGAGAATGCTATTGGTACTGCCGCGAAGACGCGTTATCAGAGATGCACATCTATTTCGAATAATGGCGGCAAAACCATTAATTTTATTATGATAGTAATAGAAAAATACTTTAAAACGTTTTAGAAACTCCTGTGCCAGAGCTTTCGTAAGATTTGTAAGAAGCTTTGTTCTGAAATGTTTCGCTTTTATTCCATACACGTGGAAAATCGATCATACTATTGAAGATCAAATATGTCGGTCTGGGTTTTGTATGGAAATGAGCCCTCTCGATATTATTATGTAGACCGTCTTCGCTTGAAATATCTTCGGTTTGTTTTTGCGATTTTTATTATTCGATTCTTCATTTCCATTCGGGATGGAAACTCTATTGTTTTTCGTTCTAACTTTTTTATGGCATGTATTATATCGGCCCCAAATAAGTTCCATTTTGCGCTCCTAAAAATATTATCAAACACTCTGATTATATAATGATTGCGCTTCTTTTTGTGAACTTCCAATTATTCCTATTTTGAGTTCCTAAAAATAGTAAATTGCCAAGTTACTGCGAACACCTTGAATGTTCATTAATTTTAAAAAGTTTTGATCATTTCAAGGTCAATGAGTTTTTTGGCACCTCCCCACAGACTATTAGCCCACCTTCCATCCTACTCCGCATGTCACATTGTCACTGCGTCAGCATAGGCGTCAGTCAGCGGAGTTCGCGCATTTGAATTTTGGGCCAAAGATGTTTGAACTTTTGACATCGATACGCTAAAAAGACGAATGAGTTTTAGATGATCAGTTAAATATTTCCCCTTTTTAAATGGTTTTATTTAGCTTGCCTTGATTTATTTATTTTGGTCAAATTTAGTACTTGAGATACCCCCTTTCTGTTGGCAGATTGATGTGCTATTTTTTAACTCCTAATAGTCGCGGTTATGGCTATGGTCTTAGATATTTACATAGCCAGTAGGTATTTTTACCCTACCAAATATGAAACATTTTGCAGTATACATTTCTAGATGTTTCAATAAATTTCTTCAGTAATTAAAATTAATTAAAAATAAACTTTCAATAACAATCCATCTCTCTTCATTATATTCGACGAGTAATTGCTTATCGAATATCAATTTCGTTTGTCTAAATTGGTTATCTTAATTAATTTCATAATTTTGAATCTACGAGTAGCTTAGCCGGTGTTTACAATGAGATAAGAAGATTTTCGGCGACTATTATATACTTTGAGTGAATGAGGGAGTTTTTCTAGACTACTAACAAAACAACGGGGGAATTGCGTAAGACACTAACAGTAGCAATGGCTTTCTTTTTAAGGGCCTATACTACCTTAAAATGGCTTAGCAGGATCCTCCGTTATGTCGAAAATACTGCAGCATTAATTTTGAAATAAATATATTGTAAAGTTGAGGATTAATTTTAGGTCTTATGTTAGACGAAAACACGATTTCATAAAATTTTCTCGATAGAAAAAAAATCCAAAGTTTCCTCCAAACCGAACAATAAACCGCTGGTATTCAAAAACATACTTCAAATTAGATCATGAAACTTTGTATACTAAACGAACTAACTATAAAGCAGGTCTTATGTTATTTACTTTTTTTTTAATTACCATTATTTTCACCGTAAAAAGCAAATACCTAAACTATTGACGCTGCCTGCCGCCTAGCACCGCACTCTGTCTCGCTCTCACTCAGTCCGCGAGCAGTATCGTGCGAGCGAGATAAAGATTGAATTTTAACTGAGGTAGTGTAGGCTCTTAATATTTCAACAACATTCTATGCGTTATTTACGTTGTTGAGCAGACATATATTTACGTAATACACTCATGTATTAGCAATATTCTTCAAATTATTCACATTGTGATTGAAAGTGTGATTCGCAATTGAAATGATTGACAGTTCACTTCACCTAAGTTTTCACGGTAAGATTCTGACAGATAGGTATTAAAATAATGAACACACACACATTCTCCAACCCGCGAGCTTTCCCTTCCACATTAGAAGAAAAGAAACAACATCGCAGCGATTTAACATCTACTAAATTTTATCAATCTACCTCTGTTAATATATTAAAATTCTGCCAATCAAAAGTTTGGAGAGAAAATCGCAAAATGTATTTGTTTAAGTATTTGCTTCGGACGAAGATGGGTCTTTCGGAAAGCTTCGAGGAGTTTCGGGAATCTTCGGCTCATTTTCTTTAATATTCGGAGCTCGCAATTTGTTGTAAATTAGTGTAATTGTGCGAATCCCGGGCCGTTTCGGGCCTAGCTGCTCATTCCGCACTTTCTGTGTGTTTTCAACTTCATTAAGGCACTGTACAACCGTTGATGAAGGTAATTCGAGGTTTGAAAGCTGTGGTATTGAATTGAAAATTGTGTTTTATGTTAATTGAAGAATTTTCAAACAGATTAAATGGGCTTCGAAAATACTGAAATGAAGTCAGGAATTTTCAATTACTGAGGTGCTTTTGTACGATAGCTTCTCCTTCGGGACTAAGTTAGTAGGCGATCGTCGAAATCAAAGATATGTATTATTGTTTAAAACTATTGCAGTGTTAGCAACAAAACCAACAACCACTTCTTCCACTCGAACATATCCATACAATACCAATTTCATCGTACATTGCTGGCCACATACCCAGAACGTACACAACAGATTCCTATCCATGCCGCCTTGTATACGTCCCAATTACGCAGTGGTTACGCTGCAGCCCGCACTCGCATTATTGGCTAACCACCGCTGGAATCCAAGACAAGGGATTGCGTCCAATAACTAAGGCAGGCTTCACACCTTGTGATGTATAAGCCGTCTGGACAAAGCGTTTTGATGGACTATGAAGACGTGACGTAGATAAATGATGTTTATTTCTGTAAATAGGTTTAGCATAGCCTTATAACATAATCAGCCTATAATGTTCCCACTGCTGGGACACAGGCCTCCTCTCTGTGAGAGAGAGTGGGCCGTAATCCACCACGCGGGCCCAGTGCGACTTGGTAGATGTCACATGTCTCCGATTTTTTGGTTCTAGGACTTGCCGGTTTCCTCACGATGTTTTCGACTTCATCGTTTTTAAAGTAGTGGTGGGTGAGTGTCTGCTTGGGTTCGAACCACCGACCTGCAACCCGTAAGTCGCGGGCGTTACCACTGGACCATCACTGTTCTAAGTAGTTTTATTACAAACAATTTTCCATAACAATCATATTAAAAACTCTAGATGAGGTTGGCGTTTTCTATCAACTACTTTGGGAAGAAACATCGACCAAACTCAGATGTTTTAAAGTTCAGACATTATCTTTGTCAGGGGCCGGTATTATAAAATATTAAGTATTATTATTATTATTAATTCATTTATTTCAAATGATTACAATCCATATAATACTTACATTAAATTAAAATCAATTGGCACATATACACTGACATTACTCAAAATTAAATTAAAATCAATTCATAAAATACTAACATTACCTTAAATTAAATAATTTACAATGAAATCAAAACAATAAAATTTACAATAAAATTAATTTCATCATTATTTCATAGCAAAAAATAGATGGTGCTATTGGCCTTCTATAAACTCAAACTCCAAGCATTTATTTCAATTAAACCATCTACAGGCACTTTTGAATTGTCAAAATTAAATAGTTGGTCAGAAAGTTTGATGCTAGTTGGTAGATAGTATAGGTCCGTCTCTCTCTCATAACTGAAAAAATGGTGGCATTAAAACGTCATACGGCCTCAGGTCATGTTAGGATTATAATGAGGTGCTATACAAGGTATAAACCTAAGAAATTTTATAGTTTGTTTTTGACATATTAATCTTCAAAGGAACCTAAATTACACGCAAAAAACAGGCAGAAACAGTCTAAAGAGGTTTGATTTATGCGTAGGTATTGGTACGTCAGAAATTAAGCCCAAGTAAGATATGTTTAAGACCAAGTAATCCTTCATTTTCATGTGATGTTTAGTTGGATTAAACTTGTAAATCGTAATTATATTCAACACATAATTATATACCTTCCTAACGCGATGTTGTTATTAGCTTATCTCGAGTTCATCATTATGAGGTACAACATAACATCTCAGGAGGAAAATCTATTTATCTACAGAAACCATTACCCTAATATATTTAACTAGCGATCCACCCCTGCTTCGCACTGCCTTTACGACTTAACCAAACATCGAGATTTATTTATTAGTGTTTAATGTGTATGTAATACACAGGCCCGTGGCTAAATAATAACAGCCGCACAGGTCGATCGATCAGGTTAAGCTACGCTTGCCGCGGTTGGTCTGTGGATGGGTGACCATCTTTACATACCGAGACCCACTTTAAGTAGCACTTTAAGTCGTTGGTCCCGGCTGTCATTCGTGGAACTTTGACAGTCGTTACGGGTAATCAGAAGCCCGAATGTCTGACAACCAGTCTTACCAATGGGTATCGTATTACTCAATAACTGGGTTGTGGAGGTCAGATAGGCAGTCGCTCCATGTAAAACACTGGTATTCAGCTGCATTCGGTTAGACTGGAAGCCGACCCCAATATAGTTGGGAAAAGGCTCGGCAGATGATGATGTCCATGTAATAAACACAAAACTTTTACGGAATAAATTCTCTAAATTATGATGTAAACCACATCAAAATCCGTTGCGCAGTTTAGGTAGAAGAACAACGCGGTAACGAAAAGGGAATTTAATTGGATTTGTCAAACCTTCAATTTTGTACGTTAATTTTATCACCTCAGGCTACCGTTCTATCACCAACTCTCAGAAACACCATTTACCATTTTATAAAAAAAACTAGCTGCGCCCCACGATTTCACCCGTATTAGTCTCGATCCAGTGGGAATATCGGGAAAGTATTCTATGTTCTAATGCAGGTTATGGTCTACCCATGTGCCAAATCCGTTCAGCTGTTTTAGCGTAAAAGCGTAACAAACAAATATACAAAATCAAATATTTTCTACTTAAAATATTAGTTTAGATAAAATCATCACAAAGGAACGTTTCCAATCGCGTCCGGCAGGATTTCGACGCATACGATCGGCTCCGTACCATCGCAAGCGAACGTATCCATCAAACAAATATTTTTTTCTTCTAAATCCATAATTGAGTGACGTCTGCAGTGCGTGCACTTTCGAGAATGAGTGGTGCCGCCCGGCCACGGCTTTGAGCGCACGCGACGACAGCCGAAAAGATTCGATTGGATACGACGACAGGCGAACGGAGCCGATCGCGCGTCGCAGCATACTTTCGGCTAAGATCGCGTGTCGCGGAAGACGCCCGCGGTCAAGCTGCTGTGCGCGGCTTGGTAATATAGACTTTAAATATTGAGTACACGATTTAATATCGTTTAAAGATTGTAAAATCCGTTCCTATCCGATGCGATGCGAGCCGTTTTGGTGGAAATCATCCTTAAAACATATCTAAAAACTACTAGGGGCCGGTGTTGACGTGAAATAAACAAGCGACTATCGAGTGTGAGAGCTAAAAGGAGCTAACTGCATTAATTACCTAGTGCTTCGAGCGCCGCGTGCACGAGATAATCTAGTGACACTTTCGACTTTTACTCGATTTACTTCCCTTAACCAAGATAAAAGCAGACAAATTAATCAAAAGATAATTCAGTCTAAGTAAGAGCGTGTCATCGCTGGAACTCGCCTTGTTTTAATAAATAGATGTGTATTTAGTATTTATTTATTTATATTTTATTGTACACCAGAAATGCATAACAAAAAATACATTAACACTACAAAACATACAATGGGCGGCTTTATCGCTTTCTGCGATCTCTTCCAGGCAACTGGCTGTTACTAACTTGTTTTTTTTTTTTTCATTTATATTTTGTAGTTAAAGCGTAGCGTCGTAGACAAATTACTGCTACGCCAAATAGACTACGTACGCTACGAGCACACGCTACGCTACGAGCCTACGTAACTTCGTAGGCATTGCTACGCTACATAACAATCGCTGCCCTTCGATAACTGAATGTTGGCCAGCAACTCCTAATACCTATTTCTCCTTGTCCTTTGCGAGGCATTGACATTTCGTAGACGTTGGTACACCTACATTTTTTATCTATACCTACTTTTGTGCTCGTTATTTATTATAATTTTTGAAATAATGTACCGCTAAATGAATAATAATATTTAATAAAAAACACTACAATACTGAATAATATTAAATGAAATAAACACATGGGATGCATGAAGAAGCCTCCTCGTGTAGCGCAGTTTGTTCCGCCAGTTACTCAACTGAAACGAACGCTCAGCGCATCCTGGACAGTCACACCCAACACCTTATTTGACTGGCCAATTCTTCCCTTGCGGTGGTAGGGCTAACGTCCGCCTGGTTTGCGACGACCCTCGCACCGGAGTCCAGCGTCAAGCAGCCTGCAGTGTTTCGTCGATGCGTGGGAGTTCCAGTGCCTTAGGTATCTTCTGGGCACGCTCGTTCCATCATAGACCTCATTCATTGCTTAGCATCAGGCATGATTGAGGTCAAGTGCGAGGTCAATTAATAAAAAAAAAATAACTCCAACGGTCGATAATTAGGTATTAACTCCATTAACGTCAGGAACGTTACATGCAAATTTTCGAATAACTTTATAAAGTAATCTAAGAACATATGATTTTTCTTTCTGCATGAAATAGATGTTTATGGAATGATAAAAATGTTATAAAAAGTGTAACTGTGTAATATTTGTGCTTTTTGGGAATAAATGGATTTATTGTTACTTTTATGCTAGAGTCGAACCAATAACCAATAAAACTATTTTTTATTCATTTAGCAATAATTTTTGAACAAATTCTCCTCGAGCCAATTAGAGCAAGATGCTGTTGTACACAAAATACGTAAATACCCCTGTTCATACTTTAAATGTAAATAGAAACTCGTATTGCGCACTAATTAGCACAGAGCTGCATATAATCTACGACACAAATTGCAGCAGGAGTGTCTGACACTTGTGAATAATCACATTCGCGCTGCAAGTTGTACGACGCCGTATTTAATTAAAGGATCACCTGCATAGATGTACTTATTAACATATGTTATACAATGTGAGTGTGAGTTTGTTTGTTCTGCTTTCATGCCTTTCAAGAACTTTAAAGTTAAGTCCAACAGTTAGATGATAGGGGAAGGCAGAATTATTTGTTTATACACGTAGATTTTATACATAGACGAAGGTTTTCATTTTCGTATAATAATCGATACATCCATTTAGAATGGTATGAAATTTAATTTGATAAATGAACTGTTTATTTTCTATAAATTAAATTAATTTACCATATCCGATGACCCTTTTTTTTTGTGGGTGGGAAATCATCAAATGACCCCTCTCGCTCAGGGTGGAGCATAAGGGGGTGTCAGACTCTTACTGACTAAAACCCACCCGTGTTCCTTCCTTAGCCCTTTATGTTCCGGGGCAGCGGTAACCCTTTCGGGCAATCCCGCTGCCCCTGCAGGCCCCTTCCTTATAATGCTGACATCTCTTTGAGGCGCGCGTGGAACACGTATGCGCCGTCCGGCACGGGCCCGATGACCCTGGTTACTTATTTCTTTTGGTGACGGTACGTAGACAGGGATCGTCATTAGGTATAAAAAGTTTAATTTATTGTGACGAATTATTGGAGTACCTTCATACACCAATAAGTCGTCAGTTTTGTCCCATGTAATAGAGCCAGCGCCATCACCCGGTCATCTCAGACTCTGGGTTACTACCGAGAATTATAGGCCATTTTGGAAATCAATTCATATGACTTCCACAAAGAGAAACAGTAAAATAAATAATTCAGGAATCACAGTTTTATCCTCACAGTCGTTCGCAGCTTTCTTTTACTAGGCGCGTATCTTTTATGAGCATCGATAGTACAATCACGGGCATACATACCTTATTCTTATTTACCGCAAAAACAATAGCGATTTTCTCGTGAAATTACGATTGCAACTTTGAGAAAAGAACTTTTTTTTTTCTCAAAGTTGCAATCGTAATTATTATTTCCTTTCAAAATCAAAATCAAAAGTCATTTATACAAACTAGGCTGAGAATCAGCACTTTTCGAACGTAAAAATTACAAAAGAAAGTCCCCCAAAACGCCCGCCCTTCATCACTTCCTAGTGGTTTCTCTGGGGAGTAGAAGTGGTGCAACAAACTCCCCAGCAGCACAGCTGTCTGTTCAGTTAGAAAATACTTGATTATATACAATACTAGGTATGCAAAGTAATTAACATTTCAAGACAACATTAAATTAAATTATTTGCCATAGTATGTCAGCTAGCCACGCCAATACCTATACCAACAAATACAATAAAAACTATACACATACTCAATCAAAAAATAATAAATGTAAACAAAAACTTACTACGTAATTATAAGCCTCCTGACAGCTTACATATTTATGCAATGCTGGGTTCTGTTCACATTGCTTTATTTCACTTTCGCATTTTTATATTGCATTTAAATATATAAAAATTGTAGCCTCTCGGTGTTCCGACCAAGGTAGGTTGGGGTCCAAGCTAGGTCAGGGCTCCAGAGAAAGGAACCTCCTAACAATTCGAGCCCTGTCCAGAAGTACCTTTTTTTTTAAAATCACATATTTGATCCAGCTTCCCAACGAGAGCCTCCTCAGGATTTGGTTAAGCCTCTTGGCTATTAACCGTTATTATTATTCAAAAGAACTATTACATAATAGCATGATTTCGAGAATACCATATTCTTAACACTATAAAATTTGTATCAATATTTTAGGAGAAAATTGCTTTTGAATCTTGCGTCAATGTAAGGTATGTAGATAGTCAGAAGCCCAAAAGTCTGACAACCAGTCTTACCAAGGGGTATCATGTTACCCAGTAAATGGGGTTGTGGAGGTCAGATAGGCAGCCGCTTCATGTAAAATACTGGTATTCAGCTGCATCCGGTTAGACTAGAAGCCGACCCCAAAATAGTTGGAAAAGGGCTAGGCAGTTTGATCGTAAATGTAACGTTTTGTATGCTCAGGACGCCAGCACATCAAGTTACTACTATCTATCAAATATCTAATAGATTTTCGACTTTATCACTAAAGCATTAAGTTCAAAGTTGATTGGGAAAAAGACAAATGTAAATTATATTTATTAAATTAGTAAATTATTTTAGTAAATTATATTATAGAAAATAATTGTAATGAATATAGGACCTTATAATTATAAATCGTTTCTCTTTAGGAGCTGCGGATTACAAATCAGTTATATGGAATTCAACCCCTGAAATTCCTTTTGCTATTTCCTAATCAAACATTTCAGAAACCGCAAGTTCTAGAGGCATTAGGAAAAATGTTTAGTTATCAGTAATACAAAAGCAATAAGATGCATGCATGGTTGTAAATGAATAATTGTATTGAACGGGGCAAAGTTCTATAAAGTTTCTGGCACTGTCCTTTGACAGTTTCGGGTAGATTGATGTGCTGGCGTGTGTACATAATCCCTGGTTTACACGAATGTATGTCACAGCTTCCCTTAAACAGTAATAGGTATTTTCCGTTTATGTGGATGCGGAAATGAAAGGCAAACAACGACATCTGCTTACGTCATAAAATTGTATGCGAAATAATCGGGTTGTGTGCAAAAAGTAAAGATAATATACATTACATGATTTAATAATATTATTTTCTTTGCTCCTGTTTCATATTTATTATTATATACAACGTGTAACGTTAAATGCGCAAAACATAACAACAACAACATACAACATCTATACTTATAATAAATCTGTAGAGAGGTCAATTCTGTACATGAAATATATTTCCAAAATAACTATCAGCGGGTGATTAGTGATCGTTACTGACGCCAAAACAACAATCAGTAAAATTTTTGTCTGTCTGTCTGTCTGTATGTTCGTTATAGAAACAAAACCACTCGACGGATTTCAACGAAACTTGGTACAATTGTTCTTCATACTCCTGGGCAGGTTATAGTATACTTTTCATCACGCTACGATCAATAGGAGCAGAGCAGTGAAGGGAAATGTTGGGAAAACAGGATTTCTTTTTAGGTGAAGTAGTAATAGGTTAGTAGTAGTTAGTAGTAGGTAAGTTTTGGTTAATTTATGTTCAGTTTTTTTTAATATTAAGTAGGTAAAAGCGTAGGTACTTTTATTAATTATAGGTATAGGTATTATTAATTATAGTAGTTATAGGTATTTAGTTTTAAGTGAAGTAGGTTTTATTATATATTATTTTATATATTAGACGTAGTTATATATTTTTAGTTATTCAAGCCCCAAGCGGACGCCGGCGTCCGCCCGCTATTGTCTTGAAAAACGCGTTGAATGAGAAATACGCGTTCTCAAGAATCGGCAGAAGAAAAAGCACATCGGTTAAACTCTATGAGAGTTAGTGCCTCAATTTCCGGAAGTCATTATTCCACGCGGACGAAGTCGCTGGCAAAAGCTAGTACAACATAACACACATAATAACATACACCCTAATTAGAGCATTGAGTTAAAAGCATAATACAATGACCAAAACTATTTTTTTTAAAGCTTACTATTATTATTAAGAAAATCGTGTTGATCCTAGTATTACTTTATGCATTCAAAATTGAGTTTTATTGCCTTAAATTAAGACTTAATTTTTTTGGCTCAATCGGCGGATAGTATGTCAAAATACATAAATTTTGAAAAACCTATATTAAAAGTTACTGAAATCGATTCAGTAGTCAATTATGAACAAACTATTTTCAGGTTTTGCGCATTTAACGTTACACGTTGTATACTTATATATTTATTTATATTAATATAATATACTTTATGTATGTATGTATTATATTATGTAAATGCTGCACCACAGATACCTACAGTATTTGTCTCTCGTTCCCATTTTTAATCCATCCAAAGGTTGTATTAAAAGATCGCTCTTGGCGATAAGACCGCCCATTGTGTCACCATTTGTAAAATTTCTATATTTATGTCTGTAATTTATATGGTGTACATAATAAAGAGTACTCTTTTCTATTAAATGTTGGATTTTGTTTACTTTCATTTTGGATATTAAAAAGTTTTTTTGTTGTATTTTTCAGAGTGTGAGTAATAGTGCATGATTTTAAGGTGGTTTGGAGTTTTATGACTGTTATTTACGGGGTTTTTATGATAATTATGTAAAGGCTTTTTTTGTTTGACGATAGTTAGCGCCATTTTTGACGCATACGCGTGCGTTAAGTGGACGTCAAAAACCCCCCCTTAGTCTCCACAAACATATTCGAAATCAAAGTCATTTTTTTTAATATAAGAAAGCTTTTTAGGATTTCATACCCAAATGGTGCCAACGGGACCCTATTAATAAGGCTCCGCTGTTCCTCCGTGCGTCCGTCAGTCACAGGGATGTATCTATTGAACCGTAATAATGTGTCAGTGTGCACTACTATGGCCGCACGTTTCGTGTATAGGGGTGGGAGGGTATACAAGAAAGGTGTTTACTTTGACTGAAATCATCATCATATGCCTAGCCTTTTCCCAACTACGTTGGGGTAGGTTTTTTTTACTGAAGTATTTAAATAAATATGTGGTGTTCAGAGTAACCTAGATAATGTGGATAAGACACAAGTTTAAAACAGAACTAGCGGGGTATCCATGGGTCTCAGGGGATAAGACCGGAATAAATCAATAATACGGTGGTATGGAACACTTCGAATCCGACTCGCACTTGGCCTATATTAATATAAATATAAAAATCATGAAAAACAGGTTTTTAAAAGTAATTTGATAGATACCAGCATCTACAGCATCTGTTATGATTTTAACTCGCCTTCACTGTTTAATTCGAGATCTCAGCTGAACTAATGTTATGCAACATTAGTTCAGCTGAGATCTCGAATCCCAAGTCCTTCTGAAAGTCCCGAGAGGCCATCAGCTCTCTGGCTGACGGGCTATAATCGGTTCTAATTGGTTTCATAACTTGCTATCGTTTAGAATTTCAATTTACACGATTTTAGCTATAAACCTTTCTGGGTAAGACCTGTTGATATCCAATAAACGCAAAAGTTTGTGTGGATGGATGGATGTTTGTTAGTTTTTCATGCAGAAACTACAGCACGGATTTAGATGAAATTTGGCACACAGATAGTTTATAACCAGGATTAAGACATAGGATACTTTTTATCTCGATATTCCCATGGAGACGAAACTTATGCTGGTGAAACCGCGGGTCGCTGCTAGTATACTATAAAAATTTCACTAAACTGCCGATCGATTCTGTAAAAATCTCACCGTGATAACTTAGGTGAAGTGAACGTGAAGTGAGCTATCAATAGGGGCAATCCCTAACATCAAGTGGAATGACAGCTCACTTCACCTTAGTTTTCACGGTGAGATTTTTACAGAATAGCACTGCTGAAAATTCAGGTGAAGTGAGCTGTCTATAGTGTCAACCCTTAGGGACCGTCTCCACGAGCGAGAGAATCGCGGCGATATTATCGTCGTGTCATCAAAGTCAATAGAAACTCTATGAATTAATCTCCACACGGCGATATAGAAAGAAAGAAAAATAGGTTTATTGTCACAGAAACACGTGCAAACAAAAAGATAATTAAGTCTAATGATAATAATTTGATGGCACCGCATGGCTATCACCGCGCTTCTCTTGCTCGTGGAGACGTCCCTTAGCATCAGCCGGTCTACTCTGTAAAAATCTCATCTTAAAAGAAAGAAAGAAAAATGCGTTTATTGGCATTACCTACAGCAAAATAAATACACCTTAAAACTATAAAAAACAGAAAACAAAGATTTATATAAATTACTAGCTGACCCCGCAAACGTCGTTTTGCAAAAAAAAAAAGATAGTAGCCGATTCTCAGACCAACCCGATATGTCAAAGTCAAAGTCAAAGTCAAATCATTTATTTCAAATAGGCACTTATAAGGCACTTTTGAACGTCAAAATTTAAAATGAAAAAATAGAATTGATTCTAGTCGCCCATTCCAAAATGTAGTTTTCGTGTGGAGAAGAATGGGCAAGAAACTCCACCGTTACTCTTTTAAAATGTTTTACAAGTTTTTGTATACATTGTTTATATAATTATATGTGAAGACGATGCACCTAAAATAAAATTTAGTCTACCAAAAATGGTAAAAGAATTAAAAATATAACAGACTGGTAAATCAATTATGTGATAGATACATGGTGTCCACATATTTACAAAGATTGAAAAATTTTACTAGTATTTTAAAAAGTGTGTGAGTTACATTTGTCAAAGAATGTAAAAAACAATGTAAAAAAAAAAAAAAAATGTGTATGTATAAATTAAATTAGCAACCAGTTTGATTTTGTCTAGACTCTAGATTGTCCTATGGAGCAGGACCAGCATGTTTCCAAACATTGTTATCTTGGATATAATCCTCCAATTTGTAATATCCTTGTTTACAAAGTGTACTTTTTATATGAGTTTTAAATTTTCTTTCATTTAATTGTAATATATCAAAAGGTATTTTGTTGTAGCATTTAACACAGTACCCCATAAAAGATGTTTGCACTTTAGATAACCTGAAAAAAGGTTGATCTAATTTATCTTTATTTCTAGTATTAAAATTATGTCTATCACTTATTTTATTAAAAAGATGTTGATTTTTTCTTACATACATAATATTTTCATAAATGTATTGGCAAGGTACCGTCATAATATTAACCTTTTTAAATAGTTCCCTAAGAGATTCACGACGACGTAGATTGTAAATGGCTCTGACAGCTCTCTTTTGCAAAATAAAAATGGATTCAATATCAGCAGCCCGACCCCACAGTAAAATGCCATATGACATAATACTGTGGAAGTAACTAAAATAGACCAAACGCGCGGTTTCTACATCTGTTAACTGTCTTATCTTTCTAACAGCATAAGCGGCCGAGCTTAGCCGCCCCGCAATAGATGTTATATGAGGCCCCCATTGTAATTTCTCGTCTAGCGTGATTCCTAGGAAAACTGTCTGATCAATAAACTCTAGTTTTTGGCCATTCAATATGATGTCACATTCGCTGCTTCTAACATTAGGCAATTTAAATTTAATGCATTTGGTTTTTTTTTCATTAAGTACTAAATTATTTACCGTAAACCAATCTTGGACCTGAAGAATAGAGTTATTCACGTCGTCAAGATTTTGTGACCGTCGGTCTATTTTAAAGATCAATGATGTATCATCTGCAAATAACACCATCTTTGGTTGATTTTGAAGTAATTGGGGTAAATCGTTAATATAAACTAAAAAGAGGAATGGACCCAATATCGAACCTTGAGGAACGCCCATTGTCATTTCAGACCCTAATGAGTTTATGCCGTTTACTTGAACTTTAACCTTTCTATCTTTCAGGTACGATCTTAGCAAATCAAGTGCTTTTTTTCTAATCCCATAGTGCTCCAGTTTCATCAGAAGTGTCTCATGGTTTACGCAATCGAACGCCTTAGAGAGGTCGCAAAAGATTCCAATGGCATCTTGTGCTTCTTCCCAGGCGTTAAAAATGTTCTTTATTAGGGTAACACCGGCGTCAGTAGTACAACGCCCTTTGGTGAAACCGTACTGGTGTTCATGAAAGATGGAATTTTTATTAAAGTGACGTAACATTTGATTGAGCATAAGCTTTTCAAACACCTTACTGAGAACTGGCAGAATCGACACAGGCCTATAATTGTTGGGTTCTTTACTGTCACCGGATTTGAATAATGGAACTACTTTACTATGTTTCATAAGATCCGGAAAAACTCCTTGATCAACATATGGATCAACATATAGATATGGATACAACATTTCATACAGATTGGTCCAGCCGTTTCGGAGGAGTATGGTAACTAACACTGTGACACGAGATTTTTATATATTAGACTAGCTGACCCCGCAAAACGTCGTTTTGCAAAAAAAAAAACGAGTGTGCTTATGACCACACGACTGAAGTGAAACTTCTTTCGCTCCATCTGTATGTATATTTCATTTACTAGCTATAAGAGAAAGAGAGAAAGAAAATGTGCGCGCGCACTGCTCTCTCTTGCTCCTACACTGTGATACAGACAATAAGCCTGCAGTGTGCTTAGATATATGGAACGTATTTGGCTATGAGAGGAAGAGAGAAAGAAAATGTGCGCGCGCACTGCTGTCTCTTGCTTATATCCCCCACTTAACTTCCGTTCGCCTTGCCCGATCACACTTTTCGTAACGCTTACGTCACGCGTTCGCCAGCTTACTCCCCAAGTCAAGCGTGCGTAAAGAAGTTTCACTTCAAAAATAGATAGTAGCCGATTCTCAGACCTACTGAATATGCATATAAAATTTCATAAAAATCGGTCAAGCCGTTTCGGAGGAGTATGGTAACTAACACTGTGACACGAGAATTTTATATATTAGAAGATAATGCCAAAAGGGCCTCAGCTCAGCATAATGCCAGATGACAACACAAGATGTGCCACCTGACGCTGATTTTCAGCTGCAACCCGCGAGTGCCATATGCTGGAATAACAAACACATAGGGAAGTGTGTGTCCGTCAAAATAAATTAAGAGGATTAATTTAAATCTACATATATAGGGTGAGTGGTAATTAGTGACCGATACCTAAACACGTGATTGTACTCATGATAATCAACAACTTTTACTATGGGACCAAACCTGAAATTGTGATAAAAATCTGCTGTTCAGTCATTTATGTTCGCCTAACTGGTCAAAATGTAGGTACTGAACAGCAGATTTTTTTTCGCGAAATAAGGTTTGGTCCCATAGTAAAAGTTGTTTGTTATCATGAGTACAATCACGTGTTTAGGTATCGGTCACTAATTACCAGTCACCCTATATAAAAGAAGAATATACATATCAACGCACAGCCGAAACTGCAAGGACTAGGAACGTGAAATTTTGCATACGGCTTCCTTTTATTATGTAGGGGAGCACTAAGAAGGGGTTTTTGGAAATTCGACCTTTAAGGGGGTGAAAAGGGGGAATTTTGTTTGTATAAAAAATCTTATTGCTTGAGTTAATAAACTTGAAATTCGGCACAAATACACGCAGACGAAGTCGCGGGCGAAGTGCTAGTGTGATAATATGAAAAGAAAAGTTGAAAGTTCAAGTGAAGTGATCTTGAAGTTAACTGTCATTCCAGCTAATACCCTGGATTGGTAATCCTAGCTTCAGCCCCAAATACTGATCTCTATCCTCAGGACCACCTGATGGACCATATTATTTTGATTTAAAAGAGTTGTCGTGGAGTTTCTTACTTGTGCTTCTCCGTAGGCACCTACTATGCTTTGGAATGGGCAAATAGAAAGAAAAGATAAGAAAGAAAGAAAAATTCGTTTATTGGCATTAACCAATAACCATTTATTATTTAATTTTTGAAAACCCTAGCTGAACAGCACGATGCACCCTTAGTAAAACACTTTGTTCGGTTGCTGGTGTGGCAGGGGTGAAAAATACACGTACTTAGTTAATAAATACTAACACTTAGTTGATAAGTTTGCTTTATACTAACCAGTGGACCAATGTCAAATTAAATAAAATATATTATTATTATTATTACAGCAAAATAAATACTTACACCTTAAAACTATAAAAACAACAAACTAAATAGATTCATCTTTCTGACTGACCGACAACTTGACAATTCAAAATTGCCTTCGATTTATTTGAAACTAGCTGACCCAGCGAACTTTTTACCGCATCAGAATCGTTCTCGAGATATCATCAAAAAATCCGTTCCATCCAACAAAAATGTATGAGAAAATGAATTGACATGTTTATTTTATTTTTTCGTTTATTTAACCCATGTTTTAATAGTTATTCTTGCTATTCGGCAGAGACAAATCCAACAAATTTAAGTTAATAAAAATAGGTCCAGCCGTTCTTGAATTATAAATGGTGTAACTAATCCGACTTTGTTTTATTTATAGATAGTTATATGCTTTGAATTTGAGATGACAGGGAATAGGCCGGTTGTGGCTGACCACATGTTTCCCTAGGGAATAATAAAACAAAGGAAGGTCTTATAACCAGCAGTGAGTGAACAAGGCTGCCGTTTGAAATATTCCACAGACTAAAAATATCTTGTTAAGTCGTAATGGGTGACTGATTTACCCCCGAACTCTCAAGCGACATTTTAAGATACACTTAGAGTCGTTCGGGAAAGTCGTTCTCATGCTACGATACACTGAAGTGACAGATACAGCATGAACTTTACGGTTACTTAAAATTTAAATGCGGTTTAGAACTTGTCCGTGGTAAAGTTCGAAAGTACAAACGCCAGCACATCAAGTTACCCGAAACTGTCGAATTTTCCCAATCAACTTTGTCCTTTATGCTGTAGCGATAAAGTTGAAAATCTAATAAACAAATACAGATTGTAGTAGCTCGATGTGCTGGCGTCTGTACATATTTTGAAATCACATAACAACACGCCTGTATTCCCGGATGTGTTAGTCAGAGGCGATACAGTCATATATTACAATCTGACCTAGTTTATTGTACATATATTTCTGAATTCACTCACTCTCAAACTTCAAAAAAATTCAGCAAAAATTATTTCAAAACCAGTCCAAAATCCATTATTCTAGGTCAAAAACCTCCTACTAATTAAACCTTACATTAACAACCTCAAAAGCGCAAGCTCATTCGTGTAACAGCTTCAATTACTAAAAAGGTACTATTATGTAAATGCTAATTAGTCTACCACTTTCAACTGCAATTACCATTATGAAAATATTCATTTCGCAAAACGCTAGTGTTGTTCCGACGACTATTATTCTTGTATCAACAGAAAATAAACATCGTTTGATGAAAAATAAATCGAGCGAGACGGTTTCGCCTTTGAGTTGGTATTGTGTATACCTACAGGGATGGTAAATACCGTGTTCGTTACTTCTGTGACGTATTTAGACTTTTAATGGCTTTTATTCATGGTTTACTTATGTTTGTAATCGTTTTTAAGGGCATCAGTTTGTTTTGGGACAATTAGCGGTTTCCGTAACCAAATTTTGTAAGCCCCAAATAAATCAATGTTTGTTTTTCTATACTTAGGTATTCTTATTATTCTTTTCAGATGTAAAGTGGGAGCGGTTGTTGCCAAAAGCAATTCAGTAACTCAATATTACTCAATTTGAATTGTGTGCCGAAACTGCATTTTCGTTTCGGCACACAATTCAAACACAAAGACGGTCCTCTCGAGTTTAAATTAAAAATCGATTGGATGGGAGTAATCGATTGAAAAATAATACGAATCGAATAAAAAGCGCTCGTATACTATATCGATGGTACTCTCGAGGGCCATTGTCGAGTGGAACTGGCACGCAACATCCCCCCGCAACGTTCCACTTTTGAATCTGGAGAACCGAGGCGGTTTCAACGACTTTTTACGTCTATTTTTTTATTTTACTTTTTTTACAGAGATTGCGGCCAGCTCGAGTTATGAATCGTTCCGATTATTATGTTTGCCAGTGTTGCGTTGTACGATTTCCAAACTCATTTATTTCACAAACAATAGTGAGTTTAAATGTAAAGCCTTTTGTGTTTGTTGTTCTAATCCCTTTAGCGATGGAACAGAGAAATATATAACGCTTAGATAAATAAATAAAGGGCTGCGTAAAAGTGCAAAGAGCAATAAATGTCGGGGCTTTGATGAGTACTTTATTATTTCATGTTTCCCCTTTCCCTAAAACTAATCCGGAGTGTAGGCGTGACATTAACGCCTCTCTACACTAATCTCAATTAAGGCTGGCCGAATGTTTATGGCGGTCGTTTCGCACTTGACCGTTTCCCGTTAGCGCAGGTCTCGTTGAGTGCTCTCCACTCGCAGAACAATTTATGAGCTAACGCATGCGACATGTTGACCGACAATTGTGGCCTGAAAAAGAAAAATGGTGGAATGATTGTTGCCTGTGTTTGCATGTTTTTTTTAAATTTGATTTATATTTTAGATTTGCTGGTGTTTGATGTATAAGAGTGGTCGAGAATCTAATTCAACAGTGTGCAATTTGAAAGGATTTCTGAATAGTAAACGAAACTGACCCGTCACGCTCGGGTGGGTAACGCTGAATCGGGTATATTCGGCTCCAGTCGGTTGGTGACGCTTCTTCTTCTTCTTCGTGTCGCTTGCACGACTGTATTTTAAATCTTGTTTTCCCAAAACCTTGCCACTTCCACGGTGACGTTTAATCACGTGTACTCGGCGCTGAATCGCGTATACTCAGCTCCATTCGTAAGTGTTCATTCCTATCGTTGTCATAAGAATACACCGATTTTTTTTTCGTTTTGTACCTCTTTCATGTATGCTCCATCAATATCGTAGTTCGCTGCTATAAATGAGTTACATGCACTTAACACCAGTTGCCAAGACAGCATTTTCCGTGTTGGCGCCTGCATTGTTTTATTTACGCCAAAAACGCAATCAGTAAAATTTTTGTCTGTCTGTCTGTCTGTATGTTCGTTATAGAAACAAAAACCACTCGACGGATTTCAACGAAACTTGGTACAATTGTTCTTCATACTCCTGGGCAGGTTATAATATACTTTTCATAACGCTACGATCAATAGGAGCAGAGCAGTGAAGGGAAATGTTGGGAAAACAGGATTTCTTTTTAGGTGAAGAGTAATAGGTTAGTAGTAGTTAGTTAGTAGTAGGTAAGTTTTGGTTAATTTATGTTCAGTTTTTTTTAATATTAAGTAGGTAAAAGCGTAGGTACTTTTATTAATTATAGGTATATGAATTATTAATTATAGTAGTTATAGGTATTTAGTTTTAAGTGAAGTAGGTTTTATTATATATTATTTTATATATTAGACGTAGTTATATATTTTTAGTTATTCGAACCCCAAGCGGACGCCGGCGTCCGCCCGCTATTGTCTTGAAAAACGCGTTGAATGAGAAATACGCGTTCTCAAGAATCGGCAGAAGAAAGAGCACATCGGTTAAACTCTATGAGAGTTAGTGCCTCAATTTCCGGAAGTCATTATTCCACGCGGACGAAGTTGCTGGCAAAAGCTAGTTTCACTAATATAATCTAACTAAAAGCTCGAAAAACTATAACTATATGTATAGCTAAGTTGTACTTTATATTTATTTTTTTATTAACTATAACTATACCTATGTATAGCTAAGTTGTACTTTATATTTGAACTGCCTCGTTGGTCTCGTGGTTGCAAGCGCAATTGCTGAGCGTGGGGTTCTGGGTTCGATTCCTGGGTCGGACAAAGTGTTATTGAGTTTTTCCATTAGGAATTTCTTAGTAACAGTCCGGAGTTTGGAAGTTGGCGGTTTAATACCCCCGTGTCTCGGAAAGCACGTAAAGCCGTTGGTCCTGCGCCTGATCTCTCTCCGGTCGTGTCGGATTGCCGTCCCATCGGACTATGAGAGTGAGTGAAGAGGGAGTGCACCTGTGTCTGCGCGCACACTTGTGCACTATAATATCTCCTGCGTACCTGGCTAATCTCCGTTGAGATTCGCCACCGTAACCGAAATCGGTCGGGGAGGCTATTATTATTACTTTATATTTATCTAGAGGCGTAATACGGTGACCAAAAAATATCATAGTGAGTGAATAGGCGTAAGTAAACAGACAAAAGAACTTTGTAAACTACGAATAAGTAATAAGTCAGGAAATGTAACTACGATAAAAAAATGACCAAACAAATATTAGGCCCAAGTAGGCGGGGCTTAAAAATTGTACCCAGCGCGTCATCAGTCGGACATTTTTCTTGCAAGCGAGCACTTCGCGTACGTTTTCGTATTTATCATTGTGAATCATCATGCCAGCATGTGTTGTGAAGTGGTGCAGGAACCATACAAGATTAAAATGTCCAGGGATCACTTTTCACTGGTAACTAGTAGCAAAATTATAATTATATTCAAAGATTTTCAAATACGTTATCAAACCAAGGTGGTCAATACTATGCAAAATGAAGTCAGTAAATTTTTTACAATTTAAGTTTTCTTTTCTTCTTGATGAAGTATTGAAAAGTAAACCCACAAAATTTAGGTATTTTTGAAGTGAAACTTCTTTATCGGCGTTGGAAAAAAATTTACCGTCACATTTTTCGGTTACGCGTCACATTTTTCCGTTACGCGCCATCTTTGAAAGTGAAAGTACTCTTCGTCTGAACCAACCGTGGTAGGGGCAAGAATAAAGAAGTTTCACTTCTTACGTGTGTACACTAGTACACGCACACATTTTTTTAGAACATTATTCTATTTTGCTTATTTTGTTTTCTTTTAGTTTCCCTGCCGATCCAATTCGGCAAAATAAGTGGATAGCTTCAGTTAAGCTAGAAAGACAAGAGTACGACTGGATGCCTGTGAAAGCCAGCAGAGTATGTTCCGTTCATTTTGACGAAAAAGATTTTTATAAATCATTAAAAGTATATACCATGTTACACAAAAGTGCTGTATCTGTTTTGAAAGATTCTCTTTTAATGTCTTCTTGACAAAAACTTAATAAATTAATCATATTTCGCAGGACATAGAGTTCATTGGATTGTAAAAATTAACCCAAAAAAATATATAAAAAAAACATTGTACAATAATATTCTTTTATTATTGACTTGGTCCGGTGCACTTATTGCATAACATCGTCCACGTCACTATGACTCGGCTGTCATAGCAGACATTGCAGCACGCGCGCGAACCAATCCCGGCTTTCATTCTGAATTTAAACCAATCACCAAGCATGTCTTCTTGTAATCTCGGAAGTGATTCGTATTTTGAATCATACGTCGTTTTGGTTTGAAGTAGGGCCACTTTTTCTGTGGAATTTGTTCTGAATTAGACTTCCTGACTTATTACTTATTCGTAGTTTGTAAATAATAACACCGGCCAACAGCCTGTCTGTCAAGACAAGTGCTATGATAAACGCCTAATTATATTAGGTATACGAATAATATATCGCTGGAAGGAATAACGTTGAAAAAAAAACAAATGAGAATGAGAAAATAGTGTGTTGTTATTTTGTTTTTGTAAGAGAAAGCGCCTATGTAGGTATTCCTTATTTAAAATCTTGTTTCAAACTGATTTCATTTCCACATAAACAAAATATCAACTTTATTGCAGTGTAAATTAATTTGATTTCAGAATGGCTAGAACTATTTTAAAAATGTTTTGAAGCTGTAGCGCTAACTGAACTTTATGTACAGGCATTCCAGTTATTTTTCCAAAAACACATATTTGTTTATACTTTTGGAAACAAAATTGCGAACGCTAGACTAGCTTAGTTATATTTCTGGATGTGGCGAAAATTTGCAATTTTGACTAGCCTATACTTTCCCAGTGTTGGGCAAAGTCTTTCTAGCCACTCCAGTCCCACGCCGCCACGAATCAGTCCTCGCGATACGCGTCCTCGTTATCTTGCCACCTCTTTCTAGACCGGCCTCGGCGGCGCCGTCCATGTTCAATTGTTCGTGCACTTATTTTGTGGAGACTTGCCCAGCGCATTCGCGTTATCGAATCGAAAAGACCTAAGTATCGCGATAACAAGTCATAAAACCACCAAGAATTCGGGCGAACTCGTTATTCGGTAAATTTTAATCTGGCAGACAAAAACATGACAAAAAAAAAAAAACAAATGATCGCGGTGAAATTATACTAAAGAAAAATGTCCGTGTTCCTATTTTAATTTTGTAAAGCCACTTCACACGTGCAGTCGTGCGCGTTGTTATGATAGTCTGTATAATGTGTCGTTAAATTATTTAGAAGCAAGTTTTGTTTACCTACTTTCGTAATAATTTTCCTATTTCTAAATATTATATAGGGCGAGCATTGACACCATAAAAGAGACTATTTCCTTTTGCTGTCGTGACGTAAGCCGCATGCTTTCATGACAAAAAAAAACTGGGCCGTCAAGTAACTTTTTTATAATATTGGCGAAACTGCTTGATATATTAGTAAAAGCTTTTTCACTGTTAAATTGTAACTATGTTACAAATCTCATTCACAAAACAAGGCGCCGAGTGAGACGTTCTACAAAATTAACAAAACAAGCCATAAAATTATATTTAATAAAAAAAAAACTATTTTATCGTGCGATAAAATCATCAAGTTTACCGAGTCTTGAGCGGGATGAGCGGAAAGGCGAACTAAAGAAAAATAATAAATCTGAATAGTTTGGACAGAACTATAAAATAAAGATAATATGATACATTTTATGACACCTATATTCTGCCGGGTAAAGGCTCAAACAGACGCGACGCGACTTGGTGGTCTATGAAAACTTCATGGAAATTGGGGAAACGCGCCTGTCTGTGATTTTGTTTCAGGTTTTTTTTTTTAAGAAATTTATACGATACGTCTCGCCGGTCTATCGTATGAACTGTTTGTTTACGGAAGCTGAAAGATGTTTATAAACAAATAAATACTTGAATGAATTGAATAAGACGCGAGATAAAGCTGAGATGGGAGATGGGGTAACATTTCAGTGCGTTTATATTTTGTCATATTTTTAGCACGTGGAGGGTCAAAAATGTGTCCCTAAACAAAAAGAATGCTTACGTAAAAGACGACAGACGACACTTACACACTTCACGTGAATAGCGCCTCTTATTGGCCCGGTTACTCAGAGTGTACATTAAAAAAAATCTAGCTTGCCAGCTTTCTGGCGTGGATTGCTGAAAATCTGTTCCTTGCTTTCAAACCGTATGATATAAATGGCCCTTCGGGAAAGTCGCACATGTGAGGCGAGAAAACACGGCTTTAATGTTACACGATTACGTAATGTGGTCAGAGAAACGCGCGAAGACGCGAGACGTACCAGCGTGATATATGAGCGGTTTGAATTAATTCGGAATGCGCTGTAAAATATTATTGTGTGTGAAGTCTGTTCGCGGCTGATAAATTGTTGTTTTTTTTGTACATGTCGATTGAACTGTGTCTAGTCAAGTGCGATTGTTGCTTCAGAGATTCAAAAGTATAACATTTTGTTGATATTATTTGAGTCAAATCCATTCGTAGAATCCCCTTTTTATGTCAATGTTAATTGATACTCAACGGCTATATAATAATAAAAAGCAAGAGAGCACTAACTCTTCTGGTTTTTTTAAGGTCTAAGCAGCAATAATTCTACTTGTATTTTTTTAAGAATGTTTAGTACTTTTCGATTCATTGGAACTCTGATTTTTAATTTGCTAGACTAAAATGACAATTACTGCGATCGACCTTTTTTTGTCATCTTTAAAATCTAGCAGGATAAACCTCTACTATACAACGTGTAACTTTAAATGCGCAAAACCTGAAAATTGTTTGTTCATAATTAACTACTGAATCGATTTCAATAACTTTTAAAATAGGTTTTTTTTTTCAAAATTATATATTTTGACCTATTATCCGCCGATTGAGCCAAAGAAAATTAAGTCTTACTTTAAGGCAATAAGACTCAATTTTGAATGCATAAAGTAATGCTAGGATCAACACGATTGTCTTAATAATAATAGTTACAGATAGTGCAATCCACAAAGACGCGCCCCATTCTTCTTCCGAATCGTTAGTGGCTATCGCTGGTTAATTCCACTAGTGTTTTTTTGATACACACTAATTACCCACTAATAACAAGTGGTGTATATAAAAAAAACTAAAACACTAGCGAAATGTTGCACACTTGTGCTGTAAGCATTAGGAAACAGAGTGGTGCGCGTCTTCGTGGATTGCACTATCTGTAGCTTTAAAAAAATAGTTTTGGTCATTGTATTATGCTTTTAACTCAATACTCTAATTTGGGTGTATGAGGTTTTGTGCATTTAACGTTACACGTTGTATGTAATAAAAAGGGAATACAAAGCGAGAAATTGCCACTACAGCGGAACAGCACGTACGGGTGCGCAGCGCATACGCCTCTGAAAAATAGTCGGAAACTGTTAAAACTACGGGCCACTGGCGGTAATATATTGCAGCTACGAGCGACGCTCCATAGTTCGTACTACGCTTGGTAAAAATCCTATGGGATCACTACCAACGGTTCTCGAACGATTTCTCGATTGAAATATAGGAATTTGAATGCCGTTTTGGGATATTGGTCCTCGGTATATTCAGCGGAAAATGGATGCATCGTTTTATGTTTTGATTCGATTTTCGTTGGATATTGTACGTTGTTTTGTTAATTGTTATTTTAGATTAAGCCATCGCGTGCTCGTGGTTCTAACAAGCTAGTTTCCGGATAAGCTCTGCGCTCCGGAAATGATAACAAAGTCTTTGATCAAACGTCAAACGCAGTACTGTGGAGTAAATACAGGGTGGCACCCATCGACGCTCAATAAAAAAGATTCAAACCAAAAATAAAAAATTGCAGTTTTATAGAATAGTGCAATTTACGCGGTTAAAATGTACGGCAACAAGCACACATAACAGGATTTTTTTTTATAACTTGCAAATATTTCAACACAAGGGGCGGGCGGTCAAAATCATATATACTGAATCCTTGGTTTCAATTTAGCGCGTGGATGTCCCTACGACTTGGTATAATAACGTTACGTTTTAAAATACCAAACATGTACCAAACGCTAAATATAGATAAATAACACAGTCCTAATACAACATGATACTTTTTTTTACAAAATAAACTACTACTGTTCCTCGAAACTGATAATTTTGCGTGACGTCCTACTCGAAAGTGATTATTATCAGAGGGGCAATTCTCGTAACTTTTAGAACGCTAAATCTGTCAAAATTCTTCTAATTTCCCTAGATTTTTGACAAGTTTTTATACGACTTCGGTGAAGCAAAAATGAGGGTTATGATTTTGACCGGTATGTGTGTATCTATCTATGTATGTATGTTCATCTGTTCCCTCATAACTTCTAAACTCCTTGTTATAATTTGACAAATGAGATATTGTTGGAAGCGTCATGATCGTCCGCTGGTTATAAGCTACGACGTGTGACGTCACATTTAATTGAATATGGCGCCCTCTAGCCGAAATAAAGTAATTTCTTTTAACCATATAATTTTTTTTTTAATCATGCCGTGTACCTATTACCTAAGTTTGGTATATTACCTATGTAGCATGTAAAACAATAAAACCTTAACAAAAAAAAAATTAAGCGGTTCTGCAAATACTTTATCACAAAATTATAACCCCAAAATAATTAAAATAAAAAATAAGTTCTAAAACTAAAACCCGACTACTGAAAATCACGCTCTAAAAAGTATGTAAAAAAAAATTTTAAAATTAAAACCCGATTACTGAAAAGGATGAAACAAGAAATTACCTTCCCGTGGTCGCATGCCGCTACACTAACATACTTATAAGCCATGGTAGTATGCGACCACGGGAAGGTACTTTCTTGTTTCATCCTTTTCAGTAGTCGGGTTTTAGTTTTTAAACTGATTTTTTTTTTTATTTTGATTGTCGCTGAGATGAGTTTGCGATTATATTTTGAACGTTACTAATATCAGGAGTTGGCCTTCTGCGTATACTTTATTTTCACTAACGCGACATTTGATAAATCTATTAAAATGCCTTATAACTTATTTAGTGAATGAGACCATTAGTATCAAAAGAACACGCATAAACTACGCGCAAAGGTAATTTACTTTCCCGTCAATACCTTTTTGATCTTTATACCTCATTATTCTCCAAACCGCAGTCTTGTTACAAAAGTATGATTTACACTTATTACGTGCACAATTATATTAATTTATTTGACACATTCGTGTCGCCTATAGTAGGGTACCTGGCGTGTTTCCAGATGAACTATTAATACGCCACAGATAATATATTTTATGGAGGTGCAACGGAGTTTGTTTACTCTATGCTTCGTGAATCTAGCTGAAATATCTATGAATATTTTGATTCAATCAGAAATTGTGTTATATTTATCGCATTTTGATGGATTATTAGTTGAGCTTGTGAATATAACTTCGAACATAAATTATACAAATTAATTAATTGGATTCACATTAAGATCTCTATTTATCTTTATGAAAATTTGCTGAAGGAAACAGGTGTACCAAATAAAACAAAACTGCCAACCATCTTGTTTGGACATTACCTAAAACATGTTTTTAATCACAATATCTCTCATGCTCCTTTAATTCATACCTAAGAAAATACAAACATGAAAATACAACACTACAAAAATACAACGCATTAATTTCACGTGATCTGCATCGGACATAATTTTGAACAAAAACAAACACGTAAATCATTGCACATACTTAATTTAAATGCTCATTTATAACAGGCATAACATTGCATCTTTTACATTTTTAACACATTAAATACATTTATTATTTTTGCCCACAGTGCAAGGACAAAAGTTATGACGTTTGTTTGCGAAGTTTATATCCAAGCTATTGCTCGCATCTATAACCGTTTGTTATTTTTCTTTTAATAAGGAAAATGCGCAGGACTATACTTGTTCTTCCATAGAAGCAACTACTTGTAAACTACGGGTATTTTAATTTCTAAGTCATTCAACAACAAAAAAAGCAATGCTTGCCTTTTCTTCTATCTTTTTTTATCTTGGTACAACGGAGTAGATACGTAGCAGCACTCAAACTCAAAGCATTAATTTCAATTATACCATTTACAGGCACTTTTGAATTGTCAAGAAGTCGGTCAGTCAGAAAATTTGAAGCTAGTTGCCCATTCCAAAGCGTAGTAGGTACCTATGGAGAAGAACGGGCAAGAAACTCCACGGACACTCTTTTAAATTATATGTTTACAAAAATATTATTTACATAATTAATGTTGAATTTATAATTATACAAAGTTGATACGACAGATGGGCTTTCCTTTAAACTGCCTATACTAGGTATCATTATCAAGCTCTCTACCAAAAATCAATTAAATTGAAACAGTAGTTTAGTCGCAAATGATTTTTTAAGTTTTTGCACCGTTTGAACACGATGTATTTTTCCTAACAGCTGATTATGTCTACAGGCATAGGTCATGCACCTTAAAACGATAAATCTACGATACGTTGTTGCCGCTCTTACGCAAGTCATAAACCAATACGTAGTACATAAGAGAGTGACAATCCTATTGGCAAAACATCACGTGCGTAAAAGAATAATAATAGGTCAGTGTGTTGCTATTGTATATTAGATCCTTGCGACACAGAATACCGAGAGTACAGAAGTCTACGCTCGGCGGTCGCGCTATGGTTGTCAACTTTGGCTTATGCACAAAAAACTATCGTGGTAGTGGCACTCGCATCTAGTTGTTTGATTTATTGATGATGATGAGAAACGAAAAAACCAATAATAACTAAAATATTTAAATTTTAATGTTATTGTTACATTACTTTGTCACAAAGTGCTACAAAGTCATGTTCGCTTTTACTTTACGGCGCGGGACTGGGGGCCGGGGCGCTTACCTACCTACCTAACTACTGTGTTACGTTAATACAAACCATCGAAATACAAGCAAATACCTACTTACCTCTCTGAAACAACTGGTAGATTAAAAAACGACAATTCACCGTTTAATGTTGAATTTAAACAACCGTCCACTGAACAGTTGTAATTTTTTTTTATTGCTCCATTTTTACACTTCATAGACGCATGTCTCAAGCGGATGGCACTTGCGCTCGCACTAGTCCCAACCAGTCCGAGATATCGTGTCCGTGAGCGGTGTCTATGTGTGCGTTGCTCGAGCGCACTTTGTATGTAGATTGACTTCTGTACTCTCTGTATTTTGTGCTTGCGATCAGTAAGTGGGGCCTCCAAAAAACTTGTTTTTTCAGTGCGCCGACGCTACCCTTCCGGAACGTAGGTACGTACGCGGAAGCTCCTGCGCCCTTATTGTTTTGTCGAACTTGTGCGCTGACAATAATTGTGAATTTATTTTGTTATTGTGATAGGACACTAAATAAGTTTAAGACAGTATTCCTTTTTTTATTGTGACAGGACAGGACACGTAACTTGGGATTATTATTATTTAGTGTTAGTGTTTTTTTTTTTGTAATTGACTGTTTCTATTGTGATAGTTAAACTTTGGTTGTGTGTGTGTATAATTAAAGTGTTCAAAAATACCTCGTGTAACTGACACGGCGTCAGAATACACTGACATGATTTTAATCTACGGCGAATGCCGTGGAAACGCAACGTTAGCTCTACGAACTTACAGAGAAAGGTATTGTGATAGCCGCAATTGCCCTAGGAATGCCCGCACCATACAGTTGGCAGTACAAAGATTACGGGACAATAAACGTATAGTGCTGTAACAGGAGGGAGTGCCACCGCGGTAAATGCCCGCTGCTTGGGACGAAAAAATTTTAGACAATTTTTCCCGCAGCCCGACGAGTCTCCACAGAGCCGCCCGGCAGTTTAGATGTTGCCATAGAACTATCTACAAGGTTCTAAAACGTAAAAAACGCAAACCTTCTAAATATCGGAAGGTGCAAACTTTTTTATCGAGAGACTTGCCGATCAGCAACAGTTACTGCCAATGGCTACTAAATAAAACATCCGAAGACCGTCATTTCTTAACTAATTTAATATGGACCGATGAGAGTACTTTTACTCGGACCGATCTGGAATCGGCAAAATCTCCGGTACTGCAGTTTGGAAAATCCACAGTGTGTTTCGAGTTACTCTGCCCGCGCGCGACGTTGGACGTTGCCACTTTGTATAGTTATCCAAGGTCAGTCACCAGGCCCAAGTTTTTATGAAGTTTGGGTTTCTCCTTTATTTACAAAGGGTGGTTGCGTTTTATTCTGATTTGTAAGCTATTTAGTTTGTTTGAAACAAAAAAATTCTCATTTATGATGCTTTTTATTTTTATACCGTATCGAATTAATACTAAACACGTATAGTATACGTAGTGTAATTTAATGCCCCTCTGTCGTATCAACTCTGTATGTGACAACGATGTAGAAAAGGACGTACCAACACGTTAAAAGTGTCTACTACACCAAATAGTAACAAAACAACAACCCAAAAATAATATTATTAAAAATAAGCCGAGGCATTCCTTTGATTTATCGAAAACTGACTCTTGGAACCCAAGGTATTCGAAAAACCTTTACAAATCGCGTTACTTCAATGTAGATACGTTTAAAGGTCATATTACACATATCAACTCGGAAAGGGATCGTCACCATATCGCCTTCCACCTCGCCGTCAAACAGGCGTCAAACTAACGTAAGCACGTAACCAAAGCGGATCAGCAGCTCCGACGCCGACCGCTGGTTGGGAGAGGAGCAAGGGTGGACGAAGAGACGTAAGCTCGGAAACTGCAAGTTGACCTCGCACCGCACCGCGGTTCGTGAGCTAGTCCCGAGGCGAGGCGTTTACGTTACAATTCCGATTAGTTGCAGTAGGGAGTTTCATACAAAGAATACTGAATGGCTCGAGTTGATACGGTGACGATCCCTTTCCGAGTTGATATGTGTGCTATGACCTCAAAGGGGAAAGCGCCAGCCTAGCCCACGAAATTCAAATTTTCTTATGTATTTGCACTGTAGGTACTAAGTTCATATAACCCTATTTATTAATATTTCTTGAAATAGGCAGTTATTCATTGGGGTTAAAATTATGAACTTAGGTGGTTTTGATGATTTAAATGATTATAATTCTGTAAATACACACAAACCGACAAATGACCCTGACCTGTGACACTGACGTGCAAAATGCAAAAAAAAAAACGCTCGAGTGCGTGTCGGGCCACGCGCAGTGTAGGGTTCCGTAGTTTTTATAACAGCCAAGTGCGGGTCGTATTCGCTGACTGATAGTATCGTACCATGCTCTAACTAAAAGCCAAACATGACTACCGACCTAATTTGACTTCCTATACAAATACTCAACTGATCCGACAATTTTCGAGACAAATACAATTGGTCGACTATTACTTGTAAAGCCCACTTAAGTGTGATAGTTTTCCTTTAAACTTCGTTTTATATAGGTACCTACACTACTGCTGATCCTACTACATCTGAATTTCTAACTATAAACGTTTAGTTGGTAGAGGGGGGGGGACACACTTGACTCTAACGAAAATTGGTACTTTAAAGCTTGATAAGTCACGAACGGTTTACCTAATCAAAAAACGGTCTTCCCAAACCCCTAATATTTTTAAAAGACCTATCCAACGATATTCCACATTATGGGACAATTGAAAAAAAAAAATATCATCCCCACTTTACATGTAGAGGAGGTACCCTAAATAAGCAGCCTAGGGTGTAGGGCTGTCAGCCTTACTACTGCTTAGCTGACTGGCCAATGCCTTTCACCAAAGTATGAAATATGAAACGCTAGCAAAAATCCAAGATATGATCGTGCTTCTTACCTTCAGAAAATAAGTTTGGACTGCGACAAGCCGAAGAGTTTTTGTTATAAAGACCTATTTGATCCTAAAATCTAATAAAATTAGATAAGATTATACTATCAACAAAGTATATTGCCCTGGCAACATCAAAATTGTATAAGTACTTCTACCAAAGTTATCGTGGGCGGATTATTTATATTGTCTTCATTTCGACAGGTTAGTCCGCTTTGATGTTGGCGCGCCATTAATTATTTCTCTTTATCTTGTTTTGTTTTTAAAAGAAAACAACGAGAAATAATTGAATTGGATGATAAGGATGTTAATAATACGTAAATATTGCGCGGCTTTAGATACTTTTGGGGATATTACAGTTCATAAAGGTCGTAATAAGACCTCTTGTCTTTAATTTTTTTTATTTGTTTGGGAAAATAATCATCCATTTTTGGTCATGCTTTTTGGTTAGTAATTCATATTTTCTTTTTATTTTTTGGTATTTCTTTAAGGCATGTGCCGCAGGGTATCCCGCGAAATTCAAATTTTCTTATATTTTTTTTTTTGCAATTTGCAGGTCAATATCTATTTAAATACTTATTATTTTATTTATTTAATATCAGATTGTAAATTGCAAAAAAAAACCTAAAAAAAATTGAATTACGCGGGGTACCTTGGCGCTCCTCAATTAATTTATTGTACCTATATGTTACGGTAAATCTGATTAATTGAAAATTATTAATATTTTTACAAAATTATTAATAATAACCACATGTTTTGGTAAATGTGAATAAACGATCGAAATTTATTACTTTTAGTAGTAATTATTAATAATGCACGACACATATTGGTGAAAGTTATAAAATAAATAAAAAGGGGCAGGGGCACCCCGAGGTTCGGTTTGGTTAGGTTTCATTAAACGCTGCAGACAGAAATAGGGGCTCCGTCGACCTGAGGTAAAAATCGCTGTACGCTGCGAAAATAAATTGTAGTGTGTTTAGTGATATTTTGAGTTGAATATTTTGCTGTGCAATCAGTAATTTTGATGGGAATTCGGAATCTTATTGCATAAAAAAAGGATATTTTTTTAATTGCGTTTAAATACTACCCATTTTTAACTGTTTATTTTTTTAAACTAATATGTTCAATAGTTTATTTTTTGGTAACTTTTCATGGGTTTTTATTTATTTTATAACTTTCACCAATATGTGTCGTGAATTATTAATAATTACTACTAAAAGTAACAAATTTCGATCGTTTATTCACATTTATCCAAACATGTGGTTATTATTAATAATTTTGTAAAAATATTAATAATTTTCAATTAATCAGATTTACCGTAACATATATACTTATCTCACGTCTCCAGAGCGTTATCCGTTGTCTCACAAAAAAAAAAACATCCACAGAAACATCTTCTATTTACTTAATACTTACATATTTCAGCCACGCACACATCGTTTGTCTACAGTATACGCACAAAATATAATATATTATCTGTGCCGTCCGCCATTGTTGCCGAAACACATGTTGTGATATACGAAGGCGACACTCGCTTCTTTTGTATCTCGATTTGGTAATAAAAGCTTATCTTTTACGCTGATCTGAAGGTAAAAGAAAATGAGATGAGCGATTGTTTTGTTTGTTATTCATTGCATAGGGTTATTGGGTAAAGTGAAAGATTAAATGAGTGTCTAGCCGATCTATTCTGTAAATATCTCACGGTGAAATCTTATAAGTGATCTGTCAGTCCACCATGCCTGAAATTGACACTATTGACAGCTCACTTCACCTAAGTTTTCACAGTTAGCAGTGTTAAAAATCTCACCGTGAAAACTAAGGTGAAGTGAGCTGTCATTCCACCTGATGGTTAGGGATTGCCCCTATTGATAGCTCACTTCACGCTCACTTCACCTAAGTTATCACGGTGAGATTTTTACAGAATCGATCGGCAGATTATTACAGAATTGATCGACTGTTTTGTAGTGATATTTTTTTGAATAATTACATAGCAATTATCGGGCACATGTGGAAATTGTACCTAGGTATCTAGGTACTGAAGCAAAAATAAGCACTAAGGGCGGTATTCTTGGAAGTAAACATTAAATTAATTACTTAATAACAACATTACTGTTTTATTTTAGTAGCCGACTCAGTCCCACTCCTGTGGGTTAATTGCGTAACACACTGTCAGTAGCAATGGGTTTCATTTTGAAAGTTCAACAAAATTCATTGCGTTATTGACGTTGTTCAGCAGACACATTTTTCGAACATATGAAGCAATGGATTAGCAATATCCTTCAAATTGATTCAGATTGAGATTGACAGTGCACTTAGGGTGCTGGGCAAAGGCCTCCCTCCACTCCTTCCATCTTTCGCGAGCCCGCGCGTCCTCCTTCCAGTTTTGACGGAACCTATCCAGCTCGTCCCGCCATCTCCTACGTGGACTGCCGCGACCCCGCCTCACTGTCTCAGGTCACTAATTCTGTGCTATTTGGGCCCACAGCCTGTCATGACGGTGAACTAATTTCGTATTAGTTTTTTACCTGGAATTAAAGAAAAGTGAAAACAAATAGTGTCTTAACCCTTTGACCGCCACGGCCGGGTATAGCCGACAAATGAAAACATGCCCAACACGTCACCGTCGGCTAATGCCGACCAGAAAACACCAGGTTTTAAGTACAAAATAAATTCAGTTTTCTGTGTTTATACTTAAAACATGGTGTTTTCTTGTCGGCATTAGCCGATGGTGGCGTGTTAGGCACGTTTTCATTTTTCGACTATACCCGACCGTGGCGGTCAAAGGGTGACAGTTTCTCGGTCTTTAATCTTTGCTAGATACTCCGATTAGAATCTAGAAACGGTCGCTTTTCTTATTGTCTGTAAGAAGAATGAGCATCGTTTCGCTTCAGCGCCCCTTTGCGCCAAATTGACAGATCAAAATTTATTTATGACTTATAGGTTATGGTGGACTCATGATACTCGGTAATTAATGGATACGACCCAAGAGAGTTGCCTCGGTGTAGTTAATTTAAGATATTAAGTATGTATCCCTTACTTAGGGATATCTAACTTGTAAGCCTAATTTAAACACATTATTAATAGACGCCCTTGAAATTAGGGCTCGGCTAAATGTTAATTTTGACAGGGTTGAGTAAAATTTAAGTTATACCGTACGCAAAATACGCGCATTGACGTGGAGTTGCGGACACCAGCCCATATTACCTATTACCGTATTACCTACCTATTACCATATTACCTATTACCGTATTACCTATTACCTCACTAGGTAATAGGTCTTTGATAATTTTATTAATCTGATAGCCTAGCGGTACTCTTCTTCTTTGTATCGTTCGCATGCCGTTATTTCAAATCTTGTTCGCCCAAAACTTCTGCACTTTCATGGCGTCATTGATACCAGCGCAGAGGTCACTTTGACTGCATGTTTTGGGACACAAAAGGCTCACGTTTAGATATAATATCTAGCTTAGTAGTCCAACCAGCTCATTACGTGTTGACCGAAAAAAATACCGGAATCATATTTTGCTGTTATGTGCCTTGCTTTACAAACCATATAAAACAGTTAAATGTGATTTATTTTACGTAATTACAAATCTAAATATAGAACACTCCAATCTTCAAGAAATATATAAAACCTTTTTAATATAAACTCGACACCCACAGTTTCCCTCAATTTTTTTCTCTTCTATTGTGTTGCCAACATAAAAATTCCAAAGGCAGCGCCAATGAGGGGCGGAGGCGGAGCAGGGGTGCCAATTTTACAGCCCAATGGCGCGAGAGAGCCGATTGGAAAACGCTGATGACTATGTAGTGATTATACTCGCCGTGTTCTAATTTTGTGTGCGTGGTTAGGAATTTATAACGGCGCAGGAAGCCTTTACCAGGAGTGACCATTGTATTAGTGGTTCAGCAGCTTCGATATCATCAGGATTGTGCCGAAATATAGCAGTTCGTGGAACGGTGTACGTGGTAACACAGCGACTCCCTTGACATCATCTGTCACCAGAACACAGCCGCCACGCATCCATCGATGCGAAGCTCTGCTAGAGTGATCGTCACCAGCGTCACTCTTATCCGACCTTTTCGGTGATTCCAGTAGCTTTGTAACTAAACGAGGTGGCGGCGGCGCCACTTGCTGACCGTCTTAAAATTTGAGCAGTTTGTAGAAGGTTGTACATTTACCTCGGTAGGTTTAAAATCCATTGTGACCTTTATAATGTTCAGTTCAGTTGAAAAGATTTATTCAGTCAACATAATTTATCAAAAAGCGGATTAATTATGTATTTCAATGAAAACTGTGTAATCCAATCACTCCCCCGTTTTCTGAATCTTAAATTTCTTGGCAGGTAATCTACTGTCAAATGTAATTCTAATTGCTGTTTTAGATGTGGTATTGTGAATTAAGATGTGAATATGGTTCAGCTGTTGTCAAATCGCACGATAGAAAAATAATAGCATTCTATCAACACTAGCTTCTGCCCGCGACTTCATCCGCGTATTTTAACATTAAACATTCACTCGGCAATAGCGTAGCCTTCGCTGAAAGAATTGTCGGAATTGTATCAATAGTTCCGAAGATTACACCATACAAATTCACAAATTTTACCTACCTTTAAAGTATTAAACTGATATAAGCTTGAGTCATCATCTGCCTAGCCTTTTCCCAACTATGTTGGGGTCTGTTTCCAGTCTAACTGGATGCAGCTGGATACCAGTATCTTACATGGGGACTGTTGTCAGACTTTCGGGCTTCTGACTACTCGTAACGACTGTCAAACATCCAAGAATGACAGCCAGGACCAACGGCTTAACGTGCTTTCTGAGGCACGGTATCGGAAACGGTATGTAAAGATGGTCAGCCATCCATAGACCAATCGCAGCAAGCGTAGCTTTACCTGATCGATCGACCTGTGCGGCTGTTATTATTTAGCCACGAGCCCCACTGAAGAATGAATATTAGTTACCAATCTTTATGAGCATGATTTGACGACAAACTTCGGAAACCCAGTACTTATTAAAGTAAAATAGCAAAAGTAAGTAGTAACATTCCTTTTCCATCGAAAACTTCGGCATAAAAGCCCGTAGCCGAAATGTTCGGGACTTTGGACACATTATAAGCAACATTCACAAATTGACGTGGGAAAGTAAGTGTTCACTTTATACTCTCACTTATTGAAACTCACGAGTATTTCGATTGATGTGGAAATTACAGGCCGACTTTCTCGAACGTTCGACGGTTCGGAGTGATTGAGGGGGCGTTTTGACGGGAATATTAAAATATTTATTAAAGTGAATCGGCTGTAAGTTTTTGGGCGGATATTTTATTATTTTCTTGTAAGCTTACAACGGTACCTACCTTACATTTTTCTTTATTATAGTTAAAAGTTGCGTTGCAAATATTCTCGTATTTGGCATGGAAATTACAATCGAACCTTATTAGAAATAAGGTTCGATTGCTTATCTTTTTTTCATCTGGTCCTTACCGGACGGCGAGCTGCCCATTGCTCGCCGTCCGCAAGCCCGGGCCTACAGTGGCCGGCTATCGTCTTGCGACTCCCGACGCATTCTGAAAACCCCTGCAATAAATTTTTTATCCAATTATTTTTTAAAAATATGCAGGCTGTTCAAAAAGTTGTGGATCAAACGAAATAGAGAGATAAAGATGTCATTTCCAACAAAAAATCTTTCTACTGCATGGTCATAATTCAATTGTCCTAAAAGTTATGATTATTTTTGTATTGGTACCGAGTTCTTTTACAAATAGACAAATTAGTCCCTGCTACCCTGATTTGTAAAATTTATATCTTCTAGTTTTAAAATTACTTTCATCATGGGATAGAAGAAAAACCCAAGTCCAAACACTTGCAGTAATTAAAAATCTTACTGAGTCCGGTAAATCAAAGAGATCTCATAAAGCACCTTCACAGTCGCCATTACAAAATTCACGACGGCTAAACAAAACATAATCACAAAAAGCTTCCATTCAAAACTATCGCAGCGTCGCACTATTCACGTTGCGATATTATCGCGACGTTGCGTTGTCGCTCTGTCGCGTTGTCGCGCCGCTCCATCCGGCGGGTGTCGCGGCTGCGCGCTCAAAAGCCGTCATCTTGTTGTTTTGTGCGCCGATACAACGCGCAGCCTATACGACACTTTACTTGTTTAATAAAAATGTTGCACTGTCTTAGTTGAGAAGTTCTGTCATCTGCCTAGACTTTCCCAACTACGTCGTACGTAATATCTCGTAATTTTTCCGTATTTTCGTACGTAGGTAACTTCTTTAGGGTCGGCTTCCAGCCTAACTGGATGCAGCTGAGTACCAGTATTTTATATGGAGCAACTGCCTATTTGACCTCCACAACCCAGTTACTGGCTAACTTCTATACAATTGGCAAAAATAATTGTCATATTTTCGGGCTTCTGACTGCCCGTAACGACTGTCAAAGATCTACGAATGACACCCGAGAGCAACGGATTCAAGGCATGGAGGGGTATCGGTGTATAATATATGCCCATCCATCCACGGATCAACCTTAGCAATCGTAGTTTAACCTTCGATCGATCTGTGCGTGTGTTATAACTTAGCCACAAGCATTCTATTAGGACTTGTTGAGCTGAAAAATGTCTGTTCTCAAGTTTATCTCTCCCTAAGGTTTATGTAGAAGTCAAAGTTCAACTAGCTTCGAACCTTTTCGACTAGCTAATCTTCTTACCACAACATAATCTGTTATTTTATATCCCTCCCGAGGTTCTGACATAAGAAAAGATCAACTAGAACCGCAAGATCTATGAAAATGAAATCAAGTCCTCTTTAAATATACAAATTGGTACATTGGTCAGCCGGTCGATTCTGTAAAAATCACCGCGAAATCATAGGTGAAGTGAGCTTGAAGTGAGCAGTGAATAGTGTTAATCCATCATTAGCATTAGGGATGAAAGCTCACTTCATGGTCACTTCACGTAAGTTCTCATGGTGAAATTTTTACAGAATAGCATCAAAGGTTCGGAGTTGTGTGACGAACTGGGGAAATCACTCAGGGCTGTCAAAATATGAATATTCAATGTGGACCAGTGCAGATTATACCGGAACTTATTAATATTTATGTTTGGATAAATACTACGGAATCCATAGATGACTAGCAAATGTGGCTTCTGCGCGAGAGTTAATATTTGAGTACATTTTAAATGCTAGTATTAACAAGCTAGACTATTCTGTTTGCAAGGAAATGTAGTTAATTTTGCTGAAACTTATAAACTTGCTAAGGTTCTAGAACAAATTTGGCCCCAGCATACACTTGCGAAGGTTCTAAAACAAATTCGGCCTCTGGCGTACACTTGCTTAGATTCTAGAACAAATTTGGCCTCTGTCTACTTATCAGACTCTATCAAGCCTATCATGGTCTGTTGGAGATTTCTCGCAGAAAATGCGTTGCATGTGGTAATGCGGTCTCATAGACAATAAACAATTAATAAGGCCTCAGACAAGAAAATCTCGAGATAGTATTTTTATGATTGGTATAGATATCCATTTTGGAATGTGCTCCGTGGAAATTAGAAAATCTACTGAAGAAAGTAGATTACCTATAAGCTTAAAGAAAATCTGCCGTGAGCAGATATCACAATTTTAATTGAAAATGTCATACTTATTCCCCTATAATGTATTGAGGATATAAAACTCCTGAATCAACTGTGTAATACCCTCAGACGTTGAAATACGAATATGATAATGTCATTACTCCCAATATTCGGAAAATCGGAATATTGCCGTCCATTAAATGACTCCAATGTCGTTGTGGTTATGAAAACGGAAAATATCTTTGGGTGTGGCGAAATAGGGAGCTAAAAAAATATACTGGATTTGACAGATTTTTGACGTGGCGTCGGATGTGCACGGATAATTTTCCGATCGAATTGAAGTTTTGGTATTTTTGTCCTATTGAGGGACTGTCGACAAGTTTTTTTTATACAAGACTAACTTCTGTGCGGGACTTCGTCCGGGTGAAATTTCTTGTTTTAACATAAAATATGTTTAAGTTTATTTTCGGAATCGAATCAATAGTTCCCATGATTACTCCCTCACATACAAACTCACATAACTCTTTACAATATTATAGAATAGATTAAATAATGTAGAATAATAGTAGATTCTTCAACAAGTGCATAAAAGAAGCCATTTTACACGTAAAATGGCTCGTTTATGCCCGAGTTATACACTCTGCTTTTCACTTCGATTGCGTTAAAATGAAACAGGCATTAACGTATATCTCAGTATTTTCACTGTTCAAAAATGTTGCAAAATTGAAGAAAAGAATAGCTAATTCCCGCCACAAAACTTCTTAAAAGTTTTTCGGTACTTCATACTGCCAAGTCATAAAAAACGTTTTTTTTTTTTGCGTTTTAAATAATTAATAACAACTGTTTTATTAAATGAACGATAGAAAACACGGAAGTGATGTAAATTAAAGCTAATGAAATAAAATAACGACTTTAATCTGCGTCGTTTCACTGTTGCAGTTTCATTGTACATGTGGCTGTTGGGCCTGATTATAATCTTATTCTTAGAAAAAAAAAACTATATATGCACTAGAGCATAAAAAGTGACTTTATGTCACCTACGCAGAACATAAAGACGAACTTTTAGACCATGAGAAGTGAAAAATAGTTTATATCGAACAAAAAATTGGTTGCTCATTAGGTATAGGTACGCACGTCTACACATCAAGCTATATTTAACCAGTATAAGTTGACTTCTGATTGTACGAAAAACCTATCTAATGCGAGGTCAGCTAAAACTGAAAATGTATAAGCTTAATGTGTTACCGTGTGTAGGTACAGTGCGGTCGATGAGAGAATGCATTCTTGACGCCTGTCAGTTTCATACAGAAGAACGTGTTTTACGAATTTGATCTTTATTCGCTACTAAATTGTCGCGCTGAAAGGTGTCAGGAACACATTCTCTCGACGGCCGGACGGTAGGTGCTTGAAACACTGTATGTTTCAAGTACCTATGTACCTACGTAGCAATCGGTTCGAGTAGGTCTTGTTGACAATAAAACCTCTGCGCGAAATAGCCTCAAGATGCCGTTAAAGCTAGCCCGATCTTATTACTTTCGCACACTATACAACGTGTAACGTTAAATGTGCAAAACCTGAAAATAGTTTGTTCATAATTGACTACTGAATCGATTTCAGTAATCTGAAATCGATTCAAAAACCAATATTAAAAAACCTATATTAAAAATTATTTTAATATAGGTTTTTTTTTCAAAAATTTTGAATTTTGCCATAGGTACTATCCGCCGATTGAGCCAAAGAAAATTAAGTCTTATTCAAAGGCAATAAGACTCAATTTTGAACGCATAAACTAATGCTAGGATCAACAAGAATTTCTTAATAAAAATAGCTTTAAAAAAATAACTTTGTCATTGTATTATGCTTTTAACTCAATGCTCTAATTGGGATGTATGAGGTTTTGTGACATTTAACGTTACACGTTGTATAATTCAAATCTTTTGCTTTAGTATTTAGTTAAATAGGGTTGGTTGGTTGACCGTATGAACGCACTACCTTCGCCTAGATTTTGAAGTAGTTTCAAATGCTGTATATTATTCATGGTAGAACTCGCGAAGTTCGTCCAAAGGTACATACTTACTTGTATGTAGGCGGAATTATTAACTTGATACTAGTGGAAACTGTGTAAAGGGTAAAGTTCGAAAGGGGCTTTAAAAAGCATTAAAGGGTTACAGGGCAAATTAATTTGCGAAATTTCGGAGACATATTGGACATCGGCATTAAAAAGCAAAGGTTCTCAAAACGATGAAGGAAAACATCGTGGTTTCCTCACGACGGCATGTCCTAGAACCAAAAATTCGAAGACTTGTGACATCTACCAACCCGCACTGGGCTCGCGTGGTGGATTATAGCCCACCCCTTCTTGAAGAGTGGAGGCCAGTGGGAACATTATAGTCTGATTATAAAATACATAAGTATTATAAAAAACCGGCCAAGTGTGAGTCCGACTCGCGCACCGAGGATTACGTACAAATTTGTAGGTATGTAACTAAAAATTTATGGTTTTCGGATTTTTTCCTTTACTGGTGCTAATTTCATGATTCTAGGTCAACGCGAAGTGCCCTATAGGTTTTTTTGATTCTGGAACATAAACGCCCGTATCTTTTGATTGCGTTGACTTAGAAGTTTGATTTTTTCACTGCTCCAAGGGATTGCAGCCCTGAGTATTTCAACTTGATAACTCCACGCGTATTAGAGAAAAAGGGTCTTGACATTGACAGATGGACAGACAGACAGACAAAGAAGTGACCTTATAAGGTACAGACCCCTAAAAAGCAACAAAACAATGGAATTTTCGCAATCGGATCAGTAGTTCCGAAGATTACCTTATAAGTACATACAAAGTCACAAATTCTACGTCTTTTTAATATTAGTATAGAAAATTTCTGTTAGATTCCGATACTGAGTACCTAACACAATAAACTTTCGCCGTTTAATTTAAAAATAAAACCCTGTATAAAATTCCAGCAGAAAATAAAAGCACAATTTATAAAAGTAAGAGGAACATCCAATTTTATTTTTACCATTTAGCCACTGTTAGAAGGTCCATTTACTCCGCGACCGTTACAACAAAGGCACAGGTGTAGATTAGAGTTGAGTACTAATTGAAGAAATTGCGAGCAGACGATGCAATAAAACCTAACTAAAGCAGATGGCAGCACCTCCGAGCTATTTCAACCAATCTGGACGATTTAAATTAACAACAAAGAAAACTTTTTTAACTAATGAAATTGTATTATTTTATTTTATTATTATTATTATTTATTGTTTATATCAGATTACAATGATCCATAATGTGAGAACTCACTTATAAACTATATCAGCAAAAATTAATTCCATTACAGTAAACCAAATAATAATAATAATAATAAATGTTTATTCAGTATTAAAATTGGTAAAATTGTTACAAAAAGTCTTAAAAATTATTTACAATAGGTATAATAATGTTAGATGCCTGTACTAGGATGAACCTGTATCACAGGCGACATGAGCATATTTTATGGTAATTGTAGGCCAATATAATTCTTAACAATATTTAACATTAGAAATCTTGAAATAAGGACAAAATTGTATTAATTAATATTATTTTATACCTAGTTTACTTAAATACTATTTACTTAAAGATCAAAATAAAGATCAAAAATCAATTCACAATCTAAATAAAACATCAAAATAAAATAATATAAAATTAAATTAAATTAAAATTCTAAGTCACATAGATAATAGATTAAATTGGTCCACAAATTAATTAATAAATTCTTTCATAAAATTTATTCATATACCTCTGTCCATTACCCGTGGCACCCGACGTGCAGCTGTGCATACGGGTCCAGTGCCCCAGGAAAGGAGTTTATGAAAATAATTGTAGTAGTCGAACCGCGGTCCCACGGCCCGTTTGCTAAGAAGCCGTGCTAGGCGTTACTGCGCCTGCCAAGAACGCACCCGTACAGGGCCTCAAGTCTGCTATTACAATAGTGTCAGAATGGTCTATCATTGATTTCATAATTGTTGATTTTGATAATCTACTATCAAAATCAAAAATAGATAAGTTTGGTAATCTACTAATATAACGGCGTCATTATGACTTTCCAATGGTCAACCACTGACACTCCATTGAAAGAAATGGCATAAACTGGTAATCTCGTACATAATGACAAATTAATAAATGTACCTAATGTTTATCGCTATTTAAGAACTTCTTACTACTTGAGATTGCAAACACTAATATGTAAAAATATATATTAAATGAAATCTAGCATGAAAAGTAGTAGTTTTTCTCAGACCATTGACCGACCAATGATCGACCATTATGAATTTAGCAGATTACGAACTTTTAGAAAAATGACAAAGGGATCGTGTTGGAATGACGAATTTATAAAAATAGCAGACTTGGGCCCCAGGCCACGCCACGGCGCACCTTTGCACTTATCTACTCCCGACCGATGGGACGGGCGACAACAGGCCACCGCAGGCCTAATCGGATGCGACGGTTCCCATGCCCTATCAATGCGGGTCGTGGGAACGCAGCATTACACAGTTGCCTAATTTATTTATTTTAGAAATAAATAAGTAGGTAGGTATAGATACTATCAGAGACTAGCCAGACTCGTTACTGTCAGAGTTTCTTGAAAGTAATTGTATCTAATAACTTATAGGTACAGACGCCAGCACATCAAGTTACCCGATACTGTCAGATTTTCCCAATCAACTTTGAGCCTTATGCTTTAGCTATAAAGTTGAAAATCGATTAAAGAGAAATTTGACAAATTGTAGTAGCTTAATGTGCATAATCATCCGTTAATGTCATCCGTTAATCCCACTGCTGAGACTCAGGCTTCCCTTCTGTGAGAGGGTTGGTGGATGTCTTCGAATTTTGGTTCTAGGACATGCCGGTTTCCGCACGATATTTTCCTTCATCGTTTTGAGAGCAGGTAATCCTTACGTAGTATAAAACAAAGTCGCCGAAATGTCTTTACGCGCATAACATCCGAATGACTCCACCAAATTTGAAAATTCTTTTTTTTTTTTGTTGTGTTCGGTATTGCCAGGATAAGGTTTGAAAAAAAAAATTCGGAAATTGGAAAAAAAAATGCACCCTTGCGAAGCTGGGGCGGGCCGCTAGTGATGAAATGAATTACACAAAGTAAAGTGCGTGCTTGGGTTCAAATCCACGACCTGCAACTTGTCCGTGGAGGTCGATACCACTGAGCTTCCACTGCTATTTCGCTATTAGACCGTTATTGGCCCTAAAATATAATTATACGCAGCCATTTTCAATATGGCAATCCGACATAATAAAAAAAACCGGTCATGTCCGAGTCGGACTCGCGCACCGAGGGTTCCGTACAAATTTGTAGGTATGTAACTAAAAATTTACGGTTTTCGGATTTTTCCCTTTACTTGTACTACACGACATTGCTTCTTGCCAAATTTCATGTAGGTCAACGGAAAGGTACCCTATAAATTTTGATCTCCTTGAGTGCCGAAATATACGTTTTTTGCAGCATAAATGGCCGTATCTTTTTTTTTACGTTAACTTAGAAGTTTGATTTTTCACAGATTCAAGGGTCTGTAGACCTCAGTATATGGTTTTAATTTCCACTCGATACCTCCGCGCGTTCCCGAGATAAAGGGTCTTGACCGACAGACAAACGGACAACAAAGTGATCCTATAAGGGTCCCGTTTTTTCCTTTTGAGGTACGGAACCCTAAAAAGACAAAGCGAATTCCAATTTCAAATCCAATCCTATTACTTTTACTAAACCCATCAACCTCGATGGTCAGTTCGTCCATTTACTGTTTTCAATATAATAATATCGTCGCAGGTGTACACTCGCGTACAGTCGCTCTAATTGAAGTAATTGCAGTCTGAGCGGACGAACGATTCAATTCCGATGCGCATCCTATTCAATGAGGTACACTCGGGCGGTAAAGCGCTAGATGTGGCTTGTTTTTTGAGGTGATTGTTTTGTATTGCTATTTATTTAGCGCTTTCTTTTAGACATATATACTCGTATTTGCTGACTTAGTTACCTATGTACAGAGTTTTTTTTTTGGTTAGGTTTTACCTTCATTAGTTATGCTGAAATCTATATATATAAAAATGAAACCCGTTTTCCGTTGTCACGACATAACATGAAAACGGCTTGACCGATTTGGGTGATTTTTTTTTGTAGTTTTCTAATACTCTGTACACACGGCTACACATCAAACTATACATGTCCAGTATAAGCTGATCTCACATTGTATAGGATTTCCGTACGATGCGAGACCAGCGTAAACTGGTTTTGTATAGCTTGATGTGTAGCCGTGTGTACAAGGTTCTTACGGAAAAAAATACTATGAAAAAAAATCTAAAAAAAAAAAACTGAAACTCCAAGGACACTCTTTTAAAAAGATATTAGAAAATCTTGGGTACATTATTCTATTTAACATCACGCAATTACCCTTAGGAGCCGAACAAAATGAAAAAAGTCAGAAACAACGATAATAACCGCCAAAAAAGTAGTAGCTCGGGCTGGTATGGGATCTCACGCGGTGGGAAGGTTGCATTTTACGCGGACGAAGTCGCGGGCAGACGCTAGTGCCTTATAAAAATACCTTTATCAAACTTATAGGTCTTCATTGGTGCACTACACATCCTACCATAATCGTGTATTTACGAACAACCTTTCATGGCATGTTTTTGATGTCTTTTTTGCCATTCCTCCACACATGTATACTCATTCATTACTCCTTTTCTATCCTCCTCCTATCGTTCGTCGAGTCCCGTTCATTATTTGTTGTCGTTCACTCATTCACTCACTCCTACACATCACTCAGTCGCTAATTGTTTGCTTGCCCTGTGTGTTTAGGAAACCATCCTTCAAATATTATGATATCAAATCTTTACCTAAGTTTCGTGCGCGAGTATTTAGATTTTAATAATACAGTCACCGGCACGGAAACTTCGCCACATTTAAACACGATATTTCGCATTTAAATGTATTTTTGACACTGAAATAAGGTTAGATGCACTCAGTAAGTATTTCTTATGCCTTGGGAACTTGAAATTGAAAACGTCACTACACCAATAAGTTTATTTATTAAATTGGCCAATTTTGAAGAACACAAAGAATTTAACACTATCAATTTTAAAACACTATAGAATAAAAAAAAACTAAATTGGTATCAATATACCAATTTAGTTTTTTTTTATTCTATGCTCTACGTTTTAGTATCGGGTGCTAAATTTAAGCACTAATATTTTAAAGGTGAAAGTTTGTGAGTGTGTGTATGTTTGTCTCTTCTTCACGCTCAAGCGGGTGGACCAATTTTGATAACATTTTGTATGGAGGTAGCTGACACCCTGGATTAACATATAGGCTACTTTTTATCCCTATATTCCCACGTGTTCGAAACTTATGCGGGTGAAACCGCGGGGCACAGCTAGTCTATACTAATATTATAAAGAGGAAAGGTTTGTATGTATGTTTGTAACGAATTTGGTCAAAAAGTACTGGACTGATTTTAAAAATTCTTTCACCATTTGAATGCTACATTATCACTGATTATTATAGGCTTTTTTTTCTTTTTTTCCACCCGTGCGAAGCCGGGACGGGCCGCTAGTAATAAATATGTAGGTTCTTATCACAACACTTCGTTAACATAACACAACACATGCTGCATTTACTTGGTTTCGGCCCGCAGATGTAGTAGAAAACAGCCAAAGAACTGAGAAGAAAAAACGCTTAACAAATAATAATAATAATCTTTATGTTTCTCTCTTCACAAAGGTTCACATAGTTATAGACAGAGACAAGAATTATAGCGTTTTGACAAAAATGCTTAAAATATAATCCTTTGTGAAAGACTGGCGTCCATATTAGGATAACCTGTGTGACGGATCACCAGGTTCTCACCCCGAATTAAACTTAATTACCATTAACATTATAACGGTCAATTTTATAACTCTAGACAAATTATGAATGAAAAAAAAACATGTACTTGTTAATTTTAAATATTAATTTATTTTTAAATGTCGCAGCATCATGCTGAGATAGGAGCCTTTTGGCCTCGTATAGGACTTTCTGTTTCATTTTTCTTTTTGTTACATTTTTTTTCTATATAGTTTGGTTTCTTATTTTAGATTGTGTTTAGTTTAGTTTGCGATCTTCCTATACGAGTCGCAATAAATACTTTTTCTTTCTTTCTTTTCTTTCTTTAAAATGTATAAGTGTGAAATGATCCAAGGTTACATCTTGGGTCAAATTAAGTCCAATATGTGGCCCCAGTATGAGAAACAATCATTGTAAACACTTAAAATTTTTGTTATTGCGAGTCTTTGCGAGATAAGCGCTTGGCCAAGATTTCGTGCCGCTGAGTGTACCTATTTCAATTACATTTACATATTAATTATTCTTAAACTTTTCTGCTATTTAGAGAAGATTTTAATGTCTCCAAAAATTATGAGTTTTGGGGAATTCAATTAGATAAAAGCCATACCTTCTCCGGTGAACAGTGGAGGCCCAGTGGTAACAGCTGCGACTAATAAATAGTAGGTCATAGGTTCAAACCCCGACAGGCTCGTAACTTTGTGTAAATTATTTCATCACCACGCTCTCAAAACGGTGAAGGAAAACATTGTGGGGAAACCGGCATGAACCTAGAACCAAAAATTTGAAGACATGAGACGTCTACCAACCCGCACTGGGCCCGCGTGGTGGATTACATCCCACTCCCTCTCACCCAGAGGTCTGTGTGTTAGCAGTAGGAACATTTACGCATAACTTCTTTCTTGGCTAACTCGAATGTTCTCTTTTTGTATCCAGCAATAACTGTTAGTGCTACAATTTAGATCCTTATCCTATCAGATCTATTGACAAAATACGACGTTTAACGAAATACACACGCAACACTTCCTTCATTCCACATAGTCAATTGCCGATCCAATTACCGCCACTTTAAGCCGTCAATTTACTTTGTGCCCATGACATTTTATTTTCAATTTATAGGACCAATTTCAAAACGAGGAATCGTTGTAGCTGACTACCTTTAAGAATAATATCTATTGAATATCAAACATATCTATTGAATGATAAAGTTTCTAAATTGGACGTATGTTTTAAGGTAATAAACTAGTGGACTATCATTGGCATAATCATAATTTATTTTTATTTTCCAGATCATAAACTACAATGTTTTAGTACATAAACAACTTATACTTAAACACTAGTTTTGGTGCGCACTTTCCTGGCTATGTTACATCGGACTTTTCACTCTCTCTCTCTGTCTTTAGCTGATGTTTTGTGTGTCTTTTAGCCTGTGCTAAATAAATGTATTTTCTTTCTTTACATCCATAATAATTGTTATTTACAAAGATTTTAAAACTATGTTAGTATAGAGGTATGTGGAACAGGGTGTAAAGTTCACTCATCCTCTATAGAAAAGGGAGGATACTCCGACCAGCCGGGTGTTGTGTCTGGCGGGCAACTGCCCGATGATTCATGTCGGGCCGTTTGTATCTATGCTAGTTGCGCGGTAAACTCTGCTTGCGAGATGCAGGATTTTGTGACGTCAGTATGACGCGTTGTTCGCATGTGGCGTTGTAGATACCGCTACATTAGTATTACACTACAGTGTAAGGTTAACAAAACAATGAGATCAGTTACTTAAGTTGTACCTATATGGATATACCGACTGGTTAATAAAAATACCAAACAAAAACTAAAACCCGACTACTGAAAAATCACGCTCTGAAAAGTATGAAACAAGAAAATATTTTCATCTGAAATTGTTATGAATAAACAACTAATATTTTAATGTATTTAAAACATATTCAGTGACGTTCAGAGGACAGCCGTGATCTATCCTCGTTTGTCAAATTATGATAGTTAAAAGGGGACAGATGATCGAACATACATAGTCGGGTAGTTTGACTATGGATGCAAAGTCAACTAAATTCCGGTACTAGCTCATCCAGCAAGAAATTCTCATCGCCGTGTAACCAAAGGCAGATGTTACGGCTATAGCTCTATTACTGCAAACGTCGAATAAGCGAGCAGAACGTTCCTTGTTTCATTCAGCCTAGCATCTCTATATACCTAGTCTGTGCATTCAGCCTTGTCGGCGACAATCCAATGGAATCCTGAATCCCAGTGATATACCTACTCTGTTACACGATTTTGATCAAAGCTAGTCTTCCTGTAGTGTTGGTTCTTTGTGAAGCCAGCCTTTTGCAGAGAGAATCTTGATTAAGGATTATTATAGAGAATGGTGTAATCGTAGCAATGAAACGAACGATACTAACAAGTCCGATTCAATGGGGTTTGTGTTCGCTTCTTCCTTGGCGTAGCCTAGAGCACGCTCGCAAAAATGAAGCTTAATATAAAACGTTGTGGTTATCTATAAATTTTTACATAGCGTCTACAGGGGAGTATCCGTCAGACTGCTCTGTTGGTCTCGTGGTCGCAAGCGCGACTGCTGAGCTTGGGGTCTTGGGTTCGTTTCCCGGGTCGAGCAAAGTGTTATTGAGTTTTTCCATTAGGAATTTCTTAGTAACAGCCCGGAGTTTGGAAGTTGGTGGTATGATACCCCCGTGCTTCGGAAAGCACGATAAGCCGTTGGTCCTGCGCCTGATCTCTCTCCGGTCGTGTCGGATTGCCGTCCCATTGGACTATGAGAGTGAGGGAAGAGGGAGTGCACCTGTGTCTGCGCGCACACTTGTGCACTATAATATCTCCTGCGTACCCGGCTAATCTCCGTTGAGATTGGCCACCGTGACCGAAATCGGTCGGTGAGGCTATTATACAGGGTGTCCCGTAAATAATGGATCAAACGTAACGGGTAGGTAGCTTACCTGATTCCCAACAACTAATTAGAACAGTATAAAAAAACCGTTACGGTAACGGTTACTAAGCGGTCGGTAGTCTAGAAAATTAATTCGTCAAAATACTCTGTGGTCTTTCTATTAATTTGAATCTTTTTCTTGTTACAGGGGCTTCGGAAAGCAAGGATACCAGTGTCAAGGTAAGAACTGCAGTAATACACATACATTGATTCTACGATTATTCTAAGTGATAAATTCTGTGACTGCCTGAAAACAACCGAAATTGTCAAAGGCGACTTCTAACTGATACCATCATACTCTTATTATTATTTGGTAAAACTTCTAATAAACTAAAAAATAAAAGTTCATACAGGTTGACAGGTATATCGACGCAAACCCTGTTACCATGGAATCAGTACATGACTCGTGACGTTGAAATTTTACGTGGGTTATACAAGGTGGCGCAAAGTTAATCGGGAGATGTTCTATTCTATTTTTAATTATGGCAAGTAAAGCCGATGTCGACTATTCTGCCAATGTCAAAAGTGAACTGGAAAAGCAAGTGTGCATTATTTTACATTAGAAGATGAAACGTTAAAAATCTACGATGATTCAGTTGAACTTAATGTAGATCTTGTGGGGTTAGTACTGGACTGAAACAAACAAAAAGATAAAATTACTTAATATATTATAATTGTTAGAACATTAACGGGAGATGTTATAATTTTTGCAAATGGCGTCGTATGTCAATTATATTTGATATTTTTGAATTAGACAGCTGCAGTATACAAACAGACAAGCAATGGAGCGCTATACTCCGCAAGAGCGTGGAATACGTGTGAAACGTGGTCGCGTAATCTCCCATTTTGGCGATTTGGCAAGACCAGCTAGGTCGCCTGATTTAACCATCCCAGACTTCTTTCTTTGGGGCTACTTGAAATCGCGGGCTTTTGCCAACAAGCCATAAACAGACGCAGCCCTTAAGGAGTATATTCGACAGGTATGCGAACAGTTATCACCGGAAATCTTGCGGAAAGTCAGAAAATGCGATAAAATGAGCACAACTGTGTATCAACTCAGGCGGAAGCCACATGACGGATATCATCTTTTCCACTTAACAGAAAAAAAATTTAAGTTCCAAAAAGGCTCAAAATTTTTTTTTCTATTTATTAAAAAAGTTATTCATAAACAAAATTGGATTAATAATTTTGCGCCACCTTTTGTATAAAAAAAAAATTTGCTTTGCCATACATTTTGGCCGCATAGGTATTGTTCTTTTCTAGGAAACAGGTGTTTTTTGTTTTGAAAACCGACGAAATATGTCTGGGGGGTCTAGAATCATGTGCCTAATTCATGGTTTCAGTTTACGCGTCAATGTCCCTTCAAATTGCAACTCTGTGGTGAAATAAAAAATAGGTCCATCTGAATTATGGAATTATCTTTAAGTTCGCTACGCATCTTTCAGTCTATTGACAGTATTATACTCGTACTTACTGGTGTTACGAGTTACAACAAGATATAGATCGAGCACCTTCAATTCAAAGTCTTTATTAAAAATAGCCTCTGATATTTTGACAGTTAAGTATAACCAATTATCTCAAACAAAACGTTTCACAAAACCGCTGAAATGGCTGCCAATGCCAATAGATTGTAAAAAAATGGGGCTTTTAAATTCTTTCAAACATTTTCTGCGCTCTATCGTTTGCAGTCTAAGAGCTAGGCTCTGAGGTCTTTATCGTCATCTGTTCTGTATTTGTGTGCAGTGTGCAGCTTTGTGGTCCACAAAAGATGCCACGAGTACGTGACGTTCACCTGCCCTGGTGCCGACAAGGGAGCGGATTCCGACGTGAGTATATTGCGTATCTTTTCATATCTTTATCGACGATGAAAATTATTTCACAGTTTTTTTTATTAAGATTTTGTCGCGATGTTATTTTTTTAGAATAAAACGTAAAATTGGTAATATTATAATAAGAAATGATTCTTCGAAGTGTACGGAAATCAATATTAATAAAGTACCTACACAGAAAAAAACAAATTATATTTGAGGCTTATTTATTATGTCAGCTTAAGCGTGTATGTAAAGTTATTTCTAAGATTAGAAGAGGTATAATATATAATAATACATAAGAAGTTAATTTATTACTTTGCAGCAAAATGATTTGTTGTATATTTAATCGTACGCACGGCTACACATAAAGCTGTACATAACCAGTATAAACTGACTTCTGACTGTCCGAAAAACCTATACAGTGCGAGGTCAGCTAAAACTGGAAATGTATAGCTTGATGTGTAGCCGTGTGTACACTTGCATCTACAATACAATTCATATATTACAATAAAACGAACAGAAATTACACATAAAAAATCACTTTAAATTACAATAAATCATCATTCACTGTTATAAAGTAATTATTGTATATCAGTGTTCGTGCGGTCAGGGTACGGCCATCAACAAGTATTGCGCCGTGCACTCAAACATATTGAGTTTTATAAATACAGTCGCTTACACTAAATAGGGAACATCCAGTAAAAGAAAGAGACAACCGACTGAAATCTGTTTTGTGTGCGTAGCGTTGTCACTGTAATTCTTTCTGTCAAATTTTTCAGCGTATGTTTTAAAGACAGTTGTACATTCTCAGAGATGGAACTTAGAGCCTTCTGTAGGCTAACTCATTAAAAACAATTCAATGAATTCTAGTAATTATAAAACAAGCTACTTGTTCAACAATTTTTTTTTTTCTTCTACACATAGCCGATTACAGCCGATTGTCTCTTTTTTCCGCTCGATGTGCTCATAGTACACTATCGGGCACTGTACATTAAAATTCATGATCAAGTTTATAGCCGGTGTGCAGCTCTGGGACTACGTACCAGAATATTGAAATTAAAAAGCATTTTATAATAGACTTTCTTCCTTAAATTTACTTCCACTCTTCGTTAATTAAAAGCGTCTTGAAACTTGTAGAATGTAGGAGAAAACTTCGGAATACTTATTTATTTTGAACAAATAAAATTCCGAACTGAACATCTAGAGTTATAATGAAGCTTATGAGAATAAACAAGATTTTATAACCCACTAAAAAAAATTGACAGAAAATAAAACATTAATTGACTGAAAATTGCTTTTCATGAAAATCCGCAGCGTATAGTTTTATTACAAGCTAAACCACACTATCACAGCGAAGATTAAAGGAAAATGGGCATCATAACGAAAATTCCCGAAAATATAAAAGAAAATCAGGCCACGACATTAAAATATCGTATCTCATTTACAAAATTGTTTAATAACGGATCATCACTTCAAATAATAGATTATTAGCAACAAGCGGCCATGTTCAATTAATTAGCGGGAACGAGACACCGCCATTTTGTTGCGTTTCAAATAGATAATAGTTCACAATTGGTGCAATTTGCTGAATCAATTGTGTTATTATATGGGTGTAGTTATGTTTTCTAGCTCACCTTGGGATTGTTTTTTGTGAAAATATTGCGTAAATGGAAAATGAAAACGTGTTAAGTATTATTGGAAAATGATACGGCCAATGTAAAAAATAAGTTGGTCAAAGTCAAACCGTATCTTTCAATCAGACCATTATTAAAAGGCACTTTTGAAAGTCACAAATTGCTAGAAAAAAGAAGAGTTGGTTCTAGTTCCTTTCAAAAGTAAGTTTCGTACGAAGAAGAATGGGAAAGAAAATCCATAGACAAAGAATATATTATGCGGTCTTAACATTGCAATCAGGAAATATTAAACAGATGTTGTATTGTTTTAGCTAAAGAGCAACTAACTGACTACTAAACAGTACTAAAGCACAGTCTAACTTTATCCATTTTGAACCTGCCAAACGCAGTTTCAAACACTGCTTTTTGCAAAACAATACTTACTCCATTTGTAACTTTGTAAATTCCATTTGTAAATGTGAGTTTAAATGCTTGTTTTATTTAACACGCATTATAACTTCAAGAGCTCGTGTGTTAAATAATAGCAGCCACACAGGTCAATATTCAAAATTAAGCAACGCTTGCCGAGGTCGATCCGTGGATGGGTGACCATTATATAACGAGACCCCTTTGTGCCTCGTTAGGCACGTTAAGCCGTTGGTTCCGGCTTTCGTTCGTAGATTTTTGACTGTCGTTACGGGTAGTCAGAAGCCCGAAAGTGACAACCAGTCTAGCCAAGGAGTATCGCTTTACCCAGTAACTGGGTTGTGGAGGTCAGATAGGCAGTTGATCCATGTAAAACACAGCTGCATACGGTTAGACTGGAAGCTAACTCCAATATAGTTGGGAAAAGGGATTGATGCTATAATGTACCTACATAGTTTCAAGCGTTGACAACAAATTGATGAGTAGGTACCCATTAAGTTTCTTAATTTTCAAAGAGGTAGGGTTGAGTTTCACTTGCACGTCATAAAACGACACACTATTTATATATAAGACCAGAGGGCTGGCCTAATTTTTGGCCAAAGAATCAGCATTGCCATACGACGTGGCAATGCTGCCAGCCTTTTGGGCACGTTTCCTATTGACAGCGATGCGGACGAATTTTTTTATGCCCTTTTATTATTTCCCCTCCTTTTTATATTTGTAGGTACCTACATAATTATTATTATTTTAAGACTGTTAGCTTTTTAAATTATGTAAATATAATGTGACAGTTAGGTAATTTAAAAACCTTAATGAAGTTTTATTTTCCAAGGCGAGTTATAATCGTACTTTTATATTTTGTTGTCATAAAACATTGTCCCACCCACAGTACGAAGGGTTAATTAAGTTAGAAAAGATAACATTTTTATGTGTTTTCTCAGTACTTAAAAGGCTTTGTTAGTCTGACAAGAATTAAGGACCTAATTAAATTTGTTATAGATTTGCTTTTACTATTATGACTTAGCATATTACCCGATTCCGGGTCGACGTCGACTTACGGGACACCCTATATATAAACATCCAAATTGAAAACCTCCTCCTTTTTTAAGTCGGTTAAAAATACAAAACGTACGTTTTCTCCCAAGTTTTCATAGAGAGGTCCAAGTAAGGTATACATATCTTCTATATATATAAAAATGAATTGCTGTTCGTTAGTCTCGCTAAAACTCGAGAACGGCCGAACGGATTTATCTTATCTTGGTCTTGAAATGTTCGTGGAGGTCTAGGGAAGGTTTAAAAGGTGAGAAAAATTTAATAAAACCCGAGAAAACCCTAAAAACAGCCCTTTTCTATTTCCCATACAAACGTTTTCCAAATAAAATGTAGAGTCAATTGTCTTTTATTTATCGATTGAGGCAGTACGAAGTCTGTCGGGTCAGCTAGTATCTATATAATTATAATCTTATATACCTATATTTATATAGATACTAGCCTACCTAGCTATGCCTCCTTATACTTATATTTTAAATTTTAATTATCATATTAATAGAGTAGACTTATGAGCGCTTATAATGATGAAATAGTGAGAATTCTACCTATTAGCTTCGTCAACGAAGCTGCCTAAAGGCAAAAGGAAAATTCTAAGAATTAACTAAGCAAGTTAATATTTAAGACCGATGTAAAACGGTAGGTACCTACTTTAAAAGTACGTGCCTAGTATTTATTAGGCACCTACTCTTAAAATACGCACATTAATAAGTTCGGATTTTAAAATTGTTATAAGTAAATAGCTAGGTGTTTATCTAAATATGCGCTTCTATAATTTAGAATGTAATTTAGACGACCACGGGGCATCATTATATCATAGGGAAGTAAAATGTATGGAACTATACAAAGACAATTTTAAATTTCCGTCTACGGTACAGATATAACGCGCACGAACTTCCATACATTTTATGGACGTTGACGTGATCCTCCATTTTAATATTGTCACTTTAGAAATTTTAGAGGCACCTAATACTATCGCCTACACTCGAAACGGGAGCCAATTACCTACTCACAGAGTATTTTTACTTTAATTAAACATTTTTAAATGTCCTTTGGTTTTATTAAAGAAAATAAAAGTATGGAATGAGAATTGCTGAAAGATGCTAATGATTTTTAATTCCTGGAAAATGAAGATGAAGCAATTTGCATTTCAACTATAGATAGTAGTTTATCTTGGAGCCATAGTTCTGAAAATATTCTTTATATCTTGATAGAGAGTATATTATTTTTTTAAGAATAACTAATAAAGCGTTAGAGCCAGCGATACACCTCCATAAAGCTAGGGTCTCTTAAGACTGCGGTGGCCGCCACGTAGTACGTAATTTACCGTCGAATGACGTCACTAAACTGTTATTTATGAAAGTAATGTATTTCCCTAGAGAGCGTTTTTGTCATCTTAATTTCAAACACCCACCATTTTCATGACCACCGTTTCACGAACTTGTCCAAATAAACTTTTTTACTTTCTTTCTTTCGAAGGATGTTTATTTATTTAAGGATTAATTATTAATAAGATACATTACAATTAACTTTTACTATAGAACTTGTATAATATACGTTATCCTGTAATGCACACTCAATTACAGGTAACCACAACTTACAAATTATCGAGTACACAACATGCTCTGAATACATAATTAAATTATAAATACACTAAAAAAAAAACAATATACATGCAAATAATAGATTTACATGCTATTATAAAAGATAAAAATTACATTTATACAATACAATAAAACAGAGCAGCAATAAAACAATGTTGGTGTTTGCCCAATTATTGTGTAATGCAACTTTATGTTTCATGCTATTAGTTATTTCATCTTTATAAAAACATCAGAAGTCAGAGCAGGCTGAAAATATCTGTAGTAAATAAGCCAACAGCCAATTAATTATAATAATTTTAGTAACGACCGTCATTATCCAATTTCTTCCAGTATCGGCCACGCGGCAGTCGCTAATTTAAAAATCGTTTAAAAGCTATTACCGTTGAATAAGTTAAAATCTATTAAAATAATTTATTTTCCAATAACCATGACGAACCTCTTAGCACTACGTTCAAAATTAATTTGTGAATTAAGTATTTGATTCGTGGTAAATATACAGGGTTATTTAAAAAACACCAGCAACCTCGAGGTCATTGTACTCATCATTATGAACAACTTTTACTATGGGACCAAACCTGAAATCGCGAAATAAAAATCAGCTGTTCCCTACATTTATCTTCGTCTATCTCGTCAAAATGTAGGGAACAGCTGATTTCTTTTTCGCGATTTCAGGTTTGGTCCCATAGTAAAAGTTGTTCATAATGATGAGTACAATGACCTCTTAAGAGGTTGTTAATGTTTTTCCAATAACCCTGTATATTAAGTTCTAAAAGTAACTTGGCGTCGGCGAAGAGTGGATTTAAGCTTAAGTTTGGCAACTTAGTTGCAGTTACAGTTAGTTTAGTTAGTACAAGTCACAACCCAAAGGCTATGGCAGGATTCAGACAGTACACCCAAGATTATACATACGGTTTGAAGGGACTATAACATCACGTATAAACTGACCAACAGGATACACGCACCAAGCACAACTTCCGCAACTGCACATATTCGTCCCCGACGTTCTGCGACCACTGTGGCTCCTTGCTGTACGGCCTCATCCACCAGGGCCTGAAGTGTCAAGGTACCAAGCGACCGCGGACTACCCACTAACGCTTGGACATGCTTCTGTGTTTTAGTTCTCTCTACTTTCAGATTGGTGATGGTGCTTTCTGCTAATGCTTTTTTTTTATTAACTCTTTTATGACCGTAGACTTTTTAGGTTCCTCTTCTTGTGTAGGAACGCTCTCGCTCTATTCGGGGCCCTTTTTATTTGTGCTTTAATTGATAATGATATGTTTGTGATTGCAAAGGCGGCCTACGCTCCACACAAATGGAACACGTGGACGTTCCTTGCGCCAACTTTTTGTGAACACTGCGGTACGTTACTCCATGGTCTCGCCCATCAGGGATTAAAATGCGGAGGTATAATATAGACGTATCTATAGAATGACACTAACAAGAGGAAACTAGTTCCTGGATAGCGAATGCTTTAACACGAGACGACTAATGTATGCCATTGCAACTAAAAAAATATATGTTGTCAGCACAAGAAGGTTCCAAGTCCCAGGTATCAGTTCCCGTTAGTGAGACAAGGAGGTCCCTTTGCACGAAATGTCTGGATCATGAATAAATGTGTATCTAATAACTGAACTATTAATATCAAAGTCCCCTCGTAGGTTCGTTCAAGAAATTGAATTTGCTTCTGTTACTTTAATTTGTGTTGCTTGTTTATCCTCCTCTGTATATAACTCTGCAGCTAAGTTTGTTTGCTGAGTATGTGAGCACCTCTTTGCATAAGTTACAACGTTCGTAGTTAGACGTAGTTCACTGTAGTAAGCTATTGTTTACTGATCGGTTGTAAGTGGAGCATTGACAAAGGTTTCATCAAATGCTATTGCATCTTATTGTGTGTGTTGTACTTCTTTGTTTAGTTTGATACGGTTATGAGTTAAGCGTTTAAGCTGTGCAGTATTAACGAGTTGCGTATCTACTAACAAATCGATATCATTACCAACTGCTTCGATTGAATTTCCTTTGTTCCTTACTATCAATTATTACTTCTTGCTCCTTGTTGCTTTCTGTGAAACTTTCGTTGAACATTAACTTCACAATTTATTGTGTAAAGTTCTGTGAAGGTGAACGATTTTCTAGAAACCTATTGTTACACTTGACAAGGCAATTGGCTGGTTTGATATGTCATGATATCTGCAAGCTATAGAAGATTCTATAAAATTCTATTTTACACAACAATTTTTTACAATATGGTGATCGATGTTCACTTGTTTCAATTGAGATTATCGATTGTATAAGCAAATTCTCTGAATCAATGTTTCTATCTAAATATTATCAATGTTTTTGCACCTTACACAAGGAAAAACAACACTTACATAAAATGTAAAAATATTCATCAAGTTTCCTCCGTAAATGTAACTTGTCTCGTGTATTTTCCATAGGTTGTCTTATTGATTATCCCGGAGTCGGTAGTATATTACCCATTAACCTTTTGACCGCCACGGTCGTGTATAGACGACAAATGAAAACGTGCCCAAAACGCCACCGTCGGCTAATGCCGACAAGAAAACGCCATGTTTTAAGTATAAAATAAATAAGCTAAATTCAGTTTTCTGTGTTTATACTTAAAATATGGTGTTTTCTTGTCGGCATTAGCCGACGGTGGCGTTTTGGGCACGTTTTCATTTGTCGTCTATACACGACCGTGGCGGTCAAAGGGTTAATATTATAATTACCCAGATCAATTACTAAGGTAAACTCGCCATCCTTCTCGTTTTAACTCTATCCGTCATTTTGGTTTTTATTATCTTCAAATGCATGTTTATCTTCATTGCTTGAGTGACTATTATTGCTTGAACAACTGAATTTTTATCAAATATATTCTCGCAAGTCATTCCCAATATGAGCGCAAATAAATTTGAAGTCGCCATACGTTTTAATGATTCATATTTTAGTATTAATGAACTTCTTACGTATAAAAATACTTGATATTTAGTAGCATTGCACTCAGCATGCATGAGGTAATATATCATTAAACGCGACTGTTGGAAATGATTTACGATAGTATTGCATACATTCCTGAGTTTTTTACTCCAAGGTAAAATATATATAGACTTCTTTTCTCGAGTTTGTTAAACTGCATTATTTCTCACTGACAGTCTTAATTTTAATGTAACTTTAGAATCCAAAATATTTGAAAATTCCTATTGAAGCTTTTGATAGCATCACAAAAGGATTTTCTCTTGGTTGTCCACCAGTTACCCTCAAGCAAGTTAGAACCCTATCGATGTAAAAACATATTAGAACAATGTAGGTAAGTTTCCTGCGGCCATAAAACCCTTTATTCGCAGGCCTCTTTAAATCCCATGGAGTATAAAATAAAAAAATATATGAAGTTATTATTAACACTTTGAACGTGTAACAGCATGCGACATGAACGTCCACAAACGTTGCGAGGAGTCGGTCCCGAACCTGTGCGGCTGCGACCACACCGAACGACGCGGTCGCATCCAACTCACCGTGTCCTGCCAGGGGAACAAGCTCACTATTGTAGGTATGTACCGTTAAGCTAAGCGCACATTACCATTAAGGATGATTCCCACCAAACGGCTCGCATCGCGTCGGATCGGAAAGGATACGAACGGATGCGGCAACAACCGATCGTGTCCGGCAGCATATCCGTTGATATGCATACATGCGATCGGCTCCGTAATGTCTACTAAGCCGTACCGTCGTGTCGCTTGTGAACGTATCCGTTTCTGCGCCTAGTCAAATAGATTAATTCCTACCGTGTTGACGTGCTCTAATTTTTTAAAATGGCTGAAGTTTACGTAGTATTGTTGGCTATTGCATTAGAAGAAGAAGAAAATAATCATAAAACACAGAAAAGAAAAATAAAAATTTGGCCGACAGGATTCGATCGGACGTATCCGATCGAATCCTGTCGGCCAAATTTTTATTTTTCGATCGGCGCCGTTCGCCTGTCGTCGTAACGACAGGCGAACGGCGCCGATCGCGCGTCGCAACATACTTTCGGCTACTGAGCGCGGCTTGGTAATATAGACTTTAAATATTGTGTACACGATTTAATATCGTTTGTAAAATCCGTTCCGACCCGATGAGATACGTGCCGTTTGGTGGAAATCATCCTTTAGTCGGCAGCGCATCGTATTTCAGTACAATATTTTTATCTCACGAATGGTATTGTTGATCGAAGCTCACGAAGCAACGCGCGCTTTACTTGTAGTAACCAAGTGCACATACACGCTGTGAATGCGTGTTAACGAAACACATACATACACTCACTCACACACTTCCAACTTCGCCTGTGTCTCGGCCGGTACCGAGAGCTCCTACGCTTACACACACATTCACAGCGTGCTTATACACAAGTTGACCACAAGTAAAGCATGTGTCGCTTCGTGTGATAAAAATACTATACAAACAATACACAACAACAAATAATCGTACCGTAGGTCCTCGCACATATAAACAAATTCGCCCCTGTTTATACCATAACTCTTACCAATATTTTTCTAACACCAGTAATACAGGGCCGCAATCTGATCCCAATGGACCCCAATGGCTTGTCTGACCCCTACGTGAAGATGAAGCTCATCCCAGACTCTGATAATGTGAAGAAAAAAACCAAGACTATAAGGAGCACGCTGAACCCCGTGTGGAACGAGACCCTGACTTTTGAGCTGAAGGCTGAAGATAAGGACCGGAGGCTGTTGATTGAGGTAATGATTTTGAAGTTTTTATTTTACGCACGATGTGTAGCACAACTCACAAAAGCAGAATTTAAGTAAAGAAAATACACGGTTCCAATTATACAGGGTGGTCAAAAAGCCATGGATCAAACGAAATAGGGAGGACAAAGGAGGTCATTTCCAACAAAAAATCTTTTCACAGCATGGCCATAATTCAATTGTCCTAGAAGTTATGAATATTTTTGTATATATTGTATGAGTTATTTTACAATTAGATTAGGTAATTTAAAAAAAAATGTGATTTAAAACAATAAAACAAACGGTGTTGTGTTATTACTAGATAATGTATCAGCACTACAAAAGTTCTATTGCGGCTCTGGGTACCAAATTTCAAGAATTTTTTTTTTTTTCGAAAAATTTTGAAGCGTTACTTAAAATTATTTCTCACATCATTATTTTTTTCTCTTATTTCTCTTTCACTTTAAAAGCGTTGGAAATGAGCTTCTTTATCTCCCTATTTCGTTTGATCCACGACTTTTTGACCAGCCTGTATACAAAAACAAAATAATGACATTTGCTTTACCAAATTGGACAAATATTCCCAGTAAATTGAAACATCATTAAGGTTGAAACTACTTAACTATCACATTGGTCTTAAAGCAAAAAATAGACCTTGACGTTTTATGACGTGCAAGTAACATTCAACCTTAAAAGTGGAAAAGCAATTTCCAGGTTCACACAACACACATTCCAGTTTTATGATTATACTGTAAGGTAAACTCTTGTGGTTTACTCGAATAGTTCCTAGACCATTGTCATGAAACCACAACTGATAATTACGTTGCTTGAGTCATCCTTCATAGTCTTACACACCTACCCTAAACCTTTTGTCTAAGAACTAGAAGTAGGTACTTTTCTGAAGGTTTGGTTAGACAATGATCACATTCTTCGTAGCTAAGTACCAATTCAGCATATACCTACTTGGATAGATTACTAGAGTAACAAAGAGCAATGTTTAGCACAGAAGACATTTTTATGCTAACCTTGACGAGTTTTTAAGAAAGAAAAGGCAGTAATTTATCTTCAAGATTACCATTAAAAAGACATTTCTCATGTCAAGATATTCTGCTTTCGCGATAGGTTTCGTCCTGACTTTTAATTCTGAATAATAATATATTAAATGGTTAAAAAAAAGTATTATGTGCGTAAAGTCCTAACGAACGATGTAGTTTCCAAGAATTCGTAATAAATAAAAGATTAGCGAAAAAACATCGCTTTATTTTGTACTAAAATAGTTTCCATTTTGATATTCATTCTCAGACTTGCAACTTATTTCATTATCGCCGTCATTTTTGTGAATCAATTTGGTTGCTCAACTATTCGTAATGAATATCCCATTGGAGCTATTCGTATTAAAATAATTTGGGCGAATTAATTAGGTTTTGTATGAGATCATTTTAAATTTTAATGGATGGTATGACATGGTGTGGAAACCGGCATGCTCTAGAACCAAACATTCGAGGACTTGTGACATTCACTAACCCACACTACACCCGCACACACTGCACACACATACGGTGGGCCATAAGCCACCACGCGGGCCCCCGCGTTGTGGTTTATGGCCCACTCTCTCTCATCGAGAGGAAGTCTGTGTCCCAACAGTGAGATCATAATAGGCTGATTATGTTATGAGGGGCCCGTGGCTAAATACCACACAGCCGCACAGGTCGTTCGATCAGGTTAAGGTACGCTTGTCGCGGTTGGTCTGTGGATGGGTGACCATCTTTACATACCGAAACCCCTCCGTGCCTCGGAAAGCATGATATGCCGTTGGTCCCGACTGTCATTCGTGGATCTTTGACAGTCGTTACGGGTAGTCAGAAGCCCAAAAGTCTGACAACCAGTCTTACCAAGGGGTATCGTATTACCCAGTAACCGGGTTGTGTAGGTTAGATAGGCAGTCGCTCCATGTAAAATACTGGTATTCAGCTGCATCCGGTTAGACTGGAAGCCGACCCCAACATACTTGGGAAAAGGCTAGGCAGATGATGATGATGTTATGTCATGGTATAACTGGTCATAGATACCATTATATCAGTTATACTATCCATTACAAAATATCGAACCCCAATATGCCATGCTGCATCTTGTTATAGGTATCGCGCAGTTTTCACACATCACATTTTTATCACATTTTTTTTTCTAATTCTTTGAAGCAACCTGGAAGCATTAGGTTTGGAGTATAGTCCGCTGCATTCTTTACCCTTGACGATTTTTGATACTTCTAAGTACCTATGAATAAACAATGACGTTTACTCAATGATCGATCTAGGATGTCATACCACGACCTTATTTCTTGACTGTTCAAGGCCGTTATTTCTGCTGCATGGTCGCCGGTCTTGACCAACACCATATAAGGAAAAATCCGACACTCGATTCATCCATGCTTCTTCTAATATTTCCAGATCTGGGATTGGGACCGTACCTCCCGCAATGACTTCATGGGATCCCTATCCTTCGGGATCTCAGAACTGATGAAGGCCCCAGCAGACGGCTGGTTCAAGCTTCTGACCCAGGAAGAGGGAGAGTTCTACAATGTGCCGGTGCCTGAGGAGGGCACAGACCTGGCTCAACTGAAGAACCAGATGAGAGCGACTAGTGTTGGAGCCCGTAGACCTCCGCCCCCGCCGGATAGAGAGGTTCCACATAATATGGCCGCTGCCGACGTGATTAGGGCCTCAGATTTCCATTTCATTATGGTACTCGGAAAGGGGTCTTTCGGAAAGGTTTGTAGACTATAATAGAACCTGCAATAAATACTTTTTCTTTCTTTCTTTTCAATCTGTATTGTTTCAAAACCTCAGACACAAGTCTGCTGTTACAATAGTGTCAGAATGGTCTATCATTGATTTCATAATTGTTGATTTTGACAAATTTGGTAATCTACTAATATAATGGCGTCATTAGCATTACGACTTTCCAACGGTCAACCACTGACACTCCATTGAAAGAAATGGCATAAAATGGTAATCTTGTACATAATGACAAATGAATAAATGTAATGTTTATTACTATTTACATTTACGAACTCTTTACTACTTCAGATTGCAAACACTAATACGTAATATGTAAAAATATATATTAAATGAAATCTAGCATGAAATTTAGTAGTAGTTTTTCTCAGACCATTAACCGACCAATGATCGACCATTATGAATTTAGCAGATTACGAACTTTTAGCAAAATGACAATGGGATCGTTTTGGAATGACGAATTTATAAAAATAGCATACTTGGGGCCCAGGTCCTTAATAGGACACTGCAGCGAATGGTTTTTTGTAACCACGTTACGCGTTTCGACATTCTTTTGAAATCCATAGAAATTGCTATACAGTACTTCAATTTCGTTAGTCACTGGTAAACTGCTCTTTCGCTCTCGCTGCACTGAGACATTCATTTTTGGGTTTCTCTCAGGGGAAGCCCAAAAAAACGACACATGTAATTTTAGAAGTGTTGTCAACAACACTGCCAAAATTACGTGTCGTTTTGGGCGACTGTTGACCTTCCTACTGCATTATTCGTCAATGACATCTCAAATTGGTTTCCTAAACGCAACCTCCCATTTATCCAGGTCATGTTAGCCGAACGTCGTGGCACGGACGAGCTGTATGCCATCAAGATCTTGAAGAAGGACATCATCATCCAGGACGATGACGTGGAATGCACGATGGTCGAGAAGAGAGTGCTGGCTCTGAGCAGCAAGCCGCCCTTCTTGGTGCAGCTGCATTCTTGCTTCCAGACAATGGTGAGGGTCATGAAAAGATTCTGTATACTGTATGAGCATTTTGGAAAAGTGGTACCAAGCGGTAGCTTTTTATGTCGTACTGTGCAAGGTATTGTAGGCCGCACATCAGTGGGAACTTAGCCTGTACAAGGTGGCTTCTTATTCTATGTATTAAAACTCCATACTACCCTAGGACTACACTTGCCACTGCTCGGAACACATCGAGAGAAAACCGGCATGTCCTAGAACCATTCCCGCCATTTTGTGTCCGCGGAGGTTCGTCTGGATTTGGTTGGGTGCCATATTGCGTCCGCGTGGGATGCGTCTGTGTTTGGTTGGGTGCCATATTGCGTCCGCGAGAGGTGCGTCTGTATTTGGTTGGGTGCCATATTACGTCCGCGTGGGGTGCGTCTGTGTTTGGTTGGGTACCATATTGAGTCCGCGGGGGGTGCGTCTGTATTTGGTTGGGTTATGTTATGTAATAAATCTAAAAATTACACTGCTCAGCGCCGAGAGTTGATAAACCAAGTGTGTTTTTTCAACGCACTAGGATACACTCTGTTGGATTCTCAACCCTGGCCTCAACACCGAGAGTTGAAAATCCAATGTGCGATAAAATCCCGCCACGATATATTTTTACGCCCATGCAAACTGAGAGAGCGATCCTAGTGCTAACTCTTTTGATGATGTGATAAAAGAATGAAGCATGAAAATTTGGCTTGAACTTGAAACTAACTTTCGCAAAGTTTGAACAATACCCTGTCAGGTGTCAGTACAGAATAAATTGAGTGCAATTTTTTATTCTCGTGAGTGGTCACTTTTAAATTTATTTCTTAGGAAAAAAAAAACACACTGATTGGATAAACTTCTAATAAACTAACAAACTATTAAAATTAAAATATAATACCCAACTAAAACGATTATACTTAATTACTTACTAAAACGTACCCTTGGGTCATGGAACGTGTCAACCAGCCGTTTGGATATTTCATTGAACAAGCCATGAGCTATGGACCCCACGGCCCGAGGGTTGCAACACCAAATGGCTGGAAAATATAATTACCGAAAAGGGTACTTTCGCCGCTTGAGGATTTCAGTTTATTAATTTTTCTGTGGACATTTTCAGGACCGTCTATACTTCGTGATGGAGTACGTCAACGGTGGTGATCTGATGTTCCAGATACAACAGTGCGGCAAGTTCAAAGAGCCCGTAGCTGTGTAAGTATACCTATACTCCATTTGTTTAGGAAATTAAATAAAGGTACTTAAACCAAAAAACCACGTGATGTGGTAAACCGACTAAACGTAATACCAGTCGATTCAGTTGTCATGCTACGTCACAGTTGTATTGAAGAGTACAACGTTATAATTCATTCATAAAGTAACAACAATAACATTGCTTGTTGCGTGATGTTCGTGAACGGGCGCCGTCAGTTGGGGCTGGTCAACACTTAGCTGCCTCGGCTTATTTATATTATTTTATTATTGGATTGTTGTTTTGATACTATTTGCTGTACTTTGGACGCTTTTAACGTACGTCTTTTTATATACATCGTTCTCACATGTACTAATTATACCTATTTATAAATTCAACATTAATGATGTAACTAATTTTTTTTTTTTTTTTTTGTAAAAATATAACTTAAAAGAGTGTCCTTGGAGTTTCTTGCCCGTTCTTCTCCATAGGTACTACGCTTTGAAATGGGCAACTAGCTTCATATTTTCTGACTGACCGTTCTTGACAATTCAAAAGTGCCTGTAAATTTGAGTTTGAGTTCGTTGATCTCCCAAAAATCTTTTAATTTTATCGTGTTTAGATATTGATCCACCCATCGCGTCTACGGAGTCTAGCTAGCCAATTTAAAATAACCCTGTGTAATATGCCAATTTCTAAGAAATTTCGTACGATTTAAGCTTTTCCTGGAAGTTTCTTGACATAATATTTAGCAGCTTCCAGGAAAAGTTTGAATATAAATTGCGAAATAGATAATATTTAAGTACGTTAATAACTATGTCAAATATAATCCAGCAGGATATTCAGGATATACTTAATGTTAATGGAATTTAAATATAGAGAAACATCTATATATAGGTATCGTATACTCGAACGCGGAAAAATGGTTCTATTTTTGGCATTACAATAGCTTATTCAAAAACTTTTTATTATGGCAGTGAGACGTGTGCCGCTGACCCCGGAGATCAAAAGGATAAACAACAAAATTATATCTTTATTTCAGAGCTGATTTTTCCATCACCAAATAACTTTTATTCGAGGAATAAAATCGACGTTTGACAGTTTTTTTATGAAATAATTGTCAAGTTTCAGATGATTGGAAAATCAGACTTTAATGTTATGTGCCATATTTGAGATCTGTGGATCTCAATAAATACAAGGTGAAATTGAAAACATGCGACAAACCGAAATGGGAGATTGTACCTACTCATCATTATGAACAATTTTTATTAAGGGACTAAAGCTGCAATCGCGAAATAATATCAGCTGTTAGTTACATTTTGACGAGTTATGCGAACATAAATGTAGGGAAAAGCTGTTTTATTTTTCGTGATTTCAAGTTTGGTCCCACAGTAAAAGTTGTTCATAATAATGAGTACAATCTCCCATTTCGATTTGTCGCATGTTTTCAATTTCACCCTGTATACCCAATTTTTACGGGTTTTTTGCTGTTATTAACGAAGTTATATAACAATGTACAGACGCCAGCACATCACGCTACTACAATCTGTCAAATTTCTTTAATAGATTTTCAACTTCATCGCTAAAGCACTAGGTTCAATGTTGATTGTGAAAATTTGAGTTTCGGGTAGCTTGATGTGCTGGCGTCTGTAATTGTTTTCGAAGTTTTATCCACTGTATTCAGGTAATGTACTATGACTGTGTAATGCCATCATGATTCCAGTGTAAGAGTGAGACGGAGCTATATATGACCGATAGCACTATCTCTTTTTAGGACTGGAATCATGATGGCATTTATACTTCGGAGTACGGCCCCAGGACGGCAGGAACCTGAAACCATGAATTAAGCACAAGATTCTAGACCCCGTAGATATTTTGCGTCAATTATCAAAAAAAAAAACTGTTTCATAGAAAAGTAAAATACCTACCTTTTGTTCAGTGGCTGAAGAAATAAGACTTATTTGGTCTCTAAAACTTGACTAAGTGAAGTCGTCTGAAATGGCTAAGTTAATGAACTCAGACAAGCGTAATCTCTTGCAGCAATTTGGCGTCCTAAAAACTAACCCAATTAGAAAGAAGAACGGTCGCAATTTATATCCATCTCTGATACACTAAGTAATCTACAGACGGATTCGGTAACTATATTACAGCACCTAGAGTGATCAAAGGTATTCTAAAATAATTCTCTTTTGGTCCTAAAAAGCCGACTAAAATCAGTCAAGCGTAATAAGCGCTTTAGAATTTCTAACGCATACTGGAGTATGTAAAGAAGCCCAGTTTCGTGGTGGACCACGAAACTGGGCTTCTTTATCCTTCACAAGATATTGAGTGGATCGATAGACTGAACTTTTGGGCTCATTAGGAGTTAAAATAATTCCCAGTTGTATAATCCAGTATAACATCAAAACAAACCTAGGTCATTACACCGCTGTACCAAGACTTTGTAGGCAATACAAAATGCTGGCTAAAACTACAGATTTAGATATCAGCCAATCTCTCAATATTTCTAAAGAAACGTCTTAAAAATTTATTGTAAATGTTTTTTTTATTTTTATGATATTGTTAGGTATTCTATGTTTTAATATTTTAAAGAATTTGATGTGAATTTGTGTGTATTTGTTAGCTTAGTTATTCTTTTTATTTTCCATACTGTGGTCTCCTGAAATTGGAAAAGTACACCTACCAAATAGGTACTTTATCGTCCATTAACTGTATAATGTTTAGTGTATATCTGTTGTTGGAGGTCCTAGAATAAATATAACCATCAACTTTCTCTACAGCTTCTACGCCTCAGAAATAGCAATCGGTCTATTCTTCCTGCATTCCCGCGGTATTGTGTACCGCGATCTCAAACTAGATAACGTCCTTCTCGACCAAGACGGCCACATCAAGATAGCAGACTTCGGCATGTGCAAGGAAGGGATTACCGGTGACAAAACTACCAAGACCTTCTGCGGAACTCCGGATTATATCGCGCCAGAGATCATCTTATACCAGCCGTATGGCAAGTCTGTGGACTGGTGGGCGTATGGAGTGCTATTATATGAGATGCTGGTCGGTCAGCCGCCTTTTGACGGAGAAGATGAGGAAGAGCTGTTCGCTGCTATTACGGATAATAGTGTGTCGTATCCGAAGACTTTGAGTAAGGTTAGTACGATTCATTTTATAGCTTCTTTAGTACCCTGGAGCAGTTTTTGACCATTACTGACGCTTCGCGGTCAGTTTTTGGCGGCACTGTTGGCGCAGTGGTTAAGCGATTGACTGCTGCACTGCGTATCGCTTGTTCGATTCCCGCACGGAACAAATATTTGTATAACCTACAAGTAGTTGTTCCGGGTCTGGCTGTTTGTGTATGTGACTTTAAATGTTAGTAAACGCACCCACAATACAGGAGAAATTCCTAGTGTGGGTCAACGTTTTAAATGAAAAAAAAATGTTTTCTCTTATTTTTTAAATCACCTCTGTGTGGTTATATTCTCAAACAAACCATCCTTAGTGATACAGTACAAACACGGTGTGAATGTGTGCGTGAAGACAAGTAGCGTAAGCACATAACACACACACACACACACACACACACACACACACACACACACACACAGACACACTTCCGACTGCGCCATTGTCTCGGGATAGTAACGAGAGCCCCTGAGCTTTCACACACATCCACATCGTGTTAGTACACTTGGTAACCACAAGTAAATCGCGCGTCTCTTCGGAAGATAAAAATAGTATAGGTACTGTCATGCATGTGATCGCAATGAGCATGTGTTAAAATGTATTCAGCCGTCCGTAAGGGACAGTGCTGTTCCTTTCGTGAATTTCGATGTTCGACTAGATTGCATGCTAATAAAAACAGTCGACGTCTAAGACAGAACTGAGCAACTTATTTTGTTTTACTTGCATTTATTTATTTAGGGTATTACGAGTATGCCCCAAAAGGACAATGCCAGATCCTGCCCCAGCAATTTACAGAAAATGTAAATAAATGAAAATAATTGTAATGAATATAGGACCTTATCATAATAAATTGTTTATCTTTATAACCTGCGGATTACGAATCAATGTTAAATGGAATTCAATCCCTGAAATTCCTTTTTGCTATTTCCGAAACAAACATTTCAGAAACCGCAAGTTCTACAGGCATTAGGAAAAATGTTTAGTTAACAGGAATACAAAAGCATTAAGATGCTGCATATTGCATGGTTGTAAATGAATAATTGTATTGAATGGGGCAAAGTTCTATAGAGTTTCTGGCATTGTCCTTTGGTTTATTGTATGTTGTTTTCCAAAGGTCCTTGAAACCTTTTCTGAATAAAATACCCACCTTTCTCCTTACAGGAAGCCAAAGACGCATGCAAGGCGTTCCTAATAAAGAACCCGTCGAAGCGCCTCGGCTGCAACGCACGCGGCGAGGAGGACGTGCGCACGCACCCGTTCTTCCGCCGCATCGACTGGGCGCGCATCGAGGCGCGGGACGTCCAGCCGCCCTTCAAGCCTAAGATTGTGAGTATCGATATCGATATTATTTTTTTTTTTTTTTGTGGATGGGAAATCATCAAATGACCTCCCGCTCAGGTTGGAGCAGAAGGGAGTGTCAGACTCTTACTGACTAAAACCCACCCGTGTTCCTTCCTTAGCTCTTTATGTATTACTAGCTGCGCCCCGCTGTTTCACCCGCGTAAGTTTCGATCCCGTGAGAATATCGGGATAAAAAGTATCCTATGTGTTATTCTGATGTATAAGCTATTTTACTATACAGTTTCATCAAAATCCGTTCAGTAGTTTTTGCATGAAAGAGTAACAAACATCCATCCTCACAAACTTTCGCATTTATAATATTAGTAGGATTAGTAGGATTGGAGTGTGGTTTTGGTAATGTTGAAAATAAAGTTTTTTTATTGTTTGTATAATAGGCTAGTTTCTACCATCAATAAATTGAAAATCTATTTAGTCCGTCAGTTAGAGTATGAATATTGACAAAGATAAAACGCATCAAAACTCAGGAGTGGGGGCTCGTGACGTAAAAAGCATTAAAAATATACCAAGGTGTGACGTATTGAGAATTTTAAAAGCGTCGTATTCGTTAATTTTGGTTTACGTAATAAAAGAAAAAATACGGGTCAAATATGATTTGATAATCTAACTGACGGAATAATTAGATTTTTTCAGTTGACAAGCCTATTGTATGGTTTTCTATATTTTTACAAGTTATTATAAATTGGAGTGAGATTCATATTGTGGCTTCGTCCCTCTTCGTGTACCAGATATTTTTGGACACGGCCGCAGTCCAGAATCATGAGCTTGTCAAGCAGCGAGGTTTCGAAATCAAGCAGTCAAAAGTCAATAATATAATCTGTGTCTCTACGAGGAAAGTGTGTTTACGAGGAATAATTCTCCAATTATTATTATAGTCTCAACAAATCATACCTAATAAGTATCTATAAATAAAATAAAAGTTATTTTACTAGATAATTATTCAAATAGATATACCTATATATAACTAGCTGACCCCGCAAACGTCGTTTTCCAAAAAAAAAATAGATATTAGCCGATTCTCAGACCTACCCGAAATGCACATAAAATTTCATACAAATTGGTCCAGCCGTTTCGGAGGAGTATGGTAACTAACACTGTGACACGAGAATTTTATATATTAGAATATTTAATATTTCTAAATTACTTTCTCCAATTCTCCACAGAAACATCGCAAGGACGTGTCGAACTTCGACAAACAGTTTACACAGGAGAAGACAGAGCTGACGCCCACTGACAAGCTGTTCATGATGAACCTCGACCAGACCGAGTTCATGGGCTTCTCCTTCCTCAACCCCGAGTTCGTGCAGCATGTCTGAACAACCAAGGTAAATATTGTACTAGGGACAACTTCACGTAGACTAATAGTTCAAGATGAACCACGACCAGACCGAGTTCATAGGCTTCTCCTTCCTCTACCCCCAGTTCATGCAGCATTTCTGAACAACACACAAACATTTTTGGCAATTAAGTCGCGAACGCAGTATTGCTGCGTTTGCGACTTAGCCACTTAGGTACTGCGTTCGCGACTTAATTGCCAAAAATGTAAACAAATATGAAGTAATGGAAAAATAACTTTAATTCCTGCACAATAAAGTTCAGTTTACGCTAAAACTTCAAACATTTTTATAACTTTTTCAATAGTGCTAGTCACTCTGAAATAAACTTAATCACCATTGAAATAAAGTTGATATTTGTTTAAGTTGAAATAACATCAATTGCCAACATAAATTCGACCATACACAACATATTAGTGACGTGAACCAAAAACTGAGGTTGACATGGCCGGCTCCTCACCCAGTTTTTCACGATGACAGGCAGTAAGCGTACCCTACCTAAATTGTTTTATTCAGTGCCTATTAGCTTAACTGCTCCATTGGTCTCGTGGTCGCAAGCGCGACTGCTGAGCATGGGGTCCTAGGTTCGATTCCTGGGTCGGGCAAAATGTTAATGGGTTTTTTCTTAGTAGGTAACAGCCCGGAGTTTGGACGTTGGCGTGTGATACCTCCGCACCTTGGTGCGCACGTTAAGCCGTTAGTTCAGCGCCTGATCTCTCCGGTCGTGTCGGATTGCGAGCCGTCCCATCGGACTATGAGAGTGAGGGAAGAGTGCCCGCACCTTGCACACGTGTGCACTATAGTTAATATCTTCCGCGCCGAAGATTAGTCTCTGTTAAGATTGGCCGACACGGCCAAAATATGGCCGAAATACGGTCTGAAGGATTTTATTAGCTGGGACTATTTTATCGACACTAGAAAACTCAATAATGGCGCCGATTCTGTTGTTCACAAACTAAACTAAAGTTAAGTTCAGTGCATCTTTTTCTTTCTATTTCACTAAGAAAAGGACAGAAGATAAATATTAGTTTAGTCCTGTTAGATTAGTCAGCGCCTGACGTAAATTGACGTATTTTTAATAGCCAATTTTTTAATCACGTCTAAACTTGTCTATGGCTTATCTAATTTGACAGGACTAAACTAATATTTATCTTCTGTCTTTTTCTTAGTGAAATAGAAAGAAAAAGATGCACTGAACTTAAATTTAGTTTAGTTTGTGAACAACAGAATCAGCGCCAATAACTCACTTTTTCCATTCCAGGGTTGAATTTCTCCTCATTATTGAAGCTGGCTGTGTGGTGGGGCCTGCCCCGGTACGAGTCAGCACTTCACTCCATCTGTCGACTGTCTCTGTCACTCATAATGTTCGCTCTCTCACTCTGCGTTCAGTTCTGACGGTTAGCTATCATTGCATCGTTGATTCTTGAGGGAATGCCATTCTAAGGCTCTTCGAAGGACGTTTAGGAGAAGTATTTGCTCATTCTCATTAATTTTACTACTCTTATTTTAAGTCGATGATATTCTACATACCATCCAATACGACATGACTTAGTTTATTTAATTTATTTCGTCTTTAGCGTAGATATTTGGGAGATTTTCTCACTTATAACTCGAAATGTGAGTGTTGTCAACTTCTTTAGTATCGAAGTCAAAAATATTCTAAGAGTAGTCATTTGTTTAAGTATAATTTTCGCAATAATTAATTTATTTAACTGCAATAATTGAATCGGAAATGTAATCCAACGAATTTCGCTAAGCAATATTAATTGGAGTAAAAAGTTATTGTTGAATTTTTGCTCTCTATGTATTGGCAATATTGTTTTCGGCAATTTTAATCATAATTTATTCGTTAATTAGTAACATGAGAATCATATTCAGAATCTCGACACATGGCAATCTCTAATATCATTATCTTGGGGCCACTTGATAAATATAGTAAATGTTGATCACTCAGTATTTATACCTTCTGTCAAAATATACTCTATTAGAAGTCATTAAAGTTTATAATCGCTTGCAATTTTGACAGATCGCGTCAAACTGTGTGGATGTTTTTTGTTAAATTTTCACGTTTTTGTCACATATCAGTGTTGTTTATATGTAAATACTGTCGTGTCGTGTGGATGGCAATATTGTTAAGCGTTTTAAATGTCCAAGGAGCTTAAAAGAAAGATATTTAGCTTACGCTATAAAGCCGAAGTGATCGCTTGAATATCTTTTAAGATCTTCTAGCCTATAAAATTTTAGAAATACTAATAATTAAACTTTCTAACGCATTTTAAAGACATGAGTATAGTAAAATGTTTTCTTGATGAGCGAATGGTTGTTTTAAGTTATTAATATTAGAATTGGGAGAAATGGTACAGCGTAAGCTAAATGTGTTTCCATTTTTGATGTTTATCACAATATTATTTATCACATTATGATTTGAATCTTGTGTCTACTTACCTAGTTAGTGAATACCGTTTTATTGTTGAGTTTCATCATTTTTGGGCAAATTTATATTCAATAATAATACTAGGTATTCTTTTCTGCCCAAAGATGTCGTGTTTTGTTTCTGACGTACGTCTGACAGGAGGTCGTACTATTAAGTTTTCATTGTCTATGGTAACACGTTGTTTGTTTTTAAGATTTTTCACAGTGTCGTGATCGCATTATGTGATGTATGGATGAATGATCTAATCGTGTATCGTATTAGCTTGACTGTTAGCTTGTATGCGTGTGGGGGTGAATGTTCATTTATGCCTGTGTGCGTGATTTCGTTTCGATTCGATTTGTATCGATATTATGAAGGATATCACTATTTTTTGTTTACTGTCGTAGGTAACCTATAAAATAGTCTTTGATACCAGTTTTCTTTTAAATTTTCTGACAGCATATAAATTTTTTGATGGTTCTATAAAAACAAAGAACATGTTGAACTATAAACTAACCTATAGCTTAACCAATCAACCCTTAATAATATCGTTACAAGTTGTCAACAGCAAATAGCTGTTAGTAATCGTCTACTAAAATAGCCTTACTAACTTAATTAATCGCTGATAAAAATAAATTTTAAAATCGTATATAAACTCTTGCTAGATTAATCGATGTGGATTAAAAAATGAAAAAGAAAGCATTTGATTCTAAATTGAAATGTAATAAAATGACATTTAGGTGTTTTTGTTTTTATTTGATAAAAGTACTTTTAGCTTAATTATAAATAATTAATTATTATCTTTCAATAGTATTCTCGATTTGCCGCGTATTCCCAATGCGGTTTTGCTAATTATAATTAGATATAATAGTAATTTTTAAATTCTTTTAGTAGGCATAAGTATTAATTTAAGGAAGCTGGCTTACTTTCACGCCATTATTACATTTTGTGACAGTATTCAAATCAAATCATTGCTTTAATGCTTTATTTTTTTATTGATTTGTGCATTTTATTACCTTAAAAATGTGGAGTATATTTTTGTATTCCTTATAGTTTTTAAAGTATTATGTCAAAAAGTAACCACCATATAATAAAGAGGGTTATTTTTTTACGTTGGCAACATTTAAACAACGTTCTTTATATAAACGTGTTTCTCGTTTTCCCCTTATTTTTTCAAGCTGGTTTGTTGTGTTTGACAGTATTTTTGACATGGTCATTGTTGTTTTATTAGTGAAAATGAGCCAGCATCGTAGGTTAACAACAGCTGGAGCGGGAGACAACGTAGCGGGCGCACTGCCTACCCACACCCATCCCTGTCCCTGTACTGACGTACAGTATGACACTACCCCGTGACCCCGTCTTGTTCTAAACACTTAAAATATCATCATCTTCTTTTGACAAAGATTTTTTTCTCTAAGGAGCTTGGTCAACAAAACTCAGGAGCTCCGGCTTTCTTAATACATCATATTATAAACTTAATAAAGTTATTTTCTTCTTTAAAAGCAACTATCTTCTAGAAAGATTACCGTGTGAGTCTTTTCATGCGTACCTATGTATCCGCGTGCACACATCGTGGAACTCACATCATCTCTTTGAGGTATGAAGACTTTTATACTACGCAGTCTATTTTAAACTAGAAGTTTTATTTTTCACTTATCTTATTATATCTTCTTCCAAAATTCCTGTTTTTTATCATTTAACGTTCCGTATCTTGATAATTTTACAATACAGTTTGTTACTTAGCGTGGCCAGCATAACTGTGGACCCTGTTCTCAGCTAAGCTTTTATGATGCAACCTCGAGTCTAGAGCGGCATTATAATACATGTTTATATGTAATTTATTCTACTAAAATGATTTTACAAGTGTTTATAACAATACAACATTTCAAAACCTCCACCCAGCTACAATTCGTTTATATTTAGAATTAATTAGCTGAACTGTTCTCATTTCGAGTACTCTATTGAAGACCTAAAAGTGAAAATATCATTGTTTTATCTAGGACACATATTAAAATTCGGTTTTATTTGACGTCTACATTCTTGTATGCGTCTTTTCGATAACGGTATGTCTAAACATTCTGGCTCTACTGGAATGACATCAACTGTGATCCCAACATTATACAAACTTGGAAAACTATTAGAAATTCGATGAGATTGAGCATCATTACATAAATGCAGGAACACAAAAAACTACCATCTACTTTTAACACCAATTATATGCACATAGGTACTCGTAAATTGTTTTATTACTTCTAATTAGTGTCTGCTAGCTTATGCCTTTTACACCCTATTTTATTCTGACTTGGTCAATAATAATTATAATATTAAATTAAAAAGTTTATAAAACTTATAGTTATTTATTTATCTAACCGTTATTGTAAGATCTCACTTGTAAATAAGGCATAGTAAGAAGTTAAGCCTTCGTACACGCGGGTTCTGCTGCAGTAGCCGACAGATACGTTCGAATATCTCGATTGTCGCGTGAATGAATTTCACCTTCTGGTCATAATATTAAGCCATTTCCATATAACCGTTGAATATTAAATCTTAGAACGTAAGTTGTAAGTTAAGCCATATTATCGAGTTTCAAAATCTGTCTTTAGCTTGCTTTATATGCTTCGACATTTATTTTTTAGTGCTGTGACGTTAACCAATTTTAAAAACTGATTCGATTCGAATATCCATCACTAGTTTCCCTGTAAAAAATGTTGATGGTATTGCATTTCTGGGTAACAATGAAAAAAGAAATTTATGAATAATAGGGACTAGGCAATGGATTTCAGGGGTATAAATACTCTCAAGTCTATCTGGACGGTATGTTTAAAATGTTGAATAGTTAATGTATGTGTTCAGTGAGAATTAGTTTTAATATCTTGATATTATTTAGCATAGAATATGATATCTTGTTAGATTTAGGTTGCTCTTCCGACAGTCCTATCCTTTTGCGTACTTCGAAATGTTTGCTAGAACTGAAATCTTGTAAATTCCTTCAGTTTATTACAAGCGAAATGATTAGGTATTTTATTGTTTATAATATTAGATTCGGGCCCTTTCTTTTTCGAGTTTAACTGTTTCTGTTTGACTACAGTTTAAGATTGTATTCTGTAGGTATATTTTGAGTGTCATAATTAATTTAACCAAACATAATTTCTTTGAATTAGGTACCTATAATCATGCGCTTGTGATGAGAGAATGAAAATCATGAAAAATAATTGTCTTTACTCCGAGATATTATTTATTTAGATTTTTGTTAATATCTCATAAATAGGCCTAAACCTTTCTATAGATTAAGCCCGTAGTTGATACAGGTCTTAGTATACTTTTGAAATATTTTACTAATGGATATTCAAGTGTTTAAAATTTTACAAAGACGATGTCGCTAACTGCACCACACCTGTGCCAAAATATGTAAATATTTTCCATGATAAATTAGTATTCTATTGAATATTTGTAACCAATCATTTTTATCTTGTTACCTATTTTTGCGAGTCTTTATTTTATTAGTGACAATACTTTGAAAACTACAGTTTTCTCGACTAGGTTTGCAGTATTTTGTAGCTACACATTGGTTTCGATATTACCTATTTATAAACAATTTATTAAAACAATACATTTTGATAAGTTAATTTTATCAATAAAATGCACCACTAATGAAATAAAGAAACAATCACTTCAATTTCTACTGTTTTGCACGTTATCCAATTATGTAAGCAAATAATAAAGCACTATTTTATTAACTTATAATCATACACTGTTATTTTATTCCTAAATTAATGTAATTAATGTAATCATTGTTTAAAGTTTAGTCTATTACAATGATAATTTTTATCATTGTTAGACTGCCACCATATTGTAAGGGCTCATGGGCTCATTAAACTTTAAACAATGCTTTCTAAGGAATTTTAAAAATCATTTTAAATAATAATATATTATACAAGAACTGTTTATCATGTTACATTAACTATTATTGCAATGCTTCAATGAATGTTTAAATTACACTGCAACTATTTCTGTGATATATCATCCTTTCACAAGCTACGGTGAAGAGTTGTTTAGAACTGACGATTATTTATTATAAGAAAATATCAGTTGACATCTCTCACAATCTTCATTATTTGTTTTAAGAAACCATGTGCCAAAAATGTTCTTTTCATCCATATATGTTTCCATGACCTAGAACTCTAAGCAACTCTTCAAAGTAGGTTTATCGGTCTATTCAAATTGGCGCGAAGAAATATTGTCTATGGTATGGAAAAGCGCGCGAATTTGAACAAGGGACGCCATGTTTGAAAAGACCTATTTTAAAATATGTAAAGTGCACTTTCAATTTCCTTTAGTCTACCGTCGTCGCCTCTCACTAGGATTAATTAATAATTATTATTAAAATTTTGAATTTTAACCAATTTGCGATGATAAACGATGGTTGTGTGCGGATACGGCTACCAAGGTATCATGTGTGTGTCTGCGCGCGATCATGGTTTATGAGATTTTATTGCATATTCTATATTAATATCGATAGTGTAGTAACAGTATTTCGATTTGTAGTATTAAATTTGTCATTTTCAAGGATTTTTGGGGCATGTAGCCACTTGTTGGGGAGTGAAGTCACTGCTGGGGCTGTAGCCATGCGAGTGTCTCACTCGGTAGATCTGTGACTAGGATCTCTGGTTGTTTGTATGAATTTTCTCGAAGGTGAATGTCGATTGTACTCAACAATATAAATTTCTAATCCATTAGATTGTATCTGTGTTTTATTTACGAAAACCCTTACTCTAGTTTTGAGTTCATTTTCAAAATAATGAAAGATACCTTCATACAAATACACAACACTATAATTTGATATCCTTTTCACCTCTCATCACTTGGCTGAGCATCTGGTTGCAGAGAGCCGCGTACGGATTCAGTTCCACCACCTGCAAATATGGAGATTTCTTAAAATTCACACAAGTTCACACAATAAAAAACTTATGTACCGGTATCTACAACGCCACATGCGAACCACGCGTCATACTGACTTCACGCAAAATCCTGCATCTCGCAAGCAGAGTTTACCGCGCAACTAACTATATGCAACAGCCCGACATGAATCATTGGGCAGTTGCCCGCCAGACACAACACCCGTCTGGTCAGAGGATCCTCCCTTTTCTATGGAGGATGAGTGAACATTACACCCTGTTCCTCATACTTTATAAGTATTAATGATAATGATATTTAGCACAGTATTAGGAAGCAGTGGTGGCCTAATGGTAACAGCGGTGAAGTTTACGAATTAGATTCGTGGGTTCTCGGCCCCAAGCAGGCACTGTACTTTGTGTAAGTTATTTAATCTCCACTGCTCTCAAAATGCTTATTGAAAACAACGTGAGGAAACCGGCATGTTCCTAGAACCAAAAAATCCACGACATGTGTGACATCCACCAACCCGCACTGGGCCCGCGTGGTAGATTACGGCCCAATCCCTCTCATAGAGAGAGGTCTGTGTACCGGCAGTGGGGACATAATATCACACTAGGTAAATCCAACTAAGTAACCAAAACTTTTACTTGACTGAATCTGATCTGTCGTTAGAATTAATTATCTTTTTGTTTGCACGTGTTTCTGTGACAAAAAACCTATTTTTCTTTCTTTCATTTCCTTGAAATTTTTTAACACCTCATAATTCAAACACAATCTGATAGTTCTAACCTGTTTTTTAGCAAAGCTGCTACCAAGTTTAGCAGCCTCAGTAAAAGCGGCGCGCGCGTCGTCATCCTTGCCTCGCTTGCGCAGGAGCACGCCACGTTGACACAGAGCTAAGGCCCGTGCGCGAGACTGCTTGCCTGTTGTTAGCTCTAGGGCACGGTCGAGATCTGATATTGCGTCTGAAATTACAAGACAGCTGCAATCTATATAGGGTGACTGGTAATTAGTGACCGATACCTAAACACGTGATTGTACTCATGATAACAAACAACTTTTACTATGGGAACAAACCTGAATTCGCGAAAAAAAAATCTGCTGTTGTACCTACATTTTGACCAGTTAGGACCTACATTTTGACAGCAGATTTTTTTTTTCACAATTTCAGGTTTGGTCCCATAGTAAAAGTTGTTTGTTATCATGAGTACAAGCACGTGTTTAAGTATCGGTCACTAATTATCAGTCACCGTACACAATAGTCTCTCCCTTATAATATTATTAACTAACTCTCTTAAATACAATAACTTGCACTCTTAGTCCAAGTAGGTACCTATTACAGAACCTCATTTAAGACTCAAGCATTAGGTAAGTACGGTAAAACTAGTTTAAAGTAATTTAATTGGTTGAAACTAGGGCCTTACATCATAAAGCCTTACCATCATCCTTCAACATCATTCGCAAGAGCTGTGCCCTGTCGTTATAACCGGCCGCTCTATCCGGCGCGGCCTGCACTCCTCTGGTCATGGCTTCTAAAGCTTCGTCCAGTTTACCAGCCTCTGCTAAACGAACTCCTTCGGCGCAAAGCGAGGTCGACTCCTTGTAAGCGTCGGTAGTGGGTTCTGCAACAATCAACACATCATTTCACGCTTGTTTTCTTCATCTTCGAAGGGTTAGACAAAGGTTTATACCTACACTTAGGTAGTACCTACCATAATCCTGAATTTTGGGTGTGGGCAACACCCACATTTCACCATTTTTGTCTAATCCCATGTAATCGCGTCGCGACGGCAATAGTTTCGCTATTGCCGTCAACCGGAAATAATAAATTATAGTGGTTAGGTATAATTAAATTAAACAGACACATAGACAATTTTCGGTGGATGCTAATTTATCTAATCATACAAATCAGCAAGCAGCGAGTTGATCATTAATATGTAGGTAGTTCTGAAGGCCGGAACACTTAATAACTTAGTTACTTATACTTACTTACTCATAAAAAATACAAGAGATTTTCCATCCACTAGATCGAGGCTTGTGTTATGGGTAGGTACTGTAAGGCACCTCGCGCACTAGACTGCCACGACTACGACCAGTGGCCACAACGACCAGGGAGGCGATTCTACTAATTTGCAACGTTACACGTTCAATTGTGTTTTAATAACAGTTCGATTTTGATCGGCGTTCGATAGTTACTTATAAATTCATTCTACTATTTCCTATGCAAACTGGAAACTAAACCTATGCTGAATCGCAACTGAATGGTAGCGGGAACGTAACAGCGGGTAAACTGTGTTACCAACATGCCAAATAGTATGTTTTAATAATACCACAGAAAAAAAGTTGAACCTAAAAATGTTACATACATGTCACCGAAAGTATTTTCGAATACAAAATTATATTTTACCATTCGATTCTAACAAGTGTCAAAATAACAGTAGAATGTGACTAAACGTCACGTTCATGTTCGATTTTGTTAGCAGAATATATTTTGAAATTATTTCGATCGATCGTTGGCTTAAACTAAAACGTAACCGCAGTTGAATCGTTGTTCATTAATAGAATATGAAAACGCTTAACAGCCGTGATTCAGCTGTGGTTCCAATACGATTTTTGAACAATTTTGTTAGAATCGGCCCCCAGATTAACTAAAGAAACCGTATAAACGTCGCGCACTTGACCGCAACGGCCAACCGGCCGCACACCTGGCCGGCACGATTGGTCGTTGCGACTAACTTATGTAGTTTGCTATGAGCGCTCGCGCCCTAGATCTGCGACCGCAAATGCGACCTATCCGCGGCCGCGCGACTCTCATTTTTGTATTGACACCAGTTCTAAACATCTTGTATCGGTAAAAGTAATTCATCAAAACTAGCCATAGACATTTTTGTGTATTTAAAAAACTTGTCATCGTACTGCCTTAATTTGCATACTAAGGTGTATGTTACGAATTTCCAACACAGGATGTATCCAATAACGTCTTTTCGTATTATGTCTTTTCCACATCAAGTACAGGCGCACAATTTCTACATCCATACTGTTCGAGCTCAGAACAACAACTGCAGCAGCTCGACAAATGGCCGCTTTACGACCTGGGGCCCAAGTCTGCTATTTTTATAAATTCGCCATTCCAACACGATCCCATTGTCATTTTGCTAAAAGTTCGTAATCTGCTAAATTCATAATGGTCAATCATTGCATGGTCTGTCAATGGTCTGAGAAAAACTACCAAATTTCATTCTAGATTTAATTTAATATGTATTTTAACATATCGCACACCTAGATCTAAACAGCGATTAACTCAAAAAAACACTTTTCAGAAAAGATGAAAACTGATTACTGTCTCCCTGTGCACTGAAGGAGTTTTCTGTATTGATCAATACTTTTTAAAATGCAGATAGTAGAAGATGGTATAAGAATCTTGTGTTTTAATCGTGTAGTGAGTTAAGGAATTCGATGATACGCATAACTCAAAAATTGAGATTTACGAGTTAGCTCTCTTTAGATCTAGGTGTGCGATATTACGTATTAGTGTTTGCAATCTGAAGTAGTAAGAAGTTCGTAAATAGCAATAAACATTAAAATTATTCATTTGTCATTATGTACGAGATTACCATTTTATGCCATTTCTTTCAATGGAGTGTCAGTGGTTGACCATTGGAAAGTCATAATGACGCCATTGTGTTAGTAGATTACAAAACTCGTCAAAATCAACAATTATGAAACCAATGATAGACCATTCTGACACTATTATAATAGCAGACTTGAGGCCCTGGGGGCCTACCACCACCTCTTATAGCAGTATTATTTTAATCTTACTTCAGTGTGGGAAAGAGATGGAGCTGCATGTCCTGTATTGCTCCATCTCTTTCCCACACTGAAGTAAGATTAAAATAATACTGCTATAAGAGGTGGTGGTAGGCCCCCAGTTATGGTCGTGGCCACAAACTTGGCCGCAGCCCAACCGTAACTTCTGCGGCTTGTGCTTCTTCTAGTGCGTGATGTGCCTTAAGGTTGTCCGGTAAAGTCTACCTTGTGCAGGCTGGCTATAGATTAGCCCCTGGTCGCGTTCGAACAACTTCAAGCAAGTTTAAAACGAAGTGTCAAATATTTTAGATTAAGTTTTTTGTTTAGAAAAAAAAAAACAGTGATAATTTAGTCGGGAAAATGTAAAGACGTTCCGTCAAAATAACGCATCGTACCTACCTAAAGTTGTTTGATTTCTTAGAAGAGCTCACCAGCTCTTCACTTTACCTACAGTTCGTAATCTGCTAAATTCATAATGGTCAATCATTGCATGGTCTGTCAATGTCTACCTTTTCGGGTTTGCTACATAATTCGTATGGTTCCATACACTGGTGTGGAACCATACGAATTATGTAGTCGCCACTGGGCGAAGGTACCATACAACTCGATTCCCGCCGGCTTCCTTTCGAAAATTCAGAATACAACCACTCTAATCAATTCATCATTGAAATATAATGAAAGGGTTTATTGACATTTTTTTCTTGCTCCGGCCTACCTCTGTCATAAATTAACCCTTCGCTACTGTTCCATACCTACTTGCAACCATAGGACTATTACTAAAACTACTAACACTAAATTATGTACGGTCATCAAAGGAGATAAGTATGCAGGGTCATCGAATATGGTTGAAGTTTACTAAGAAACCGATTGATGTTTTCGAATGAAATTTAATTTGATAAATGGAACTGTTATTTTTCTATTAATTAAATTAAATTTTATTCGAAAACATCAATCGGTTTCTTACTAAACTTCAACTATATTAAACGACCCTGCATACTTATCTCCTTTGCTGACTGTAAATATAATTTATAACCTAGATAACCGAAGATGCTAAATTACCGATATTTATATTTATACCCGAAGATGATCACAAATAAAACATCTAATATTGTTATTCATCCCTCTTTAAACTTTAATCTTTAAGGTGATTGCGCAGTGGTTACCGCGAAATTAATTTTTTTTTACGTTTTTTGCAATTTGCAGATCTGTTTCAGCTTGTATCTTGATCAAAATTTGATTCGCGACTATAACAGGTACGTATCTAAAGAATTATAATCATTAGAATCATTAACACCTCTTCCTAACTTAGATTTGTACCACAAGAAGAAATCTCTCATGGAAAAGTGTTTGTGGTACAAATCTCACTTAGGAAGATGTATTAATGATTCTAATTCTTTAGATACGTACCTGTCATAGTCGCGAATCAAATTTTGATCAAGATACAACAGTGCTATTCTGTAAAAATCTCACGGTGATAACTTAGGCGAAGTGAGCGTGAAGTGAGCTGTCATTCCACCTGATGTTAGGGATCGCCCCTATTGATAGCTCACTTCACGCTCACTTCACCTAAGTTATCACGGTGAGATTTTTACAGAATCGATCGACTGATACTGACCTGCAAATTGCAAAAAACGTAATAAAATTTGAATTTCGCGGTCTACCACTTCCCATTCGACTTAAACAATCTCCATAAGACCTATTTTCTTACCTTCCTCATCTTCAACGAACTTATCCCCTGCATCCTCAACGACATCAGCAGCGATGGTAGCCGTGGGATCGAATATACTCCTGAGCACTGCCTTGTCTCTCTCACTGAGGTTAGATAAAGCGGCCATAATATAGATATGGACACGACTGTACCGACACGAACCTTGCTGTCAACTGTGGAATGTGGAACCAGTTCTGTATGTTAACGATGCTAGTATTGAGATTATGTTATTACACGGGTTTGCTTATTAATTAAGTATTAACCGACTTCAAAAATAGGAGAAGCTTATCTATGCATTTGGCTTTTTGTATAATAGATATTTGTCAATTTTTAGTGCAAACTTACAAGTAATCTCTCCTTAAACAATACTTCAGCTGCATCCGATAAACTGGAAGCCGATCCCTACATAGTTGGGGGAGAAGGGCTAGGCAGATGATGATAAATATTTTGACCGAATTCAAAATAAGAGGTTCTGTATTCGACCCGTATGTATGTAATGTATGTATGATGTGTCTATGTTTGCATATCCGCGATTTTCTCAAAAACTAAATTGATATTTCCAGTTTTAGCTGACCTCGCACTGTATAGGTTTTTCGTAGAATCAGAAGTCAGCTTATACTGGTTATGTATAGCTTGATGTGTAGCCGTGCGTACCTATGGATCATCTGATTTTGCTTTCGATATCGTTGTTGGTCCCAATAATAAAACTTCATAATTATGAGTTCAAAGACCTCTTTTCAGGTTTACAGTTTCTATTGATAGCATAATCAGCCTATAATGCTCCCACTGCTGGGAAACAGGCCTCCTCTCTGTGAGAAGTGGGCCGTAATCCACCACGGTGGCCCAGAGCAGGTTGGAGGACTTAGCTTCCAATTCTTTGTTTCTAGGACATACCGGTTTCCTCACGATGTTTTCTTTCACCGTTTTGAGAGCAGTGGTTGTAAAATAATTTACACAAAGTAAAGCGCTTGTCAGGGTTCGAACCTGCGACCTACAACTCGACCTAGCAAAGTCGCGAGCACCGCTGAACAAACACTGCCCCATATCATATAGATGGCTTTAGCATAAAAAAAATTTATGAGACGAAGAAACAGAGGGCCCACAGACTGTCACACACCCTAGCACCGCTTCTGTATTCTACAATATAGTAAGTACAGAAACACACTTCGATTTTTAGGGTTCCGTACCTCAAAAGAAAAAAAAGAACCCTGGCCCTTAGGAAGACCCTTTATCTTGGGAGCGCGTGGAGGTATCGAGTTGAAATTGAAACCCATATATTCAGGTCTGTGTTCCCTTGAAGCTGTGAAATCAAACGTTAACGTAAAAAAATATATGGCCGTTTATGCTGCAAAAAACGTATATTTCGACACTCTCAATGGAAACAAAATTTATAGGGTACTTCCCGTTGACTTAGAATCATGAAATTTGGCAAGAAGCAAGGTCATATAGCACAAGTAAAGGAAAAAAGTCCGAAAACTGTAAATTTGTAACTACCTACAAACCTACTTTGTACGGAACCCTCGGTGCGCGAGTCCGACTCCCACTTGACCGGTTTTTTTATTATGAGATAAAATCAAACTCAACGAGATTCCAATATTAACACTAAAATAATATTTCATAATGAGATTAGACACAACTCCGACCAACATATGTAAATTATAAAAAACTGGTTACCTGTTTACTTCTGCGCAGAATCTAATCAGACCGACACAAGATAACAATCTTTGTTCATAATTTCAATATAATTTCTATAAATTATGATGAAATCATTATTTAATTACTAGCTAAGTAGGTATATCTGTTTTGTCGATCCAATTCCCACGAAATGAAAATGTGATGACCGTTTGTAATTTCCTTTCGTATAAAGTGATGTGTAGACTGTAGGTATGTGTTGTACCTATTTAATAATCGTAATTTTTGTTATGTATTTTCTGGTGTACAATAAAGTATACTTTTTGGCACGGCCGTGAGGCACACTCTCCTGCTAATTTCTTACATCGGACTTTACGTTACTTACCTATATGTTCTGTTTTTTTTTTATCTGATGTATGTACCTAGCTGTTTTATTGTGTGTCTTTTAGTCTGTGCTAAATAAATGTATTTTCTTTCTTTCTATATATATATATTGTATAAATAAAGTGATTGTAAGCGGACACTGGGGATGCATGAAGAAGCGCAGCTTGTTCCACCAGTTACTCAACTGAACCGAGCGCTCGGCGCATCCTAGACAGTCACACTGAACACCTTATTTGACTTGCCAATTCTTTCCTTGCGGTGGTAGGGCTAACGCCCGCCTGGTTTGTGACCACCTTCCCGCCGGTGTCCGACGTCAAGCAGCCTGCTTCGTTAATGCGTGTGAGTTCCAGTACCTTAGGCATCTTCTGCTCATCCATCGCTTTCAATTACGCGTGATCGAGTGGTCTCGTACTTAGTTGCAAACGCGTGGAGTCCTGGTCTGTTTATCAACAATTGTTGACGTGTTTGAAACCAGTTTATAAATACAGTACCTAGTAACAACACTAATTACATCCGCGGGCAACATTCAGACGCAGACTGACGCAGGGCCGCCGTAGCTAGACTTGAATTTAAGGTAGGGCAGCTGTTGTTACAGGTAGGGCGGAAGTAAAAATGTTACTTGATCGGTTCTGGTCAATCGATTTGAGTCTTTCTTGACTTATGTGTCAGTTAATACTTAATTGTTGGAGATGTTTTATAGGCTGACTTTGAAAACATGCGACAAAATTTAAGGGGGTGTTTTACCCATCAATATTAACAACTTTTACTATGGGACCAACATAGAATTCGCAAAAAAAAAAAAACGACTTTTCTCGGATTTTAGGGGCTATGGGGCTCCTCGTTCCATAGACTGCAATACGAACAAATCCCGCACACATATTTTAAATGCCATCTATGAGTAGAAAAAAGAATTAATATATTATGATTGTAAAATGCCGTAGTTAATTCGGAATCGTTTAGATGTCACTTTAAGCTACTATTTTTTTTTTCGTCATAACTTAGTTGATGGTGTTTTCTTAAGGTAGGGCATTGCCCCACAATGCCCCCCCCCCCCCCCCCCCCCACCTACGGCCCTGGACTGACGTGTCGACAAGACATTTTGATTTAAACGTTGTTTTCAGCAACTTTATCGTTGCTCATTGCATTAATGTTGATCAACAAAAGTTTACCATGAATAGACACGAGTGTTCTGCTCCCCAAGCGACTACTATCAAAGTCTCGTTGATAGCTCCAGCGGCTCTCAAGCGTCGTACGCGTAGCGTCGCTGCGACAAACAAGTAGGTACTCGCCGGCGGTGTGAGTCAGCGATCAACTATTTTTATTTTATTAAGTATCTCTTTTACTTACAGGGGATCTACAATCTTTTGTGCGTGTCTTGACCGAGTAACTACAATCGTTGATAGCTAGTCCCTTCTTCAGCGGTGGGACAAATACCTTGATACGGTTAAAAACAATTGCAGTATGGAACTGCCACGCAGGGACTTGATAACGAAATGAATTTCGTTCCGTTACCTACCACTAATGTTATCTTATAACGTTACAAAATTAGTAACGATACTGAAACCTAAAAATATCAATAACGTTACAAAAAACAACGTTATAAAATATCATTTTCGTAGAACAATGTTATAAGTAACGTTATAGGTATCAGTAACATTAAGTTTATCCGCTTGTAGTAACGTTATAGATTCATTTGTAACGTTATTCTTCATACTTTTTCGTCATTTATGTCATGAAGCTGGCAACAATGGCAACGTTGAGTATCGAAATGAATAACGTTATTATATCGGTATACTAATAACGATATTTTGATAATATTGTTAGTGAACAGTTTAAGATTTCGTTCCGTTTGTCAGTATCGTTATAGCCAAGCAATTAATTTTGTTACGATCTTGGTGGAACGCTACAAATTATCGGTAGAGTAACGTTTCAAGTCCCTGCTGCCACGTGATCCCAAAATGTTACAGTAAAATATAATACTGATCAACGCAGAGTGAAAGGCATGGACGGTTCTTCAAAAACATAAAAAGAAAAACACGAACATGAGATGACTAATATTTTATTTTAAAATAAATTATTGTTACAACAATGTTTGTATTTTGACAAGTTTGTTGTTCTAGCGAGTGTCTCAATCAACAGCTAATATGCACAAGAAGTTTAGAGATAAAAGTGGAGGCCACACTCTGAACACCTGAGTGAATCCGACTGTGGGATGTCGATCTCTTTCAGAATACATACATAAGACAAAGAAAACATATATCGCTGTCTCGTTCTTAAGTGCGTATTTAGAAAGAGAGCCCACAGTCGGTTTCACTTAGGTATTTAGAGTGTTGCCTCCAGTTTTATCTACAAGCTTCTTGTAATATGCACATCGGTCGTATAAAAACTTTTATATTATACTAAAAATAAAAGACACAGTTGGTTCTTACAATTTTTTGTGACAGATAGGCTAGACTCGCAGGCCGGTAAGGTATTTACCGTAAGTTTTAAGGCTCAGTGCTCACCAATCCGCTTTTTTGACCTATTTGGTGTCTAAAGGGCCGTTTCCCCCTTTCGGGAGGACCTCATAGGCTGTGTAGTAACTATAGTGATAAGAAACAGTTAAATACTTCCAAGTTCCATACTTTATCAGTAGACTACCTTACTGATTCTATTTTCCTAGTAAATGTACAGTTAAAATAGTTCCACTTTACAGTCAAACTTCTGAGTGTAACGTTATTCAGTACAAAATACTACATAACAGAGTCTCTTATAAATAGGCGCTTCGATAAAAGTATAAATAATGATTATAATTTCAATTAACACTTCTATTTGATACATGGTATCCATTAAAATATAAAGAATGGAATAGAAAATGTATGATACGGTACACATGGCTAATTCGTTAGGTGTACAGGCAAGTAACGCCATCTACGAACTGCGCAGGTAACTGTTTAACGCAAGGCAGAGCGGTAATTTTTACTATTTACTTTACTTATAACGGCTGTTCACATCGAACAATAGATTTTATTTTTATTATAAGTTCCTTAAAGGGCAGAGTTCTACAAACTTTAAATGCTCAAAAAATTCCAACGAATAGTCAGGCCCGCTCGTTTGTACTGTAATTCACTGAAAATAAAGTTTATTATTCAATGTCATCAGCCGTTATACTTAAAAGTAAACAAATCAACATGGACTACGCTCAGTATGTGCACAGTCAACCAAATTCTGATGTCATTCATTAGATTATGTGTATACTTATCTTCTAACAATACGTTATGTCTGACACATATGGCAATTAAGCTTTGATAAAATGTGCAGATTTAAATTGAAGCCTTTTACGGTTTTTAAGTCTTTAGATAGCAAGATATTTCTTATCTGAGGTGCCTTGTGACTTAGCTACTGTAAGGCGACGTACGCGCTGACAGGTGTCTTGCTTAGCGCTTAGAGCCTAGAGTAATTTTGCGAGTAGCAATGTGAAACTATCTAGAATTTTCGCAACGGGCCGCACTGCGCGCTTGGTGACTTCTCTAGTCGCCTAGCGATAAACGCTAGGCTCTAGGCACTAAGCAAGCCACCTGTCAATGCGTACATAACCAAAAATCATGGCGATAAGTCAGAATAATATATGGCAATGGTTGCACTGTCCTTACGGCAGTCATAATAACATTCATTTGACCTGCCCCCCCCCGATAGATGGCACATTGAAATTGTGAAGCTATATTATTCCAATGGATAAATTAATCTCTCCAAATGATTAAAATTGGCACCTCTTAAGTCGGTCAAGGCAATTTTTTGACTGTTTTTGGCCACCTCATTAACATTGGCACTGGTTCAAAACTTCAAATCCACACTTCGTTTATATACATAGAAAACCTACAACATTTAAAAGAGATGCGAGGTTTTCTGCAAGAATTCTCTATATTTATCATAGGCATTCTGTATATATACACCAATTTTATCAGTTGTACATGTTCAACTCCATTCTTTATATTTTGAAATTAATTAACTTAGTCCTACTTAAGATGGTACAGTACCGACTTGATGAGTTATACCTAGACTTCTTATAACGAATCCAAGAAGTTCAATATTAAAAGTACATGTCAAGTAATAATAGTGTATTCCTGTATTCTGTACAGTCAACTTCACAGTTGAGTTAAGGTTTGCAATAGACAATTATTCTATATCACAATCCTTTTATATATTATGTAAGACTTACACTAGCGTTGGTTTGGTGCGACCACCATTATTTTGATTATATTTATTTTAATTTAGTATGTACCTAGAGTATTAACTAAAATGTAGTACACTCAAAGTATCTTGACACAAGAGATTTTAAGATATTCTTGTAGTACAACTAAGTAGGCTTTTGCAGTCTTATTGAGACAATATTTATAAATAATATCGAATAAAATAATTATAATCAAAATAATATCCAGTCAAATCACATACACACAAATATCAGTCACACTTTAAATGCAATTTCACAAAGTTTGTGTAAACTCCACTGCTTATATTCTGAAAGTCAGAAGCTCGAAGCAGTTATTAAGCTATTTGACTATGATATTTAGTAATATACACCTACAGAAAAACTGCAGAGAACAATATTATAACTGATTGCCACGTAAAAGTTGTTGAGCATGCCAGAATTGACACAAACAATGTGCTAGCATTGAAAAACTTAACGTAGTAAAATAATATACTATAAATATACAATTAGCAATATCTTATCCTAGAAATATGCTATACATGTAGAAAAACTGTATATAAAAAGTTTAATGCTAAAACTTTGAATTTTTAGTAATATATAAAACGTATTCACAAAATGGTAATAGTTTATTAGTCATTTTTTCTAAATTCATGTAATTTTGTGGTTAAATGTAATTTTCCAATTTGAAATGTAACTATAAATTATGCTCCTATATGTAAATGCACACATACAATTTAGACGAGTGTTCATTTCTTTAAATCTCATAATGACTCTATTGCAACGTTTTGTTCTATATAAACGTTTATAATAACAATAACATTGTTCCCTGAAGTGAGCACTCCTCAATTTTTCAATTTCATTTCACAATTTTTAATTCATTTCTTAGTTTAATTTACGAAAATTTCATAGGAATTGATGTTAAGATTGATAAATTACAATTGACATTGCCATGGTTGAATCTAAAGACTATTTACACTTCTCTTAATACAAGTGATGCAAAATTAAAAGAAATTCCGTTATTAAGTGCACAACCACTTGTTTCTTAACTTAAGCAATTAAGTGTAAATATGCCTTTACTGAAGCATATCTGTATGTATCTAGATCAATCAGAGACCTTAGCAAATGCTGCTTACAATCATAATGTATGCTAAATCAGTCTGCCTTAATTAGGAAATATGTGTACTATAGCTTAAGATTCCTAACATGCTTGCTCTGTGAATGCTAAACATACAAAGTCATGACATGATTAAAAGTTTGTGATTCCACTTAAATTAAGATGCAGTTGACACAATAGAATTAAATCAATTTAGACAAGACAACGAAACACTGCTATAAATTAATTAAAAACTGTGAAACAAGTATTATGCTAATATCAAAACAGCAGCACAACTGGTAATTTAACATTACATGGGTAAAACGAATGGATGGAAGTGAATTACGTCTTTGTGAGTTTATTGATTCATTCTGTCGGTGGTGCTACCTTTTCTGGAAGCCTTTTGTGCCATCTGGCCCCCTGGGGGTGCGGATGACGAGAACCCCGCGGGGCGGCGGGGAGGGGAACACCCCGGACGCGGTGGCCCCGGGCGGCAGGCGGCTTAGGACTTTCCTTTCCCTTCCTTTGGTATTATTGTCAGTTTGAGGAGATTTTGTCTTATTACTATTATTTTGATTGTCATTGAGATTATTTGCTTGCAGCTTGTCTTGTAGCCGACTGAGGCTGGAACAGAGAAAATATTAAATTATTGTTTTGCATCTTTCACACAGAAGCACAGAACCGGTCGAAATGGTGGTGGGGGAGGCCCCAGCAGCAGCCAACAGCTGAGGTCTTTCGGCTGAAATGATGATGATCTTTCACTGTTATATAATTTCTTTGGTACAGTCAGCAAAGGAGATAAGTATGCAGGGTCGTCGAATATAGTTGAAGCTTACTAAGAAATCGATTGATGTTTTCGAACGAAATTTAATTTGATAATTAATGAACTGTTTGTTTTCTATTAATTTTGATTTTATTCGAAAACATGAATCGGTTTCTTACTAAACTTCAACTATATTCGAGGACCCTGCATACTTATCTCCTTTGCTGACTGTAAAAATAAAATGGCATTTTTTCAGCTAATCAACAGTTTACAGTATGATTTGATCTTAGACAGTTTTAAACTAAAATATTAAAAATGAAGGGTCACTTTGGACGATGATGAACTCAAATTAACATGATTTTGTTAGTTCATAAACATCAGTGAAGCCTTTATCTAACACTTGAAGATATCTTCTTATATCTTAAAATCAATTGCTGTACTTAAGTCGTAAAAACTTGAAAATGGCTCAACTAGGGCTTTTAAAGGGCCAAACAAGGGTTTTTTGGCTTGGTAGGTTGAAAATTATGAAAAATGCATGGCAACAGGCATTAGCTAGATCAATAAAACGAAAAGATGACTATCTTTTCAGTGATGTAATAAGTTCCCTCTGAATTTTCCTGAGTATATATATGCTCCTTTTCATGGAATGTTGGCATGATAAGATTTTTTTTTTAGTATAGGTAATAAACCCGAAACAAAGGGATAAGGAAAATAACTAAACTAACAGACACCCTCTTACACGCTCTACCACCGAAATGGAAATGGGCAGGTAATATTTCGAGATGTAGAGATCAAGAGGACCGGGAGGCAAGAGGAACAGGGGCAGAGCACGCAAGAGATGGGCGGATGACATCACTGAGCTGGTCCACGTTTGATGGAGTTGGCACAAAACGGAAAATTGGCACAGTTGGACGAGGTTTTTACCCAAAAGGGATCCAAATTCAAACAAAATATAAAACTATTAATTTGTAAATATATAAATATGTACTTATAGAAAAATAAGGAATAAAATGAGTTTATAATATAATAAAAAAAATAATAATAATAAGTTCCCTAATTTGTTTTAAACAGATAATTTTTAATGAAACTGTATAGCAAGTTACAGTCAATATTACAGTTAACAGACATCATTTAAGTCTTTCCACACAATACATTTCAGCAACCCAATTTGCATGCCCCCAATAACTATTGGCTTCACTTAAACCTCATTAAAAATGTAACTTATAAATCGATTACAAGACCCAAATTCAGCGAAACTTCTAAATTAAGAAACCCCTTTAATCACACTAATATTGTAAAGGCAGAAGTTTGTGTGTGTTTATGTTTTTTTCTACTTCTTTATGCTCTAAGTGCTAGACCAATTTTGATAAAATTTTGTATGGACGTAGCTGACACCCTGGATTAACATATAGGCTACTGTTTATCCTGATATTCCCATGGGATCGACACTTATGCGGGAGAAATCGCAGGGCGCAGCTAGTAAAATATAAATTATTGATGCTACAATTTTCTTGAAAAAGCAGCCCTGAGTCTAGATTTGTACCTACTCTGCGTTTACTATTTATTTGCCAGACATGTAAGCAAATATGAGTTATTGGAAAAGTAACTTTAATACCTACACAATAAAGTTCAATTTACACTACAACTTCAAACAGTTTTACAACTTTTTCAATAGTACTAGTCACTCTGAAATCAAGTTAATTTTCACTCTACCAAAGTTGATATTTGTGTAAGTTGAAATAACATCTATTGGAAACATGAATTTGGATAGACCTTTGGTAATGGCAATAGACTATCCCCTTATACTTGGAACTTATGTATACATACATAAACTCACACCTTTCCATGTGGGTAGGCAGAAACTACAGATGCCTTACATAATCCTTTTGCCTCATTTATGTATACATAGCTGGTAAAATGTGGGTGTTCTGTATGGCACTGTCTAACTCTTAAGCGATTACAGGTGTGATGTTATGTTGTTGATGTTACTTGTACTACTTACTTATTTCTATGTATGAAGTTGTATTACATTCATTGCTGTGGCTAAAGTCTAGGAATCATTGATTACTAACATAGCCTCTATATATGCAAATTGATCACCTGATATTTTCACTGGTGATAAAGCATTTTATATTAAGATAGAAAGTTCATAGTATGTCTAACAAGTTTCCCCAATTCTAGTATGATTCTGATACAATAAATGCGTATTGCAGGAATATGTTTATAGATTTTCATTGAGTCAAGGAAATACTGAATAAAACAATGATTCCATGACTGAAATATCAACATTAAAAGTCATAAACATAAATTTATCATTGGCCATCAATATTATTTCTTAGATATCCTGTCTGATCTTCGATTACAACAACCCAGCACAAACCTCAAACATGGGTGTTATGTAAAATAATATCACAGTGTTTGATAAATGAAACCGGCCTTACTTGTCGTCAATGACGTCTTCGGGGCTTCGAGCTTCTCCCAAAATCCGCAGACGAGCCTCCGCGTATTCCTTCTGTCTTTGTTCAAGGGTTTTGACCGGGCGCGCGCGACTTTCGCCGTTCAGCTGGCCGCTGCCCGACGACGACGGCCTTTTCAGGATACGGATAGCTGGCTCCGGCATCACGCACTGAGATCCAATACACGCGTTCTCCTCAACAGTAACCTTGCAACCTTTGAGTGAAGTTTGCACTGGCGCGCAGTCAGTTGACATCAGCCTTATCTTCTGGTCCAACTGAAATAGACAAACCCACATGTAAATAACACCACGGCGGCCAGCTCCGACGCGAGAACCCTCCAGGTTTGGCTTTCACAGTTACACTTACGCCAATTTCGTCCATATCCTCCCAACTTTCACATACGTCAACTTCATCTTGGGCCGCCATGTTGACTGACTTGAAAATGACGTTGCCACATGAAAAAAGTTTTATGTTTGAGAACGTAACTATGTTTCTTAAGTTTCGGTTTTTGAGAAAATAAAACACATTATGTTGCCATATTTATTAATTAAACGAAACGTCTAACAAAAACTGACAAATGTCAAAACAATGTGCATTGTGCTTGAGTTGAGTTGAGTAATAAAAGTAGTAGTTAAAATGTGAAGAGGGTTTTGTGAAAAATTAATTAAAACGGAATATTATTGTACCAAATTTGGTATGCTGTAGCAAGTAAGTACAATTAAGCTGGAGTTTCCAAGACAAGGCTGCTAACTTATCATATTTTATTTAGTAAAAATGTCCTTTTGCATTTGGTGTAGGTTATGTTATCATGCCGTATTTATTTACTTAAAGGTATTTATGTGATTTCAGATACAAAAAATGGCTTTCAAATCGTCGTACTACTCGTCTGCGTCGGGTCTGACGTCTGTAGACCCCGAATATGTCCAGTTCCTGATGTTTACTGATGAAGATGTCAAGAAACTTAGTGTTTCGAAAATCACAAATGTACAGTCTTTCGACGCGATAGGAAATCCTACGAAGGGAGGTCTGTATGACTCTGCATTAGGTCCGCTCAGAGATAGGAATGAAACTTGTGGAACTTGCAACAATTTGATGTTACACTGCCCAGGACACTTTGGCCATATAGAACTACCTTTAGTTGTGGTTAATCCATTATTTATCAAGAACATCTATTCACTCTTCCGGGTGAGTTGCCTAAAATGCTTCAAAATACAAATGAATGATAGAATGAAGTTTATACTAAAACTTCAGCTAGAATTAGTTGATGCGGGTCACATAACAGCAGCTTTAGACCTGGATAACTATGTTGGAGATATTAGTAGTGGTAATGAAAACTCTCCTGACAAACCCAATAAGGTAATTAGGAAATACCAGAAACTATTAAAAAAGAGAGATGCAGTGGTGGAAACTTTCCAAAACAAAAATGTAGATAAATTAAGGGCAAAGTTCATTAATCAATATTTTAGAATTATCAATACAGCTAAGAAGTGTGCCTTTTGCTCTTGCAAACTTATTAAAGTGACAACTTCAGAGAATAAAATCATGTATAATCTTAGTGCCGAGGGTGCTGAGAAAGGTACCAAAGGAATCAAGATTTTAATGCCTGATGAAATCAGACGCTTTTGCACAGCAATAGCCCAAAATGATGAAGACATCCTAAAACATTGCTTCCCTGTTCTAAAATATTCAAAGGTGCAGCCCGTCACTAATGCATTTTTCATGGATGTTGTTCCTGTCTTACCTCCCTGTGTAAGACCTTGCAATGTTTTGAGAGGAGAGCTAATTGAACATCCTCAAACTAATGTTTATAAGACCATACTCCAAAATGCCTTTGCTGCCAGAGCAGTTTTACATGTCCTATCATCTTCAGACCAAAAGAAAACTATTGACAGCCTCGATCAAATACCCAGACAGGCTTATGAGTCTGTACAAGGCAAATCACCTCCGGAGAAGCTTCACATTGTTTGGCAAGAGTTACAAAAGAGTATCAATAACCTATTGAACTGTGAAGGTCAAGGCTTATCCAGTCAGGGTCTAAAACAGATAATTGAAAAGAAAACTGGTTTGATCAGAATGCATATGATGGGCAAAAGAGTAAACTTTGCTGCTCGATCTGTCATCACACCTGACCCTAATGTTGATATTGATGAAATAGGCATCCCGGATGCCTTTGCTATGAAACTGACCTACCCTGTCCCTGTCACAGAATGGAATGTTGATGAATTGAGAAAAATGGTTATCAATGGGCCTAACAAACATCCAGGTGCTGAGAAAATTGAAATGGAGAATGGAAGAGTGATCACAATAGCAACTGATTCTATTCAAAAGAGAAAGAGTCTTGCCAAAAGGTTGCTCACACCTGATGAGTTTAAGGGATCTGGACTGAAGACAGTACACAGACATTTAGTGAATGGTGATGTCTTGATTTTGAACCGACAACCTTCCCTTCATAAGCCCAGTATGATGGCTCATAGAGCAAGAATTTTGAAAGGAGAAAAAACACTCAGGTTACACTATGCCAACTGTAAATCTTATAACGCTGATTTTGACGGCGATGAAATGAATGCCCACTTCCCACAAAATGAGATCGCAAGAAGTGAAGCTTACAACATAATGTCTGTATGTAAACAATATCTTGTACCAAAAGATGGCACTCCATTGAGTGGATTAATCCAGGATCACGTAATTTCTGGTGTGAAGATGTCCCTGAGAGGCGCCTTTTTCGGAAAAGCTGACTATCAACAGCTTGTCTTCCAAGCTTTGCCTAATCACAAAGGACCAATCAAGCTTCTTCCACCTACCATACTTAAACCATTAGTGCTTTGGTCTGGCAAACAAATACTGTCAACAATTATTATTAATACTACACCAAAAGGTAAGCCGTGCCTTACTTTGACTGGAAAAGCCAAAATTAGTTCAAAGGCTTGGCAAAAGACACCTCCGAGACCTTGGAAAGCTGGTGGCACTCCTTTCAATAATCTTAACACAATGACAGAAGCAGAAGTCATCATCAGGAAAGGAGAACTTTTATCCGGAGTTTTGGATAAAACCCACTATGGTGCTACACCATATGGTTTAGTCCATTGCATGTACGAATTATATGGAGGTGATAGCTCAAGTGCCTTATTGAGTTCATTCTCAAAAGTCTTCACATTTTATCTACAATGGATTGGATTTACGCTTGGAGTAAAAGATATTCTGGTAGTAGAAGAGTCCAATAAAAAGCGTGACGATATCATATGTTTGGTTCGTAACGCTGGCAAGACGGCAGCCGTGAAAGCTACTGACCTTCCCGCAGATGTTGATGACGAAAAGTTAAAAGAAACCATTGAAATAAATTATACAAAAGACCCGAAGTTTAGAGCGAATCTGGATAGGCAGTATAAAAGTATGCTAGACTCTTACACTAATAACATAAATACGGCTTGTCTGTCTGAGGGTCTGCTTGAAAAATTCCCTTATAACAACTTGCAGTTGATGGTGCAGTCTGGTGCTAAAGGGTCAACTGTAAACACTATGCAGATTTCGTGTTTACTTGGTCAGATTGAGTTGGAAGGTAAAAGGCCGCCTCTTATGATATCTGGTCGATCTCTGCCCAGTTTTCCACCACATGACGTGTCTCCAAGAGCTGGTGGATTCATCGACGGTCGATTCATGACAGGAATACAGCCTCAAGAGTTCTTTTTCCATTGTATGGCTGGTCGTGAAGGTCTTATTGATACCGCTGTTAAAACCAGTCGATCTGGTTACCTGCAAAGATGCTTGATCAAGCATTTGGAAAGTTTATCAATTGCCTATGACCATACAGTGAGGGATTCTGATGACAGCATCATCCAGTTTGCTTATGGAGAAGATGGTTTAGATGTCCTCAAATGCCAATTTTTGAGACAGGATCAGTTTCCGTTCCTTGACGTAAATTCCAGCGCAGTAGTCAGTGAAGCTGTTATTGATAAACTCAAAGAAGATGAAGGCTTAAAAGACGTTACAAAATCTATTAAATCTTTAAAGAAGTGGAAGAAAAAATACGGTAGTCCTTTTGAAAAAGTTCGCACAAGTGGATTTGTCCAATTCTCTGCTCTCGAGAAAAAACAAATTGAGCTTGATGATTTGCCGACGGATAGGACAAGAGATCCATTTTATTGGGAGTTAGAAAAGAAATGGCGTGAAATGGATGAGGAAGAAAGACAACAATATGCACGGAAAAAATGTCCTGACCCAATCCCAAGCAAGATGTCCCCTGAATATAAATTCGGTGTAATTAATGAACGGTTAGATAATATAGTACAAAGTTACTTGAAAAAACGTAATTCTAGCGTGTATGAGGAACATACAGCGAAAGACAAGTTCGTAAATGTTATGAACGCCAAATATCTAGAATCAATGGCTGCTCCTGGTGAGCCCGTAGGCCTGTTAGCCGCTCAATCCATAGGAGAGCCATCTACTCAGATGACACTGAATACTTTCCACTTTGCCGGTCGTGGTGACATGAACGTAACGCTTGGTATACCTCGTCTTAGAGAAATCCTAATGACAGCTTCAGCTAAGCTGAAAACCCCGAATATGGACATCCCATTCCGTGACGACATCCCAGATTTGACGAAGAAAGCGGAAAAATTACGGCAAAAACTTAACAGGGTCACTGTGGCTGATGTGTTGGAAAAGATAGACGTTCAATGTCAGATAGTGATTAAGCCTGATAGGCAGCTGAAAACGACAATGCGCTTCCAATTTTTGCCATATTCTCAGTACAAAACGCAGTACGCAGTGAAGCCGCCGCAAATAATAAAACATATGCAGAACAAATTCTTTGACGAAATGTTCTCGACTGTGAGAAAACAAGCGAAGGCAGTTAGTGGTGTGGTTTGGTCGTCGGAAAAGAAAAAGAAACGTGCTAAAGGGGGTGACAATGATGATGAAGATGATATTCCTGAGGTGGAGCCTGCTGCTAACGTGGACAGTTCAGACGACGAGGCTCCTAATGAAGATGATGATAATACTGACGTAAGTTTTTATTACAATATTTACTGGAGTCCATACTAGGATAAGTACCCTATATGATGACTCACAAGGCTCTCACCCCGAATATATTCTACTTATTTGTTTGGGTGGTGACTGGATATCAGCTTTTATAAACTTTGCGTATTCATGTAATAGGTATACATATTTAAAATTGATCAGATTATAAAAGATTCCGATTTTTGTAGAAATCTATTAAAAATCTTTGTCATTATCATTTGGTCTGGGAGTCTGCTATCCTTCACACTTTTATGCGTATTGAAAAATCGGTTTATCCTTAATCTGTTTTTTACTTTTACAGGCTAGAATTCGCAAAAAGAGAACAGAAGAACAAGAATACGAAGATCCCGAATCAGGTGAAGAAGAGAAATCAGATGATGAAGTAGAACTCAACGACGAACAGCCTACAGATAAAGGGGAAGATCTTGACGCCACTGTTGCTGGCAATGACGCAGAAACTAGCAAGATCATGAACGATGTAGTTTCTAACTTAAAAGAAGCTACTAATTACTCGTTCGATACCAAGCACCACAAATGGTGCGAATTGACCGTACTCTTCCCCATTTCTTTCCTAAGAGTCGATCTGTCACAAGCTCTCCGAGAAGCCGCAATGAAATCCGTAATACACGAAATCAAAAACATAAAACGAGCCATTACTAATAAAGAAAAGAACGTACTATTCCTCAAAACTGAAGGAATCAACATTCTACAAATGTTCAAATACAACCATCTTTTAGATTTGAACAAATTATATAGCAACGACATTCATGCTATTGCAAACACTTATGGCATAGAAGCAGCTAATAAAGTGATAATAACAGAAATACAGAATGTATTCAATGTCTATGGTATTATAGTGGATCCTAGACACTTGTCTTTGGTTGCTGACTACATGACTTACAACGGGATATTCGAACCAATGAGTCGGAAAGGAATGGAAGCATCTTCTTCGCCGTTACAGCAGATGTCTTTCGAATCTTCGCTCATATTTTTGAAGGAAGCGGTGTTGAATTCCAAGAAGGATAACATTCGGTCGGCATCTAGTTGTCTCATGTTAGGTCAGCCTTGCAGAAGCGGAACAGGTTCATTTAGTTTACAACATTTCAGTAAAGTTATTAGCTG